>CAWUFW010000358.1:3296278-4651918 GCA_963921515.1 Calotriton arnoldi
GCAAACCTAAAAAATTGTCAAAAAACCCAAATTTTCCTCACATTTCTGTGGTGGAAAGTTCTGGAATCTGCGTGGATCCACAAATTTCCACCCACCCCGCGTTCCCCAAAGTCTTCCAAGAAAAATGGTACCTCACTTGCGTGGGTAGGCCTAGTGCCGGGGAAATGAAACAGCGCAAAGCGCAACGTGGACACACCACAATTTCACAGTGTAAAATGACCCGTTGTTGGCAAAGTGCCTAGCTGTAGTTTTTGAACCCTAGCTCTGCCGGCACCTAGGGAAATCTAGCAAACCTATACATTTTTGTAAAACTAGACACCCAGGGGAATCCAGGCTGGGGTGACTTGACTGGCTCCCACCAGGTTCTGTTACCCAGAATCCCTTGCAAACCTAAAAAATTGTCAAAAAACCCACATTTTCCTCACATTTCTGTTGTGGAAAGTTCTGGAATCTGCGTGGATCCACAAATTTCCACCCACCCCGTGTTCCCCAAAGTCTTCCAAGAAACATGGTACCTCACTTGTGTGGGTAGGCCTAGTGCCCGCGACAGGAAACGGTGCAAAACGCAACGTGGACACACCACAATTTCACAGTGAAAAATGACCCTTTTTTGGCAAACTGCCTAGCTGTAGTTTTTGAACCCTAGCTCTGCCGGCACCTAGGGAAACCTAGCAAACCTATACATTTCTGAACAATAGACACCCAGGGGAATCCAGGATGTGGTGACTTGACTGGCTCCCACCAGGTTCTGTTACCCAGAATCCCTTGCAAACCTAAAAAATTGTCAAAAACCCCACATTTTCCTCACATTTCTGTGGTGGAAAGTTCTGGAATCTGCGTGCATCCACAAATTTCCACCCACCCCGTGGTCCCCAAAGTCTTCCAAGAAAAATGGTACCTCACTTGTGTGGGTAGGCCTAGTGCCTGCGACAGGAAACGGCGCAAACCGCAATGTGGACACAACACATTTTCACTGTGAAAAATGACCCTTTTTTGGCAAAGTGCCTAGGTGTAGTTTTTGAACCCTAGCTCTGCCGGCACCAAGGGAAACCTAGCAAACCTATACATTTTTGAAAACTAGACACCCAGGGGAATCCAGGCTGGGGTGACCTGGCTGCCTCTCACCAGGTTCTGTTACCCAGAATCCCTTGCAAACCTAAAATGTTTTCAAAAAACCCACATTTTCCTCACATTTCTGTGGTGGAAAGTTCTGGAATCTGCGCGGATCCACAAATGTCCACCCACCCCGCGTTCCCCAAAGTCTTCAGAGAAAAATGGTACCTCACTTGCGTGGGTAGGCCTAGTGCCCGTGACATGAAACGGCGCAAAACGCAACGTGGACATACCACAATTTCACAGTGAAAAATGACCCTTTTTTGGCAAAGTGCCTAGCTGTAGTTTTTGAACCCTAGCTCTGCCGGCACCTAGGGAAACCTAGCAAACCTATACATTTCTGAACAATAGACACCCAGGGGAATCCAGGATGTGGTGACTTGACTGGCTCCCACCAGGTTCTGTTAACCAGAATCCCTTGCAAACCTAAAAAATTGTCCAAAAAAACACATTTTCCTCACATTTCTGTGGTGGAAAGTTCTGGAATCTGCGGTGATCCAGAAATTTTCACCCACCCCACGTTCCCCAAAGTCTTCCGAGAAAAATGGTACCTCACTTGTGTGGGTAGGCCTAGTGCCCGCGACAGGAAACGGTGCAAAACGCAACGTGGACACACCACAATTTCACAGTGAAAAATGACCCTTTTTTGGCAAACTGCCTAGCTGTAGTTTTTGAACCCTAGCTCTGCCGGCACCTAGGGAAACCTAGCAAACCTATACATTTTTGAAAACTAGACACCCAGGGGAATCCAGGCTGGGGTGACTTGACTGCCTCTCACCAGGTTCTGTTACCCAGAATCCCTTGCAAACCTAAAAAATTGTCAAAAAACCCACATTTTCCTCACATTTCTGTGGTGGAAAGTTCTGGAATCTGCGTGGATCCACAAATTTCCACCCACCCCGTGTTCCCCAAAGTCTTCCAAGAAAAATGGTACCTCACTTGTGTGGGTAGGCCTAGTGCCTGCGACAGGAAACGGCGCAAAACGCAATGTGGACACAACACAATTTCACAGTGAAAAATGACCCTTTTTTGGCAAAGTGCCTAGCTGTAGTTTTTGAACCCTAGCTCTGCCGGCACCAAGGGAAACCTAGCAAACCTATCCATTTTTGAAAACTAGACACCCAGGGGAATCCAGTATGGGGTGACTCGACTGCCTCTCACTAGGTTCTGTTACCCAGAATCCCTTGCAAACCTAAAAAATTGTCAAAAAACCCACATTTTCCTCACATTTCTGTGGTGGAAAGTTCTGGAATCTGCATGGATCCACAAATTTCCACCCACCCCGCGTTCCCCAAAGTCTTCCGTCAAAAATGGTACCTCACTTGTGTGGGTAGGCCTAGTGCCCGCGACAGGAAACAGCGCAAAACGCAACGTGGACACACCTCATTTTCGCAGTGAAAAATGACCCTTTTTTGGCAAAGTGCCTAGCTGTAGTTTTTTAACCCAGCTCTGCCGGCACGTAGGGAAGCCTAGCAAACCTATACATTTTTTAAAACTAGACACCTGGGGGATTCCAGGGAGGTATGGCTTGCGTGGATCCACCAACGTTTCCTTACCCAGAATCCCCTGCAAACCTCAAATTTAGCAGAAAAAAATCACTTTTTCCACACATTTTTGTGTGGGAAAGTTGTGGGATCACCGGGCTGACACAAATTTCCTACCACCCAGCGTTCCCCCGGGTCCCCCGATAGAAATGGTGTCTCACTCGTGTGGGAGGCCCAAGTACACGCGGCAGACAAGGGCCCAAAAAGTATTGAGGCGACATCAAAATTGCCTATCTCAAAATGACCTGGTTTTGCAAGTGGGGTCACCTGGGTTTTTGGCCCTGTGCTCGGCGGCCATCTAGGGAAACCTACCAAACCCACATATTTCTGAAAAGTAGACACCCGGGGGATTCCAGGAGGTATGGCTTGCGTGGATCCCCCAACGTTTCCTTACCCAGAATCCCCTGCAAACCTCAATTTTAGCTGAAAAAATCACTTTTTTCACACATTTTTGTGTGGGAAAGTTGTGGCATCACCGGGCTGACACAAATCTCCTACTACCAGGCCCGGTTCTAGCGGATGGGCCAGGTGGGCCAGGCCCACCCAAACATGAGCCTGGCCCACCCAAACAGGAGCCTAGGCCCTCGCAGTGAGGGCTTGAAGGCAGGCGCGCAAAGCACACAGACAGTTTTAGAGATTATCGCAGCCGCACCCGAGTACTTCACAGGTCTTTAAAAGACCATTTACATGTTAACGAGGCTTTGTTTATTTTTTCACCCCTTCATCTCCACATGGCAAAGGCGACAATGTTCTGCTGCGTGGATATTTCTTTTTCTATGCAGCGCAGGAGAAAAGAAGTTTGTTTATTCCTATTCACCTTTCCTGACCCCTGCAGCTGCTTATCACATCAGGCTGTGACACAGAGTTTGACTAATGGAGTAGGTAAGAGAATGTGTTACTATTTGTTTTTCTTTTTAAAATATGCACAGGCCCAGCAGAACACATACTTCGTGAGTGCTTCATTTAAACAGTTTTTATCATTATCATGGCCGATGCAGGACAACAATAAGACAACACAAAATGCCCAGATAACGCTGGTGATAAATGATCCTGCTGGAGAGAAATCGTTTCGGTTAGTAGTTTTTAAATGCAGATGAACTGTATTTTATGTGGAAGCTCAGTGAGTTACTGCCTTTGTCACAGAGATCCTTGTGCTACTTGCAGTTCAGAAGTTACAATCCTAACATAGGACAGTGACCAATGAACTGTCATCAAAGAGCTGCATACAAACATGAATGGTATAGTTAGAACTTCGCTTTTTTTTGTGATATAGTTAGAACTTCCCCAGTCTTTCATTAATCTAATGTTGCTAAAATGAGTAGGTTTGGGCAGATATACATTTTTATCAGTAAAGCTGACCCCCATGGAATACTCTTTAAATCCTAAGGTTGTGTTTCCCCAGACCAAACCCTCTTAAAATATACTGCCCACCAGTATGGATGACATGTGATTCATACACCTTGTAATCCTCATTGGCTTATGTAACATTCCCTGTAGACTGATTTACATACTTGTATGATTCATTGTCTCTGTATAATGTGTGCATGGTGTAAAGTACTGACACACACTACACTGATATGAGTAGCGCTGTACAACAAATGAAATGCATATGAGAGAGGGGCTACGTAAAGATGAGGGGCACTGTTGAAGGGTGGCAGTGAGGGAATCCGAGGAGGAGGTCAATAGGGGAGGGGCTATGGAGCGATGAGGGGCACTGTTGGAGGGTGGCAGTGAGGGAATCCGAGGAAGAGGTCATGGGGTGGAGGGGGGTGCTAGGGAGAGATGAGGGGCACTGCTGAAGGGTGGCAGTGAGGGAGTCTGAGGAGGAGGTCATGAGGGGGATGGGCTACAAAGAGATGAGGGGCACTAGTGGAGGGTGGCAGTGAGGGAATCCGAGGAGGAGGTCAATAGGGGGGCCATGGAGGGATGAGGGGCACTGTTGGAAGGTGGTAGTAAAGGTTATTTACGGAGAAAGAGGTTATTGGTGCGGCGCCAAAAAAGACTTTCGCATCAGCGCTGAAGCCGGCCCTGTCATGGCCTTTCTGTTTTTCTTTATTTGATTAGCAGTCGGGTCATAAGGGCTACTGTGGAACATACTTTAAAGTGCGTGCGTGCTTCAATGTTTTAAGTTTGGAGGTGATTTTACTAATGTTTTTACCGGGAAAAATGAGAGTGGAGCCCGATGGTGCCTGATATGGGGCTGGGGCCCAAGGTCAGCTGTGAGATAAGGTGCACTGGAGAGGAGTAGTGGATAATCAAGCCTGTAAGGTAGTGCGTTGCAGAGTCCGGGATCTGGTGGAGGTAGTAATGAAGAGGGATTCTCCCTGAAGACTCGCACAGAGGGAGCCTGAGTAGTGTCACTTGCCTGATACTCCCACCTCAGAAACCTCCTCTTCCCATCTAAGGAACATTACATGGAAAAAACACTTTTTCAGAGTGATAATATTTAGAAAGAGATTTGGAAAAGAGTGCGTTTTACTGGACCTTGTAAGACTAAGAAGAGATAAAGGAGGGCCCTGAATCAGGCCTGCTTAGACATATATGCGACAAATCGAGCCCGCAGTGGCCCACCCAAATGCACCCTTGGCCCACCCAAATAAAAATTCCTGGAGCCGGGCCTGCCTACTACCCAGCATTCCCCCAGGTCTCCCAATAAAAATGGTGCCTCACTCGTGTGGGAGGCCCAAGTACCCGCGACAGGCAAGGGCCCAAAACATTTTGTGATAGGCAATTTTGATGTCGCCTCAATACGTTTTGGGCCCTTGCCTGTCGCGGAAACTTGGGCCTCCCACACGAGTGAGGCACCATTTTTATCGGGAGACCCTGGGGAACGCTGGGTGGTAGGAAATTTGTGTCAGCCCGGTGATGCCACATCTTTCCCACACAAAAATGTGTGAAAAAAGTGATTTTTTTCAGGTAAAATTGAGGTTTGCAGGGGATTCTGGGTAAGGAAACGTTGGGGGATCCACGCAAGCCATACTTCCCTGGAATCCCCCGGGTGTCTAGTTTTCAGAAATGTGTGGGTTTGGTATGTTTCCCTAGATGGCCGCCAAGCACAGGGCCAAAAACCCGGGTGACCCCCCTTGCAAAACCAGGTTGTTTTGTGATAGGCAATTTTGATGTCGCCTCAGAAGGTTTTGGGCCCTTGCCTGTCACGGGTCCTTGACCCACCCACGCGAGTGAGGTACCATTTCTATTGGGATACTTGGAGAAAGGCGAAGGGGTAGGAAATTTGTTGTTTCTTTCTGCAGCGTGAAAATTTTGGCACAATATTGCAAGGAAAATGTGACAGACATTTTGAGGTTTGCAGGACATTGTGGGTAAGATAACTTGTTGGGGGGGGCGTGGCCAAGCCGCGGGCTAAGATGGCCGCGCGGTGTTGAAGCTCCGCCGGCAGTCCGACGAACTAAACGCTGTCCCCACCCTATAGCACCTACATGACGGTGGCAGAGGCGTCGCTGCATCCCTGATCCGCTGGGACACGAGCTGGGTGTCGTTCGAGGGATGGAACGCACACGGAGCGGCCCTGTCGCGAGTTCCGTCTGCGACGCGGAGCAAGGCAAGATGGCGGCCTAGGACGACGATCGCGGCTGTTTGGTCGGCGCTGGGTCCTACGGTGCGGTGAGTGCCCGGGTGCCGGTTTGGTAGTCTCGGCGCCCCCCCCCCGCGTCTGCACGATACGCGCAGCTTTCGTGGCTGAGGCAGTGTCACCCAGGCGCTGTTGCGAAGGTCCGGCCACGCTGCCTCCCAACCCCCACTATCGCTACTAACCGATGCAGGGCAGGCGAGGCTGGACCGTAAGCAACGCAGAGGGCGCGGAGGGGATGAGTGCACGAGCCTGCTGGATGCCCCCGGCGCCTGGTGTGGCCCCCGCGCGGTCCCCCGTCTAAGCGGTCGGAGCCTCGACAGAATGCGCTAGCTATTCCACAGCAGTGCCCTTGGCCCCACTGTCTCCACACACAAGACGCAATTGCTTTGAAGGAGCAGACGCATGCACCCTGTTTGAGAGTGGCCGGCACCTGCCTCTGACGCCCACCGACCCTCTGCACTGCCCTTCTGCCGGCTCACTATTGCCATACCTGAAGCTTCCGGGGTCACTGCGAGGCCTAGCAGCTCTCAAAATATTCCTCCGCCCCGACATCCCAAACGCGGCTAGTAGCATCCGTGGGGCAGCAGCGACGGCTGGGCAGTCTCCGGTTCCTGCGCGAAGGCATGGGACGCAAAGACCCGAAACAAAGGACACTCCCATTTGAAAAACTGGCGGAGAAAACAGCGGAGGAAGACCCCAACATGGGGGAACGGGTAGGCAGCCCTGCTGGAGATGCATCAGCCATGGCCCCTGCGGCGGAGTGGATGCAAGAAATGAGAGCAGGTTTCAGGGCATTGGACGGTCGCTTCGACTCCCTGGACAAAACGCTCGAATCCATGGGCGCAAAGATCCAAGCGCACGATCGGCGTCTGGATGTGGCAGAGGCGCGGATCTCCGACATCGAGGATGGTACCGCACAGGCAACCAAACGACTAGATCGAATGGACCGTCTACTAAAGGAAGTGGCCAACAAGAATGAGGACCTTGAAGCACGCAGCCGCCGCAACAACGTGCGCATTCTTGGGGTTCCGGAATCCACAGCTACGGGCCGCTTAGATAGTTTTGTGGAAACTTTGCTGGCGGACATGTTTGGGAGGGACTCCTTTACGCCTGGCTTTGTGGTGGAGAGAGCTCACCGCACTCTCGGTCCGCGGCCTAACCCGGGCCTCCCGCCTCGCCCCCTGATAGCTCGCATTATGAACTTCCGAGACAGAGATACGGTACTGCGTTTGTCCAGGGAGCGCGGCGACGTAACCTGGCAGGGCTCAAAAATCGCTCTTTACCCTGACTTCACGGTGATGGTTCAAGATGCCAGACGCAAATTCACTGGGGTAAAAGCCGCACTCCGGAACCTTGGCCTTAAATACGGCATGTTATATCCTGCACGTCTTCGAGTGGAGGTTGAGGGCCGGGTACGATTCTTTGACAATCCCAACGAGGTCCAAGAATTCTGTCGCACCTATAAAAACAACAATGGCCAGCGGCGGGACGGCAGGGACGACCCGTCTCCTCCGCACAGCGGATCCGTTGCAAGCGTGGACCTGTTCTCTGGCTCCGGTGTGGGGTGACATTGTGAACATTGTTGAGTGTTTGATTTTCCTTCCTTCCTTCAATACTTGGGGACACAATATAACTTGATTGAGTATATTTTTTCATAGTTGGGCTGCTGACGTGGCGTCGCCACCCCCCTAGGTGGATACCTTGGGTTCTCTCAGGCTGATTCGAATGTACCTGTTTATAATTGCGTTCTATGATTGTACAGTCGATTGGTACTTTGGTTTTTGTTTACAGGTTGGGGTAGGCCTTATCATTTTTGTAGTGAGGCTGGGTGGAGGGAGGGGGTTTGGGAAGGGGTTTAATGTTTTCTTTATTGATTATCATGCATGCTGTCCTTGGTATTGGTTATTTGTCCACACCATGACATTTATCCTCGTGGACTTTCTTAAGACTCTTAGATGGCACAGCTAGGTTTCAGCGCAGGTCCCTCTAAGTTGTCCCTGTTGTCATGGAATGTCAGGGGTCTTAATAATCAACGTAAAAGACGGCAAGTAGTGCACTACTTGAATAGACATAACATAGACATCGCCTTTCTGCAAGAAACTCATTTACCTGTCACTGATGCGGCGCGCTTTGCTGCCAGTTGGGGGGCCCATAGGTATTTTGCCAATTATAGCAATTATGCGAGAGGCACAGCAGTTCTAATCCATAAGAGAGTCCCTTTTAGCTGCCGACTGGTCATCAGGGACAGGGAGGGCCGGTATGTTATAGTGGCAGGTTCGGTAATGGGACACAGGGTCAATCTGATTTGTGTTTACGGCCCCAATACTGACTCCCCGGAGTTTTTCCACTCCCTACACACTCAACTTTCCAAACTAGAACCTGCATTGATTATGATAGGCGGGGATTTCAATCTCCTTTTGAATCCAGGCTTGGATAGCACGTCCGGCACCGCAGACACCAAACCTAGAGCGAGGCGAGCGGTCCGTGACCTCTGTGACCAGTTTTCACTGATAGACATTTGGCGCAGGCGCAACCCCACCACTACTAATTACACACATTTCTCTGGTCAACACAACACATGGACTAGGATCGATTTTTGGCTGATCTCCCCGGATGTGTCCCCATGGTATCGGGCGTTGGAGACCCTCCCTAGGACGTACTCGGACCATTCCCCTGTTCAGCTCTGTCTCCAAGTTCCACGCCCGAAGGGTTTGAAAGACAATGGCGCTTTCCCTGCCGCGCTCTTTTAGACGACCTTTTTTGCCATGAGGTCAGTGAAGCAATTGAAGACTACTTTACTATTAATACTGGCTCGGTCGATTCCTGGGCTGTGTTGTGGGAGGGATTCAAGGCCTACATTCGCGGTGTGTGCATATCCAAACACGCAGGGGTGCTCAGAGCACTGCGCACAACACTGGCACGGCTGGAGGGAGAACTAACAACGCTAGATGCGGAAATACAGCACGCTACCCCTGACTCATTGCACGGTAAGAGGCTGGTCCTCCTTTCCGAATACAGGGAAACAGCGGATCGTGAGATCCTTTACTTGGGTAAATATCAAACTGCTCGTAGGTACGGTGAGGGTGACCGGCCGGGTCGCACCCTAGCTCAGATCCTCAGACCGCCCTACAGTAATGCATACATCACAGAGATCCGTGATAAGGATGGAACACTTCATACAACTTCCACTGATATTAGGAACGAGTTTCTTACATACTACACGGCACTATACACATCTAGACACAGCAGTGATACAACCGCACGGGAGGACTATCTATCCGAAATTGCCTTAGTGTTCCTAGAAAAAAACATGCAGGAGTTCCTGGCTGAACCCATCACGGTGAATGAGGTGCGTGGGGCAATTAAAGAGCTGCGCGGTTCCTCCGCCCCGGGCCTTGACGGCTTTACCGGGGAGTTCTACAAGGCCTTTTCAGATCTTCTAGCGCCAAAACTGATTGAGGTTTATGCTGAAGCCCTGGAAAGACAATCCCTGCCGCCCACGTTAAACGAAGCGGTCATCATTCTCCTTCCAAAGCCCGACAAGGATCCATCGCTTTGTGGGTCATATAGACCTCTATCACTCTTGAATATAGATTATAAAATCCTTGCTAAAATCGTGGCCAACAGACTTTCACAATTGATGGAGTTTATTATCTCTCCGGCACAATCAGGCTTCGTCCCTCACCGCTCCACCTCATTAAACTTACGAACTCTGTTCGCAGTGTTGCACAGAATAAATCCCGAAACTCCCGCTGCGGCTATTCTGTTAGACACAGAAAAAGCCTTTGACACGCTCGAATGGCCCTTTTTTCTATCTATAATGCGACGGATGGGTATGCCAGCAGGCTTCATAGCTCTTACGAGCCTACTATACAGTCGGCCCACGGCGCGACTCCGCATGAATGGTACTATATCTGGCCCATTCTCTCTAACCCGTGGCACCCGACAGGGGTGTCCGCTGTCACCTCTTTTGTTTATCCTTGCCATGGACCCCTTACTGCGGCACTTCCAGGAACGACATCTCCACAGAGGACTGCAGTTTAATACAGGCCCTCTCTTGGTTTCCCTCTATGCCGATGATACTATCCTCTATGTCAGAGAACCGCATCAGAACCTGGCGCCGCTCGTGCGAGAGATACTCCGCTTTGGTAGACACTCCGGGCTGGGTATTAATTGGCATAAGTCAATTATTTTTCCCTTAACCAGCAGCACAGCCCCTTGGGAATGCGAGTTCCCGTTGGAATGGTGCTCAGATTCTGTCAAATATCTAGGTATCCATGTGCACCTGAAACAAGACCAGATCATAAGCCTCAATTATGGTCGAGCGATGGAGCAGCTGGAGACTCGGGTGGAAAGATGGTTACGCCTCCCCATATCCATGGCAGGCAGAATTGCTATAGTTAAGATGATGGTCCTCCCTAAATTTTTATATCTTTTTAATAACATCCCCATACCCCTCACCCAAAGTTTCTTTGCAGCGCTGCGATCCCTTCTTGTCTGACTGGTATGGGGTGGCAAGCAACCTCGGGTTCGATGGAAGGTACTCACTCTACCATACGATAGAGGCGGGCTGGGCGTGCCGGATCTTTATTTATACTATCTGGTAGCTCAATGTAGTTATGCCTTTGCTTGGTATCACCCAGACGCGCGGATCCCATTTCTACGCCCGGAGGCTGATTTTGTCCTACCTGAGCAACTGGCCGCTGTCCTGCCCAGGGGCGAACCCAGAAGTCTAGTCGACATACAAACGGTCTCGACCACTAGCTGGGCTTGGAGCAAACTCCTTCGCTATACGGGCAATTCAACTTTATATTCATCGGCCCTTCCATTGCCGAATGCTCGTTGGCTCCCCATAACGGGCGAGAAACTAGTGCAACGCACATTGACTAAATTTGGTATTGCCAAAATAGGCGAGCTATATCCTGGCGGACACATATTCTCGGACACGGAGGACGTGCGCTTCCATGACGCTACGTTTATGGATAGATTAGTCCTTAGACGACTTTATTCAGCACTAAGAGCTACGATAGTTGGCTTCCCGTTGGAACCGGACTCATTTGAACCGCTGACTCTACTAATTGAGAAGGAGAGTGGTACACACATCATTTCCTCACTTTATAAACTCTGCAATGCACAAGTTCCTAGTGTGGACGACAAGCTCCGCTCGGACTGGGAGACCGATTTGGGACATCCTATTTCGGACGAACAGTGGTCCGCCTGTTGCACGGTTACCAAAACCGTGTAATTAAACAGTCGCCATAAACTACTGCACTACAAGTTTCTCCGTAGAATGTACATGACGCCAGCAAAACTACATAAAATTGACCCGGATAGGCCACATACATGCCGGAAATGTGGCGCACAACACGCTGATTTCGCCCATTTGACCTGGACGTGTCCTTGCATTCATTCATACTGGGACCAAGTGCACAAAACACTTGGGGACATTCTCGGGCTCACACTGGTTCCTATACCGGAGGTGGCACTGCTGGGCTACACGGTCAGCTTTCCTAAAGCTGTCCGGCAGCTAGCTTCCCTTGGCCTCCTTCTGGCAAAACGTGAGATAGCAATACACTGGGGCAGCAGGACCTCTCCTACGATACAGGGCTGGCTGAACAGCTTAGCGTTTTGTAGTACCAATAGCGAGCTCTACTCTAGCCTGCTACCCAACACAGCACGACCTAAAGACATCTGGGGCCCATATAAAGCGTATATTGGCAATCTGAACACCTCTTCATTCTCCCAGCTTAATTCAGGGATTGTGCCTACGGGGGTTGGCTAGGACAGTCGGTCTGCACACTGACACATCATGTACGACATCACGATGCGGGGGGGGGGTATCACTCCACATCACGCTCGTTCACCCCACATCATTGGGAGCTCTTGGGCAGGGACAGAAGCGGACAAGGGGCACTGACCGACCACTGGGATAACACTGTAGGAATCCTGCTATGCGGGCTGAGCTGTGGGGACTTGGGGGACATGTATTATGTTACATGAGATGTTATGAGTATAATTTGACGAGTAACCATTCTGTGTTAAGAGGAGAGATGACTATATTTCATTGTTATTTTTGTTATATTGCATAATGGACAATTGAACCAACTGAAACGTAATTTGTGGTCGTTTGATGATCAAAGATAAATAAAGTTAATAAAAAATAAAATAAAAAAAAAGATAACTTGTTGGGATCCACAAGAGAGACATCACCATGTACTCCCATGGGTGTTTAGTTTACGACAAAATCTACAGTTGGTAGGTTATTCTTAGATGAAATGTACACCTTAGCAGAGAGACAAAAAAGACAAAGATTACTGCACAGCCATCTATTCCTCAAGCACACACACATACTGGTTGGATTTGGCACGAGGGCGAGTGATGGTTCAGTATATAAAATTTTATTAACAAGAGATTTCACAAAAATGAAATGCACTGTCAATAATTGAAAGGACAAAAAACTGAACCAGTGACTCGCAGCTCGTGAGCTGTAAAGCCACGTCAAGGCACCAACCGATTTACAGGCCATTCACACACCTTTCATACATGATACACACAAGACCATTCACACCACCAGGCACAAAACCAACACATTACAACATTCACAAAAAGAGACAAGGTATACCCTGCTTGACAAAAACAGAAAAGACAAATATTTCTGCACAACCACTTATTCCTCAAACACACATACATACTGGTTGGATTTGGCACAAGGGTGAGTGATGGTTCAGTATATACAGTTGTATTAACCAGAGATTTCACAAAAATGAAATGCCCTGTTAATAATTGAAAGGACGAGAAACTGAACCATTGACTCACAGCTAGTGAGCTGTAAAGCCACAACAAGGCACCAACCTCTTTACAGGCCATTCATACACCTTTCATACGTGTGACACATACAAAACCATTCACACCGCCAGTCGCGGGCCCAGCACATTACAACACTCACCCCAGCAGACAGCGCCATTCAAGGGCCCATCACTTTCACACGCCCACATTCCTCACACAGCAACCACACCAGCTCACGGATTGCGTGGAGTGGCGTTTAGCTAGCAGTGTGTGTAGTGACCAGCAGCTAGTCACTACTCACACACCGCCTGCCAAGCGCCACTCCACGTACACCGCCAGCCGAGCACCAGTCCACGCACACCGCCAGCCCAGCGCCAGTCCACACACACCGGCAGCCCAGCGCCAGTCCACACACACCGCCAGCCAAGCGCCAGTCCACGCACACCACCAGCCAAGCGCCAGTCCAAACACACCGCCAGCCAAGCGCCAGTCCAAACACACCGCCAGCCAAGCGCTAGTCCACGCACACCGCCAGCCAAGCGCCAGTCTATGGACTCCGCCAGACAAGCGCCACTCCACGCACACCGCCATCACATTTAGGATTTTTTTATACAAATAAGAAAACACAAACAAATTGCAAATAGATACAAATCTACTAAACAAAATCTGAAACTAAATACACTACACAAATGCCAACCTTGAAACTGAACAAAAAATATTAAACAATAGAGGCCAGGCAGTTCACTTTACCACTCATGGATGCTCCCAAAAATTATTTTGCGTGTGGTACATTCTAAAACAAGCAGGCACACACAGCCCAGTGTTAGAAGGACACTCTGGGCAGTACATACGAGTCTCCTTCCGCGTACCTCTTCGCCAACAGACTCTACATCTCCTACTGGGAAAGTCTTTTGAGGGTATGGGAGGAATGTGATCAGGAAAGTGGCGATCTTTCAATCTAGCCACATCCTCCACCACTCCAACTCTAGGAACACTTGCCTGTTCTACTAAAACAAGGCTGCCTATTACAGACTCCTGAAACTTAGCAAAAGTCATCTTTGACTCAGGACAAGAATCCTTGAATACAACAAAAGCATTAAAGGTTGCCAAGTGGAAAAGATGGATAGCCAACTTCTTATACCAAATGTAAGCCTTACGAAGAGCAGCGTAAGGTTCCAACCTCTGATCTACTCTATCAACTCCACCCATGTGCCTATTATAGTCTAAAATGCACACAGATTTGCGCGCTTCAGCAACCTGACCCCAAACAGTCACAGGTGAAGTGCTTTCATCATGGATGGTAGTCAGCATGTAGACATCTCTCCTGTCTGAAAATTCACAGCTAGAAGCTCCTCGCAACGCAAGGCACTGCACTGTCCCCGCACAAGCTTTTGACAAACAAGTTCTTTTAGGAAACCTTTACGGTTAGAGCGGATTGTGCCACAAGCAACAGTGTCCACTTTGGCCAATTCCCTGAACAACCGCACACCAGTGTAGAAGTTATCTACATATAAATGGTGGCCTTTGTTAAAAAGTCCTCTACCGAGTTCCCACACAATTTTCTCAGTCACTCCAAAAGTGGACGGACAACCAGGGGGTTAATCCTGGATTCCTTACCGGTGTACACCCTGAAATTAGAGACATATCCAGTCCTACTGTCACACAGCATATACAGCTTAATTCCATAGCGTGCCCTCTTACTAGGAATGTATTGCCTAAAAACCAAGCGGCCCTTGAACAAGACCAAAGACTCATCCACTGCTATTTCTTTCCCTGGAGCATAGATCTCAGAAAATTGATCTACAAAGTGATCAATGACAGGCCGAATCTTAAAAAGACGGTCACACTCAGGGTAATCTCGTGGCAACTCTAAACCATTATCGACAAAATGCAGCAGCCGAAGCAGAAGCAAATACCTATCACGACTCATGACTGCCGGAAATATAGCCGTTGCCATCAAGGGACTAGTAGACCAATATGAAGACATTGATGGCTTCCTTAGCAAGCCCATCAAAAAAGTTAAACCCAAGAACTTCTTCATCTCTTCCAGATTTGTGGGAGTCCACCGGGTAGCTCTAGAATGGGGCTTAAGGCTGGCACTGTTGTCCCTCAAAAACTGTTCGGCATACAAATTAGTCTGCTCAACAATCTCTGCCAAAAACACATCGTCCATAAACAACTGAAAAAAATGTATCGGCAAAAAGTTTTCTGTATTCACTCTACACCCTGGAACACCAGTAAAGTCTGGCAATGCTGGCTGCACCATGCCTGGGGCAACCCAGAGGTCATCACTTCCAACTGGAAGCCTTGCAGCCCCAGGCTGCAACCCAGATGCCTCTTGCCGCACTATACCAACGGGAAGCCTTGCAGCCCCAGGCTGCAGCGCAGATGCCTCTTGGCGCACTATCGGCACATCAATGTCCTCCTCTAACACAGGCACTTCATCTGCACTAAGAGTAGCTTCATCCGCACTGAGAGTAGCTTCATCATCCGATGATGCCATGTGGAGAGAAAACTCACTGCCTGAATCTTCCCCTGCCTCCTCTGCCCCAGATGCAGAGTCAGTCTCTGAACCATGGTCAGAGGAAGACTCAAAAAGCATACCAACAACCTACTGAGCAGTAATACTGCGGCTAGCCATTATCCTTACTAAGAAAGGAGACTGCACAAACAAGTCAATAACAACCAACACTGTGCAAAATAAGTAAGTAAAAAAAAATGTGTGCCTTTATCACAAAGATCTATATACTCAAAAACTATATGATTCACTTGCAAGAGACCGCTACACTCACCAGCACCTACTCTGCAGAGAAACAGCAAAAACGATATCCCACACGAAAGAAAAAAACAAAACCAATTACTCACAAGACAACAAAATACACATCGAGCACAAATGCAAAAAGTTTTTGACACTCAAAAAACAGAAGCCAAACATACTGCTATTATTACACCATTTGCAAAAAACACATTCATGCAGAGAAATGAAAAACATTTACATTGTACAAAAAAAGTCTCTTACCAAACATAAGCAACTACACAAACAGCAGAACCAAAAGTAACGAAACCGCAACCTGGAACAGTCTAAAGAGCAAAAGCTTTCAACTAGAACAAAAAGAGAGAAATAAAGCATTACAATTGCAATTCACAAGAAATAAAACAATTAACATTATAACACACTATGTCACTACCCAAATGGTCAATCTGCCAGATGGGCCTTCAAATAGGGCTGTGCAAAAATGGGGGTGAATTTGCCCAAGGGATCGGGTGAGCTTGTCTGAGGGTGGGGCAGAAAACAGCAGACAGAAATGTGCCCCCCTTGCAAAAGAAATAAATCCCTGGTGCCTAGTAGGGTTTTCTGCCTCCCCCCTCCCGCCTAGGGCAAAAAGGCCAAAAAAAAGGGGCAGATCTGTCCCCAGGAGGGGCAGAAAAAACATTAACCACATTTATAAAAAAAAATCTGCCCCCTGGAAGCGACCCTTGCCCAAGGGGTCGCTTCCATTTTAATTTCAAATAAGTCCCTGGTGTCTAGTGGGGTTTTCTGCCAAAACAAGGGCTGATCTGCCCCCGGGGGGGCATAATACACTTTAAAAATAAATGCCCCCCCCGGAAGCGACACTTGCCCAAGGGGTCGCTGTAGGAGAGTAGGATCTGCCTCTTATGGTTACCCCCACTTTTTGCTGGTGTATCACTGTTTTTCGACTTTAGTCTGGCTGGGGCCCTGCTATCCAGGACCCCAGCCTAGCTGCTTCCTAGTATATGGTATACTATGTACCCAGGGCATAGGTACCCCAGAGGCCTACCAGGGGTTGAAGCATGTATTGTGCCACCCCTGGAAGGCCCTCCAAAATGACACCACAGGACTGCTACTGCAGCCTGAGTAAGGTGGTGCATGCACCCCTTACAGAGATGTGGGTTCACTATATCTCACCTATCACTGCACATACAAACCTATCAGTCACCCCTATGGCAGGCCTTATCAATCCTGAAGGCAGGGTGCTTGGTTTTATGTGAGAGGGTGCCCATGCATGAGCAGAGCCCCTCTGCAGCCTTCGGAATCTCCTCTCCGGGGTTGTCTGTGGTGCAGCCTGACCATATACTCTTAAATGCATTATATCTAAACGGTAAATGCTAACTTTGGGATGGCTGCACGGAAACATGTCGTGTTTGGTGTCAAACACCTTGGAATCATACCCCCACACCAGTACCTGGTGTGGGAGTATGATCCCACCCTTCTAGAGGGAGAGACATGACCGCACCGGTATACCCGGTACCAACTAAACAGAGCCTGGCATCACAAAATGGATGCTGCAGCCACAGACACGAGTCTGGCCTCCTGCTGCTGACCGAAACTCCGGCAGGGGAGGCCTGGACAATAGGCTTCCTGTCACAGGGAGGTGTTACCACCTCCCAGACAGGCCTTAGTGGATTTGGGCTGGGTGGGTGCACTCTCTAAGTGCTTTGAAGTCCTGCACTGGGGGCACATTTGGTGTCCTCGTGCATACCCCAGTTAAAACCGGTTGCAGGGGCTACCAGCCCCTGCTCTGGCGCGAAACTGGACAAAGGAAATGGGTGTAGCCACCCCTCTTTCCAAACCCTCCCATAGGTGGGTCCCCAGAGTTAGTCCAACCCCCTTCTTTAGTATAAGTAAGGGAACCCTGGCAACAGGACTTTAGATATCCCTGGACGAAACTCTGCTACTGAATCCTGGAACTTCGACGCTCTACTAAAAACTAGAGGACTGAAGAAATCTCCCTTGGGGTCAAGGAGTGACTCCCCTGCTTGGCAGGCACCAACGAAGCATTTGCCGGTCTGCATCTCCGAAGCTCCCGCCGGACTCCGAAGTACTTGCAGCCCAGGAAGAGGATTTCCAGACATCTCAGAGGCCGACCCGAGTCCCAAGCAAAGCTGAGACCCGCAGCCCTCGTGAGTAGCGTGGAACCGGAACTCCTGGTCACGTGCACATTTGCTAGTGCATTGACTTCTCGACGACTCTTGAAGTGCTGCTTTGGGTTACTCGTAGCCCAGGCCCGAGCACCATTTGCACCGAAGATTGTGAGCCTACACTCCACGAGTGTTCCGTGGGCCCCCTTCCTGCATTTCCGCTTGGGGCTCCTTCGCGATCCCTGGTCCGTCGACTGGTGGGTCCCTGTGAAGGCAACTCTGATTTTCTTTGGGCGTTTCTGGTTGCTCCAGACGTGCCCTAACTCCCCACCAAGTGGTGAGTCCCTCAGACCTTGCTGGTCTGCTCCGAAGCATCTTTCTCCTTTCTGCGTGGGTTGCTGTTGCCAAGGCTTGTTGTGTTCAATCCGGACACCAACGCTGCAGCACTCGACATCCTTCGTGGGACAGCTCGAATCCAGCTCCTGGTTGTCGTTGACGCCTCCTGGTCCTCGTGGCTGAAGAGTCAAGCTTCACCTCTTTCACCTGAAGCACCCGACATCGGTGGGCATTCGACTATCGTGCCCCTGGTCACTGGCAAGTGACCCAGACTCTGTCCCCTCTGCTTTCAGGTTCTTCTTATCTTCGATCCAGGCTTGGATCTCTTCGGACACTTCGCATCTTCCCGGCAGCAGCACTTCGTGGCAGGCTGCCATTGAAAACGACGACACGACCCGACACCATTTGACACCAATGCACCCGGCTTCCCTGGGTGAGGTAACTCGAGTACTACGGTTCTCCCGTGGGTGTTGACCCTAGAACTGTCTAAGTCCAAGAGGGTTTGGTCCTAGTCCAATTCTAAGTGTCCCTAATCTCTAAAATGATAACCGCGACTTTCCCATAGACTTCAACGGAGCTCGCGGCTGTGTTCACACACTGCACACCGCCCCCGTGGGTCCCCTGTGTCACTACCTTGGGTGGTTCCTTGGGGTCCCAGCGATTCTACAGGCTCTAGGCCTTGTGTCTACTTAAGTCGTGGTTCTTATACCACTTTCTTAATATATGGTTTGGTACGCCCCTAGGGCTAATCGTATATTGTGCTAATTTACTGTGCTATTTGACTTGTAACTTGTGTACTTTGACCTCTAGCATCATAAAGAGACTATTGGGTAGTGTTTAGTAATAAATACATATATTTTATATATATACCTGGTGTGGTTCTCCTTTCCTTTGATCATTCATGAGCTTATAACTGGTAAAACAAACAGCTTAACACTCCTTCAAGACTTAGCCTGAAGGCTGCTCTCCATAGCTACCACTAGGATAGCTTTCAATAAAGGTTGTCTTTAAACCTATCATCAATAAAGGTCATTTGGACTGGTGCAAGGTGCCCACTATAACTAGTGGACAGCATGGTATTCTGCCCCCCCCCCCGGGGGCAGAAAGGCCAAATACACGAGCCGATCTGCCCGCAGGGGGGCAGAATACACATTTTAAAAAAATGTGGCCCCTGGAAGCGACCCTTCCCCAAGGGGTCGCCTCCATTTTTTTTTTTTTAAGATCCCTGGCTCTAGTGGGCTTTTCTGCCCCCCCTGGGGCCAGAAATGCCAAAAAACCAAGGCAAACAGTCCCCGGGGGGGGGAGGGGGGCAGAAAAGTTTTTAAAAAAATGTGCCCCCTAAGGAAGCGATCCTTGCCCAAGGGGTCGCTTCCTTTACACAATTAAAGGACTCCCTGGGCCAAATACACGGGCCGATCTGCCCCCAGGGGGGGCAGAATACACATTAAAAAAAAATGAGGCCCCTGGAAGCGACCCTTCCCCAAGGGGTCGCTTCCATTTTTTTTTTTCAAAAGATCCCTGACTCTCTAAGTGTCCCTAATCTCTAAAACGATAACCGCGACTTTCCCATAGACTTCAACGGAGCTTGCGGCTGTGTTCACACACTGCACACGGCCCCCGTGGGTCCCCTGTGTCACTACCTTGGGTGGTTCCTTGGGGTCCCAGCGATTCTACAGGCTCTAGGCCTTGTGTCTACTTAAGTCGTGGTTCTTATACCACTTTCTTAATATATGGTTTGGTAACCCCCTAGGGCTAATCGTATATTGTGCTAATTTACTGTGCTATTTGACTTGTAACTTGTGTACTTTGACCTCTAGCCTCATAAAGAGACTATTGGGTAGTGTTTAGTAATAAATACATATATTTTATATATATACCTAGTGTGGTTCTCCTTTCCTTTGATCATTCATGAGCTTATAACTGGTAAAACAAACAGCTTAACACTCCTTCAAGACTTAGCCTGAAGGCTGTTCTCCATAGCTACCACTAGGATAGCTTTCAATAAAGGTTGTCTTTAAACCTATCATCAATAAAGGTCATTTGGACTGGTGCAAGGTGCCCACTATAACTAGTGGACAGCATATGCCAGGCCAACTTCTCACATTGGTCCATAAACAACTGAAAAAAATGTATCGGCAAAAAGTTTTCTGTATTCACTCTACACCCTGGAACACCAGTAAAGTCTGGCAATGCCGGCTGCACCATACCTCGGGCAACCCAGAGGTCATCACTTCCAACTGGAAGCCTTGCAGCCCCAGGCTGCAACCCAGATGCCTCTTGCCGCACTATACCAACGGGAAGCCTTGCAGCCACAGGCTGCAGCCCAGATGCCTCTTGGCGCACTATCGGCACATCAATGTCCTGCTCTAACACAGGCACTTCATCTGCACTAAGAGTAGCTTCATCCGCACTGAGAGTAGCTTCATCATCCGATGATGCCATGTGGAGAGAAAACTCACTGCCTGAATCTTCCCCTGCCTCCTCTGCCTCAGATGCAGAGTCAGTCTCTGAACCATGGTCAGAGGAAGACTCATAAAGCATACCAACAACCTGCTGAGCAGTAATCCTGCGGCTAGCCATTATCCTTACTAAGAAAGGAGACTGCACAAACAAGTCAACAACAACCAACACTGTGCAAAATAAGTAAGTAAAAAAAATGTGTGCCTTTATCACAAAGATCTATATACTCAAAAACTATACGATTCACTTGCAAGAGACCACTACACTCACCAGCACCTACTCTGCAGAGAGACAGCAAAAACGATATCCCAATAGAAAGAAAAAAAACAAAACCAATTACTCACAAGACAACAAAATACACATCGAGCACAAATGCAAAAAGTTTTTGACACTCAAAAAACAGAAGCCAAACATACTGCTATTATTACACCATTTGCAAAAAACACATTCATGCAGAGAAATGAAAAACATTTACATTGTACAAAAAAAGTCTCTTACCAAACATAAGCAACTACACAAACAGCAGAACCAAAAGTAACGAAACCGCAACCTGGAACAGTCTAAAGAGCAAAAGCTTTCAACTAGAACAAAAAGGGAGAAATGAAGCATTACAATTGCAATTCACAAGAAATAAAACAATTAACATTATAACACACTATGTCACTACCCAAATGGTCAATCTGCCAGATGGGCCTTCAAATAGGGCTGTGCAAAAATGGGGGGTGAACTTGCCCAAGGGATCGGGTGAGCTTGTCTGAGGGTGGGGCTGAAAACAGCAGACAGAAATGTGCCCCCTTTGCAAAAGAAATAAATCCCTGGTGCCTAGTAGGGTTTTCTGCCTCCCCCCTCCCGCCTAGGGCAAATAGGTAAAAAAAAGGGGCAGATCTGTCCCCAGGAGGGGCAGAAAAAACATTAACCAAATTTATTTAAAAAATCTGCCCCCTGGAAGCGACCCTTGCCCAAGGGGTCGCTTCCATTTTAATTTCAAATAAGTCCCTGGTGTCTAGTGGGATTTTCTGCCAAAACAAGAATACACATTAAAAATAAATGCCCCCCCCGGAAGCGACCCTTGCCCAAGGGGTCGTTTCCATTTAAATTTTAAAGAACTCCCTGGTGTCTAGTGGGGTATTTAGCCCCCCCCCCCGGGGGCAGAAAGGCCAAATACACGGGCCGATCTGCCCGCAGGGGGGGCAGAATACACATTTTAAAACAATGTGGCCCCTGGAAGCGACCCTTCCCCAAGGGGTCGCTTCCATTTTATTTATTTTTTTTAGATCCCTGGCTCTAGTGGGCTTTTCTGCCCCCCCTGGGGCCAGAAATGCCAAAAAACCAAGGCAAACAGTCCCCAGGGGGGGCAGAAAAGTCTTTAAAAAAATGTGCCCCCTAAGGAAGCGACCCTTGCCCAAGGGGTCGCTTCCTTTACATAATTAAAGGACTCCCTGGGCCAAATACACGGGCCGATCTGCCCCCAGGGGGGGCAGAATACACATTTTTTTAAAATGAGGCCCCTGGAAGCGACCCTTCCCCAAGGGGTCGCTTCCATTTTAAAAAAAAAGATCCCTGGCTCTAGTGGGCTTTTCTGCCCCCCTGGGGCCAGAAACGTCAAAAAACCAAGGCAAACAGTCCCCAGGGGGGGCACAAAAGTCTTTAAAAAAATGTGCCCCCTAAGGAAGCGACCCTTGCCCAAGGGGTCGCTTCCTTTACATACTTAAAGGACTCCCTGGTGTCTAGTGGGGTATTCAGAAAGGCCAAATACATGGGCCCGATCTGCCCCCGGGGGGGGGGGCAGAATACACATTTTAAAAAAATGAGGCCCCTGGAAGCGACCCTTCCCCAAGGGGTCGCTTCCATTTTTTTTTTTTAAAGATCCCTGGCTCTAGTGGGGTTTTCTGCCCCCCCCGGGGCCAGAAACGCCAAAAAACCAAGGCGATCTGGCCCCAGGCGGGGCAGAAAAGTCTTTAATTAAATTTCCCCCTGTAGGAAGCGACCCTTGCCCAAGGGGTCGCTTCCTTTTACCAAAAAAAACATCCCTGGTGCCTAGTGGGGGCATTCCTGCAGCACGATCGCGACGCTGTGCGCGATCGTGCTGCAGGAATGCCCTGTATTGAGACATCAGGGGAGAGGAAATACTCTTTCCTCTCCCCCGATGCCTCAATACATTACAAAATCCCCCCCCGCCCCACCGGAGCACACAAACTTACGTGCTCCTCCTGGACGCGCTGGAAACAAATGGTTTCCAGCGCGTCCAGCGCTTCCTGATGACGTCGGCGCGCGCTGTGCGCGCTGACGTCATGGGATTGCGTGGGGGGGTCGGGGGTGGCAGCGGAGACTCTTCCGCTGCCATCCCCCTTTGTGGGGGCTAGATGGGCTGCCCATGGGGGGAGCGCCAGCGCTTCCCCCATAGGTGGGTGCCATGATGGAGCGGTTCCGTCATGAGCACAGCCCAACCGATGCTCATGACGGAACCGCTCCGTCATGAGCATCGAAGGGGTTAATGTTTAATTGACTGAGGGTGGTCCAGGTGGAGGGTCAGTCGCACCCGTCTGCTGTCGACCGAAAGCGAACGGTGCGCAGACGTATCCGCGACATATTGGATAGGCTAGATAAGTATACACTCCGCCAGTATCGACAACGACTACACAGAGAGGGAGACAAATCCGGGTGCCTTTTGGCCTGGATTTTGCAAAAGGAACAGAACCAGCACTTGACGATCAGCTTGCTCATGCCAGTGGTAAAACGGTACACACTTGGGATGCAATATTGGAGGTGTTCCAGCAACACCTACAGAGTGTATACAGCAGTCCCGGCAGTCAGCTATATACCGTTTCTGCAGAGTTTGTCCCTGACGCGCCTCCCCCGCTGGGTTTGGAGGAACTAGATGCCCAGTTGCCACTGGAGGAAATCTGCGTGGCACTGCAGGCGCTCCCCGGGGCCTAGGACCCTGGGGGAGACGGATTCCCGTCTGAATTTTACCAAGCGTACCCCGCCACGGTGGCACAGGCCCTGCTACAGGTATACGGTGAGGTATTTGAGCGGAGAGCCTTACCCCCCCACTTTGAAGGAGGGGAGATATGCATGTTCTTAAAACCTGGGGACGACAGGTTAGATCCGGCCACATGTCGCCCACTCACTATGATAAATTTGAACGTTAAAATACTATGTAAACTGTTGGCTACCCGATTGGCCCCACATATGTCCTACCTGATCCATGAGGACCAGTGCGGGTTTATACCCAGTCGTAATACTGGCATGAACCTAAGGAGGTTAACGCATATTATATATGAGGTGAAACATAGAGACGAGGAATTGGCCCTGGTGTCAACAGACCTCGAAAAAGCCTTCAATACCGTAGATTGGGGATACCTATTGCAGGTGCTGAGGGTGGTGGGTTTCGGGCAACAGTTTCGTCGCTGGGTTAAACTACTCTATACCAAGCCATGCATGCGGGTCTGCGTGGGCCTGAGTCAATCGGGAGTGTGGTCATTGGAGCAGGGAACGCGTCAAGGGTGCCCGCTTCCACCGCTGCTCTTTGCCCTGGCTATTGAATCCCTGGCGGTCTGGGTGCGAAGAGACATTGAGCAATGTGGCAGCCATATTGGTGGGACCCCGCACAGGATATCACTGTCCGCGGATTATACCCTTTTCTATTTAGCCTCACCCCGCGTGGCGTTGACTAGGTTGCTGCAGCTTCTGGAGGACTTTGGGGACTTCTGTGGTCTGTGCCTCAATCTTCATAAATCCTTGCTCTTTCTTCTGGCACATGTAGCCACCCTGCCCCTGGAGCACCTCCCTTATCTTGGGTTACGCTGGGAACGGTCGCATCTTAGATAACTGGGTGTGCAGGTGGTGCTTGCGGATGTCCAACTATGTCACCTTAATGTAAACAGGGTTGTGGTCGCACTGTGGTGTTCGTTGACCTTTTGGAATTCGTTGGCACTCTTATTGATGGGCAGGCTGGCAGTGTCCAAGATGGTGGTACTGCCGCGTTGCCTGTATATGTTACAAAACTCGTTATGCTCTATTCCCAAGAAGGGTTTTTAAGCAACTGAACTCGGTGCTTGTGTCATTGCTTTGGGCGGGTCGTCGCAGCGGGGTGGTCTTGAGTGCTCTGTCCCGACGGTACGAGGAGGGGGGACTGGAGACACCGGGACTGGACTTATATTACTACACAGCACACGACCTGGTGGCTTGGCGATGGGAATAACTGGTAGAAGAGACTGTGTCCTACATAGTCCGTCATACTGCGAGCATTTGGAAAGTATTTGTGGAATCAGTCCTGTGACGCTCCCCGTTTAATCTGGAGCTTCCTATATAGATATTGGCACCGGTGCTGAAAATGATGGCCCACGTGCATTTCAGGCTTGGAGGGAGGGGGGCTGCGCAGTGTTAGCCAGCCTTTACCCAGGTGAAACATTCATTACATATGAGCAGACTTGGCGAGACTTCGAGCTGGAACAGGGCCTCTATCTACTCTACGCGGGCCTGACAGAAATAGTTAAAGTGACTTGGCCCGCATACCCCACTATTCCGCAGACAACACACGTCTTACATATATTAATTACCTGTGGCTCTGGGCGCAGATTGATGTCTCTCCTATATAACGCGATGAGGGCGGATGCAACTGGTCCCCCCTAGGGCAAGGGCGGCATGGGAAGAAGACTTGGCCACACTCCTAGATGAGAAGACATGGACAGTCAGACGCGCTTACCCATACATTATCCTGTAATGCACGTTTCAAATTGGTGCTTTATCATTTTCTACATCGTACTTATGACACCAGTTAAACTTCACCGTATTACCACAGCCCGTTCAGATGCTTGCCCAGGTTGGAGGGAGACTGGAGCTGATTTCCTACATCTCGCATGGAGGTGTCCCAGTTTGAGCCAGTTCTGGACCCAGGTGGTGGGGCATGTGCAAAGGGGCACGGGCTTTTGGGTTGAGGGTTCGCCACTGCACTGTTTATTGGGACACATTAAGAAACCTAAGGGGCGCAAGATAGCATACAAACTATTGCAGCTAATCTTGGTACTGGCGAAGCGTAGGGCCACCATGTCATGGATGGGACAGCGTGCTCCCGATGTGGATGCATGGTACCGTGTCGTGCGTCAATGGACTCTAGCGGAGTCCATATGAGATTAAGCAATAGAGGTGATAAACTGGAAGAGGATCTTAGAAAATGTAGGAAGTTGTGTGATGTCTTCTTGAACCGTGAACTAAATGAAAGTGAGCCACATGATTCAGACAGACACCAGCGTGGGCACGCCTATGGGGGAGGCAGAGTGAGATGCTAAGGATGTGAGACACGTGTCTAATTCTACTGTGACCTAAACAGCTATTTACTGCTCCTTCTGGATTACAGATGTGTGCTTTACTGTAAACTGCCATTTATTTATATCTCTTGTACATGTATGAGACACGTGTCTAATTCTACTGTGACCTAAACAGCTATTTACTGCTCCTTCTGGATTACAGATGTGTGCTTTACTGTAAACTGCCATTTATTTATATCACTTGTACATGTATGACTGCTGCGATTTTGTTAAAAATACAAATAAAGGTATTAAAAAAAATGTTTGAATGACTGAGCAGTTTAATTATTAAATTGTATTAATTATTGTAATTTTGATTGTTTTTAACAACTAATTTAATAGCAGTATTTTAAAAAAATAATATTTGTTGTTCAATGTAATTGTTTATCTGTGTTTGATTTTTAAGGTAGTAGGGATTGAAGTGTTTTCATTTGAAATACTTTTAATATTTTTCTTTCATTTACTTTTTTATTTTTAATATTTTTTAATTACATTTGTTTTATATTTAATGACTACATTTATTCTTTTAAATATGTGTTACATTTTTGGGTCTCTATTTAAATTTTATTTAAAAAATGTAGAAGTGGGAATAGTAAATCTGAACCCTCCAACACTTTCCCCACTGTTGCTTATATTGGAGTGGGAACAGTAAATCTGACCACACCAAAGTCCGTCACTTTCCCTAGGTTTGCTCATATTGGAGTGGGAATAGTAAGTCTAACCCCTAGAAAGTCCAACACTCCCTACTTTTGCTTAAATTGGAGTGTGAGTACTAAAGCTGACCCCTCCAAAGTCTAAAGTTTTCCCTACTTTTGCTCAAGTTGGAGAGGGAATAGTAAATGTGCCCCTCCAAAGGCCAACATTTTCCCTGCTATTGCTCAGATTGGAGTGGGAATAGTAAATCTGACCCCTCCAAAGTCTAGCACTGTCCCTACTGTAGCTAGGATTGAAGTGGAAATAGTAAATTTAACTCAACGTTTTCCCTACTTTTGCTTAAGTTAGAGAGGGAATAGTAAATGTGCCCCTCCAAAGTTCAACACTTTCCCTGCTTTTGCTTACATTGAAGAGAGAATAGTAAATCTGACCCCTCAAAAGTCCAACACTTTCCCTACTGTTGCTCATGTTGAAGTGAGAATAGTGAACTCTCAAAGCAAAAAAACATTATTTGATTTAAAGTTGTAATATTTTTTGTTATAATTTTAAACATTATTTTAATGTAAATTATTTGGTATTACTTCTTTTTATTATTTTGTGTTATTGTTTTATGTTATTGTATATGTTTTGTAATATCTAGTGTTTGATATTATAATTTTTGTTTAGTATTTTTATATAATTCAAGTTTGAATAATCATTTTTTAACCCATGTTATGTTTATTTTTTGCTACTATTTCAAAGTATATATTTTTGTTTTATGTTTGTGATTTGTAAATGTGTTAGTGTATATTTCATATTTTAAGTATATATATTTTTAAATGTAATATTATTTATATTGTAAATATATGTTTTAAAGTTAATAGAATGAACAATAATTAACATTCAATATATTTCCCCATTTTTGATGATATTGGAGTCCTCTATATTTTTGTTCTCAATATTTTTGACTTTACATGCAAGTTATATCAAGTCCATATTTCTTTTCTTGATATTGTTGGTGATGTTTTTGTTGCTGATACTTTTTTGGGTGATATCTTATCGGACAACCCTCCTACCAACATCGTCGAAATTTCCAAGCAGCCCTGCTGTTGATTGATGCTGAATACTGTGCTGAATTTGCACAAGTTGGATTACCCTAGCTAGGAGGCAATCTATGAGGCTATACCAGTACATTCCCCCAAACCAGAGGTCCTCACTTGTGACAATAACTGGGATAATGAACATTTGAAAGCTGGGAAATTAGTGTTAATTGTTTAAAAAAAGATAAGTAAATGTTTCAGTGTTTAAACGTTAAACCAAAAATACCTATAAGTACATTACCCCAAAAGATTGATCCCTGCAAGTATCCGAACCTTCCCTCAAAGAAATGTGTGGAAATTCTGTGAGTTTAGCCAAAGTGTGATGATTGCAGGGTATTCTGGTAAGAAGAAGTAGTGAAAGCCATGCAAGCCACACCTCCCTGAGTCCACCGGTGGTCTACTTTTAAAAAATGCAATTAACTAGGGGGAGAGGACCAATAGTGGTCTGTGGATACTGCCCCCTGACCAATCTATATAATTCAAAGGTATTCTCAGACCTAGACATTTCTTGTTGTGCAGGGGAATCTAGAGATTAAAAATACCTTGTGGCTATCCACTGATCCTTTTATTTTGGATGCCACTGGTAAGTTAAAAGATAAATTGTAATGGGTGCCAATGGATGTGATTATGCAAGCACCCTTCGTGTTGACATACTTCAGCCTTCTAAGGTCATTATGGGTCCACAGCTTTCACCAGAGCTGATTAATGACCCTTGTCAGTGTTTTGTTATCTGTCCTTTACCTGTCAGCCTTGTATGTGCATAGAATAAAGGAAACCCATTACATGCTTTACAAAGTTCCTTAAAAAAGATTTTATGGTTTCTAGGTGGGATGATGATTGAGTAAAGGTGTGCCAAATCACACAAAATGATCATAGGGCCATACATCGTCCTAGCCGAAGCCACAGCAGAAAGTTAACAATGGGGACAGGCGCAATGACCACTTGAATTAGTGCATTACTCACAGTTAGATTGGTTGCAATGGTCCCAACCTTCCAGTTGCAAGTCCAGCTGTCAGCATGCCTTCTCAAAATGTCTTCCCAAATGTCTTCCATTCCTCAGTCACCCCACAGATTCCCTATGTAAATCACTAGAACTCCAAAATATTTCCAGGATTTCACACAGTAATTGAATCTGTGATTCACAGTTGATAAACGAGCTCTGCAGAGAACTAAATCACAATGGGTGAGCCTCATGCTCCGATGTTAAACTGAAGTTCCATCATCACCCTTTCAGGAAGTCAAACCATTCTTGTTTAAAGAAGCTTCAGGGCACTACCGCTTCTGTTCCAACATACCCTATAGCAGTCAATCCTACACAACCGTTGTCTTCAAAGAGAACACAGTCCATCTCAAGACAAACATTATTAGAGCAATTTAAATAGTCACACCTTAGACTGTGGATTGTTGTAAGGTGGACCCAACTGAGTCAAAAACATGCTAAGCATTCTATAAATGATGCACTTTCAGTTTCCTCCCTGTGGGAACTGGTCTTAAGCCTCAGTAGAAAGTACCACAAGCAGTTGGACAATAAGTTAAGGGGTTTTCAAGGTTGAAATGCAGGAGGTGCAGCTCAAACAAATCCAACATGGATGCTCAGAATAGTTAAAATTATACACAAAGGCAAACACTAAACTGGTTCTAATCCAAAGCACACAGAGGTGGCAAGAGTTAATAACAGACGGTAATGATATGATTCTCTAAGCTGAAGATGTGGAATAATACAATCATACAAAACAGACTTTATTGTACATCTTTGTCTTTTCCATGAGCAACAGGATGAAATCACACCTTTATTCATGCACTGTGTCTTTGTGCTGTTCATCTCCGAGGGTGCTACTACACTGGCTCTGGTGTTTTACTAATGTCTGTGCCATTGGCTGCACCATGTAAGAATGCATGCTTGTTGTAATCGGCCTACCTCTCCTGTACTGTTGCTGTGCCAGTATGTCCAGCTGTGATCTCTCGAGGTACTGAACAATCGTAAGGATCCATGAGTTTGCTTTCTGTGGCATGGAATAAAGATGGAATCAGGTCTTTGGTTGATTTAGCTTTAGGCATAATAGACGTTCTGCGGCCTTTTGTTGCCTGTTCCTGCAGCTAAATACATTTCTTAAGTTGTATACTTGTATTAAATGGCTACGCTGCATATAGCGGGTACGCAGACTACCTGTTTCTAAACACAGCGAATATGAGCATAAGGTTGGAGTGCTCACAACAATAACTATTATTAAATCAAGTGGTATAGTCTTGTTTTCTATCCTTATGTCATACTAGAACTAAGTGCTACAGTTCAAAAGGGTTTTAACTGTAATTTACTCTTCTTGGTATGTTCGTGTTCCATGTAGTTCTATGGTACATCGTAGTTGGTATTATGTACATGTTGTTCATTTGCTTCACACATAAATTATATTGCTCAGTTTACAAGACATACATGACTCCGCACTCAATAGTTGTACACCAAGTGTTTTTGATCACATGCAATTCAAATTATCATTATTATATGATTAATTTCAACCAAGTCACATAGTGCCCAGACTCAATAGTAGTTTTTCTTTAAAAGTTGTTTTCTTTATTCATGATCTACTCTTTTTTTAAAAAACTTCCTATTTTATTTGACGTAGCCACCGCGTTTCATCGCATTCAGGACTTCTTCAGGGCTTGTATTGGAAATCTATCAGCAGAAATGGTATTCCCAGTGTGAAAACGTGCAAACTCCATGGAATTCAAATCCTTCTTTGTCCTTTCTCAATGAACCTTGGTGCGTGAATCTTTCATCCCATGTAGGATGAGATCCTTTATGGCGCTGTGAGTTTAGTAGCTTGCACGAGGTGTTTTGTGCAGCAATACTGCAGTCTGAAAAAACAGTATTGCTGCACGAAACGCCACACGTTAGGTACTAAACTCACAGGGCCTTTAAGGGTTGCATCCTACATGGGATGGAAGATTCACACATCAAGGTTCATTGAGAAAGGCAAATAAAGAAGAAGTTTTGAAAAAAAGAGAAGATCACGAATAAAGAAATCAGCTTTTAAAGACAAACTACTATTGAATCTGTGCACTATGTGACTTGGTTGAAATTAATCGTGTAATTATGATAATTTAAATCACACATGATCAAAAACACTTGGTGTACAACTATTTAGTGTTGAGTCATGGATGTCTTATAAACAATCATGGAGTTTCTCCTGTGAGAAGGTTAAGATGACTGATCTTCTAGTCTCGTGCATCTCCTTGTTCTGAATGTGATCACAACCCACGGCAGTGATAGGTGCGATATAGTCTTGCCTCAGTCTCTTTTGTAAATCACTTGTTACATTGCTCAGTTTGACAGCCAGCACGTTTACCCTGTAATGACCTATGATCCTAGGACTTTCGCAAGTCTTGAGAGATGTGGTTGTTATAATTTCCTGAGCCTTTAAAGGCGTTTGCAGACCTTTTTGCATTTGTCACCCCGAGTGGGACGGGCATGCCCAGATGTGGGTCCCGTGCTCTCCATGCCACTGGAGTCAAGCTATCCTGGCTGATGAGGGCTTGAAAGCCCGAAACCGGTCCTAGGATGTTTGTTTCCAGTCCAGGGAGGACTTGGCCTGGCAATTCGGGCTGGACTGTTCCCATTAGGTGCAGGGTCAAGACTGATTTGCATATGGCTGGGTCCAAACTGGAACGGCATGGTGAGCAAAAAAACAATAGATTTAGGCCCAGATCTCTGTACTGGGGTGAATGTATGACATTGTTCTGCATTCTGTCCATCAATTGTTTCCTTTTGACTTTCCATGAACAGACAGCAACAAAGACCGGCCCTATTCACTTTAACCCATGACATTAAAGCAGATTGACTTCTAATGTACATATGTGAAATACATTAAAATTACCCCTAGCTCTCAACCCTTGAGAAAAGTGTGAAACATTTCTGCTCTGTTATTCTTGGCTTTTCAATTTGCTGGTACTGAGACTTTTACTCTTTAAATTGCCTTTCAAAAGCCTATTTGTAGCCTGTGCAGTCGCTCTCAATTTTTCCATCCATATTTTTGCTGCCTTTCATAAAGTTGGCTAGTTCTTCCATGAGCAAATTGTCGTTAACCTTTAGATCAGATTTAATATTCTTGGGTATAATAGAGTGAGTGTATGTATAGATTCCAATGGTGCAGCTGTTTAGTCTTTAGTCATTGGGTTTGCTGATTTTTCATTTTTGTTAGGTCGAGCCTGGGCAGCGCATGCGCTGCGAGGCATGCTGTATTGGAGTATGTACTTGAAGCCCTGCCCACTCTGAAGGAAGTGACCCGAAAAGGGCCACCCGGGCCACTCACGACCACCTTCTCTGCCTTCCTACAAATGAAGAGTCGGGCAGACAGTAGAGAATACAAGCCAAATATTTATTGAGATTACACTGCAGTGGAGCCCAGTCTGACCAGCCTCTTGGGACGGCTGTCGAGGGACTGAAGCCGTAAGCATACAATTAATTATGTACGTTTGCAAAGTCCACAAAGGCACGCCTACTATGGAAAAACACTAGCAGGTCTCGTAATACAATGGGGGTACAGAGCATAAGTTTCGATTCTGCAGCTGGGCACAGGCTATCTACTGCCCAAGGTCATCTGGCCTATCCTCCCTACCAGATGGGTGGGAGAAAGACTCCAGCTAACAAGAAAGGTATGTACTAACGAGGATACTTGCAATTCTAGAAGAAAAAGCTCAACCATGGGAAATGAAACTTACCAAGGACCGTTTCTCAAAAATAACTAAGCAGCAGTTTCGATTATCATACAAAATGGCGTCCAGATTGCAAGATGGTGTCACGAATGCTAAAATATACGGACAGAAGGGCTTCCCAATATTAACAAACCCTCCTGTTAGCATGAGCTATCCATCTACAATCGAAAATCAAAGCAGAAACATAAATGAATAATAAAGGACATAACCTTTTTATGCACATGTCATGTTGTCAATAGTGGGAGTATATTCCAAGAGAAGAGAGGACGATTCGAAGACACCCTCCTCTATGGCCATGATGTCATCTATTTCTTTCTGTAACATTATTGCAGCATTAGTATCATGAATCAATATCTTCCTCTTCGGAGCCAATACAGAGATACAGTATGTGCAGCACATTGGGAGACATTGAATAAGAACACAGCAAAGTACCAATATAACAATGAAATATATTGCTTTTTCTATTAGCCACCCCCATGTTCCAAAAAGGGACCAACTCCAATTACCTGGTACCATACCTTTGACATTCTCAATAATATCCAAGATATGCTTGGTGATATTCTTTTCCATATTTGTTATGCCCACCACACACTGATCGCCAATAACTGCGCATGCACCACCATTCTTTGCTAAAATAAAGTCCACTGCATATCTAGTCTGTTCAGAATAAATCCTCATACTTTCTAATTGAATAGTGATGTCACGTAATGCTGCTACTGTGGTATTTGACAATATCTGTAATTTACAGCCAAAATATTCCCGAGCCTTTTCAGTCCTACTCATAGCCCTTCCCCCTAATGTGAAAATGGCAGACAGGATATAACCAAAAGTAATACCATTTCTATAACTGTTGATCTCAATATCTGTTACTCCTTCGCAAAATTCCTTTGTAAGTGTCCTCTTTACCCATTTTATTTGTCTGTGGGCATATTTGCAAGGGACCCCCAGAGGCAGCACCATCCCAAGAGCTACATCATTGGTGCCATTATGAACATTTGAGTATGTTCCATTTGTGAGAAAGAAGAACCGGGGGTGGGCATATATTGGCCTATCATAATTTACAGCTGAATAACGAGAATTACCTGTAATGGTGTCAGAATCTTTCGAACCTTTCAAAGAGAATGTCTGTTTGGATATGATCACCCCCGAACAGTTGATATACAAGATAGTATCAGTATTATTTATGATGGGGCAACAAGCAGGATAATAGCCAGCTTTTCGGGGAACCGTCACTTCTTTATAATGCCAACCCACCAATGTAATATTTTGCTCTTCGAGATAAATGTTATCACAGTACGTATTATTGTCACAACCGGGGTACCCTGTTCCAGTGGGTTGACGATGATACAAGCATGGTCCTGGGTAGCCAAAACCAAACTCCCCTTTTACCTCAACAAAATTTGTTGGCTTAGAATATGTATAATTTATCAAAGACAGAGGGTAAGCGGTCCATAGGCTAGTTACAGATTCAGTAGGATAACAAGCAACACCATTACCAAAAAATCTCTTATGAGTATCTAGGAAAACATTATTAGAAAGCATTCTTTTTCGTCTTGGTGTGAAAAAGATATCATTGTCAGAAGTAGGCGAATTACTTGCATTTTCTAACGCCCAAAGAACTCCACAAAGAATAATCATCAGCAGAATAGCAAAAAGAAGGAATAGCACTCTCCGCTGCTTCACCCATGATGATCGGGGAAAAACAACAAAACCTAATGGCTGTTCTTCATCGATCATTGGCCTGCCAAAAAGATGCATGATAGCAGAATGAAAAGGTACTATTAATCTAACCGTAATGAAACTAAGCAAAGAATCTTCTTTCCAGCGTCCGTTTTTCTTCTCCTGTGAGCTTCGCAGGCAGGCTCCTATTGTTCATCCATGGTGGTGCTATTAAGCACTTCTCGTTGGAGCTACACAATTGCAGCCCTTGCTGAGAAAAATCCACTTCTTTCAGGATAGGGTACTCTCCCTCTTGGGAAAACACCCCAAACGTATCCTGTCCAGTGTCTCGAACAATGCACCAATCTCTCTGTCCCTGCTCTATTGTCCCTATTCTTCATCCATGAAGTCCATCCCTACTAGTCTGACTTTTTCTTTGGTGCACTGTTCCTTCGTCGAGGACGCAAATTATACTTAACAACTCCAGAAACAGAGGGATCAAGAAACAAACATTCACTTTCAGCGGTATGGACTGATTCGAATTCAAACACAGAAGGGCCAGCTGACTGGAGCTCTTGGCTGGCCTTAACCTCAGGTGGCACTGCTTCATTCAGGACTGCATCACTCTCCTCCTCAGAAGGTGCCCACGTTATTCTGGCATCGGAGAAAGGAATGAAACGAGGAACCTTTTCCGTCTCCGAGTCCCCTATACCGTCGATCCTCCACTGGTCATACGGCAGGGGAAGTTCACCTTCTTGGTATGCGTAGAGTGTATCCAATTCTTCCGGCCGTCCACTTTGACTGCAGTGCGGGTGGCAAGTAGTACTTGGAAAGGCCCCTTCCATCGGGGCTCCACGCTGCCTTTTCGCTGAAAGTGCTTTATGAGAACATAGTCACCAGGCCGAAGGTCGTGGCCGGGTCCCTCTGTAGCGGATGGCAAGGCCTCTTGAATCTGCTGATGAATAGAACGCAAATTTTTAATTAGTTCGTATAGATAATCTATCAACAAGGGGTACTCTATCTCGGAAAAGTGACGGGGTCTTGGAACTCCCCAGACATTAGCGGGCCTACCAAAAACAATCCCATAGGGGGACAACCCTGTTCTTGTATGGGCTGCAACTCTCGTTGACAACAAAGCCAATGGTAAAGCATCTGGCCACTTCAATCCTGTACTCTCCTGAATTATGGCCATCTTTAGTTTGAGAGTACCATTGTACTTCTCAACTAAACCTGCTGATTGGGGTGATTCGCAGCATGAAATGTTTTCTTAATGTGCAAGCCATCACACACTAACTGGATGACTTTAGAATTAAAATGACTGCCATTGTCACTCCAAATCAAACGGGGCAAACCAAAGCGAGGGAAAAACTCCTTCAAAAGAGCTTTGGCCGTCGCTAGAGCTGTATTTTCCTTGGTAGGATAAGCCTCAACCCATTTACTGAATGTGCAAACCACCACCAACACATACTTCAAATTGTTCACCCATTCCATCTCAATGAAGTCTATTTGTAGGACTTCGAAAGGGAAAGAAAGGGGTGCAAAGTTACCCGGAGGTGTAGGGGTCCCCTTCCCTGGGTTGTACAACATGCACACCATGCAATATTTTACTAAATGGGCAGCCGTCTTTGGAATATTATCATTCTGCCACACTGGATCGAGCAACTTGCAGATACCCCTAGCACTAATGTGAGCTGGTCCATGAGCCATAGTAACTACGGGGAGAACATATGCATCTAGCAACATCCATCTCTGTTTCCCTGACTTGTCTATCCAACACCCATCATCATCCAATTGTGCTGTACTTTCTTGCCATATTGCTAATTCCTCAACCGTCGCCTCGCTCTGGATTTCTTTCACACTGTCTAGTGTGTCCTCAAACATCGTGACTTCTGGCACCCATCTAGCAGGACTTGCTACAAACATCTTTTCATCTTAGATCGGGCTGTCTCTTTAGCTGTTTGATCCGCAAAAGCAATTTCCTCCCCACATCATCAGTAATAGCTTTGTGAGCACTACACTTCACTATTGCCAGTTTCTTAGGCAGGGTCAACGCCGACAGAAGTCTATTTATCAAAGGGCCGTGTTGAATCTTTGAGCCATGGGAGGTAAGGAATCCCCTCTCTTTCCAGAGCCGCCCAAAATTATGAGTGACCCCAAAAGCATACTGGCTGTCGGTGTAAATATTAACCGCCAGTCCCTGACTCAACTCACAAGCCCGAATTAGAGCTGCCAGCTCTGCAGCTTGGGCTGACTGATAGGGAACTCGTGATGTCTCAACTATCGTGCGCAGTGTTGTGATCGCATAAGCAGCAGTTGTGGTGCCATCTGGTAATTTAAAACAAGAGCCATCGACATATAGTTCCCCTTGGGGGTCAGATAAGGGAACATCAGTCAAGTCTACCCGTCCCTTCGTCTCCTCCTCAGTGCGAAACATACAATCATGTATGTCTATCTCCTCACACTCCGAAGGGAGGGGTAGTAACGTGGCAGGATTCAGAGTGGCACATCGTTTGATCGTAATATGTGGTGCAAAAAGACATAGCCAGTCAGACGTGCACTGGTAAGGTGCTGTGTCTTTGTCCGGTTCAAAAGCGTGTCCACAGCAAGGGGTACCATAACTGTGAGATCAGTGTCAAGAACAAGCCCTGCTGATGGTCTTAAACAGCTCGGGAGGGCTTTCGCGACGGAGTCAAGCACAGCAGAAAAATACGCACACGGCCTCTGCTTACCTCCAAAAGCCTGTGCTAAGACAGAAAGCGCACAACCGGCCGACTCGTGTACATACAACACGAACGGCTTGTTATAATCAGGTGTGCCAAGCACAGGAGCTGAGCAAAGCACAACCTTCAATTGCTCAAAAGCTAGTTGACATTCAGGCGTCCAAGGCAAAGGTTCATGCACACTTTAGTTGTTAAATATAACAGTTGCTTTGTTAGTAAAGCAAAATTGGGTTCCAATGACGACAATAGGAAGTGATACCAATAAAGGCTCGCACATCCCTTTGGGTCTTTGGAACAGGCATGTTAATTACAGCATTAATACGCTCAGGAGTTAGTTTCCAACCCTCCTTCGACAGCAGGTGACCTAAATAGGTGACCTCCTGTCGACAATGTTGAAATTTGGAAAGGGACACTTTATGTCCATGTTGAGCCAAATGCTGCAACAATTTGACTGTAGCTGCTTTACATCCTTCTTCAGTATCGGACGCAATCAAAAGATCGTCCACATACTGCAGCAATACATTACCTGTAGGAAGGGTAAGGGAGTCCAATTGACCCTTCAGAGCCTGGATATATATACTAGGACTCTCAGTATAGCCCTGAGGAACCCGACAAAATCTAAAACTACGACCTGCCAGGGAGAACCCGAACAGGTGCCTGCTATTGGGATGAACAGGGATACTAAAGAAAGCGTTTTTCAAATCAATGACAGAAAAGAATTTGGCAGAAGAAGGAATGATAGTCAGAAGAGCAGTAATGTCAGGGACCACAGGGAACTGAGGGACTACTATCTTATTAACTTCGTGCAAATCAATCACAAAACAATAGACATCAGTAACATCATCAGGAGAACCCGGAGGCGGCCTCTTGAGAACAGGAAGGATGGGGCTATTGCACACATTCGCCGCTGTCTCTTCAACAACTCCTGACTGAATCAAATCTTGCATTATATGTAACAACGCCTGTTCTCCTGCATGCGAAATCTTATACTGAGGAATACGAGGCAATATTGCATTTTCTTTAACCGGAATAGAAATTGGAGGTATTTGCAAAAGTCCCACATCTGTATCACTTGTAGCCCACACCGTAGATGGAACATCTTTAAACTCAACTGGGAGGGGGGCATCTTTAGACAAGCATTATATAGTACTAACCACACTCGGACCCATTGTCAAATGGACACCGTCTGGAGAACAGTAAATAGTAGCATGTAGCTTTTTTAACAGATCTAATCTCAACAGATTCTCTCCACAATTTGATGTTAGTAAAAACGGCGAATCAACGGTAAAGGGACCTATAGTCAAGGCAAGGGGTTTGGAGATGGGGCTTACTACCGGCATACTGGAAAAAACAACCGAAACATTGTTATGGCCAGACAGGGCTGCCCCAGGGACCAGCGACCTCGCAACAGAACTATTCATTGCTCCTGTATCCACTAAAAATTCTTCTGCGAGCCCTGCAAATCCACACTAATATAAGGTCCATGCTGATCTACAGGTATCGGAACTGGTCCCGTACCCTGTCCTTGGCTGTCCTAGCTGTAAGACGACCCAGTCACATCCTCCAAATCATAGTCATCATGATAATACTGTCGGCTCCGAACGTCATCAAAGTAATTCTGATCAGTACGGCCGGATGACGTTCCAGTAGCCTGGTCCCAATCCTGACTGGCTGCTCTCCGTCCTCGCCCTCTCTCCCCCGTCCTCTAGGAGCCGCAACCTTTTGCAGCAAAACTGGGCACTCGCTACACCAGTGCCCTTCCTCCTTACAATACACACATTGATTGGGGCCCACAGGCACAGCACTCCGACTCGTACGAGGAAGCTGCCTGGCCGGTCCAATGCCTCGACCCCGTCCCTGCCCCCTGGATGCCTGCTGCATCAGTACCCTAGTCTTCAACTCCTTTGTTTTCTTTTCCACCTTCTCTTTCTTCTCATTCTCTCTATGTTCATAATACTGAGCCATACTCAATATCACCGAAGGGGTAGATGTAGTCCACATGCTTTTGGCAGCCTGCAACCGTGTTGCAATCTCTGGTAACAAATTTGTGACAAATCTGTTAACAAACAACCTGATACCCCCTTCCAAGGACAAATCCTGGCCACTAAAATCCCAAAACACACCTTCAAACCGAGTAAAAAAATCAGACACACTCTCATCCTTCTTCTGACGACATGCGTCTAGCTTATCCCAGTCCACCTTCCGGGGTGGGATAAGAGAGTGCATATAAGTAATGATGCGATCTGGCAAAGCCAAGATCTCAGCCTTAGGCTTATCACCAGACTTCCCCTCCTTATCCCATGCCTTGATCTCATCCCATGTACCACCCAATTCTAGGGCATGGTTCTGAGTGTGCACCTGCCGCCAGACATCCACTGGTACCAATAAGCCAAAAAACATTTCAATATCTGCCAACGTCATTATCGTCGATGCAGCAGCCTCTGTCAATTCCTTATAGTAAGCAGTAGGATTTTTCCTGGGGTCGGGCAACTGAGCCTTAATTGCGAGGACTTCACTCCTCTTCCATGGAGTATAAACCCATTGTTCTTGAAAACGGGCCTCTACTCGTTGTCTAGTCACATGATCATGTTGATCACGTAACTCTGGTATCTCCGGGTGAAAAACGGGATGAACTTCCCTCATTGGGAACTGAGATATTACCGTCGGGGATTTTTGATGCAATTTACCACGATATCCAATCAGTGTAGTAACACTAGCAAAAACCTCATTGGGAGCCATGCCCGCAGCATATACTTGGTCCCTAATATCGTAAATAGCCTGAGGTGCAACACCCTTAAAACACTGTTCCCATAGTCCAATCAAAGTGGCCGACATATGTTTAAGGGCATGCTGCTGAACAAATGGCTCATAATCCTTTAACACACTCCAAACATCCTCAACACCATAAATAGGACTACGGGCCCACTGGGCAGCCTGATTGGCCAACATATTCTTCTCCACATCTTCCACATCAGACCGAATCGATACCCGTCCTAATCGCTCCTTTGCAACTGCCCCAACCTACTGGTCGAAGAGGGGGGCATCAAGGTCAACATCGGCTGAGTAATAGGTGTCTGTGAAGGAGAAAGTGACATCGTAACAACAGGGGTAACGGGAGGATCGGCAGTCGCAGTGGCTGTGGGGGACGGAGCCACAGAAGGAACTGGTGTTGCCGGAACCAAAGCACTTCGATCAATACCAGATACAACGGGAACAGGGGGGGCAGAGGCAGATGACGAGGGCTGTGGAACAACAGGGTATATTCTATTCGGGGCATAAGGGGGAGGCGGTCAGTCTTCCAATAGCTCTTCCATAAAAGTGTCTCTTTTCTCTCTAGTAACATAAGACTTATCACATTGCAATCGAAACCTCCTATCTGCACGTTCTATACCCTTCTCCACTTTCTCCTTATCATGTGCCACCGCTTTCTGAGTCAATGTCTGCGTTCTCTCCCTCCGTGCCTCCCTTTCCGTCCTCAGCCGTCTCTGTTTAGCTTCCTTCCGCCACACCTAAATGTAATCAAACATCGACTGCCTACTACGTTTAGCAAACAATGTTTCCTCTAAATAATTCAATTTCTGTTCATCAAAGGTGCCTGTTGACGACCACTGCAATTCAGCGCTGTCCCTGGTATATTTGTGCCATAATGTACTAAATATAATAGGGCCAAGGCCATGCTTAATATACATATCATAATTCGGTGTGCCCTCTGCGGGCGCAGGCTGCTTCTCTTCCAATCGAGCATCAGCAGAACAACAACGGCATCCCACACAGCACAACTTGCTAAAGCAAGGCATTCTTACCTCTACACACACACACAGCGCGCTCAACCAAGTATCTCACAAACAGCTCTTCCAAAGCAGGTCAACAGACCCCTTCCAACAAAGTATTGGTACCAAATACAAAAGTTCAAATATTCTAAGCGCTTAGTCCAAAACGATCCTCAGATCGTACCAAAGTCAAACTAACGATGCACCATGTTCACAAAGAACCCAAACTAATTCAAGCTCTTGTTCCAAAAACAGTCCACAGACTGCACCAAAGAGAGAGAGGCTCAAGCCCCAGACATTTTCAAAAGTAAGCCGAATTCACTGAGTTGCCTGGCAGGGTATCCGCAGACACCCTGTATCTCTAAATGGTCCGCAGACCTACCTAGTTTAAACAACTAAGATGGCGCCATATTTACCAAGAATCAAGACAAACTCACCTGGTGCACACAGGTCAAACAAAGTTATTCTCCACTGTCGACTCTTCGGACCAAACGGTCAAATCCAAGGGTTTCGCCATTCAGGACCCCAGTCGGCCTGACCACTGGGCAGGGCACCGCCCGATCAGACAGGCGAGGCAGCTGCGAGTACGAAACTCTATCGTGCAGGGGTCCCACGATCCGCCTATCCGACCCAATGCGGCCCCGTCCTCCTCACCTGTCCGTGGGCGAGGATGAGGTCACCCGATGGAGTCCCTGTTCGGGCGCCAACTGAAGGAAGTGACCCGAAAAGGGCCACCTGGGTCACTCACGACCACCTTCTCTGCCTTCCTACAAATGAAGAGTCGGGCAGACAGTAGAGAATACAAACCAAATATTTATTGAGATTACACAGCAGGGGAGCCCAGTCTGACCAGCCTCTTGGGACGGCTGTCGAGGGACTGAAGCCCGTAAGCATACAATTACATTATGTACGTTTGCAAAGTCCACAAAGGCACGCCTACTATGGAAAAACACTAGCAGGTCTCGTAATACAATGGGGGTACAGAGCATAAGGTTCGATTCTGCAGCTGGGCACAGGCTATCTACTGCCCAAGGTCATCTGGCCTATCCTCCCTACCAGACGGGTGGGAGAAAGACTCCATCTAACAAGAAAGGTATGTACTAACGAGGATACTTGCAATTATAGAAGAAAAAGCTCAACCTTGGGAAACAAAACTTACCAAGGACCGTTTCTCGAAAATAACTAAGCAGCAGTTTCAATTTTCATACAAAATGGCGCCCAGATTGCAAGATGGTGTCACGAATGCTAATATATACGGACAGAAGGGCTTCCCAATATTAACAACTCTCCGCCCATATTTGTCATTGGCTTGTGCCATTGTCATTCGTAAATGCTGACTTCTGATTCATTAATAGGCTTGTGAGTCCCTCTTTAGTACCGAAGAAAGCGTCACCTGACTAGGTAACGTCCCCCTGGGCACAGGCAGGTGGCCACACGAAGTGTGGGTGAAAGAAACTGTATGAAAGTTGATATGAACCAATGGATAAATCCAGAATGCAAAGTTGAAATGAATACTTTCTATTTTATTTGAATCATTGTAATTTCATGAGTCAAATCAATCCAATCAGAAGTAAGTGTATCAACAAAACTTCAAAATCAAGATTTCATAGTCCCGATGCATTTCGGGCTTTCAAAGCCCTTCGTCAGGGGCAAATGATCTATAAAATAATCAGCAACAAATACATTGAGAACCAACAGACCATCCAGTCAGATGCCCCTGAGATCATTTGCCCCTGACGAAGGGCTTTGAAAGCCCGAAATGCATCGGGACTATGAAATCTTGATTTTGAAGTTTTGTTGATACACTTACTTCTGATTGGATTGATTTGACTCATGAAATTACAATGATTCAAATAAAATAGAAAGTATTCATTTCAACTTTGCATTCTGGATTTATCCATTGGTTCATATCAACTTTCATACAGTTTCTTTCACCCACACTTCGTGTGGCCACCTGCCTGTGCCCAGGGGACGTTACCTAGTCAGGTGACGCTTTCTTCGATTATTTGTCTCCACACCCACTGACCAGAGGGTGATACCCGGGAGCACGTTACAACCTTTGAACAGTATACTGCGGTGTGCGCAGTCCTTCACTCCTTGCCATATCTCTTCTGTTCCTTGGATTGCAGCACCCATCACGAATTTGCAAGTATGGCATATGAGGACATTGCCAACATGACTGAACTCAGAGCTAATACCTTTGCATTCGCCGAGGAGGACGTCTTTAAAATTTATGCTCTGATACAAGAAGATACCACTTCACCTTCCAGTACAAGAAACAAAGAAAGTACTATCAGACAATTGCTATACTTGACTAAGCGGGAAATCAACCAAAGATTGCATGCAAGCACGCTAATCAAATATCACCGTGTCCAGAGAATTCCACGGGGGCTACGGATTCCATTGAAACCCCTTCTATGCAAGAACAGCCCTAGTTTCATCGAAAGATGGTACGCCATCCTTAATAAATGTTCTCTCGATTTAATATTATTGATTATCGAAGAATTATCTAAAACTCTTGAAGATTTGTCTAAAGACATCATCCAAATCAAAACGGAACTCACAAGCATGTTGGAATCAGAAGATTTCACCAAAACTCTTGATGATATAAACATTCAACTCACCAAGTATACTCAGGAAATAAATGAAAGAAAAATACGCAAATATAAGAGAGATACAATCGACTACAAACTTGGAGAAGTCTATTCGTGGGCAGAAGTGTATGCAAAACGTAGACAAAATCGACCACAGACTAACAACACCGAGACTGAAACCTCCTCTTCGGATAGTGAGACCAGAATAATATCTACGCGTTCAACCGCCCCGTCAACTTCCACGAGTTCTAATACTCCTTTAGTTTCCAACGTTCCTTTTTTAGGGGACGGTACACAGGACAAAGACGACCCCGGAGGTCCAAAAGAAAAAGAAAAAGACAATTTAGACCCGAAGATTCCGTCGACCACCGGGAGGAGAGGGAAGGGGAAGAAAACTTAGACTCTAACAATCTTGTGATCAACATCTCCTCATATTCTTTGAGCCCATTTGAAGAAAAGACTTTACAAAAAGGTTCAGCCTTTGTACTTACGAATCACACTAATGCATTGGAACTTGAAATCAGTTTCTTTCGCTTCATGCGCAACTTACGTTTAAGGAACTTTTTTGATAATATTCTAACACAACATGTTCCAGACGAGGATTCTCTTCTCAAAGGTTTGCGAGTCAAAAGCACGTATATGGCTCCTGTCAGCCACAAAAGTTTGGATTCCTTTGAAACTCTAGTTAAACATGAATTACAAGCTTTCAACTTTCAGAGAAAATCCAAAAATTACAACATGACGATGAAAGAAAGGAAAACATTACAAAATTTAGCTCAAAATACTACCATCACTTTTCAAAACGCGGATAAAGGAGGCGCCCTTGTGTTAATGGACACCAGTTTTTACAACCAACAGGTACTTAATCATGTACAAGACAGAAACACTTATGCTTTATTGGATTACAATCCCACTAATGAATTCACACTAATCCTCAAATCTCTTCTTCAAAAGGCCGTAGATAACGGCGTCATCACTGCTAAAATTGAGAGATACCTCTTACAATTGGATCCCAAATCACCTTCTTTATATATGTTACCAAAGGTGCACAAGAGTTTGCAACAACCTCCCTTCAGACCTATCGTGACAACCAGAGGTAGTTTACATGAACCTGTAGGCAAGTTCCTTGACAGACACCTCCAACCTTTTGTTCACAACATGCGTACATACATTAGAGACACCACTGATTTCATCTCCAGATTGAGTCAAATTCAAATTCTAGAGGACGAAGAACTGTGGCTGTGTACTATTGATGTTAAATCATTGTATACCTCCATACCACATGACTTGGGCTTAGCAGCCATAGAAAAAGTACTGCTCAATTCAGATTTAGATTTCAATCTACAACTGTTCCTTATGGAACTCCTCAATTTTACGCTTTATCAGAGCTATTTTAAATGGGATGAGCAATGGTTTTTGCAGATATCAGGCACTTCCATGGGCAATTGCGCCGCTCCGGCGTACGCGAATATCTTCATGCACCAATTCGAAGAAGAGCATATCTTGAACAAAAACATTTGGATTGAACATGCGAGAGTCTTCTTACGATACATAGATGACATTTTTGTGCTATGGCATGGATCCCAACATGAATTGATAACTGCAGTAGATGAGTTGAATCACATCAATGAACGCATTCAGTTCACCTTTGAAATCAACCAAGAATCTATGGCATTCTTAGATGTACTTATCAAGAAAACTGCTAATAGTCTTGAGACAGACATTTTTCATAAAACCACTGATAGGAACAATCTGTTACATTTCACCAGCTTTCATCAACAACCTTTGAAAAATCATTTACCCTATTCTCAACTGCTGAGAGTTAAGCGCATTGTTTCTCAACCTGATACATGTTCACAACAGATTGACAATATGCTTCACAGATTTTCTGACAGGGGTTATCCTCTTGAGATTCTCACACAAGCCAAGACACGTTGTGCATCAAAAACTCGAATGGAATTGTTAGTCAAAACCAGCAAACCAAGCCAGAACCGCATGGTAGTGGTATCCAAATTTTCGACTATGAGTCAACGTTACAAGAATGTTATCAACAGACATTGGCCTATCCTAGCGATGGAACCAGACTTCAAGGGATTGTTTTCCAACAACCCAATATTCGCTTACACTCGAGGGAAAAACCTGAAGGAGTTATTAACAAAACCTTCAGAGAACATTGTTACCCCCAACTACAAGGGCACTTTACCCTGTTTAAATTGCAGCAATTGCAACAATATCATCAGAGGCACATGGACGACCCACCCTATGAAAGGCACACGGATTAACCTTAAAGTTACAGCGACATGTGACACCTCTAACGTGGTATATTTGCTCAAATGCCCATGCGGATTACTGTATGTGGGTAAGACTGAACGAAAAATCAAAACTAGACTTCATGAGCATAAAAGCAACATTAGAACTAAAAACATCAAGTCTACTGTCGCCACCCATTTCACTGACAACAAGCACAACATCAGCCAATTGAAATTCCTCGTCCTGGAAATTGTGGAGAAGGTGGAAGGCAGAAACAACAATAACCACTTACTGCGGAGAGAGAATTATTGGATTAAGGCTTTGAACTCTTCTAAACCCTTTGGTTTAAATGATCGAATGGAGTTTTCATGTTATCTCTAACTCCCTGGTCTCTTTGGATTCTAATGTCTTATTTATTTCACTTGGTCATTATATTTTATTCTTTTTCTCATCATCCTCTCTGTCGCATTGAGCGTTTTTTATCTACTCTAGCACTCTCCTTCTCGTTTTTGTTAGCTTGTTGGTAGTTACTCTGGGTCACTTTGACTGTCCCACCTTTTTGTTCTGATTCGTTCTTTTACACTTTATGGTTTTGCTTGTTTACACTCTTTTTATCTTTTGTTTCCCTCTGGTCAGATGGTTTCTTTTGCTATCTCTCCTTTTGTTGACTGCATGAATATGTTAACAATGTTGATGGACATCTGCAATGCAACACACGCCTTCTTTGACGTTCCAAGATGGCCCCCATACTTTAACTACATTCTGGCTCGTTTTAGCGAGTCCGCTTTCTATTTATACAACACACTTGCTGCATGGCCGCTTTCACATTGCCGACCAGAGCGTGTAGAGAAGGTAGCTTTTACGAGCACCGGTGAGTGTTTTCTTCGTTACATGTTGGTTTCGGGTGAGCACTGAATGCGTGTTACTCTTGATCACTCGGGAAGTTATTTTATTAATCGTCTATCTATACGTGGTTTAACTTTCATACACTGGTTCACATTTACAAACTTTGGTGTTTTCAAGTCGCATTACCAAGCTCTTTCACCTCGGATATTCCTATCACCTCATCACTTTCACACTTGCTTCCTTGCAACACCTTTGAGGTTTATTCGCTCACTTATAAGTTTGGCACGCATGCGTTGTCATTTCACATGGAACTGTTGGACATGGCGTAGTCGTATACGTGGTTAGGTTCACTGCACTTTTTGGTATTTTAGCATCATTCACAATTCGTTCTATTAGACATTAGGATCACTTTTTTGATATTTGAAATCGACTCATGTATTATGTACAGCATATTCTGACTGGATGGTCTGTTGGTTCTCAATGTATTTGTTGCTGATTATTTTATAGATCATTTGCCCCTGACGAAGGGCTTTGAAAGCCCGAAATGCATCGGGACTATGAAATCTTGATTTTGAAGTTTTGTTGATACACTTACTTCTGATTGGATTGATTTGACTCATGAAATTACAATGATTCAAATAAAATAGAAAGTATTCATTTCAACTTTGCATTCTGGATTTATCCATTGGTTCATATCAACTTTCATACAGTTTCTTTCACCCACACTTCGTGTGGCCACCTGCCTGTGCCCAGGGGGACGTTACCTAGTCAGGTGACGCTTTCTTCGTTATTTGTCTCGACACCCACTGACCAGAGGGTGATACCCCGGGAGCACGTTACAACCTTTGAACAGTATACTGCGGTGTGCGCAGTCCTTCACTCCTTCCCTCTTTAGTACCGCCATGTCTTCATTTGTAACCTCCCATGAGGACTGGTCCTTTTACTTCAGTTGTTACACAGTACGTCTTATTTAGTCTGTAAGCACTATTTTCTTTAATGAGTTTCTCCTAATGCAGGCACGACATGCTTTCCTGCAACATTCAGTGCGCCATGCGCGCTTTCACAGGGAGCTTTTACAAAAAAAGCATTTCTCTGTCAACTTGACAAACAAAGGCTTTTTTGGGTAAAAGTGCCCCATATCACGCTTTCACTTTAATAGCAGTGACGGGCCTTTCTAAAGAAAGGAGTGTAGCCTCTATTAACGTGAAAGCGCAGCATGGGGCACTTGTAAACAACAAGCATTCGTAATCCAATAGGTCATGCATTTTAGAAACTTTGACCTATTGGTATTGTAAATGACAATGCCTTTCATTATTGCAGGTTTTTAAGCACATAAATAAAAGGCATTGCCATTTACATTGCCAATAGCTCAAAATCTCGCAATTGCAAGACCTATTGCATTGCAAATGCTTGTTTAGTTTTTTCTGTATGGCCGAAGAGATGTGGTCATATGGTGTTTTTCCAGTTTACTAAGGGATTTTCTCTAGAGGTTTAAGGGTTTTCTGATGTTACTGGTGAAGGGAATTTGCATGCTGAATTAGATAATGTCAGAATTTGCAGCAAAATTAAACAATGTCAGACCAGAAGATAGGGGTGATGAGAAGGTTCTCAATGTCGACCCCACCTGTACACTCTATTATATATCTTACCTACTTGACCAGGTGTCTCCAACCAGTTTACGGCGAGCTACCAGTAGCTTATAGACGCCTTCGGAGTAGCTCTCACGATTGAGTTTATTTTTAAATAAGCTAAGGGCCATATTTTCCTTTTAAAGTTAAGGGACGGCTGTGTTAATTTTACATTATTATCACCAGGCTGCAGATTGCAGGGCCTGATAATGAGCAGTGCTCCAACAGATTTATGACCCAGGCTGAGGCACAGAGGTGAAGAACTGACACACTGAGGTATTTAACTCTTAAATAAAAGTCCTTGTAAACTCAATATTGTAGCATGAGAACAAAATGATGTTTTCAATGGTTTTAAATGGGAGAAAATGTACCAAAATAATTAGGTTAAGTCTTCATTTTACTTTAATGGCATGACACGGAGGCTAACATTATGCAAATCTCCTTTATTGCCACAGCTCAGCAGCAACAATTGAAGAGAATATAGAACTTCAAACAACATTTCAACATAGTATATAGTCCATCAACGCGCAGCCATCTTCCTTCTTTGTTGCTCACAAGATAAGTACCTCTCATTACTTCGCGTGTTTTAAATGTATTATGTATTTATGCTTATATATATATTGCATAGTTCGGTCCTATTGACCCTACCATGCAGCTTGTTGTTGTAATGTTACTTGGGGGGACAGGTTTATATCTGATTTGTTAGTTCTTTACATGTCAGCGCTGTTGGGGGACTTTGATGGCTGTTGCGCACACCCATTGCTCCCCGCTGCCCCCCTCTTTGCCTCCGAGCTCCCAGATTGGTAGTTAGACCTTTTTTAACATAGGCGTTTAAACCTTTTCAACATACGCGTCCTTTGATCCTTACGAGGCCGCATACCCGTTGCCTGGTAACGCGCTCACCGCGAGCTAAGGCAAACGGGCTGCGACCTACCCTTACGCTGCAAGAATCGCTCCGGTGCGATCAGCGCTGCAGCCTACCTTGTAGGTGTGATCAAGGCTCCTGCAGTTGGATGCGGGGGGGCCGCAGCGCTGTGAGGCACTCGCTCCGACTTTTTCTTCACCGCGGTGCGACTCATGGAGCTCCACAGCGGAGACTGGGCTGAAATAAGAGGAAAGTACCTTGCCTGAGGCAACCGCGCACTTCGCTTACGTGCGTTGTTACCATAACAACTAGACTCTCCCGAGCGAAGCTGGTTAGCAGTGACAGTTGTAATTAGACAGCAGTTTGATCACGACGAGCCAATTTCTCCTGCCAGGCCCCTTGGAGCCCATTTAAAGGAAAATTCATAAACGATATCCTTTTTAATATTGTTTCACTATTAAGGAGAATAATGGCAACATTTAAACTCCTTTTGAGGGAGGAACTCTCATTAACCCAACAATGTCAGTCATTAACCCCGAATCAAACCTAGAAGGAAAAATAGAATTAATTGTTAACAAAGCCCTTGATAAAGTCATTGACTCCCTTGATGAGACCATCAACAAGAAATTAGAGACCCTATCTAAGGCATGGCCCTCTACAAGCTCATCCCATATTCAGGGCCAAGAAGGGCCAGTGAAGGCCCCAAACAAAAGAGCTGCCCCCGAACCCCCTCCCAAAGGGGCAAAGAAGACGTAAAAGGGTAAAGCTGCCCCTTCATGCTTTTCAGGTGGTGACAGGAACGATGCCTCGGGCATCACAGAGGGGCAAGGAACAGGCCCCGAGCTCCCTATCCCCATTAATAGCGACGAACCAGTGGAAGCGGAAATTGACCTTTCATGCTCCTCTGAGTTCGATACCGATTTTGAGGAATTGTAGGATAAGACAATGGGAAGCTCTGAAGAGGCAAGTAAGGCCTCAGGGTCTAAGATGGGCATCGTCGACCCCTTCGGGGAAGACATGTTTGACCCCCTCCTAATAAAACACCCTTTATCACCAGAGTGGTTACCTTCACCCCACTTGTCGGACTACCTTACCTTCTGGTTGAGAAGGGAGATCCCCAAGGAGGTCAGATCCAGACTACGATCTGAATGCCCATGCCCTTCCCTTCCTGACAAGATAGCAATGACACCGGAGCTAGACCCTAAGGTGGTAGCATTCATAGCCAAAGGCGCAAAAGACCCCAGGAAGGGACTAAATAAGGGTCTCAAATCGTGCCAAGACCGCCTCTTAGACATCATAGGCCCATTAACCAAAATATTCGAAATGGCAGAGAACTCCTACATTGAAGGAACCCAAATAGATCCCAAGGAGCTACATCAATGGGTCCAACGGACCATCTGCCTCCTAGGCAATGCTAATACTGCCATCTCCAACGAGTGAAGGAAAGGCGCACTACTTGAAATCGACTCCAAATTGATAGAATTGGCAACTAAGGATGGAGGACCCAACTCACAAGGGCTGCTCTTTGGGGAAGACTTTATAAGAGATATGGCCAAATACGTTGGAGCATTCAGCTCCATTCAAAAATCACAGAGGGACATCAAAAAAGTGTTTCAAGATAGAATTTTGGGTAGGGCTGGGAGAATGCCGTGGCCAAACCACATCAAGACCCTTCCTGGGCTATGGTTCCAGGTTTTCACAGTCAACTTTCTCTGCCCATCAATCGTTCTATCTGCAAAGACAAAGAAGCCGCGGAAGACCCTTCAGGAGTGAAAGAAGACAAAGAGGATTTACCACAGGTAAGAATCTCGAAAGACCCTTCACGTACCCCTACAAAGGTGGGAGGCAGGTTAGCCCTATTCTCTGGAAACTGGAACCTGGTGACCCAGGACCAGTGGGTGCTAGATACAGTCAGGGGATACAAAATAGAATTCACAGATACCCCCACCCAAGCAAAGAGACCCCGGGAGATATCCTTCTCACATGAGGACAGGAAGCTAGTATCCCAAGAGGTGAAAGATCTGTTAGCCAAAGGGGCTATAAAGGAGAGCTTGGAACCGGGATTTGTCAGCAATATCTTTCTCTTAGAGCAGAAGGACAAGGGACAGAGACCTGTTATAAACTTAAAGAGCCTAAACGAATGGGTAACATACCACCACTTCAAAATGGAAGGGATCCACCTCCTAAGGGACATCCTGAGAAAGGGGGACTGGCTAACACGATGAGACTTAAAAGATGCTTACCTGACCGTCCCGATTTGGCCCCCACACCGAAAATTTCTTCAGTTCACCTGGGAAGGAAAACTCTGGGAATTTTGCACCTTTCCCTTCGGACTATCATCGGCTCCTTGGTGCTACACCAAGATCTTGCGTCCAGTGGTAGCCTGGCTAAGGGGCGTAAGACTGAAAATATACCTGGACGACATCCTTCTAATAGCTCAATCCAAGTCTGTAGTCTTCCGACACACACAACTCCCCATTCACCTACTAGAGCATCTAGGCTTCGTAATAAGCACAAAGAAGTCATGCATAATAGCAAACCAGGAAACTCAATTCCTGGGTTTTATGGTGAACACCGTAACTGCAGAATTGAAATTACCAGGCGAAAAGGTAAGGAAACTTCGCAAAGAACTCAGAAAGATTTTGTCAAAGAAGGAATTCCCCTTGAGATTCCTAGCGAGGATCCTGGGTCTCCTATCCTCAACAATACAAGCCATTTTTCCAGGCCCCTTGTATTACAGAGCCCTTCAGAGACTCAGACACCATGGTTTATACTTATATGTTCTGCCATCATAACGAAGCACGTAGTTATGTGGGCCAAGCGCGTAAGATGGACAGTGGCTCTGGCGTTTTTCTCAGACACCTTGTTTTATACCATGGAGCATTTTGCTTTTACCGCCAGCATAGTGAAGCACGGTTTTATGCGGGCCTTCACCATCAAGATCAAATAGGGTAGACACTCTTGCGCGCCCCCTCGAGAGCCACAGTTGGGAATAATTTCCATATACTATACAATTATTAAGCTGTCAGAACCACCATGTGATTATTAAGCTATTATGGCATTTATTAAGCTAATTACGCTCCAGCCCATCCAGATGAATTGTTCCTTTTCCTTTCTAGACCACAACCCTCTGGTGTGGGCCTTGGCGTCCATCTTAACTGACTACTCAACATAATTGGTCCCACTTGGATGCCCACCTTTTTTGTCAATAGGATCGCTTGCGGTAAGCATGAGGGTGCTACTGCACTACTAGTTATTTAACTGGCGGAACACACCCCTTTGACCTAAATCTGTTTTTCATTATCCTACAGGCTGTCACTTCTTGTCCTTTTTGTCCTGATGAAGACCCGCCCCTGACGCCTAATCAGCTGCGCAAACGCCAAGGGTTGAAACGTCGACGTTACAGTCACCCATAGTCCATCCAGTTCCCTACCTTGAATATAAAAGCAATATTATTGTCTGTGATACATGTATTAAGAAACGGACATGACAAATTGATATTTTTCTTTTTGTCCATTTATGTTTATCCATGTGTGTTAACTATGTATAGCACTTTTCACGTATCACCACAAGTCACTTATTCCACACTATAGTCACTTGTTTATTGTCGTATGTTTATGTATTGTAGACAGCCTTCATTATTGTGTATAATCAGAAAAAATTGAGTAAATAACTTTAACTTTACTAAAATTGTTGGTTCTTTGGTGTGTCCTTTGAATGCAAATTATGATTAAGGCTCCCGGTTTTCCGTTTAAACGGATTTTCACACATAAATACAGACGGAAAACTTGTTTTCCTTTTTCTGTATTTATAAATAGAAACGGAAAAATACTGCCAAAAGAAATGGCCAGGTGAAATCTGAAACCACTGCCATCAAACTGCCGCTCTGGAGAGGGATGAACAAGTGCAGCCTGGAGTGCTGTGTCTTTCCACCCCCAAACAGAATGAAGCGCATTAGCTGCTCATTTCCCCCTGCACAGTAAGTTGGTACAAAACCGAGATAGCAGAATGCTCTCCAGTACTTGAGCAAGCAGGGGAGAAAATGTAGTCTGTGCCAACCTTAGCGAATCTCGAACTGGCTACGACGGGCAGAAGGTGTACTAAAAGCTACAATGCAAACAACCACAATGCAAAAGTGGAAACAGACCACAAGGCAGGTAACAATATTCAAGGGAATTCAGCCCACCCATGCCTAGCTACTCCGTACTGAGAGCTCTCCCTCAAGAGGCTCACCCAAAAACTCGACTACAGGCAGCAGCCACCCTTTCCCAAAGACGGGCTTAAAAAAAAAAAAAAAAGAGGTGTGAAAAAACCCCAGGACATCGGCTGCAGTCTCAGCAACCTTTGTGTTTTTTATTTTATGGGAGGGGAAAGAGGTTGATGGGGGCACAGGGGTGGAGGTTGGGGGCCGACGTCTGTTGCACCATCTTAGTACCAGAGGAGTTGTGAACTTAAGTGTGGCAGAAGCAACCAAAAACAAGCATTGGCATGTTTGCATGCATTGCATATACAAATGATATTTAGCACATTAAAGCTAGTCCTTCAGGCTTTGACAATACTGGGGAAAAAAAACAAAGGATGGCTTTCTGCACATAACGTACTTAGGAGTTAAGCAACTTAATATGACAGACACTAATGATTTAGCATGCTTTTTAGTGGTAATGCACTTTTAAGATTCCTCGTGAATCCTGATGGAAGCACTTTCTAGAGCGTTTATTTCAAGAAGGGGTAACAATAGGACTTTGCAGACAGCTGCGCAATCAATACCACTAATTCCCACATCTTTTCCAAGAGGACAGGGAAGACATTTGCTTCCAATATGTAAAGTGCGCTTACCATAGGCTCCAAATTCAGAAACAGCTCTGGGATGGCCGTGCCCAACATGCTAAAGCCATAATCATTTCAGTGAATGAAGTATCCAGAACAATGCCATTTACAACCCAAGTGGGTGTGAACAAAACTTGACTGCACTCATGCCTAGTCTGGACATGCATGATCATGCAAGTGAAACTCCAAAATTACACAAGTGCCTTTTAAAAAAAAAAAAAAATTTACCAATTGTATTGTTTACTTAAGTTGGTGTATATATAACTATATCTAAACCTAAAACAACTGAGTGTAGGTATGCACTCTATTTAAATAAATGTGGAAAAATACTAGCTGTAGCGTTTTCTTTTGCTTGCAACAAACATAAATGTGGATAAATACTGATAAAATGACAAAAAAATAAATATGGATAAATACAGACGGAAATGTTAAAAAAATAAATACCATAAAACCGGGAGCCCTAATTATGATTCACATCTGAAAAATTGAAAGTTCAGATCGTATTGTATGCATTGAGCAAAGCGATTGTCTTTCCCGACAGAACCATTTTTGTTTACAGATTCCTTCAGAGACTCAAAGCAAAGACTCAATCCTACTCACAAATGACGTCCTTAGACCAAGAATCGAGAAAGGAACTGCTATGGTGGCTGAGGAATGCGGAAGCCTGGAATGGCAGAGCCATCTTTGGGGAGGCACCACAGTTAATAATAGAATCAGATGCGAGTTTATAAGGATGGGGTGCAAGATGTGGCGACTCTCCAACAGGGGGTCGTTGGACACATCAAGAGAAGGAACTGCATATCAACTGCTTAGAATTGCTAGCAGGTTAATTTGCAGTTCGATGCTTCACCCAGAACTCAATGAAATGTTGTATAATGCTGCGCATGGACAATGTGTCAGCAGTGAAATACGTCAACAAGATGGGGGGGGGACCACATTCCAAGGGACTTACGGAGATAGCGAAAGGTTTCTGGGGCCATTGCTTGAACAAAGGACTCTCAGTTATAGCGGAACACATTCCTGGTCTAAACAATGGTGTGGCGGACTGGTTTTCCAGGAATTTCAAGGACTCCAACAACTGGAGACTAGACAGAGGAATATTCATGTTCATCCAGGCCAAATGGGGTCCCTTCGGACAGACTTTTTTACAGACAGAGTGAGCACACAGTTGAAGGACTTCTTCAGCTGGAAGCCGGACCCTCAAGCAAGAGGGGTGGAGGCTTTCCTCCAGGACTGGAAGGGTTTAAGGCCATATGCTTTCCCTCCGTTTGTCATGCTTCCACGACTTCTCTTACATGCACGTCGGTACAAAGAGAGCATTGTAGTAATAACTCCCCTTTGGAGGTCTCAAGCCTGGTTTCCAGTTATCCTGGAGATGACCATAGCCTTTCCAGTCCTAATACCACCCTTCAGGGAAATACTCTTGGGGCAAGAAGGAAAATCACACCCCCTCATAGATCAGGGACTACTGGTTCTGACGGCCTGGAAGATTTCAGGCGACAATAGCAAATCCCAGGGCTTTCGCAAGATGTTTTTCGACTCATTTCTGAGTCCTGGGCATCTGGAACGAGGAAGGCAAATCGACTGGCATGGAACAAATGGGTTTGCTGGTGTCTTCAACGACACTACGATCCTGTTTCACCTGATCTAGTTCATGTGGTAGACTTCCTATCAGAACTATTCACATCTGGCCTAAGTTACAGAACAGTTAACGTTTATAGATCGGCCATAGCCGCAGGACACTCCTTGGTTGACGGTGTCTCGGTGGGACAAAACCTGTTGACAAAGAAAATCATGAGAAGTATGCGGGTCCTAAACCCTCCAACCGCAAAATACACTGCTTTATGGGATGTTAGGAACATTTTACAAGTTATATCTTCCTGGGGTGACAATGTAAACCTATCTCTTAAACGTGTTTCTTATAAACTTACGGTTTTACTATGCCTGGTATCCTTTAGACGAACCTCAGATGTTAAAGCTTTAGACGTCACTAGCAGGGCCTACCAACCTGAGGGAGTTTGTTTCTATCTCAAAAAAAGTTCCAAAACTATGTTGTCTTCTATCTTCTACCCTTTCTTTCCACTGAATGAAAGGCTGTGTGTTGTGAAATGCTTAAAGGAGTATGAAAAGAGAACTGAAAGTTTGAGGAGAGATGTAACTCAACTTTTGATTTCACACAGATGGCCACATAAAGCAGTTTCATCTCCTACGCTTGCAAGATGGGTAAAAGAGGTTATGAGTGAGAGTGGCGTGGATGTTTCTATCTTCGGTGCACACTCTCTTAGAGGCTCATCAGCTTCCAAGGCTTTTATTTTAGGTGGAGGGCTCCAAGATATTCTTAGAGCCGCAGACTGGTCGAATGAAAGTATGTTTAAAAACTGCTATTTCAGACCAATCACAAACGTGATTGACAATGTACTTAATTCACTTTAAACTTGCATAATGTTAGCCTCCGTGTTATGCCATAAAATTTAGATTTTTCACAGCCTGGTGGGCAGAAAATCTGGATTTTATTAAAGACACGGAGGCTAAGATTATCCCGCCACATGTTATCCCACCCTAAGGGTTATAAGTTTTTGACCTATTATGTTTTTTCTTTTCCAGAATAAGATGTCTACTCCGAATTGGATTGACAGAACTGGATCATTCCACATCAAAGTTTAAGTTTTATTTAATTGAGTTTACTTGTTCGCAGCTCTTGGAAAGAAGGAAGATGGCTGCGCGTTGATGGACTATATACTATGTTAGAATGTTGTTTCAAGTTCTATATTCTCTTCAATTGTTGCTGCTGAGCTGTGTCAATAAAGGAGATTTGCATAATCTTAGCCTCCGTGTCTTTAATAAAATCCAGATTTTCTGCCCACCAGGCTGTGAAAAATCAAAATTTTCTCCCATTTTAAAGTGGCGCATTTACAAACAGCAAGCCTCTTCAAGGAAACATAAAGGGCCTCATTACGATGTCAGTCGGAAAGCATTCCGACTGACTCGGTCTTGGAAACGTTTCCGAACAAATCGGATTTGGGGAGTCCGACTGACCGACTACGATGCTTCCGAACACCGTTCGATCGGACTCTCATTGACTTCAATGGGAGCCTGTGTTCCGACCGACTACACAGGCTATATTGAAGAAAGGGGTGGGTGGGGAAAATCGTGCACCCTGTGGTGGGCACCCCAGGGGGCCTGCCACACTGTGCATGGTTCGAAAGAGGGGTCCCATGGGTACCCCCACGGACCCCATTCGGAAAGCTCCAGGTGAAGGGGGGGCCTGCTACGGGCCCCCAAAGTCAGATTCCGACAGCCGATTCATGTCGGAACAACCGATTCTGAAAGGCTGACCGAATCCATTATCATAATACGTCGGTCAGAAACGCGGTCCGTAGACCTGTACGAGTCGACTCCGAACGACTCGGTTCCTTCGAATGCCGTTTGGAACCGAGTCGGAAAGTCCGAACGCTTTCCGACTATCATAATCGGTCGGTCTGAAGGCTTTCCAAATCGGTCGGAAAGACTGATTCCGAATCGGATTCGGACGACCCGAATGCCATTCGGAGCCTTTGCGACCGACATCGTAATCGGCCCCTTAGTCTTAATGTTTTTCTCCACTTTCAAGTAAGCCAAATACATCTAAACTTTTTATGAAGCATTTTTCTTCACTTTAAATTCCTCCCATCAAATAAATAGCTGTATTTTTTCTGTTATAAATTTGGCACTGTGTCTACAGGCCACTGTGAGCAAGATGACCGCTGTTTGTAAATATGACATTTGGAAATGGGAGAACATTTAAATGATGAGTTTTATTTAATCAATATAAACATAAAGTTATCCATATAAACATAAAGTTAACCCTTCAGTTTGTACTTTTTCCCATTTCAAAGTGTCACCTTTACACACAGAAAGCATCTTACCCCCAGAGGCTGGTAGACATGGCGTCATATCTATAACTAAAAAAATACAGCCATTATTTTAAGTGGGAGGAATTTAAAGTGCCATAAAATGTTCCATATTATGTACTTTTTTTGCAGAACATTTTTCTGCACTTATAAATTTCTCCCATTTAACAAAAGAAATTGCTGTATGTTTGTGTTATACATGCAACAGAGCTTCAAATTGAAAAAGGTATGTCCTATGCCACAAGTACATACAAAACAGGTTCTCAGTCACTCAGACACATATATTCCATTCCTACGCACACATGTTCATGCATCTGCAAAAGACCATGATCTCACTGACACACATGGCAGCCGTGTCATAGTGCCCCTAGCCAAAGTATTTTGTTCAAACCATAGTATCTGGCTCTATGAACATTAGGCTTAGTCAATGAAGCTGAGCTTGGGGTGTCTGACAATGCACGAGTTGCATAGCCTTCTGTAGCTCGGAATGTTTTCCACCGATCAGAAGTAGCTCTCACTACAGAAAAGGTTAGAGACCCCTGTACTCTTATTGAAGAAAGGTCACATTAAGACCCCTTCCTTGATGACTTTGCCACTTTATTTGTTGTGACTATCATGTCATCCCTTTTGATGTGAACATCTCCGCTGGAATTTGTTTGGCTCTTGGAGCAGCAATATTGGTCAGGCTTAATTGTCAGTCTTAAAAAAAAAAAAGGTCTGCTTTTCCTAAACAGCACAACCAAACGCGAGAGAAGTAAAATTGATATGAACGTTCATATTTTTCAGCAGACTGCTGTGCGATTTCAGTATACAAGTGAACTTAAGCTGTATGTTCAATACCAACCTCACTCAGCATGTTAACAAAATTGTTTACCCTAAATGTAAAAATGACAGTTAAAAGTACACTAAAGAGTATTTTATTCACCGCTATAAAGCCCAGTATTAGCTGCACTTTTTTTGTTTGTTAACCTTAGTGATTGAAGTATGTCTTTATGTACGTAATAAAAATTCGTAGGAAATTCATTGAGTTCTTGTTTTTGTACAGCGCTGACAAACAGAAGCCAATGGCACAGCTTCTCTCTGCGTACTTTGCTGGTTTGTTTCATACTTTGGAGTGCCGGCTTAAAATAGGAGGTAAGTATAATATCTAGTTAAAAGTTACCTATCAAGGATTGTGTAAAGATGGAAGTATATTGTTCACTTGCAATGGTCAGATAGGGTTTATTTACAGGTCATTCTGTTTTCCTTTGCTGAAGTTTTGTGATCCCATGTGGGTTATTCCCTTGCCCTCAACAGGCTAGTCTCTCATTAAGGAGATAACCTTCTGTGGGTAATTTCCAGAGCTCATGGTAGATCTTTGTCTTGACCCAGGCAGGTCTATCCTTTGCTCTAGGTGAGGCATTCCCAGGCTTTGGGTGAATCTGATCCCCACTCTTAATGTTTATGTCCGGAACCCAGAGAAGAAATTCTCTATTTCCATGGGTAGCTGTTCGATTTTCCCGTGGTAGGTCTGTCCCTTGTCCAGAAGCATGTAATTTGTTTCAACCTAGACAGGACTTAAATTTTCACCCCAGGCAGATAATCCTCTAACTTTGGCAGGTAGTTCTATGTCCTGGGTCTGCTGTGTTAACGCATTTATGTTAGTTTTGTGGCAGAATGTGCAAACGTGCAAATGTTCACTATGAGTTCAATCAAAATCTCAGACTAATGTCACTTGGAACTTGACATGTTAGCCATTGCCTTCTTTGGGCAGTTTAACATAGCTGATGTGATTAGAAAACTCAACAAGTGACTGATTCCAAACTCTTTAACTATTACGGGGAGAATTTTTTTATGAAAAAATTGGACATTCCTGCAGTGAAAATTTGCCTTCCAGCTCCCTTGACAATGCTGTGAAATCGCTTGATGGTGGCTGAGGTGGTGAGACGATGGGTTGTGTAACAGTGATCATGTATAATGTTTCTTTCATACTATAAATATGTGATTGGTTGTTTCAGTTTCATTTAATTACCGCATCATTGATGGTGCTCAATGCCATTTTCTGTAAATTTAAAGCTTGGAATCTTTTTGACAAAACGAACCAGATCATTTAGACCACTGGGATATGCTATTTGGACCTATTTTTTGCATTGGCACACTTTATTATGAGTCGAGGAAATTATGCTTGGTCAATTTCTGGCTTGTGCTGCACTATTGCCACCTGCAGGAGCAAAACATGTAAAAATGGGGCAATAACTGCTGCTTAGCAGACACAAAATATTTGCATGCATTATTGGTAGCACAAATCAGCATATCGGGCCCAAAACCACTGCAGGCACCCTGCACAAATAGAATTTGCTCTGGGGTGTTTCAGAGCCCAATCACACCTGCCGGGTCAAAATGACCGCCAAAGTGTTCCAGTGCAAGAAGGCTGCCGTGCTTTTTAGGTCTCGCCTGAGCCAGCGCATGCGCTGGTCTGGCTCAGGCGAGACATTTAGTGTGTGGGCTTTAAAAATCCGACCACACGCTTTTGCTTGTGGCCTAAAGCTTGCGGTTACGCGTGCGGTTACGCGCATAGCCGCCATCTGACTTTCCTATCTCTTCCTCATTAAGCGCATCGCTCAAGCGCATCGCTCGCGGGCACCCTTAAAGCGCGCGCACCAAATCAGCGCGCGATTGCGATCAGTTTCACTTTCATGGCCGCACGGCCGCGTCACTTTCACGGCCGCGCGGACAATGCTTGTTGCTTCCTTGTGCTCACCTTCTGTTTCCGTTCTTGCCTCCCCACCCCTAGCTGTTGTCAGTTTGCTGCACCATCCCTCCCGCCCTCCGTAGTCCGTGTGCTCCCCCTTTGCTGCCCATCCTCCGTTGTCTGTGTACTTATAGTTTGTTGGTGTGCTTTCACGTCTGTCAACGTTGCGCTTCCCAATGCTTGTTGCTTCCTTGTGCTCACCTTCCGTTTCGGGTCTTGCCTCCCCACCCCTAGCTATTGTCAGTTTGCTGCACCATCCCTCCCGCCCTCCGTAGTCCGTGTGCTCCCCCTTTGCTGCCCATCCTCCGTTGTCTGTGTACTTATAGTTTGTTGGTGTGCTTTCACGTCTGTCATCGTTGTGCTTACCAATGCTTGTTGCATAGTCCGTGTGCTCCCCCTTTGCTGCCCATCCTCCGTTGTCTGTGTACTTATAGTTGTTTGTTGGTGTGCTTTCACGTCTGTAATCGTTGTGCTTCCCAATGCTTGTTGCTTCCTTGTGCTCACCTTCCGTTTCCGGTCTTGCCTCCCCACCCCTAGCTATTGTCAGTTTGCTGCACCATCCCTCCCGCCCTCCGTAGTCCGTGTGCTCCCCCTTTGCTGCCCATCCTCCGTTGTCTGTGTACTTATAGTTTGTTGGTGTGCTTTCACGTCTGTCATCGTTGTGCTTCCCAATGCTTGTTGCTTCCTTGTGCTCACCTTCCGTTTCCGTTCTTGCCTCCCCACCCCTAGCTATTGTCAGTTTGCTGCACCATCCCTCCCGCCCTCCGTAGTCCGTGTGCTCCCCCTTTGCTGCCCATCCTCCGTTGTCTGTGTACTTAGAGTTTGTTGGTGTGCTTTCACGTCTGTCATCATTGTGCTTCCCAATGCTTGTTGCGTAGTCCGTGTGCTCCCACTTTGCTGCCCATCCTCCGTTGTCTGTGTACTTATAGTTTGTTGGTGTGCTTTCACGTCTGTCATCGTTGTGCTTCCCAATGCTTGTTGCATAGTCCGTGTGCTCCCCCTTTGCTGCCCATCCTCCGTTGTCTGTGCACTTATAGTTGTTTGTTGGTGTGCTTTCACGTCTGTAATCGTTGTGCTTCCCAATGCTTGTTGCTTCCTTGTGCTCACCTTCCATTTCCGGTCTTACCTCCCCACCCCTAGCTATTGTCAGTTTGCTGCACCATCCCTCCCGCCCTCCGTAGTCCGTGTGCTCCCCCTTTGCTGCCCATCCTCCGTTGTCTGTGTACTTATAGTTTGTTGGTGTGCTTTCACGTCGGTCATCGTTGTGCTTCCCAATGCTTGTTGCATAGTCCGTGTGCTCCCCCTTTGCTGCCCATCCTCCGTTGTCTGTGTACTTATAGTTGTTTGTTGGTGTGCTTTCACGTCTGTAATCGTTGTGCTTCCCAATGCTTGTTGCTTCCTTGTGCTCACCTTCCGTTTCCGGTCTTGCCTCCCCACCCCTAGCTATTGTCAGTTTGCTGCACCATCCCTCCCGCCCTCCGTAGTCCGTGTGCTCCCCCTTTGCTGCCCATCCTCCGTTGTCTGTGTACTTATAGTTTGTTGGTGTGCTTTCACGTCTGTCATTGTTGTGCTTCCCAATGCTTGTTGCTTCCTTGTGCTCACCTTCCGTTTCCGTTCTTGCCTCCCTACCCCTAGCTATTGTCAGTTTGCTGCACCATCCCTCCCGCCCTCCGTAGTCCGTGTGCTCCCCCTTTGCTGCCCATCCTCCGTTGTCTGTGTACTTAGAGTTTGTTGGTGTGCTTTCACGTCTGTCATCGTTGTGCTTCCCAATGCTTGTTGCGTAGTCCGTGTGCTCCCACTTTGCTGCCCATCCTCCGTTGTCTGTGTACTTATAGTTTGTTGGTGTGCTTTCACGTCTGTCATCGTTGTGCTTCCCAATGCTTGTTGCTTCCTTGTGCTTACCTTCCGTTTCCGTTCTTGCCTCCCCACCCCTAGCTATTGTCAGTTTGCTGCACCATCCCTCCCGCCCTCCGTAGTCCGTGTGCTCCCCTTTGCTGCCCATCCTCCGTTGTCTGTGTACTTATAGTTTGTTGGTGTGCTTTCACGTCTGTCATCGTTGTGCTTCCCAATGCTTGTTGCTTCCTTGTGCTCACCTTCCGTTTCTGGTCTTGCCCCCCCAGCCCTAGATATTGTCAGTTTGCTGCACCATCCCTCCCGCCCTCCGTAGTCCGTGTGCTCCCCCTTTGCTGCCCATCCTCCGTTGTCTGTGTACTTATAGTTTGTTGCTGTGCTTTCACGTCTGTCATCGTTGTGCTTCCCAATGCTTGTTGCATAGGTCATGTGCTCCCCCTTTGCTGCCCATCCTCCGTTGTCTGTGTACTTATAGTTGTTTGTTGGTGTGCTTTCACGTCTGTAATCGTTGTGCTTCCCAATGCTTGTTGCTTCCTTGTGCTCACCTTCCGTTTCCGGTCTTGCCTCCCCACCCCTAGCTATTGTCAGTTTGCTGCACCATCCCTCCCGCCCTCCGTAGTCCGTGTGCTCCCCTTTGCTGCCCATCCTCCGTTGTCTGTGTACTTATAGTTTGTTGGTGTGCTTTCACGTCTGTCATCGTTGTGCTTCCCAATGCTTGTTGCATAGTCCGTGTGCTCCCCCTTTGCTGCCCATCCTCCGTTGTCTGTGTACTTATAGTTGTTTGTTGGTGTGCTTTCACGTCTGTAATCGTTGTGCTTCCCAATGCTTGTTGCTTCCTTGTGCTCACCTTCCGTTTCCGGTCTTGCCTCCCCACCCCTAGCTATTGTCAGTTTGCTGCACCATCCCTCCCGCCCTCCGTAGTCCGTGTGCTCCCCCTTTGCTGCCCATCCTCCGTTGTCTGTGTACTTATAGTTTGTTGGTGTGCTTTCACGTCTGTCATCGTTGTGCTTCCCAATGCTTGTTGCTTCCTTGTGCTCACCTTCCGTTTCCGTTCTTGCCTCCCCACCCCTAGCTATTGTCAGTTTGCTGCACCATCCCTCCCGCCCTCCGTAGTCCGTGTGCTCCCCCTTTGCTGCCCATCCTCCGTTGTCTGTGTACTTAGAGTTTGTTGGTGTGCTTTCACGTCTGTCATCGTTGTGCTTCCCAATGCTTGTTGCGTAGTCCGTGTGCTCCCACTTTGCTGCCCATCCTCCGTTGTCTGTGTACTTATAGTTTGTTGGTGTGCTTTCACGTCTGTCATCGTTGTGCTTCCCAATGCTTGTTGCTTCCTTGTGCTTACCTTCCGTTTCCGCTCTTGCCTCCCCACCCCTAGCTATTGTCAGTTTGCTGCACCATCCCTCCCGCCCTCCGTAGTCCGTGTGCTCCCCCTTTGCTGCCCATCCTCCGTTGTCTGTGTACTTATAGTTTGTTGGTGTGCTTTCACGTCTGTCATCGTTGTGCTTCCCAATGCTTGTTGCTTCCTTGTGCTCACCTTCCGTTTCCGGTCTTGCCCCCCACCCCTAGCTATTGTCAGTTTGCTGCACCATCCCTCCCGCCCTCCGTAGTCCGTGTGCTCCCCTTTGCTGCCCATCCTCCATTGTCTGTGTACTTATAGTTTGTTGGTGTGCTTTCACGTCTGTCATCGTTGTGCTTCCCAATGCTTGTTGCATAGTCCGTGTGCTCCCCCTTTGCTGCCCATCCTCCGTTGTCTGTGTTCTTATAGTTGTTTGTTGGTGTGCTTTCACGTCTGTAATCGTTGTGCTTCCCAATGCTTGTTGCTTCCTTGTGCTCACCTTCCGTTTCCGGTCTTGCCTCCCCACCCCTAGCTATTGTCAGTTTGCTGCACCATCCCTCCCGCCCTCCGTAGTCCGTGTGCTCCCCCTTTGCTGCCCATCCTCCGTTGTCTGTGTACTTATAGTTTGTTGGTGTGCTTTCACGTCTGTCATCGTTGTGCTTCCCAATGCTTGTTGCTTCCTTGTGCTCACCTTCCGTGTCCGTTCTTGCCTCCCCACCCCTAGCTATTGTCAGTTTGCTGCACCATCCCTCCCGCCCTCCGTAGTCCGTGTGCTCCCCCTTTGCTGCCCATCCTCCGTTGTCTGTGTACTTAGAGTTTGTTGGTGTGCTTTCACGTCTGTCATCGTTGTGCTTCCCAATGCTTGTTGCGTAGTCCGTGTGCTCCCACTTTGCTGCCCATCCTCCGTTGTCTGTGTACTTATAGTTTGTTGGTGTGCTTTCACGTCTGTCATCATTGTGCTTCCCAATGCTTGTTGCTTCCTTGTGCTTACCTTCTGTTTTCGTTCTTGCCTCCCCACCCCTAGCTATTGTCAGTTTGCTGCACCATCCCTCCCGCCCTCCGTAGTCCGTGTGCTCCCCCTTTGCTGCCCATCCTCCGTTGTCTGTGTACTTATAGTTTATTGGTGTGCTTTCACGTCTGTCATCGTTGTGCTTCGCAATGCTTGTTGCGTAGTCCGTGTGCTCCCCCTTTGCTGCCCATCCTCCGTTGTCTGTGTACTTATAGTTTGTTGGTGTGCTTTCACGTCTGTCATCGTTGTGCTTCCCAATGCTTGTTGCTTCCTTGTGCTCACCTTCCGTTTCCGGTCTTGCCCCCCACCCCTAGCTATTGTCAGTTTGCTGCACCATCCCTCCCGCCCTCCGTAGTCCGTGTGCTCCCCCTTTGCTGCCCATCCTCCGTTGTCTGTGTACTTATAGTTTGTTGGTGTGCTTTCACGTCTGTCATCGTTGTGCTTCCCAATGCTTGTTGCATAGTCCGTGTGCTCCCCCTTTGCTGCCCATCCTCCGTTGTCTGTGTACTTATAGTTGTTTGTTGGTGTGCTTTCACGTCTGTAATCGTTGTGCTTCCCAATGCTTGTTGCTTCCTTGTGCTCACCTTCCGTTTCCGGTCTTGCCTCCCCACCCCTAGCTATTGTCAGTTTGCTGCACCATCCCTCCCGCCCTCCGTAGTCCGTGTGCTCCCCCTTTGCTGCCCATCCTCCGTTGTCTGTGTACTTATAGTTTGTTGGTGTGCTTTCACGTCTGTCATCGTTGTGCTTCCCAATGCTTGTTGCTTCCTTGTGCTCACCTTCCGTTTCCGTTCTTGCCTCCCCACCCCTAGCTATTGTCAGTTTGCTGCACCATCCCTCCCGCCCTCCGTAGTCCGTGTGCTCCCCTTTGCTGCCCATCCTCCGTTGTCTGTGTACTTAGAGTTTGTTGGTGTGCTTTCACGTCTGTCATCGTTGTGCTTCCCAATGCTTGTTGCGTAGTCCGTGTGCTCCCACTTTGCTGCCCATCCTCCGTTGTCTGTGTACTTATAGTTTGTTGGTGTGCTTTCACGTCTGTCATCATTGTGCTTCCCAATGCTTGTTGCTTCCTTGTGCTTACCTTCTGTTTCCGTTCTTGCCTCCCCACCCCTAGCTATTGTCAGTTTGCTGCACCATCCCTCCCGCCCTCCGTAGTCCGTGTGCTCCCCCTTTGCTGCCCATCCTCCGTTGTCTGTGCACTTATAGTTGTTTGTTGGTGTGCTTTCACGTCTGTCATCGTTGTGCTTCCCAATGCTTGTTGCTTCCTTGTGCTCACCTTCCGTTTCCGGTCTTGCCCCCCCACCCCTAGCTATTGTCAGTTTGCTGCACCATCCCTCCCGCCCTCCGTAGTCCGTGTGCTCCCCCTTTGCTGCCCATCCTCCGTTGTCTGTGTACTTATAGTTTGTTGGTGTGCTTTCACGTCTGTCATCGTTGTGCTTCCCAATGCTTGTTGCATAGTCCGTGTGCTCCCCTTTGCTGCCCATCCTCCGTTGTCTGTGCACTTATAGTTGTTTGTTGGTGTGCTTTCACGTCTGTAATCGTTGTGCTTCCCAATGCTTGTTGCTTCCTTGTGCTCACCTTCCGTTTCCGGTCTTGCCTCCCCACCCCTAGCTATTGTCAGTTTGCTGCACCATCCCTCCCGCCCTCCGTAGACCGTGTGCTCCCCTTTGCTGCCCATCCTCCGTTGTCTGTGTACTTATAGTTTGTTGGTGTGCTTTCACGTCTGTCATCGTTGTGCTTCCCAATGCTTGTTGCTTCCTTGTGCTCACCTTCCGTTTCCGGTCTTGCCCCCCCACCCCTAGCTATTGTCAGTTTGCTGCACCATCCCTCCCACCCTCCGTAGTCCGTGTGCTCCCCTTTGCTGCCCATCCTCCATTGTCTGTGTACTTATAGTTTGTTGGTGTGCTTTCACGTCTGTCATCGTTGTGCTTCCCAATGCTTGTTGCATAGTCCGTGTGCTCCCCCTTTGCTGCCCATCCTCCGTTGTCTGTGCACTTATAGTTGTTTGTTGGTGTGCTTTCACGTCTGTAATCGTTGTGCTTCCCAATGCTTGTTGCTTCCTTGTGCTCACCTTCCGTTTCCGGTCTTGCCTCCCCACCCCTAGCTATTGTCAGTTTGCTGCACCATCCCTCCCGCCCTCCGTAGTCCGTGTGCTCCCCCTTTGCTGCCCATCCTCCGTTGTCTGTGTACTTATAGTTTGTTGGTGTGCTTTCACGTCTGTCATCGTTGTGCTTCCCAATGCTTGTTGCTTCCTTGTGCTCACCTTCCGTTTCCGTTCTTGCCTCCCCACCCCTAGCTATTGTCAGTTTGCTGCACCATCCCTCCCGCCCTCCGTAGTCCGTGTGCTCCCCTTTGCTGCCCATCCTCCGTTGTCTGTGTACTTATAGTTTGTTGGTGTGCTTTCACGTCTGTCATCGTTGTGCTTCCCAATGCTTGTTGCGTAGTCCGTGTGCTCCCACTTTGCTGCCCATCCTCCGTTGTCTGTGTACTTATAGTTTGTTGATGTGCTTTCACGTCTGTCATCGTTGTGCTTCCCAATACTTGTTGCTTCCTTGTGCTCACCTTCCGTTTCCGTTCTTGCCTCCCCACCCCTAGCTATTGTCAGTTTGCTGCACCATCCCTCCCGCCCTCCGTAGTCCGTGTGCTCCCCCTTTGCTGCCCATCCTCCGTTGTCTGTGTACTTATAGTTTGTTGGTGTGCTTTCACGTCTGTCATCGTTGTGCTTCCCATCGCCCGCCCTCTGTTGTTTGTGTGCTTCCTTATTGTTGTCTCATGCTTGACCTTCTCTCCCCGACCCACATCCTTTCTCCTGCCCTCCCTCTATGTTGCTCCGCTCACCACCCCAACTCACTTTCTTTTTGTAAGCGCATTAGCACCGTATCAAGAAAGCACACTAGTGTTATATCAAAAAAGTGAATTTGGTGCACCTTTGTATGTACTAATCCATCTCGGGTTGGTAGATAAGAAAAACATGCTCGCCTCATTTTGTTGGCATGTGCATCCGTTTTGGCGTACGCCTACAAAAATGCTGTATCTTAGCACATTTTTTCTTTTTTACATTATTTTCAGCCTTACTGCACAGCATGGCTAAAAATAATTGCCATAGCCTTTCGGTCTTAGGAGCACCGGAAGTGGGGGGGTGGCGGCAGCACCACCAAGGTAACCATGCTGGTGTTCTGAAGGCATAAAGAGGACTGTACATTTTGTTTTTATTCTGTTGCATTTGGTGTGAGTTTGAAGACAGAGGTAAAGTGTCATTCAATATATTATGACATACTGCTGTTTATTTAACAAGGAGATGGGTGTTTACTTTTCTTTCCTGGATGACAAATGGGGTGAATTTTATAATGTGAAATAAGTGACAGTCTTGCATGAGTACAGCGAGTATTGATAGAAAAGCTGCAGAATGTCACATGTTTTCTAACACAATAAAATGTAATTACTTGTAATGACCTTTTCAACCATTCCAAAATATATTGTCAGCAAGAAAAGTTCCATTGAGACACATTGTTGTATTTGTAATTCTGAGGTAAGAGGGAATTTTAATAGGATCAAAACGAACCAAGACACTTCACTTGTGTGATGCAAAAATGATAAATACACACAGAAATAAGATTTCTGCGCATTATCGTTTGTACCTAGGTTTATCAGTAAAGGTGCATGCTAATCTAATGGCCATTTCAGTTGAAAATATGCTCTGTAAAAAGCAGCACCCTAGCACACCATGTTTAGTCATATATTTGGGACAATGAGCTGCACAGTGCACCACTGGACACACACTACTTGTACACCATTCTTGTGCCGAAGGGCGTGGCTCATTTGCTACACTTTGCATAACACTTGGATTTTTACAGCCCCTACACTTCAATGCAGGGCTCTGAGAGTGCTTGTTGGACTGGAGCTGTCAGTTCTCATTCACAAAATTAAGTTGAATTGAGGTTTTTAACCCTCAAATGAATTATTTGAAAAGTACAGAGATGTCTCCACAGAAAGTAATTCTAAGTCAAAAGACATTTAATTCAGTCAGTTGCAGTTTGAACACCATCAGGCTACTTTATTGGCAAATAAATGAATGAATAATTAAATAAAAACAATAAATACATCTCCATCAGCTTTACAGGTCTTGGGCAATAATTTTAGTTCAATCTAATAATTTAAGTTACAGGTCCTGCATGTATGATGACATTGGCATAGCCAATAGGTCTCGCCTTTGGGACCTTATAAGTGTTTAGCCATGCAACAGTTGATGTTGTTGCACTAAGGATATTGTGCTGCATAACTAAATACTTATAAGGTCCCAAAAGCGAGACCTATTGGCTATGCCAATGCTTGTTAAAGACTGCAGTGCTGACTTCTGGACATCCTTATTCAGAGGGGTTTTATCTTTCTGTTTTTAGCTTTCTTGCCTTTATTGCGTTGGCGTAAGATAAATGGGTAAGTATTGATCCTTTTAAGAAATCTGATCTCTTTTATCTTCTGCACTGTAACATAAATTGGATTGTCGCAGAAGTAAATTAGGCCACCAGCTCTGCAGAATGCAGTGTGTTATGCAGTCTGGACCGGCTCTATGATAATGCTGCAGTAGTACATTTATTTTTTAAAGGCCAAACGTTTGATTGGATTCCGAGCCGAACAAGTGGTAGAAATGGAACGATTCTGTGCAAGCACAAAGAGTACAGCGGACCGGGGTCCCACTGTAGCTGGGGTTCGGCTCATGTAGCATCACCACTAATTGAAATGTCAGCCGGCCGCGCCACGTGATGTAGACACCGTGCAGAGCTGAGAAAGTGGTATCTGCTAATTGCATCGCAATGTATCTTTGGAGGTTATGTATATATATATATATATATATATTTTTTAAACAAGTACCACATTACAGCTAAATGCACAATAATTTGTACGTATAAATAAAACAAATTTGGTTATACAGAATTAGATAAACGTTTGAAAAATAACAAATTTGTGTCAAATTGTTTGTGCTGTTAGAGCACATTGTAGACTTTATTGAAATTAATTGAATGGCATAAGACTGAAACAATCTAGGGATCTTCCAGCTGCCTTGTTATTGTAGTGTTCTAAATAAGTCTGAAAGCGAGTGAGCGGATGGAGCTAACTGAATGGTGCATATACTTTAAGAGGGAGTGATTGAGGCTTAGTGTGCCAGCTTGGAGGGAGGAGTCAGGAAACTACTATCAAGCCCAGAATCATCTCACAATCATCCCCCATCTCCTAACCCCTTCCTTCTCAGGTTCTCTTTATATCTGCCACTCAGACACCTTACTCAGAATGTCCTACTGCTCTGTTTGGTAGTTACTAGCATTTTAGGAAAGAACTCTCCACCCAAAACGGTATGTGAGAAATTAGTTGTGATGGATGTGAGTCTTTCACGAGTAATAACTCCTCAATTATCTTTTTACTGGGAACCAAGTACCCCCTCGTAGTAGTTGTCTGTCTCAGGGTAGTGAAGCAGAGCAGTCAAATGCCTAATCAGGGGAGCTGGTGTAGACTAGTACCCCCAATTTTCTGGCATGCAACAACAACAGTTAATAAATTATTGTACAGTCAGTGCTTTTTCTTTTAAAATGGAAAACGACTTTTATTACACACACACTCTGAAATTTGATGTATTTAATTACAAATATAAACATTCAGATAGATATCACATTACACCGCTAGTGGGTCCCGAACCTTATACCCATAGTGCCCTCACCTATATCATATGCAACATCACAATATAAGGGAGTGTCAGTTAAGCTAATGCAGGCCTACTGGCTTTGTCAAGGTGTCACCACATTAATAACATTAACAACATGTCAGACGTGGTCAGTGTAACACCATTGGAAATAATGAGAACAATATTATTGGAAAGCATTCATTATGAATGTCAACATTGCAGTATCACCAGTATTGTCAATAAAGCATTTTTAAATTGAAGACGTGCATCAGAGTCTTTCTTTATATTCTACATTCTACAAAGTGCAGCCATAGGACTAACCACAAAGGGCCCACACACACCAGAACCCAGGAGCAAAACCTCCACCTCCTGGAGTGCCTAAATCAAAGGTGAAACTCTCCGAGGGGATCATGGATTCCGGAGACTTGGGGTGAATATTGGGGCAGTCTCGGAAGGGGCTGCTGCACCTACTGCAGCCCCTCACAACATGTTTAAAACGCATTGATGGTGCCCCATGCACTTCTTGAAGCCACTACAAGGAGATTGACATTAGCCCCACAGGGGCCTTAGGGGACACACCAAGCCCATTTCCCTGAATATTTTATTGACAGGTGTGCCTGCTTTGTTTAGGCGACTGAAGCCTCTCACCACATGTTTGTCTTTTTGATTTGGGTGCTTCGGTCCTACCCGGGGAATCCACAGACTTAGTCATTCATTGAGGGCTGCTGGCGGAGCCCCAAGGCCACGCGACCCTGCTGGTTCACCACGTGCAGCTCCTGTGCTGAGCGAGAGCCAGCATCTACTTTTTGCTCCCACTATGGTCAACATAACGCTGACCCAGAACTCTGTCCCACCCCCACCCCAGGGTTATTCCAAAGGAATCGGGCAAATCGCCACACTCTTGGTTGCTCTTTTTTGTTATTGTACAGGGTCCAACTTCAAAGAGGCATATGTCTGGACCCATATGGTGATTTTCATAATCTTTTGCTTATTTTGCTCCTGGTGACAAGCCTTAGCCAATTATAGCATTTTGTTCAGGCCTCCTGCCCTTTAAAGGGCACTTTGCTTGAGGAGCTGGATTTGTATTGCTCTGTGTGCCAGACCTGACCTTTGCTTGAGTCCTTGAACTCTTTTCATGCTGGTGGTTGGAACATCTTGCACAGCCTCTCCACAACCAGCCAGCAAAATACCCTGCCTGCTGCACTCTCCAGGCCCCAGAGCCTCCGTACTTCTTGAAGAGCACCACTTGGCAGCGCAGCCAAGGGCCAGGCAATAGGAGTCCTATGTCCTGGTTCCCCCTGTAGGTCCAATTCCCCAACTGTTTTAAGTGGGGGTGGAAAGTTTAAGGGACCAGGAATCCCGGCCAATCCTAGGATGTCACATCATCCCTCCACCCCTGTCCCAAACTTCCTTTAAAGCATTCTGGGACAATCCAAAATTGTGACTGCAAGTTGTCTCTGGTAAGGGGGGCGGAGCTAGCCACGCCCGAAGATGGCCGCGCTGTAAGCGAGCTCCTTCGGTCGCATCTCAATCCTGCAATAATCCTGCGTGAATAACCTGCAAAATGCACTAAAATCTACAAATATTGAAATCGGAAGTCAGCGGCGTTCCGTGGATTCTACTCTCGCTGCCAAACTCATCCCCAAAGTGGGTAAAAGCACCATAGAACTGCGGCGTGGCCTGCTCCACGAGCGCATGCGTGAACCCACTGAACCGTTGCGCAGGCACTGAAGATGGAGGTGAAGCGGCGACTGGTTTGCGGGCACTGAACGGGTCGCCCCTCGTAGACATTGGATCACCGCAGCGGTCGCTGATCGTCCGGGCGACGCCACCAGTGGATCCGGGGTCTGAGACGGTGCGGCGGCAGGAACTGCGGAGCCCCGACTCCGTCAACGACTAAGGTGAGGGCGGCCCGGAGCGCGCCCGCGACGAGGCAAGCCGGGCCCGGCGGATCCGGCAGTGGAGGGCTGAAGCAACACACGGCGCCCCAAGAACTGTGTCCATAGACGATATTCGCTGCTGCGAGGGGGCTGATGTCTAAAACAATCAAAGCGCAGGGAGAATGATACAAGGTGAGACGGCGGTGCCTGCGCTGGCTGCATAAACCGCCTCGCTCCGCTCCTGGTTGGTGTGGAGGCCGGGGCTGGTGTAGCGGACACGAGGAGTTCGACTTGCTGCTCGGCCCCACGCTCCATCGGGCCTCACGCGTGGAAGCGCCGGTGTGCCGAATAAGAAGCGGGGCTTTCTGAGGACTAAACAGCCCGTGAAGCTTGAGATCTGGGGAGCAGGACCTATAGTGCGAGATGGCTATCATTATCAGCGCGGATACTTGTAAAATAGTCCCTATCTCAATGCCAGGTCCTTACATCTTCTAATACAGCTGTCTTGCCTATCGCACCCACACTAAGATCCATGTATAACCCCCACCCGCATGACATTGGAGCGCTGCACGCTGCTGTCACGGAATTCCACACTACGGGACACTGTGCTGCCGTCACCCCGAATTGTCGCAACTTCAGCTAAAGTGGCTCATTCGCTATACGCCGCGGCTGGAGGCCCCCCACTGTACGTCGGAGCCGATAGCACACCGTTTGTGCTCCCTTGCGACGACCCACCCGTGACTTTCGGGGGTGGGGGCGCGGGGAGCGGGCCGTGGCCGAGCGCATTACTGTGCATTGCTGATCACGCCTCACAAGCCCAACAGCCGCAACTGCAGAGCCCTGACCTCCACGTGGCGAGGATTTGGCAAAGATATTGTGCAACTACGACGCGGCGACAATGGGGAAACCGGAGAGGAACCAATCCAAGCTGCATTTTGAACAGTCAAAAAAGACAGCCGAACACAGTGAAAACGACCAACCTGCCACCCAGGCGCCGGCAGTGGCGGCGGGCTCGGACACTGCCGTGGACTTCCAATCTATGTTTGCGACGATTCAGTCATCGTTATCAAACATAGACGGAAAGATAGATACCCTAACCTATCGAGTGGATCGAATGTCTGAACGCCTGGACAGACACACACAAAGGATAGACATGGCGGAGCGCCGTATCTCAGACACGGAGGACGCACACCATCAACTCGAGACCAAGCAAGAAAAAATAGACAAAGCTTTAACAACACTGATAGCGAAGTCAGAAGTTTTAGAAGCGAGGTCTCGCCGAAACAACCTGCGCCTCATGGGGATTGCAGAATCAATGAATACAGGCAACATGGAGCGCTATATTGAGACTCTACTAACCACATTGCTTGGCAAAGAAATGTTCTCGACCGTTTTCATCATTGAGAGGGCCCACAGATCTCTGGCGCCACCGCCTCCACCAGGAGCACGACCACGCCCGATCATTGCACGAGTATTGAACTATAGAGACCGGGATGCGGCGCTCCGTAAGGCCAGGGAACTGGGCAGCCTGAAATATGAAGGCATGGACATCTCTATTTACCCGGACTTCACACAACAAGTTCAAGAAGCGCTTAAGAAGTTCATGGGGGTAAAAAAGAAATTACGAGAACTGAACATTCCCTATTCAATGATCTACCCGGCCCGGTTGAGGGTAACAGACAGTGGTAAAAGCACCATTTATAACGAACCTAAAGAAGTGCTCAAATACCTCCAACTTAAAAGCTCACAGCCTACGCGGAGAAGATCACCCAGAGGCGACCACGGCGAGCAGGGGGGCACCTCCGACGTTGAATGAGGGGTGGCCTATCCTGGCCTGCTCACGGTACCATAGCGACACGTACTGATTCTTCCAAGCAGCGTTCTATGTGGAGACAGATAAGTGATAGACACGAACTTATGGTTTAATGTATGGCTGGCAGATAGGAAGACACAATGTACACCTGCAAAGTATAGGTATATAAGCAAAAACATGGATTGTACTCCAGACTCCGAACTGCTGGCTATCCGAATCCAGCAGGTTGTTCCCATTGTATTACCCTTTATTTCCCTTTACAGGGTTAGACAGGCGACCCCCGGGTGACGTTGTCACTGGGGTTCCTGGCTGGCTGCTCCTGCCCCCCTGTGTGCACCACAACACATTCTTGTTTCTTCAGGGGTTTGTTCGGGGGGAGGGATTGTGGGGGTCTTAGGATCAACAAGGGATGGCTTTGGCAATTGGGGTCTGCTAAAGTGGGTGGGGGAGGGGGATTGCTTTGTTCCAAGTTGGGGTTTATCTCTGTGATTGTACCGATGTGTCAGCAGTGGCACGCATGGCTTGCACTCCTTGATTATTGTAATGTTGACTTGCATTCTGTGGAAACTGTGTTTCTTGATGACTATGGGTGAGAAATATAACTGTTTGACGTGGAATGTACGTGGGCTCAATACCCCCAAAAAATCAGGCAAGTGTTTGCCTATCTGGATCGCCATGATAATCAGATCGCGTTCCTCCAGGAGACGCACCTGACTGCGATCTCCGACACTAAGATCGCTCTTAGGTGGGCGGGGTACAGACTGGCCTCATCGTATTCATCATACGCCAGAGGGGTTATTATTCTGCTTAAACGGGGGCTTCCCTTTACACGCATCAAAACTTATACAGACAAAGAGGGACGGTGTGCCATAGTACAGGGTAAACTAGGGGTCTCCCTTCTTACCTTTATCAACGTATATGGTCCCATAGTAGATGAACCAGAAACTTTTACCCATTTGTATGGCATCATACGCAAATGGCCTGAGGCGGCTATTGTTTGGGGGGGTGACCTCAATACATACCTGGACCCTCGACTAGATAAATCAAATCCGCAAGGGCTACATACACCCAAAATAGCTCACAGTATAAATAATGCCATGCTCGAATTTGGCCTAGTGGACGTATGGAGGCTGCGCAACGGTACAAAGCGGGATGGTACACACGCTACGCCTGCGCATAACAGCTGGTCTCGACTGGACTATTGGCTCCTTAGCGAGGGGGCGAATGAATGGGTCACTGATATCAGGGTGCTACCGCGTACACTGTCCGACCATAACCCAGTGCAGATTGCCCTTAGAATTCCGGCTAATGTTCATTGCCCCTTTACGTGGCGTTTTCGATCTGAGGCCCTTTTAGACCCTTTATACACTGACACTAACACCTGCATTCACGAACTAGTATTAGAATATGATACACTATCAGAGTCTGAGACTCGCTATCTCTCTAGTAGACATGTGGCGCGGGCGTTTGGGGAGGGTGGACGCCCAGGCCTCCACCTAGCCACTAAAATTAAACACCGGGCTGACCATCACCATATAACTAAAATCACAGATCCTCAGGGGACGGAGCACTATGCTCCACTGGAGATAGTGGATCAATTCTGCGGGTTCTATGCCAATCTATACACATCGCGGGGGCTGCAAATAACCCGGACCTAGACACCTACCTGTCGGATATAGCATGTGCATGGCTAGCGGACCATCATCGCGAATACTTAAGTCAGCCGATTGACGAGGCAGATGTAAAGTAACCCTGGGCGGCAAATTGCGTTCCGCTCGCGGAACTTGCGAAATTTCGGCATTTCCGCGCGGAACGCAGAAATGTCGAAACTTCCGCGCTCCGCGAGCGGAACGGAATTCGGGTATAAATAAAGCAGGTGCCCGAGTTGAAGCTCAAATTCTGTGAGCGAGGTTGTGGCTAAGCAGATGTGCCTTCTCTCCATTTCTACCCTGAAAAGTTAGCTGTAATCCTTGATGGAGGTCTTTGCATCCTTGATTTTCTCGAGCGCAATCCTCGTGTAGTTCCTGTGTTACCAGGAGGTTCCTTCTCCTCGTCTGCCGCTGAGATCCTGCTCTGACCCTTTATAAACAAGAGGCATGTGAACGGGCCTAGAAGCCCCGCCCCACATACACTAGCGGTATGCAACATCTACCCGCCCTTTGCCCAGAATGAAGGACAGCTTAATCAAAGGACCCCGGTGATTTTCTCGAGCGCAATCCTCGTGTAGAATTCGTGAGCGTGGTTAAGCAGATGTGCCTTCTCTCCATTTCCACCCTGTAAAGTTAGCTGTAATCCTTGATGGAGGTCTTTGCATCCTTGATTTTCTCGAGCGCAATTCTCGTGTAGAATTCGTGAGCGTGATTAAGCAGATGTGCCTTCTCTCCATTGCCACCCTGAAAAGCTAGCTGTAATCCTTGATGGAGGTCTTTGCATCCTTGATTTTCTCAAGCGCAATCCTCGTGTAGTTCCCGTGACCAGGAGGTTCCTTCTCCTCGTCTGCCGCTGAGATCCTGCTCTGACCCTTTATAAACAAGAGGCATGTGAACGGGCCTAGAAGCCCCGCCCGTTTGGCCTCGCCCCACATACACTAGCGGTATGCAACGTCTTCTCTCCCTTTCCCCACTATGATGGACAGCTTAATCAAAGGACCCCGGTGCTTTCGGCGCGGTGGCAAAGTTACAGACACACAGGTCACTGGGGAAAATTCTTCAGGTCCTTTACGCAGCTGTAGTGTAGGAAAGGAAAGGCACTATACATTTACCCAACGAGGTAGCACTTACTGATTAGCCAGTAGAAAGTACTCCAGCTGAGTAGAGGTATTGCACAAAACGGAGGCATCTTCTTGGATAAATATGCAGGGTAGGTGTGCAGAATTCGTGAGCGTGGTTAAGCAGATGTGCCTTCTCTCCATTTCCAACGTGAAAAGTTAGCTGTAATCCTTGATGGAGGTCTTTGCATCCTTGATTTTCTCGAGCGCAATTCTCGTGTAGAATTCGTGAGCGTGATTAAGCAGATGTGCCTTCTCTCCATTGCCACCCTGAAAAGCTAGCTGTAATCCTTGATGGAGGTCTTTGCATCCTTGATTTTTTCGAGCGCAATCCTCGTGTAGTTCCTGTGACCAGGAGGTTCCTTCTCCTCGTCTGCCGCTGAGATCCTGCTCTGACCCTTTATAAACAAGAGGCATGAGAACAGGCTAGTAGCCCCGCCCCACATACACTCGCGGTATGCAACGTCTTCCCGCCCTTTCCCCACTATGATGGACAGCTTAATCAAAGGACCCCGGCGCTTTCGGCGCGGTGGCAAAGTTAGACACACAGGTCACTGGAGACAATTCTTCTGGTCCTTTGTAGCTGTAGTGTAGGAAAGGCACTATACATTTTCCCAACGAGGAAGCACTTACTGATTAGCCAGTAGAAAGTACTCCAGTTGAGTAGAGGTATTGCACAAAACGGACTCATCTTCTTGGATAAATATGCAGGGCAGGATTCATTCTGGGCTGGCACGATGCTCCTGTCACAAAAATTAAACCTCAACAGGAAGCACTTACAGATATAAAGGGGCGCAGCAAAATCTCCGCGAGCACGCGAAATTCCGCGTGCTCGCGGAGATTTTTTGCCGTTTTGCGGAATTTCGCGGAACGCAATTCCGCAAATTCCGCCCACCCTTAATGTAAAGGCGGCGATTCGCGCACTGCCCAACAAAAAAGCGCCAGGCCCAGATGGGCTTACAGCTGAATTTTATAAAGAGTATAGTGAGTTAATCACACCTCATCTGCTAGAAATGTATGCGGAGGCACACGAGTCTGGTGTCTTGCCGCCATCCCTTCGCCAAGCACTAATTATTACATTGTTAAAAAGGATAAGGATCCACTATTATGCGTATCTTATCGACCGTTATCATTAATTAATCTAGACGCCAAGATACTGGCGAAAATATTGGCTACCCGGCTGCAGCCCCTGATGCCCGCATTGGTCCTTCCGGACCAGTCAGGGTTTATTCCGGAGCGCTCCACATCTCACAACTTAAGGACTATATTTGCAATGTTCCATGTCTTGAATCCCGATCTGCATGCCGCCGCGGTCATGCTAGACGCTGCAAAGGCGTTTGACTCCATAAAGTGGAGTTACATGTTCCACATCTTGCAACGCATGGGATTTCCACTTTTGTTTCTTGGCTGGGTACGACTTTTATACACAGCCCCCTCGGCAATGGTGCGTGTCGGGGGTTTGACGTCACAACCATTTCTTATCCATAGAGGCACTTGCCAAGGGTGTCCTCTCTCACCACTATTATTCGCGCTGGTGCTCGAGCCGCTGGCCTGCATTATTCGGCAATGGCATAGAGAGTTGGCCCTTAATTTCCTACACCGGCCGGTTGGCATATCACTCTACGCCGACGATATGGTGTTATTTATCAGAGAACCGAGATGCTATTTAGCACAGGTGCTGAGGGAATATATCAGATTCGGCTTATTCTCAGGTCTACAAATCAACTGGGACAAGTCGATAGTGATACTGTTAACACCTAAAAGGACTCTCCCGAGCATGGATTACCCTCTGGTATGGACCACAGACCCGGTAAAATACTTGGGAGTCTGGGTACATCGTGACCCGGAAGTTGTAATCAAAGAAAACTATGGCAGAGCGTATGCGTCCCTGGAGCAGCAGGTGGATAGATGGAACTTGTTGCCCCTCTCTCTCGCAGATCGCATCGCAGTCATTAAAATGGTTATCCTACCACGTTTTTAATATTTTTTCTGTAATATCCCAATCACACTGGCACACCACTTCTTCAAAGAGCTGCGGTCCTCTCTTCTCCGCTTGATATGGGGGGGGCAAACAGGCTAGGGTGAGCTGGGCCACACTGACACTGGACTATGCTAAGGGGGGCTTCAGTGGTCCAGACCCCTTTATATATTACCTATGCGCCCAAGCGCAATATGCATACTATTGGTTTAAACCAGACGCATACACTCCGCACGTTGCAGTGGAAGACGGCGACGCTCATCCAGTTCCCTTAGTGGGCATTCTTACGCACACACGTAGAGGCACGCCAAAAACTGAAATAAACACGATAGACACGACTATAGCAGCATGGCAGGCCATAGGCACTATTACCAACAAACTCCCTCTATACGCTCGGGCGCTGCCCCTCGCGCACCATGCAGCATTGTCAGTAGCGCGAGAAGAGGGTCCACTGAGGGCGTTGAGAGAGGTGGGCATAGTCTCCATGCAAGATATTTACCCTGATGGACACTTTATCACGGCAGAAGGCCTGCACTACATCTCCAACCCTTCATTACTGTTTAATTTTACCATACACAGACTAAGGCAGGCTATTAAAACTCACTACACCACGTATCCAGTGGAACCCCCAACACTGCGAGCCCTACAAATGCTCCTGGTTGCTCCTTCAAGGCGTAAACTCGTCACCAAACTATATAGGGAAGTGCGGGACGAGAGAGCCACTACACCGAATAAAAGTCTGGCCCGCTGGAATGCTAGCTTAACACCGCCACTCCTGGAAACAGACTGGGAACATATCTGCAAATTGACCAGGGGAAGCAGCCTTTACAACGCAGCCGTTACAACGCATGCAGTTACATCGCATGCCGTTGCAACGAAAAAGGTGTGCAGCAGTGGGTAGAAGGTGTTGGATTTAATTCCAACACCTTCCCTACTGTTGCACACACTGGAGTTGGAATAGAAAATTAATCTACTCCAACTTCCAGCGCTCCCCCGACAGAAAGTCGGGGTAAAGTTTGGCGTTGCAACGGCATACGATGCAATGGCATGAGTTGTAATGTCACATATCCATTGACCAGTGCCCTCACGCCCAACGGCAATTTGCGTATCATACATTTTAAGTATATCCATCAGATTTATCATACCCCTGTTAAACTACATAAGTGCGGCCTCAGAGAAACAAGCAACTGCAAACGCTGTGGCCAGCCTGCGGCAGACTTTCTGCATCTGGTGTGGGAGTGCAGACGGGTAGTACTCTTTTGGGAAGGAGTATTGAAACACATACAGGAAAGGACGGGGGTTGTATTGCAATGTACACCTCAAGTTTGTTTGTTGTGCTACGTACCTAACTTAAAAGGGACGGTGGGTAAATTTGTGCGCGTTGCACTGCTGATGGCCAAGCGCCGAGTTGCTCTGCATTGGGAAAGTGTTATGGCCCCAAAGACTGAGAGCTGGATTAAGGACCTGGTGTACTGCAAAGAAAATCTTACACTGTATGCGGAGGAGCTGCCCACAACGTCAAGGCCTAGAGATATCTGGGAGCCATTACGTCAATATTTGCACCAAATGGCTATAAATAGCTCACAGAATGCCTAAGAGATGATAATACCTTGTAAAAGAATGTTCAATGCCGCAAGTGTAATTGCTGATGCTGATGGAATAGTGCTTTTTTCATCAATGTAATATTGTAGAGGACAATCACAGAATGGTTGTATGTTTAGTTAATATTTGTGCTACCTTGCAAGGCAGCGGAATTGCAATTATTACTTGAAAATGTCAATAAACAGAGCTTAAAAAAAACGTTGTCTCTGGTAAGAGGTCCCCTGAGAGCCTCAGCTACGTCCCTTGATGATACAGCTGCCTTATTCCTTCCCAGCAAAACCTCAAAGGTGAACCCCTCCTGTGTTGGTTCCAGAGGTCTGGGTTTCCTCCTTTGTACCAGTGGCCCTCGGCTGTCCCAGCCCAGGTGCCATGTGACAAGCTAGTTATCAGATGCAGATTTCCTCCTGAACCCTTTCCTAGGAACTGGGCACTGTTAATTGACCTTTTGTGTGGGGAGACATTTGATCCCAACTTGGCCCAATAAAAGTTATAAAGGCCTGGAATCTGTACTTAAAGATTGAGGAAGGCAGAACTCTTGAGGTGAGGGGGGAGGTTATACCTGAGTATTGTCACTTTAAACAAATCGGGTGGGTACGATTTTGGGGACTGGCACTGTGAATGAAGATGAAAGAGTAGGATTTGGGGGACGGTGTGAACGTGTATGTGACTGAGATTGAAGGGATAAGCACTAGGGGGATTTGGTATAACTCTAAAGCTGGTATTATGACTGTGAGAAACAAGGTTAGACTTGGAGGCTAAGGACTCAGGGAGTGGTGGGATTCAGGGGATAGATTTGTGTTCGGACCGTTAGCAAATAGGAAGGGGTGGAACCTAATGCAGGCAAGTGGCCTATGAACGAGAGGCGTGTGGGTCTTTTGAGCACTGATAGTTTAGAGGACGGCAGAAAGTTTAACTGTACGAGAGCAGAACTCTTGGGTGGGACCAGAAATTACAGTCTTGAACTCAGGAGCCAAGGGGCACAAGGTTTTTAGATTGTTATAGCCTTTATGCCACAGGCTGTATGGTCATCATAAACGTCTCCCCTTGCAGTTCTAGAACACCAGTCTTCTCCTGATCTGTGTTGCTCATGGCAGCCTGCTGTAACTACTTTTGCTAGTCAGATAAACTATACAGTAGCGTCATTTTATTGGTACTATAACAATATGTATTACACTTCATTCACTAATACAGTTAGACGCAGTACATGACTAGTATACATCTGTTTTGTCCATAATAACATATAAGGCATTAAGTAAGCTACAAACTTTAAGTTTGTTTAGGCTTCTCTCTCGCTCTTTCTCCACTTGCCCTCGGCAGTGCCTCCAATTTTACTTTGTTAATTGCTAATAACTCGACTAAGTGGCAGATGCTCGAAGAAAGCATTTATCTGTCAATGTAACGAACACCCTTACAAGAAATAGGGAACCTTGATCTTTTTTCAGTCTAACATGCTTCAACATCTTCTACAAGTGTCACACTTTTGTTAATAATACAATTTCGTAAAAATGATACACCATTTTTTCCTCATATAACTTTATAAGTATAATTATTTTATTTTTTACTGTTGACGTAGGTAGTTTCCTTTAAATGGATATTGTGAGAGCGTTTAATGAAAGTCACCTTTTCAAGACAGGCATATAATTCCCACTAATAAACCATCCCGTCACAGAGAGATGCGACTTAGTCTGCCCGTAAGAGATCAGAGCACCATGCTTACATTCTGGCATGATGCTCGCCTGTCTCCCCAGTGCTGCACTCCTGTAATACGAAGGCAACGCAATATATTGCTCTTCCTCAAATTTTCTTCGAAAAAGAAACAAAACACTTTTTGCAGTTAGTGTGTTACTTAAATAAAAACGCTAGTAGTCAATACTGACATGTTTTTTTAGTTTCCAATTAAAATGTCGAGAGATTTTAGCAAGTTTCAGATCATTTCACCTGCCCTGGGTGTGGAGAGGTGATTTTCATTTCCTATGAAATATTTCAAAAAGTCTGTAAAGATCATGAAGAAAACAAATCTATTATTTTGCTTATGATAATTTGTATTTATCTAACTGAACTTTTCAAGGGCGGGTGTCCTGTTATGAGGTCTAATAAAATACATTTATGAAGTATATGAACGTGTGGTAGACATGGCATTTTTTTCGGTTTTATTTTTTCCCTCCCGAGTAGAAAAACATATTTGTGGGTCTCATACTTCTGGGCCAGTCAAGCATCTTTTTAGATGTTAGTAAAATTCAGTGAAATATATTACTTCCTTTCATCCGATCCCAAAAGGCCCTCAACTAATGCAGAAAAAAAGATAAAAGAGAAGACTCCAAAAATAAGCTTTAGTACAGCCAATAGGTCTCGCCTATGCAGAAGCTATTGGCTTTGCCAAAGTCTTTTATCCATGTTATACAGCAGCGTGGCTGTGCATAATGCCTAAGAGTAAAGTTAGAAAAAAACACAATGACGTGGCCAGCGCTGGTCATGTCACAGCACTTTTTTGTAAATGAGGATGGGCAACTCAGATAACGGGACGGAGGGTGGGAACGGGCAACAAAGACAACAGGCGGGTAGAAGGGAACAGCAACGGGGCAGTAAAAAAGTGATATGATGCAGTCACATCATAGCGCGTTTTTTATCGTTATGGCTGTTGGAGGGGGAGAAGCAACATGGACCATGGGTGGCTGAGGGTTGGAGGTACAAAGCAACACGGACAAGGGTGGGGGATGGGCGGGTAAAAAAACATGGAAAAGGGTGATGGGTGGGAGGGGAAGAAGCAACACGGACAATGGGTGGTGTGTGGGAGGGAAGAGGCAACAGGTGAGGGAGGGGAAGAAGCAATACTGGAAAAATAAGGAAAATAGTACCTGGATCACAGCGTGCAGTGAATGGACAGCGGAAGGACACTAATCAAAGTAAATCAATCATTACTTGGCCCATGCTCCATACAAAAGAACAAAAAGTAACATCGACAAGCGCTGGCCAATTACGAGCCAGCAAATAGGAGTGACAATGAAGCAAGTGAATGGTAAGCAACGGGCAGGCTCAAAGCCCCTTATAGTACACAATACATCTTGCAGCAACAGCGCATGTGCTGTCAGAAGGCGAGACCTAATGCCCACCAACTTTCTATTCCTATTCAGCTTGCACCAAATGTGCTAAATGCACCTTCTTCCAAAATGTCCATGCTCCCCCTCAGATTTTTCTTTTCATAATTCATTTGAATGGTGAAATTTCACACATGCCATATCTCAAGACAAGATCTTCTCTTAATTACCCACTGATACACAAGCACATTTAATAAATACTTTTCCCTTCCACATTGAAAAGAACAACTCCCTGGGCACACGTAGGAGCTCCTATTAGATTAGGGTTGTTTTAATGTAACCCTCTAGAGGATGGACAGCTTTAATCCTACATTTATTGGTTGCACTTAACCCTCAAAATAGTTGTATAATTGGCCGGCAGATTGCACAACATGTCTGCCATGTGAAGAATACCAACTGGCTTCTGGTCAACACTCGGGTCCCCTTTAAGACTGCCTTTCACATACAAGTTTTAACTGCCTTCACTCAGTAGTTTCAAACTAGCTAAAGGAGAAAGGTAGCCTCCATACTGTTGCAAGATCCTTCCATTGTGTGTAGCAATTACGTTGATCTGCTTTGAACCAGGAGGTTAATTAACAAACCAGCCCAGGTGCTTTTTGTATCAAACCCCAAAAACTGCAACGATCTTTCAGCTAATTTTTGTTCGGCCTCTTCATTTTTAGCCTTCCAGCGAAGCTTACAATTACCAGTTTCTAATTCTGAAGAGGACTGCTAGAGAGGCTTGAGTAGAGTCTTGAGGTGGTTCAGAATGCTGTGTACATGTTATCTCTCGCTCAGTTACCATCCCATCTCAACCTCCAGGCTCTCCAAATAATTTTCCTACAAAGTCACAGTAAGCACCAAACAGCAGCCATTTTGGACAGTATGATTCGCTCATAGTGAACTTAAAGGTTTGTGTGTGCTAAGGAACTGGGGACACAAATAGCATGAATGCTATAGATATTGAATCCTACCTTCCAGACAATGTTGAGCAGGGAAACAACATCCCTTTATCCAAATGTTTTTATTTATCTAGTGGTTCTCGTAGTAGGTGGTGACCCTGCTATGAAGAATATGGGCATGCAGCTAATCATTGAAAAACTCGAGATAAAGCCTGCGCACTGGGGTAAAAAATGCTGGAGTGAGCTCCTAGCCCCAGAATCGGGGCTTATATGAGTTTACGGGGGGGTCCAGAGGATATATGGGCGACATTGGATAGAATTGCCTGTGGTTTGGGCACTGCCCCTCCACCTTCATAGTTGAAATAATACCTGGTGACGAAAGTGTCTGGTTTGTGCGTCCAACCCTGAAGCAAGGCCCTTGTAGAACTGCAAAATAAAATTCAAGAAGGGAGAGGGCCTTGTCTGCCTTTTTGCTTGTTTAGTGAGTCTTTAGCTGGGCGATTACCACCCCTCTACTCCCAGCCTGGCCAGTCTGGAAGTTTGCATGGCTGCAAGTATGCTAGATCGATCAGTGCTCGGACAGCATGTGCTGAGGCAATGAAATGGCGAGTGATGGGCAGGTAACATATAGGCTGACCTCTGTAGAACGGGGCAGTTTTATTGGGCTTGATACAGGCACAAGCAGCGACACACATACAGAGTTGAATACTTTTCTATATTATCGGCTCTGAGTAACCAACAAACTTACCCCCACCTTTTCTCAGGAGCCACCCATCTTCAAACCCTTAGACGTCTTAGCTACAACTTCCAAATACTTAGTAACATCCTTGAATAGATCTCCGCAGGAAGAGGCTCTGGTCCACACGCCTAGCTGCAGAGACAAATGAAACAGTGAGTTATCCAAAGAAGGATCGAAATAAAGCTGGTCACAGACTGGTGCTCTGTCGCCACACGATGTGCTGCGTATAATTCACCTTTGCTACCTTCACAGAGTGTATCACACTCCTTTGATCCTATTGAAGAGTGGTGTTAAAGACAACTCTAGATGCCAGAGAAGTGGCCAGTCCGAGAAGGCTTTTTAAACTTGGGCATGTCTATGGGTATATCACTATTGGCAGGATTTCCAGAATGGTCGGTATGCCTATCGACCTAGAACCCACTTTGTGGCACTGCTAGTCCTAGGATGGGTAAAATTCATGCCAAACGCAAACAGGGCATTCACTGCTTTAACATTGTTATTGGCAAAAAAGGCAAGTAGCTAGAGACTTGGGGCGTGGCCAGGTATCTATACATAAGACATGATTGCAAGATCTCACTTACTGTAATGAACAACTGTATAACGTATTGCTTGCAGCAAGGCAGCAGAATGTGGAGAGAGCATTACAAGCCCAACTTCATGTCTAGATATGTTGCTTGTAAGAGTAGTTCTGCCGTTATCATTTCACGTGAGCAACATATTGTTAAGGTAGTCATATGTGACCGAGATTGTAACCATCTAGATCAATAAATACATTTAAAACATATATATAGGCTGACCATGAACAATGCGTGTAAGAATTTTTTTTTCATGTATGAAATACAACTACAGTTGTGCAGTTTCTACCCAGTACAAATCAACAATGTAATCCACGTACACACTACCTGTATCATGGTTTCTGTATGTTGAAACTACCACTTCTACTGAGCATGTATATAAACTGTAGTAAATTATCCTGTCCTCAGTTATGTGGGCGTACTTTTATGCCTCCCTTAGGATTTCGAGGGCAATTAGGAAAATAGGACCAATTCTGATAGGCATGGAAATTCATAGAAGCTTAGATGGTGAGACCACTGGCACTAGCAAGGAAATAAACGTCACCCTGTTAACCTAGCAACCTCTTTGCAGGAAACTAGGCCAAAGGCTTGTGGCTGCTCAGTGGAACCCAGCAGTGTAAACGCCAGAGACCATCTTCAAAGGTGATTCCAGCTAACAGGCTTCACTCAGAAAACTCAAGATGGGCGAGCACCTCTCAAATGCCTCCCCTAAGTGGGAAAGACCAGAGAGAAACTATCAATGCGGTTCTACCCGAATACTGGAGGGTGCTCTCGTTCCATGAAAGAACAAACAATTTTTTTTTAAAGCACACTATGTAGGGTACAATACTTTTTTTCAGGGGGAGCTCGGTGAGTAAAGCAACCATGGAGGGAAGGGGGCAGAGTTTTGCTGACGAGTAAGAGTATCCACTCAAGGAGCTCTAACATGGAGGGACGGGAGGTCAAACAACAACAACAGGCGATGGGCGGGTTTGACAAGGAGGAAGTGACAACGGGGGAAACAAGAATATACCAGCAACAACGAGGAGGAACTGATGACTGGGGAAGAAGAAACTAGACAAGAAAAAAAAAGCGCTATGGAGGAAGCCACAGGTAGTGTGAGAGGGAGGGTGAAGAAATAGTACCTGACTCACATCGGGAGCAACGAACAGGCACTGATTAAGTTGGTTCAACCTGTGCTTGGTCCCTGCTCCACTGAAAGGATCGGAAGTGACGTTTTGCCAGCACTGGCCAATTAAGGAGGCTGCAAAAAAGAGGTGCACTGTAGCCAACAAATGGTAATCATTAGGTGGACTCCAAAAATAGTGTCTCGCAAGCGAGACACTTGCACTAGCGCATTCATTTGCAGGCTCGACCCTAAAAAGGACTCTTTGAGAATCACAAGTCAGCAGCTCGCAGTTTTCCGTGAACATGGCCAGATCATGTCTAAAAAAGACAATAAAGAATAACACTACATGGGCAAATTGACGAGTGAATTGGAACACACCAGATATTGATTGCTTGAATGACTTTCCTTTGGTCTGGCATCTCAGTGGACTAAAGCATCTTCTGCAGAGGTCTGTGATTAACACTGTCCTCGCTGCTTTCATCCTTCTTAGATCAACGAAATGAGCCAAATTTAGCTGGGTAACGCATTATGCTTCATGTTATGTTGCACTAAAACCTCAGATTTACTGGAACATTTATAAATGATCAATAAAAAAGAAGCAACAAGACTTTGTCTGTGGTGGGATCTTTTTTTAGTCAGTAGGACACTGCTGTGGTACCATGGTACCATTGCACCATTGTGAGCACCATCAAAGTGTGGAAGGTGTCACGATAAGCATCTTATTCCTGAACATTGCGCGAACTTTTTCAGATCTCCCTAACCTCACGTATTTCGAGCTTCTGTCGGCTCAGGTTCAAGTAGATCAAGAAAGCCATGATACAGAATATTGCCATGCTTTAAATCTTTACAAAATTGTCATCCCACTCTTGTGATATAAGGGAAAAAGAGTATTTTACCTAAAATGGGTATTGCTGGTTTGCTAGTAGTCTGCTAATGGTACAACTAAAGTATTATTATTATTTATCCTTCTTATTATTAGTAGTATTATTTCAGGGCACAGTTGGTGAGGTGCAGTACCTGCTTGCGCTTAAGGAACAAAGTTGTTCATGATGGTGACATGATTATCTATAGCATTAGGCTGAACTTCTTTCGTGGGTTTCTTCGCCCATGTATTCTGTACAGTGTTATGTCTCTGGATTGCTGGGCCAGCTTCACTTCCAGAGAGAATATTTGCTCCATTGGCGATAGACCTGTGAGAACTACATTCCCCAGCACCCCCCGGGGCAGGCAGAGCAAACGCATCCTGGAATCACCATCTTCTGGATTCTATGAAAGTTATTCAGATGAAATGCTAACACTGCCTCTTGGCAGGAGGCCCTGTCACTAGGGGTAACTGTTTTATTTATCATTTTAGTGAATGGGCTCCCTTTAGGGCTTTAGAAAGCTACCTCCAAATGAGTAATAAACTCATTGTGCTTTTTGCCAAGTGTACTATATTTTAATAAGCAGACATTGATTTCTGTTCAGGTTATAAGACCAAGATATATTGCCGCAAGAAGCAGTATGGCCTAAGACACAGTTAGATTGTCAAACCTGAATTCTGCAACTGCAAAACAAGAATAGTTCGCGGTTGTGATACACATCCAATTAACCTTTGAAGAATCAATAGAAAACCCTTTATTCAGAAGAGCTTTGGACAGCAGAGGTTCCATGAAAATTATCGTAGAGGTGGGATACCGACAGCACGATAGGAAAAGATTTACGTTTAATTCACTTTCATTTCTAAATGATGAATTAGTTGGAAATACATATTGTTTCATTTGTTACCACACATACCCCCTGATAACTGTACAGAAGACTGGTAATGATAGGCAGGAGAATCTGGAGAAAAAAAGGCAAACTCATCGGCAGCAATGGTGTGATGTGATGTTTTGGCGCATTGATGCTATATGGTACCTTAGGTGTTGTTAAACGTTATGTTCTAGTATAGGGTTTTTTAAAGCGCTGTGTTCCCCTCGTCTCTTGTTGCTGTTGGGTTCTTGAAGGAGAATTGAGATCTGCAATTTGTGGGTTTTCTCAGTGGGTGATCTCCATAGAGAGTGGGCCATTTGAGCTTCTGATCTTCCCTTATCCAAGAAAGAGTGGGTGATGTGGTCTGTAATGACAAGAGTTCCCTATATCTGTGGTTTCTATGACAGCAACAGGGGGTTGATCTTACAAGTATTTGTTTACTCAGAGTGATCTATGTTGTGGTTTATCCCTGCAGGTTGTGCTACAAGGTTGGCGGGGGTTCATCTATTGCAACACTCCAACTCGCCTGTATGGGCTACAGAAATTACAGACTCATTAGAGGCCTTATTCCTTCAAGAGCTGAAACTCAATTAAGGTTTCTAAAGTGCATTATAATAGAAAATACATACTCCTATTAAAATGTACACACCACACTCCAAGACCCAGTCGCGAACCCACTCTGCAGCCGTTTATCAATTAAATTTGCCCAATAAAAAAAAAAAAGGAGAAGCAATGGACATGCACAGGTCACAGATCAACTCACCCCTTTGAGCTTCACTGATCTTAAGTTAAAGTTCAGAATAATGTTATGACTTAAGCTGCGTCAAGTTAAGACAGCCATCCATTGTTGCCTAAAGCACTATATGTAGTGCAAACGGTGCTTTTGCTGCTTCCACTAGACAAATGCAACATTCTTTTCTATAGAACTATTCATATGGGATGGCAAAAATCCCTGTATAGCAAAAAGACACAGATATTGAGCATTAGAAGAGGGTTGTCGGTGGATTCCTCACCCAATGCACTATTATTCTGCTGCACAACTCTGGTGCATAATGGAATAGCACCATTCAATTTTGGAGAAACACTGGTGCTTCATGGACCTATTACAGGAAATCAGCACAAAAAAAGGTGGGAGGTAGAACTAGAACGCTCTTTGTCAAATAAAGAATGGGGGGACTTATGCACCAAGGCACAGATTTCTGCAACAAGCAGCTCAGGTAAAGTGGCAATTCTTAAAATGGTGCAATATTGGTATCACACACTAGAACAGGTTCACAAATGGTATCTGGTAAGACCTGCTGAATGTTGGAGGAAATGTGAAAGCATGAGCACGATTACACAACTGCAATGGAAATGCCTTAAGTTATATTGCGATTGGAAAAATAAGTACTCACTAGCATGGACTCCATATTCTATTCAGACGTACCACAATTCCATGCCCATAAATTACTGGGCCTCCCAAATAGGCTGACTTTCCCTCTGAAATCCGCAAGGAGAAAGGCCACTACTATGGTGTTATGCACCCCCAGACAAGCCATTTAAGCATTATGGGAAAAAGAACAGGCACTGGAATATAGGGATTGGCTCTACAGGCTTTTGTAACTATTAAGAATGAGAAAGCTCTTGGAAGCATTGGAGAAATGGGAAGCTCAGTTTGACAGAATTTTGACCCAGTGTTTTGACTTCCTCTCAACAGACTACAGAGAGCTCATCTACCCCAGATCTCTCAAATTCATCTATATTACACGCACTCAAGCAAACCAATAGACAGGTGACATGCTAAGCAGACCTACTGCGTCGCCAAAGAGGCAAAACCATGGGATGGATAATTTTGAGTGAAAGGCGATATGGGCTTCATATGTCACAACCACAGATCGGGTGGGGGGGGGAGGGAAAAGGTGGTGAGGCATCGTCTCTTTGCTCTTGGTTTTGTTTGTGTTTTATGGCTACTGTATTCTGCTTACCAATAAACACCCTGCCAGCCTGTGGATGTAGGTGGGAGTATGTGATAGCCTATCTTTATTAACCAATAAAAAGATTTAATCATAAATTTACCACCAATCACGGATCCTCTGGTACCACACTGATATTTTATTCCTCAGGCACCAACATCACCGTTGCCGCAAGGAACCACCTGTGCCATTGGTTCAGAGGATTCGAGGCTCGATTACTCCTCCTCATTCTCAAACTCCTAACAGATATAAGCCTAGGAGAACAGCATCTACATCTCCGAGCACATCTAGATATGACACAGATATTTCAAATACTCCAACTTCACTTCAATATCTCCACTATGTGGTTCCCCAGTGTATGTCATCTGGATCTTCCAAGATATTCTCATCAGAGGTATGCCAAAACTGAACATTCAAATTGAGGTTACTCGTACTACAGTCTCAGTCATTATGGACACTTTACCACCAAGGGACGTTGCAAGAGAAGTTTTTTCTTTCGTTTAAGGATTCACCGAACTGGCAAAAAACAGCACAACTTCTTAAAAAATATAAAACTGCCAAACAAAATCCAGTTTTTCTAATGCAAGAACCGAAGCCTGATTCGGTGATAGTCTCTGCAGTTCGCAAGAAACATCCTCCAGCTCCAGAAACATCAGTTTCTCCCGAAAGGGAGTGCAAAAAGATGCACCCAGTGGACAGGAAAGTTGTGGTTCTGCTGCAACCTCCCTAAAAACAATGAGTGACCCCACACTTTTTGGCAGATGTGATAAGGCAATCTTTACATAACTTTGCAGATGATTTACTGAAATACAATATACAAGATTTTCATGAGATTCTCAACGAAGAAAAGTTTTTTCAAAACAAGTAATGCAGCCATCGATGCAGCTGATCTGGCAACAACTAATTTTTGTCATGGCATTATTCAGAGACTTTCATAATGGCTTTGTCTTATTTCTCTAAAGCTAATGCTCAACAAAAAATATTGAATCTGCCATTTTCATGCTCCATCTTCTTTGTTCCTCATGCAGATGAGGAAATTGAGAGAATGAAGGAGCTGGAGGCTCCTAAAGTAGTAGGCCTGGAAGAAAAGAAACAATTTTATTGTTTCCAGTTTTACTGCAGGGACACCAGGCAATATCACAGAATTCACGGTCTTACAAATTAGTCAGAGCGGTTACAACAGTCAGTTCAAATCTCCACTGCCCTTGTTTCCACCAAAAAGGGCTCTACACAACACCACCTCTAAGTGGAGATATCATAGCTTCACCAAAAACAGTCTACAAAACTGGTTCCTCCATCACAACGGGGAAAAGGGATCCATTGCAGCTATTTATTGGGTCCCAAGAAAGGCCGAAATATGAATTTCTTACCATGTTGGAACTTAGACAAGCCAACAAGTACATGAAACTTCAACAATTGAAAATGTTAGCACTGCACCATATTTATACACAGCTTTTGAAAGAGGACTGAATGTACTCTGTGGATCTAAGAGATGCTTATTTCCTCATTCCAAATGCAGTGAAACACAGAAAAACTCTCCAATTTCTTGTCCGGAACAGCCACTACCAGTACAAAGTACTACCTTTTGGCCTCAAATCTGCTCCAAGAATATTTTCAACATGCATTGCAGTGGTGGGAGCTTTTCTTCACTGAACGATTGGGTATTAAGGTTCATATAGCATGCCAAGCACAAAAGGACTTCTTCACTCATGTATGTTAAACTTGACAATTTGTTGGTATCAACACAAGTTGAGCTGAGGGTTACACGCAGGGAATACTTAGCTCGCACTTTATCAGACAATAGCCCACTGATAATGCCCATGAGTTGGGAAAGAAATTGACCATGATACCGACCTGGAGACTCCAAAGTGATTTACTACCTGATCTGATATCCATGAACCCCTTACCCAAGTCATATGGGACTACTTCCACTACAATAAACATTCCACTGCACATATCTATACTGAAAGGGAAAACTTTAAAGTGATGATTTAAGGACGTTTTCTGGATAAACTGTGGAAGTCAGGAGAGTGTTAGAAGGGGAATTAACACAGATAAAGTATTATCTCAGAGGAGTGGAAAGAGAGGTGCTGACAAACCTAACTCGTAAACCACATTTATTTGAAACCAAAGAAAAGCACCCCACTGTGGTAGAAATTGTAAAGGATCTCAATTACAAAGAGTACATAACAACCTGACACTCAGAGAATGGAAAAGCGGAAGGCTGCTCGCTTGGCTGGTCCTACCTGAGCATAAAGGCAGCTCCATAAAATACAACAGAAACCAAGCAGGGGAACACATGTATACACAACTGGGCATCAACAAGTTATTTGTCCAGCACTATATGTAAGTATGCAGTGGGCTGCAGTGCGCCACAAAGTTTCAAGTGAAGCATTCTCGGTCAGGCCTACTATATCCGTCCTCACATATGAAACTTGGGATGTGCTGGAGAAAAGAGATCAAAGCGGCTCCTAAGGAGCTGACATGCGGCAAAACACAGGGGACTGATGGTCTCCCAGCTGAGTTCTAGCAAACAAATTCTTCCTTGAAACACCACACCTTGCTGAGATATGTAAGGCAGCATTGGAGGGAGGCACCCTACCAACTTCCACTAGAGAGACATTACTGATTTAGCTTCCTAAGCCCCATAGGATGTGACATCATATACGCTACTATCTATGTTGAACTTAGATTATAAGACACTCAGTAAAGTCCTGGCCCTTTGCCTTCCTCCCCATCTGCAAGAATTAGAAACAACTACCAGAATGGCTTCATTCCCCAAAGAAACACGTCCTTAAATATAAATCGACTCTTAAGGATTTGTGAAGAAACCTCCCTGCAATACTACCTGAACGAGGTGATATTCCCCATTGAGTTGTGTAAAATGTTCAACATGATCCACTGTAGTAATGAAACATATGAATATGGGCGAAGGATAGGACACATGGCTTGCCTAAGTATATGCTGGCAGGTGCACCAGAGTTCAAACGGGCCAGAAGAACGTATCTGAGGCCTTTGAGATTAAACCTAGCACCAGACAGGAATGTCCACTCTTTCCCCATGCTGTTTGCTTTGGCGATAGAACTGTTTTCCAGCATACTCGGGGGAGGGTTGTGGTAAAGGCATCCCACTACATGACAATGAGAGTAATATATCACTTTACTCAGACAACATGCCTTCCTTTCCTTTGAGAAGCAAATGCCGGCATTGCATGGAGCATTCAAATGCTAGATTTATTGGAAGATACATCAGGTCTCTTACACTAAGGGGGAGAAATCCTGTCTATTCCAATTTCGAAGGGCCTTCCAAATGCACCGTGGTCTGTGGAGGAGCGGAATATAAATTGCGAAACACATTTTTTAAATATCTGGGTGACAGCAAAGACTTAAGGGAGGGTAACCTGGGTGGGGTGTTACGAGCATTGAAAGATTGTGTACGTTTTTAGCACTCGCTGAAACTGCCCATATTAACTCGGGTTGCTTTATCAAAGATGATTATCTTGCACAGAGTCCTATATTTTTGGGAAATCTCCCGGTGTGGTGTGGATCCCATAATCATGGTTCAGTGCCATAAATATGCTACTCAAGGAACTGATCTGGGAGGAGGGGCAGCAGGGAGTCCCATTACGTACTATACAGCGCCCGATGCAGGAGGGGGGTCTTGGGTCACCCGATTTTGATCTTTATTATCTTGCAGAACTGCTATAGTGGGTGGCCTGATAGTTGGAAGGAATAAGACACAGAGTTGGGGTATGTTGGTGACCTGCATCAGCAGGGGGCATTCATCGCACTCCTGCTTGGCATGCATGTTTCATCCATCAAGCTTCCCAAATTACTGCTTATAGCGATATGCTGTTGGACAAAAGTTAGGAAAGCACAGCATGTACAGGTGTTTGCCCCGGCACTGTGACTGGTGGGTCTTCCCAAGACTGTTAAAGGTTTTTTTACTTCGCGCAGGATGGGAGAGGTGGGCCAGGGCGGGTGTGTCAGCTGCTGCTTTGAGGATGGGGAAATGAAGGGGTTAACTGCGTTGACTGCAGATACTGGATTTCCGCACTCCCAATTTCTGATTTATGGGGCCCTAACCCACACAATTCATGCCTTGTGGGGAGGGGGCCAAATGGAGCCACAAGCGCACAAAGTCATGGAGATCCCTTTAACTTATGGGGGCAGACACAGGTTAATATCCTGGCTTTACAAATCAGTGCACTCAATGACTAAAACCGATCCGGCTCCCTTTAAACATAAATGGGAGGAATATGTAGGTTGTGAATTACAAGATAGAGAATGGTATTATGCCTTACAGCATGCACAAAAGTCTGAAATACGAGGTTTAGGTATGCACAATTTAATTACCTCCATAGACCTATCTTACTCTACACAGACTAAACAATACAGCTGAAATGGAGGAAAAAGCATGCTTCAGAAGTGCCTTGACCGATGCAGACTTCATACATATGACATGGTCCTGCCCATTAATCGAACGGTTCTGGTTGCATGTGACTGGAAACCTGGGGCATACGTTGGATAGAGCTGGTTTACTTCGGTTGGATGCATGCCTGTTGGGTCTTTACCCTGGACCAAAAACAGTGAGTGTGAGCTCCAGGTTTCTCAATCTTGCATTAGCAGTGGCCAAATGGATCATTGCTATGCATTTGAGATCCCCTGAAGGACCGCCTCACAGTTGGTAGAAGAAAAGTGTCAAATTGTGGCAATGGCAGAAGTGGTAGTCTTGTGGAATAAAGAAAGGAGATAACTGTGTAGAAAACACAGCAAATGAAAGGACATAAATACTTACATCTTTTACAGAATCTGTTATGTTGTGTTATTTTATGTTATGTAGATTTGTAGAGCGCACTATCACCCTGGAGGGTATCCTGGTACTGAGCAGGGGTGAGTCTAGGCAAACCTAGGTCCTAATGGGACTACTCAAAAAGCCAGGTCTTCAGCTTCCTGTGTAATTCAAGAAGTGAGGATGAGGCTCTCATGAGCAGTGGCAGGTCGTTCCATCCTTTAGGAGCATTGTAGGAGAAGGCTTGACCACTGGATCTGATTTTCCGTTTGTGTGGGATGTGTGCAAGTAGGAGTCTCGATGATCTTAGGCATCTAGAAGGTTGTGAAAGCAGATGTGATGGTTGTTGCATGCTGGACCTGTGTTATGTAGTGCCTTGAAAGTGTGACGAGGAGTTTTAATGTGCTCGTTTGTGTATGGGGAGCCAATGGAGCTCCTTCAGGTGTAGTGTGGTGTGATTGCAGCATTAGGAGGTTGAGAGTGATTCTGGCCGCCTAGTTCCGAATGGTCTGCAGCCTTCTGGTGAGTTTTATGTTCTCTGGCATAGAGGGTGCTCCCATAGTCCAGCTTGCTTTTGACAAGGGTGTGCGTGATGGTTTTTTGGGTGCTGATTGGGAGCCATTTGAAAATCTTCCTCAGCATCTTCAAGGTATTGAAACATGAGACGGTGATGGCATTGACTTGGGCTGTCATGTCGAGATTTGCTGTCGATGACGATCCTGAGGTTCCTGGCATGGGTGGTGGAGGAAGATGTCGGCCCTTTCTCTGCTGGCCACCAAGGGGAGTCCCACAGTAAAGTGATCTGCCAGAAAATCATGACTTCCGCCTTGTCGGTGTTCAGACAATTGGTCTTCAACCAGTGGGCGATTTCAGTCATGCAGGCATTGAACTTGATCCGGGTACTGGGCATCCTGTCCTTGTCCCGGGCCTGAACGTATCCTCAGGATCGAACCGATGCTCATAGGGGTCCACCTCTCAACAGCCCCAAGTCTGGATATAAATTCACACAGACTAAAGGGTGGTTAAGCGGGGGAAGGGAAGGATGGGGACAGCGGGGAGGGAGACCTGTAAAACACAAAAGAATATATCACTATCCTGACCTTTTCCCCTCCCATACTACTTTAATTCTCCATTATGCCCATACTTCCACTGACCTGTAACGAAAGAAAAGATTGCCGGCTAACAGGGGTGATGAGCTTGTAACCTCTACTTCATACCATTTGCTAGAAAACATAAAGGATTCATGAGGTGATTACTTTACTGTGCCGGTGTTTAGAACATGCATTAGACTCCCCTATCTATACCTGGTATTTAGGGGTTAAGGCAGTTGCTCTGAAGAACCTCTGTCTATATCACCCCTGTGGAGGAAAAGAATAGAGCGTAGAAAGAGGATAAACCACATCAGATATAAACAAGCAAAACAAGTACTCTCATCGGCATTGATAGGAACAATAGTCTGTGTGGTTATTTGTTTCCTTAATAGGATCACTTCCAGGAACCTCCGGGATATAAAGAAACCAAATCTGAGAGTTCACTTCACTCTCATCAACAGCAAGAACCTCTTGCCGTTAGTGATACACATGAACGGTAACACCGTTACCGAATATACAATGGACCCTACTATTTCCTCGCATGAACTCTGTGGGCAAAGTACAGTGAAGAGTTCGCCAACATAGGGAAATCAAGTAATGTACACCCACTTGAATCTCATCCAAATGCCCTCCAGTACATATGAAACACGATCGTTAAATAATATTCCCTCGCAAGAGCTCTTATGTTTACCACAAACGGAGAGCTCACCAACGTAGGGAAAAAGGAAATGAGCACCCAAGCCTGGTATGCTCCCAAAGTGTAAGTATAGCGTTAGAGAAACTCCCGGGTTACACAGGAACCAGTGGTGCAATAGGCACCCTTACCCGACCAGGATCACGGGAGATATGGCCATCATCCATCCTCGGACCAAACGAATAATCGGCAGTGTCTGTAGCTGCAGCCTCGCCTTATCCCGAGTCTTCCTGCATCACGTGAGGTGGAGCGTCTGACGTCGGACGTCCGCTCGAGGCTGCCGGGAATTGTAGTTCTCCCGCTGTCATTGCGTGCCTGTGCGAGTGGAGCCGCCGTGTCCCCTGACAGTACATCCCCCTCCCGGAGAGCACAGGCAGGCACAAGGCTTGTCAGGGTGTCGTTTGTAAAACGCAGCAACTAACCTTGGAGCATGCACCGAAGTCTCAGGCTCCCAAGAGTTCTCCTCCGCACCGTACCCTTTCCAGGCAATCAGAAACCAGAGGGTATTGCGACTAATCTTGGAGTCCAGAACACATGCTACCTCATACTCCTCGTCCTGATCTATCCACACAGGAGCTGGTTTCTGGCGTGCCGGGCCACACGCCGGTTTTAACAAAGAGACATGGAACACTGGATGGATTCTCATATGGGATGGTAATGCAAGTCTCACCGCCACTGGGTTAATAATCCTTACTACTCTGTAGGGGCCTATGAACCTTGGATTAAACACGCTATACCTTTTAAATCGAATGTTGCGTGTCGATAGCCACACTAGATCCCTTTTTTGTATGCGGGCCCTGGTATGCGGTGTTTGTCAGCTTGTTTCTTGTATAGGTCCTTAGCGTGTACTAAGTGTTTTTTTGTGTGTTGTAATATCTTCTGTATCTGAACTATCCTTTCATGTACTTCTGGGATACGTTCACTCCTACCTGGTGTAAAGAACGGTATATATCGGGGGTGATACCCATAAGTACTGTAGAAGGGAGAGTGTTTGGTGGAGCTGTGTTGAGCATTGTTATACGCTATTTCTGCCAACCATAACAACTCCACCCAGGCATCGGTGTTGCTCTCTACATAGCTACGTAAGTACTGTTTCAATGTCTGATTCAGTCTTTCCGTCTGCCCATCTGTTTGGGGGTGGAAACTGGTGGACAAGGCGGAGGAGATTTGCAAAGCCGAGCACCATACTTTCCAGAATTTGGCGGTGAACTGGGTTCCACGGTCCGACATAATCACCCGAGGGAGGCCATGCAATCTCACCACATGTAACATCAATAGTCTGGCTAATTGTCCTGCTGTAGGGATCTGTTTGCAGGGTACAAAATGCCCCAGTTTCGTTAAATAATCGATGATTACCAGAATAACCGTATGTTCCTTGTCTTTAGGGAGGCCCACGATGAAATCCAACGAAAACCTCTCCCATGGAACGTCTGGAGTGGGTAGCGGTTGTAATAGCCCTTGGGGTTTGCCTTTGGGAGTCTTGGTTTGAGCACACACGATGCAGTTCTTTATCCATACAGGAATATCTCGTCGAAGAGAAGGCCACCAGAACTGCCGTAAGACCTTTTCACATGTCTTTTCGTTGCCATGGTGACCTGCACTGGGATTTATGTGACACCACTGAAAAACAGTTCGTCTAAGCTTGAGAGTAGGAACGAATACTTGAGTTCCTTTCATGAATACACCTTGTTTATTTTTCCATTCCGGATGATGTTTCAGCCAGTCCTTCCATCGAAAGGTCTGGAGTCCTTTCATGACGTCTCTGAGAAAGTGTTCACTGTGTGTTACTCCAATCACATTCTGTGGATCCATGATAGCTCTCTCGGGGTTGCTTAATGGAACCGCCGTGGATTCTTGCCTGGATAAGGCATCCGCCTTTTTGTTCATGCTTCCAGGGCGGAAGGTTACAATGAAATTGTACTCTTCAAAGAATGTCATCCATCGTAGCAATCGAGGAGAGAGCTGTCGTGCTGTCTTTAAGAACTGGAGGTTGCGGTGATCCGTATATACCGTGACAGAATGTTGTGCTCCTAACAACCAGTGCCTCCATTCCCCAAACGCTTCTTTGATTGCTAGCAATTCTTTTTCTGTTATGGTATAGTTTTGTTCTGCTCTGTTTAATTTCTTTGACATGAATGCAACCGGATGCATTTGTCCTGTGGTGGCATCTCTTTGGGACAGCACGGCTCCGATCGCAACGTCTGAGGCGTCAGCCTCCAGGATAAATGGCAAGGCTGGGTTGGCATGTATCAAGATGGGAGCAGTTATGAATGCTTCCTTCAGAATGTCGAATGCCATCTGTGCTTCCTTATTCCACAGGAAAGTTGTGTCTTTCTTCGTTAGGCGAGTAAGGGGTGCTGCTTTGTTGGAGAATTGGGATATAAAGCGCCTATAGAAATTCGCAAACCCCATAAAACGCTGAATGTCTTTCACGTTCTTAGGACAAGGCCATTCGATGATTGCTCTCACTTTCCGTTCTGCCATCTCCTGACCCGTAGGGGTGAGCATAACTCCTAAAAACTCAACCGTTGAGACGTGAAATTCACATTTGTTGATCTTGCAAAAGAGATGGTGTTCTCTTAAGGCTTGTAAAATCAAACTCACATGTCTTATGTGTTCTTCTTCCTGTGTTGAATAAATCAGGATGTCATCGATGTATACCACGACTATCTGGTCCAGATATGCTCGTAGAACGTCATTGAGAAAAAACTGGAACGCCGCAGGCGCATTGCATAAACCGAATGGCATAACTAAGTACTCGTACTTAAGTCTTGAAGGCCGTCTTCCACTCATCTCCTTCACGCATCCTCACCAGATGATAGGCTCCACGGAGGTCCAGTTTCGTAAATATCACCGCCCCTTTCACCTGCTCCAACAATACCGATATTAATGGGAGCGGGTATTGGTTGCGTATGGTTATGGTGTTCAAGGCACGAAAGTCAATACACGTTCGTAGCTCTCCGTTCGCCTTGGGTATAAAAAATAACGGCGAGGCCGCTGGTGAACTGGACGGACGTATGAATCCCAAAGCCAAGTATTTATCCAAATACTGGCGTAAGTGTTTGTTTTCAGGTTCCGTTAAGGCATAAACCCGGCCACAAGGAACCACCGACCCTGGCACTAGATCAATCCTGCAATCGTAGGGTCTGTGGGGGAAGTACTTCAGCCATCTGATCATCAAAGACGTCTTCAAACTGCTGGTAGCAGGAGGGTAGATCCGTCTCCTTCTCTGCTGCAGTGGCAATGTGATGCTGGTTCTCCAAGGTCTGAGTAGGTAGCTCGAAAGCCTGCAAGCAATGGTTTTTGCAATAGTCTGAATCCATGATCAGAGTCTTCTGTTCCCAGTCGATGGTGGGGTTGTGTGTGGAGAGCCAAGGTAATCCTAGTATGATTCCATATGACGGTGCTTGGATGATATTAAAAGATAGAAGTTCTTGATGTCCTTGTTCGCATTCCACTACAAACGGCTCGGTGGTCTGACGTATGGGACCAGAGTCCAGTTGTTTGCCATCCACCGCAAACACACCCTCAGGGATAGACTTCGAAACAAGCCGTACCCCTAATCTGCGGGCCTCTTCAATATCCATAAAACAACCCGTGGCCCCGGAGTCCACCATGGCTTGTGTGGAACAAGGTTCTTGGTTTATATACACTACCAAGGGTATGAAGAAATGTTCTGTAACCGAAAAAGGTTCTTTCTTAAGGGAAGGGATACACATCATGCTCAGAGACACCCCTTCTTCACATCCCGAGCTCTTCAGTTTCCCGTCAAGGGCTTAGTGCTGTTCCCAACGGATGTTCCCAGGCGTGAACGGCTGAATTTGGGTTTTACCGGGCACTCTCGTAGGTAGTGTCCCTTCTTCCCACAATACAAACATAACCCGTTTTTTCTTCTATATTCTCTCTCATCCACAGTCAGAGATGCCCGCACGGTTCCGATTTCCATCGGTTCGGAGGAGGCTACCCCGGATCCAGGGGCCTTGGTCTTTCGAATCGGGGGAATATCTCTCTTTTTCCTCCCTTCCCCTCTTCTCTCCCTCAATCTATGGTCCAGACGCATTGTCAACTCGATCAAAGCGGAGCACGTAGTAGGTTGGGGATCCACTTGTGCGATCACATCCTTTAATTCCTCCCGAAGACCTTGATAAAAGATAGCGGATTGTTTACTTTCGGGCCACTGTGTTTCAGCTACCAATCTTCTAAAGACGTTCAGATATCCTATCAAGTCTTTATTCCCTTGTTTCAATTCGAGTAATTCCCGATCTGCAGAGAAGGTGTCTGCTCTGCGATCGAAGGTCTTTCGAACTCCTCCCTGAAAGCCTCCCAGTCATGTAACATAGGATCGTCTCTTCTAACAAATGGAACTGCCCATTGAGCAGCGTCTCCGGCCAGGTATGAAATGAGAAAGGCTACTCTTGCCTGGTTTGTAGAAAACAATTTAGGCTTACAGTTGAAATGGAGCAGGACTTGTGTTATGAAGACCTGAACCTTATGTATGTCTCCTGTAAATTTTTCTGGTGGTGCAAGAGGTATGGGTGTAGGGATCTCCACCACCATAGAACTAGCTGTGGGCTGTGATGGATTACCAAAATCAAAAGGATTTCGTTGCATCCTATCTACCCTCGCCTGCAAAGCAGCTGTTTCATTACGTGAAGCCGTAAGTTCGATCTGCATTGTAGCTAGCGCTGCCATAACGTCGTCTAAAGTGGCCATCGTAGGATCAGCTCGACCGGGAGGATAAATCTATTCGTGGGCCGATTATTCTGTCCCTGACCTGAACGTATCCTCAGGATCGAACCGATGCTCATAGGGGTCCACCTCTCAACAGCCCCAAGTCTGGATATAAATTCACACAGACTAAAGGGTGGTTAAGCGGGGGAAGGGAAGGATGGGGACAGCGGGGAGGGAGACCTGTAAAACACAAAAGAATATATTACTATCCTGACCTTTTCCCCTCCCATACTACTTTAATTCTCCATTATGCCCATACTTCCACTGACCTATAACGAAAGAAAAGATTGCCGGCTAACAGGGGTGATGAGCTTGTAACCTCTACTTCATACCATTTGCTAGAAAACATAAAGGATTCATGAGGTGATTACTTTACTGTGCCGGTGTTTAGAACATGCATTAGACTCCCCCTATCTATACCTGGTATTTAGGGGTTAAGGCAGTTGCTCTGAAGAACCTCTGTCTATATCACCCCTGTGGAGGAAAAGAATAGAGCGTAGAAAGAGGATAAACCACATCAGATATAAACAAGCAAAACAAGTACTCTCATCGGCATTGATAGGAACGATAGTCTGTGTGGTTATTTGTTTCCTTAATAGGATCACTTCCAGGAACCTCCGGGATATAAAGAAACCAAATCTGAGAGTTCACTTCACTCTCATCAACAGCAAGAACCTCTTGCCGTTAGTGATACACATGAACGGTAACACCGTTACCGAATATACAATGGACCCTACTATTTCCCTCGCATGAACTCTGTGGGCAAAGTACAGTGAAGAGTTCGCCAACATAGGGAAATCAAGTAATGTACACCCACTTGAATCTCATCCAAATGCCCTCCAGTACATATGAAACACGATCGTTAAATAATATTCCCTCGCAAGAGCTCTTATGTTTACCACAAACGGAGAGCTCACCAACGTAGGGAAAAAGGAAATGAGCACCCAAGCCTGGTATGCTCCCAAAGTGTAAGTATAGCGTTAGAGAAACTCCCCGGGTTACACAGGAACCAGTGGTGCAATAGGCACCCTTACCCGACCAGGATCACGGGAGATATGGCCATCATCCATCCTCGGACCAAACGAATAATCGGCAGTGTCTGTAGCTGCAGCCTCGCCTTATCCCGAGTCTTCCTGCATCACGTGAGGTGGAGCGTCGGACGTCCGCTCGAGGCTGCCGGGAATTGTAGTTCTCCCGCTGTCATTGCGTGCCTGTGCGAGTGGAGCCGCCGTGTCCCCTGACAGTCCTTGAGGGAGAGAATGAGTTACGTGTTGTCGGCTTGGAGAGGACATTGATGTCGTGGGAGGAGATAATGCTGGCTAGAGGGATCATATATGCGTTGAAGAGCTTCAGTCTCAGGAAGGATCCTTGCAGAACTCCACATATTAAGTCAAAGGCATCCGAGGTGTACAGCACCAGACTGACTGACTGTCCTTCCAGTCAGGAACAAGCAGATCCATTGGAGTGCGTGCCCTCGGATTCCGATGTCATGTAGGGATTGGATGAGGATGGGGTGCGAGACTGTGTCAAATGCTTCTGAGAGGTCCAGGAGGATGAGGGCTTCTGTGTCTCCTCCAACCATAGTCAAGCAGATGTCTTCTGTGGTAGCGATGAGGGCAGTTTCTGTGCTTTGGTTGTGACTCAAACCAGAGTGAGTGGTGTTTAGGAGTTTGTGGTCATTGAGATATTCAGTGAGGCATCTATTGATGATTTTCTCTTAAGATCTTGGCCTGGAATGGGAGCAGGGAGATCAGTCTGTAGTTGGTGAGCAATGTAAGGTCTGCGGAGGGTTTTTTCATCAATGGGAGGAGAGCTGCATGTTTTTAAGAGTCTGGAAAGGTTGTAGAAGAGCATGGCGCTGTTGAGTTACAATCCTCTGGAGAAGGCTTGGTGAGGGTAGGGGTTGTATTCGGCACCTGAGTGGATGGTCTTCATGGTTGTGGCAATTACTTCTGGGGTGATGACAGGATATGTGGTTAACTCTGTTTATTTGACTAAGATTAGGAGGACTTTGGTGAGGTCTATCGGGTCTGATTGCGGGTTGAGGTTGCTGCAAACAGTAGTAATTTTGTCACTGAAGGCTTGAGAGAGATTGTTGCAAAAATCCTGCGAGGTGGTGATCGAGTTAGAGGCGGCCGCTGGTGAGGTGAAATCCTTCACAATGGTGAAAATGTCTTTGCTTCTGTTGGTGCTGGCATTGATGTGATCCACCACAGCAGGGCCTTTGGTTGTCCAGATTGTTTGGTGCTAGCTCCTCAGGGCAGATTTGAATGTGCTCTTGTCTCCATTGTCCTGGCTCATTCTCCATTTGCGCTCCACTTGTTTGCAGTAGCGTTTCATCAGTCTGAGTTCCTCTGTGTAACAACTGGCCTGGAGTTAGATCATGTTGTATTGGTGTATTTTAGGGGAGCCAGGGAGTTGGCGCAGGAGGCGATCAAATTGTTGAAATTATTGTTGCCTTTGGGGAGACTGTTGCTGTGTTCGGGTTGATGAATGTTGAGAGCAGTGTTCCAGTCCTTGTCAGTGATGTTGTTCCTGTTTCAGCGGGCTGGTTTGCCGGTGGTGCATATGCGTTGGAACGGGACGGAGATGCTGAATTTGACGAGGGCATGGTATGCCCAGGAAGGCTGGTGAGGCTCGTCGACTTGGATGTTGTCGAAGGTAGGAAAATATGGTCCCCGAAGTGTAGGGTAACTTGGGTAGGTCCCTTTACTTGTTGGCTGAGGCACAGGCTTCCAAAGTCTTTGAGTGCTTTTGACTTGAGGTCGGGCTGGTCTTTCAAGTGGCAGTTCAGGTCTCCAAGTAGAATGTAATTGCTAGCATCGAGGGTGAGTGGTGCAACAAAGTCTGTGATGGTGTCAATGAAGTTGGTGCATGGTCCCGATATTCTTAAGAGATGTGAGAGCTGCTTAGGGTGAAGTTCAATCAATCAGTCAATCAATCACAAGATTTGTAAAGCGCACTACTTACCCGCGAGGGTCTCAAGGCGCTGAGGGAGAGGAGGGGGTGTTGCCGCTACTGGTCGAATAGCCAGGTCTTGAGTCGTCTCCTGAAGGTCAGCAGGTCTTGGGTCTGTCGTAGGTTGAGGGAAGGGTGTTCCAGATCTTGGCGGCGCGGTGAGAGAAGGATCTGCCCCCGGTGGTGGTTCTCCGGATGCGCGGGACGGTGGCCAGGGAGAGGTCGGCGGAGCGGAGCTGACGGTTGGGAACGTAGAAGGAGAGTCGACTGTTGAGGTAGGCTGGGCCGGTTTTGTGGAGTGCCTTGTGTGCGTGGATCAGGAGTTTGAAGGAGATTCTCTTGTCGACGGGGAGCCAGTGCAGGTTTTTCAGGTGGGGGGGTGATGTGGCTGTGGCGTGGAATGTCGAGGATCAGGCGTGCAGAGGCGTTTTGGATTCTTTGCAGTCGTTTGATGAGCTTGGTCGGGGCTCCTGCGTAGAGGGCGTTTCCGTAGGCGAGTCTGCTGCTGACGAGGGCCTGGGTGACTGTTCTTCTCGTGTCTGTCGGGATCCACCTGTAGATCTTGCGGAGGGTGTTGAAGCAGGAGGAGGAGACTGCGTTGACTTGCTTGGTCATGGTGAGCGTTGAGTCGAGGATGACTCCCAGGTTGCGTACGTGGTCGGTTGGTGTCGGGGGTGCCCCTAGTGACGAGGGCCACCAGGAGTCATCCCAGGCTGATGGGTTGGAGCCGAGGATGAGGATCTCCGTCTTGTCTGTGTTCAGCTTAAGTCGGCTGCACTTCATCCAGTCGGCGACGGCTTTCATTCCTTCGTGGAGGTTGGATTTGGCGGTGAGGGGTCCTTGGTGAGGGAGAGGATCAGTTGAGTGTCGTCGGCGTAGGAGATTATGTTGAGGTCGTGCTGTCGGGCGATGCGTGCGAGTGGAGCCATGTAGATGTTGAACAGTGTCGGGCTGAGGGAAGATCCCTGGGGTACGCCGCAGATGATCTCGGAGGCTTTGGATCGGAATGGGGGGAGGCGGACGCTCTGGGTTCTGCCAGAAAGGAAGGAGGTGGTCCGATCCAGGGCCTTGTCTCGGATCCCTGCGTCGTGGAGGCGTGTGCGTAGTGTGCGGTGGCAGACAGTGTCGAAGGCGGCGGAGAGTTGGCTGTAATATGGAGCCTGAACCACAGGTGTTCCATGTTGGAGGATGACGTGTCTGTGGTGTTGCAGCTGATGGTGTTCTCCTGTGGATGATGGCGATTCCTTCTCCGGGCTTAAGAAGTCTGTCTTGCATGGCGATCTTGAAGTCGGGGGGGGCTGTCGCAATGTCAGGTGCTGATACAGGGTTCATCCAGGTTTCTGTGAGGAAAAGTAGGTCAGGGACATTGTCGTGCAGCAGGTCCCAGATCTCTGTGGTGTTCTTGGTGAGTGACTGGGTGCTGAGGAACATGCATGCAAGTTCAGAGTGTTATTTGGGTGGTTGCCGGACTGTGTGAGTATGGGAGAGTTGGGTATTGAGTGCTGGTGGTGCGTGTGCAGTGAGTTGTGGGTACGGGTAAGTGCAAGAAAAGTTGCAAGAAGTGCAGAAGACTGCTCCTGTGGTGTTGTGTGGTGCAGCGAGGAAGCAGCATGTGGAGTGGCGGCTGGTTGAGGACGAGGGTTCTTGGTGCTGGGTGCAGTCCAGGCATGGACGGGCACAGTAGGTGCTGAGAGGGGGGAGGAGTGTTGTCTCTTCCTGTGCAGATAGATGATGGGAAATCCAGTGATGTCACTTCCTATGTAGATGGATGATGGAAATGAGTCCTGTAGCTTGGCTTCTTTTTTTAAAGAACATTTTGGTGAGAAACTAATGACATCGCTCCCTGTGCAGATGGATGATGGCAAATCCAGTGATGTCACTTTCTGTGCAGATCGATGAAGGAAATGAGTCATCTTCCTCTGCTTCTTCTTTGAAAGATAGTTTTGGCAGGAAACCATTGATGTCACTTCCTCTGCAGATGGATGATGGCAAATCCAGTGATGTCACTTCCTGTGCAGATGGATGATGGGAAATCCAGTGATTTCACTTCTTGTGCAGATGGATAATGGAAATCTGAAACGTTATAGCATGCTCATTGGGCAACATTGAAAGTTAGCGGTCAGCATTGGTGAAATTGATGTAACATTTTAGTGGAGAGCCCAGCAACCCAGTCTACAACATTCCCAGGAGTCACAGGTTTTAGGGTATAAATGTAGTGATAACTCTCTTGTAACTAGACGATAAAAAAGACGGCCAAGCAATGGTTGTTAGATTAGTGTTGTTTCAAAGGTTGTATAAGTAAGAAGGTCATATGCAGCGCAGTATCCAACACTGGTTTTACCAAACCAGATGGATATTTAATTACTCAGTTGAATGGTTATATACTTAGTTATGAAAACACTATTGTACTGTTCAACTGTTTGACAATACTTGTAATGGAAATTGAAGATATAAAAGGCTGCATAAATACTGATGTATTAAATTAAAACCAATAAAAATATATATATAAAAAAAGCATAACATTACTTTGATTACACTTTTGAATCGTTAGACTGCTTAGGGCTGTGTGTGAACCTGGAAAAATCAACCACATCTCCGATTCAAATTCGGACCTATCTGGGAGCATTTCTCAATACCATCAAATGAGAAATGTCTCCTCTGAAGAAAGAGTGTATTCCATTTTTCAAAAATGTCTCCAGCTATTATGTGCCACAAAACCATCACTGTGGTAGGTCACCTCTCTGCTTGGATGCATGGCCTCTTGCATATCCCTTGCACCCAATGCCCATCTCCACTTTAGACCTCTACAACATTGCTTGGAAGATCAATGGACAGAAGGCCAAGGAGACTGGAAAGACCGAATCTCATTAAATCAACAAACTCAGCAGTTGTTTGAGTGGTGGCTCAACAAGAGAAATAATATCCAAGGAGTTCCATTCCACTAGGATCTTGCAACTCAGACTATAGTGACAGTTGCTTCTCTCACCGGATGGGGAGTTCACTTAGACAATCTTGCGATTCAAAGTTAGTGGTCTCCACAACAACAGCTTTACCGCATCAATGTTCTGAAACTCAACCAGTCCACCACACCCTCAGAGTTTTCCAACCAGCACTACCCATAAACAGAGTTCTAGTATAAAAGTGCAATACCACAGTGATGTACTATTAGAACAAATAGGGAGGAACCAGATTGAGACTCTGTCATTCGAGGCTCAAGCAATCTGGCATTGATTACTGGCAAAAAATCTATCTCTTTAAGAAATACATCTACCAAGTCCTCAAAATCACCAGGCAGAGCTCCTCAGCAGACAATTTTACAAAAACCCATGAATGGAAACTTGAAAACGATGTTATAAAATGTGTCTTTCAATACTGGGGTTTCCCAGAACTAGACTTATTTACAACCAGCCAAAACACAAAATGCAGAAACAACGGATCCAGAATGTGTGATCCACAATCAATGGCCAATGTACTCTTCTCCTCCTATACCACTCATACCATCAGTGATCATCAAGCTCAAACAGTCAACCGTTGACCATCATTCTGATAATTCTAGAGTGGCCAAGGCAAAGGTGGTTTACAGAGCTACTTCACCTATTGCTCACAGAAGAGTACCATGCAACCACAATCAACTGTCCAGGATGGGAGGGACAATTTCTCATCCCAACGTACAATCCTTGAATTTGGCAGCATGGCTCCTGCGATCATACAGTATGTACACTTAAATTCACCCCTGGACTCTATGAAAATTCTCAAAGAAGCAAGGAGACTATCTACCAGAACTTCTTATGCATTCAGATGGAAATGATTTATGGCTTGGTGCCTTGACAAAAATCGAACCCCTCTATCTACCGAGGAAAAAGTCATACTTTCTTATTTATTGTAATTGGCAAACACCAAACTTCAATTAAAATGCACCTAGTTGCTATAACAGCTTATCGCAAAGGCCTAAACCAAAGATGTGTCTGCACAATCCCAGACATCATGGACTTCTTGGAATGACTAAAAAGACCTACCCTTCATTTAGAAGGCCTGACCCCAATGGGAGTTAAATCTAGTTCTCTGTAAACTCACAAATCCTCCTTTTAGCCTATCCATAAGGCCACATTGCAGTATCTTTTGTGGAAAGTTGTTATTTTAGTTGCTATTACATTTGCAATGAGAGTGAACAAGTTACGGGCCTTTTCATCTACTGAGCCCTACTTGATCTTTCATCACAACCGAATTGTTTTAAGGACACACCCTTATTTTCATGTAAATCAAACTATTTCTCCTCCTGTATTTTCTCACAAGCCTTCCTCTCCAGCAGAGAGAACTGTTTAATCACTAGATTTAAAAATAGCCTTGCTGTTTAATTTAGACAAAACAAAAACTATTAGGAAAAGGTGTCATTCTTTGTAAATTATGTTCCTCTCCAAACAGGATTAGCATCCGCCAAACAGACTGTTGCTCTTTGGATTGTATCCTGCATATTACGTGTTGTTACCAGCTGGCAAATAAGCCTCTACCTGGTAACCACAGTCACCTAGAGGAAAAGTGGCATCTGATGCTTAGGTCAAGAATGTTTCCATTTCAGAAATATGTAAGACATCAACATGGAAATCAGTTCATACGTTCACTAGACATCATTGTCTGGATGAAGATTCCCGAGCTAATATTTGGGGGGTGGGGGTCAGGCAACTGCATAATTTATTTAATTAGCCACCCAAAGCTAATTTCATTTTTCTGCATGCTTTACATGTATAAAATTGAATTCCATACATTGACATCCGCGAAGCTGGGATGTACTTGCTATTCTATTTTATGTTTATGAGAATCACTGAGAATCCTACAATGCAGAAGGAAATGTTACTTATTTGTAATCCTAGTACTTCATCGTAGGTATTGTCCCTGAAGTCATAAACAACACTGCTTCCTCCCCAGTTGTCAATTCAGTACAATCGTATACTCTGGTTCCCTTCGGGACGTCATATTCTCCTATTAAAAAACAAATGATTTTCCTTGAATATACAGTGTATGCTGAACCCAGCTGATGCACTTTTAAACTGACGGGAACCTAGAGCAGGTTTTAAAGATGTTATCTTTTTATATGACACATTTGTGCTTTAAAATTACAGATATATTACTGATGTTTTCTACAGGAAAAAATGCAGTTATAGCCGCCCTGTCACAGACTTATGGAAGTGTCACTAGACTGTTCAACACAGAAGTGGCTACTTCCAACATCAGAAGAATATTTGTAAAAGTAGGGTTCTGGGGTCCTCGCATGCAAGTGGGACTATTCTACATTTATGACTACAGAGAGAATACCTATAATGAAGAACTAGGATTACAAGTAAGCAACATTTCCTTATTTCTTTTTTTTCTTTAGAATTTGACCCAGAGCAAGAGAGAGAGAAAAGCAGAAAGGAACAAAGTACCAGGAAGAGAAGTATAGTAAAACAGTGGTAAAGGGAAAAAGCTGGGATGAAAAAGAACCTCCAGGAGTGAGTTGGTGAGAAAGCAAATGTAGGGTGACTGAAGAAAGAGGCGTAAGATGGATTCAAAACTAGGCTGCCTTCAATAAAAAAGGGTATTTCATTGAGTGATCATTTTACTGAATAATCTTGATCTTTGATAATTTATACAAGGTAGGCCCGATTTACAAAGGGCCTCCGCACTCGTGGCAGAGGCCCCCGCCACAAGTGTGCCCCATCCCCCCCCACCTCGAGTGCGGAGGCCCTTTGTGAATTGGGCCCTATGATTCCTATAATTTCAACACGGATAAAAATAAAGTTAAACAAGCATTGGCAATGCCAATAGGTTTGGAGTTGTCTGCCAATCCTTTGTCTTTTTTAATGCTTTTTTTGTTTTTATCATGTTTTTGTAAACTTTTTTTTGGTGTGGGAGGTGCAGGTCCCTCACCGTTATGAACAAATAATAATAAAATTAAATAGGTAAATAAAAACAAAAATATTTTTTTGTTCTCAGAAAGCACTCATCACAATTGTAATCCCTGGCATTGAATGGAACTTCTTTGTGTGTGAATGTGTTGCATGTGAGATAGCACTCACACTGAAGTGGGCTGACCCATTGCCCCCTGCTGTATACTGTGATGGGCGGATGAAAATGTGAATTAGTCCTCAGCTGATCAATAGAAGAAGAAGACTGGCTGAAAGCTCCTTTAAGTAAGTATATTTTATAAACATTATTTTAGTAACATTAAAAGATCTTGCTAATGCAAGACGTAAATATAAGCACACAAGCATGGCTTTGTCTTCCCACATTATGATACTAGTCTTATAATAGTAATTAGTGAAATTAAAAAAAATACTGGTAAAATTGCAAGGAGAAACAAGATCATTTTGAAAAAAGTATCAATTTGAACTGATTTGTGAAACTAGATACAATCAATATTTTGAAACGGGTCAAAATCAATAAAAATCTAAATGTTCCGTAGAAATGATTATGGGTAAAAAAAATGTTGAGGTAGAAATTTTCACTAATAGGTTATTTTTCTGTTGGTGGGAAAAGGAATCAATAAAAGAAGGAAATGGTTGTGTCTTCCCGAGAGCGATGACAAACATCTGCCACAAATTCATTAAACATTTAAAAGCAGAGTGGTTGGCAAGGCAAATACAAAAGACAACTACGAGGGATTGTTTGGAGTCCATCACAGCGTGTGTGCATCTCTGGCAGCCCCTTTGTTAGGTCTGGTCTACAAACATCACCAGCGTCTTGTACTAAAAGGATAAAGCATACAAAATACAAACCTATATACATACATAGAGGGCTTTGAGTCATCCTACTGTCCAGCTGTCATTCACAATTTTCTTCCTCCTATCACCTGATAGCGCATAAGTGAAACGGTCCGCCCACAATGGCCATTGGATCTCTTGCTTGTGAGTGATGGCATTTAGCCTGCTCATGTGTGCACATCTACCTACACTCAACACCACTTTGCTCAACAAGCATTGGCATAGCCAATAGGTCTCGCTTTTGGGACCTTATAAGTATTTAGATATGCAGCACAATATCCTTGGTGCAACAACATCAACTGTTGCATGACTAAACACTTATAAGGTCCCAAAGGCGAGACCTATTGGCTTTGCCAATGCTTGTTGAATTGGCAGTGAAAAGGGTGCGACAAGGAGGGAGGGGTAACGGAGGAGAGCCGAGTAGTCTCTGGTTAAGAACTGAAAGCAGACGAATAGCTATAAAGATTGCTACCGCTCTCTCTTCTACACAACATATGGGTCTTGTTTGGGCATGTGAAACGCTGCCTGTTTTTTCCTTCTTATCTATATTTGTTAAATGAAGCAGTCTGTTTAAATTACAGAGCTCAAATTGGAAAAGAAGCATGAAAGTAATAATTTTAAATAATAGCGATTGACAAAAGAGACACAGAGCTATGTATAGGTGCCTTTGTGCGATTTGAATGGGGTGACAGGCTTGAAACACAAGCTGCAAAGTAAACAACTGAGCGGTGTTATGGATCAACTTCACAAAACAAGCAGGAAAGTCATCAAACCCAAAATGTGTTGCGGTAGGGAAAGAAAACAGTCGACCGGCAGATACTCTGGAAGTGGATTGTGAAAACGAAAATTAGAGTAAAAGCGACACACATCCATTTACAAAAGAGACAATAACTGGTACCTTTGTGATATTGGAAAGGAGACGGCAGCTAGGTGGAGTGCAGGGTTGTTTAAAAATCCTGTCTAAATGTCGGAGTGAAAATGCTTTTGATGGTAAATGTAAAGCAACACGCTGATAGTCACAAGTACGGATCCCAACTCAAAACAAAAGCTATTGTGCAATTAGAAAGGAGACAGTAGGCAAATGCAATGCATAGCGGTTTCACAATGCAGTCCAAAACTCGGTGCAAAATGCTCTGAAGGAATAAACAACAAGCCCGGGAGTGATGGGTGCGTGCGAGGGGAGCCCGCGAGTGGTGCGTGCACGCGCGCGCTTGGGAGAGCAGTCTGCTCATTTTCAAGCACTGCACTCGTGCTTGTGGCGCGCCGCTGCTCGCTCCCGCAAGGTGGATGCCGCCACAAGCACGAGTGTGTGCTTGGAAATGAGCAGAGCGACGGCTAAAGGCCCTCCTATGCAGCGCATGCGCGCTGCGTAGGCGAGACCTAAAAACCAATGCAGTCTATGCCACTGCACTCTATGAAACTGTGCAAGAATACTCTCTCCGCCACTGCACACTACGCCTCTGTACACTACTCTGCACTACTCAAATCTACTGCACTCTACGCCAATGCACTGTACGCCACTACAGTCTGCGCCACTCCCCGCCATTCTAATCTCTTCTGCACCACTGCACTCCTCGCCTCTCCACTCTACCCTGCACCACTCCTCGCTATTTCGCTCTACTCTGAAACAATCTGCTCTAAGCAACTGCAATCTACTCTGCACCACTCTTCTCTACACCACTCTAGCGACTCTACTCTGTCACTGCATTCTATGCCGATGCACTCTACACTACTTTACTCAAAACAAATGATCTATACGCCACTGCACTCTACACCAATCTACTCTGCACCTCTGTACTTTACGCCACTTTACTCTAGGCCATTCTACTCTACTCTATGACACTCCACAGCTCAACACTCTATGATACTCCACTGGATGATGCTCTACTCCATTAAACTCTACTCCACTCTATTACGCTCTATGTCACTCCACTTTACAACACTCTACTCCTCTTCATGCCACTCTACAACTACTCCACTTTATGATGTTCTACTCAACTCCCTCTATGCCTCTAAATGCCACTTTACTGCACCTATTTTACGACACTCTACTCCACTCTATGCCATTCCACTGCACTCTATGCCACTTCACTCTGCTCTACCCCACTCGACTCTACAACACTCTACTCCGCTCGATGCCATTCCACTTTCCTACACTACACCACTCTACGACAATCTGCTCCACTCCACTCCACTCTACTCTACAACACTCTACTCCACTCAAAGCAACAACCTCTACACCACTCCTCTGCTCTACACCACTCTACGACACTATGCCACTCTACTCCACTCTGACACTCTACTCCACTCTACGCCTTTCCACTCTACAACAATCTACTCACTCCACAACAACCTACACCACTCCACACCACTCCATGACATTCCAGCTCACTCCACTCCTGTTCACTCCACTGCTCTCAATGCTACACCACTCCATAACACTCAACTTTATGACACTTTACCTCACTAACTTTTAGCCATGCTGAACAGCTGCCTCGCTGGTGTGCAACATGGCTAAAACATAGTGGCAAAGTCAATAACTCTTGCATAGGCGCGACCTATTGGCTTTGCCAATGCTTGTTTTGAGTTAACGGATTTCTTGGAGAGCGGTTGCGTTTTTTTTTTTTACTATGATATATGGTTGAAAACATAAAATAAAAAAAATTTAACCATCGCACCAGATTTCATAGGTCAGACCTACTGGCTTTGCAAAGTTTGTTTTCTTTGGATCTGCCAGAGTTAAATAAATAGAATGTAAATTTGTAGTCGTTTGTACCTATCAAATAATGTGTAAAGTGAGCAAAGCATTTCCCAACTAAGTAGCACTTCACATCTTACTGTTAGTAAAAAAAAAAAAGAATTTGATTTGTTTTCCTGAGACTCGTCAAGTGAAGTAAAAGGTTGTGCTCCCAGATCTAAACAGAGTACCTCAGTCGACTGTCACTTTTCAAGCTATCAAGCATCAGAACCTCCATGTGTCCCCTTTCAATTTCAATGACCGTAATAGCAGGCTTGCTAAGTCTCGCCTCTTATGGCCAGGGGTTCCTGCATCTGTTCTAAGTACACCTGCCTGCCAGGAAGTGCCCGTGCTGGTCTATTAAAATTATAATATGTACGATGGTTATTTTTTTTATATTTAAAAATTATTAATGCAAGCATGTGGCCTTCTCGTTTAGGACGCCGCAAGTTTTTTTATTTTAGTTTTGCTAATACACAAAAATAGCCATTGCACCAGCTTGCTATAGCGAGACGTAGTAGTTTGCTAGTGTATTAATTTTGAAGAAAAGGAACAGATACTCTTTGAACTCAAGAATGACACAACAAAAAGGAGTGGTCAAAACTCACCTTATTAATAAAACCATCGAAAAACATGTTGCTCATTGCCTCCTGTCGGCTTTTTCAAACTTCAAATTTTTTGTTTTATTGACAAAAGGTTATTTTCATATTTAGGATCTTGATAGTAGAAAGGAGGGCATTGTGTGTGTTGCACTAAAATCACCCATCTTAAGCAAAACAAAACAAAAAATGACTTTTCTTCTAAGCTACTCCTAGATGAACCCACCATCATGCAAAATCGTATTATTAAGCCAGCTAAGCAGATGAATAGCTGTGTGCTAAATCAGACTAGATGTAGCCCGATATTGGATACTTTCGTTTCTTTGTGTAGATATCATCCATTACAATACGGACTTTCCAAGGACTCTCCTCGAGATGCACCTACTTTTCTGTCTCATTCACATAATTCCATTTTACTGCATTGTAATAGCTACAGCCGTATCCCTTGCTTGGCCATTTGTGCTAATTTTGCACCATCGTCCACACTTGTGATTCTTAATTGTGCAGCTTTAAGTTAATAGGAAGTTGATTTGAAATGTCAGTTCCTACTACCTGAGGAAACAAAATTACTTCCTGAAGTTGGAGGCAAGTGCCAGGCCGATCTTGAGGCAGTAGCTCTGCAGGGCCATAGCTTTTTTGGCTGTCACAAGGCTATTTGGTCCTTCAACCCCGCTGTGTAAGTTACACAATGTAGCCCTTTTCCTTTGTCTGCTACCTTTTTTTGTCCTGATCTCTCTCTGACCTGTTCAACATACTAGTTACCGTTAGCAGTACACAAATATAAATCAATGTTCGATTCCGTCCTGCAGAAGTCAGTGGTACTAGTAATACCATCTTTAAATTAATTCAGAAACACCTACTTCTTAGAACATTGGCCAAACAGAAATATCTTTTGGTTCATAAATATGATCAAAACATCTAAAAACTGTGGTTACATCTCAGCCCTTGTCACATGTGTAAAAGATTGGCACACTTAAAGACCACCAAAAAGACCTCTACTCCTCACTGTGAGAGTAAAAACACTCTTTAAAGATCAGAGGAGAGTTTCTGTACATGCATTATGCAGACCTCCTAGAAGTCTCCATGGCTATGGTGTACTGAATGATCGGTTAACAAAGACTTTGGGAATTGGAGCTAGAGCCATAATTTGGTTCTCTGCTGTCCTGGAGGACCTGGTCTGGCAGTTTGCATTGCACTCTTCCTCTCAGAGCAGAACTAAGGCTGATTTGCATTGACTGGTCTCTCCCTATAGTGGCATAGTGGGCGAAAAAGGATGGACTGGTATGCAGCCAGAGTAATTATCAGCAGCTGAGATTAATTCAAGGATTCCATCTGACACTTTTTTGTTTTCCTCATCCCTGGAAAACCATGTACACTAAGTTAAATGTGGATCATTAATATCCAGAACTTCCAGTAACACATGATTTTCCGACTGGACCAGCTCTCTTATGAGTTGCCTCAGGCTCCAAATCGACCGGGGCAAAGGTTCTGAAAGACCAGCACTAAGTCTGCCTGAAGCTCACCAAGCAAAGGATCCCTCAAAATTGACTTTGCATTAATGATCCAAAGACCGAAATCAAGCTCAACTATACTGCCTCCATTCAGGGACGGCACCTCCACTAAGGCAGAGGAGCATCGCTCCACTGCTCTGCGAGCAGTGTAAAAAGAAAACGAAAATGATTACTAATGTTATTATCATTTTCGTTTTCCTTCCTGCTTGGGTGCGGGGCGGGTGGGGCTGGGCTGGCCAGTGCAGGGGGCAGGGTAAGGAGTGTTAAGCACTCTCCCTAAGTGCGCATGACTGCTTGGACGGCCCTCTTGGGCCGGCCAAACCGTCATGTGCATTTTGCATCTTCCCCACCAGGTTGCATTACACAGCCTGGAGGGGAACATGCCCAGCCTCCAAGCCCCTGTCTGAGCGCCGAACCACGTCACTCAGACCAATCACAATGCTGCTGTAAGGCAGCGTTGTGATTGGACAGGGGATTCTAGGAGGCTGTGTGCTTCCTGTTGCTGTGCCAGAAGACAACGGGGGAGAGGCGGCAGCACCTGGCAGCACTCAGCTAAGTCTATTTATTTTTGTATTCCCCCCCCCTCTGCTCGCCCCACCCGCGCTCAGTAGTAGCCGCCACTGACTCCATTCCCTTTTGATTGTCCAGAAACATTGACAATCCCTCTCTTATCTGAGCAGAATGTGCCAACCATTGGCATCCATTATTAATACAACCTCTTCTTTATGCCTCTAGTAAAAACAGTCACCAAAAATGTGTTCCATTATCTTTGCCTGCAGTGTAGGTTTCTCTTCTTAGTACATCTGTCGCACAAAAACCCACCAATCATTTTGAATTTTTGTTTAGATTGCTGTAGTGTCCACATGGATCACAACAAATACAGTCTTCTAGTTCTATTGCAGCCTGACTAGTACTTGACCTACAACATTATGACCATATTAGGCTCACAATTAAGACATTCCAATGGCTACCAAAGAAAGATCATAGTTGAAGACGATGTTTGGCACGTAAGTCTTACTTACATTTTTATTGGCATTTGTAATGAAAACAGAACACAATAGCTGCAGAACAGCCCCTGCAATGATAGCTTTCATTATGCACGTAGGGAGATTCAAGGGAACAAATGACTTGAGAATAAATTAGTAAAAGACATTTAGATGTTGTTAGGATGTGAATGTCCCTTGCATCGTAATCTGACTTGCACTCTTTCCCTGAGTAGCCCGACTGCATATGAAACTGGTATCCTGATTTTCTTTTGGCCCCAGAACACACACAATCATATGTGTGCACTGAGGCCTGGGTGCAAAATTGACCATGAGGCCCAGGGAATGGCTTGTAGGTTAGGAGGGATATTGAAAGTGTGTTCTCTAGTGGACACAAGACTACCGATTGTGTCAACTGAAACATGTACTGTGAGTGGTGGTAGCAGCATAGCGTTTTTAGGTCTCACCTACCAGACATCGCAAGCTGTCTGGTTGTGAAAGGCTTATTGTGCACATACCAAGAACTTACAATGGCTTTACAGCCTAACCATTGCTTACCATTGGTTGGCTTTATTGTCACTCTTTTTTGCTTGCTTCTTATTTGATGGCTTTCCTTGTCTTGTCTTGTCCATCGTGTGTTTGTTCCCTTCTTGGAGCACAGCCTCTTTACCATCCTTTTGATTGGCTTACTTGTATTGTTCAACCTCTCACTTTTAAGTAACTACTCTTTTCTTTTTTAGGTCTCGCCTGGCGTGGCAGCGCATTCGCTGCTCGCCCGGCGAGATATATTGTAAACGAGGACTTTGAGAAGGGGGCTTGAAGCCCCGCCCCTCATTTCCATTGGCTGGCGTCACCGTTTATGCTAAACGGTGGCCTGTCATTGGAAATGAGGGTTTTCTGTAGACGCCCTTTCCCCTCCGAGCCGGACTCGGTGGCCTGCTTTGCGTCTGTCGCAAAGCACTTTCTTATCTTTATGGGGGCATGTATTTATAATTTGAAACACATGGCCCCATAAAGACAAGAGATCCCCATGTTCCGGTTGCAAAGTGGTCCTCTTTCACTTTCGGGACCGCGCTTGTTTCAACCAGTGCCCGTGTACTCCTCGTCGGCCCTCAACCACCAGTACTCCTGCCTACGAGCCTTCTAGAACACTGATTCTGACAAACGGAGTGTAAGGTAGAAGAAACCTTTGTCTGATGCTACCCTCTCTTGTCTGATGCTACCCTCTCTTGTATGATGCTACCCTCTCTTGTCTGATGCTACCCTCTCTTGTATGATGCTACCCTCTCTTGTCCGATGCTACCCTCTCTTGTCTGATGCTATGCTCTCTTATCTGATGCTACCCTCTCTTGTCTGATGCTACCCTCTCTTGTCTGATGCTACCCTCTCTTGTATGATGCTACCCTCTCTTGTCTGATGCTACCCTCTCTTGTCTGATGCTACCCTCTTGTCTGATGCTAGCCTCTCTTGTCTGATGCTACCCTGTCCGATGCTACCCTCTCTTGTCTGATGCTACCCTCTCTTGTCTGATGCTACCCTCTCTTGTCTAATGCTACCCTCTCTTGTCTGATGCTACCCTCTTGTCTGATGCTAGCCTCTCTCGTCTGATGCTACCCTGTCCGATGCTACCCTCTCTTGTATGATGCTACCCTCTCTTGTCTGATGCTACCCTGTCCGATGCTACCCTCTCTTGTCTGATGCTACCCTCTCTTGTCTGATGCTACCCTCTTGTCTGATGCTACCCTCTTGTCTGATGCTAACCTGTCCGATGCTACCCTCTCTTGTCTGATGCTACCCTCTCTTGTATGATGCTACCCTCTCTTGTCTGATGCTACCCTCTCTTGTATGATGCTACCCTCTCTTGTATGATGCTACCCTCTCTTGTCCGATGCTACCCTCTCTTGTCTGATGCTACCCTCTCTTGTCTGATGCTACCCTCTCTTGTCTGATGCTACCCTCTCTTGTCTGATGCTACCCTCTCTTGTATGATGCTACCCTCTCTTGTCTGATGCTACCCTCTCTTGTCTGATGCTACCCTCTTGTCTGATGCTAGCCTCTCTTGTCTGATGCTACCCTGTCCGATGCTACCCTCTCTTGTCTGATGCTACCCTCTCTTGTCTGATGCTACCCTCTCTTGTCTAATGCTACCCTCTCTTGTCTGATGCTACCCTCTTGTCTGATGCTAGCCTCTCTCGTCTGATGCTACCCTGTCCGATGCTACCCTCTCTTGTATGATGCTACCCTCTCTTGTCTGATGCTACCCTGTCCGATGCTACCCTCTCTTGTCTGATGCAACCCTCTCTTGTCTGATGCTACCCTCTCTTGTCTGGTGCTACCCTCTTGTCTGATGCTAACCTGTCCGATGCTACCCTCTCTTGTCTGATGCTACCGTGTCCGATGCTACTCTCTCTTGTCTGATGCTACCCTCTCTTGTCTGATGCTACCCTCTCTTGTCTGATGCTACACTCTCTTGTCTGATGCTACCCTGTCCGATGCTACCCTCTCTTGTCTGATGCTACCCTCTCTTGTCTGATGCTACCCTGTCCGATGCTACCCTCTCTTGTCTGATGCTACCCTCTCTTGTCTGATGCTACCCTCTCTTGTCTGATACTACCCTCTTGTCTGATGCTACCCTGTCCGATGCTACCCTCTCTTGTCTGATGCTACCCTGTCCGATGCTACCCTCTCTTGTCCTATGCTACCCTCTCTTGTCTGATGCTACCCTCTCTTGTCTGATGCTACCCTCTCTTGTCTGATGCTACCCTCTTGTCTGATGCTACCCTGTCCGATGCTACCATCTCTTGTCTGATGCTACCCTGTCCGATGCTACTCTCTCTTGTCTGATGCTACCCTCTCTTGTCTGATGCTACCCTCTCTTGTCTGATGCTACCCTGTCCGATGCTATCCTCTCTTGTCTGATGCAGCCCTCTCTTGTCTGATGCTACGCGCTCTTGTCTGATGCTACCCTCTCTTGTCTGATGCTACCCTCTCTTGTCTGATGCTACCCTGTCCGATGCTACCCTCTCTTGTCTGATGCTACCCTCTCTTGTCTGATGCTACCCTCTCTTGTCTGATGCTACTCTGTCCGATGCTACCCTCTCTTGTCTGATGCTACCCTCTCTTGTCTGATGCTACCCTCTCTTGTCTGATGCTACCCTCTTGTCTGATGCTACCCTGTCCGATGCTACCCTCTCTTGTCTGATGCTACCCTCTCTTGTCTGATGCTACCCTCTCTTGTATGATGCTACCCTGTCTGATGCTACCCTCTCTTGTCCTATGCTACCCTCTCTTGTCTGATGCTACCCTGTCTGATGCTACCCTCTCTTGTCCAATGCTACCCTCTCTTGTCTGATGCTACCCTCTCTTGTCTGATGCTACCCTCTCTTGTCTGATGCTACCCTCTTGTCTGATGCTACCCTGTCCGATGCTACCCTCTCTTGTCTGATGCTACCCTGCCCGATGCTACTCTCTCTTGTCTGATGCTACCCTCTCTTGTCTGATGCTACCCTCTCTTGTCTGATGCTACCCTGTCCGATGCTACCCTCTGTCTGATGCTACCCTGTCCGATGCTACCCTCTCTTGTCTGATGCTACCCTCTCTTGTCTGATGCTACCTTCTTGTCTGATGCTACCCTGTCCGATGCTACCCTCTCTTGTCTGATGCTACCCTGTCTGATGCTACCCTGTCCGATGCTACCCTCTCTTGTCTGATGCTACCCTCTCTTGTCTGATGCTACCCTCTCTTGTCTGATGCTACCCTCTCTTGTATGATGCTACCCTGTCCGATGCTACCCTCTCTTGTCCGATGCTACCCTCTCTTGTCTGATGCTACCGTGTCCGATGCTACCCTCTATTGTCTGATGCTAACCTCTCTTGTCTGATGCTACCCTCTCTTGTCTGATGCTACCCTCTCGTCTGATGCTACCCTCTTGTCTGATGCTACCCTGTCGGATGCTACCCTCTCTTGTCTGATGCTACCCTGTCCGATGCTACCCTCTCTTGTCTGATGCTACCCTCTCTTCTCTGATGCTACCCTCTCTTGTCTGATGCTACCCTCTCTAGTATGATGCTACCCTGTCCGATGCTACCCTCTCTTGTCTGATGCTACACTCTCTTGTCTGATGCTACCCTCTCTTGTCTGATGCTACCCTCTCTTGTCCGATGCTATCCTCTCTTGCCCGATGCTACGCTCTCTTGTCTAATGCTACCCTCTCCGATGCTACCCTCTCTTGTCCAATGCTACCCTCTCTTGTCCGATGCTGCCCTCTCTTCGATGTTGCCCTCTTTTGTCCAATGCTACCCTCTCCGATACTACTCTCTCTTTTCTAATGCTTCCCTCTCTTGTCCGATACTGCTTTCTCTCTTGCCCAATGCTACCCTCTCTTGTCCACTGCTACCCTCTCTTGTCTAATGCTCCCCTGTCCGATGCTACCCTCTCTTGTCTGATGCTACCCTCTCTTGTCTGATGCTACCCTGTCTGATGCTACCCTCTCTTGTCTGATGCTACCCTCTCTTGTCTGATGCTACCCCTCTCTTGTATGATGCTACCCTCTCTTGTCTGATTCTACCCTGTCCGATGCTACCCTCTCTTGTCTGATGCAACCCTCTCTTGTCTGATGCTACCCTCTCTTGTCTGGTGCTACCCTCTTGTCTGATGCTACCCTGTCCGATGCTTCCCTCTTTTGTCTGATGCTACACTGTCCGATGCTACTCTCTCTTGTCTGATGCTACCCTCTCTTGTCTGATGCTACCCTCTCTTGTCCGATGCTACCCTCTCTTGTCTGATGCTACCCTCTCTTGTCTGATGCTACCCTGTCCAATGCTACCCTCTCTTGTCTGATGCTACCCTCTATTGTCTGATGCTACCCTCTTGTCTGATGCTACCCTGTCCAATGCTACCCTCTCTTGTCTGATGCTACCCTGTCCGATGCTACCCTCTCTTGTCTGATGCTACCCTCTCTTGTCTGATGCTACCCTCTCTTGTATGATGCTACCCTGTCCGATGCTACCCTCTCTTGTCCGATGCTACCCTCTCTTGACTGATGCTACCCTGTCCAATGCTACCCTCTCTTGTCTGATGCTACCCTCTCTTGTCTGATGCTACCCTCTTGTCTGATGCTACCCTCTTGTCTGATGCTACCCTGTCCGATGCTACCCTCTCTTGTCTGATGCTACCCTCTCTAGTATGATGCTACCCTGTCCGATGCTACCCTCTCTCATCTGATGCTACCCTCTCTTGTCTAATGCTACCCTCTCTTGTCTGATGCTACCCTCTCTTGTCCGATGCTACCCTCTCTTGTCTGATGCTACCCTCTTTTGTCTGATGCTACCCTCTCTGATGCTACCCTCTCTTGTCCGATGCTACCCTCTCTTGTCCGATGCTACCGTCTCTTGTCCGATGCTGCCCTCTCTTCGATGTTGCCCTCTCTTGTCCAATGCTACCCTCTCTGATGCTACTCTCTCTTTTCTAATGCTTCCCTCTCTTGTCCGATACTGCTTTCTCTCTTGTCCAGTGCTACCCTCTCTTGTCTGATGCTACCCTGTCCGATGCTACCCTCTCTTGTCTGATGCTACCCTCTCTTGTCTGATGCTACCCTGTCCGATGCTACCCTCTCTTGTCTGATGCTACCCTCTCTTGTCTGATGCTACCCTCTCTTGTCTGATGCTACCATCTCTTGTATGATGCTACCCTCTCTTGTCTGATGCTACCCTGTCCGATGCTACCCTCTCTTGTCTGATGCTACCCTGTCCGATGCTACCCTCTCTTGTCTGATGCTACCCTCTCTTGTCTGATGCTACCCTCTCTTGTATGATGCTACCCTGTCCGATGCTACCCTCTCTTGTCCGATGCTACCCTCTCTTGTCTGATGCTACCCTGTCCGATGCTACCCTCTCTTGTCTGATGCTACCCTCTCTTGTCTGATGCTACCCTCTTGTCTGATGCTACCCTCTTGTCTGATGCTACCCTGTCCGATGCTACCCTCTCTTGTCTGATGCTACCCTCTCTAGTATGATGCTACCCTGTCCGATGCTACCGTCTCTCGTCTGATGCTACCCTCTCTTGCCTAATGCTACCCTCTCTTGTCTGATGCTACCCTCTCTTGTCCGATGCTACCCTCTCTTGTCTGATGCTACTCTCTCTTGTCTGATGCTACCCTCTCCGATGCTACCCTCTCTTGTCCGATGCTACCCTCTCTTGTCCGATGCTACCCTCTCTTGTCCGATGCTGCCCTCTCTTCGATGTTGCCCTCTCTTGTCCAATGCTACCCTCTCTGATACTACTCTCTCTTTTCTAATGCTTCCCTCTCTTGTCCGATACTGCTTTCTCTCTTGCCCAATGCTACCCTCTCTTGTCCAGTGCTACCCTCTCTTGTCTGATGCTACCCTGTCCGATGCTACCCTCTCTTGTCTGATGCTACCCTCTCTTGTCTGATGCTACCCTGTCCGATGCTACCTTCTCTTGTCTGATGCTACCCTCTCTTGTCTGATGCTACCCTCTCTTGTCTGATGCTACCATCTCTTGTATGATGCTACCCTCTCTTATCTCATGCTACCCTCTCTTGTCTGATGCTACCCTCTCTTGTCTGATGCTACCCTCTTGTCTGATGCTACCCTGTCTGATGCTACCCTCTCTTGTCTGATGCTACCCTGTCCGATGCTACCCTCTCTTGTCTGATCCTACCCTCTTGTCTGATGCTACCCTCTCTTGTCTGATGCTACCCTCTCTTGTCTGTTGCTACCCTCTCTTGTCTGATGCTACACTGTCCGATGCTACCCTCTCTTGTCTGATGCTACCCTCTCTTGTCTGATGCTACCCTCTCTTGTATGATGCTACCCTCTCTTGTCTGATGCTACCCTGTCCGACGCTACCCTCTCTTGTCTGATGCTACCCTCTCTTGTCTGATGCTACCCTGTCCGATGCTACCCTCTCTTGTCTGATGCTACCCTCTCGTCTGATGCTACCCTCTCTTGTCTGATGCTACCCTCTCTTGTCTGATGCTACCCTCTCTTGTCTGATGCTACCCTCTCTTGTCTGATGCTACCCTCTTGTCTGATGCTACCCTGTCCAATGCTACCCTCTCTTGTCCGATGCTACCCTCTCTTGTCTGATGCAACCCTCTCTTGTCTGATGCAACCCTCTCTTGTCTGATGCTACCCTCTCTTGTCTGGTGCTACCCTCTTGTCTGATGCTACTCTGTCCGATGCTACCCTCTCTTGTCTGATGCTACCCTGTCTGTTGCTACTCTCTCTTGTCTGATGCTACCCTCTCTTGTCTGATGCTACCCTCTCTTGTCTGATGCTACCCTCTCTTGTCCGATGCTACCCTGTCCGATGCTACCCTCTCTTGTCTGATGCTACCCTCTCTTGTCTGATGCTACCCTGTCCGATGCTACCCTCTCTTGTCTGATGCTACCCTCTCTTGTCTGATGCTACCCTCTCTTGTCTGATGCTACCCTCTTGTCTGATGCTACCCTGTCCGATGCTACCCTCTCTTGTCTGATGCTACCCTGTCCGATGCTACCCTCTCTTGTCTGATGCTACCCTGTCCGATGCTACCCTCTCTTGTCTGATGCTACCCTGTCCGATGCTACCCTCTCTTGAGCGATGCTACCCTCTCTTGTCTGATGCTACCTTCTTGTCTGATGCTACCCTGTCCGATGCTACCCTCTCTTGTCTGATGCTACCCTCTCTTGTCTGATGGTACCCTCTCTTGTATGATGCTACCCTGTCCGATGCTACCCTCTCTTGTCTGATGCTACCCTCTCTAGTCTGATGCTACCCTCTCTAGTCTGATGCTACCCTCTCTTGTCTGATGCTACCCTCTCTTGTCCGATGCTACCCTCTCTTGTCCGATGCTACCCTCTCTTGTCTGATGCTACCCTCTCCGTTGCTACCCTCTCTTGTCCGATGCTACCCTCTCTTGTCCGATGGTACCCTCTCTTGTCCGATGCTGCCCTCTCTATGATGTTGCCCTCTCTTGTCCAATGCTACCCTCTCCGATGCTACTCTCTCTTTTCTAATGCTTCCCTCTCTTGTCCAATACTGCTTTCTCTCTTGCCCAATGCTACCCTCTCTTGTCTGATGCTACCCTGTCCGATGCTACCCTCTCTTGTCTGATGCTACCCTCTCTTGTCTGATGCTACCCTGTCCAATGCTTCCCTCTCTTATCTGATGCTACCCTCTCTTGTCTGATGCTACCCTCTCTTGTCTGATGCTACCCTCTTGTCTGATGCTACCCTGTCTGATGCTACCCTCTCTTGTCTGATGCTACCCTGTCCGATGCTACCCTCTCTTGTCTGATCCTACCCTCTTGTCTGATGCTACCCTCTCTTGTCTGATGCTACCCTCTCTTGTCTGTTGCTACCCTCTCTTGTCTGATGCTACACTGTCCGATGCTACCCTCTCTTGTCTGATGCTACCCTCTCTTGTCTGATGCTACCCTCTCTTGTATGATGCTACCCTCTCTTGTCTGATGCTACCCTGTCCGACGCTACCCTCTCTTGTCTGATGCTACCCTCTCTTGTCTGATGCTACCCTGTCCGATGCTACCCTCTCTTGTCTGATGCTACCCTCTCGTCTGATGCTACCCTCTCTTGTCTGATGCTACCCTCTCTTGTCTGATGCTACCCTCTCTTGTCTGATGCTACCCTCTTGTCTGATGCTACCCTGTCCAATGCTACCCTCTCTTGTCCGATGCTACCCTCTCTTGTCTGATGCAACCCTCTCTTGTCTGATGCAACCCTCTCTTGTCTGATGCTACCCTCTCTTGTCTGGTGCTACCCTCTTGTCTGATGCTACTCTGTCCGATGCTACCCTCTCTTGTCTGATGCTACCCTGTCTGTTGCTACTCTCTCTTGTCTGATGCTACCCTCTCTTGTCTGATGCTACCCTCTCTTGTCTGATGCTACCCTCTCTTGTCCGATGCTACCCTGTCCGATGCTACCCTCTCTTGTCTGATGCTACCCTCTCTTGTCTGATGCTACCCTGTCCGATGCTACCCTCTCTTGTCTGATGCTACCCTCTCTTGTCTGATGCTACCCTCTCTTGTCTGATGCTACCCTCTTGTCTGATGCTACCCTGTCCGATGCTACCCTCTCTTGTCTGATGCTACCCTGTCCGATGCTACCCTCTCTTGTCTGATGCTACCCTGTCCGATGCTACCCTCTCTTGTCTGATGCTACCCTGTCCGATGCTACTCTCTCTTGAGCGATGCTACCCTCTCTTGTCTGATGCTACCTTCTTGTCTGATGCTACCCTGTCCGATGCTACCCTCTCTTGTCTGATGCTACCCTCTCTTGCCTGATGGTACCCTCTCTTGTATGATGCTACCCTGTCCGATGCTACCCTCTCTTGTCTGATGCTACCCTCTCTAGTCTGATGCTACCCTCTCTAGTCTGATGCTACCCTCTCTTGTCTGATGCTACCCTCTCTTGTCCGATGCTACCCTCTCTTGTCCGATGCTACCCTCTCTTGTCTGATGCTACCCTCTCCGTTGCTACCCTCTCTTGTCCGATGCTACCCTCTCTTGTCCGATGGTACCCTCTCTTGTCCGATGCTGCCCTCTCTACGATGTTGCCCTCTCTTGTCCAATGCTACCCTCTCCGATGCTACTCTCTCTTTTCTAATGCTTCCCTCTCTTGTCCAATACTGCTTTCTCTCTTGCCCAATGCTACCCTCTCTTGTCTGATGCTACCCTGTCCGATGCTACCCTCTCTTGTCTGATGCTACCCTCTCTTGTCTGATGCTACCCTGTCCAATGCTACCCTCTCTTATCTGATGCTACCCTCTCTTGTCTGATGCTACCCTCTCTTGTCTGATGCTACCCTCTTGTCTGATGCTACCCTGTCTGATGCTACCCTCTCTTGTCTGATGCTACCCTGTCCGATGCTACCCTCTCTTGTCTGATCCTACCCTCTTGTCTGATGCTACCCTCTCTTGTCTGATGCTACCCTCTCTTGTCTGTTGCTACCCTCTCTTGTCTGATGCTACACTGTCCGATGCTACCCTCTCTTGTCTGATGCTACCCTCTCTTGTCTGATGCTACCCTCTCTTGTATGATGCTACCCTCTCTTGTCTGATGCTACCCTGTCCGACGCTACCCTCTCTTGTCTGATGCTACCCTCTCTTGTCTGATGCTACCCTGTCCGATGCTACCCTCTCTTGTCTGATGCTACCCTCTCGTCTGATGCTACCCTCTCTTGTCTGATGCTACCCTCTCTTGTCTGATGCTACCCTCTCTTGTCTGATGCTACCCTCTTGTCTGATGCTACCCTGTCCAATGCTACCCTCTCTTGTCCGATGCTACCCTCTCTTGTCCGATGCTACCCTCTCTTGTCTGATACTACCCTCTCTTATCTGATGCTACCCTCACTCGTCTGATGCTACCCTCTCTTGTCTGATGCTACCCTCTCTTGTCTGATGCTACCCTCTTGTCTAATGCTACCCTGCCTGATGCTACCCTCTCTTGTCTGATGCTACCCTCTCTTGTCTGATGCTAACCTCTCTTGTCTGATGCTACCCTCTTGTCTGATGCTACCCTGTCCGATGCTACCCTCTCTTGTCTGATGCTACCCTGTCCGATGCTACCCTCTCTTGTCTGATGCAACCCTCTCTTGTCTGATGCTACGCGCTCTTGTCTGATGCTACCCTCTCTTGTCTGATGCTACCCTCTCTTGTCTGATGCTACCCTGTCCGATGCTACCCTCTCTTGTCTAATGCTACCCTCTCTTGTCTGATGCTACCCTCTCTTGTCTGATGCTACCCTCTTGTCTGATGCTACCCTGTCTGATGCTACCCTCTCTTGTCTGATGCTACCTTGTCTGATGCTACCCTCTCTTGTCTGATGCTACCCTCTCTTGTCTGATGCTACCCTCTCTTGTATGATGCTACCCTGTCCGTTGCTACCCTCTCTTGTCCGATGCTACCCTCTCTTGTCTGATGCTACCCTCTCTTGTCTGATTATCTCTCTCTTGTCTGATGCTACCGTCTCTTGTCTGACGCTACCCTCTTGTCTGATGCTACCCTGTCCGATGCTACCCTCTCTTGTCTGATGCTACCCTGTCGGATGCTACCCTCTCTTGTCCGATGCTACCCTCTCTTGTCCGATGCTACCCTCTCTTGTCCGATGCTACCCTCTCGTCCGATGCTACCCTCTCTTGTCCGATGCTACCCTCTCTTGTCCAATGCTTCCCTCTCTTGTCCGATGCTGCTTTCTCTCTTATCCAGTGCTACCCTTTGTCCAGTGCTACCCTCTCTTGTCTTGCTCCATGTGAGGAACAAAGACATGCTGGACAGCCTAAAATAAATAGAGCAAATAGAAAGCAAGTAAATGCAAGTAAATGCGTGCTACAAAACACAAAGCCAATGGTAAGCAATGGGCGGAATGCATTCCCAGGGACGCGTTCAGCATGTCCCCAATATGTCTTTGCAACCAGACAGCTGTGCTCTCTGGTAGGCTTCAACCTAAAAAGAGTTTCATGTGTGCAAGCCAGGTCACATTTGAACTTGAAAAAACAAGGGGGCATATTAGCAAGACCGGCGATAAAATTATCGCCGTTTTAGCGGCAGGAAACTGCCGCTAAAACGGCGATAATGGGCTTGCTAATATGCGTTATAGAATTCCAATAGAAGCCCAGGTTAGATGTCCTGCACATCTAACCTGGGCTTCTATTGAATTCTATAACGCATATTAGCAAGCCCATTATCGCCGTTTTAGCGGCAGTTTCCTGCCGCTAAAACGGCGATAATTTTATCGCCGGTCTTGCTAATATGCCCCAAGCTTTTTAAGAGCCTTGCAAGGTATGGAAGACTGCATGAATTTGAGCTTGCTGTGGGCAATCTTTGCTTTAATATCAGGGAAAATAATAGTAAAAACCGGCCCAGCAGACCATAAAACAGGCCCACAAACAGCCAAAAAACAAGCATTAAAAATGCAATAGGTCTCGCCTTTCATTAAGTTAAAGCCATTTGCTTTGCTATACAATACCATTAGCAAAGAAAATGGCTTTAACTTAATCAAAGGCGAGACCTATTGCATTTTCAATGCTTGTTGTTTAAGCCCTCAATCAGTGTGCAAGTGTTTTCCCATTCTCATCCTTGAGCATTCCTTTCCCCTGCCAAATTTCTGCCCATGTGCTCCATGTTGCTTTCTAGCTTGTGTCCTTCTCCCCACTCCATTGTTGCTCTCTCCCTTGTGTGATGCTTTTCCCCTCCTCCCCACTAGCTTGATTTTTATATTCTCCCTGCCCACTCACGTTGCTTCCTCTGTCCCCCTTCTAGCCCTTATTTTATAAAATTTTATTTTGATGTGTTTTTTTTAAATTTCTTATTTAGCGCGAACTTGACCCGAAGGTATCAGAGCCCTTTACATGAGCACCAGTTGTGTTACCCACACTCACAGGATGTTACGTTTCCCTGCTGAGATTCGAACTCGGTTCCCCAGCTTTGAGGTTGACTGATCTAGCCGTTAGGCTGTTGCTGTTATCCCTTCCGCCTTACAAAAAATGCGACTCTAATTTCATTTTTTTAAATTTACCAATCCATTTTGAATCAGTAAATAACAGAAATGGCACCCACATACTTTTAAAGGCATGCATGCACATACGTCATCATGCATGAACAAGCATATTGCATTATGCATGCAAACACCTATGGAATGATAAGATTGGCATCATTGCTTATTTTTCTTTTAGAAAATGTTGCACAATATCTGCAAAAAGTGCCTTTTTGTACAGCATTGCCAAAAGGCATTAACAAAGCCAATAGGTCCTAAAGACGAGACCTATTGGCCTTGCCTATGCTTGTTGAAAATATAGTAGTGGGCATGCATTTTTACCTGTTCGAAGTGATTGTGCAATCCCTGCTGAAGCCAGTTGGATGCATTTCAGATTGCCTCTGCTTTGACATGGCACAAGATGGAGCTTGTGATACAGCCTCCCCAGACACTGGAAGTGTAGTGCCTGCATTCCCAAGCTGGAAAGTGTGTCCCTAAACATTGAAATGTGGAGGAATAGAGACAAGGATGCCTTTAGAAATTCAAATTTGGTAACCTTCTTAGCAGAGATTGCAAATTAGTCCTTCCTGAGCACTTCCACTTGATTGATAGAGGGGGAATTGGAACGAGTAAGCAGAATCGGTTGTTTGAGGGTGAGACGTTTCTGGCTAAGGCCTGCCCTTTCTTCTTGCCCCCGAGTGCCCATCCAGGAAGGCGTATGACAGTCAGGTGCAGAACTTCACACTATTGTGCTCATATTATGGCTGCTCCTGCTTGGAGGGAGCCGCATCACTTTTTGCAGGGAGAGCCATCACCTTACACAACGACTGTGCCTGTGCTGCAGCCAGCAAATGAAATGTGAAAAGGTCCTGCACTTAACTGATTTCTTTACATTGGGCAGTGGATCCACATCCCCTGTGTGGAACAATGTGTGGAAAATGGGAACCAAGCTTTCCCATTTTGTTCCAGTTACAAGCTTCTTCAGTGAACAAGGATGTGGTACTCCACAGAGTACTTGGGAACTGCTGTGATCCAGAGCTGGTTTTGCTGATAGCCAGTCTTCAGTGCAGTGACAAGACATGACCTCAAGCTGGTGTGTCGTATTGGAGAGCTGTGTGTTAGCCTCAGTCCTGGGACGCTGCCAGGCTGCCTGCCTGCTGAGGGGAGAAGGAGCAACTTGTCCCACAGGCACTGTTTTCCTAAGGAGGAGAAGTCCAGCCACTGGATCCGGAGAGGGGAGCCACTCAGGAGAACTAGACCGCTGTGGGAATATGCCAGGAGTTGGCCCAAGTATTCCTGAGGGTATCCCAGTCTTCCTACATACCCAGGAAAAGCCAACGTGAACTTGTGATTTGTCAGTATTCCCCTCCAGCAACCATCACAGAGGAAGACCAGAGAATATGTGCTAAGGGCCTTTGCAGTAACCCTGCATTATGGACTGGAGGACACCACCCCATGTTTTTCATGTTCCAAGTTCTTCTTAACCAAGGAAGGCAGTGCTCCAGACAGTAATCAAATGGCTGCTGTGAGGTTAGGGCTGGTGTCTGCATGACAGCCAGTCACCCAGAGGTGAGGGGACACCACCTAAAATCTGCAACTTGCTGGAGAAGCTAGTAGCCAGCCTACCCCCTAGAGGCCTGCCTGCTCGGAGAGCGAAAGAAAGTGCCTGGCCCTGAAGGAGGAGAGACTGTCCACGAGAAGAAACTAAGATGTGCCCCTGATGTGTGAGACACCCAGAAGAAGATGACTAACCAGTGGGAGCATTACTGGGCTCAACCTGTGATGTGAGACGTTGTCCAGTCTCCTCAAGCGTTATTCTAGAGGTCAACTGTGTGAAGAAGCATAATTGATTAGCACAGTGTCAACCAGCACTTCTACAGTCAGAGACTGGCACTGCCACTGCTAGCGTACGGTTTAAGAAAGAGGGACAATTCACTCCTGAAGAGGGAAGTCTGCAACAGCCTGGGGGCAGCACCTGCTAGGGAATCCCGGCCAGGATCTGAACTTGCCATGGATGCACAGCCCAGAGGCTGCATAGCCTGAAGGCCAGAACTCACCATTCCTGCCTGCCAAGCCAATACTTGAAGTGGACCATGAAAGAGAGAGAGGCAGGATAGCCCCGCGGACAAAACGACACCACTGAAGATCCAGCGAGTGTACGCTGACGTGCCCATATGCCAGCACCTGCCAGGCCGAGTCCTTCACCAAGCAGGTAACCTGGAAGTACTGCTTCTAGTGACTGAGAGACTGACAAACTGTAAATGTGAGCAAAGCCAAATCACGAAAAGGATTTACCCTTATCAATAAAACTCTTTTGGGCTAAAAAACTATAGAAACTTAGTCACCATTTGCCCATTGGCAATCACTTGTGGAACTTGATTTCAGTAGCAGCTGCTACCGGACAGGGGTGGTGAGGCAATGGGAAGGGCGGGGGATAAATCAATAAAAAAAAACACTTACCACCGCCTCCCTTGCATCCTCTTCGTCTTCCGGTCTCCAGTCCTGCTGGCAGCAGCAGCAGGAAGCACCCAGCACACAGGCTCCCCTGAGCAAATCGCAACGCTGCAATACAGCGTTGTGATTGGTCTGAGCGCCGTGGATTGGTGCTCAGACTTGAACAGAGAGCCTGTGCATGTTCCTGACCAGGCTGTGTAATGCAGCCTGGTAGGAACATGCAAAGTGCGCATAAACTGTTTGGTTGGCCCAAGAGGGCCAGCCAAACAGTTCATGCACACTTTGGGAGTGCAAACCACTCCTCCCCTGCTCTGGCCAGCCCCGCCCGCCCAAACTGGCCACTGACTGCATGCAATCGGAAAAATAAAATGACAATAACGATACGTTATTGTCATTTTATTTTTCCTTTTTGCGCAGTGGGGCAACGCTCCTCCAGCTTAGCGGAGGAGCCGTCACTGCTTGATCCTAATTTTGCCTACACTCTACCCTCATCACGAGGGGATACCACAGAGCAGGAGGGAGAGCACTGGGGTGGGTGCAAGCTTTCATTATGAGTCCAGTGCTGAGACTCTAACCATAAATCTGCTATCTGTCTAATTGTGTAGGATTTCTTACTGCTGTATTATTAAAAATAATTTCCTTTCTAAAGACACAAGCATTGGACTGGGCAGTAATTTATTTGGTCTGTTGATTGATTGTTGGGCTCTGATTCTATACCCCCCACAGTTCCTCCCCGAGACTCGCCACCCTGAGAGCCAAGTGTGGAAAGGGTGTACTTGGTCCAGTTGCTGAGCCATAGTAGGATTGACCCAGGACCACAGTAGCAAATCACCTCAACTATCACAGTTGGGGCCTAGTAGCCGCTTCCTGCCCTGTGCCTTCCGAATGGAGTCTGACAATAATTTATTATTATTATTAATATTATTACCCGTTGATTGTAACGTTTTTAGCTCAGTCACCCCCTTAAGTTAGCACTATCTTGTTCTAGGCCTACAAACGTATTGGAACTTTAGATTGAATCTGTTTATTATTTTGGGTAGCTGAAACATTCTGTGGCCTAGTACCTAACTTGAAAGTTGAACATATACTGGCAATAGAGGGATTCAAAGTACAAGAACAAGCGCCTTCGCCATGGAATAATCCTTGAAAACATTCTGAGACATAATGCAGGTCCACCTTAATGGTGCCTAACTCTTGCTCATCGACATCATTAGAAACGAGGAATAGTCCACCTGAGGTGATTACTGTTACCTTTTCCAAAACACTTGCTGCCTCACAGGAACCAGAATGTCTGGTCAACTCTTTGCCACGATCAATCCAGCTTTGGGATGAACGCTATTAAGAAGATGATGATCAATTCTACCTTCTGATATTTGTAACAACTATAAAACCTTATCCTGGGAACAGCAAGTTAGTTGTCTATGGCATGTGTAGTGTGATCATGGTTATCTTTAAAATAGACAGAAGTCACCTTCGTATGAGGGCCGAAGGGCATCGTCTATGAATTACAATGTAACTGTTTCTGTGTTGTAGCATGTTTTGAAGCTAAGTTGTTAATCATGCAGGAGTTTGTGGTTTTTGTGTCTCATGCACATTACTGAAGTCATGGTGCAGCTAGAAGCTTGGCTTCTGACTTGACGATCCTTTCTAATAGCTGGTTGTAAAAGATTACATAAAGTAGTAAACTACTGAAAATTTAATTTTCCTAAAAGGTAGATTTTTCATTATTTTTAGAATTTTTTATTTATTTCAAGTACTTACAACTTTGTGTCAGGGACACCACACAAGGTCTTGGCTATGTCCTTTGGAAACTCATCGATTGGTAATGTGCCCACTGTGTTGCTTGCTTTTGCTTTGTTGATCCACTGCTATTTTTGTCATTGGAAGCATAGGATAAGAGACAGTTTGAAAAAGATATCACTAGAGAACACTATGGGGGAGATTTACTAAGATTTTGCGCCGTGTTTGCGTCACAAAAGTGACGCAAAACGGCGCAAAATCTTCTTTTCCTAATTTAATTTCCAGTGCTAAACTTGTTTAAAGCTAGAAATAACATAAAAGTAATGCGAAGCAGCGCATAGCCCTGCTTTGCATTACTTGGCGCCATGGGGGCGTGCCAAGGGTGGTGCATGGGTGTTCCCATGCAACCACCCAAGGTTTCTCACGCTAAACCCAATTTACTAAATACAGTAGATTGAGTTTACCGTCAATCAATCAGGGGTTTGTTAAAGCGCGACTACTCACCCGTAAGGGTCTCAAGGCGTGAGAAAACTGCACCCTTTTAAACTAAGCGCAAGGAAGGAGAAATGCTTTCATTTCTCCTTCCTTTTTCGACTTTGCATGCGTGCTGCACTGTGCAGCATGCATACAAAGTGGGAAAAGCTTTCCTTCATGTTTAGGCATAGTATTTTGTACAGGAAGGGTACCCTTCCTGTACAAAACCTATGCTAGACTCACACACACACCCTAGCGCTATGCCGCTAAGGTGGTGCGTAGCGCATGGCAGCAGTAATCAGCGTTGGCGCAATGGAAAGGGGAGGAGAGAGCCATATCTTTGAAAATATGGTGCTTTCCTGCTCCTTCCCTGTTGCGCAACGCAGCGCAGCCTTGCGGGGGCTGCGCTGCGTTGCGTGGAGATTTGGTAAATCTGAAAGAGACTATTAGTTATAGATTCCTTACCTTAGAATTACCCCCAGGCGTCAGACTGAATCCGGAGAATTTTTCTTCAGCAGTACCCCTGCGCGTCGGTCGACTCAGCGTTTGTCATTGGCGTCGTGATCGCCGGAATGACGTCGCGGTATCTACTTAGACGCCGCACCTGCGCGCTGACGTCAGTCTTTCTTTTTCCGCGCCAGCCAGCGCAGATCCGGAGACAGCAGTACCCTTAGTCACTTTTTGACTAATACTTTTTCGACTTTTGTCGACATCTTTTTCGAGTCATTTGACTCCTGGTGCACGTAGGGATGTCCCATTGTCAGACCGGCTTCAAACCCTGTGACTCCTGTCACAAGTTAATGTCGGTCACAGACCCACACCTCGCGTGCCTTTGGTGCCTGGAGCGCGACCACGACCCGAAGTCGTGCTCCAACTGTCGGACCATGAACCCGAAGTCTTTGCGGGAGCGGTCCCGAAAGCTTCTGGAGTCCCGGCAGTCAGCTCCGCGCCGCACGAGGTCCCGGTCGAGAGGGAGGTCGCTGGACCGGTCGCGGAGTCACCACCATCACTCCTCATCGAAGTCTTCGTCTTTGGGTAAGTCGAAGCACAAGAAGAAGGCAAAGAAGCATCGTCGCTCTTCGCCTTCTCCCCGTCCGACGTGACGCGGGACGTGGAAGGTAGTCGTCCTTCGGCCCCGCCCGCGGAGCCTGCTGGGACGGCTCCAAGCTTCCCGGGAACCGGAGCGTCCCCTGCCCAGCTTCGTGCATTTTACGAAGCTCTCCACTCCATCTTTGAGCAGCCCGACTCCGCCTGTGCGCCTTCAGGCCCCGCGAACTCGGCTGGGGGCTCTAGGCCTTCGATGCCTGCGGCTCCGGCCTCGGCACCGCAGGGCCCCCAGGGATCCAGGCCTGGATCCGGATCGATGCCGGTCGCCCTCACGACGCCTCCTCCGGCACAATACCTCTGAAGATGCCTCTGCCACCTCCGACGCCGGTTGTGTCCCCGGCCGGCGCCGATCCCGGCCTCCCCCTCGGCTTGGACACAGAGCTGGGCCGGCATCAACAGACGCCGGTACCGTCGCCGACCGGTACTTTTGTACCACTGTTCTACTCTGGCATTCCCTTTCGCCCTGAGTGGCAGTTAGAGGAGGGTGAGGAGGACTGAGAGGGGTCTGTCGACCCTTTGGCAGACCAGCTTGAGGAGCCGGACTGGAGAGAGGAGTTGGATGAGGCCAGTGGTCTGGATACCTCCCCAGACCTTGGCATGCTTTCTCCCCCTACTGTGGCCACGGAGGAGGGAGCCTCCTACACTGTGGTGTTGCGTAGGGCAGCTGAGGCCTTGGGCCTTGAGTTTCCTATGGTGGCAGTCAGGACTAATCTCCTGACTGAGGTGCTTCAGCCGGCAGCAGCCTCTTCGGAGCCCCTACTGCCATTCATGAGGCCCTCATAGACATCCTTCTGGGCACTTGGTCCAGGCCCAGCACAGGGGCTCCTGTGGCTAGGATGATTGCCCGACGCCACCGCCCGGCCCCGCGTGACCCAATTTTCCTCTCCCAACACCCTACCCCCGAGAGCTTGGTTGTCCAAGCCTCAACATCCAAAGGCGCGTTCCCTTCTGCTCCCCCAGATAGGGAATCCAAGAAGCTGGACCATCTTGGGAAGAAGATGTTTTCTTCCGCAAGCTTAGGACTGCGGTCGGTGAACACCGCATGTCTCTTGGGCCGTTACACCCACTCTGTGTGGGACACGGTTGCGCAGGTGCTGCCACAGTGCCCGGAGGAGGCGCTGCGAAGTTCGCCATTGGATGTGGGCTGGACACCGCCGACTCGCTGAGTAGAACGATTTCTACATCAGTAGCCCTGAGGTGCTACACCTGGCTGAGATCCACTGGCTTTTCTGGGGTTGTCCAATCGACTCTTTTGGACATGCCCTTTGATGGCCGTTGCCTGTTTGGCGACAAGGCGGACAGTGCGCTCGAGCACTTTAAGGATTCTAGAGCTACGGCTAGATCCTTGGGCCTCGCTGCCAACTCTCGTCGTGTGCAGTCTGCCTTTCGCCCCTTTCGTGGCTATGGAAGGGGTGCCCCACCACGTTCCACCCAGGGCCACAGGTCGGCGCAAGCTACCCAGCCTCTGCACGGCCAGGGACGTGGGACCCAACGCCGTGGGTCTGGGGGCCAGCGGATGGTCCAGTCCACCAGTGCCCCCTCTGCAGCAGTCTCTAAGCCTTCCTAATCAGATCTTTCAGGGCCACCAGTTGCCAGTGGGCGGCAGGATCCGCCATCACCTCCCTTACTGGCACAACATCACGTCGGACAGGTGGGTTTTGCAGATAGTACAAAGGGGCTACTCTCTCCCCTTCGAGACTACCCCTCCCTCTATGCCACCCTACACTCCATCACATATCGGAGGATCACTTGGCCCTACTCCGTCAGGACGTTCCACCTCTCTTGGCCAAGAGAGCTATCGAGCGAGTCCCTGTCTCAGAAGTAGATCGTGGTTGTTACTCCCACTACTTCCTGGTGCCCAAGAAGGACAAAGACCTGCGTCCTATCTTGGATCGCAGGGATGTCAACCGCTTCCTCCGGAAGGAGAAGTTCAAAATGTTGACATTGGCTCAGGTCCTGTCTGCCCTCGACCATGGAGACTGGATGGTAGCGTTGGACTTGCAGAACGCTTACTTTTACATTCTCGTCCTGCCAGCCCACAGGCGTTACCTATGGTTCACGGTAGGCCACGAGCATTTTCAGTTCACCTTGCTCCCCTTCGGCCTTACCAGCACCCCTCGGGTGTTCACGAAAGTGATGGCGGTGGTCGCAGCTCATCTGCGCAGATCAGGGGTTCCAGTCTTCCCCTATCTCGATGACTGGCTGTTGAAAGCGGGTTTGCCCCAGGCTGTCGTCTCCCACCTCCAGACTACGGCAGACCTTCTGCATTCGCTGGGGTTCACTATCAATGAGACGAAGTCGCACCTGATTCCCTCTCAGAAGCTCCTTTTCATCGGAGCAGTTCTGGATACAGCGCAGTTTCGGGCTTATCCTCCCGAGCAGCGAATCCGGGATATTCGGGCTATGATACCGATGTTTCAGTCTCTATCCCGGGTTTCGGTAAGATTGACCTTGAGGCTGCTGGGCCTCATGGCCTCCTGCATCCTGCTGGTGGATCATGCCAGGTGGCATATGCGGGCTCTGCAGTGGGACCTGAAGTTCCAGTGGGCGCAGCATCAGGGGAATCTTTCCGATGTTGTCCAGATCTCGGAGGGCACTGCACACCAATTGCAGTGGTGGCTAACAAACCAGGATTGGGTCAAAGGCAGATACCTTTCCCTTCCCCAACCAGATTTCACAGTGGTGACAGAATCGTCACTTCTGGGATGGGGCGGCCACATGGGAGAGGCGGAGATCAGAGGCCTCTGGTCTCCGGCGGAGTCCGGGCTCCACATCAACCTGTTGGAGCTCCAGGCGATTCGTCTTGCACTGAAAGCATTCCTTCCTTCTGTCAAAGGAAGAGTGGTGCAGGTGTTCACAGACAACACCACCGCCATGTGGTACTGCAACAAACAGGGCGGGGTGGGGTCATGGACCCTATGTCAAGAGGCTCTCCGCCTCTGGAAGTGGCTGGAACATCAGGGCATGTCCCTGGTGGTTCAACACCAGGGCGGACGAGCTCAGCTGCCGGTGCATGATGGATCACGAGTGGCGTCTTCACTCGGAGGTGGTGCAAGGTCTCTTTCAGCAGTGGGGAGAGCTTTGGTTAGATCTGTTCGCCACCGAAAAGAACGCACAATGTCAGCAGTTCTGCACGTTGGAATTTACAAGGCGGCACTCGCTCGGCGACGCTTTTCGTCGCGAGTGGAATTGCGGTCTTCTATACGCCTTTCCGCCTATACCACTTCTGCCCAGAGTGCTGAAGAAGATCAAGTGCGACCGAGCCCAAGTCATTTCTTGTGGCTCCGGACTGGGCACGAAGAGTCTGGTATCCCGAGCTCTTGAACATGGCCATCTATCCTCCGGTCAGTCTGCCTCTTCGGGAGGATCTTCTGTCGCAGCAGCAGGGGATGGTCCTCCACCCAAACCTGTCCAGCCTCCACCTCCTTGCGTGGAGATTGAGCGGCGACAGTTGACAGCTTTCGACCTTCCTCCTGAAGTCTGTAATGTCATCTTGGCAGCCAGGCGTCCCTCCACTAAAACGGTATACGCTTATAGTTGGAACAAATTTGTGGTATGCTGCGCAGCAAAAGGCTGTGGATCCCCTTTCTGCCTCTCTTTCTGAAGTTCTTCTCTTCATTCTTTCTTTGGCCCAGTAGGGCTCTGCTCTGGGCACCCTTAAAGGCTATCTTTCGGCCATTTCGGCCTTTCTTCGCTTTCCTGATCAGCCTTCTCTTTTCAAGTCCCCTATTGTAAATAGATTTCTTAAGGGCATTACTCACCTCTTTCCTCCTATTCCTTTCGTAATGCCCCAGTGGAACTTGTATCTGGTCTTAACTTACCTTACCTCCTTTCGAGCCACTACATAATTGTGCTCTCAGACTCTTGACCTTAAAGAGTGCTTTTCTGGTGGCCATCACCACTGCTCGCAGGGTGAGTGAGCTTCAGGCTTTTTCTTCTAAACCCCTTTTCCTTGCTGTTCATCCGGACAAAGTTGTCCTTCGAATTAGACCTTCTTTTCTTCTCAAAGTGGTTACCTCTTTCCACATAGGACAGACCATCACTTTGCCCACCTTCTTCCCGCCCCCCATCCTTCCAAGGAGGAGGAGAGGCTCCACCATCTAGATCCAAAACGCGCGCTATCATTTTATCTGGATCGCACACAACAATTCCGGGTGGATGATCAACTCTTTGTTGGCTATGTGGGCGCCAAGAAAGGTCGGGCTGTGCAAAAATGAACCATCTCTCGATGGGTCGTTCTTTGCATTAAAATCTGTTATTCCTTGGCGAAAAAGGAGCCTCCAGTAGGGCTGCTCGCCCATTCCACCAGGGCGACGGCAGCCACTACTGCTTTGGGACGTGGAGTCCCCCTCAGCGACATCTGCCAGGCAGCCACGTGGGCATCTCTGAACACGTTCACTAAGCATTATTGCCTGGATAGTCAGGTACGGAGAGACGGCGTCTTTGGCCGTTCAGTTCTCCAGGACTTTCTGGTGTGAACTTAGTTTGCAGACCCACCTCCGGGGTTGGTATTGCTGGGGTATATATTCTAAGGTAAGGAATCTATAACTGTCTCTTTCAGATGAACAAGTTACTTACCTTCGGTAACGATATATCTGTAAGAGACATATATTAGTTATAGATTCCTTACCACCCCATCCATCCTCCCCGTTCTGCGAATTGACTTCTAGAGTAAGGGACTCCCTTTCAGGGCCCTAGTTTTGTGCACCAGTGGTCAGTGTTTTGCATGGCTCTGTGCTTCTGGCGTGGAATGTCGTGTAAAGAACTGACGTCAGTCACATTCCGGCGATCACGACGCCAACGACGAATGCCGAGTCGACTGACGCCACCTACCGACGCGCAGGGGTACTGCTGAAGAAAAATTCTCCAGATTCAGTCTGACGCCTAGGGGTAATTTCAAGGTAAGTAATCTATAACTAATGTATGTCTCTTACAGATATATCATTACCGAAGGTAAGTAACATGTTCATCTCCCCCTATGACTTCCAGAGTTCTGTGGACGGTTCTATTCAGGAAGTTTAGAGTCCTCAAATGGTAAATTTGGATTTAGGGGTATTGAACAGGAACTGGTAACTGAAGACATATGGCTCCGCTAATAAATTAGTTTTTCATATGGATTAAGAATAGGTGATCCATTATGACACTAGGAGATCAATCAAAAGGCTAATCTTGGATTGGCCTGGTAATTTATAGATTCTTCCATTACTTGGACAGATGACATCTCGTTTTCAGTCAGGAAACATCCAGACATGTTGTGTACATTCAGAAGCCTGCCCAGTTTTTATTTCAGCAGGCTGGCATAGAAGAATTCTTGGAAGTCCAATTTTGAGTTGAGTTGTGATCGAAGCATAATTAAAGGATGTAAGCAATGAGCTGAAGCAAGCAAGGCTTTGAATATGTGCCTATTTCATTTATATATGTTATGGATTTGTTACTTCTCCAGTATTGGGGTATCTTTCATAGATTCACATGCTTGAATCATTCCCTGATGTCGAGTGGGAGTCCCACGGTACATAAAAAGCAGTAAGCAATGACTTTAACATTAAAGTTAATAGAGAAAAGCATTCACTTTAATATCTTGTCCTAGTCATTAGGAATGGTCCAAACTCCAGCCAATCAGGCAACAGCACCTTCTAGAACCCTCTTCACAGAGGCTCCAGGCTCTCATATTTTCTACCGCACGTTGTGTGAAGGGAGTCTCCCTGAGCTCTGCTCAGTACTTTTTCTTGGCCTTCTGGATTTCTTCAGATCTTCAGTTCAAAATGTCTTCTTCTAAAAGATCTCTTTTCAGGCATTGTGATTCTTGTGGGAAACTCGGACTTCATTCAGATGATCCCCACAAGAAGTGTATCTACTGCCTTCACCCTGATCACCAGGTGAGAGACTGTAAAATGTGTAGGACTTTCTCTCAAAAGACCTTGAGAGATAGAGAATGACGTCTTCTTCTGTGGCTACAGAAGCTAAAAATTAAAGACAATCCTCTATCTGATGAGGAGAGTGATTCCTCACTTAGGACTACAGCTTCTAAGAAAAGGGTATGTGAGGCGGAGCTGGTGTCTCCTAAGGCTGCTAAGGAGTTGAAGAAGCATCACCACGCCTCAAAACCTGAAGATCAGCTTTCCTCTTGAAAAAAGGAACCAGCCTCTGTTAAGGGTCAATCTGTGCCCTCTACGCCTTCTAAGTCTTCTTCAAAAATGAAGCAGACGTCCAGGTCTCTTCCAGAGATAGATTTACCACATAAAAAAGATGCTCTGTCGACGACACTCTCGTTGACGAGAACTTCCGTCGCCACTACTACGACGACGTCGACTTTCTCTTCGCCTCAGTCTAAGCTGATCATGTCATCGGCATCTTCTCCATCGACTATAGTCTCTGTGAGGGTGAGACCTTCTTCATTGTCGACAGCTTCGTCTTCTTCTTCGACGAAAAACCAGAGACTTCAGTCAGGACCTTCATCGATGGATATTTCGTTGCCGCTGTGGCTGTCGGCGGCTCTAAAGAAGAAGTCTCTCTCATCGGCATTGCCCTCGTCGACGGTAGCTTTGTCGACGGTAGCCTCGTCGACGGAGCCAAAGACTTTAGATGCAGATCTTCGTCGTCGATCCTCGTCGACGTCCAGCCCGTCGACGGAAGAACTGTCGACATAAATTGCATCGACATCCTCGTCTGTGGTTGGTTTGACATCGTCATCAATGTTAGTCCCGTCGACGAAGCTGACAGCATCTAAAGAGAAAACAGGACTTTTACCTAAGAGAAGAGTTTCACAGGAAGTGATATTGCCCATTCACACTTCTCCTAGTAAGGTTTCTCCCTGTCCTCCAGAGGAAACTTTTGATTACAGAGCAGATGAAGAGGAATCAGAGGACGATGGTATGTTTGGGGTGGCTCGCAGTCCGTCTGCCCTTCTAATAAAGTGTCAGGATGATGAAGAGGAGGATTATGCGTACTATCCTCAAGACCCCAACCAAGATAGGCAAAGGGAGCAAATAATACAAATGCCTTAGTTTCAAACTTGCAACATATGGTAGAGGATTACTACCGCAGATTCCCTCCTTCAGAGCTGGCATCCTCAGTTCCTCAGACTCCTATTACGCAACCTTCCTTGCTAATTAGATCTCCCTCTCCTGTTTCTCCATTACCTGTAGCAATGCCGCAACACAACATGATTACCAGATTCAGAGACTATCGCCTTCCACTCCACCTCCAATAGACTCACCACCTGAGGACATAGGGGGTTTCCATACCCTTTTGGAGAGAGCGACAAAGAGGTTTCAGCTTCCTATGGTAACTAAACAGGCTAATTGTTTCCTGTACGATTTCAAGGAACAAACAAAGAGACAGGTTCTCTCTATTCCCATAGTAGACTTCATATGGCAAGAAGTTTTAAAAGTCATGAAAATACCAGCCTCAATTCCGGCAGTCTTGCCTAAGTTGGAAAAAAAGTATAAGGCGCCTGATAATTCACCTGCCTGCCTTATCGGACAGCCTAAGCCGGATTCTGTGATTTCACAAGCGGCTCAACGTCGTGCCAGAAATCCTGCTTCTCCACTGTGTGCCCTTCCAGATAGGGATGGAAGGCGTCTCTACTCCATCGGTAAAAAGTTTTCCACCATGGCAGCAATAACTGTTAGAGCAGCCAACTCTATTGCCATTTTGGGCAGATACGACCGCCAAATGTGGTCGGACATTTCGCCTTTTATAGAAATGTTGCCTGAGGAATCGAAAGCTGAGGCATTGAAAATTCTGCAGGAGGGGGAAAGGATCTCGGCTGAGATCATCGATTGCGCAGTAGATGTTTCCTCCACAGGATTCCGTCAACTGGCTGGGGCGGCAGTCCTGAGGCATCAGGGCTGGTTAAAGGCTACTTCTTTAAGGCAAGAAGTTCAGACGAAGGTGATTCACATGCCTTACGATGGTGAATCCCTATTTGGTCACCACATCGACGAAGACCTTCAAACCATCAAGAAGGACACAGATACTGCAAAGGCTCTTAGCACTCTGCAGTTCAGGAAACAGCCTTTTCATGGAGCAAGAGGTCATGGTTCTTCCTCCCTTCTGGGAGGTTACAGCCAGTACAAGCAGTACCAGCGATATCAAGGTCAATCACGATACTCATCATTGCAAAATCAGCAGTCGTTTAAACAGCCTCCTGCCGCTTCCTACAAGTATTACAGAGGAAAGACTGCCTTCAGAGGCAGGAAAAACACCAAGAAGCAGTGTCAAACACCCAGTGCCGGCCACAGTTCCCACCAATCCTGCCAAAGTTGGTGGAAGAATTTCCTTTTTCCTCCCCCAATGGTCTGCAATAACAACAGACAGATGGGTTTTAGATATAGTTTCCAACGGTCACACTATGGAATTTCAGAAGATTCCTCCGAACTGCCCTCCCAGAGGTCCCCCTCCTTCTCATTTAAAGGAACTTTTGTCTCAGATAGAGATAATGTTAAAAAAGGGAGCGATCGAAGTGGTACCAGGTGTACAGCGAGGAACAGGGTTCTATTCAAGGTTTTTCACGTAAGAAAGAAGTCGGGAGAGTGGCGTCCCATATTGGACCTTCGTTGTCTCAACAAATTTCTGAAAAAGCAATCCTTCCGGATGTTATCACTTCAGGAGGTGCTTCAATTGGTAAATCAGGAAGATTTTGTGACTACCTTAGACCTTCAGGACGCCTATTTTCTTATCCCTATCCTCCCCAGGCACAGGAAATTCTTACGCTTCAGAGTGGCTGGTAGGGATTTTCAGTTCCGAGTCCTACCATTTGGCCTTTGTTCAGCTCCTCAAGTGTTCACCAAGGTCCTAGCACCTGTGGCTGCTCATCTACGACAAGCAGGAGTTAAATCTTCCCTTACCTGGACGATTGCCTCATAAAGGCGAAATCCTTCACCGTGGCGAACAGTCATACTCAAAATGTCTCTCCCTCTTCCAATCCTTGGGTCTTTTCATCAATCTCCTAAAGTCTCAGTTAATTCCCTCAAAGGAAAGAACATTCTTAGGAGCAACCTTGGATACGCATCAGGCGAAGGCTTTTGCCTCGCAGGAAAGGCAAGAAAAGATCCGCAAGTTGGCGACTCTACTCTGCATAAGAAAGTCCACTTCAGTTCGCAAGTACAAATCGCTTGAGAGTATGTTGTCCTCCTGCATTCCCCTCATTCCCAACTGCCGCCTGCGGATGAGGCCTTTGCAAGAGGAACTGGACAGTCAGTGGCTACAAATCTCAGGGTCTTTCGACAATATTATCAGGATAACACCTCAGATTAAAGAAGCGCTCCAATGGTGGTCTCACATCCCTAACTTGGCCGCAGGCCTATCGTTCCTTGTAGATTCGCCAAATTACATAATCAAGACCGATGGATCCCTCGAGGGGTGGGGAGCACATCTAGAAGGATTGACAGTAAAGGGAAAATGGGACAGCCACCAATGAACATTACACATAAATCTTTTGGAGTTAAAAGCAATATTCCTGGCCGTGAAATCCTGCCTCTCAAAAATATCCGGAGCATCAGTACTAATTCGGACAGACAACACAACAAGCATGCACTATTTAAACAAACAGGGGGGGACAAGATCAACTATGCTATCCCTACTGGCTCATCCAATATGGGATGGGCACTTCAACACCAAATAACGCTAACAGCGGAACATGTTCCAGGAGTGGTCAACATCCTGGCGGATTCCTCGAACAGGTCAATTACAGCCAACCACGAATGGGAGCTTCACCAACCAACGCTGGATCACATCTTTCTGTTGTGGGGCAAACCAAAATTAGATCTGTTTGCGACCAGTCTGAACTGCAAATGCCAATTCTTCGCCAGCTGGCTACCCCAACAGGGATCGTGCGGGAAAAATTGGTCAAAGATTTATGCTTACGCTTTTCCTTCGATTCCTTTGATCCCAAGAGTGCTTCGGAAGATGAGGAAAGAACCCTGCCGAATACTACTCATAGCTCCCAGGTGGCCTCGCCAGTTCTGGTTCACAGAGCTTCTGCTCCTATCTGAGTGCAAACCCAGGTTGTTGCGCACATTACAGAACTTGCTGACAACGGATTGCGGCCAAGTCAGCCATCCGGACCCAACATCTCTACGATTAGCAGCTTGGCTCTTGAACACTATGAGTTCGCCGACCTTATAATCCCTGCTGACTGTCGGGAAGTCCTGGCAAATGCTAGAGCGCCGTCCACTATCAAGACTTACAAACTCAAGTGGAAGAGATTCTGCCATTGGTGCGCAAGCTCAGAGGTGCACCCTATCCAGTCTTCACCAGAACAATTACTGCCTTTTTTCCATCAGCTGGCTAAATCTGGTCTCTCTCATTCTTCCATTAAGGTTTTTCTTGCCACAATTTCCAGATTTCGGCGGCATAATGGATCACAGTCGCTTTGGTCATCAAGACTGATAAAACAATTTGTTACAGGATTGTTTAGGAAGTTCCCGCCAATTAGGCGTCCACCTCCGCCTTGGCATCTCAACATTGTACTGGCACAACTTATGAAGAGCCCTTTTGAGCCCATTCATAGGGCTGACCTCAAATACATAACATGGAAAACGTCTCTTCTGCTGGCGCTTACATCAGCCAGACGAGTAAGCGACATACATGCTTTCACTACTCGCCATTTTTTCCTCCAGTTTACTAAATACTCTGTTATACTTCGAACAAATCCTACCTTTATACCTAAGGTTCCGTAGGACTTTCACTTAAACAAACCAGTCATATTAAAGACTTTCTTCCAAAATCCACAGACACCAGCGGAAACATCTTTACATTCCCTGGATCTAAGGAGATGTATAAAATTTTACTTGCAGAAAAAAGCCAACATCCGTAAGGCTGATCAGCTTTTTGTGGCTTATGGTAAAATCAGAAAGGGATTTCCGGTCACTAAGCAGACTATAGCACATTGGATATCTTCACCGATTCAGTTTTGCCATCCGCAAGCAGGCAAACCTCTACCTTCTACAGTCAAACCTCTCTCTACGAGAGCAGTCTCTTCTTCAACGGCTCTCTTTGCCAGTGTGCCTATTCAGCAGATTTGCAGAGCAGCTACCTGGTCCAGCAGGCACACCTTCACCAAGCATTACTGTCTGGAAGCTGCAAGTAATGCTGATACAGCTGTGGGACAAGAGGTTCTACGTAATCTATTTAAATAAGGTGAGCCTCTAATCTTCCCACCTTCATATACATATATATATATATATATATATATATATATATATATATATATATATATATATATATATATATATATATATATATACATATTCGACAATTGCTTTTATGGTTAGTTGGATGTCACTGTTTTATTCTGTACTGTATGCATTGTCAGATACTATGTATGTATATACATTTGTAGGTATATGAAAGGGGTATTTGAATTCGTAATATGCCTTGTTACGTACAGGATTTTGTACATTCTGTACTGCATACCTTGGTATGAACATACATACCTGTGATATAACTGCTATCTATTCGGATTCAAGCATGTGAATCTATGAAAGATACCCCAATACTGGAGAAGAAAATAAGTTACTTACCTGTAAACTGTGGCTCTCCAGTATTGGTATCTTTCATAGATTCACATATGACCCACCCTCCTCCCCATAGAGACTCCCCTGGTTCATTATTACGTTTATACTACACTTGTGCTTGAAAATATGAGAGCCTGGAGCCTCTGTGGAGAGGGTTCTAGAGGGTGCTGTCGCCTTATTGGCTGGAGTTTGGACCATTCCTAATGACTAGGACGAGATATTAAAGTGAATGCTTTTCTCTATTAACTTTAATGTTAAAGTCATTGCTTACTGCTTTTTATGTACTGTGGGACTCCCACTTGGACAACGGGGAATGATTCAAGTACGTGAATCTATGGAAGAAACCAATACTGGAGAACCACAGTTTACAGGTAAGTAACTTATTTTCTTCTGTTGTGGTAACTTTGATCTTGGAATTTAATCAAAGTGCAAAAACTCCAAAAAGTAAGCTTTTATGTCTCCTGGTCTACACAGGAGGGCTTTATAAGCACTTTTCCAATCTCAGACGTGCAAATGGAACATTTTCTATATTGTTGCAGTTACCTTGTTCTGGTGCTTAAGTGCTCATTTCTTTTTCACATAATAAACTTACAAAATCACATATACGGATCATCGAAATCTAAAACAATACTACAAAAAAAAGTGAATTAGTACGCTCATGTATTAATTACATAAATATTCACCAATGTATAAAGAAGCTTTGATTAGAACTTTAGTTAAATAAGATGGGGAAGCAAGGTATGCAGGAGATTGAAAGGCATTCTGATAAGGCATGTAAATGCCTATTTAAGTAAAGGTGTAACACATTTTAAGGTTCAATCACCTTCTAATATGAGCCTTCCACAAATATTTGCATATTTTGCCAGAACTTGTATACACATGCTCTACTACTCATTGTCGAAATAGCCCTTTGATTTGCAATGTTCTTCAAGAGCATTCACCACCGTACCTCTGTAAGTGACGCATTTGATTCCAGTTTGTCAATAATACCAATCTAACACCTACCTCACTAAGACATTTAAAGTTTGACTCTGATTTAAAAGTTTATCTGTACCAACGAGCATAAGATGCACCTTCTCCTCACAAATATTCAAATGTCTCTCAAAGATTTGTCCCAAAAAGCACAGATCTTTCTTTCCAATGTTAAGAGTTCTGAGGGTCCTCTTTTCCTGACACATATTAAATGGACCATTGACAGGCTTTCCAGCTAATTTGCAGATTATTGGAGGACAGTAACTTAGCCTTACATTGGCCAGGAACTGGACTTTAAGCTATAGATTTGGGATAATAGTCGCAGATTTGTTAATGGAGTTCTGAGAACCCTTGCGCTCTATTGAAATAGGTTTTCTCCAGTTTCTTTTCCAACGTTTTCTTATTTTATTATCTTCTAATTAGCACCTTGTTTTTAGGCTCTTTCAGAAATGCAATACTGTTTTTAGTAATACTATGTTGTGTGTTGTATTGTACCATTTATTTAGCTCTTCGTACCGCTAACTCAAGCACAAAGCATTCTGATTCTTCTCAGGTGATGGGCGCTGTTTCCGTGGTGTGGGGTTGGAAGGGTGTTGCATGTCAAATGTCCTATAAAGGAGATGTTGGTAGTGGTGTGTGAGGCTCTGAGACATACTACAATTGTGCTGTGTACAGCGCAGCACATATGCTTGAAGTGTTGCGTAGAGTGTTAGGAAAGTTGCAACTGTGTATGAGTGTCATCAGGGTAGGTAAAGTAGTTGAGATTAAAATAGGGCTTTTGGTCTCAAAGTGAGTGGTCTGAGATGGATCTTTAACAAGAGGAGAGCTATGTGGTACAGCGAGTGTCGAGTTAAATATTTTAGAGGAGAAAAGAGGAAGAATCTGTCGTTTCAGCAAGTTAAGATATATGTTTCAGGGCAGTTATATAGATTCGTAGACAATGAAGTCTTTGAAGTAGCGGGTGGGATAATGTACATTGTCAAATGCTGATGAAAGATCAAGTAGAGCAAGTGCTGCAACTATATTAGAGTCAGCTGTAGTTTTGTTATCACCCTTTGTCGCAATCAGTAATGTCTTGTTCCCACGACAAGGATGGTATCCTTTTTGGAAGTTCGTAAGAAGGTTATCTTTGATGCATGTCAATAGTTATTTGAATTCAGATCTTTCAAAAAGTTTGCTCCAGAATCGGACATTTGGTATCGGTCTGTAGTTATTAAGATTTAAGAGGTCAGAGTGGTGTTTTCTAGGTTGATTTAATATGCATCATTTTGAGTTCTGTTGGGTAGGGGTTCGTACACAAAGGGAGTGGTTGATTGTGTCTTGGCCAGAATGGCCATAGAGATTTTGAGGCATACTGGCATTATTTAGAGTATGACGGACATATTCCATTCTGCCAGGTCACCTGAGGGATGCACTTCTCCGTCCTGGCGGAGTACAGTCCACCATATTTAGAGATCAGGCAGGGGGAGATATCTGTGGCTTCAGCAGACTCACTGCTGTGGTGTCTCTGTTGAAGACACTGAAACTTTACTAAGCGACCAGTATATTTAAGGCACTAAGCAAAGTTTTTAGTTCTTCAAAAGCAAACTCCTGAAGTAGGAAGACAAGACAAAAAATAAAAATCCTATAGCACTGTGTACAGCGTCCTGTCAATGCGGGGTTCAAAATTGAGGTACCTGTAAGTGGCCTCTTCAGTTTGTGTTTCCTAGGACGGTGTGCTTGAGTGGGCAATTTAAACAAATTTGAAAAAATATACGCAATAAAGTAACCACAGAAAAAGCAAGAGCAATGTCGAACTGAAATTTCTGTATTAAACATTATATTGAACTTCGTGAATATATGTAAAACATAAACATCCTCGTCAAATTGGGAAACATAAGTGATCATGACAAAAAAACGAATCAAGATTGCTTGCGTGTGTACAGGATTAAGTGGATTAATTTATTTGGATGTGATGTTGGCTAGATTGGAGGATTGTCATTGTGGTTATTCTGTTCTATTTCGAATAGGATACTTTACCCCGCGTGCCATTACCCTGCAGTGTTTACACCACAAAATATTTTACAACGCAGGGCTTTACACCGCAAACTATTACAACACATTCCCCATTACAAAGCAATTTTCTATTCTAACTCCACTGTGGCGCTGTAATGGGGAATGCGTTGTAATAGTTTGCGGTGTAAAGCCCTGCGTTGTAAATGATTTTGCGGTGTAAAAACTGCGGGGTAATGGTACTGCGGAGTAACGCGTGCGGGGTAAAGGATGTTTCCCTTCTATTTCTATTTGAGGTACTTTTTGTGGTAACTTGCTTCTCTAATGAAATGATTTTTGAAGGAATCACATGGTTTGTAGGAGTATGTCACGTTTATCCAGACTTCTGAAACTCATTGATGAGTTTCTGCGGTTCCTTTGTGAGTTGGTATTTTCTTTGCCTTCTTTCACGGTTGGCTTTTAGATTCACCAGAGGTTTAGAAGAACCCTATTTTCATTTTTGCAGTAGGCTTTTTCCAGAGTCTTTCATGGGTCATTTTTTAATTTTAATTTATTTCGACTGTCATCCAACCAGGTTTCCTGATAGGGTTTTTGGCAGGGATCAATATGAGAGACATTAGGTCATTCTCCAGCACCAGACGGCCTCTTTGAGGTGACAGAGAGCTTTATACATTACCCTTAACATTAAAATAAAAAATAGTTGCCAAGCAGTGATAGAAATGTTGAATTGTTGTTAGAGTGCTTAAGTGAGAAAGAGGGCTGAGCTTATCTAGTTTATCTAGTGTCCTCCAAGATCTTACTGTTATATGGACATTTTATGAGTCACTTGTTTTCATTGATATAGGCTTGGAGCTTTGTAATGATATTAGATAATGGCTGGTACATTTGAGGGGATAGCAGCCAGTTATTGTGGCTGATTTGGGAGGGGCAAAAATTGCATGTATATCATGCTGTGGGGGGCAGTGCAGAGGTTGTTGTAGAAAGCCTTAAGATTCCTGGGATACGTTTAGCAGTATTTTCAGACAGGCGGTTTAGAGGTAGCTTGGGGGTTGAGATCAGTTTCAAGCATGCTTACAAAGGATTTTACATGATTAGTGAGAATGAAATGATGGGTATAAGTATTAATAATAATAATTGGTGGCTGGGCCACCGCAGCGGCAGTCACCAGGAGGAGTGGTAGGTGCACTGCTATCAGTGCTCATGTCGGTTTGGCCGGCCATCTCAGGACGGCCAAACTGACATGCACACTGAGCTGTCTCCGACCCAGCAAAGACAGCAAAGTACAGGCACCCAGTCTCCCTGGGAGTGCAAATTGAGGGCACTAAGGCCAATCCTGATGCTGCTCTCATGCATGGGAGCAGCGTCAGGATAGGCCGCAGGGGAGACTGGGAGCCTGTGCTGCAGTGAGGAGCAGAAGAGAGGCAATGCGGCGGGCAGCAGAGCAGGTAAGTTCTGTTTTTTGTTTTTGTATTGTCGTTGTCTGTCTCCCTACCCACCAGCCCGCCCCGCCACTCTGACCTAATACCGGCCGCTACTGTAACACACCATATCATTTACAATGAAATACGGAATCAGAAGACACAAACCAATTTTATTCACATGTTTGTGTGTGGCATCTGTGCAACAAATGTCCAGTCACTCCCTACATCTGTACACTTACCGTAGTGAATACAGAAAGCTCTAGGATAGGAATATAAACAGAGATCTGATTGATGTTTGACAACCTAGATCTTTTACCTTAAATTGTGGTGTGAGCTTGCCATTTCTAGACGGAGTCCAAGACACAGATGCAGACTTCTAACAGGCCTTTACATCTCTAAAGAATGTTCTTTGTTCTGGGCCTTTGAACTTGAGTCTGCTTTATAAATGTCATTCCTCGAGGCTGGTGGAGTGTAGGTTGGTCCATCCACTTTTGATGCTGGCCACTAGAAGTAAGAAGATACATCTCGGGGGCATCAGTAAATTACTTGCCTTGGATACAGTGAGCACTGGAGAGGATCTGAAGTGTTGCACTTAATGAGATGTGCCTTAGGAACAAGCTTTGGGAGACCCTACAAGTTGTAGCTCTTAGTTTGGAAAAGGAGATGCCAAGACTGGCTCTTGTGAATATTATAAATAAAGGGCAGAACAAGCTATGAGCAAGATCCAACGCAGCAGCCACAGCACTGAGGTGATCCAGGCACAGATGCCAATTCACCAAAAGAGAAGGGGTAGCAAACATGTCTTCATACCAGGGGTCAAGTGCATTAAAAAAAGGATGGGAACTATAATGCTGCATGCAATGGGGGCAGGGTCAGTGAGCGTTGGGACAGGGTCAAGGGTGTGGCTAAAAAACAAAATATCCTGTGCATTTTTCTTGTCTTACACCTTCAGATAAATACATATAAAATAACATGCAGCTTAAATGAAAATTAAATACAAGTTAAGTTAATCAGTGGGAAATGCACTATAGCACCTTATCTTTTTTTGTGTGGAGTTTTATATAGTTCGAACTCGACCTGAAGGTATCAGAGTGCTTTACATGAGCACCAGTTGCGTTACAGACTGCTAGGCACGGGGAGATTAAGTGATTCCCTCAGAATCACAGGATGTTGATCGTCCCTGCCGAGACTTGAACCCGGTTCCCCAGCTTCAAGGTCGACCGCTATAGCCGTTAGGCCACATCCTCTCCCATCCATCCATTTACTAACATATGGTGCGTTCCTGCTCTTCCCTGCGCCTATGCACTATGTGCTGCCTAGCGCCAACGCAGGCACCCTTGCACCATGGTGCAAGGGTGCCTGCGTTGAAAGGCAGGATTGTTTTTGTGCAGGAAGGTATCCCTTCCTGCACAAATACAGTCCTTAGAGGTGTTTTCCTCTTTCTAAGTGTGCGGCACAGTTGCGCCTCGATCAGGAAGGATTACAATGTTGATGCATTTCCTGGTTTACTACGCTTGGCAAATCTGGGAATGTGGCAAAAAGCATGGATGGATGCGTAAGAACTGCCCCTCTCTGCCCATGTAAAGCCTTCCCAGCACAGAGTGATGCAAGGCAGCAACTTGTGCTGCCTTGCTTTACTCCGGATTTACCAAGTCATGTAGGGCCACACAAGGTGGCTTTGCGTGGCTTGGTAAATCTGACTTAAGGATTGTGTTGCCCTTGTGTCACCTTGTGTGACGGAAGGGCAACGCAATCCTTTGATAAATTTGGGCCTGAATCTTGGTTGGTGCAGTGAGTGGAGAATAGTGGATTGTGTATTTTTAGTGCTTTGAGGTTGACCCAGACTGTGATAGAAAGCACTGTGAATATGTAAATCATTATTTTAAACTTGCATTACACCCAGTATTAGTTAGGCTACTACAAAATGCGCAGAAAGGTTTAAGATAAAAAGGTGCTTTCAAAATATAGATTTTAGTAATACCAGACTGTACATAGTGCAATTTTTCTTGCTGTACCTGTACTTTAAGAGCATGCACTGCACAGCTCAGCTGGTAAACCCTTGCACTACCACTCAAAAAGAATACATCTGTCTTATCAGGAAGCTTCAAGTGATTCTATCAATTAAAGCCGATACCGGCTTCCAAGCACCTTTGACATTTGCAGATTAACAATTACACACATTTACATTTCTTTCAGGCAAGCAGGCACCCTGGCAAGAAGGCTTGTTTCTCGTTTAGCTGTCTGCCTGCCTTCAGTTTCACAGTACAGGAGACTCTCTGCCTGACACTTCAGTTGAAGCATTTAAACTATTGGGATTAACCGTTCCAGGTTGGCTGTCTTTTTACAAAAAGTAGGGGATCTGTTTTTCATAAATTAAAAAAGTATGGGCACGTCTTGGCCCTTCGATCCCGCCCACTTCAACCCCTGCTTCATACACACTTTTGCCACTGATAACATTAAATTATTGACAGCTAGTTCCATCCTCATCCCTCCACTGCCTCCTGTTTGCCACCGGGGGGCGGGGGGCTGGGGCTTAGAAAAGGCAGGGAGTAGAAACTACCGAATGTTTACAGGGCTTTTGAGCTCAAAGACCCCAGTTTACTTTCTATCACTTATTTACAATTCTTTCCAATAGACCTGCCAACTCACATGATGCCACCGTGTGTCACACGCTAACGGCGCCTTCACACGGTCACCCTGTGAGGAGCCAATATCCCACGGTGGCAGGGAAAGGGAGCTGAAGCTAATGCAAAGAGTGAATTGCCAGCTCGTCTTTCCAGGCTTTCAACAGCCGATGTCCATTAAGCGGTGTGAAAACACCCAGGACATCGGCACCAGCCTCAGCAAGTTTTTTTTTTTGGAGAAGGGGGTTTGATGGGGAAAAAGTGCCTCAGGCCTGCCCACTCCAAGGCCCCTCCTACATAGTGAATTTTTTTCTTTAGGTGGCAGGTCTGTACGCAAATGTCTTTGTGGACCTTGACACTGGGGATACCGAGGGCATCATCAGGGGTACTAAAGGGTAAGCCAAGAGTAGCAGCTGATAAACCTCCCTAAGTGAGGTTTGTGCATCCAGGACAATGGGGTGGAAGAGGGTTTACCCAGTGGTCAAGCAGCACCAACATACCTAGGTGTCTAATATTGTCCACCTGCGATGAGGTCATGTGGATCTGGTGATAGGACCATGGTGCAAATGGCATTTGCACCCATAGTTAGGGTTAAATGCTTGTAATTTAATTTTACACATATTGAAAGAATGTCCGCACATAGGTCTTGCAGGACCAACATACTTCCTCATGTGTCATTTTGGAACAAGAAGGCCACTCCATCTACATCACCACCCAAAAAGTATACCAGTCAGGAGACATTCAAGAAAAAGCAAAAAGCCATAACAAAGGGAAATGGAGGAATGAGACAACAGATACTGTACAAAAGTAGAGAACTAAGGCAGTTGGTGGGGTTACACAAGCACTGGTTCTCCATTACACATAACTATGTGAATCTCCTTCCCATCGTCTAGTTTGTGTAGGGTACAACAACCAGGAGACCTCAGGTGCCTATAGGAACTGGCTTACATTTCTCCACTATTACTTGTAGTTGTCTTCGGACTCTCACCACTCCTAAGAGCATCTAGGAAGGATTCAGATTCCTTCACCTGCATGAACACACGTTGTGTTCCACTATGAGACATTTTAAGTTTCACCAGGAGCCACAAAGAAGCTGTTGCGTCACCCTCCATGCTGGCCTTATGACATGCTTGCAATTTTTTTCTCTTGTATTGGGTACAGGTGTAAAAATCAAGAAACTGCAGAATACAACGCCCATCCATTTGCGAGGAGTGCCTCGTTGCAGCTGATTTTTGCTGAGCAGGTTCCCAGAAATCAGGATCTCCCAAAATCACGAGAACTGTAGCCTCACCCAAAACCCTGCACACGTCTTGTTGCCTAGAAAGGAGCCTGTACACTCTCTTAACCAAGATACCTGCCTCACGACCCAGCACGTTCAAATGTGTGTTGAAAAATGACCTCCATCACAGATTGTTCAGCAGATATTAAGAAGTATCCCAAAACTCCTTACGTTCTCCGGCACCTCTAAATTTGACTCCAGGGTTACCAACGCCCATGCACAGTTCTGCTGCATCTCTGCCTGATCCTTGAAGTCCATGGTCACTTGTTCAGCTCTAGTTTCCACTATCTCCCTACTGTTCTATAATAGAGCTTTCACCCACTCCTCATAGTTCACTACTCTCATTTTCATCTGCTCCAGGTGGGCTTCTTGGCAGCTGAAGGTCCCTCCACTTTGTTCAATTTATTTGATATGGTGCCCAGCGATGCCATTATCATCTGACCCTTCACAAGTGCCCATGTCGATGAGACCTCCTCTCCTCTTCACTGTGTGCCACCTTCTTACGGTGATGTGGAGTAAAGAAGTCTTTCTTCCCCCTTCTACTGTGTTTGTAAAGTTCCTCCACAGGGCAGGTCCCCAGCCTGGATCAGGCCACCGACCTCCAGGACTTCCAGCACCCCTTTGTATGCCAGTTCCATTTATCGGGCTAGATGGCACAAGACAAAAACCAGACCTTTATAAGTGTGAAAATAAGGTGCTTTAATGAAACAGGTGTGTAGCGCAACTTACACAACCTGACATATGCCTTAATGGCTATTAGTAATATTACTAGACATTAATATAACCCATCCCAGATAATTTTCCTCACTTCACCCTTTTAACTATTACCCCCATTTCAAGCATCCAACCCTTACTCAGGCCCTAAGACCAAAACTGTTCCAAACATACAGCACACCAACTTCTAACAACTTCGGAACTCCCCTCAATCCAAAACCCCTTCCCGGGTGCTGGACTGGTTGGCCAGTAGCGAGACCAAATAATGCTTTTTACTTACACCTAAAAACGTACCACCCTGCCACTCAGGAATACCCTTGGAAGTGTTTTGCATCCTCCCCCTGCACTCCCCCTGCACTTGCCATACCTTCCGCAACACTCAACATGTCTTCCCCCAACAAATCTGCCAACGGGTTTCTTAGTACCATTAAATACAGCTGCATCCCATTGACGATAAATGTACTCCATCATCCCTAAATTACTGCCTATTTCTGTATTTTGGCATGGCGTACACAACCAATCCCTTCATCGCTACAGAAATAGAGCTAGAGTATCCTTTGTCAATTATTAAATGAGCACAGCAACACATTCCAAGCAAAAATTAAGAAATGCAAACAGAACAAAAAATATATATATTTATATATAATTCTGTTTCTCCCCTCCCCTCATCCCTATCAAAGGTTGAGTCCTTTAGTGGACAGTCCTTCCAAGATCTGGATTTATGTTGCACGCAGGTAGTATCTGAACTCTGCGGTCATCAACACCTAGCTGTCTGCCATAATACTTGTTTTCTGCCTGTCTACCCCACCCCTTTAAAACAAATGTCCACATATCGACACTCTCCCCGTTTCTGTGTCAGGGTCGGCTACACAACCTGGAAAAAGAAAAAACAACATTAATTACTATAAACCCCAACCCTCCCTTACATCATCACCCATTCCAAGCACACATACCTTCGGAAACAATTAGAGCTCTGTCTACACAACCTCTTTATCAAATCTTCAGAACAACCTCTTAAGTACACATCTGCTGCGCGTACTTTGAAAAGAGTGGGAAGCAAATTCTGTGGCTGACAAACCCATCTGCCTGTCTCAAAACCTTCAGCAATTGAAAACTTGACTACACTGCCCCACCACGTTCAAAAACATCTTGTCAGTTCTATCTAAACCTGCTGTTACATATTTCCTCTAGTACGGTACTGGACAAATCTACCTGACCGGATAACTATGTAACCAAAGCACCCTGTCCTTTGTCCTCTTATCCATTTTGCCCTTCTTCAACCAGACCTCCACCATGTCTTCTTGCACCTGCATCTTTGACCATAGCAACCTGTCCCTCCCCTCAAACCTAGCAATTCCGAAACCCTAAATGCACTAAAAAACAACGATGATATAACTAAAACAAATATTGCCACTTCCAAACTATTAAAACCTAGCTTTTTGCAGCACCCATATTTTCTTGCCCAACATCTCCACCGTGATAAGCCTCTTTATTTTCTTTACTGCCTGCGCTTCCCTCACCCAACCCTCCAAAATCCTCCGACCTATTTCCCCCACCAATTGTCCATAACCCCAACATAAAATGCCACTCCACCCAGCTTGCCCGCCATAGTAACACTGGTCAAACTGTAGTGTAGTTCCTATTTCCCTAATAGGCTCTGCGCATTGGAATAATATACCCTATAGGCTTGACATAGGACTGAGGTCGGTATGTCCCTATCGAGTATATTAAACTTAATTACTTTTGTGCCAGCTAGCTCAGAGGCCACTAGAAACTCCTTGAGAACAAGAAGGGAGTAGTTTCTGGCAACCGCATAAACATGACTACTTTGTTTCCCTTTAGAATCGGAACACGTCTCAGAATCGTGGAAACAATAGATAACAGTTTCACTCAGTCAATCGTGCATGCTTAGTTTCCATAGAGTTACACAGAAAGAAAAGACGGGCGTTTCAATAAAGAGGTTTTATTGAACAGTCTTGTTTCTCGTGTAAGAGATATGTGCTGTTATGATCACAAGACAGTATGCAAGATAAATAATGTACAGCTGTTAAGAACAAAACAACAATCATGAACATTCTGCGCCATCTTGTCTGATGAAAGTTCCTACGTGCACATAAACTACAGTCATTCTGATTGACCACAGCCATTTTGTACTCTGTTGGTCACCTTCATTTCACCCTGTCCTCTCAGCCTTCTGACTCTCTGACCAAACCTGATATGTGTGCTGGGGGCTATAAACTATCTCCACGACAAACATCAACATCACCTGCTGCCTCAAACTCGTCTTTCCTCTCATCCCTGCACAAACAGGTTACAAACACCAAACAGACTCTTGCAAGCATGGTTTATTGCACTGCACACAGCAAGACTTGTTTTTTGCCAACAATGGGACCTGTTTTTATCAACAGAACGGACTCTTAGATCTGGCCGGTCTCACTCGCTTTTAGACCCTGAAGCAAGGTCCAGCTGCAATTAAATTGTCTGTTTTTGACCCGGGCGGGAGGAGAGTTAATGTTGGGCTTGTGTAACCATGTTGATGAAACAATGTCGGGCTTGTGTGACAACCTGCCCGGGGCGGAGACTCCAAGCTTGTAACCATGATAAATGAAACAAATACATTGTGTAAAACCTGTATAAAAGGAAGAGCCAAAAGCATTGCCAGCAGAACACCTCCCTGAGACATCCCGGTGTCTCAGTTGACGCGATCTCCTCATGAGAAATAAAAACCTTCTTGTCTCCCAGCTTCCAGCGCTTGCCTCATTATTTTGATAGCGAACCCAAAGTGAATTAGAGGTGGAACCCTGCACCGGGCAGCATAGAGGGTCTTAGAAGACTCGCTGCCTTTCACAAATTGGCGCCCAATCGTAGGGGCCCATCAGCGACGCACGGGTCCGGTAGAGAGGTCCTAACGACGGAGTGAACAACTAAACGATTGGGGTATACCTGCCTGAGAAGACCCTTGTCTGGCTGCCGATCGACTGAACTTCACCAGTTCCGAACCGGACCTCTCTCGAGTGACCCGCGGTCCTGACTGGGACCTTAGAGGAACGCCGCATTGATTGTTGGAGTGAGAGGACAACCAGGCGCTGGAAGGGGAAGACTAAGAACTGTCCATACGGTCCGGGTAAGGTCGTGAAAAAACGACTTAAATTGATTGATTGAATAGTTTGATTGAAATACTAGTATTCCTTTTTTGATATCGAGTTATTTGAGACATTCTCTGCTTGCAAACAACGTAGAATAGGAATATTCTCTCTTTGCAGACAGCGAAGGACAGGTAGTGCAGACTTATTGTCTAAATTGATTGATTGAGATATTCATTTTGACCGATAAATACGTCATGCCTGTTTTCTCTAGATTGTTTGATTGTAATTGTTTTGGACCAGACCGTTTGTTAGAGGTCAGTCAGCCGGCACCGCCGGAAGGCACCCCTAACAAGGACATGTACGTAAAGTATGGATTAGCCAGCGTAGCTTATAGCAAACTATGGCATAAATACACTAGGAAGGACCGGGTAAATCAGTGGCCACTGACGGGATCTTTCCATCCCGCTAAAATAGAAATGTTAGAATTAGCTCTCCACAAAAAGAAAACTAGACCAGCCATGTTTGATAGTTTTGGCTTATGGCGAAAAGAGGCAGCTCAAAGAAAGAAAAGGGACGAAGCTAGACAAGATAAAGAAACGCGAAAATCAGCTTACCAAGCCTGTAAAAGATTAGAAGAAGAACTAAAAGAAAAGGAAATCGATAAAAAGGAACAGGAATCAAAAATATCAGGTCAATGCCCTGTTAGAACGCCCTCGACTCTTTACCCCAAGTTACCAGCAAAACAAAGGGTAGATGATGATTTATTGTTAGGTCCCCCAATCATATACATGCCACCCCCTTATGCCCCTACTCATCCCGTAGTACAACGACAGGACCACCAAAGTATAGCTGGAGATGGCACGATCGCCTCAGTCTCCACCGCCTCTGCTCCCACCGAGTCACCCACACCAAATGCCTCATCAAAGGATACAGTAGTAGAGGTAGGATCAAAAGAAAAAGGAGCGCCCAGGGTCCCGCGATTAAGTAAAAATGAGCGAGCAGGCATTGATAAAATAGTTAAAACCCTCATAGATAGGAAAGAAACAGAAGAATACGTAACTGACATATGCGACTCCTATGTTGAAAACCGCAAACGATACTTTATTGTACGTCTCTGTTACCACACCCTTACTGCATATGAAGAGAAGTACCAAGACGTAGGGCCCGAGCGATTAGTGGCTCTCTACAGGAAGGTAGACATCGGAGATGAAGACGACAACGATGTTGCAGAACTATTTTCATCCACACTAGAAGTATTGCGTCACCTCATAGAACAAGGACAGATAGATAGGGACAGGACAACTAAGGTAGCAGGACCCCCAGTGGAAAAAACAGATAGCATGATGCCAATAAAAGAAGCTGCCCCTTACTGGGTACCTCCTAGAGGACAAGGGACTAATGACGATATAAACCATCAAGACGCTAGAGGAAGGGTGGTCTACAATTGGGTGTATCAACCATGGGACAGACAGGACATTTTGACGTTCCGTAAATCTCTACCGGATTTACGAAAGAACCCCACCGCCTTTTACACCGAGCTAGGTACCGCTCTGGGATCAACAATAATGACACTTGCCGACATAGACTTGTTCTTCGGGTTATGTTTGCCAGCAGATGTGTGGAAACAGATTAGGAAAATAGACCATACCGAACTGCTTGGTCATACCTGGGAACAACTTAACACACTAGATAAACAGCGGAACCCTGGTCAAAAACCGGTTAAAGCAATATTGGACCTCCCTGACAAAATAGTGCAGAAAGTGAAAACGCTGATCCCAGAGAAAAAGATAGACTGGTCCATAGTAACCGCGTGCCGCCAGAAACCACAAGAGGATGTCTCAGAGTATTTCTCCAGATTTGAAACAGTGTTCTCCGATTACAGTGGACAAGACATGTCCACCGCAACCGGACACCACTTATTTGTGCAGAACTATGTCAAAGGACTACTGCCAGATGTATCCCAGAAATTACAAGCCAGCGAAAGTAGTTGGGCAGCATCTAAACCGGCGGCCATTCTCCAAATGGCCCAGGACTATGAGCATCAGAAAAACGAAAAAGACAGGGCTACAGAAAGGAAAAAGAAGGACTTGAAGGAAAGGGTAATGGTAGCACAACTCCAGGGGGTGAATACAGGAAGGGAGCAATATAGGGGAGGATACCAGCAGAATACCCCTAGAGTACAGCCACCTAGTAACAATTCATCGACATCATATGTAGGACGCCAAGACCTAGGACAGGATCAATGTGCATTTTGCAAAGAATATGGACACTGGAAAACCCAATGCCCGGCTTTGTTAGGAGCTGGTAGGGGCAGAGGGGCGAGGGAAATAGCAAGTGGACAGAGAGGAAGAGGACGTGGGAGAGGGTACACGAGTGAAGCAAGCAAGGAAAGGCCAGGAAGAGTGAACACATTTGACCATCCCAAACAGAATCAGTACCAACAGACAGATTATGACAATACGTACGACTTTGCATAGGACAGCCAGGGGCAAGGGAGGGATCCAGTCGAGCTCTATGTTGATCAGCAAGGCCCTTATGTTACCGCTGAGGTCCTGGGCACAAAGTCGCCATTTCTGGTAGACACGGGAGCAACACGTAGTGCACTATCCAAACGACTGATTTCAAGGGCACCCTTGTCAGGCTCACATGTGACCTCAATAGGATTTGACGGTACGCCCTCCACCAACCCTTTGTCCCGACCGATCTTAGCGACTGACACGACAGTTAACATATACACCGACAGCCAATATGCCTTCAGGGTGGTTCACCATTTTGGAATCTTATGGAAAGAAAGAGGGTTCCTGACTTCACACGGTACACCCATCCTGCATGGAGATTTAGTCTCCGCCTTGACGCAAGCAGTCCTCCTCCCCAAGAAGTTAGCAGTGATAAAATGCCAAGCACATAGGAAAGTGACTGATCTCATTGGACAGGGAAATGCACTAGCAGACGTTACTGCCCGAGCCACGGCAGGAGACAGAACTACGCAGATTACTTGCATAAATTGACAAACGAGCTAACAATTATCCACCAACAGGTGCAGCAAGCCTTGCCTGACATATCCAGGGGCCCGGGACATGAAATAAAGCCAGGCGACCATGTTTGATAACGAAGAATCTGGAGCCTAGGTGGACGGGCCCCTGGCAAGTCCTGAGCACCACCCGAACTGCCCTCCGAGTGGAAATAAAATGAAACTGACTGCACGCTCCATTGCAAACGAGTCCCTCCAACCCTGGCAACCTGTGAAGGGGTGGAGGTGCAAGAGGAAGTACTCGCGAGAGACCGACCAGCTCTGAGTTGCTACCCACAAGAAGACACCCTTGAACTATCAGAATTTCCCGACCCCACGGTGCCATCCAGGAAAGGGTACAACCTAAGATCGACGAAAAGGGGGAGCTCCAACAACCAGGCCACTAACTGAGTCAGAGTCTCAGATCGGTAGCACAGCCAAACAACGCTACCAGGAAAAACACCAGACAAAAGTCTGTGGTCCTAACAGTTGGTGAGCTCCTCGAAGATGATGGAAGAAACGGAACACCTGCAAAGCCACCGCAAAGACACCAAGACTTTTGAACTGCACAGTACAAAGACAATTGCACTTGTAGCTGCATTTCTCACCTGCCTCCTGCTAATGGTCACACTCTGGATCATTGAAGAGAATGCACCTGCATACAGAACATTGTCACCAACCATGCAACCAATCACAAAGAAAGAACACTACCTGGTATCACTACCGCCACATCTCCGAGAACGACGCAAAGAATTCTGGAATAATTCTTTCGTACAGATGCTGCACCAGCACAATCTTGCCACCAATGCCACTAACTGTTGGGTCTGTGGGCTGCTACCACATGCCACTGAACATTCCATCCCTTTCATCCCTCCACCCTTTTCTGTTCATGGATCTTGCCTTGCCTGGATGATGCTCCCACAAGAAAGTTACAAAGACAATGCCACTTCCGATGGGACAACCGCTCAGTTCTACAACGAGTTCTGGCTAAACCAAACAGGAAGAACAGCAGCTCCCTTTTGCCCTCACACCTCCAATACGACATTCCCAATGAATGTCCCCTCCAAAGAACGAGTGGAAATACAAGTGTTCAATAATCCTGTCAGAGCCACATTTTCCTACCTGAAGAAAAGAACTGCTGCAACACCGACTGTGGCCCTATCTGTGGTGAACGTCTCAGGCCTTGTATGCATTGAAGGCCGTGGGACTAAGAATGTGGGTCACAGCACTTGTAACATTGTAAGGACTTTGAACACTGCCAACCCCCCAGCGCTTGTTGCATCACCCAATATGTACTTTGTTTGTGGAACCAAAGCCTACACCTGGCTCCCAGGAAACTAGGGGGCACGTGCTACATCGCCTTTGTTCTACCACCAACCTACACAGCCCCTGCAGAGCATCATCAAGAAAAGCGTTCTAAAGACATTGATCAAACAGACTCTGCCTCATCACAGTTCCTCGACGCAGCCTGATAATTCACCTTCTGTCTATGAAGCAATCAAACATCTCCATAGACTATCTTCAGAAATTCATCAAGGATCAGAGACTTGGCCAATTGGAAGTTGGCTTTGGGGCATCTTGAAGGAGTGGGGTTGGAAAATATCAATGATTCTCTTGGTCCCAGTATTGACAATATGTGGTTGTTGTTTGGGTATACACTGTATACCACCTTTGTGTTATCTTTGCATAACTACCTTGCACCCTAAGACTATGGACACTCAGCTAACAAAAATGAGAGTAATGTATGATCAAGAGATACAGGACATTATGGAGATCGAAATAGACTGACAAGCTGGCTAGTTATGTTCAAAGGGGCGACTGTTAAGAACAAAACAACAATCATGAACATTCTGCGCCATCTTGTCTGATGAAAGTTCCTACGTGCACATAAACTACAGTCATTCTGATTGACCACAGCCATTTTGTACTCTGTTGGTCACCTTCATTTCACCCTGTCCTCTCAGCCTTCTGACTCTCTGACCAAACCTGATATGTGTGCTGGGGGCTATAAACTATCTCCACGACAAACATCAACATCACCTGCTGCCTCAAACTCGTCTTTCCTCTCATCCCTGCACAAACAGGTTACAAACACCAAACAGACTCTTGCAAGCATGGTTTATTGCACTGCACACAGCAAGACTTGTTTTTTGCCAACAATGGGACCTGTTTTTATCAACAGAACGGACTCTTAGATCTGGCCGGTCTCACTCGTTTTTAGACCCTGAAGCAAGGTCCAGCTGCAATTAAATTGTCTGTTTTTGACCCGGGCGGGAGGAGAGTTAATGTTGGGCTTGTGTAACCATGTTGATGAAACAATGTCGGGCTTGTGTGACAACCTGCCCGGGGCGGAGACTCCAAGCTTGTAACCATGATAAATGAAACAAATACATTGTGTAAAACCTGTATAAAAGGAAGAGCCAAAAGCATTGCCAGCAGAACACCTCCCTGAGACATCCCGGTGTCTCAGTTGACGCGATCTCCTCATGAGAAATAAAAACCTTCTTGTCTCCCAGCTTCCAGCGCTTGCCTCATTATTTTGATAGCGAACCCAAAGTGAATTAGAGGTGGAACCCTGCACCGGGCAGCATAGAGGGTCTTAGAAGACTCGCTGCCTTTCACACAGCATAAGCAGTAGAAATAAATAATACTGCGCTAGCTTTATCTTTTAGCATATATTCACGTACATAAATAACATGAGCTAAAAATGCGAGTACTCATACGATGCGTCTCTAAGCTAGTTCTACCCCAATGTACCTAACCTAGTCTAGGTGTAGGGAAAGGTAACAAGTAGGTGTAGTATTCTCTAGTATGGTATACTAAGAGTATGTTAATTCTAGTATGCCTAGAGTCCCTCTAGGTTCTAGTCACCTCCATACCTTGAGAATGAGAGAGGTGGGAATCTCCTGCCGGATCTGGAACTCTAACACCCCGCGAAGGGAGTCAGAACACTGGAAGCTGGATTCTTCTGCGAGCAGGAATGACAGCGTCTTCTCAGTGCGTCAGGCCGGGATACGGGCTCCTCTGAAGTCGAGGTCTCCTCTAACTTGCTTGGGCAAGGGAAGGTATATTTATACCTGGTAGGTGTCTTGGAATGTTAGCATTGACGTGAAGTTGGACAGAGGAAGACGTCAGGAATGAAGGTATAACGGTTCATACATAATAGATGAGTTCTTGGAGAAATCAATAATCCTGTGCTAGGGGAACTCCCGAGAGCTTAAGGGTCTGGTTTCTAAGAACTCGTTGTGATGTTAGGGTGGACGGATGTCGGTGACCATGCCTGTATTTGGAGTGCATGGCTAATGCCTAAATAAGGACTGGGATTCTATGCCTATATAAGGGCAATGCGAATTGTGCCTTTATAAGGACATGTCTCAGGAAAACCTATATATGGACACCTAAAGCGGAATACAACACCCACTCCACTTTCGAATGAACGATAATACTAAATGCTAAACATTAAATGCTAAACATTAAATTGAGAACCACATGTTGCTAAAAACATTTCTAAAAGCATATTAAATGAAGTTTAAAATAAACTGTTGAATGCAATAGGTACTGTACATTTAAAGCATCGTTTTCATTCTAAGCATATAATTGAAATAAATGCAACATGAATGAATAAACAGAAATATATGCATATGATGAAATGGTTGACAAGTTTTCAAACATCAAAGCCATTGCATATCATGGTATTAAATGAAATGTTAGACAAGTAAGGTGACAATGTGTCCCTGGAAGAGTTCAAAGAAGTCCGTTTTATAAGACTAGTTCTACTGTAAGCAGATTGTTTTGCCATGTATTTTCAAAAATTAAAAAGTAAAAGTTCAATTCTGGGAAAAGTTCCAAGTTTGGAAAATATGAAGGCCAAATTTCATTGCTTCCCTGGTACACTGTGAGCCGAATCAAAGTCAGTGTATGGGTCTGGTGTAAACATGAGATCATCTATTTCCGTAGCCAAAATATCGTCCACCGAAGTTGGTGACATTTGGAACACCTCGTTCAGAAGGTTAATTGCACAGAGATGAGAAACATCGCCTTCAGCCGAAGATGCAATGTTCGCGTCCGTTGTTACCTGTGTGCCTGTTGATCCATCTCGTACCTCAGCAGCCGCAGGAAGCGTCTGTGAGATCTCAATGAATGCCGTCATCAGGATTGGTAGCCTCTGGGGACAACACAGAGCAAGGGCCATTATCGGATCCAGCAGAGTATCGACATCCGTTGGCATGACTGATGGGAGTGTTAGACAGGTGTCTAGCACGCATTCTTCACCGCAAAGCAGGCAGCGTAGAACAGGTAAGATGCAATCTTGCCAGATTGGTCTGAATGACAGGAACCACGTTGTATTAAGTTCCCGTAGACGAGGCATGCCCAAAAGCTGTACTATTCGCTCACGGCACTTCCGTTCAAGGAGAGCTTTCTCCACATCGCTCGGAGTGATGTTGGCGAATAGGCTTGCCATAGCGTAGTAGCAGGAACAGAAATAGAATTCCTGCAACAAGTGCTAGAATTAACGGCACACCACCAAACACCGAATTAGCGAAGTTTGGGATGATTCCGAGGACTGCCTGGAAAGGTGCTAATAGTCCGGAACAGATGGTCTTAAATACATGTACAATTCCGCTCGTATCAGACATGTTAAAGATACGTCCCATCATTTCTACGAAATGTATAGGGCAGTTTGTACGAATTAAAGCCTGTATCTCAGCCGAAGTCCTTGCAACTTGCAAATCATAGATTTCTTTGGCCGAGGTCAGAGGCACTGTTTGTTGTATAAGCATGGCTTTCATTCTGCTTAAAGTATCAAATCGTATAAAAGAAACATTCAATGAAGGCCATAAAGGCGACTCCCTGACTGTGTCTATTGGGGGGAACAATACTTGCATACAGCAAGTGACCCTGGAGTCCACCGTTACTAGATATGGGATGCCTGGCAACATGCCACAGCAACTCTGATCATTCAACATGAGGTAACTCCCATTAGAAAGTTGGCCAAACGTTGGATTAATCACAGTAGCTGGTGTACCCTGCTGGTGGCAGGACAAAGTTGCCACAGAGCCATTACAAGCCCCGTGTAAGAGATGTCCTGACAAATGAGTGAACCGCTTAGTGCATTTTCACAGTGTGTACCGCTTAGAAACACTTCACGATCCCCACTCCAACATCTATATGTGTAAGGTAAAGTCCAGGATGTCTTAATGTATTCTTTACCCAACCTTTCATATTTGCCTGCTTGCATTTGTTTGAGGCAATACTGAAACTGAAAAGTAGTGACAGGCAGAGTAATTTTGCCACGAATAAGCCATTCTGTAGCTGGTTTTTCTGCCACTGTGAATGGTAATTTTTCCAGTTTTTCAATGCTCAGCACTGTATACTTTGCTCCTCTTTGTGCCAGTTCGATCTGTTTATCAGTTAGATTGTATTCTGCAAACAGAGCCGACGTGTTGATAAAACTCCAAGGCACATAGCCCGCACGCAAAGATTGCAGCGTCCAGCTTAATAACATAATAGAACGTAACTGAGATTGGCCTTGTTGTAACATGGCTAAATCTTGTTCCAGTATGTCAATAGCAGAGGATACAATGTTGTCCAATGAATAAATTCTGGATGATAAAGTTGTTAACCCGTTGTCGACCACAGTGAGAGTTTTCTCTAAGTTAATACGATCAAGTTCACGTATTCGTTCTGCGGCCTCTGCCTGTGAAACCTTCCATGCTTCATTATAAGCAGCATAGATGCCGGCATATATGAAACGTTTTTGACGCGGTTTTCTTGGTCGAAGCAAGAATTCCCTAAGGTCTGCGTCTTCTTTAAGTAAAGATAAGTGTTGTTTCACATCCTTAAGTGTAGATTTTTGCAGCCAATCGAGGCATAATTTTCCCACACTGTATGTTGTTACTACCCCCGGATGTTGTCTTTGAACGTATCGTGGGTCTGGCCTATGTTCTGACCGTCCTCTTCTTTCCGATGTCTGTGACGATATCTGAAATGTACGAGAGGAACGTGTATCAGTGTCTTGATACCTGTCAGGCTTTTTTAAATTATCCCTATTCCTGAGGTTATACCTCCTTTCAGAGGGCTACTTTTGAGGAGACCTACCTCGGGATTGAGAACGTTTCTCGTTTGAATTTTGTTTGTTAGTTTCCCACTTCTTTTTAGAAGATGTAGGAGTTTGTTTAATAGAGTCCTTCTCAGGACTTTCAGATAGTTTTGGCTTCAATGGTCTTCCACCCAAACTATCTCTGCCTAATTTTGCATAAGATTGTTCTATTATTCTGGGTAGTTCAGTTTGATGTTCTGTTACATCAAATTCCCTTAATCGTTGGCGGATCGCCACTGCTGCTGCCTCTCCTTTAATATTAGATAATATTATTGTTTAGACCTGGTCTAAGTTTTTCAGTAATTTCATACCTAAATTCAGAGCAGGCTCTGTCCCGTATTCGTTTTGAATTTGTTTCAGGACATCTGGTATTACTGCAATTGACGGAACACCATGTGTTTTAGTATAGATGGCAGCAAAGACTGAGCCCCAAGTGGTGCAGTCTTCCAGTTGTGGTGTGATCCCCATTGGTAAACAGATTGTTAGTATTCTGTGTTTCTCATAAGGGCTAGTATTAGGAAATACTGCTTCGATTTGAGTAATTTTTTGAGCTATCCAGAATGGAATTTGCTCACGTTTTGTGGGCATTTTACCCATGACTGCGTATAAAGTCTGTGGTGTAATTTTTAGTGTATTCCCTGTTGAGGGGTTTGATTTGGAATGGTCAATGGTGGTTGGACTGTGAAAGTCCGCATGACATATTGGACCAATTGTCTGTAAATTTTTATTAACTCTGTAAGTTGAGTAAGTAATTCCTCATCTGACATTATATCGATGTCAGGATGAGGAGTGTAGCCGGCTAGAATCGGCCATGTTGCTCCTGGTCTACCTAGTGGACCGAGCCTGGTAATGTTTCTGTGATGTTTTAGGGCGCCTTTAAACCAGAGCTGATGCTCCTGGTATGTTAGTGGAATTTCAATTTCCTCGAAAGGAATATATTCCTCTGGTGGTTCATCTTCTTTGTAGAAGTGAAACAGTTTTGTTACTGGATTTGATTCAGGGAATACTATCCATGAATAGAATACCTCTGTCTGAAAGGATTTGTGTGCCTCTATCACGAAAACTGCTCTACCGCCTCTTGGTGGTAGGACGTGTTTTATAAGTTTTAGAGTGATGGCTCTTCTTAAGTTTGGATGGATGTCTATAACACCCTCCTCGGTTTCATTTAAACCTGTAAAGTTAAAAGCTGCTATGACTGGGTCAGCCGCAGCTACACCGTTCCCGGTGTCAGACATTGTTTTTTGAAAAATGTAGAACAAGTTTCAAGGAAACAAAAAGATAAGGTGCACAATATTTTGGAACACTGTATCCTTCAACGTTGAACAAACCAAACAACTAATATAGAGGGTTTTTTGTCCTATTTAGTTTTGGCGGATATTTAACCCTACCCACTCCAGACGTCTTATGGAGTATGTGAGTAGGGGTCTCTGGGAAAAGCACGACTGAGTTACTCAGTATCTAGCGTTAAATTACTGCCTTACCAAACGTTTGGGCGCCATGTAGTGTAGTTCCTATTTCCCTAATAGGCTCTGCGCATTGGAATAATATACCCTATAGGCTTGACATAGGACTGAGGTCGGTATGTCCCTATCGAGTATATTAAACTTAATTACTTTTGTGCCAGCTAGCTCAGAGGCCACTAGAAACTCCTTGAGAACAAGAAGGGAGTAGTTTCTGGCAACCGCATAAACATGACTACTTTGTTTCCCTTTAGAATCGGAACACGTCTCAGAATCGTGGAAACAATAGATAACAGTTTCACTCAGTCAATCGTGCATGCTTAGTTTCCATAGAGTTACACAGAAAGAAAAGACGGGCGTTTCAATAAAGAGGTTTTATTGAACAGTCTTGTTTCTCATGTAAGAGATATGTGCTGTTATGATAACAAGACAGTATGCAAGATAAATAATGTACAGCGTAAGCAGTAGAAATAAATAATACTACGCTAGCATTATCTTTTAGCATATATTCACGTACATAAATAACATGAGCTAAAAATGCGAGTACTCATACGATGCGTCTCTAAGCTAGTTCTACCCCAATGTACCTAACCTAGTCTAGGTGTAGGGAAAGGTAAGAAGTAGGTGTAGTATTCTCTAGTATGGTATACTAAGAGTATGTTAAGTCTAGTCTGCCAAGAGTCCCTCTAGGTTCTAGTCAGCTCCATACCTTGAGAATGAGAGAGGTGGGAATCTCCTGCCGGATCTGGAACTCTAACACCCGCGAAGGGAGTCAGAACACTGGAAGCTGGATTCTTCTGCGAGCAGGAATGACAGCGTCTTCTCAGTGCGTCAGGCCGGGATACGGGCTCCTCTGAAGTCGAGGTCTCCTCTAACTTGCTTGGGCAAGGGAAGTATATTTATACCTGGTAGGTGTCTTGGAATGTTAGCATTGACGTGAAGTTGGACAGAGGAAGACGTCAGGAATGAACCCTTAAGGTATACCGGTTCATACATAATAGATGAGTTCTTGGAGAAATCAATAATCCTGTGCTAGGGGAACTCCCGAGAGCTTAAGGGTCTGGTTTCTAAGAACTCGTTGTGACGTTAGGGTGGACGGATGTCGGTGACCATGCCTGTATTTGGAGTGCACGGCTTATGCCTAAATAAGGACTGGGATTCTATGCCTATATAAGGGCAATGCGAATTGTGCCTATATAAGGACATGTCTCAGGAAAACCTATATACGGACACCTAAAGCGGAATACAACAAACCCCTTTTCTATCTGGTCCATGATAAAGCTTACAGCATAAAGTTTACTGCGTCGTCTGTCCTGCGCACCAAAAATCCAATACCTTAGTTGTGGCAATGTGCTCCACAGTCCACAAACTGCAGCCAAGTAGTGTGTGTATACTTTCCTTTTAGAAAGTGCCAATCAATTCTCAAGTGTGCTGTCCTCACCGACCTGTTCTCTACAACTCGTCCAGTGTCCTTTCACTATAAAATTCCATCATCAATCATGTCTATTTTGGGGCATTACTTCATAAAACGTACACAAAAATCAATCCATTAAAACAGTAACAATGTACATAGTATATAAATAAGTATCATAATATTGCATTGCTCGTATTAGAAAGATGATCTTATAGTATATACATAAATTCATAAAATCGCAGTACTCGTATTAAAAGGGTAATCACTGTACAAAATAAAAGGGGAACTGCTAAACATAGCCTATTTTGAAATATGTACATGTAATATTTGACTGACCAGTGCATAAAAAAATGTACCTAAGTGGGACATACAAACCTACCCCTTTATGCAATATTTGCATTAATCATAGGATAACTGACTGCTTAAAATGCCAGTCCCTGTTCAGTCAATCAATGTGTATATATTGTGGGGCCAAAAAGCCCTGTAAAACACGGTAAAAAACACAAGCAATATGTCATTTAAAGACATGTGCTAATCGTAAGTTAGAGGTATATATTTTAAGTGCTTTTGAATCGGCAATAAACATCAGTTACCATAGTATAGCAACATTTGATTAAATTTTAAATCCAAGTGAGTGCGCTGACCACTGATAAGAAAAAGGCATACAATATCCACAGGTAGCCATGTTTAGAGGGAGTACCCCAACAACTTTCTTTGCAACCAAATTGCTTAAAGTATATACAATGAGAGGGTTGGTGTCAGTCCGTAGTACCCTTGGGGCAGTTGGATAATGCCTAATACCAAGGTTTATACACAGAGGTCTGACCCAGGTACCTCTTGCTCTTTTGTACAGTGCACAGAAAGAAGAACAGATTATGTCTTCTGTTGTATCCATGAAAAATAGAAAAAGTGCCTGCACGTCAGGGTTCTGTTTCCATTTGCTGAGAAATTGGCCTACCTGCAGGGAGCCCAACCTAAATTTAATGTACAAGGTTCTGGCTTGGTAGGGTATAATAACATCCATGCAAGGTTCAAATGCTGGAGTGGGTTTATGAGATAAGAAGCTCTCAATCAGCTTTCAGAGTTTGCATTCCTGTGATGTGACTCAGTTGTGTCAAACCAAAAGGCCGAATGGCAATGTCCCTTGTTCCACCACTTGTAGAAGATGGATCACTCCAAAGCGTTTCCATGCCTAGAGCTTGGAGGTTAGATTTGATTTGCCGGATCCATGGAATGGAGTGCGATTTGTCCATACCTAAGACCCCAATAGGGGCTTTCCTATATTAGTCTAATTCTGGAGTTATCCACAATCTGATCCAAAATAAAAAGGGTTTTAGAGTAGCTATATTTCCTACTCTCTTGAGCCCTGGGTCAAAGAATAATGGAACAATGGGTGTACTTTGTGGTAGACTACATAGAAACCTAAAAAATGTGTGCTCTTTCACTGTTAACTCTTCGTATTACCATCCCCCCAAATTTCAGCCCCATATAGGGAAGCACTCTGAACTTTGGTGCTGTAAACCTCAATAGCCTGAGATACGGTTCAAGGTGTTGTTATTTTATATCTTTTGGAAACTGAGGAGGCTCCATGCAGCAGGGTAATGCTGCTTTTATGTAGATGCGATTTCCGAGATGAGGAATTATCCAGTACAATTCCGAGGTAGTCAAAACTATCGACCTTCTGTTGGATAGAACCCTTCATCTTGAAACTGCCTCTGAATGTTTTATGGGGATTGAAAATCACATACTTTGTATTAGCTGCGTTCACCTCCAGGCCCTGCCCGTCACAAAAACAGAAGATTTGTTTAAAAGATTTTTCAACCCCATGGGTGCTCTAGAGATTAAGAGCTTATCATCGACAAACAAGAGGGCCGGTATAGGGATACCATCCAATCTTGGAGAGTTGTGGGAGCAATCATTCTGACAGCTTTTCACATCGTTGATGTATAGGGAGAATAAGGTAGGAGCTAACACGCAACCCTGGCGTACTCCTCTCTCAATAGCTATTTGATAGGGTAACTCTCCCGAGCGTCCACACCACACTGGAGCACAATTGTCCTTGTGGATGATATCTAACAATTCAGGACTTATGCCCATCGCTCTTAATGTGGACCATAGATTTTGCCTTGGAACAAGGTCAAATGCCGCCTTGAAATCTATGAATGCCACATACATTTGACCCTTTGTCAACCATAAATATTTCTAAGAGATTAAAGTAAAACAGAATATCTCACCTATCGTACTGACTCATGGATCGAAAGCCTGCTTGTAATGGGGACAATAATTTAGTTGCACTAATCCAGTCTTGCAGTTTTTCTAAAACTTGATGGCAGGACACCTTCTGGTGGTTGTTGTTCAAGCTTATGGCATAGTAATACCAATGTCACCCTTTTTGTATGTGGCATAATTTCCACTCCCTGCCAGTAAGCTGGAGCACAGCCCCCTCCCATAATTCTATTTGACAATTTGTTAATGTAAGGTGCCCATACAGAAGGCTCGGAGCAGTAAAGATCCCCAGCTATCTTGTCAGGGCCAGGTGCTTTCCCAGGTTGCAAGTGATTTATAGCTCTTCAGGTATCTTCTTTTGGGTAGAAAGAAGACAGTGGGTTTAAAAGCTGGCTGTCAGTGGCTGCTAGGGTAAACACTGGCCATATAATTCCACCTCAGTTGCTATGCCGGTGAATCTCTCCCACTGTGAATGAGACAACATATCAGCAATTTCATTGTTTATGCCAGGCACATGTCTCGCTCAGAAAACAATGTTGTGCCTCAAGCAACCCAATACAAAAAAATATCAAGCAACTTCGGAACTTATCCATCCCTTGCTGACTTCCTGATTACAACATGCACCACTGCCAATTTATCCACATTGAAAAAACTTTCCTGCTCTGAAAACAGGAAGGCCACTACCAAAGGAAAAACCTTCTAGAAAGCAATGCTTGGGACCTCTGATTTCCACTTTTCTGGCCTCTGCTTCATCCCCCAATGAGATCATACTGACACCATTAAAATGCCTCAGAAAAGCCCACCATATCTTCAAGTCGGATTTTATACCAGCAGACAACTGCTCTCTATGATGGGGCAACCGTTGTCCTGGCAAGGCTAGTGCCAGTCTCCTGTAAAAAGTCCTCCTTGCCATGATTGCCCTGGAAGAGAAACTAAAGTGGCCAGACAAGACTTATATTGCCTATACCTCCACTTTGTTTTGCCCAGCATGTTTTCAATCAACTCAATCATTGCTTGCTTATTATTAAGTGGCAGCCTAACCTGCAGCCGACCAGAGTCAATCTCGATGCACAGGAATGTAAGCACTGTCACTGGGCCCACTGTTTTTTCTTGTGCTAAAGGCACACCAACTTCCATCATCAAAGCAGTAAAACATTCCAGTGCTTGTCCACAGGCTCCCTTTCTCAAACCAACAAACAGGAAGTCATCTAACTAAGAGTCACCTGTGTGAAACCAAATACCTGTACAAAGCACCATTGTATAAATGTGCTAAACGTTTCTAAGAGGAAACATGAAATAGAACACCACACGGGAAGGGCCTTATCCACATAAAACTGAATTTGACACTGGATACCCAGCACCTCTGAATCATGGGGGTCATTGGTAGCAACCTAAAGGCTGACTTAATGTTGCACTTAGCCGTAGCAATCCCAACTCCTTCCCCTTTCACCATGTCAATGGCATTGTCAACTGAAGGATAAGGAACAGTGACAAGGTCTTCAGGAATAAAATAATTCACTGACTGGCCTTCCGGCCAAGATAAATATTTTATCAGTTCAAATTTGCCTCTTTCTTTCATAGGCACCACCTCAGTCGGTGACACCATCAGTTGCTCCATTGGCCACCATCCTGCCCTCTTCCACTTCTTTTCCTTAACAGATTTCAAATTCTCCACCCACATCGACACACAGGGACCTTTATAACCCAATCTAAAACCTCTTGTGAACCTCTCCAATATAACTTGTGCATCACTTTCTTTAGAATAACTGTGGAACCATGTTGCCAAAACTTCTACCTTCAATGGCGTACAAGCCTTTTCCCAGTGCATCTTGTCCTCACCTACCCCTGCCTGCCTGCACCTGTCCTGGCACTCCTTGCCTACACTGAACCCTTGACCGGAGCAATGGGTAAGTGGGTGTTTATTTCAACATCATGAGCATTTGTGGCAAAATTGGCAAAATTCACGGTTGCAGATGCCTTTGTTAAAGGTCCAGCATGCTCCAATCTGCCCAGTGTGCTGTCTGCCGTAACTACCCACCCTTGCTTGTGCTGGGTCACCCTTGAAAGGGTCGGTAAACCCCAGGTAGCCCACTGGCAGCGTAAGTAGTCAGAATCCGTCTGGTAGGGGGCATCTTCTGCAGAAATAAATCTCGGTTCAACTCCACTGCCAATCGTGCCCTGAATTCCTCATCCTAACGTACCCTGCCTAAACCTCCAAAAGTTATTTGAGCCTTCCGAATTACATCCATATATTTGAAAAATACCACAGTCTGGGAAGTTTTCACTGTAAATAGTGGAATAGAATAAAAATGGCACCGGCCAGTTCTCATGACCAGCATCTTAGGCTGTCTAGACAGTTCCCATTCTTCCTCTTTTGACACTTCCTTTGCCCTGACCTCCTTATGAGCTTAAAGACCCCTACATAGTCCACCTTCCAACTCTTTCTTTTATCTTGCCTTCAGTAAACGAGCATCCAGGGGATTTGTTACCCCCATACCCTGCAATTTTTGTACTATATCTCTTAACTTTCTTTCTTCTGCTCATCAGTAGCCTACTCTGTTTGTACTTCCTTCAGAAACCCATCTTTACCTTCCCTTTTACTGACACTTACCACGGTTACATCCTCTGTAGCCATCACTTTATCCATCGCATATTTCCCTTTTGATAAGCATATTCTTGCCTCTGCGTCTCCAGTGACCTGACACATTTCTCAGTGTCCCAGAGATTGTTTCTAGCCCTGTAAATACCTGAACGGCCTGCAGAGCTTATCAAGGATCATCTCCACAACCAACACCCTTTTTTAGGTTTTGCCTGCATCAGCACATGCACTGCATGAGCTCTTGCTTGCTAGAGATATTGTATATAATAAGGGGCTTGCAGCCCACCCATTGCTTAACATTTTTTGGCTTTATTGTCACTCTTATTTGCTGCCTTCTAAATGGCCAGAGTGTGCTGTCTTCACTTCCTCATCTTTCGGCTGGAGCATGGACCATGTACTGATTGCTTCAGCTTGATTGGTGTTCTTCAGCTGATTGTGCTGTGTTTGTGGTACTACTTTTTCTTTGTATTTCATCCCTGGCATCCTTATTGAACCTCTTGGCATTTATAGCTATGTTTTACTATGCCAAACGTACTTCAAAGAAGCCCTTCTCTCCTTTGAAATGAATGTTTATTGTTTCAACAGATTTTATCTGCTTTTATTGTGACAACAGATGCTATCTGCTTCCAAATGTATTTTCACTAAGACATGGACACGGCGCAATTGCTTTCTTTGTGTGATAGGATTTTATGCCAAATGTCATTTGTTTTCCTTTTTCACGCAAGGGTAGAATACCTGGTTCGCTCAGAAACACAGGGGTGTTGTGCTGAGATCTAACAAGCACTGGCAAAGCCAACTAATGTCTTTACCATTGCCTTTTGTTCAGCTATTGGCATTGCAGACTTTGGCAATGATTTGTAGCCATGCTGTATAGCAGCTTGGCTGCTGTGCAGCATGGCTAAAAATAATAAAAAAAGGACTATGATGCATCCACCAGTAATGCACATTTTTTTTTTACATGCGTTAGCCCTGGCTGCTTCATAGCACTTTTTAAAATTAGTTTTAGCCCCACTGCAAAGCATCCGCGCTGCTGTAGAGCATGGCTACAAAACATTGCCAAAGCCAATAACTCCCTTAGGGGAGACCTATTGGCTTTGCCAATGCTTGTTTCTATCTACTGTGTCTTGGTATCTGAGTGTTAGCTGCTCTCGATCACATTTTGCACTTGCTGTTACATTCAGGATTTTGCCGCTAGTAATTGTGAACACAAAATCTGTTAAACCATGCACTCAAATGGGTCTAAACACAATTGCACCTGTTATTCCCCATGTGACTGTAAACCAGGTGCAAAAATGCAATACACACCTGGCGCAAATGCTGTCTACGGTGCGGTGTTTTCTTCCTGCTATTAGTGTTCAGGTTTAAATGATCCCTTCAAGCAGCAGCGGCTGCTCCCTGTTAACAGCAGTGGAGCAGAGTGGGGGGAAGGGGCGGGGGGAAATAGGTTAAAAAAAATCACTCACCTCCCGGCCGGTCGGCTGGCCAGCCCCCACCTCTCCTACGTCCTCTTCCTGGCTTCTTGAGTGAGGGAGACACGAAGCAGAAAGCACCAGGGCTCCCAGGCTCTCTGCAGCCAATCACATCGCTGCAGTGCAGCGTTGTGATTGGTCTGAGCGGTGTGACATGGCGCCCAGTCAGGGGCTGGAGGGGTGGGCATGTTCTCCACGCAGGCTGTAATGCAGCCTGCATGGAGAACACGGTATGTGCGCATGACTGTTTTGTGTGGCCGGATAGGGCCAGCCAAGCACTGATGCTCACATAAGGAGTGCAAACCACTGCTCTGAGAGCAGCCCCTCCCCACAAAGACACTGCAACGGGGAAAACTAAAATGATAATAACCTCGGGTTATTATAATTTTATTTTTCCTTTTTTTACACTGCAAACGGAGTGGGGCAACGCTCCTCCGACTTAGCGGAGGAGCCTCCACTGCCCCCAAGTGCTTGTCTCAAAACGTGCTATCACTAGAGTTCCATGAGTTGTAGTTTTTGGGTTTCGAACGGTGCGTCAGGTGTCTCATTTCTCCTCACGGAAAAGTTTCACGCTGTGCTAATAAAAGTCAGAGTTAAGACCTGACGCAGGTATTGTTGGAGTAGCGTAGGATGAAGCAAGAGCCTGAGCAGGACTTGAGATAAAAGCCTTTTCACCTGTTTCCTCTTGATTGCCTTGTTCTATGCAATCACCATAATCGGGTCTTCTCCTCGATAAACGAGGCCCTATCATCTCGCGCCCTCATCGTGATGAAGAGCGGGTTCACGCGCAGCCAGTCCACCCTCGCGCTGCTTAATACATTCTTCAAAGGAAGTATTTAAGCAGGTAAACATTTGAATGACTATGAAAAACACTGGTTTCATTGCATGGTTGAGTATTATACTCGAGAGACTTGAAATGAGGTTTTCAGCTCGAGTGACTCTTATTAGTGATTCAAGTGTTCTAAGAACACACATGGGCATAATTAAGAGTCCTTTGTGACTACGTAAGGATGGCGGGCTTATCCCCAGGGCCCTTCACGCAGAAATGGCGAACCGCTTGCCATCCGGCTGCCGTACCTAGTGCTTTGTCTCTGTGGCATGCTTGGATTGCTCTTTTAAGGCAGGATACCAGTATTTTTAGTATTGTTTGGTGAGGTTAACCTTTTACTGTCAGTGGTACCAGTTTCTTGCAGATGAGTGAACTGAGAATCGGGCAAGTGATTGGATCTGCGCAGAATGACACTATTTTTTGGTTCTTTGGAAAACACTAGATTAGGTCCCAGTTTTCAGATTTTTTTTGGGTTGTCTGTCCTGGGACCAGGTGTATGTATTAAGTCGAAATCATGAGAAGAAATGCATGACATTAATTGTATTCCTCAAACTGAACACCACAAAGTAAAAAGCTCCCTACACATCCGTCTCCTCCCCGCAATTGCCAGGGTTCCTGCTCCTGAATTAGAAGCAGGCACCGTGACAAATAAGACTTAAAGATACAAACACAACACATCTCCTTCCGTTCAAAACAAAACAAAAACCTACAAAATGTAAAAATATTCATTACGAAACTGGGTGCTAATTGGATACTGTAGTAAATATATACATGCAAATAAACAAATAGTTTTAAACAGGAAGAAAAAAAATACATGTGTTACTAATTATTATGCATGCAATTTAACAGAAAGTACTACTGCTGTGCGGTAGAAAATATTATAAATGCTAAAAGCATGACCTTAGAGACTAAAAAAAATGGTCTAAACATATTAACCATCACCCTCACAACTATAATCTGGCATCCACAACGGTCTCCTCCGTACTCTTTCCTCATCCAAGGAAACGTGCACCATACTCTCCTCTAGACCATGCTCCTCATTAGAATGGAAACTAGTAGCTTCTGCATTTCCTCCAGACACACACTGTTCTCCACAACCTCCTGACCATGTTGCCTTTCATCACACTATGAATCCAAAGTAAAACCAAATTCTTTACTCATACCTTCAGTACTGTTATCCCTGTACACATCTTTCAAATTTCAACACAGCCACCCTCTTAAGGTTCCACGCTTTTCCATCACTCAACTTTACAGCATTCCCCAAAACCTTCATTACTTCCAAAGGCCCTGAAAACTGACTTCTAAGATTTCTTAACCTTGACCCACATTCCAACCTCACCATCAGAGGTACTATTTAATCTCTTCTTACAGTTGTACATTTGGTTACATTTCTTGTGAGTATTTTCAATCTTCTGTCTCAGCACATCAACATTACATGAAGTATTTCCAACTAACCATGCTGGATTACTTTTAGTCCTCGGAATCCTACCCGTCATGATTTCAAATGGAGAACAACCTGTCATGTCATTGACAGTAGTCCTATATATCCTTACAGTTTTTTGAACCTGTAACTCCCACCACTCATTATTGCTTTTTGCCAACAGGCTAGCCCCTTCAAGCACTCCATTAAACCTCTCAATCATTCTGTTTCCACTAGGATTGTAGAGTGATGTGGTGCGGTGTTTAATGCACACTCTTTTAAAACAATCCTTGGCCTTACTAGACACAAACTGCACTCCGTTATCAGTGATTACTTGAACAGGCAAACCTTCTCTCATGAACACTACATGTAAAAAACCTAACACAGTATCTGTGTCAATTTTGTCCACTACTTTTACTAATCTGTGTGGGCTCCTGTCCACTTGAACTGCTTTCATCCACACACTTGATCTTAACATTTCTCTTCTTCTTTATACTGTGCAGTGCTGGGTTAGGGTGGGCGGTGGTCTTGATTGTGTTATGTTGTCAGTATATGCAAAACTCAATAAAAGTTGGTTATACAAAATAAAAAATCTCTTCTCTTTACAAACTTTCAAGAAATGATCTACAACTCCACAATTCGAGTACTTCTGTGTTAATGATGGAAAAGTTTTGCTATATGCAAGACGTGACTTGCTTACACAGCGGTAACATCTTAAACCTTCCTTATTTCTCTCTGAAGTCTTACCCTCCTTTTTCAAAGTACTAGAGTTTTTAGGCGCTGTTTTATTTGTAATCTTGCCCACACAATCTTCATGTTTCTTACATACATCTGCCTGAACTGCTTTGACTTTTCTAGTAGATAATTCCACCTTCATAACTATATAGCCAGAATATTTTTCAATTCAATATCTCCATTGACCCACAATCTTTCTTGAATAACAGGATGTTAACATGCAGTACCACTTGATCCCTGATTAAATCTTTCTACAAACCTCCAAACTTACAATCAAGGGATAAACGTCTAAGCTCAGCAACTTAATCATCTATAGGCTCATTCGTTTCCTGTCTTCACTGGAAAAATTTGTACCTCACAATTCCTATACATACATTAGGTGTAAAATGACGGTCAAAAACAGTAATAGCTTTTTCAAAAACATTACTCTCCCCATCCCCCCCAACCTCCTGAGTCATCTGTTCAAACACTTTCAACCCTTCCGGACCAATTGAATGATGGAATATCCTCTTCTGTTCCTGCAACATCTTTTCTTCTTCATCAATGGTGGCCATATAGTTAAAAAAAATAAGCTCTCCATTTTGCCTGCTTCATACAGGGATTTCCACCAGCAGGCCAAAATGCTTGTGGAGGGGATAATGAAGAACTTTGTGCACTCATATTCACTGTAGAATGTGTCTTTATAACACCCAGAGGGACTAGTTCACTGTGAGAGGCTTATATACAGTGTTCCTTCTTCACCCAATGAGAGAAGTGAAAATTGCATGCTTAGGTACGGTGTCCCTTCTTCAACCAAGGGAGTAGTGGCAATCACAAATAAATCAAAATGCATAACAAATGGAACAATAAGGTAAAACGTTACCATTTTATTGTTGATACGAAGATGTATCCTCAAAGGATCATGCAGAAGAAATTTCCATTTCAAACACCATAAACTAAGTAAATACTAACCAACTATTTCCAAAATGGTGGCACGTAAAACTACGTAGCACAACCTTTCCTACACTGGTGTGCGAGTGACCTTTTCCAGTAATAGTTGTTTGCGTAGATTCTTGAATGTGGTGTTGAGGAACTTGCCGTCATATAGTTAAGTCGTAATCATGAGAAAAGGTGCATAAAATTAAGTTTATTCCTCAAACTGAACACAACAAAGTAAAGCTCCCTACACATCCATCTTCGCCCAGCAATTGCCTTGGTTCCTGCTCCTGCATTCCATTCTGGAATTAGAAGTAGGCACCGTGACGAACTAAGACTTAAAGATACAAACACAACAGTATGCCACAATATCAAATAGCAAAATTACATCCTTTACTACCACTGAGTACAAGATATTTAATATCCCTTTATTGATACGGTAAGTACATGTACTCCACATTTGCATACCTTGAAGATATACATAAGACATCAAGGAATGTGGAGTTAAAAATAATAAATCCAAACTTGCCTATATACAATAATATCCTTAATAACCTCTCTTTGGAGCACATATGGGATAAGCTAGATATATACCTCAAAAAATTAAAACCACTTTTAGATATGATCACACCTACAACTGCAGCTCAGCTACGACCATGTAAGACATACCTCACTCTAAGCTTCTGGAACATCCAGGGACTCCAACAAAAAATCAATAATGAGGATCCTCCGACCTTGGAAAGATCTGGACCTGCTACTAGGGCCCAAACAACTGTCCCTTTATCAGGCTTCGAAGAGTTCCAAAAATTGGCAATAAAAACCAGCAGGTACAGCCGTCCTATGGGTGGCCTTTCCATCTACTTTTCAACATCGCTACAATACACAGCAGAAGAAATAGAACTTAAAGCTCCCTGGGCCCAAGCACTCCGCCTAAACATTTTTGACCACCATAAAGCCCCTCAGCTTTATGGTGATCATCAACGTTTACATCAACCCCTGCAAATCAAGGAAGAAGGAGACACTGAAAGACCTCGTACTATTGCTAACAGATCTCAAACTAGGGCACCTATCAGCAAATATCATACTATGCGGTGACTTCGATATAAATCTTTTCGGGGGGGGGCGTTCGGCCGTAAAGTAAACATCTTGGACACTGAGTACGACCTCCCTATGCAAACCCTTCCCCCAAACCCACGGCGGAACACCAGCGCAGAATGCTTCTTAACTGAATGCTATGCCTTGGGTCTGCGGCTTATCAATGGTCGCTTTCAGAGCGACTCTCCACCCCGCTGGACGAGAACTGCGGGCAAACCCATCTCCTATATAGACTTCGGTCTGTGTTCAGCTGGCCTTTTTAAATACATCGAAGACTTTTCTTTATGCGAGCGATTGGACAGCGACCATCGACCACAAATCCTTCACCTCAACATAATTCACCAAAAACTGGAAGCATCACCGTACACCAGTATTGACATGGTGACAGAAAATCTGAAACAATTGAAATGGGATGGTGAAACCGGACAAGGAATATTGACACGGATAAAAGACCTACTAAAGAACGTATCACCAAAAGGCAGCACACCAATCTCACAGTGGACCGACCTAATAGATCAAATCTTGCGGGAATTTCAAGTCAAACTACCAGAACGCACCAATTTACCTGACCAACGTACAACTAAACTTAGACTGACAGGGGATCTGAAGTCTCTGAAAAGAAATGTTAACTGCAAAATAAGAGCCCTTGTAAAGCAACCGTCCTCAATCTCAGCCATACTTAGCCTGAGCAAAGCAAGATCAAGGTTCAGGGAGGCTATTTGGCGTTCCAGAAGGAAAAAAATGAGGACTTCTGGATGCAACTGCTGACAGCTAGCAAAGGAAAAAACGCGAAAACATTCAGTTCACTAATCAATGTGTTACCCCGAAACCGGTCCCAGGATGCTTGTTTCCGGTCCAGGGAAGGCCTGGCTTGGCAGTTCGGGCTGGACTGTTCCTATAAGGAACAGGGTCAAGACTGATTTGCATATGGCTGGGTCTGAACTGGTGTGGCGAAGTGAGCTAAAGAACGATGATGGATTCAACCCAGATCTGTGACTGGGGTGAGTGTCTAAAAGTTTCAGCGCTCCGTCCATCATCTCCTTGTGTTTGCTTTGTTCGCCCTAAGTTGGCACGGTATGCCCAGACGTGGGTCCCTTGCTCACTTTGCCACTGGATTCAAGCTAGCCTGGCTGATGAGGGTGTTACTCCAAACCGGTCCCAGGATGCTTGTCTCCGGTCCAGGGAAGACCTGGCTTGGCAGTTCGGGCTGGACTGTTCCTATAAGGAACAGGGTCAAGACTGATTTGCATATGGCTGGGTCTGAACTGTGGTGGCGAAGTGAGCTAAAGAACGATGATGGATTCAACCCAGATCTGTGACTGGGGGTGAGTATATGAAAAGATTCAGTACTCCATCCATCATCTCCTTGTGTTTGCTTTGTTCGCCCTAAGTTGGCAGGGTATGCCCAGACGTGGATCCCTTGCTTACTTTGCCACTGGATTAAAGCTAGCCTGGCTGATGAGTGGTGTTACCCCGACACCGGTCCCAGGATGCTTGTCTCCGGTCCAGGGAAGTCCTGGCTTGGCAGTTCGGGCCGGACTGTTCCTATAAGGAACAGGGTCAAGACTGATTTGCATATGGCTGGATCTGAAATGTGGTGGTGAAGTAAGCTAAAGAACGATGACGGATTCAACCCAGATCTCTGACTGGGGGTGAGTGTCTGAAAATATTCAGTACTCCATCCATCATCTCCTTGTGTTTGCTTTGTTCGCCCTAAGTTGGCACGGTATGCCCAGACGTGGATCCCTTGATCACTTTGCCACTGGATTCAAGCTAGCCTGGCTGATGAGGGGTGTTACCCCGAAACCGGTCCCAGGATGCTTGTTTCTGGTCCCGGGAAGACCTGGCTTGGCAGTTCGGGCTGGACTGTTCATATAAGGAACAGGGTCAAGACTGATTTGCATATGGCTGGGTCTGAACTGTGGTGGCGAAGTGAGCTAAAGAACTATGATGGATTCAACCCAGATCTGTGACTGGGGGTGAGTATATAAAAAGTTTCAGCGCTCCGTCCATCATCTCCTTGTGTTTGCTTTGTTCGCCCTAAGTTGGCACGGTATGCCCAGACGTGGGTCCCTTGCTCACTTTGCCACTGGATTCAAGCTAGCCTGGCTGATGAGGGGTGTTACCCCGAAACCGGTCCCAGGATGCTTGTCTCCGGTCCAGGGAAGACCTGGCTTGGCAGTTCGGGCTGGACTGTTCCTATAAGGAACAGGGTCAAGACTGATTTGCATATGGCTGGGTCTGCACTGTGGTGGCGAAGTGAGCTAAAGAACGATGACGGATTCAACCCAGATCTCTGACTGGGGGTGAGTGTCTGAAAAGATTCAGTACTCCATCCATCATCTCCTTGTGTTTGCTTTGTTCGCCCTAAGTTGGCACGGTATGCCCAGATGTGGATCCCTTGCTCACTTTGCCACTGGATTCAAGCTAGCCTGGCTGATGAGGGGTGTTACCCCGAAACCGGTCCCAGGATTGTTTCTGGTCCCGGGAAGACCTCGCTTGGCAGTTCGGGTTGGACTGTTCATATAAGGAACAGGGTCAAGACTGATTTGCATATGGCTGGGTCTGAACTGGGGTGGCGAAGTGAGCTAAAGAACGATAATGGATTGAACCCAGATCTGTGACTGGGGGTGAGTGTCTGAAAAGTTTCAGCGCTCCGTCCATCATCTCCTTGTATTCACTAATCAATTGCGCCAGAATAGGCCCCAGAAGAGCCGTTAACGCAAACATCTGTGAGCCTGTGTGGGTCTCATTCCTTACGACTCACTTCACTGCACACTCTTCATGTCCACTGCCTCCTAGTACACAGCAAAGCAATCCCCCAGCAACTCAGAATGCAAGCCTCTCTCTCGGTGTACTGTCATTTGCCATACCTACTAGCAACCTGGAAGAATGCTGCATTAACAAACGAAGACGACTACGGAAAGATGGTGCCACTGGCCCCAATAGGCTTCCCAATGCTCTGTTCTCCTCCAAGCCTGCTCTATGGTCCGAGATATTAACCCCATTGTTTAAATACTGCCTAACAGCCAATACCATCCCGGATTCCTGGAGAGGCTCCATCATTCAACCAATTTTTAAAGGAGGCTCCAAAACAGATCCCTGCCACTACCAGCTGATTGCACTAATTGACAATGACGCCAAGATATACGCAAGCCTACTCCTCAACGACCTTAAAGCATGGGTGAAAGACCGGGCAATCGTTCCCATAAATCAATGCGGCTTTAGAGACAGTTGCGGCACTACCGCAAACCTGATGGCTCTCGCCTTAATGTGTGATAAAGCAATCAAACAGAAAGGAATACTCTACTCATGCTTCGTGGATTTCAAAGCTGCGTTTGACAGCATCTGAAGAAGCCAGCTGTGGTGCAAGCTACGGGATTGGGGCTTGCCGGACCTCTTGCTGAGGGCAATAACAGAACTATACATGAACACATGGGTGCAGATTAAGCTAGGCAACGGCTGCCACGTGTCAAGGAGTATCGGAATCAGTTCTGGCTTAAAGCAAGGCTGTGTGTTGGCGCCCCTGCTCTTCAACCTCTACATAGCAGATATGTCCAACGGCCTTGACAAAGCAAACTGTCACCCCCCCAAACTAAGAGGACAAAGAATGACCCATCTGTTATATGCTGACGATTTGGTGCTCCTTTGCCAGACAAAGATAGGTCTACAAAGGCTACTATCAACACTGCAAGACTATACAACAATAAACATGCTTGACATTAATTGAGCCAAAACAAAAACGGTAGCATTCAGCCCAAAATCCAGCTCGAGTAATAGGTGGTACCTGAAGGGTGAAGCTCTTGCAGATAGTAAAGAATACAAGTACCTGGGAATCCTCTTAGACAGCAAGTGGTCCTTCACTAACCAGGCCTGTTTAACCAACACTCAATCAATCAATCAATCACGGCATTTATAGAGCGCGCTACTCACCCGGGAGGGTCTCAAGGCGCTGGGGGAGGGGGTAAGTTACTGCTCGAACAGCCAGGTCTTGAGCTGCTTCCTGAAGGAGAGATGGTCCTGGGTTCGCCGAAGGTGAGTGGGGAGGGAGTTCCAGGTCTTGGCTGCCAGGTAGGAGAAGGATCTTCCTCCGGCGGTGGTTCTGCGGATGCGTGGTACGGTGGCGAGGGCGTGGCTGGTTGATCGTAGCTGGCGTGTGGGCGTGTAGAAGGTCATGCGGTCGTTGAGGTACTTTGGGCCCAGGTCGTGGAGGGCCTTGTGTGCGTGGGTGAGGAGTCTGAACGTGATTCTCTTGCTGACGGGGAGCCAGTGCAGGTCTTTCAGGTGTCCGGTGATGTGGCTGTGTCGGGGGATGTCCAGGATGAGTCGTGCGGAGGCGTTCTGGATGCGCTGGAGTCTCTTTTGAAGTTTGGCTGTGGTTCCGGCGTAGAGGGTGTTCCCATAGTCCAGTCGGCTGGTGACGAGTGCCTGGGTGACGGTCTTCCTGGTTTCAGTGGGGATCCATCTGAAGATCTTGCGGAGCATGCGCAGGGTGTTGAAGCATGAAGATGAGACGGCGTTGACTTGTCTGGTCATCGACAGGGAGGAGTCCAGGATGAAGCCCAGGTTGCGTGCGTGGTCCGTTGGCTTGGGCGCGGTGCCCAGGGCCGGGGGCCACCAGGAGTCGTCCCAGGCGGAGGGTGATGAGCCCAGGATGAGGACTTCCGTCTTGTCTGAGTTCAGTTTAAGGCGGCTGTTCCTCATCCAGTCGGCGACGTCTCTCATCCCGTCGTGTAGGTTGGCTCTGGCGGTGGTGGGGTCGTTGGTGAGGGAGAGGATCAGCTGGGTGTCGTCGGCGTAGGAGATGATGTTGAGGTTGTGTCGGCGTGCGATGGCTGCGAGGGGGCTCATGTAGACGTTGAAGAGGGTTGGGCTGAGTGAGGATCCTTGTGGAACGCCGCAGATGACTTCGGTGGCTTCGGATCTGAACGGGGGAGGCGGACTCTCTGGGTTCTTCCGGCGAGGAACGAGATGATCCATTCCAGTGCTTTCTCTCGGATTCCGATGTTGCTGAGGCGCTTCACTAGGGTGCGGTGGCAGACAGTGTCGAACGCCGCGGAGAGGTCCAAGAGGATGAGGGCAGCTGTTTCCCCGTTGTCGGTTAGGGTTCTGATGTCGTCGGTGGCTGCGATAAGGGCGGTCTCGGTGCTGTGGTTGGCCCGAAACCCGGACTGCGAGGGGTCGAGGGATCCATTCGTCTCGAGGAAGGCGGCAAGCTGTCTGTTGACGGTCTTCTCGATGACTTTGGCCGGAAACGGAAGGAGCGAGATGGGACGGTAGTTCTTGAGGTCGGTGGGGTCCGCCGTTGGTTTCTTCAGGAGGGCGGTAAGCTCGGCGTGCTTCCAGCTCTCCGGGAAGGTGGCGGTGTGGAAGGAGGAGTTGATGATGTCCCGGAGATGGGGTGCGATGGTGGCGTCGGCTTTGTTGAAGACGTGGTGTGGGCAGGGGTCGGTTGGTGATCCGGAGTGGATGGAGTTCATCGTGCGGGTGGTGTCTTCGGTGCTGATCGGGGTCCAGTTGCAGAGGGTGGTGGTGGCGGGCGTTGGTTCGGCGGTAGGGTGCGTTGTTTGTGCGTCGAAGCTGTTGTGTATGTCGGTGATCTTGCGGTGGAAGAACGCGGAGAGTGAGTTGCAGAGGTCTTGCGAGGGGTGATGTCGTTGTTTCCGGCGCTGGGGTTGGAGAACTCTTTGACGATGCTGAAAAGTTCCTTGCTGTCATGGGCGTTGTTGTCCAGTCGTTCTTTGAGTGCCGACTTCTTGGTGGCACGGATCAGCTGGTGGTGTTTGCGGGTGGCGTGCTTGAGGGCGGTCCTGTTGTCTGTGGTCTGGTCGAGTCGCCAGGTTTTCTCGAGAGTGCGGCAGTTCTTCTTGGATTCCTTGAGTTCGTTGGTGAACCAAGGGGTTTTCTTGCTTCCGGGTCTGCTGGGAGGGTTTTTAGTGGTGCGAGGTCGTCGGCGCAGGCGGTCAGCCACTTGGCGAGGTTGCTGGCTGCTTCGTTTGGGTCCGTTGTGTTGGTGGGTGTGTTCTGGCTGAGGGAGGCGGTGAGCTGCTCGGCGGTGATCTTGCTCCAGCTCCGGCAGGGAGCCTGTTGCGGGTGGTGGTGGGTTGCAGTCTTTCTGAAGCTGAAGTGGACGCAGCTGTGGTCGGTCCAGTGGAGTCCGGTGGCGTGGCTGAAGGAGATGTGCTTGCTGGACGAGAAGACGGGGTCAAGCGTGTGGCCGGCGTAGTGGGTGGGCGTGTTCACCAGTTGCTTGAGTCCGAGGTTGGCGAGGTTGTCCAGCAGGGCGGTGGTGTTTCTGTCGTTGCTGTTCTCCAGGTGGAAGTTGAGGTCCCCTAGGAGGATGTAGTCGGCGGAGGGCATGGCGTGCGGGCTGATGAAGTCTGCGATGTCTTCGCTGAATAGTGTGCGTGGTCCCGGGGGTCTGTAGATGAGGGTGCCTCGGAGGGTGGTCTTGGGGTCAGTGTGTATCTGGAAGTGTAGGTGTTCGGCGGCGGAGAAGGTCTCGTCGGAGTTAGTCGAGATGCGGATGGTGTTCTTGTGTACGATGGCGATGCCTCCTCCCGTCTGGTTGACGCGGTCCCTCCGGGTGATCTTGTGTCCGTCCGGGATGGCTATGGCGATGTCGGGCGCTGAGGAGGCGTTCATCCAGGTTTCGGTGAGGAAGGCGATGTCCGGTGCTGTTGCGTCGAGCAGGTCCCAGAGTTCCACGGCGTGCCTGTGGACGGAGCGGGTGTTCAGCAGGATGCATTTCAGGTGGTTGCTGCTGTTGCTCGACTTGGCGGAGGTGGTGCACGTCCGGGGGCAGGTGAATCGGCAGGTTTGGCAGGTGAAGGGTCCGTGGGTGCGTCTCGGTGAGGCTCGGTAGCAGGCAGGGTTCTGGCCGGCATTGAGTGCGGTGAGTGTGGCGGCGTCGTAGGTCCGTCGAGTAGTGTTGCGTTGGTGGGATCCAGGGGTTCTGGCGCTGGGCGCGGTCCAGTCGCGGACGGGCGCAGACGGGCTTGCCTTAGGCCGCCATTTATGGGGAGGTGGGAGGGAGGAGCAGCTGGGAGGCGGGAGGCAGGGGCAGCGAATGGGCAGTCAGGGGGGCGGGGCCGCAGGGGACGCAGCGGCGGGAATGGCGAGAGGCAGCGGGGGCACAGAAAGGAAAACAAGGGGAGAGCAGACAAAATCACGGGCACAGCGTCAATGGGGCAGCGAGGGGCACAGAAAGGAAAACAAGGGGAGAGCAGACAAAATCACGGGCACAGCGTCAATGGGGCAGCGAGGGGCACAGAAAGGAAAACAAGGGGAGAGCAGACAAAATTACGGGCACAACGACAGTGGGGCAGCGAGGGGCACAGAAAGGAAAACAAGGGGAGAGCAGACAAAATCACGGGCACAACGACAATGGGGCAGCGAGGGGCACAGAAAGGAAAACAAGGGGAGAGCAGACAAAATCACGGGCACAGCGACAGTGGGGCAGCGAGGGGCACAGAAAGGAAAACAAGGGGAGAGCAGACAAAATCACGGGCACAGCGACAGTGGGGCAGCGAGGGGCACAGAAAGGAAAACAAGGGGAGAGCAGACAAAATCACGGGCACAACGACAATGGGGCGGCGAGGGGCACAGAAAGGAAAACAAGGGGAGAGCAGACAAAATCACGGGCACAGCGTCAATGGGGCAGCGAGGGGCACAGAAAGGAAAACAAGGGGAGAGCAGACAAAATCACGGGCACAGCGTCAATGGGGCAGCGAGGGGCACAGAAAGGAAAACAAGGGAGAGCAGACAAAATCACGGGCACAGCGTCAATGGGGCAGCGAGGGGCACAGAAAGGAAAACAAGGGGAGAGCAGACAAAATTACGGGCACAGCGACAGTGGGGCAGCGAGGGGCACAGAAAGGAAAACAAGGGGAGAGCAGACAAAATCACGGGCACAACGACAGTGGGGCAGCGAGGGGCACAGAAAGGAAAACAAGGGAGAGCAGACAAAATTACGGGCACAACGACAGTGGGGCAGCGAGGGGCACAGAAAGGAAAACAAGGGGAGAGCAGACAAAATCACGGGCACAACGACAATGGGGCGGCGAGGGGCACAGAAAGGAAAACAAGGGGAGAGCAGACAAAATCACGGGCACAGCGTCAATGGGGCAGCGAGGGGCACAGAAAGGAAAACAAGGGGAGAGCAGACAAAATCACGGGCACAGCGTCAATGGGGCAGCGAGGGGCACAGAAAGGAAAACAAGGGGAGAGCAGACAAAATCACGGGCACAGCGTCAATGGGGCAGCGAGGGGCACAGAAAGGAAAACAAGGGGAGAGCAGACAAAATCACGGGCACAACGACAGTGGGGCAGCGAGGGGCACAGAAAGGAAAACAAGGGGAGAGCAGACAAAATCACGGGCACAGCGACAGTGGGGCAGCGAGGGGCACAGAAAGGAAAACAAGGGGAGAGCAGACAAAATCACGGGCACAACGACAGTGGGGCAGCGAGGGGCACAGAAAGGAAAACAAGGGGAGAGCAGACAAAATCACGGGCACAACGACAATGGGGCGGCGAGGGGCACAGAAAGGAAAACAAGGGGAGAGCAGACAAAATCACGGGCACAGCGTCAATGGGGCAGCGAGGGGCACAGAAAGGAAAACAAGGGGAGAGCAGACAAAATCACGGGCACAACGACAGTGGGGCAGCGAGGGGCACAGAAAGGAAAACAAGGGGAGAGCAGACAAAATCACGGGCACAGCGTCAATGGGGCAGCGAGGGGCACAGAAAGGAAAACAAGGGGAGAGCAGACAAAATCACGGGCACAGCGTCAATGGGGCAGCGAGGGGCACAGAAAGGAAAACAAGGGGAGAGCAGACAAAATCACGGGCACAACGACAGTGGGGCAGCGAGGGGCACAGAAAGGAAAACAAGGGGAGAGCAGACAAAATCACGGGCACAACGACAGTGGGGCAGCGAGGGGCACAGAAAGGAAAACAAGGGGAGAGCAGACAAAATCACGGGCACAACGACAATGGGGCGGCGAGGGGCACAGAGAGGAAAAGGGGAGACAAGCAGACAAAGCGGGCACCCGGGCCACAAGCGGAGGGCGATCTTACCTGCAGAAGCAGCGGGCAGACAACACAGGCGGAGCTGTGTGGTGGGGGAGCGACCTACCTGGCAAGGTCAAGGGTCGCTCTCCTCACCGCGCAGCGGCCGCCATTTATGGGGAGGTGGGAGGGAGGAGCAGCTGGGAGGCGGGAGGCAGGGGCAGCGAATGGGCAGTCAGGGGGCGGGGCCGCAGGGGACGCAGCGGCGGGAATGGCGAGAGGCAGCGGGGGCACAGAAAGGAAAACAAGGGGAGAGCAGACAAAATCACGGGCACAGCGTCAATGGGGCAGCGAGGGGCACAGAAAGGAAAACAAGGGGAGAGCAGACAAAATCACGGGCACAGCGTCAATGGGGCAGCGAGGGGCACAGAAAGGAAAACAAGGGAGAGCAGACAAAATTACGGGCACAACGACAGTGGGGCAGCGAGGGGCACAGAAAGGAAAACAAGGGAGAGCAGACAAAATCACGGGCACAACGACAGTGGGGCAGCGAGGGGCACAGAAAGGAAAACAAGGGGAGAGCAGACAAAATCACGGGCACAACGACAGTGGGGCAGCGAGGGGCACAGAAAGGAAAACAAGGGGAGAGCAGACAAAATCACGGGCACAACGACAATGGGGCGGCGAGGGGCACAGAAAGGAAAACAAGGGGAGAGCAGACAAAATCACGGGCACAGCGTCAATGGGGCAGCGAGGGGCACAGAAAGGAAAACAAGGGGAGAGCAGACAAAATCACGGGCACAGCGTCAATGGGGCAGCGAGGGGCACAGAAAGGAAAACAAGGGGAGAGCAGACAAAATCACGGGCACAGCGTCAATGGGGCAGCGAGGGGCACAGAAAGGAAAACAAGGGGAGAGCAGACAAAATTACGGGCACAACGACAGTGGGGCAGCGAGGGGCACAGAAAGGAAAACAAGGGGAGAGCAGACAAAATCACGGGCACAACGACAGTGGGGCAGCGAGGGGCACAGAAAGGAAAACAAGGGGAGAGCAGACAAAATCACGGGCACAACGACAGTGGGGCAGCGAGGGGCACAGAAAGGAAAACAAGGGGAGAGCAGACAAAATCACGGGCACAACGACAATGGGGCGGCGAGGGGCACAGAAAGGAAAACAAGGGGAGAGCAGACAAAATCACGGGCACAGCGTCAATGGGGCAGCGAGGGGCACAGAAAGGAAAACAAGGGGAGAGCAGACAAAATCACGGGCACAGCGTCAATGGGGCAGCGAGGGGCACAGAAAGGAAAACAAGGGGAGAGCAGACAAAATCACGGGCACAGCGTCAATGGGGCAGCGAGGGGCACAGAAAGGAAAACAAGGGGAGAGCAGACAAAATCACGGGCACAACGACAGTGGGGCAGCGAGGGGCACAGAAAGGAAAACAAGGGGAGAGCAGACAAAATCACGGGCACAACGACAGTGGGGCAGCGAGGGGCACAGAAAGGAAAACAAGGGGAGAGCAGACAAAATCACGGGCACAACGACAATGGGGCGGCGAGGGGCACAGAAAGGAAAACAAGGGGAGAGCAGACAAAATCACGGGCACAGCGTCAATGGGGCAGCGAGGGGCACAGAAAGGAAAACAAGGGGAGAGCAGACAAAATCACGGGCACAACGACAGTGGGGCAGCGAGGGGCACAGAAAGGAAAACAAGGGGAGAGCAGACAAAATCACGGGCACAGCGTCAATGGGGCAGCGAGGGGCACAGAAAGGAAAACAAGGGGAGAGCAGACAAAATCACGGGCACAGCGTCAATGGGGCAGCGAGGGGCACAGAAAGGAAAACAAGGGGAGAGCAGACAAAATTACGGGCACAACGACAGTGGGGCAGCGAGGGGCACAGAAAGGAAAACAAGGGGAGAGCAGACAAAATCACGGGCACAACGACAGTGGGGCAGCGAGGGGCACAGAAAGGAAAACAAGGGGAGAGCAGACAAAATCACGGGCACAACGACAATGGGGCGGCGAGGGGCACAGAGAGGAAAAGGGGAGACAAGCAGACAAAGCGGGCACCGGGGCCACAAGCGGAGGGCGATCTTACCTGCAGAAGCAGCGGGCAGACAACACAGGCGGAGCTGTGTGGTGGGGGAGCGACCTACCTGGCAAGGTCAAGGGTCGCTCTCCTCACCGCGCAGCGGCCGCCATTTATGGGGAGGTGGGAGGGAGGAGCAGCTGGGAGGCGGGAGGCAGGGGCAGCGAATGGGCAGTCAGGGGGCGGGGCCGCAGGGGACGCAGCGGCGGGAATGGCGAGAGGCAGCGGGGGCACAGAAAGGAAAACAAGGGGAGAGCAGACAAAATCACGGGCACAGCGTCAATGGGGCAGCGAGGGGCACAGAAAGGAAAACAAGGGGAGAGCAGACAAAATCACGGGCACAGCGTCAATGGGGCAGCGAGGGGCACAGAAAGGAAAACAAGGGGAGAGCAGACAAAATCACGGGCACAGCGTCAATGGGGCAGCGAGGGGCACAGAAAGGAAAACAAGGGGAGAGCAGACAAAATCACGGGCACAGCGTCAATGGGGCAGCGAGGGGCACAGAAAGGAAAACAAGGGGAGAGCACTAAGGGCTCCAGCCTACTGTTTGCGTTTACGACCATTGCGCAGAAGCTACAAGGTCCCGGCCTCGACCCGCTGCTTAACGTAATGAAAGCAAAAATAGGCCCTACTCTAACGTATGGCTACAAAATTACCCAAGGAAAGAGAGCTGGGCCTGTGGATAAATTATTCACAAAAATCTACAAAGCTACCCTGCACCTGCCAAAAAGAGCGTCCCCAGCCCAAGTGAGATTAGAGTACGCCATCACGAAGCAGCACTGGGCATCCGGTTTTTGCTTTCTCAACTTCTGCCACCGGCTCAGATTGTTGCCCATGGCCTCTATGAATGCACTAATTTGGTCCGAAATGGAGCACCCTGGACCACGATTTGCTTACAAGTTCCAACTAGACACCTTACTGAGAGACTTCTCATTAAAAGAAGCCTGGACTAAACACCTCTCCCAACAAGTATTTAAGAAACTGTCCTCCTCTACGGCAAGGAAAATATCAATTCTAGAGGACAAGGCAATCTTACGTAAACGCGCCCATATATGGTCAGTGATTAACTCGAAACCCGGGCGGGTAAATCCGCTCCGCCAGCGGAGTATATGGAGTTTTGCCTACCCCGCGTCCCTTTATGAACGCAGAGTTTAGGCACAACTCCGACTTCGTGGCGGAGTGGAGGTAGCTGGCCCCTCCACCCTCCCAAAGTAATTATAATATAAAAAAAAAGGCACTCACCTGCCGTGGCTGCCTCCTCCTCGCCATGGCCGCTCTCCTTCCTTGTCCTCGCAGTCCTTCTTCTTTGATAACCCCTACGTTGTTCGTCTCGCGGCCATGGTGAGGAGGAATCAGCCACGGCAGGTAAGTGCCTTTTTTTTTACATTATAATTACTTTGGGAGGGCGGAGCGGAGTTCCACAGAGTTTTTTCCAACTCCGTGGAACTCCGCGTAGAGGCACTACACCTGCTCCGCCCACCCTTACTTAACTCATACTCCACAACAAAACAACAGAGCTACATACCAACACCTATCTACTATGGATTAAATCCAGGCTGGTGGCACTAAGAATGGGGGAGTGGACTTTTCTGCACCACCTTCCGGCTTTGCGCCGCTCTGACAATCAGGACACAAGCTGCGCCTATGTGGGCTAGCAAAAGAAACACTAATCCACATTCTGTGCGTCTGTCCTCAGCTTTTACCGCAAAGGAAATTGTTACTCCGCTCCGATTATATCAGCTTAAGTGTATGTACATGCTGGCAAGCAGTAATTGCCAGCCTGAACCCACAGAACTGCCAACTCAACATAAAAACAATTAAATTCCTCAAATTAGCAATCACCAGACTAGGCATAGCAGGAATAACAAGCAGTACGTGAAACACGCATCTGGACATAAAGTGTTCGGAACACTGCCAGCCTGGAGGGGCACCAATCTACCCACGGCTGGCTCATCTAAGACTCGCTCGGCTGCCCGCATCCTAAAGTTTAAGCACATCAGACCAGCATAACCCAACATGCACTAACTGAATGCCCAGGGAAGATTGGAGGAATAACATGAGGCATCCAGTACTCCAACTCTCTCTCTCTCTGCATCTGGCCTGTTCGAAATAATTTACCGGATAGCCAGTCTGAATTGTGCAATCCAGTATTTGGCAGCAATGCGCCAATACGACAAGAGATGCATCGCGGCTGATCATCAATAGTCCTCTATGGACTAAGTATGACATGGTAGTAGGCCAAGTATTTTAACACTGACCTCTTTTGGAAAGATTTTTTTTTTAAAATAGCAATTTAAACATTTCTCTTTTTGTAAAGGATTTTATTAACTGCACAATAAAATATGACTACATACAATATAACAAGTCTTCTATAAAGATGCTAAACTCCTCAACCGTAGCCAGCCGAAAGGCACGTTGACACGTACCCCCAACCTAATCCAAGCCAACCTGACCTAATCTATATCTAACCATTTTCCCCCTTACCTATTCCCTCCTTTCCTTTGTCCCCCTCTCTATATCTACTTTCCTTTATGTCTTTCTTTCATTCTTTTCTTTCTTTTTTCAAAATATGTTTTTCAAATCACTTTATTCAAAGCAAAACAATAGTAATACTCATGATGTTCATTCTTGCTCTGTATTAATGACACAATACCCAAATGGTGCCAAGATAAAGGTGAACTACTTTGTCACATTCGAGTATAGAGAATGAATGAGCAACGGCGGATCTGAGTAACCGCACCTCCCTGCTTTATTCATTTTCTTGTTTAAGAAATTGTAATGGATAGTATGATTGGGAGTGCACATACAGCTCCTGCACCTGCCGTTGTTGGATGCCAGCTGCCAAGCAGAGAGAAAACTGTGAAAATAGTGGAGCGGTGCACTACCAAAGAGTTTTCTTCAATAAATCCAAATGTTCATTTTGTATAGTGGTTTATCAATCCTTTATTTTCAATATCAAAATGTGCAAATTGCAGCCAACGCGTTTCGTTCATACATAAAATGAACTTCTTCAGGGCAAATGGTGATGTGAAGAAGACGCAGGAACACAGAGGCAATGAAGAGCCCTTGAAGAGCCCTTGATCTGAGATATTTCAAATTCCTGCTGTCGACGCACAAGTATTTAAATTTTAAAGGCTACCATGATAAGTGCCTGATGGTTGTATCTCTGGGGACACAGTCCTGTTATTATCGTCCGGTCGGCAGACACTGACTGCCGACCGGACGATAATAACAGGACTGTGTCCCCAGAGATACAAGCATCAGGCACTTATCATGGTAGCCTTTAAAATGTAAATACTTGTGCGTCGACAGCAGGAATTTGAAATATCTCAGATCAAAGGATCTTTGGTAGTGCACCGCTCCACTATTTTCATACTTTGTCACATTCCTTTAATATGCTATATGATGTCATTTTGCATCGCACCACATGTATTCTTCTAACTAAAATCAAATAAAAAATTGCAGGAGTAAACTTAGCTATTTATAGTTATCTTTCCACTGGCTCTCTTTCCCAAGAACATCACCTGCTTTCTTCACAACACCATGATTGGAGTCAGTCCCATATATCTTAAAGAGAAAATTAATACTTATTTTTCTAAACGATCCTTAAGATCTTATTGCCAGTTTTTACTAAAACCTCACAATGTGAAATTACCATCTGTGGAAAACTGAGTTTCTCCATACAACCCCATGTTTAAAGACCGGAATACTACTAGGGCTAAGTAAAGTGTCCACATATCAAATCTTTACGAAATGTTTCAAACGTTATCTGCTCTCCTTGCCACTATACTAATGTTCCCTCTGAGAGATTACTAGCACCAAGCAATTGTTTAATAATTAAGGGGCACATGCATCGAACTTCATTTTTGAGATTACCAAATAGCGATTTTTAAGGAATCGCTATTTGGTAATCGCAAAATGCAATGCATCAAAACAGGGTGCAAATAGCGATTCTCTAATTGCGATTCCTTAAGAATCACAATTGCAATTAGGGAATCGCTATTTTCTATTGCGACTCCATTCTTTCCTATGGGCCTCAAGGCCCATAAGTGGGAATGGTCATGCATTGCCTAAATTGCGATTACCTAATTGGTAATCGCAAATTAGGTAATGCAGAGGCAAGGGTGCCGGGGCCTAAGGCCCCCCTGAGGCACACCTAACAAAAAATGTGCACATTTAAGGCACACACATGCCCTAGGGCCATGTGTGCGCCACATGGCACTTTGAAAAATGCAGTTTTGTGCATTTTTCAAAGTATGCACATGGTTAACATCAACTTTAAATTGATGTTAATTAGCGTTTCCTAAATGCACAGTTCGCATTTAGGAAAGGCTTCTTGCATATGCATTAGGGAATAGCAAATTGTGATTTCCTATTTGCATTCACAATTTAGGTAATCACAACATATTGCAATTACCTAAATTACTAATACAAAAACTTTCATGCATAGCAAAAGGCCATTTTGCGATTGCAAACGGCCGATTTTTGCGAATCGCACTGTTTGCGATCGCAAAATTGCTTGATGCATGTGCCCCTAAGGTATTATGACATGGGAAAAACCTACATTTGGAGAGACATGGTTCTTGTACTAATTATATTAACTTGGATTACCATATTTACAGGGTGAATGTGTTAAAAACCAAATGTAATTGAGTTGAGGAACGAAGCATCTGAGGTAGCTAGATTGGTTCACATTAGCATGTGACTTCAGCTCTCTGTTTTGTTTGTTCTGTGTCTAATGCATATTGATTGGTCAATATTTTGTCCCATCATGTTGCCAAAATGGTCCATTCAAGTCATGTATTGGGCTGGGATGTAGCATAAACCAAAAAGCAGAATGTATTGCATTCAGCAGAGATGATGGGTAATGCAAAATCAGGGGACTCTGCAATTTCAGTCTTTGTATTAAAATGTTCCATTCATCCCATTTACAACTTAGGTCCAGCCCCAAAGGATCTGACTCATTTTATTTCTCTATTCCCTATTGAACTAACACTCTCAGGATGGTTTCTCAGTGGTGTCTGTATATTAAATAAAAGGTAGAAAACTGCTACTGTGATTAAAGTGTAGAAAGCTCTAACTCTTTTTTCCCAAACGGGCTAGAAGTCAAATGTGCCCAAAATATCCAATGTTGACGAATTCCAGCTATGTGCTAACTTGATGGAGAAGTCACAGCCTGCCATCCGGCTCTGTTGTACTTGTGGAATTCTCCTCAATTTCGCAACGATATCAATAAATTATGCATAGGCTTCTAAGTAGGGAACTCGGTATTCAAAAAATCTGATCCCTAATGTTTGAAGGCCCGTGGGTAATCGTGTCTTAAATATAATGCACCTTTGCCCTGGCAACGAGTGCAGCGTTAAAAGTACCATTGGACCTCATTTTAGGGTCATCGATAGTAGCAGCTGGTACCCTTCGCCTGCCCGGTGTGATCCCTGGCACTGCCCCTGAGATGCAAAGGCAGTATCAGGAACAGAAGGAAAAAGCAGCTCTCATGAGCCTTATTTACCTCCAATTGCTCCACCCGAAGGGGAACATTGTAATCGATTAGAGGGTGCACCACCCTTCAGAATGTATTTATTTGAAGAAGTACAGTCGGCGTGCAGTCTATTGAATTCAAATGTTGCTGTGCTACAGGGGTGAACGAGACCTCTCTGCAGCTGCCCTCAAAATGTGTGGTTCCGCTGTTCACTAGTGACCCTATTGCTGTAAAAAGGAAGGGCACTTTGAAAAAGCAAGCATTGGTAATGCTTCGGTTACGCCTGTGTAATGAATAAAGTGCTGTTTTCATCAATCATCGCCCGGGAGAAGGAAAAAGCTCCCTAAGAGATAACACAGGAGTGGAGAGGATGTGGTGCAGCGGCCAGAGCTGCTGACTCCAGAGCTGGGGATCCCGGTTTGAGTCTCGGCAGCGCCTCCGCACAACATCCTGTGATTATATGCAAATCACTTAATCTCTCCGGGTGATAAATTGTTATATAAATATGCTGCAAGAGTAAAAGGCAAAACTTTATGGAAATATAGTTCCACCAAAGCAGATGTTGACAGTATTTCAGCAGCGGGAAACTGATAAGAGAAGCAGAGGAGGAACAAGCATTGGTAAATGCAGGAAAATATCCGACAGCCAATAGAAATGGAGGGAAGGTAAGTGGCATGCACAGGAACCAATGCGAAGCCAGGAAAGAGAGGAGGCGGGATCTAAGTCCCTTTTAAGTTTATATTAAAACAATAGATTTCTCAAGTGCTGTGCAGGCGAAACCTAAAAAGGACTTAGTTGCTTTAGATGAGCCTGCTGAGAGGCAGGGAGGACTGGGTAGGCCTCTTTGCTCTTTAGTATTTCCTTAAATGAAAGATGTAAAGCCACTCTCGAGTGGAGTCAAAGGTGCACCTATATGGACTCTGTACCAGTAAAAAACGTTTGTTTCACTTTCTCTGCAGCTGGGCCCATGAAGTGTCTAGTCCTGGCCCGGTGATTAGAAATGAAAAGCAATTTTATTGAGACAAGTCTCTGAGAGCATAATTTCAAGTCGCATGGTAATCCCGATTGGTTTAACAAGAGTTGCCAGCCACATCCAAATTGTGAGATCTGCAATACCTTAGCGTATCCTTTGCATTTTATAGAGACTCTTCAGTGCGCAAAACAGGCGAAATGTTTGTGTAAAGCTCCAGGGAAAAATGGTGAATTACCAGGAAAATTGGGTGCAATATTCATGAGTCCCCTGGAATTCCTCATTTCCGAAGGTATCTAATGGGAAGAATTAATGGGCATTACCTTCAGAAACAGTAGCAGCCTGACCGAGTAAGATGGAGTCTGGAAGATGAATGTCCAACAATGTGTGTTAGGTGCGATAGTGGGGAGATATGGAGGTGAGAAGATTATAGACATAGGAAAACTAAAGGGATATTGATAATTAACGCTAGAGTTGAAGCCTTACAAGTCTAAAGGAAATGGGGAGTGGAGGTGAGGGGAGAATGACAGTGGTAGAGTGGAGGTGGAAAGTAGGAGAAAAATTGGTGTGGGTAGGACAAGCACAGACAAATGTGCAAGATTGAGAGTGATGCAGTTGTAGCTAAGAGGCAACCTCTGAGAGACCCGAATGAAAGTGATGGGGGTGCAAAGAAACCCAGGAGAAATAGAGAGTGTTTCATTATTAATCTTGAACTAACTGTATGGTTTTTAGAATTAGTGATGTATGTCCTACGATGTCACAAAAATCAAAAGTCATGTGAAGGCACTTCATGGGAAGACATCAACGGTTATATGATGTCACTTCCTGTTATACCATTGGAATTAAAGGCGGTATTATGTCACACTTGACCCCCGGGGCATTTTGGTAAATCAATATCCATGGCATCTTATCGGCAGGCATGACTAACCAGTCTTGTTACATGCATTTCTATAGTACATTTTTAGCATCTGTATGGTCACATCAAGCTCGTGAATTTGGCTGTATTTTGCAGTACTTGGATTTTCATTGACTGGAGTCAATGTGGTCTGTTGTGTTTGACTGTGTTTCTAGAGTTTTTTGGGATGGTCGCCTGCAAGGTTGGAGTAGACTAATTGATAGTCTCTCACCTGTGTAGGGGTTTTTGCATAACGTATGAGATTCATTTGTGAGTGGGCTTAGATAATGTGGCAGTAACTTGCTATCAGGATAATACCTGTACACAACCTCGACCTTCTGGATAATTTTGTTGTTCCGTTTGTGGGTTCACCTTTGGGGAGTGGTGGGCCGGGTGTCACCTACTTGCACAGTGGAACTGTGAGTAACAGTAATCACATTTTATTTGAAAATGGGGAGACTTTCTCCATGTAAACTCTACATGTTAACTCTACATGCTTCATGCTGCGTGGGAGCTCTGGCGTCCTGGTTGTGGTTGTGGTGAGGACCATCAGCCACCAGTAATCTTTGCCCTGTACCTTCTTCTTCTATTTTAGCAAGCATTGGCAAAACCAATAGGTTTCTCCCATGCAAAATCTATTGGCTTGGTCAAGGTTTTTTTTACATGTTGCAGAGCAGCACGAGCTCCTGTGCAACATGGCTTGAAGTAAAAAAGAATCGATATGATGCGGCCAGTGTTGACCGCATCATAGCACTTTTTTTCTATAAGGCATGTTGCACAGCAGCCCGTGCTCTGTGTAACATGTAAAAAAAAACAGTGCGGGGTGTTGGGGGGGGTCAACACATAAGAGAGTGGGAGAAGGGGAAGCAAGATGGCGGTCATGTGAGGAAAGTTGTTCAGCCTTCCTCCCTAACCGGCCCAAATTAGGTTCTATCCTCCTCCCATCGTATCCCTCTGGTGGGAATGAATGCAGGGTTATGTTCCTCTAGCACACTGCTAGCTGTCTGGTTACTTACTGTCGAAATAATGGCCCTGCTTGAACGAGTTTGTAAGCTTCTGATCAGCCGAGCGGTCCACTGGACATCTGTGAGGCTGGGACGCCACACAGTTTGCTACGCGGCGGTAATGCCTCAGAAGAGTGCGAGAGGTCCTAAAGCCCCTGGCGACATGCTGGTGGCTGGTATGGAGGCTGGGCTGCAGCGCTTGGATTTAGCCTCAGGAAAGAAAACCACAGGGAGACGGAGTCCCTAAGCCGGGCCTGGGGCCCTGCAAATTTCACAACAATTACAGGTTCAGTAACTGGCTTTTTTAAGGAAATCCAGTCAGTTGCCGTACTGTGACGCTGCTACGAGGAGCGGCAACCCGGTCCCCACAACACACCCTGAGGTATCTCCTTCAAGTTTTGCTGGACCCGAACCATCTCAGGGCAGCCCGGATGAGGGCACAGTGATGTCTGCTGCTGCTTTAGATGTGACCCCGGTGCCTTCAATGGGGGCACCGACTTCTGGCGAAATTGCTTGTTTGAGACAGCCGAGTGGGCAACTGAATCTGGTATGGCGACAGTTATGGCGGCTTTAATGTTGGAGGTGAAATTGCTTGACACCTTAGCAGGGGGCATAGCTGGGAGTGCTGCACAAGCCTTAGAAGGGGAGACACTCCACAACCCTGTGGTGGAAATTGGCATAGACGGTAAATCTGCTAAAATATGCCACAGTTATCACAAGCCCCTGATTGTTCCCATACTAAGGCATGTACAGATGTGGATTCAGGAGAATATTTCTTTTCCCTCTCGGATCATTCAGATTGGTCGGAGGAGGCGGATCTAGAGGCAGCTTGAGGGCGTCACTGGGAGAACTAACTGGGCAGCATGTAAAGCAATATGAGTAGCCTGGATGAGAGATGGGGGACCCCCACCCCCTGAGATGTACTCGGACTTAACCAGCACAGTAAGGAAGAAAGGGGCTCACAACAGGAAAGTGCTATTGTGGGGGTAAAGGGACACAAATTGCTTTGGGGCTACTCTGTATTGCCTCGCTTGGAAGGAAATACTACCGGAGGGGACAGCGTGGCTCAAGTCAATCCAGATATTGTCTCTCTTGAAGCGATGTATCAAAGTATCATGGCCCATCGGGAGGAGACGGGGGCAGATAGCCGTAGAACTCAATCTGCCTATCGAAAGCTACAGGGTGCCATTTGGCGAGTGGCTAAGACCTCCTCTGAATTTTCAGAAAGGCTAGTGGAAGCTGAGAGCAGGATTCTAACCTTGGAGAAAGAATCAGTGGCGCATAAAAAGGTGGCAGAATCGCTTGAGGCTCAATGACGGATACCCAGTGGAAACTGAAAGATTTCAAAAATAGACTTAGACTAAACAATCTCAGAGTGCTGGGTATCCCCGAAAGTTTGGAACACTCGCAAATACATTGTGGGACTCTCTAAAGGAGCTTTCCTGAAACTGTCTGATTGGAATTAGGGTATAGAGGTTCAGCGAGCTCACAGGTTTCTCTTTAAGCAGATTTCCCAGATTTTGAAGGAGGGAGGAAAGCCTAGGGCAATATTAATATACTTTGGCAACTTTCTGTTACGCCAGGCAGTCTCCGATCTGGCTCGTCCGGATCGGAAACGATCTTTTGAGGGTTGCACATTCTTCGTAAGGCCTGATTTTTGCCCCTTCACTGTTCAGAGAAGGTGGCGCCTCAGACAAATGATTCAACCTTTTCAAAATAAGGGGGCACAAGTTTATTTAATGAACCCAGCTAAGCTTAAAGTCATCGTGAAGGATAAGACCCACTTTGCCACATCAAAAGTCAAGGCAAAGGAATTCCTTGAGAGCCTGAGCTCAGGCTAAGACATCCAAGTCTGGTTAAGCATTTCAGTATGCTTCTATGAATCCCCACGTGTTGTTATTCAATTGATCCTACATGTGTTTGTATCCTATGCACTGTGTTTCTAGTGGTAATGCATGATTCATGCTAGCTTGGGCTTTATTTAAAGAGGTCTGCTCTTAGGGGCTGATGATTACTGGGGTGGGACATTGGTTCTGAGTAGCATGATATACCGGGTAGCTGATGCTGGTTCAGGTACTGTGTTACGTAATCAGTATAATCAACAAGCGGAAGGGTCTGTTAGGTTTGTGTTGACTCTTCACATTTTTGTGCTAAGGGAGCAGCATAGATTGTATAAGAGATTGTCAGTTGGGGCTTGGAATGGAAGGGGGCACTCCACCATCAACGGAACTGGTGGGTCCAACTGCTTCTAGTAGGTGGTGAAGGGTGTAGGGGGTTGGTTGGGGGAGTTGGTGCTGGGGTGGTGGAGGCAGACAGGGCTGAAGTGGGGAGGATCACGTGTGTGTGGCACAGCAGACATGAACATAGAAAGGGAAAAAATACAAAAAGGAAACTCTTCCAGAGCAAAAGCAGAAGCAGAGATATTTGGGTAATTCCTTTTTATGGTACGTCATCTTTTTAGAGCTGACACTGAGGCCATATCTATTTTTCTTTGGGGCGGTTGATGGGGGCAGCTGGGTGGTTTGAGAGAAGGCAGATTTAGAGGGACACCATAAGGTGGTTTATAAGTTACGAATCTGTACAATTAACGCCTGTGGTCTTAACGATAGGGCTAAGAGGGGTAGGGTGGCATTGGGTCTGAGGGTCATGAAGCCAAATTTGGTATGTATACAGAAGACCCACTTCCCTTGGGATAAACGGGGGCTCTTTAAGGATCTAGGTTTCTCACTACTGGCCTGCACATGACAAGGCTTGACATCTAGAGGGATGGCTGTTCTTGCAAACCTATTTAGGTGCTCTGCCGGCCGCAAAGCTTCGGATAAGTTTGGACGATGGGTCATTTTAGAATGTGGAACCGCTAATGGTCAGTTTATGCTGTGCTACGTTTATGATTTTAATGTGGACGAAGCCCGCGTTTTTGATTATTTGAATACAGAATTGGCTACTTGGCCACTTCATCTTATTTTATGTGGAGATCGAAATATGTATCTAGATGTGAAGAATGATCAATCAGGGAGTCAATCCTATTCCAGGAGGAAGCCTGCTATTTATAAAGCTTTGCAGCAGCTGATTAAAGGTCATGGCCTTATTTATGTGTGGGATAGATGCAGGGCTCCGGACCTGGGTTTTACGTTCTTCTCTTTTCCGCATTGCAAGCTGGTACGGCTAGACAATTTATTTGTGTCTACTGCACTGGCCGATCAGGCTATGGTAGAGATGTAACTGTAAAGATTAAAGGGCCCCCTCTAGGCAGGGCAATTGTACATACTGTAATGTTCCTGGGGCAACTTCATCAATATATTTTCAAACAAACATATACAGGAGAGACGTACACTTTGGTGATAGAAAAATACAAAAATTGTTTTTATCAATAATATTTTAGATAATTATTATTGTCATGAAAATAAAAATAACAATAACGCAACCACATACATACCACATTCATCTATCTGCCCATTCACACTGTCTGTCTAAATATGTACAGATTTATAGAACATTGGCGAGTTCATAGATCCACATAGAATACATTGTAACACATGTTTGTCACAGTAATATCAGTAGTTATCTCGGACTTATTATAAATTTTAATCTGGATGACTGAGTTCATATCATGATGCAATATATCTGTATTATAAAGCGGCTGCAGTTCCCGGGTGGTTTCTACGTACGTTTCGGCATCAGTATGCCTTCTTCAGGAAAAGCCACCTCAGATTTTCTAATCTAGTTCTTATTGGCGGTAGTCCTTGAACATAGATAAGAGCAAACTCAGAATAGGTAAGATGGCTTAATCAGACAGCCCAATGTCTCTATATTTTCATAGCGGTAAAATTAATCCGCTCATGGAGCAAGGCTTCCACCAGATGGTAAAGATATGTATACTTCTTTCAGAATCCCAGAGTAAGGATGTATGTATCGATCCGTCTGTGCAGTTTCATTGATATCAAAACGGCACTCTCGAGTTCGGGAGATATAGTCCTGATGAAAATTCACTCTCCCTGTGAGACCCAAACAATCCACGGGCCGAGCAGGTCCTGTAAAGCGCGGAGAAAAAAAAAAGAGATGTATCCTAGGGCTCTCTCAGATCAAAGCCCACTGGTTCTGGAAATCCCTATGGCTGGTATTATCAAACCTCAGGGGTGCTGGACCTTTGATAAGAAACTCTTGTCGGATACAATATATCTAAACCATATGCGCAAATGGATAACAGAGTTCTTGGAAATTAATAGAGGGACAGCCCGGATGGTTTGTTCTGGGATGCTTTAAAGGCGGGGATCATGGGGAAACCCTTAGCTTCAGTCTATGCCAACAGAAGCAAAAACAAATCGAGATCCAGGGGCTTTATAAGGAATTTTCCTCAGCAGAGGAGAATCTGACCTGGAGGCTGACTAAGAGCATGGATAGTCAGGAGGCCTAGCAACAAATAGCCATTTTAAAGTCAAATGTTAACCAGTATTTTAGTAGAGAGGTGGCTGGTAAATATCACCATTATAGGTCAGAGTGTTAGAGTACTACGAGTACGGGGAGAGCACCGGAAGACTAGCGGATTAGGCAAAAGGAGGTGGCAAAGAGGATATTGGCTATAACGGATAGGGAAGGTAGGACCTTTGAATCCCCAGCCAATATCGTAAGGGTCTTAAGGGATTTTTAGGAAACTCTCTACACGGAAGAACTGTACCCCCACCAGATGGGTATGAGGATCTATTTGTAGGCTTGGATAGGGTTAGAATAAATGAAGAGGAACCAGCCACTCTGGACGCGCCAGTTACCTTGGAGGAGTATCAAAGGCAATGAATTGTTTAGCTACTGGAAACCTATGGGACCAGATAATTTACCTCTGGAATTTTTCAAAGTTTTCTTCGGTGAACTTCGATAAGATATGCTCCAGGCTTTTTTGCAGGCACAAGCGAGAGCAATCCCACCCTCATTGGAAACTAGTAATATAATCATCTTTAAGAAAAAAGGTAAATCACCCTTTTTTCCCCTCTCATATAGGCTGATTTCTTTAATGAACTGTGATGGTAAAAATCTATGCCAAAGTTTTGGCAAATTGGCTGAGGAAGTTATCTTGTCAAAATGGTTTTCTTCCAGGGCTTGGTACAGTTGAACATGTCTGAAGGGTGACCACCCTGTTTGATGTTGCCGGGGCCTCAGGGTCATCAATGGGCTTAGTCCTACTAGATGCCGATAAGGCCTTTGACCAAGTGTCATGGGGGTTTCTGTGAGCAGTGTTAAAGTGGAAGGGGTTTGGCAAGAATTTCATCAAGGCCATTAAAGCACTGTATAAGGCACCTAGGGCTACATTACGAAAAATGGGGTTGGAGTTGGATAACATACAAGTCTAAAGAGGCACAAGACAGGGTTGCCCCTGTTCACCTCAGTTATTTGCGTTATATATTGATATCTTTATAGATACACCTGAGAATAATCCATGTATTAAACTGTGTGTTGTGAATCAAGGAGAATATAACGTGCTGGCCTACGCAGATGTATTGCGGTGGTTACAACAGATGCTTCAGTGGCCCTCCCCATAATTGAAAATCTAGCTAAACAGTTTGGGGCACGATCAGGGTACAGATTAAATCAGGGTAAGACCCAGGTATTAAGTACTGAGGGAACTGGATTTAGCGATCAGCGGGTGGTGACAGATGCAGTATACCTATGGGTGAGAATCACAGCAACCCGAGATAAATTGGTAGAATTGAATAGGGCACCATGTTACATAACATTAGGCACGAACTTGGTAGAATTAATCACCTGCATCTCTCGCTATTAGGGAGGTGCAACGTGTTATAAATGACTATCTTACCAAAGGTGCTTTACATTTTTAGGGCCGTTCCTCTGGAAATCAGCAAGTATTGGTTGACTTAATTGGAAAATGCATGTTTTAGCTTTTTGTGGGGGGTATAGGAGGCCAAGAAGGGCAGCTAAATATATGATTATTCCCAAACTGCGAGGTGGGTGGACTGTCCCTAATTTACCCTTTTATTATTGGGCCTGTATATTAGAACACATGAGGATTTTAATTACGGGTGGGATGGATGGAATAAATCTGGCGGAAACCCCAACAATCTATGAGCTAATTTTGGGAACTGAAGCCAAGGGCTGTCTTTTAAAGAATGTGGAACCTAGTTATTACAAAAATACCAAATGTAAGCTTTTAAGAGCATCACAAAAAGTTTGACGACAGATAAAGCGGAGATTATAAGCTTAATTTCTGCACACCTTTGGTTAGCCTTGTCCATTCTCCCATCAGTGTTTCAAGATGCAATTGTAGACAGATGGGCACAAAAGGGAATTTCGGTGCTGGGCGACCTATATCAGGAAGGCCAACTCCATTACTTTAGTGATTTGCAGGAGGCCTTTGGCTTCATTAAGGCTGATTTTTTTCAAATTTCTTCAGATTCGAGATTTTCTGTACAAGAGAATAAAGGAATCAGTCTCGGTGGTTAAGATCTTCTTAGTTGAGGCTGTAAGGCAGATGGATAGAATTGGTTCAATTTATAATCTGTTGATACAAGTCCTATCTTATGATTTGGAAATGCAAAATGTTAAATGGGAAGCCAGATTTGGTATAGAGGGTCTCTACTTTCAGCAGTCAATAGATTTAGGTAATAAGGTGCTGCTAACAGCTGGTTTGAGAAATTAACATTTTAAGATGATATTCAATTTATACCACATCACGGCTAAGGTGGGTAGATGGGGTGGTAGGTTTAGCGGCAACTGCCATAGGTGTGGGTCGTAACAGACCGAGATTGTCCACATGTTCTTTTTATGTCCCAAATTAGATTCATTGATGCAAGACATTGGGAATTTTATGGGATTAATCATTGGTGGGCAGATCCAGATCACCCCTGTGTTGATGATTCTGGGGGTAATAAACGGCGCGGAGGGCAATGATGCATTAAGGAAAGAGGCATATTTGTTATTTATTGCAATGGCGGTGGCACGCCTTTGCATTGCATCGGAGTGGCTAAATCCACAGCCCCCAACATTTTTAATGTGGAGGTCTAGATTTTTAGCAGTATATAATATGGAAACTAATTTGTACAAATGCAAGGGGTACAAGAAGCAGTTGTGGTGGGCCAGGATCTGGTCGTCTGTTACTAACTGGATGGCAGGTTTGATCGGGGAATGAATGAATTAAGGTGGAAGTTAATAGAGCTGTGCGCCAGACTTGGCTTCTCTGGCCTTTTTAGGATCTTATGGGCCTGACTCCATTTTCTAGATGAATAATGCTCACTGGCTTGTCGTAAATTTATGAATATCTTATTGGGATTATGCAGCTACATTTTATAATAACATTTACAGCGATGTGACTACTTTATGCCCATAGCATTGTTATTATGCACTTGCACTTTACAACTGTTTTGACATTTAAGTCTGCAATCTCTGTTGATAATGTTTACAGGTATGCTGCTATTTTATGAAAACTATATTGCGATTATGCACCTGCACTTTATAGCAATGTTTACAGATATGCTGCTATCCTGCAAGCACACCAATGTTATTATGCATTTGCACTTTATTATTTGGTGGGTATTTATTGGTATAGGTAGACTTGATCTAGGTCTTGACTTCGTTAGGATAAGAAGTTCTCTGCGCCTTATTGAAGAATGCACCTGCACTTTTTTTTGCTCTTGGCTATGAAACAGTATGGCTTTCAGTTCTAGAATGAGTATTTGGACTTTAAGACCTAAAATGTGAAACTGTACTTTAATATAAGTGGTATGTAAACTGATAATTGTTAACTAGCTATATAAGTATAATCTTAACTGATATTCTGGGGACATGTTCCTTAAATCTGAGAAGATATTTCTATTTGGCTGCTTGTATGAACTCTGCAATTTGTTATTTTTTTGTCTCTGTGCTATGCTGCTGTGTATAATGATAAAGCAGAATGGTAAAATCAATAAAAAGATTTTTTTTTTTTTTTTTTTTAAAGAGCAGGGGTGGGTGAAAAAAATGGAGGGTGGGAGCATTGGGGAAACAGGGGCAGGATGAAGGAGAGTTACTTTAGGACATGCACCCAATAAGAGTGGATGTCCAAAAGTAGCAAAAGAGTATCTTCAGGATCCTGCAACCAGTGGAAGGACATTGGCCACAGGAAGTTGTACTTGGTCCATGCTCCACGAAGTGACACATGGAGAAGCCCCAGGAGGAAGCTGAGGTAAGGAGGAGACGCTGACTGAGAGTGACGTGTGAGCCAACCAATGGTAAATAAAGGTAAGTAATGGACAGGCTCTAAGCCCATTTTAAGATTTATTTTTAAAGAACAATAGCTTTTGCAGACAGCGCATGCGTGCAGGAAGCGAAGTCTAAAAAGGCCGCCCACCAACCACTTCCATTTTTATAAGAAACTCTGCCTCTTTCAACAGACTTCACAGGGCGCCTGCCCTCCCTTGAATTTCATTACGGCTTTGCTAAGTACAAATTATTTTTAAACATAGTTGAGTATGTAAGTGTGTTGGTTATATGATACTGGTTTGTAATGTATGACCTAATGCATTTAAAGTTTATAAAATGTAATCAAATGTGCCTTTGGAAGTTGAAGATTTTCTTTGCAAATTTTAGAATGTGTGGTTTCATGATTTCTGATAGACAGGGTGCAGACTGAGCCATATTCAGGGCGAAAATTCGCCGGTTGCTTCTTTGTGAGCCTTTGTTTTAGTGCTTTTTAGGAATTGCTCAAATATGCTAGTGTTCAGACAGTGGCAGGCATTTTGTCACAGTGGATGTGCATCATGGTTAAGGGACCTGAATTTGAATTCTTAAATTGGCGAATGGTAAGCCTTTACAGAACCTATATGTGCATACAGCTTATATTTGTCTTTGTCTAAGCTAAAATGTGTGCATTTGTGCGTTTTAGCAAACCGGCAGTTCAAACGTATTTGAGTTTTTTGTGGAAAGAGTGTTGTTGGGCGTGACATCTTGGCTAATTTCTGCGTTGCATTATCCAGACAATTCCCACGAATTTGCGTTTTTGGGGGAAAGTGTTGGGCGTGACACCGTTGCTAGTGTTGGCATGAGGGATGTGCCTGTCTTCCTTCCTGTAACACCGTCGGACTTGGCAAGTACCCTCACTATGGAGAACGCAGCCATTGAATGATACTAGATTTATTTGCCACGTGCTACAAAGGAAAGTACGAATTTGATGTTCGGTTCCTATCGGGAGCCAAGGACTCTGACAAAGGCATCTTGTTTGAACGCCTGGGCTTATATAACCTCCATTACACACAAAAAAGAAGGCTCACTTAATTAACTCATTGACTTCCTCCTTTGGGCAGCTCAGAGACAAGCGAGGGAGGCAATTGTGCTTGTCTGGTGCACTGAGCCAGGGAAAAGTAATCTGTTTGTTGACCAGTCGGGGGAAGATAATCTGGCATGGGACTGCAGAAATTGGGTCTGGAACAGTTGTAAGAAGGTCAGGAGATAAATCATGCTTCAGATCAGCAGCTTATTGGTAGCCTGGCATCAGACTCCTAGTTTTACACCATCCCTCATCTGAGCTACTGCAGGAGGGTACAGCACAGGCGGCCTGTGCAGGCAGTGCATTTTCAGGTTACAAAGCCAGCTGTAATGAAAGAGGTGTCTGGATCAAATAGTGCTTGAGGCTTTGAATGCATCAGAGACTTTCCCTCTTCTGAATGAAATACCAGCTTTCAGGATGAAGTCTGGCATGATTTAACAATCAGCCTGTTACATTGAACAGAAATTTTGGCCAGATGTGAAGCAATATCTATTACGAAAACCTTCCACTTAAATTCGTGTATGTTCTAGTGATTACCAAGGGGTTTAGACTATGGCCCTGACTCCTAGTGTGGCAGTACTCGGGGTACATGTACCACACTCGCTAAACAATGACTGTTCGGCATTCTGTCTTTACCGGGATCAGTATATACCTCTAACTACGACTCACCAGCTGTTAATTTGTGCCAGTGATTGCTGTTGGTGGGCACCAGAAGTCTTTTTTGGGGGTCAGGGATAATGTTTCATCATTAGATTAAGAGCAAGAGAAAGAAAGGAAGAAAAGGGAGAAAAATGGAGACATTAAAAGTTATGAGAACAAAGGTAATAGGAGAAAGAACATTAGGAGAGAAAGCAGAGATGAATAAGAACCTGCACAAGTGAGATAAAGAGACATGATGTACAGGGTGGTGGAAGAGAGACATGAAGTTAAATTGAAGCCAGGCAGCATTGGGAGTCGTCAACCCCTGCAGCAGGGTCGGATTGGAATTACAATTAGGCCCAGACACTCCCAAAAAAAGTGGCCGACATTCCTAGATCGTGCCTTTCATGGATCACCATTTACTTAGCCTCATTGTAACTTATTTTTAGAGAAATGTTTGTTAAATTAAGCACTTTAAAGCTTATAGAGCCAGTAACATTGGTGAAAACTAGAAACACTGCATTTTGGCCAGGCTGGCGAGATAAAATAAAGTGGCCAGAGGGCCACAAACCCTCTGGCCACTTTATTTTGGCTCGCCAGCCTGGCCAAAATGCAGTGATCTGGCTAGGGCTGCCGCGTGGACGTTTTTTTGCCAGCATGACTGGTATTTTAATGCCCTGACTGGTACGAACATGAAGAAAATCACCCAAAGCTGGTATTTTTTCCTCTGATCAATATGTACTTTAAACGCAAACACTAAAATGTGTTCTAAAGCTGCCTTAATGATCCGTGACTGATAGTTAAACTAGAAGAAGGCAGAAAAGCCATGTTAAAAAGGAATATGAATGTTTTTATATAAAGAGTCATTTTTAATTATCGTTCTTTGGCCTTTGCAGAATCTGGCTGGTTATTATTTGTTTGTGTAGTTTTACATAATATGAACTCTGCCCAAAGGCATTGGGTCGATTTACATGAGCACTAGTTACATTATAGAAGATCAAATTCATTTTTATTTTAGGCCTTGGGAGATTAAGTGATTTGCCCAGAATCACAGGATGCTGAGCCGACTCTGGCATTTGAACGTAGTTTACATCTTTTCTAGTTTTCTCCCTGGGAGAGGTGGCCTCATAGTGAGGTCCATACAAACACACACCCCCTCCACCAAGGTCTAAAAGACACTGGGGCTGAGGTGACAACACCTGGTCCCCATCGAAGCCCCTGCATACTCCCTCCTCCCCTGCCCACCATGGCCTGAATGTGGTGGCCTGGTGGAGAGGGGTCAGGGGAAAAACACTGCTGGGCCGGGCCGGGCCAGACACATTGGGGGGCAAAGAGAGAATGGCCCACCGGCCAGAGCAACACCTGGCCGCCAGCCTGGCTTGGGTGGGGGGAGGGTGTGGCTGAGGTGAAAATGGTCCAAAGGCCACATCACCTGCCGCCCAGGAAGCTGCTGCACTCTAACCCTCCCTCGCCTCAGTTTGACAGCACGGCAGGGGAGTGGAACACTGCTTCTAGGGGGGTTTGTGCTGCCCCCATGGGGGCCAAGCTGAAGTCTGCTAGGGCCAGATTACTACTGGCCTAGCACCTCTGTAAGCCCCTGTCCTCTGACAACCTGCCTGCCTGTGATGCTGGTCCCACATTACAGTGGCCTGGCGGGGGCCTGGAAGATAGTAATGCTCTGTGGGACTGTTGACTGAGGCCCTAAATAAAACGGCCCGCAGGGTATTCTGAGGCACCGGCCCATCACCCAGTGTCCGACTGCCCACCTTCCCAATCCAACCCTGTCCAACAGTTGGCAGCAACGGCGGCAGGCTCCTAAGAAAAACTTTATGCCCCTGCACTTTTTTTTGCAAATTAAATACTGCTTTTCCTTTTGTAGAAGTGGCTTCATCACAGACTCATGCCCTGTGAATCTCCTTTCTCAAGCCTGCCAGAATGCCCTTTCTTCCTGGGGCTGGGGAACATATTCACTGCTTACGAAATTGAAACTGTTTGTCTTCCTATTAGTGATTGAGGGTCAAGCTATCATTGGTGTAGCACATGCAGGGGCAGCGTTCCTGGGGTCTGTAGGCCCACTGCATCCAAGTTATTTTGGTGTCTTACCACCCAAGCGGAGGGGCGTGGTATTTCTTGCTTGCTGTAGGGTCTATGGTACCATTTCCAGGTCACTGCCTGGATCCATTAATTGATATTTTTACTTCTGGAACTGCGATTTAGTCATAGAGTCAATGCTGATAACAGGCACACATTCGACCTACATTCTCTGCCTTCAAGTTGTGAGTGAAGGTGAGCAAAAACATTTTCTGCAAAATTTTGTGAAATTGCAGATCATTTTGTGAAATGATGCTTTTAAGGCAAAATGTGTTTTGCTGGTATCTCACATGACTTTTTTCACACAAGCCTGCGCTTTGAGTAAAAAACGTTTTCGCTAGATACCAGAAGGAGACTGGATTGAGCAAAAAAAAGTTTCTTGGTGAGCTAATTTTAGCACAAACAAGTCTCTCACATGCAACAATTATGCAAAATTGCATAATGTGAAATTTCAAGGAATTTCGGGGATTACGCATAAGTAAAAATTCGTAAATAACACAAATTTTAGCAGCGTAAATAAAAGGTCTTCCTTGTGTTCTTGCGTGCCGAAGTGGATGGAGTGGCAGGTGAGGGTGAACTTATCATTCTTCGTAGGTGACACCAACTGCTCTAACCATGCCCTTTTCGTTTAGAGCAGCACACTTCTGTGGAATTTAGGGGCTGATAGGACAGGCTTTTTGCCTGTGCCTCTAAATATGTTTAGTGAATATTTTTAATAAAAACAAAATGTCTTGGCTAATGCCTCGGCCTATATTAATCCTTTTTTGCCAATGCTGTGCAGCATCGTCATAAAAAATGCATAATGATGTGTACGTGCACACAAGCGATGATTCTTGTGTACGTGCACACAAGTGATGGCGAGTGCATGCATATGTATCATGACGCCTCGGCTGCCCAGCGTCATGATGTGCATGCGCCACCATACATGCATATATAGCATGATGGTCTCCAATCATGTAGCGATAAATAAAAAATATATATTTAAATGTGAGTGTCAGACCCTGTTTGTGGGGCCACTGGAAACACAGGGCTACTGCTGGGCCCAACAGTGGTGGTTTAGAACTTTTGTCACTGGTGACCTGGGGTCTGAACTACTGTGGCTCTCAGACTAGGATAAATATAACCCTTTCCGCGCTTGACTCTCAGTGTAGTGAGGGTGAGCATTCGCAAACTTCTCAGGCAGTTAGTGCAGTAACCAAGAACTCTGAACTCAACAATCAATCTACAGACAAAAATAACTAAATCTCTAACCCATTGCTTTCCTCTTTGTAAAATAAAGTACTTTTTTTAACCACATAGCAGAACTAACTATTACACAATCCAATTGGTCAATACAGGGAGATCCCGCTATTACGATCCCCTTCTATGTAGGTGCCACACCCCACCCCTCTTTCCGGTGCTCCCTTCTGCCTGGCATTTTAAGTTATAGTCTTCGGTAGCCTTTGGCAGAGACGTGAATTAGGCAAAGGTGTAAATTGCATTCCCACATATTCAGTTGTGCAATCAGTTTGCTTGTTCTTATCTTATTGTTGATGTGGGTAGAAACAGTCTCAAGTCCCTGCTCTCAAGTCAGTGCATTGTACTTTCCCTCTCCCGCCTGCAGGCGAAAGTCTGCGGTACTCGCATGTTGGTTCTGTGGCAGTCCAGGGGGACATTGGGAGCAGCCTATGTCTTCAGCATGCATGGCCTGCCTTTTGACCACAGTTTCCAGGTGAATGTAGCTCAGTAGGTCTTGTTGTAGCAATCACGTTGTGTTTGCCAGTTGCAGCCCTCCACTGGCCAACTGCAGACAAGTCCTATGGCAAGGCAGTTATGGCACCCACTGGACCGATTAGTCAGTGGGTGCATGTTCCTGTCACTTGCACCCTTCCTAGTCCCATCAGCTCACCCTCAGGAGTGCGGTTTCTCACGCCATCAACAGCACGAAATCGCAGCCCACAGCGGTTGCTGGGGGGACATATGGATTGTGGAATTTATTCAGTCTTTTAGATGCAGTTTTCAATGGGGACTGCAGAGAGAGACCGAGAAACTCACTCACAGCATGGGTCTCTGCTGGCATCGCTATCTTAGCCAATCTGCTGTCTCTGGATGTTCCTCACGCCGGGAACATGCTGGGCTTCTCCTTCTAAACAGTCTCTTCTCAGGCAGGACAAGGCAGACTCCTCCCCCTGCTCATCAGACAAGCAGGTTTCTAGGCATTGGACAGACCATTAGCTCCTCCAGCAGAAAATGCAGACTTCAGGTGACGTCTCCTCATCTCTGGGAAACTCACTAAGGCTACTGTCTGTCTGGCAGCCAAACAGCAGTCCATTAAGTACTCTGCAGAGCACTCCCATCCTTGGTCATAAAGAATGGGTGGGGTGATAGCCATTTGTCAGCGCCGGGACAGTCGTGTAGGAGTAGCTGCATGCTCCATAAATTATTTGATTGATTGACTTGGAACTGGGAAAAAGTGGTGTGGTTTGGATCCCAATTTTATACACATTTTCCAGACATGGGATGTGAACCACTGTTTCAACTTTCAGGACTGGTTTGGGTTGGTTCTTCTTTCTAGTGTCCTCCATGGGCTACTTTCCAGACAAAATATTTGTGCAAAGTGATGCTTCTCCAAGCAGTCCCCATGCAGAGGAATACACAACATGGGCACAATAAAGTGTGTGTGAGTTATCTGCTCCTGGGTATCATCAGCCTCCCTGAAGCAGAAATCAGGGACAGACAAAAAAGGCAGGTCTGGCCTAGAAACTGCCTCACCTTTAACAACAGAAACTGCAGTAACATACCTCACCCCTACCATCAAGCAAATGGCAGAGCTCGGGAAGAAGTAATCAGCTGCCTCTTGCTAGCAAAGTTTTCATGAAATTTCTAATGGTAGCCTTGTCTCCATCCTTCCCACGTCAGTGTCAGGATCTTCACTTTCCAGCCACAGGAATGCAAGCAGTACACTTCCTCAGTATGTAGAAGCTTTCTTCATCCTCCATTTTGTGCCATGTCAAATCCAAAGATTTTAGCTCTCAGACCGGACACACACACACAGTCTTACTACCACACATGTACTCAATGCATACTGTACATGCACAAGCACTGTAAATACACACAGGATGTCAACACATGGGGCCATATGCATCAAGCATTTTTTGCCTTCGCAAACGGCCAATTCACAGAATCGGGCGTTTGCGAACGCAAAAAAATGCATTTCTGATGCAGTAAACCCTATTTTGCGATTCAGTAACCTGTTACCGAATTGCAAAATGGGTTTGCGATTCGCTATTAGGAAGGGGCGTGTTTAGGGCGCCCCTTCCTAATACCGAATCGCATCGGTATGCATGAATGTTTTGCGACCGGAATGCAGTCGCAAAACATTCGCATTTTACCACCTACTTCAAGTAGGTGGTAACCCATTCGCAAATGTGAAGGGGTCCCCTTTGTGAATGTCTGTAAATGCATTTTCTAAGAGCAGGCAGTGGTCCCACGGACCACTGCCTGCTCTTAGAAAATGAAAGGAAAAGTTTTCATTTTCTCTTTTGTAAAGCATCCCGTTTTCCTTTAAGGAAAACGGGCTGCTTTACAAAAAAAAAGATTGCTTCATTTAAAAGCAATCACGGACATGGTCGTCTGCTGACCCCAGCAGGCCACCATCCTCGTGATTTGTGCGATTCCTAGGGGGTCGCAAATTGCGACCTACCTCATTAATATCATTGAGGTAGGGCATTTGCGATCCCCTAGGAATCACAGAAAGTGTTAAACACACTTTCATGCATTCTATTTTGCGATTTTCTAATTGCGAATCGCAAGAATTCGCAATTAGGAAATCGCAAAATGGATTGTTGATGCATCTGGCCCATGGTTCTGTGTTTCACATAACAGCAGAAATGTACTTTAGCGGTGTCTTTAGGTCACACTGTCACTAACACAGATAAATAGGTCTGGTCAACTATAAGATCAAAAAACTTGGCACGCTGCCTCCACAGCTTTATGTGCTAAACCCAGGACAGGGTCAGTTGTCCTCTGTCTACTATGAGGAAAAACTTGATGTGTCCCTCCAGATCGCAGGAAAGGTCTTGGACCTCATAGGCTAGGCTTTTGCGCACACTCCAGATTATTGTTGCACCAGGGCCAAAATAAAAGACAGGATACCAGTTACACAACCTGTTGAGCTCTCATGGCAGGCATATATGCCAGTTTAAAATGTAGCAGACATTCATGTCCCAACAGTATGCAAAAGCATGTGCTGAAAAAGGAGATGCCTGGGAGCAAATTGAAGCTACCAGGCCCTCCAAAAATTTTAAAAGATGCTTTTTGTTAAAGAACAGGAAGATTACAGTTGGAGTGGCAGGGGAGCAATGGAAGAGCCGGTAGAGAGAGAAATCAAAGTTGAAGGGTGAGCAACAGGAAGTGAGAGAAGGGAAACGAGTTGCAATGAAGGTGCTTGAAGCAGCAAAAGAGGAGAAATTAATAAAAGCAAAAAAAATGGACTTGGCTGTGGGAAGCTACAGACAAGTAGTGAAGAGTAAGTGGGAACAACAGGGAGCACATGGGAGATATTTGAGCAGGGAAAGCAGCACATGGGGGAGAGAGCATGAAAACACATGCGTTCCCATGGAGTGCTGAAAGAAAAATAACAAGCATTGGCATAGCCAATAGGTCTCGCCTTTGGTACCTTATAAGTGTTTTGCCAGACCTATTGGCTTTGCCAATGTGTTTAGGCTATGTTGTAGAGGAGTGTACCTGCTGTGCAGCATGTTGAAAATGTATAATAAAGTAATAAGTAGTGTGTAGGGTGTAGAAAGGAGTAACACACTTGCAGAAATGTGTCCATTCTGAATGGTTTCTAAGTACGTACGTGTATGACATTTAGCTTTGCCACAATGCTTCTTGCTATCACACGCCTTTTGTTTGCTACATTCTTAGCAGACCTTCAAATGGTACCGTTTTACACAATGTCTTTTATATTTGGTGCGCAGCGTTCCTTCCTTCGACATCATCCACCCTGGGGGTGTTGGTAAAAATTAAAGGAGAAAGCGGGTCGGAAAGGCGAGAACGGGGCAGTAAGAGGCAGCGTAGGCTGAAAGAAAGGGAGACATGGGAGGACAGAGTGTGAAGGGGCATGGGGCTGAGAGAAGGAGCGGGCACTGAGAGGAGAAGGCGTTGGAAGGGAAGATGCAACAGGGAAAAGCAGTTTGCACAATATCGCGATGTTTGTTAGAAAGGAGTAACACACTTGCAGAAATGTGTCCATTCTGAATGGTTTCTAAGTACGTACGTGTATGACATTCAGCTTTGCCACAATGTTTTTTGCTATCACAAGCCTTTTGTTTGCTACATTTTTAGCAGACCTTTAAATGGTACAGTTTTACATAATGTGTTTATTTTTGTTGCGCAGCGTTCCTTCCTTCGACATCATCCACCCTGGGGGCATTGGTTACAATTAAAGGAGAAAGCGGGTCGGAAAGGCGAGAACGGGGCAGTAAGAGGCAGCGTAGACTGAAAGAAAGGAAGAGATGGGAGGACAGAGTGTGAAGGGGGCATGGGGCCGAGAGAAGGAGCGGGCTCCGAGAGGAGAAGGCGTTGAAAGGGAAGATGCAACAGGGAGAAGCAGTTTGCACAATATCACGATGTTTGTTAGAAAGGAGTAACACAATTGCAGAAATGTATCCTTTCTGAATGGTTTCTAAGGTTTTAAAACTAAACATCTCACAATAGCCGGAACCTGCATCAAACTCACGCAGGGAGAGCGAGTGAAAGTGTGGAAAGCCTGCAACACGAAAACAAGCGCGTCTCCTCCCGTCTCAGCCGGCTCCTGGAAGAGGCACAAAGGAGCCGGGGGAGGGAGGGAAGGAAGGGGGAGGAGGCTTTCGCAAGCACGGCCGTGCGAAGCAGACCAAAAACAACCTTTGAAATATAACACTCAACAGATGGCATACTGCGCGCCGCTGCTCGTAACCGCAAGGTGGATGCCGTAGGCGTCAACATTTTAAGAAAAGGTGGGACAAAAGTCGCCTTTGGCCAATTGCGTGCTTTCATTTTTGAAAGCCACACGCAAAGGCCAATGAAATGTCACTACAACACGCACAAGCTTGCTCAAAGTCCAGAGTGATTCCAAGAGGTCATCTCCTAGAGCCCTAGAGCAGCGCATGCGCGCTGTGCTAGGCTCGACCTAAAAAGGTATTTCTCTGAATGTGCACAGTGGAAGGATGCAAGTTATCCAGTCAAAGAGATGGTAAAACAAGCTATGCTGCAGGAGAGGGACACCCACATGAAGAGGAAAGAAAGCTATTCAATAAGCAAGAAGCAGATGAGATTGAAAAGGTAGAAATTGAATGATAACCAGTACACTGGCCCAAACCAAGCAAAGCAAATGAGATTGACAAATTAGCCAACCAATGGTAAGCAGTGGGCTGGCCCAAAGCCCACCGTATGTATTGATAGTGTCCTCAGTAGGTCTTTGACAATAGACAGCTTAAAGCTGTCTGTGGGTGAGATCCAAAAATGGATTTGACCCTGTACAAAGCCTCGTTTGTAGCAGCTCCCAAGTTCAGGAACTCTCTGGTTGTTTGCTTGTGCCTTGCGCTTAGTACGTTCTCCAAGGGAATCTAAAGCAGTTTTGTCAGTATTTCGGCCAGTAATTGGCCTTCACTTACAGCAGTGCTGGTCTACTGAACAAGGGACAGCTCTGACAATTAGTTGGGCACATTTTGTAAACAGGCATTGTCGAGAAAGAGATCGCGAGTGTGCTTGTGTGTTTACAGGATGCAATGTGTCATATGTTGAGAACATATAATTGTGATGGTATTAGACAGTGCATTGTTCAGCCGATTTTTGCCACGTGCCAAAGCCAGGGAGAAAACCTAGGACTCCAGTTTCCAGGTCAACACCATAGCCAAGAAACCAGATCTCTAAAGAAAGTAGTGTTCTGCTGTTACTTCTGAAAGCGTGGTTTGGAGCTTCTCCAGCCCTGATAAAAGTGGATTGACTGGTTGAAGCTCTCTGTCTCAGTGACGCCAGATCAGGAAGCCAGAACAGGAAGGTACCAACCGGAGGTTAGCGGATGTGAAGGGTGGGCAAAGGACGCGGAGGCCATGTGCAGTGCGGCTCAGCCGACCCAATCTGACGGGATTCCATAGGGGAGCTTTAGGGGCTCCAGGGAACTGCGGGAGACTGTGGTGGATCAGGGGAGGTAGCCTGGCCATGCAGGGGGTTCTACGAGACTTAAGCAGTTGCAGCCACTCAAGCCTGCTCTTTCACCTCTTTCCACACTGTCTGTACCTGTTACACTCCTTTTGCTCCCGCTCGCCCGTCCGCCCGCCCTACATCTGCACCTAATGAAACCACTGCGACCAGCTTAGGGCTGCCCCCAGCCTCTGCCCCCCTAACTATCACAGTCCATTGTAGTCACCACCTATCCACCACCCATCTATTAGACAGCCACCCCAGGACTAGTAGGGGGCTAAGGAGACTCTACAGGAGCAAGCCAAGGTGGCCAAGGAGACAGATGAAAAAAGACAGCAAGTAAAGTGAAACAAGTGAGTGAAGTTGGAGGTAAAGCTGTTCCGAAGCTTGAGGACTGCGGTAGGCATCCACAGTGCGGTTTTCATTTGAGTGCAGAAGCGGCCAGCTTAGAAGCTAATGTGGCTTGCGCTGAGGCCCGGTGGTCATTTTCTTCACTCACGACTCTCCTTCCTAACACTCACCGTATTCAGCCCCGAGCAGCCTCTGACCTGCCTTTTAGTAGCCCATCAGTTTGTTTTGCATGTACTCTACTAATCAACACCTATTCGTCGCTTACCAAACGAAGTCTTTAACTCTGGGACCTAAGTCATCTGCCTGTTTTATTGGATTTGCTTGATTACAGAGTAGCTGATTGGGCATCTGCAGGAAGGATGGAGAACGGCATTGGCAAGAGACGACAGGGGAGCTGCTGCTGTAATTTGTGCTACCCACGCAGTAAGTGTTTAAGTTAACGTCCTAATGACCGTTATCCGGAGGCTGCCACATACATCAAGAATTCAGAAGGCTCAAAAACAGGGTCCACCTTTGCAGAAAATTGCAAGTTGGCTCACAAAGTCTTCATTATGCGGTGTTCAAATGCAAGTACCGTTAGAAACACCAAGCACGCGAAAACTAACTCCACATCATCGATCAGCTTCAGTACAACCCTGGGCAGTTCCTCCTTTGTAGCGTTAGAGCGTTGCCCCCCCTACTGCGAGATATCACATGCATAAAATATTTGTTACCCTAAGTATAATAAAAATGCCTCGCCACCTTGCTCGAGTGACTTTGAGGGTGGTGCGGAGCCATTCCTACTTATTGGCATGAGGAATGGGTAATGTCCTAATGTGGAAGTTTGGCAGAGATCACTGTTAGCATGAGCTGAAGCCATTTTGTTTTTGGCAGCCATTTTAGTTGACCATGTGCTCGCCATGTGCTCCTTCCGTCTTCGCTGTTGCCTACCCTTGTGCTTTACTAGAATAACTATCTATAGTTAGCTCCTGTAACACTGCACATGCTCAGAAAAGTCTGTAGCTGCTCATGCACCTGTCTTAGTCTGTAAATGTCAGGCTGCTCTAACTGATGTCAGCAACTTCATTCTCCTCCTACTTTGTTGACTGAGCATTTTCTGTATGTCCATACATGTGAATAGCTATTCTTGTGTGTGCTTGTACCGCCTCCTTTTGAGCTCTTGAGTGGGTATAAAAGACCCACAGTTTCTGTGCTTCTTGTGCTACCTCATACACTGCCTGAGGGTTTTGTATAGATGTAGTTCCACTCATGAGGTTTAATAAACTGTTGTTTTGATATTCCAGCTTCTGTGCCAATCTCTATTTATTGGTCTGAGGATTAGTGCGCAAAGAAGGGCGATCCCCTAGCACCGGTAGGCCTTGGTGAGGTCTACTTCTACAAATTGGCGCCCGTCACGTGTGGCTCATCGGCGACTCGGATGCCCGACGGAGTGGTCTTGATGGAGGATTGGAATCTCGCTACGGATGATCACTGCATGAGGAGACCCGTGTCTTAGCAGGCCGAGGTGCTTTTCTGATTTTCCCCGATTTGACCCTCCAGGTGGTGCCGGTCCTCGACTGAGATCCCTTCTGGCGTTCGTCGTGCAGAGACCATTTGGTCGATTCAGAACTTGGCAGTTGGAGGCTGGAGACTTTTGCTTGGTAAGGTCGTTTGATGCGACACTTCTTGTTTGTTTGGCCAAAATCTTGGATTTGTTTGGATATATATAAATTGCAATTTATATAGGCAGGTAATGAGGAGATTTTTCTCTAAACTATGAAAACTTGAACGGCACACATTGTGTTAAGTGTCACTTGGCGAATAATATTGTATATGCTACAGTATTCTTGGCATGCCTGTTTCAAGCACACTTCGTAGGATGTGTTGCTTTCTTGGAGGTACCAATATGGATCTAGAACAGAATCAGCCGGCTCCCCTGAGGGGACACCAAATAGGGATATGTACATTAAAAACGGTATTTCTTCTATAATGTATAGTGCACTATGGAATAAATATACCAGCAAGGATCCTGAGTTGCGATGGCCTATAAATGGGTCATTTCATCTTAGAAAAATTCGGTATGTGGAACAATGTATGTTTAAGCGCAAAAGTAGACAAGATATGTTTGACTGTGTACGAACGTGGGAGAAAGAAGTGCGTGAACGAGTGAGAAGAGAGCAAGCTTTAGCAGAAAAAGAACAGCGCAAAAATATCTATGCGAAAGCGCTGGAGATGAAAAATAAAGAAATGAAGGAAATAAAAGAGAGAGAGGATAGGGAGCGTCGTTTACAGGTAAATGGCCAATACCCTGTCCGGCGCCCCCTTTATCCTCTACTTAACCCCTTAAGTGCTGCTGTCGGCCAACGGCCGTCGCGAGCACTACCTCCGTAGTGCTGCGCACGTCCGTTGGCCGACGCAGCCCCGCCCGCTGATTAAAACCGCCGCACCGCGGTGGAATTCGAACCGCGGTTAAGGGGTTAATAAACCACAGGATGATTCAATTCTATTAGATCGCTCTCCGCCTCCTTATACTTTTCCCTCTGCCCCCAAGATTGATTCTGATGATGACATCTCTCTCTCAGCTCAGGAAAAGTCAGGATCGGACACTAAACGACAGACTTGCTATTTTATGACGGCTGATCGTGCGGCCACTCTTAGATCTACTGCCCGAAAAGCAGCTCGTGGTGACACTTCTGCTCCAGATCTTATAGCGCAAGTTCAGCAATGGCCGGAGGCAGAGCAGTTATATTTTACAGAGTCGTTTACTGGAGAAGTAATTGAAAGGTTCAGGAAACATTCCAAAGAATTAGAGCCTGTTGATATAAAAAATGATCATAAACAGTTGAGTGACGGTCTTTTACTCCCTTCCCAGGTGGCTGACTTAATTAGACGCGTGGTTAAACTGCGAGCTGATGCATTCCGTTTGCGAGAGGAGAAAAAGGCAGCTACTACAGCTGAACAAACAGTTCGGACCCCCGTGCCACAGGATGATGATCTCGGGACAGATAAGGATATTGTAGTTCATGGGAAACCAATGCGTGAAGCTGCGCCTTTGTATGTCCCTCCTAGGGGTGCGGGCACGAATGACGATAAAGATTCAACTGATGCAAAGGGATATTTTATTTATAATTGGGTCTATACTCCTTGGAGTAGAGCGGATGTTATGGCTCTTAAAGCTACTTTGCCTGACCCGCGGAAAAATCTGGCTGCTTTTTATGAAGAAGTTGAAGGAGCTATTAGTTCTTGTACTATGACTTTGTCTGATATTGATATGTTTTTTGGGCTTATCCTACCCCCTGATATGTGGAGGTCTATTCGTAAAGTAGATGATCATGCAGCTTTTGGACATCTTTGGAAGGAACTAGAGAGGTTAGATGCAGAAAGGGAACCCGCACAGAAACCGCAAAAGAAATTTTAGACCTTCCAAAGGCTATAATAGTTAAATTGAAAACTCTCATTCCTCCTAAAAAGATAGACTGGACTATGTTAGCATCCTGTAAGCAAAAGGCAGATGAATCGGTCTCTGACTTCTTTACACGTTTTGAGGAGACATTCCACGACTTTAGTGGCCAGTCATTGACAGATGACACGGGCAGGCATCTGTTTGTCGATAAATTTGTCGCGAACATGTTGCCAGGAATAGCTAGTCGCCTAAAGGCCAGCGAGAGTTCATGGACTACTTCTTCCCCAGTCTCTCTTTTGACTATGGCTCAGTATTATGAACGTCAGGAATTGGAAGCTAAGGGCAACGAGGATAAAAAGGTTAAGGATTTAAAAACGAAGGTTATGTTAGCTCAGGTTTATGGTCCACCCTATAGAGGTGGTGGGAGAGGCGGACGTGCAATGTATCGCCCTGGCGCACCCTCTTTTCCCCGAGCTACTTTATCTTCTAATCAGTGCGCTTATTGTAAGGAGATTGGACATTGGGCTGTTGAATGTCCACATTTGCGTACTCAGCAGTATCAGCGTGGTCGAGGACAAATGAGAAGCCGCCCGGGGAATTCAGGACATAGGGGAGGTATGGATGATCGCACTAGGTTTGAGGCAGTCGAGCATACTCAGAATTCTTCTAATACTTTTGATAGACGAAACCAATATCAAATGTCTGATTATTCAACTGCTGATTTGAAGGATTCTGCTTATGCATAGGAATGCCTAGGATGGGGTAAGGAATCAGTTGAAGTCCCAGTAGATCAGAAAGGTCCCTATGTTAACACACATGTTTTGGGTTCCACTGATCGGTTTTTGGTTGACACAGGAGCTACTCGTAGTGCCCTGTCCAAACAATTGGTTCCAAGGGCTCCCCTGTCTGGCTTAACAATCACATCGATAGGATTCGATGGGACACCATCCCTTAGCCCACTGTCACAACCACTTGCATTTCACGTTGATAAATTCTCTGCTGCATGTCCATTTTTGCTTTCCCCTAACACGCCGGACAATATTGTGGGTCTTGATATGCTCAAGCATTTCCGAGCTACGATACGTTGTTCCCCAGAAGGCGTGCGTGTCATTTTGAATGATAACTATCCCATGGTTGAGAAGTCTTATCTCATTAGAGAAGATATTGCTTTGGCATCACTCCCTAGTACTTTGTGGGCTACGTCAGATACCGATGTAGGGCAAATGGTTATCCCACTAGTTCATATTCAAGTGAAGGAGGGTGCTTCATTGCCTCGACTGCCTCAATATAAAATTTCTCGAGAAGGTGAAGAGGCACTAATACGTATTGTTCAAGATTTGATTGAAGTAGGAGTAGTGGAAGAAGTCCCTTACAATATATGCAATAGTCCTATCCTTCCCATCTTGAAGAAAGACACTGATACTAAAATATACAGGTTTATCATTGATTTGCGAGAGGTTAATAAGATCGTAGTGCCCCAATACCCGGTAGTCTCTGACATCACGACACTCCTTACCATGGTTCCTCCTACTGCGACTACATTCTCTGTGATTGATTTGAAGAATGCTTTCTTTTCGATCCCTATTCATCCTGATAGCCGATATTTGTTCGGCTTCACTTTGAATAATCGATCCTTCAGATTTTGTAGAGCTCCACAGGGGTATACAGAGAGTCCTAGTATTTACAGCCAAGCGTTGAAAAGACAGCTTGATTCTTTCCCTGTGCCAATAGGGGTGGCTCTCATACAATATGTTGATGACATCTTGTTGGCAGCTGATACCTCTGAACAGTGTGAAGAAGGAACACTGTCATTGCTTTCATTTCTTGCATCACACCATCACAAGGTTTCTCGGAAGAAATTGCAATATTGTAGACAGCAGGTTACCCATTTAGGTCACCTCCTGTCTAAGGAGGGACGTGCACTCACACCAGATCGTATTCAAGTTATCTTAGATACGCCTGTGCCCAGTACTCAGAAAGATGTTTGTGCATTCATTGGTCTTACTTCTTTTTGTAGGCAATGGATTCCTAGCTTCTCATATATTGTTAAACCCTTGTTGGCCCTCCTGACTAAAGACACTCCAATGCCCCTTCCATGGACTACTGAATGTCAGAATGCTTTCCAACAGTTGCGTCAAGCTCTATGTTCTGCACCAGTATTAGGTACTCCAGACTACACTAAGGCTTTCACACTCTATGTACACGAGAGGGATGGTTGTGCACTCTCAGTTTTAGTACAGACACACGGTGATAAGCAGCGTCCTTGTGCATATTTTTCAGCTGTCCTCGATCCAGTCGCTCGTGCGTTGCCTGGGTGTTTTCGTTCTGTTGCAGCGGCAGCTGTGTCCATACGTCAGAGTGAAGGGATAGTCTTGTCACATAGATTGCTTGTGTTAGTACCCCATGCAGTTGACACCCTTTTGAACCAAACTAAAACGCAGCATTTAACTAGTGCTCGTTTGACAGAATATGAATTGACACTTTTGGCCCCTCATATCACTTTGAAAAGATGTTCAACTCTTAATCCAGCTACTCTGTTGCCGTATCCAGCTACTCAATCCCAGTCACAAGAGTCTCATGACTGTATATTCCTTACTGAGGAACAGACAAAGGGTCGTGTTGACCTACAAGATACGCCCCTCTCAAATGTTGATGGAGAATTATGGGTTGATGGGTCTTGTTTGCGATTAGCAGATGGCACGACATCAGCTGCATATGCAATCACAACGCTTCAGACGGTAGTTGAGACAGCTCGCATTCCACAGAAGTCAGCTCAGGCAGCTGAGCTGATAGCATTGACGAGAGCGTGTGAACTTAGTACTGACTTGTCTGTCAACATCTATACCGATAGCCGCTATGCCTTTGGAGTGGCTCACGATTTTGGGTTACTCTGGAAGGAAAGAGGCTTTCTTACATCACATGGGACGCAAATAGTGCATGGAGAATTGGTGCATAATCTCTGACTGCCTTGACATATCCGAAGAAAATAGCGATTGTTCAGTGTAGCGCACACAAGAAAGTGACTGATAAAATAGGACAGGGTAATGCCTTCGCAGATCGCATAGCCCGCAAAACTGCAATGCAGCGAAGCACCACATCTATGTATGTGGTGAACTCACAGGCTGAATGTTGGCATGATGCTAGGCAGGAAGTGCTTGATATGCAGCGTTCTGCCTCTGCAGAAGTATGTGGTGAAGTCACAGGCTGAACGTTGGCATGATGCTAGGCAGGAAGTGCTTGATATGCAGCGATCTGCCTCTGCAGAAGAATTTGAGCAATGGTCTAGGGAGGGAACATTGGAAGATGAGGGCTGTTGGAGGAATAAAGACATGACTAAATGGAGACTGCCCACAGCCTATTTACATCCTATGATTCATATGGCACATGGGCCGGCACATGTTGGAGCATCCTCAATAACAAAGTTGCTTACGCAAGTTTGGGAGCATCCGGAAATTGCCGGCATAGCTAAAAAGATAGTGCAGTCCTTCTTGATTTGTCTTCAGTACAATCCTGGAAAGGGGACACGAACTCCAACAGGAGGGTTTGCTACACCAACTGCACCTTTTGAGGTTCTGCAAATGGATTACATCCAGCTTGAACGCTGTAATAATTTAAAGTATGTTCTAGTGGTGGTATGTGCCTTTAGTAAGTGGATAGAGGCATACCCTACGAAAGATAATACAGCTCTTACTACAGCGAAGGTGCTTTTAAAGGAGTTCTTCCCTAGATTTGGTGTTTGCAAACTTTTGTGGAGTGACAACGGACCCCATTTCATTGGGCAAGTTGTTGAGTATGTCTTGAAAGGATTGGGAATTAAGCAGACGTTTCATGCTGCCTTCCACCCACAATCAGCAGGGCAAGTGGAACGATACAATTCTACCCTCAAACTTAAGTTGGCTAAAATCCAGGCTTCCACATCTCTGAAATGGCCTGATGCACTACCCTTGGCATTGCTGTCCATTAGATCAGTGCCACATACACGATCTGGCCTTACACCGTATGAGGTGGTATTTGGAAGGCCTATGAATATTTGGGGAATTCCTAAACCACGCCCCATACATGATGTACCTTGTGTCTTGATGAGTGACTACCTGTCACAGTTGACTGACAGCTTGCTTTCTATTCATCAACAGGTTCGAGAAGCTCTTCCTGACAGGTCGCAGGGTGATGGTCATGATCTTCGGCCCGATGACCACTTCATGGTCAAGGTCTTCCAGAGGTCGAACAGCCTAGAGCCCAGGTGGAAAGGCCCTGAGCAGGTGCTCCTGGCCACGAGAACTGCAGTCCGAGTGACCAATCGGAAGAATTGGGTCCATTCAACGCACTGCAGAAAAGTGCCGTCTGCCCTGGTGGAACCTGCTGCGCTCGCCGACTATCGACAGATTCTGGACACTGAGAGAGGCCAAGCCACGTTACCTGAGGAAGTCTTCCCGGACCACACGATCCCTGGTACATCTCGATATCAGCTGCGACCCCGGAGAGAAACTGCATTGCTGAAAGAGACTGGTTGAGCAACCGTCCTGGGTTAGTGAGAGACTGAGCTGAAGAGGGGGGGGATCTTTTGCTTAGTGACACCCATCTTAACCCTCAGTGAAGAAACCAATGGCTGCCCAGGACTTTAGAGCTCCATCTGCTTTGTTGTTTCAGCATCAAGATGACCATGCCTATGAAAGAGACATCGACTGCTGCGAGAATCTGCGATAAGAAAATTATGTGCATTGTTGGGTTTACTGTCAGTGTGATCATTATGGCAGTAATAACTTGGGTTGTAGAGGAAGTGGCTCCTGTTCGACGAATACTTACTGCTACTACTTCAGCACCTATTGAACACCACTACTTTACTCTCCCTTATCATGAGCAGAAGCATAGACAGTCCTATCTGAACAACACGTTCATCCAGATGTTGCACCACACACATAATGCTACGAACATTACCGACTGTTGGGTGTGTGGAATGATGCCTGCTCATCAGAAAAAGGGAGGAACACCTTTCATTCCTCTGCCATTTTCACACAATGGTTCTTGTAGGGCTTGGTTTGCGCTGCTCTGGGCTACCCATGTTGCTAATATTACTAAATATGATGTAGGAAGACTAAACTACCAGTTGAATAAAGTGTGCTATCCTGATGAAGAAGGAGATCCACAGGCCAAAGGAACTGTATGGGAAATGGAGGAGTATCGCTGAGGAAATTCCTCTACACACTATGTTTTCCCAAATACTCGAACTGCTAAGGGTAATGGACCTTTTGTTATAGCTGTTACTAGAGCTCGTGCAGACTTGTGTGTGAACAGTGTTGGTAGTACTCCCATGGGAAAAAGCGACTGTACTCTGGTTTTAAATATTACCGGAGTAAATAACAGCAGTTTTACGTCATCGCATAATACCTACTTTATATGTGGAAATAAGGGATATTACAATTTACCCATTGGCTGGTCCGGTACTTGTTTGGTGTCCTTTTTATTACCACCTGTGTTTCTGGCACCTGCATCATATCACAAGGACTATAAACTGTTTAATGACATTTCCAAAAACAGATTTAAGAGGACAACAAATCATGATGAGGTGGATCAGACTGATACTACACTGCAGCAATATGTTGATTTTAATTTGGGACTGTTCTTCTTTGTTGGTGCTGCCTTAAACAGCCGGAAGATCCGACGTTTGACACGTGTTGTAGAGGCTGTAACCAATCAAACAGCTATGGCACTTGGAAACATCACAGAAGAACTACAGATTGCGAGGATTGTGGCACTCCAAAACCGTATGGTCTTGGACGTAGTCCTGGCCGATCGAGGTGGTGCATGTCGCATCATCGGGAGCAGTTGCTGCGTCTATATTCCTGATCATGCCCCTTCAGTTTTTGATGCGATCTCTATACTGCATAAAATCGCTGCTGAGATTCACCCCGATACCGGAACATGGACTTTAGCCAGTTGGCTATGGACACTATTTACTACCTGGGGCTGGAAACTGTTGACAATATTATGTATATTATTTGCAATCCTGCTGACATGCTGCCTATGTATACAATGTGGTCCAATGCTTTGCTCCCTCTGTATTATTGCTTGTATACCTGCCAGATGTAATGTTAAGAAAGTGAATGCCCAACGTGTATTAGATCAAGAAGTTAATGAAATGATGAAAATTGACATACAAGATGTTTTTATTGTTCCTTCTAGATTATAGATGTCTTCAGCTAATGCTAAAAGGGTCGTCTGTGGAAGTTTGGCAGAGATAACTGTTAGCATGAGCTGAAGCCATTTTGTTTTTGGCAGCCATTTTAGTTGACCATGTGCTCGCCATGTGCTCCTTCCGTCTTCGCTGTTGCCTACCCTTGTGCTTTACTAGAATAAATATCTATAGTTAGCTCCTGTAACACTGCACATGCTCAGAAAAGTCTGTAGCTGCTCATGCACCTGTCTTAGTCTGTAAATGTCAGGCTGCTCTAACTGATGTCAGCAACTTCATTCTCCTCCTACTTTGTTGACTGAGCATTTTCTGTATGTCCATACATGTGAATAGCTATTCTTGTGTGTGCTTGTACCGCCTCCTTTTGAGCTCTTGAGTGGGTATAAAAGACCCACAGTTTCTGTGCTCCTTGTGCTACCTCATACACTGCCTGAGGGTTTTGTATAGATGTAGTTCCACTCATGAGGTTTAATAAACTGTTGTTTTGATATTCCAGCTTCTGTGCCAATCTCTATTTATTGGTCTGAGGACTAGTGCGCAAAGAAGGGCGATCCCCTAGCACCGGTAGGCCTTGGTGAGGTCTACTTCTACAAATTGGCGCCCGTCACGTGTGGCTCATCGGCGACTCGGATGCCCGATGGAGTGGTCTTGATGGAGGATTGGAATCTCGCTACGGATGATCACTGCATGAGGAGACCCGTGTCTTAGCAGGCCGAGGTGCTTTTCTGATTTTCCCGATTTGACCCTCCAGGTGGTGCCGGTCCTCGACTGAGATCCGTTCTGGCGTTCGTCGTGCAGAGACCATTTGGTCGATTCAGAACTTGGCAATTGGAGGCTGGAGACTTTTGCTTGGTAAGGTCGTTTGATGCGACACTTCTTGTTTGTTTGGCCAAAATCTTGGATTTGTTTGGATATATATAAATTGTAATTTATATAGGCAGGTAATGAGGAGATTTTTCTCTAAACTTTGAAAACTTGAACGGCACACATTGTGTTAAGTGTCACTTGGCGAATAATATTGTATATGCTACAGTATTCTTGGCATGCCTGTTTCAAGCACACTTCGTAGGATGTGTTCCTTTCTTGGAGGTACCAATATGGATCTAGAACAGAATCAGCCGGCTCCCCCTGAGGGGACACCAAATAGGGATATGTACATTAAAAACGGTATTTCTTCTATAATGTATAGTGCACTATGGAATAAATATACCAGCAAGGATCCTGAGTTGCGATGGCCTATAAATGGGTCATTTGATCCTAGAAAAATTCGGTATGTGGAACAATGTATGTTTAAGCGCAAAAGTAGACAAGATATGTTTGACTGTGTACGAACATGGGAGAAAGAAGTGCGTGAACGAGTGAGAAGAGAGCAAGCTTTAGCAGAAAAAGAACAGCGCAAAAATATCTATGCGAAAGCGCTGGAGATGAAAAATAAAGAAATGAAGGAAATAATAGAGAGAGAGGATAGGGAGCGTCGTTTACAGGTAAATGGCCAATACCCTGTCCGGCCATTTTATGATTCTGCTTCTCGCACTGCGAGAAAGCAGTGGGGCGACGCTCCTCCGCCCTAGTGGAGGAGCCGCCCCTGCTGTGACTGACTCTGACAAGTGGGGCGGCACTCCTCCGCCATTATGGAAGGAGATGCCCCTTTTGGAAGTAGGTAACGGGTCTGTAAGCATATCATTTTCTCCATGAGTCTTGCTTCAAGAAAATCGATGTTGCCCAGTGCGTTACCACAGAGTAGGCATTTCTTCTTTTTGCAGTTGCTGATAATAACCGCAAATCGTTCTTAGGCACCTTACCTGATGCTTGCTGCTATTCCCTGCTCTTATACTTTTAAGCTTTTTAGTTATTTTAATGTTGGAAGGGTAATATACGGTGTTGGGCTCACTCCCTTCCGCGTTTGTTCACGGTCAGGCTGAGCGCTGATTGACTTTCCTTATCTAATCAGGAGCTCGACCGGGAGGAGCCAGTGGTGCCCCCGGCAATTTAATGCCTGCCGTGGCGCGGACGCGCAGCTTTGCAAATCATTCTTAGGCACCTTACCTGATGCTTGCTGCTATTCCCTGCTCTTATACTTTTAAGCTTTTTAGTTATTTTAATGTTGGAAGGGTAATATACAGTTTTGGGCTCACTCACTTCCACGTTTGTTCACGGTCAGGCTGAGCGCTGATTTGCTTTCCTTATCCAATCAGGAGCTCGATCGGGAGGAGCCAGTTGTGCCCCCCGGCCATTTAATGCCTGCCGTGGCACAGACGCGCAGCTGGCACGCCAAAGGCGTGCCAATGGCAAGCCAGTCTGCGCACGTCATCGTCTGGACGATGCCAGACGCCGGACATGCTGCTGGTTCGGTCTGTGCTAAGCGTGCTTACTCTCGGGATGACCTATTTGTCATTAGCAAGGGGGCAAGTCCGTGTGCACACCAACTCTGTGTCTCGCTGGAGGGTCCCTTCTGCTGTATACGGTGCGGTTTCAACTCTTTGGCAGCCGCAACTCTCTTACCTCCCTCTTCACATACTGTCAAACTCCTCAGCTTGAACTGCTGTTCCTTGGTGAAACACTTCGCCGAAGTATTCGACCTAATCCATGATGAGATCCCGGATATTCTCTTTCTCACGGAGACATGGCTCACTGTCAATACGGAGGCGGAGCCTGGTCTGGCCCTGCCGCAGGGCTATAACATTGTGACACTCAATAGAGGGGCCCGGCGTGGTGGCATCGCAATTATTTTTTTAAATTGGCTACACCTGCACCCTGAGTAAAGAGGCCCTGGTGGGCTGTGAGTGTACACGTTTCAGGATTTCTTTCAACGCCAATTTTGCACTGTCTGGGCTCCTGATCTATCGCCCTCCAGGGCTGTCCAAAGAGTTCAGGGATGCCCTATTGCGGCATCTGGCATATTAGCCATCAGATCGGCCAATTTCAGCATCATTTGAGATCTCAACCTGCATTTAGATGCTAGTCAAGACTGTGAGATTGGCAATTTTTTAGCTGATCTTGCCGCCTTCCAACTCACCCAGCGCATCCCAGGCTACACACACTCAGCTGGACATTTGTTGGATCCTGTTTTCTCCAACCTACCTGCTCTTACAGTCAATACACCTCTCCCTATGAGCTGGTCCGACCCCTACCTGGTATCCATGGCATTACAGGGAGTTGGGCTCCTTCAGGGCGCAACTCGTAAATCGGTTTTAAAGCGCCCTTGGCATAAACTTGATACCGAGCAGTTCCGTGCCCTCCTCCTGAATCACACACCCAGCATTCCTGACAACCCTGATGGGGCTGAGAGCACTCTGTCTGACTGGCTCACGCACTCCTTTGACGCCCTCATTTCCGCCAGGTGGTCCCAGAGTCGCAGTACCCAGTCAAGCCCGTGGTACAATGGCAACCTGGCCTCAGCCCGGAAAACTTGTAAAATCCTGGAACGGGCATGGAGGCGGGACTATGAACAAGTGTTGAAAATACAATACTGAGTAGCCATTAAGAACTATCATAAGGCCATTCAGAAGGAAAGAGCTGCTTACTTTGCTGAGGAGATCAGAAACAGCAGTAACCCTGCTAAATGTATCTTCTCCCTTTTAAAGATCTAAAATCCTCTGGGCAACCCAAAGCTTCCCCTCTTTCCTCTAATCAGCAATGCAAGGTCCTCGCCACCTTCTTTATCAAGAAGGTCGAGAACATCTACAGGACTTCCCCCCACACTGAGATCAGAACAGGCCCCTCCCCGCAGTCCAGTGATACTCCTATACTCTCTGTCTTCCCAGCGCTCTCTCAAGAAGTGATGCGCACGACCTGCAATAAACTTAAATCAGGATCCCCAGCAGACCCTCTCAAACCGGATCAATTTCAGAAATTGTTTCTCTCAGCTTCTTTCTCCTTTCTGCAAACTTATCAATCTATCTATGTCCTCTGAGTAGTCCCCATGACCTGGAAACATGCCAAGGTGGTCCCTCTATTTAAAAAACCTACGCTGGATGTCTCCTCCCGTTGGTATCTAAGGTTACTGAAGCCTACATCAATTCTGTTCTCACTATGTTCATCGAAGACAACAACCTGTTGGACCCTTCCCAAAATGGCTTTCGCCCACGTCACAGCACTGAAACTGCCCTTCTGGCTGTAACAGAACATCTAAGGTGCTTGTTCGATGTCGGACGTACCTCAACTCTGATCCTATTGGAACTAAGCGCTGCGTTCGATACAGTGTCCCACCAGATCCTATTGCAGCGCTTGGAGGATAATCGGCATTGGCGGCCCTGCCCTGGGCTGGTTCACCTCCTTTCTATCGGAGAGAACCTTCCAAGTATCTGTCCCCCCCCATCTGCTCCCAGGTGCATGCTGTCCACCAAGGGGTTCCTCAGGGTTCGGCTTTGAGCCCTACCCTATTTAACATCTACATTCAACCCCTAGCAGCAGTAGCCAGGAGCAGAGGATTAAATGTGGTATCCTATGCGGATGACACAAAGTTGGTGGTGCCACTATCAGATGATTCTGCGCAGGATGTGCTCAAGTTTAAGAAAGATCTAACAGCTATCGCAGACTGGATGACCGCCAACTGCCTCCAACTTAATGCCAGTAAATCCGAGATCTTGTTGGTGGGCAAAGATACTCATCTGTGGAGTGAGCATTGGTGGCCACCACTTTGGGCCTCCCGCCTGCCCCAAAGCAGACAGTCAAAAATCTGGGAGTATGGGTGGACTCGGCTCTTACTTTTCAGGCTCAAACAAAAGCGGTAGCCGGGGTCTGCTTTGGGCTCCTACGTGGTCTTAAACCATTGTTGGGATTTTTCGATCCCACCATCCGTCAGGTGATCATCCAGGCCACGATACTATCCAGGCTGGATTATGCTAGCTCCCTGTACCTAGGGGCAAATAGAGCAGAGATACTTCGCCTTCAAAGGGCACAAAATGCTGTGGTCCGGATACTTCTCGGCTTGCCAAGAACCTGTTCCACCTCCGATTCTATCCGCAGACTACATTGGCTACCGGTGGAGAAACGTATCCAGTTTAAAACTCTTTGTATCACCCACAGAATCTTGAACCTTCAATCCCCCGATATTTTAGCTAATCTCTTTACGCCCTACGTACCCACCCGCCAGCTGCGCTCCACGGGGCAGCACCTGGCCGTCGTTCCCCGGGTTAAGAGAGTACAGGCAGGAGGGCGCTCCTTTCGTGCTCTCGCTCCGAAGCTTTGGAACTCCCTCCCTGTGAGTATTAAAAGTATCCAAAACCACGTGTTATTCCATAAAGCCATGAAAACCTATCTTTTTCCTGCATAATAGGTTTCTCTGTGCGTCTCCCGGTCTGCCTATGACAGTTGCATTTCAGCGCTGGGACGCCCCTTTGCTGGGACAGCTGTGCGCTCTATAAAACTTATAACATAACATTTTGTTTGGCGCCTTTCTTGTAACGTTTTATTTTACAGCTACAATGTAGAATGTTTAGCTGCGGGCCATGTGATTAAATCAAGGAAACAAGGATTATTGTAGGTACAAAGCTGAGGTTCACGAGGAAGGAGCACTGTGTCGCTGAAAGAGCCTTGTGGCTACCTTTTCATATTTCCTGACAAGTTGTCCTTCCTCAGATGATACCTTTGTGAAGTGTCAGGATCCTGAAGGATGTGCTATGGTGCGGGCTGGGACCATGCAGGAATCCTGATGTTTGCTGTAATGACTGAAGGGATTACATGTTATAGACAGGCCTGATTTGCAGTAGCGTAGCAAGGGGGGGGAGGGGTCGGTCCGCCCCGGGTGGCTCTTACCTGCAGCCATCGCGGGGGCGGCAAACACAGGAATCGGCAATCGCCAACCCTCCCCACCCCCGATCTTGCATTCGGCTGCAGGCACCGCCACCGGCCACGGACGGCGTTAGGCCTACTAGCTACGCCACTGCTGATTTGAGCTATTCCGTTTTGGCAGTGTGACTGATGATGACTGTGAACACAATGACAGCAGTGTGACTCTATCATGTTAGTTCACTGGAGCCATGCTGTACATTTAAATGGGTTCTATTTAAGGCCATACGTAAACACAACCTCTGCCATATTCTGATGGCAGCGTATGCTCTGCGCTTGCATGTTATAGATCTTTCAGGAGCAATGTATTGCATTCCAAGATATGGCGTTTGCAGTTATATCATGGAACGTGCACCCCGCACTTTTATCTGCTATCATGGTTTGCTTTGGAATTATGACACTTCAGTGAAAAACACGTCTTCGATAAATACTGTTATTAACCCGAAGTACGGCAGTAGAAGTGTGCGGTCTAAGGGCCCAATTCCGATCTCGTAAAGAAAGCCCTCCATACGACTCGGATCTGGAGGGCTTGCCGAGCGAGACGTGCTCCGGGAGTCCGAACGAGCGAGTACGATGCTGCTGTATGCTTACGGACTCGACTCGTTCGGGCTCCCATTGAACTCTATGGGAGCCCGTGTACAGACGCGTACACAGGCTCCCATAGCAAAAAAGGGGTGGGCGGGGAAAGCGTACACCCTGTGGCGGGCACCCCATGTGGCCCGCCACACTGTGCATGCTTGGATCGGGGGGACCCATGCGCACCCCCCGTGACCGAATCGGAGGGCTCCGGGTAAAGGGGGGCCTGCTATGGCCCCCCGAAGTCCGAATCCGACAGCCGTTTCGTCTCGATGAGATTGAGACGATACAGCTGTCCGATCGTGCATCATACTCTCTCGGTCGGAAAACGTCTCCATTGCGCGGCACGATTCCGCTACGAACGTGTCGGACGGACAGGTTCGGGTTCATAAACGATTCGCATGGTGCGTACAGGATACTCGCATCGAATTTGGTCTTTACAAATCCCGTTTGTAGGCCTTCCTTACGAGATCCGAATCGGGCCCTAAGTGTACAACGCTTGTTGCTGCTACTTTGAACGGAAGGGTAGAAGGAAGACGGCTCCATTGCGCGGCACGATTCGGCTACGAACGTGTCGGACGGACAGGTTCGGGTTCATAAACGATTTGCATGGTGCGTACAGGATACTCGCATCGAATTTGGTCTTTACAAATCCCGTTTGTAGGCCTTCCTTACGAGATCAGAATCGGGCCCTAAGTGTACAACGCTTGTTGCTGCTACTTTGAACGGAAGGGTAGAAGGAACACGGCCTTGCATGAACTTATCCAAAATCAAAGTTCCTTGAGCTTGCCTTGGCGCCTTGCTACTGCATTACTTTAAGCGACAGAGCCTCGTCTGCGGTCTACTGGCAAAAACACTGATGGTTTCTGAACAGTGTATTTTAAAAACGTTTATGTAATCCATGTTAGCGATTTAGTTCCTTTTTACATTTCACTTGTTTACTTAATCTTGCATCCCCTAAGAGTGTGCCCTATTTCCAGGATGTTGTGTTTGTGTTTTTTTTTTTGGGTGTAGCATATACCCTTATATAAAGCATAGTTTGAACTGTCGCCGACACATGTTTATAATGGGCCATGATCGAGATCTCTGAAGCTGAGGCTGAAGGCAGTTCGAGTTTCTCACAGTGCCTGTCCAGTGAGTCAAAAAGGTGTTCAGAAGACATGGTCATCCTATCCTTGCCTCTCTGCAGGGCGCACAAAGCAATGGACACATATTCCAGTTGAAATTGTGATTCTTTGTAAATATGTGTGAAGAAGGTACACAGTTGTCAAAATGTTGACAAGATGAAAGTAAAAGAAAATGCAGTGCTTACAGGTGAGCAGGTAAATATGGCTCATTACATCGCGATGTATTACATCGCGTGCTTTTACAACGCGGTCGTTACAACGACTGCGTTGTTAGTACGCGATGCATTTACATCGCAAGTCATTACAACGACTTGCACTAGGGGGCACGCTGGACTTAGGAATAGTATTAATTACTAGTCCTACTCCAGTTTGCGCAACAGTAGGGAAGGTGTTGGAATTCATTTCCAATACCTCAGCGCCCCCTAGTGCAAGTCATTGTAATGACTTGCGATGTAAATGCATCGCGTACTAACAACGCAGTCGTTGTAACGACCGCGCTGTAATAGTAGCGCAATGTAATGACAGCGTTGTAAACGCTGTTTCCCGAGCAGGTGCATTGTGTGTTCGTCTGGCTGGTGAGGTGAGTGACCGGTATGCGAGGAAGTGTTTTCAGAAGAGAGTGAAAAGAGGGTGCTTAGGTGTAACATGATAAGGTGTAAGATATGCAGATGGACGAGGTGTGGAGAGAAAAATGGCATACATGTCTAACATATGGTGCATATAACGGGTGTGACTAAGACAATCTGAAGACCAATAATCCTTCCGCAGACCTCAGTATTATTTAATACACAGTCTCACAATTTCAAAATTGAAACATGTTCAATATTAATTATTTACAACAAAATCATTGTTACTCATTTATCTTAAACAGCTAACACCCATTGACAAAGCCAGTAGTCCTGGCTGGTTTTACGTGTATGCCGGTTGTTGCATTATATATCGGGATGCAATAACTGAAAGCTCAGAGAGAAATAAAAATACTGGTCGGGTGGCACATTATGGTAATCACAGAGGTTTGGTTTATATGTTTAAGCCACACCCCTTTTACAGACTCCCACTTTTTTAATTCCAATGAAAGCCCTGTGTGCACATATTTCTATATGATTGCTTGCATCCAGCAACACTAAGTGCTTCCTCAAGCCTGGTTAGAGCATTTTCTTCCAACGTTCATGCAGCACACAGTGCTAGACACGGCAAACACACACTTTAAAGGGCCTAAAGGTCTCTCACTGTACAAGTTGCACACTACTGTAACTGTTGAACATATTTATTGCAGTAAGACATGGAGCAGTTGTTAATGTGTTTACATATTTCAGGACTACATGTTCATAATTGCAATTACTTTATAAAAATTCTTGCTTTCTCACTAAATTGTTTATTTAAATTTTCTTTAAAATGCACTATTTGCCACTCTTTTTCACTCACAACGTAAAACTCACCCCCAACTTCTATGCCTCACAACTTTTAAATGTCATCAGCCACCACTGAGTACAACAACCCTCATATCATGTCCACAGACCGCGTTCAGAGCCATACAAGGGCATGAAAAACTATTGATGGTCACTCTGCCCATTAAAAAGTACTTTTTAAAATTTAACTAGTCGGGTCCTGGTTATCCTCCCTTTACAGCACAGGATGACAAACCTCAAGCGATATCTGACATGAAAGAAGAAGCTGCTAACTCCTTCCAACACAGAGGATGCTTCAACCTTAACCCCGACACATTATCAAGTGAGTGATGACAACGCAATTATTGAGCTCTCCTCAACCTTGGAACCAGCGGATACAAGGGTGGACCCAATGACGACATCCGTCCTCGCAAATACCATGGCTATCAACTCAACCCCAGCAACGCTTCATCATCGGACCACTGAGTCAGTGGTGCAAATTCACCACACCATTAAGTGGAAGGCTCGGAAGACCTAGCCGCCGAACCAATGGAGAACCCCCAACAACACTCACCAAGGATCGACAAAGTAAACCATCACACAAATTCACTGAGCTTTTTATTAAACAAATTGGATGCAAAATTACTAGAGGACATTGAGCACACAGAACTAAGGGCTTCATACTTGGCAACCAATCCCACTTCTGCACGGATTACAGCAACTGAAACAATACTCATGTCAATCAACACAACCCTGTTAGCAGCTACAAATGCGCCAACTTGGCAGCCTCACAAACTGGAACTTCAGACTGACCTTATGCATGCAGTCACTGCCAAATTCCATAAACAACAAGGATACAAAAATCCACAGACTTAAGTCAAAACTGACCTCACTCCATCAATCCAACGAGACAACGAGTAGCATATACGCACCCATTGTAGACAAACTCTGCATTCTGAAATAACACCTGTCTCTTTTAGTGGTCAATTTGAAGAAAATGAATCTGTAAACTAAAGTGCTAGGAGTCAACAAGCAATTCAACGAGCAAGACATACAAAACGACAGGGAGTATACTGGCCCCATTCAATCTTGTAAAGACATTCAACCTGGTAAAGATCATCAACACTCCTACAGAAAGGGAAGACCTCGCGGACTCAAGACTTCCATACCAGGATCAAATCCACATCCAGCCAGAAACAGCAACCAACAAGTCAGTGATCTCAGGAGGCCAGTTGAAACCCCCAGCGACTGGAGCCACTTCACCAACAGGGAAAGTCTTAACAAGAAGAGATTAAAAAAGACTAAAGAAAAAAAAGAAAAACCCAACCAGACTGACAGGCTTGCAGACCACCCCAGGGGTAAAAAAGTGGCACCACTAATGAAACTGAACAACACAAACTCTTCCCAATATCTGAGAGAAGTAGGTGGTTCTATCTTGGAGCAACACAACGACAAAGAACATTGCTGCGATGGATAGTGAATGTCAGGAAGTTCCCAGGGATGCTAAGCAATCAATACTCCATCATATGAGCAGGCAAACACATGACTTTATAGTCACACATCAACACAGAATAACGTTAATAACGAATCTGAAGGCCAGGTGGCTCCAACTGGGAATAGCGCATCTACCTTCTCGGTAGCCTTATACGAATACAAAAATTGGTCACCCCAAAGAGACCCACTTGCAAAAGACTCTACAATAAAGGAACCAGAAATTCAGGAAAAAACATTCTGCAGCCCTCGAAAGAATGCTAACAGACAAGGAGGAACACAGTGTAGACAACTGACTACTCCTCATCTACCACCTTCCGAAAATATCTCCTGCGACTTACAGTTCGTGAACAACATTAGGCCTGACTTTGCAGCAGATACCGCCCTCCAAGTCCTCCCCCAAAAGGAACAACAAATAGCAACTACCCACCAGTCACACCAGAGACTCCGGAACTCAAACATGATTAGTGGGGAATTAGTATAGGGAAATATGAAATTAATTTGAGCGGTGGGCATGATAGTCTGTTAGTTGGATTGAAAAGGATAGTGGAGGGATAGAAGAGGGAAGAATGAAGGGTCTAGAATTTTTTTATTTTTTTTTAGCTCAAAGCAGTAGGCGAAGGTTTGGGATGAGTAAAGGGGAGGTGGAAGGGGAAAGAGTTGTAGGGAAGGGTTTAGAAAGGCTTGCTTGGGATATCTGAATAGTAAAAGAGGTATGAGATGATGCAAGGAGGGGTAAAGGAGAGAAGAGTCTAGAAAGGGTTATTTTGTGGATCATAGTAGTAGGATGGGGTTTGGGATGACTCAGAGTGGAGGTAGAGTATATATTGAGAGAGGTATAGGGTAAGAAATATGGTAGTGCAATGGAGAGAGTAGTAGAATGAGGTTTGAGATGAGTCAGAGAGTGGAGGTAGAGGATATATTGAGAGAGGTATATGGTGAGTATATGGTGAGTTATAGGGTAGTACATTGGAAATGCTGAATTAGAAGTAAATTAATAAATATAAAGATACATAAGTACATGGAAGGTATATATGTATAAGGAAGCTAATATTCGTTTCCAACGTATGCTCTCACAGTTTAGAACAGACTCCAGCACGCTCGGGGACGCGTATTGTAAGTGTTTATTTCAGCCACATGCTAACAGGTCGTTTCCAACGTCTGCTCTCACAGTTCAGAACAGACTCCGGCACGCTCGGGGTCGCGTATTGTAAGTGTTTATTTCAGCCACATGCTAACATGAAGCTAATATATGTAGATTTAGGTTGAAAATATCTCCTGCGACTTACAGTTTGTGAACAACATTAGGCCTGACTTTGCAGCAGATACCACCCCTCCCCCAAAAGGAACAACAAATAGCAACTACCCACCAGTCACACCAGAGACTATACATACACAGTCATCCCAGCACCCCCAACAGGGGGGACCTCTGAGGCGGGAACAGAAAATTCAAACGGGGTTGCTCAAAGTTGTCTCCATCCCAGATTTGTGCTTTATGAGTACTTACGCTTAATCGATGCAAATATGGCCAGGACGAACCAGTAGATGTCACGAGATTACAGTTAGAGACATGAGAGGGGAGGGAGGTTGGAGGTACAACTTTGTTATGTTTATTATAGGTTAGTAACAAGTTACGCTCTAGGGTGTGTAAGAATTATGCTATACCAGTTCCTCAGTAGATGGATGAAGCATAACAATTATCCTGGATAGTAGTGGATGGGAGTAAGGCATCATGTGCCTAAGCAGGAATGTATACTGAGGGATGACAAGAAGATCTCAAAGAAAAAGTGCAAAATGCTGGTTGATATACTTTACACTGGGTATGATGAAGAAAGTGTGAATAAAGCACAATTTAAAAAACCCAAAATGAAATACTTAGCCTTATTGTTGATATAGCGGTCCTTACCTGCTGTACTAAATGTAGCGACGGATACTAAGTGGATCTTCCTTTTACTGGGGAGTCCCAGGTTTATACATTTAAAGATTTAAATGGTTATGGCTGCACACAGCAGTGATTTGGGGATCGATAACTACAGGAGGGTGACTTGTTCACTCTTGAGTAGAAGCATGGCTAAGGATCTTAAGCCATCTGTAGACATGCATACTTCATGCTAGATATGTGCTCCCATGCAGCAGCAACGCTTGAAGTCTGTGGCTTCCGCTTCTGTGGGTCTGTTCATGATCAATTGATTTGCGATGGAATAAAGTTTGCAAAGCAAGCCCTCCATCTGTGCCGGCTTCAGGGTGGTGCGACCAGAGCCGTTGCACCGAGCTCAAAGGTCGAGGGGGCGTTATTTGACATGCAGAGGGAAGATAAGAGGAACTTGCAGAGGTCTTTGTGAACCTGCCATTTTTCAGCGGCTAATAGCAAAATTGCAATAACTCCGATAGTCAATGCACTTACTGGAGAGATCTATGATTTGTCTAGGCACAGTTTTGACTCATGATAAAGTAGCATTGAGGGTTAATGTTCCCGCTGCAAAGCACTGCGTGTAACATGCAAATCTCAGGTATTTTGTGTAGATAGCTCAGTAGGTTACTGCTTTTGTCACAGAGATCCTTTTGTTATTACATATGTCATTGTAATTGTAATTGCATTTATATAGCGCTTACTACCACTGACGAAGCGTCGAAGTGCTTTTTCGGCAAGTAGCACGCTACTCCGGAACGCAAAGAGGATTAGTGGTGAATTAGTATAAGGAGATATGAAATGAATTTGAGCGGTGGACATGTGAGTTTGTTATTTGGATTAAAAAAGGATAGTGGAGTGATAGAGGAGGAAAGGGTTGAGGAGGGAAGGTTTTGCATTTATACAGCGCTTGCTACCCCTGATGAGGTGTAGCCTTTTGGCGGGTAAAATGCTACTACGGAACTCAAACAGGATTAGTGGGGAATTAGTATAGGGAAATATGAAATTAATTTGAGCGGTGGGCATGTTAGTTGGATTGAAAAGGATAGTGGAGGGATAGAAGAGGGAAGAATGAATGGTCTAGAAAGTTTTTTTTTTTTTGGTGAGCTCAAAGCAGTCAGCGAAGGTTTGGGATGAGTAAAGGGGAGGTGGAAGGGGAAAGAGTAAGAGGGAAGGGTTTAGAAAGGCTTGCTTGGGATATCAGAATAGTAAAAGAGGTATAAGATGATGCAAGGAGGGGTAAAGGAGAGAAGGCTCTAGAAAGGGTTATTTTGTGGATTATAGTAGTAGGATGGGGTTTGGGGTGAGTCGGAGTGTAGGTAGAGGATATATTGAGAGAGGTATAGGGTAAGAAATATGGTAGTGCAATGGAGAGAGTAGTAGAATGAGGTTTGAGATGAGTAAGAGAGTGGAGGTAGAGGATATATTGAGAGAGGTATATGGTGAGATATATGGTAGTACATTGGAAATGCTGAATTAGAAGTAAAGTAATAAATATAAAGATACATGAGTACATGGAAGGTATATATGTATAAGGAAGGTAATATATGTAGATTTAAGTTGTATTTAATAAACTCAGACTTTCAAGTGTTGCTGTACTTTAAGGTCATTTATTTGTTTTCATAATTTTATTTTTTTATTTTGTAATTCAATAGTGAAGCAATTGTAGATAAATAGTTATGATAATGATTTACTTATTTATGCAGTCACCTATATACATGTTAGACATAGAATAATATAACCATAAGTAATATGCACATTTGTTAAGCAGAACTAACGAATACTAACATATTTATAATTATAATTATACACGTTTATACAAAGCAATACACATATCTAGGTACACATATAATCCTTCCACATACAAGCCTTCCATAAGTTACAATTTATATAAGTTACTTCCTTCCTCCGTAAGTTGCAATCCTTCTAATATAGCACACTGAGCTATGAACTGGCATTAAAGTGCAGCTTGCAAATTGCAAGGCATATGATAAAACCTTATTGTTTTTTTCTTAAATCTTTTGTTATTCTAAGGTTCCTAAAAATGGTTCCATTGGGTAGTAATACAATTTTATTTTAGTATTACACCTGCAATCATTGTGCTACTTTTCAAATCTTTAGTTTATGGGGCCGATTTACTAACACTTTGGGGCCGATTCCGATCTCGGCCGGTAGTGCTCCGAATCGGATTCGGATTTACCGGATCCGATTCGGAGCCCTGTTTCCCGACCGAATCGTACGCGGGTCCGGCCGAGCGAGTACGATGCAGGCACCCGCGAAAACTCGGCTTCAACACGCTCCGACCGACTCGCATGGACACGACTCGCACCGCGCTATGGAGACGTTTCCCGGCCGGGTAAGTACGATGCGCGCCGCGAGCAGTCTGACCGACTCGCGCCCGTCCGGCTCGAAAAGCTGTCGGAGCCGGACTTTGGGGGTCCGCGTCGGACCCCCTGTACGCGTAGGCGTGCGAGTCGCACACAGGGGGGACCCATGGGTCCCCCCTACCTGTGCATGTACGCCGCAATGAGCATGGACGCGTACACGCTGTAGGGGGCGCCCTTGACCGCCTCGCACCCATTGAGTCAATGGGAGCCCGCGTACGCGTCGTACGCCAGGCTCCCATTGACTTCAATGGGAGTCCGACCGAATCGAGTCCGATGGCATGCGAACGCATCGTACTCGTTCGGTCGGACTGCTAGGGTCCGATTCGGTCGGAATTCTCTATGGGTCCGGCTCGGTCGGAGAGAATTCCGGCCCGAATCGGAATCGGCCCCTTTGTGTCTGGTTTGCATCACAAAAGCGAAGCAGACCAGGTGCAAAGTGTTGTTTTAGATTTTATTTTCCAGGTCAAATTCTAAATTGCATTGAAAAGTAGCCCTAAAGTAATGCAAAGTAGCACTATACGCTTCTATGCATCAAAGAGGCATACCATAGGTGGTACATTGACATTCCCTTGCACCCACCCATGACATTTGACACAGTTTCCTATCTACCAACTTTGGTAGAAAGGGATTTGCACCAAAAAATTACTCCTCTTTGAGGCAAGCATAAAGTTGGAAAAAAGATTTCTTTTTTCCAAACCTTTCTAATTTTGTAAGTGTGCTGTACAGAGTGCAGCACACATGCAAAGTGGTAAAGTTTTAAACTTTATCAAAGCATAGGATTTTGTGCTGGAAGTGTACCCTTCCATTATAAAACCTATGCTTGACATCACACACACCCTTGCATTATGGGGCATGGGCGTGTGCATTGATGTAAGGCTAGGCATTTAAGGTATGCCAGCACTGGAGGAGAGAGCAACACCACCATATCTTAGTTAATATGGTGCTGTTGTGTGCTTTCCTTTGCACACAGCACAATAACTTTGGTTACTGAGCTGCGTGAAAACTTAGTAAATCCGCCCCTTCATTTCTCCAGACCAAGCACTTTTAACATATACTACCTACCAGTATAGATGACAGGCGACTCCTACATCTTGTAGTCCTCATTGTCTTAAGTCACATTTCCTAAACATTGATTAACACACCTGCATGACACATTGTCTCAGTATGTCTCTGTTTGATATGTTTGTGATGTACGGCGCTCTGACACTCTACATTGGGATGAGTAGCGCTATAAAAAATGCATGTGAGAGAGGGGCTAAGGAGAGATGAGGGACACCTTTGGAGGGTGGTAGTGATGGAATCCATGAATAAGGCGGTCACTCTGGGGGTGCCAACAAAAATAGTCGCACTGGGCACCACCAACGCTTGCCTTCTATCTAATCCAGAAATTCAAATGATTACAACATTGTGGCTGCTCTGCAAATTGTTTTTATTTTGTTTAGTGCTCTATTCTTAGTGTACATTCATGTGTCCGTAGTATTCAGGCAAGAGTGCTGTGGTTGAGGAGGGGGTAAAAAGAGCAGTCCACAGATTTATTGAGGAAAAACCCATAAGCACGACCGGTGACAGAAGGTGAGGTGCAATGATTTTGTGTGCCCTGGGAAAAATAAACGTTTGCCTCTATGAGGGCTCTGCTCCCTATACAGTTTAACATGCCATTTTCCTGCCTTTGTTTTGTTGAAAGGTGGCGCTCTAAATCAGAGGCGGCTCCTGAAGCGTCACCCCAACGACTGGCTCAGAACAACCAAATGATAAATAAAATGATATTCTAGCATCGTTTTATTTTTCATTCGCTGGCTCTGAGCCAGCGCGTGCAGGGAGGAGCAGGGCCGAGGCATGGGAGGGCGGGGAGTGCTATGTGCACTCCCTAAGTGCGCATATGTGTTTGGCAGGCCATCTCAGGCCGACCAAACACACATGCGCACTTAGGTTTCTCCAGCCCGGCTGCATTGAACAGCTGGGCTGGAGAAACCCCACAGACTCCCTGTTCTGAGCAGAGCGTCTTTCCAGCCCGCTCAGGCCAATTCCTGCGCTGCTCTGCAGCACGGGGATTGGATGGAAGTCTGTCCCAGGGGCTGCTGGGACCAGGAAAAGGGCAGAAGGTGCGGCGCGACGCGGGAGGCGGCCGGCTGCTTCAGGTAAGTTAAAAAAAATATATATATTATTACTAACACCACCCCACCCGCGCCCCCCTGCACCCACCCACGTTCCTTCCACCAACCCCACCACCCTTTGTTTGTGGCAGCCGCCACTGCTTAAAGTTGCCTTAACTCACCTTGTGAAAGCAAGCACTAGGTAACAGCCAGGATCAAACTGGCCATCAGGATTCCAACTCAGATCCTGTCAGCTGCTTGTGTTTAACTATATTCTCTATAGGTTCCAGCAGCTTATAAGCAGCACTGTAAGGGGGAGCTAGGGTGTCCCCAGTTCTCGGTCTTCTTTGCACACTAACACTGGTGCTTCTCCTACTCTCCTCCCACGCACCTCACATTAATAAAAGCAGACAGTTCTTGTAAGAAATCTTAAGATTGAGCCATGGTGGATGCTCTAAGGAGCTGATGCTACACCTATCTACGCAACTCAACCTTCTGTCATGGACTGCATGCCAACATTGTGCTAAAAGGACGTTGAGCAACTGAGCAGCTCATGCTGAACCTGGGCCGCGTGGGCTTTGGAGTACAGCTGTGAGGGCTGCCCTTCTTTGACTACAGAAAGAAACCGCAGCGGCCCATGCCGACGTCTCCGTTTTTCTTGACCCTTCTCCACATTCACAAGCGAAAGAGAACAGGCTGACAGTTAAAATGGTTGCATAGCTGGTAATAGCCGTTGTAGGAAGGAAGACCTTAGGAACATTGACTGGGTATATATTCTGAGGACTATTTTGAGACCAATGGTGGTGAAATTCTGGGTTCAGTTCATATATTGTGGTGGCACCTTAGGTGGTCCTATTGATAGGTCAAGTCATACATTTTGGGGGCATTCAGTTGTAATTTTGTATGGAAAACATACTTTTTCTGGACAACCCTTGATCCTGGTTTTAGGTTGTTAGCATTTATAAAGTTCAAGGTTTCACCCTAAGGCAGCAGTTCTTAACCTTTTGACTTATGTGGACCCTCGCTGAATCATTATTGGAATCCGGCGACCCCCACTGAGTCGTTGGATGCGGGAGACCCCTGGCCTACACAATTTCTATCATTTGAACTTCAAAATAATACATAAAAATATAAAAACAAGCATATACCAATTAAATGCTTAAATACTGAAATATTTTGTTTAATACAGAATCAAATATAGAAAAATGTTTTCACATTCTCAGTTCAGTTCAGGTGAGCTTTATTCGATTTTTGATTCATTAAAAATCATAAAAGCACAATGTTAAAAAACTGTTAAAAAGGAAGAAATTATTTTTTCCAAAATTATGTTACAGAATACAGGGAAATAAGCAATGCAATCCATATGTTCATAATTGAAATGCATAATTTGAAAAGAGAACATAATAAAAAACCATATATATACACCTAAAGATGCAAATTCACTGGTTTACACAATAGCTTCACATAGTATTCCGGAACCTGATAACAGCCTTTAAGAAAGAAGAGATGACCATAATAATATAATCATTTTCCAATATTTGTAATCTTAAAAGGCGGTTCTACATTGTCTTAAGTCCCATCTTCTAAGAATAGGGATTAAAAACTTTTTCCTCAGGACTACATAGTATTTACAAAATAAAGTGCAGTGCATAGTTGTTTGTGTGGAAATATCGTCACATGGACATATAGGGGAATGTTTTGTCCAATCATTTATTTCAGGAAATGTGACCAATCTGAAAAAAGACCCACAACGAAATCGGGCCAAAAGCATACGGGAAAAGCTGCTCTGTACTAATGCCAGGTAGGGTTGTAGACCTATGCATGTGGTCATCAAGTGATTTTCCATGACCGTTTTCTTCTCTCTCTCGATGAGCCAACGTTTGCTCTCTAGATGGTTCAGGCAGTGTGCCTTTAGAAATTTTCTGGATACAGTTTCCAAACTACTAGGTTTATCAAAGTATTCCTATGGTGTGCGCCATACTTTTTATATAGCTAATCCATGGCATATTCGCCACCCTATCCAGTTTGAGGCAATCCATGATTACATCTCTGTTAAAACCCGTCTCCGTAGATGCCCATACCTTGTGCCATAAAAGAAGGGGATTGATCTTTATAATATCAGAAATATATGAGAGACCAAGTTCCCTGTGGCAGCTAAACGTGGCGGTAGAACTGGGAACCGCCAACAAATAGCCATGAAGGTATTTTCGCAACATTGAATTTGATCTATACATTCAATACCCCATATGCCAGCCCCATAGGTCCCTGATGAAATACATTTGGACTTATAAATGGCCAGCAACTCTGGGACGGGTCTTCCACCTAGTTTCTTTGAAAAGTTAGTAACTGCTCCTATGGCTCTCGAGAGGGTCAGCTTCCTAGCATTCATGGCCACTTTCCAGGATCCCTTTCTGTCAAAAGCTATTCCTAGATAAGAAAAACTATCTGTGCTTTCAACTCTTTTATTATCAATAAAGATGTCACATGTCTTTCTCGTTTTAGTCCCGCAACTCATTCTCAATTTTGCTTCTTTATTTTTATGTACTTTATTAATTTTAATGAATTGTTTTAATATTATTTAATTTTGTAACACAGTTGCGGACCCCTTGAGTAGGGCTCAAGGACTCCTGGGGGTCCTCGGACCACAGGTTAAGAACCACTACCTTAAGGGATATCTTAGCACTGGATCAAAACCAAGTACCTTAACGGGCTGCAATAGTGGATGGAGAACTAACAAGGTTGTGGGAACAGCCATGTCTTTAAGGATTTCAAAAAATGTAGGTAGATCAGATCCTGTTGAAGTTGGAAAGACAGTGAAAAACAGGGAGTTCCATTTGGTCGCTGCTGCAGCGAAAAAAGCACGACCACAGAATGTGTTCTACCAGTACATGGGCACCACAAGAAGATATTGACCACCGGTTCTCAGCAAGCACTTTTAGTGGCACCAGTTTAAAAACCGGCACAGTGGAGAGAGCTGGACATAAATACATACAAAGCACAATGATTTAACTATGCTGAGTTTTTTCATCGGGAACTGCTGCAAAGTCGCCAGTGTTGGGGAAATATTATCTCTTAGTTTCAATCCTAGCAGCAAAGTTCTAAATGAGCTGCACTTATGAACTATCGAATTAGACGAGTTACAATAATCCATGTGGGCCCAGATGAATGTATTCAGAATTTGTACTTAGTATAAAAAAGAAAACAGGAGCAAGAAGTGTTTCAATGTCCGTAGCAGGTAAGAACGGGCTTTAACTGTGGACTTAACCTAGTCTGACAACATTAAAAGTATCAAGGACACTAAAGGGCAGCTAGGAAACTCCCCAGTGAGAATTTTGAGGCTCCTATATTCTGTCTGCTAGCAGTTGGGGGTGAAATCCCTCAGTAAAGGTTGAAGATGGAGGATAAAATGGTGTGTAGTTCATCATGGTGAATTTTCCCTTTTATGTTATATTGCAATAGATACTTTTTTAATTTTAGATAATTCCCATTGATACAATAAGGCAATTGTATTAACTTATTTTTGGAGTAGCAATAACATCATTTTCCAAATCATTGCATTCTGGGAGTCGTGGCCTTCATGTGCTTCAGTTCAGTTGAAGCAGCTGGACTTGCACACCTTATTACAATGATGTGTAAAGAGAAATGCCCTGGAGAGTGCACATACAGAGTGAACTGTCAACTGAGAGCAATCTTGAAACCCTACTTGGAAAACCATTACTAGCAACAGCTGGCACTGGTACTTACTAGCAGTTTTGTATTTTGCAGTCTCTGTTACCACTTATTAAGGTCTACAAGTAAGCATTTTCCTTAAAGCCAAAACAGTATACCCTTATGGTTTGGGATTCATTTTATTATGCTTTTTGTGCTGGGACAAAGCTTCCTTGGGAAGTGAGGCTATTTTGTGCCAGCTCATGTCCTGTTTGGGTCATATACTATCACAGAGGGACTTTGTGTATTTCTGCAGCCCACTAGCTCACTGGGGGGGGGGGGGGTGTCTCTCTTGCTGAGAACCTTTGAGCCATGTGTTGTGTTTTAGGCTATAGGTATAGCATCTGTGTAGACGTGGGCCCACTTCAAGACCCTATCTGACACTTAAGAGTCATAACACAGGAGGGTAGCAGCTTGATTGTTATTTGTTTGATCTGTATTCATCGGCATGGCTGTAAGGTGGTGGCTGTGACACTAGAAGCAGCTAGAGATTAGAAGATAACGTAGGGGTGGTTGCAGGCATTGTTTATAATGTTTACTTCTTTTAACCCACTAGTGGTATCATGAAAGGTTTCAGAGGCAACAAGTAGCATGCCATGGGGCAGAATCAGAAGACTTCAAGAAAGGAAGTGCCTCACTGGAGCTTCAGAATCATTTCCATCTCTGGGGACACCTGCAAGGTTTCCTATGAGACAGTGGAGAATTCCACCAGGCCTCTGCAAAGAGAGGGGAAACGCATCAGTGGAATCCCAGTTCCGCAGCAGTAGAGGGTTTTAGGTCTGAGCCTGCATCGTATGGCATGAAAAGGGAGATAGCAAAATGGTGCCTTCCTAGGCTTATGGAGGTCCTGCATGATCACCGAGAACCCAGTTAGTGAAGCACTGAGCCAGACTCACCAAGAGAAGCCACCAGGAGTGGTTGGATGGAGTGGGATATAATGCATTCTAAAAAGCAGTGGACACATGAGGATCTTCTTTTGTGGCAGCTGTGCACAGAGGCTCAATGATTGTATGTTTTTGTGCACCGAACCTAGAACTTGAGGGTCTGGAGGTCATTAGAGTGGTACGCCACCCTAGTGATCCCTAGGAAAGAAGAATCACTGTTGAATAATCAATGATACGTGTCACTGCAAGAGAATAGATAAGTGATATAAGGTAATTGAGATAATGAAATATGTGAGAGCGATTGGTATTTGGAAATGATTCATTTGGGTGTGATCATGCAAGACAAGGTCTACAGTCCTAGTTAGTTTCTTCGTTGTTTAGACCCTGCTTTCTGCAGTTTTGTTTCAGGAGTTACAAGAAACCCCAGCTGGTAATGCAGTTTTTGAAACCGCCTTCCATGTGATATGGAGGGGCCTGACCGACTTTAAATTTTAATTTTTGTCTGTGATTGGTAACTGTATGGCTAATCTAATGGTCCTATAACCTTTAAACGGACTTGGAAGCAGCTGGATGAGTTTGTTGGGTTCACAGAGCCCAACTGCCATACACAGGTTAGATTCAAGATTGTCTGGGCTTGCCTTAGTGCATGGTGGACATTGCAGTGATTACGTGACCCCCATAAACTCACAGTGTTTAGGTCTTGGTGGTGTAATCCCTTCTTACCTCTCGTTTTACAGAATTCGAGCTATTTATGGCTGGGTTCCAAAATCTATTGGATTGGTCAGCTATGCTACATGGGAATGTAGCCTTCATTCTCTGATTGCAGGTCATCAGTTATATGCCAAAACATGGATTTACTTTTCACAAATCTACAAATCCCTAATTTTTCCATAGGATAGGGGAGGGTCTCCTTGATAAGGGTGCAATTACTTCAAAGTGGTGCTACCTCAACAACCTATCATTAATATCTGCTCTCTGTTTATCCCTTTTATAACTATGTTCCTGGGCGATTTTGCTTAAGAAGCTCATTGTTAAATTCGCCAAGAACGCCTGAGACTTTGATGATTCAAAGCTTTCCTTTGAGAAATAGATTTCTCTGATCAACTAATATAAGGATGCAGCATTTCGTAGGATTAATGGGTTGTATTAAATTCCAGCAAAACTGCAGAAATAGGGGTGCAGGAGTGAGTCCATCTTCCCAAGATGTAGGGGTTCTCAGATGCAGATGAGAGACAGACATTTGCTGGGTGCTGTTTGCTTACCAAATTGTGGACACTGATTAGTTCTAAACGGCGAAAGGTACCGCACATTGCTTTAGAGTCTTGTCTCACACAAGTATATTTGATATGATGGTATGCTTCCTCTGCAAATCCATAGAACAGTCTTTCTTGCAATAGTTATTGCCAGCTTGTTTATTGCACAAAATTTTAGTAGTAAGCGCTCGCTTTATTTTAGATAGCGGCGGGCTTCTTATGTGGACTGTACTGAATGGGGATCCGCAATTTATAGAGCAAAACATTGGAGATGTCGGAATAGGTTTAGAGTGGTTTGGAGACCCTTGGCTAATTGGATCAGCTGCTTCTCCATAGATGCACATATTGTTATCGTTTTGGTTGTTACCTGTATGGTGTCTTTTTCTGTGTTGCTTGCGGTGGCCTTAGATTGTTGATTGATTTAGCCGTATTGACTGACACCTGGGCCACTCTCAATGTATAATTACTGTATGTTAATTTCTTTTATTCCCTCGTTTTGCATTAATGTTTATTGTATTGCTCAATTTATCTTTGTAAATGAATAAATAAATAAGAGAGGCTTATGATATAAATACTTTACAATTCTCGGAGGCCTACGTCGGATATCTGGTGCATTACCTTTGCCTGTTTAATGAAATAACGTGTGCCTCGTTAACGATGTATGCTGTATCCGTGTAACTGTTGCCAATAAAAAGATATTTAAAAAATAAAATAATGTGAATAGTGCAGTGGCTTCCATTACCAAAAGCTGTATGATGGTTGGAGCTTAGCAAGTTTGCCTGTTTCTATTCCTCTACCAAAAATATCAATGCATTTGCCATTGATGTCTGTATGGCAGTCAGTAGCGGATGAAAACGGGCAGTAGAGGTGGGGCAGGGAGAAAGGGGGTAGGGTTAAAACAAATGAAATGGGGTAAAGAAAAAATCTCTTCAACAACAAACGAGCAACTTTGTATGACTACTCAAAATTCTCATACTGAGTTGGTGATGCAAACAAGAAGTCAGAAGGAGTGGTCTTCACCAATTTAGGATTCCTGACTGCATAGTATATCCGTGTGGTGAAGCTGACTCATTTGGTATAGACAATGAATGTTGTATGGGCAAACAGTGTTGTAAGCTTGACTTGTGTTATTTGCATACTCATGAAAGCCTTGAATGGGTACCAAGACCCACTGCCAAGGTACAGTGTCAACTAAAAGTCAACTGTACATGAGAGCAGAGACGAGAGACAAAGTATTTGCTGTAAACTAGTGTACAGTGCCAGGGTAAAGCTAGAGACAAGTGGGATTTGTGAACAGCAAATATGAAAAGTACATGAGCTGGGCTGATCTTCATTTCTTAGCTGAGGTTGGACTACTTACTTGTTCTCTCACCTAAAAATCTTCTCTTTAGGATGGTTGAAAATATGGCTGTTGATTCTTTTTTGAATTTGTCTTGCTCTTTTCACCAGAACAGGGTACAACTCTTTTGCTGGTGGTGTGCCATTCACATGTGCATTGTGATTCCCACCTGCCTGCTCGTTAGTCGTTAGCCGCACATGCTCTATAGTGTTACCTTTGGTTCTATAGAAGAAAGAGCTCATCTTTACTCGGGGCTCAGGATAATCATTCTGTTTTCTTGAGTTATTGTTTCTCTCTCCCTATACTTTCCTTCATCAGAAATAGACACTGGGTTTAGTTCACAGCATTTGCTTTCATGGTCATGTAGCGAACCATAAGGGAGAGGCTTGAGAGTGGATAATTCTTAACCAAAAGGGTTTAAGTAAACACCCGCAGGATGAGGTGACCCTGGCAGCCAGACATCAGAGAAGAAGGCATCCTTGAAAGTACACCTCTGCACTTTTAAAAACCTTACATACATAATAAACAGGTTCTTAAAAACCTAAACGACTCTGAATATCTCTTTAAAAAAGCCACAAAATCCAACTGCCCACCTGTTTTTTCAGTCTAAAACAGTTTATTTCTGGGATAATTTATCACCAAAATATACCATCTTCTAATTATAAAGGCCAAAACAATCATAATTTCCGCCTTAAAAATATAAAATTGTATTTCAGTGGTGCAGTTTCTCAGTCCTTATTTATGGAAAATTAATGTATTTAAACAGGTAAAGATCTTGTTTGTCTCATAGAAGTGTTGAGTCTTAAGAGCAAACTTAAATGTTTGTAGCTAGCTAAAACGTGGTTCTGGGGACCACATTCTTCGGGGCTGAGACAAATAATTTACCACTGTTCCCAACGATAATATCTTTATGTCAAGCATATGAAATATTCACTTGTTTTTTTCTATGGACCAGACTCATTAATCTCCATGCAGTCTTAATTTGTAATTTCATTAGTTTTAATACCCCCTAATTGATGCTCAAAATTCACAGTATGGTCATATTTCATAAGGCAGGACCTTATGATGGGATCCGTGGTCACCACAGTTTTTACTATTCACCGTCAATACCAGGAGTGCAATAGGGACCTCAGATCGCATCATACGGTCCTATCTCCATGGAATATTACCATACTGTGAAATTTGACTTTATTCGGACTTTAAAAGCAGAAGTTAAGATTGAAGGGGCAATGTTTTTATATCACAAGGGATATTCATAAAAGGAATAAAATATCTTTGATACATTTGAACCCCTTTTAAAAATTATATGCCTGACAGCCTAAGGTCCTCTTTGGAGACCTGATTTATAAATGATTCTTATGTAACATTTATAGCCCAATTCCCTGGAAGCTCGATAAAGATCAGCTTGTAGCATCTCCAAATCCCTACTAGAAGTCAGTGCAAACTATTTTACTTTGTAGTGAAGGTCTCCGGTCTTTGTATTGCTTTATTCTTCCTGGAGTTTTCACTTTTTTTCTCACAGTGAGCTGAGTTGTCGAGCCTTCTGTAACTGGATTTCCAGGTGGCATGTTATTTCCATATTTATATGGTGTTCTCCCAGCAGCACTTTGTCATTCTAGGTACCCTTTCGTTTGGTTCTGAGAGATGACGTTGTTTGTGTTTGGCTGTGTAGGAGAGTTTGATGAAGGTATATTTAAGCAGTGGCTTGTGTACGTTAATATGATTAGTCTAGTTACATATCATTGTCTCGCTTATGGTTTAGTGTGCCAAAGGAGTTTATCGTTTTAGGTCTCATTGAAGTGCCTGTCTGTTGCAAGACATTTTGTTACCTTACAGAGAGCTTAGATGCCACCATTACTTACCATTGGTTGGCTTCATTGTCACTCATTTGATTGCTTCTAATTTGCTAGCACATGTAGCTTCACTTCCTTTTCTTGGGTTTGTCTCTTCCTGGAGAATGGATCCATTATTTGTGTCCTTCCACTGGTCTGTTTTCAGATGCTACTTTTTTAAAGTCGAAGCCTGCCAGACAGTTCAGCTGTCTGGTTTGCTGGGGACGTCTTGGGGACATTCAGAAAGCTTCCTTTCCCTTGGAATGCATTCTGCCCCTTACTTACCGTTGGCTTTGGGGTTTGTGGCTCACATTTGCATGCTTTCTATTTGTTGGCTTTGTTTGTTTTAGGCTGTTCAGGGCGAGTTTGTCCCTCTCAAGAAGCGAAGCCTTTTCACACCAACTCCCCTTGTATTCTTCCACAAGTGCTCCTTTCTGTAAACAAGCCTGTAAATCTTGTTCTTGTCTTGTCACATTTGCTGTGCATTCAGAGACCGGGGTCAGATTTCAGGGTCTGTCTTTCGAGGGAGCTCGGTGTTTGCTGTTCTTTCTCTGGCTTCAGGGTGGGAGGATTTGTGTGACTAACTTGCTGGATACTGGGGTTAGGAAAGGTTTTTTTTCTAACACACAAGAACATTTAAATGAGCTGTGCGGGTGTTTCTGAATATATCAGAATTAGGAACACAAATGAAGCACATTTTTTTAAATTCTGGAGTGTGTTGGAAACAAGTACTTTAGTGTGATGAAAAAGATCATTACACTGGGTGATGCCATTTCCACACATTATCGTTGCTGTTTAGTTTTATTAGTAAAACTGTATGTCAGTGCAAATGTGATGGTCATTTCAGTTGAAGGTGGGTTGTCTGTATTGGCGGTATGCTACCACACCATTATTACTTTCCTCCAAAAAAAAAAAAAGCATATTCATTGCACTACCCTATTTCTCACTATACCTCTATCAATATCTTTAATCTACATATACTTCTTTTATGCATCTATAAACTTTCCACGTACTTATGGATCTATATATTACTTTCTTCTAATTCAGCAAATCCAATGCACTACCCTATTTCTCACCCCATACCTCTCTCAATATATCTTCTACCTCAACTCTCTAACTCATCTCAAACCTCTTTCTACTACTTTTTCCAATGCACTAGCCTATTTCTCACCCTATACCTCTATCAATATATCCATTACCTCCACTCTCTCATTCATCTCCAACCCCATACCACTACTATGATCCCCAAAATAGCCCTTTCTAGACTCTCCCCTACTCTACCCCACCTTGAACCATCTGACACCTCTTTTACTATACTGATCCCCCAAAATAAGCCTTTCTAAACTCTTCCCTCTGACTCTTCCCCTCCACATCCCTTTTTACTCATCCCAAGCCTCTCACTACTACTATGACCTCCCAAAAAAAAAGTCTAAATCCTTCAATCTTCTATCCCTCCACTATCCTTTTCAATCAAAATAACAGACTAACATGTCCACTTCTCAAATTTCATATTTCCCTTTACTAATTCACCACTAATCCTTTATGAGTTCCGGAGTAGCGTGCTACTCGCCGAAAAAGCGCTTCAACACCCCATCACAGGGGTAACAAGCGCTATATATATATATATATATATATATATATATATATATATATATATGCAAACCTTTGTCCCTCTTCTATCCCTCTGCTGTCCTTCTCAATCCAAATAACTGACTAACATATCCACCACTCAAATTACTTTCATATTTCACTATACTAGTTCAACACTAATCCTTTAATGGGTTCCGGAGTAGCGTGCTACTCTCCAAAAAAAGTGCTTCAACACCCCATCAGGGATAACAAGCGCTTTATAAATGCAAACCTTTTTCCCTCTTCTATCCCTCCGCTATCCTTCTCAATCCAAATACCTGATTAATATCCACCACTCAAATTACTTTCATATTTCACTATACTAATTCACCACTAATCCTTATGGGTTCCTGGGTAGAGTGCTACTCGCCAAGAAAGTGCTTCAACACCCCATTAGGGGTAACAAGCGCTATATAAATGCAAACCTTTTTCCCTCTTCTATCCCTCCGCTATCCTTCTCAATCCAAATACCTGATTAATATCCACCACTCAAATTACTTTCATATTTCACTATACTAATTCAACACTAATCCTTTATGGGTTCCGGAGTAGCGTGCTACTCGCCGAAAAATCGCTTTGAGGCCTCGTCAGGGGTAGTAAGCGCTATATAAATGCAATTACAATACAATACAATACAATACTTACCTTCCCGGCGGCTGCCTCTCCTCCGTCCTCTTCGGTCGACGAAGCAGGAAGTACCCGGGCTCCCGACTCCCCTAACCAATCATGACGCTGCCTTACAGCAGCATTGTGATTGGCCTGAGCGCTGTAGTTCAGCGCTCAGAGACGGACTGGGAGGCTGGGCATGTTCTCCACCCAGGCTGTACAACACAGCCCGGTGGAGAACATGCCAAGTGCACATGATGGTTTGGCCGGCCCAAGATGGCCGGCCAAACCTCCATGCGCACTTAAGAGAGTGCCACTGCTCCTCCCTCTGCTCTGCGGGAAGCACAGCCCCTCCCTGCCCGCACCTTTACATAGCCAATAATGAAAAATAAAACGATAATAACATTGTTATTATCATTTAATTTTCCCTGTGGGGCAGCGCTCTTCCGCCTTAGCGGTGGAGCCGCCCCTGATGGCACTACTCGTGTGGTAAGAGCAGAGGCTGAGCTGCAGGCTTATCAGCATTCTGTTGCAGCATGCAGGAACCTTGGCACACGTGATGGTTCTGATGGATCTACCATGACGTCATTATAAGTTAATCTGTGTATAATAATGGTGTGAACCAAATAGTATTCCTCTCACGATGTCATTGTAAGACGTTTATTTCAACAGAGGAAATCCAAGATACAGCCAGCGCCAGGCACAGTCAGCAACTAAACTGCCTTGTTTGAAATCCTAGAATGTGCACGTCATAATTGCACATCACAAGAACATCCGCCACTTGTCATAGGCTGCAAGCACATCCTAACAAATAAGTTCTCTGAAACCGGTCTGGGGTTGCTTGTGTTCTTCTCTGGGTGAGACCTGACCTGGCAGTTTGGGCTGGACTATTCCTATTGGTCTCTTCCTGGAGTGGCACAGTGGGTGAAAAACAATGGACTGGAATGTGGCCCTGACCGATCGCCTGTGGCTAAGATTAATTCCAGTATTTCATCAATCTCTTTGTTGTTGTTGCTGAAGTAAGCGAGAGGGTGTATGTTGCAGTTTGTAAAGCTGTCAGTTAAACATATAAATAATGCACATATGCTGATCCAAAGAAACATGTTGGAGTGTGTTTTGTTAGCGCTGTGTCTATGATAAGGTGAATCCAACCCAGTGGTGGTTTAATGGCTTTGAGACCCATGCTTGACTGAAATCCTTTCTTTGACAGGGAGCCCATGGAGAGCACGGAGGTCAGGGCAAATACACAGAGAGATGCAAGCACCACCCAGGTCAGTTGCTTCTTCTATCCTTTTGGCTAAATCACGGCAAACAATGGGCTCATGTGGTAATAGTAAACTGTGCTACACTCTTTATCATTTGGGAATCCTGTGCTCAAACCTGACAGCCAGACAAGGATGTTCTAGGTTCCCACAGTTCTTCTTTCAAAATGTCCAACCAAAGCAGTAATGATTCTCCTGATTATTTCTGAGTTACATCTGCATTCAAAGAGAAAGTGTGCTGGTAGCTGAGGAAGAATGGGACAAAAGACAACATACACAGACCAACTGAGGGAACAAAAGGAGAAGGAGCCAACTGCAGATGTAAATATGGAATAATATTCGAGAACATGCCACTAATAGAAAGCAAATCCTCACTCAAACCCAACATGTGAGTCAGCCACCCATGCGCAACACCACCAGGGAGGAAGAAACACAAAAGCAGTCCTTTTCTACATATGCTACACCAGAAATCAGCTGAGTCAGGGTTTAAAGAGCCACCATCACAACCTCTCACCATGGAAAGAATGTCCGACTTGTAAGTCACCTCACATCTAAGAAGCGTAAAGTACTACCAAGATGCTGTTAACTTGCTGTCTGTCAGATTTCAAGAGCAGTTGCTAAATGGGAACAAAGGGCATGGGCAATGCTTAGGCGTACCAGGTTTTGGGGAATGCCCAAAGGATATTGGTAAATTCCAATCACAATTCCAAAACAACCACTCTTTGACTTTTTCCCACACATTGCGTTACAAAGAGGAATGTCTTACTTGTGGTCGAGCCATCTGTCTGAGCGACAACTGTCTGAACGAATATTTCAGCACCAAAAAAGGAAAGTAAATTATAAATGTACAATTAAAAGAATGTGCTTAATTGTTTGACTGATGAACACTTTCCTAGCATGTAACAGCTACCCCATTCTTGCGTCCACCTAAGAATGGTGAACACGACTTTGGAGGGCTACATTCCTGAAACTAGACCCACTTAACGCTGTCTTCGGAGTAATCTATCCTTCTTAACCATTGTGCTACCACCATTTTTACTTTGCCAGACTCGCTTCTGAATGTGACTCCCCTTTTCCAATATGAAATGTGACTTGATGCTGCTATGTTTAGCTTAAAATCACTTTAGTGGGAGATGCCTCAATAGAGTACGGCATTAAAAGATCAAAACAGCAAAAGTGGACACTGTCGGGTCTTAAATAGTAAACACCCCTTAAATCTTGAAAAACGTCCTTGGCACAGCCGTATGGAACCAGGCGAGCATCACTAATACTAGTTTTTCATCCGATTGTTCTTTTAAATATCCTCCGATACATTAGTGCCTATGGCTGAAAGCTCAATTTTTGCTCCACTGGTGAGTTCAAGGTTGTCTTCGTTCTCCTATGGAGGTCGACAGTGCTGGGCTCCTTCGTGAATTAAATGGAAAATCAGTCAGCCACCCCCTGGTCACCTTATGAACACAGACCATTTAGGGGCAGACCACTCAGGGGTCTTTATACATGCTCTGCACTACATGTGATACAAATCCAAGCCTCAAATCAGATAAAGTTGACTATTGGAACATGTAACTTGCAAACCTTCTCCTTGTACCACATTTCACAGTACTCATCAATGCACAAGCATTGTGCAGTGATTCAGACTGTGCTAAATCACTAAATCTGATCTACCCACAGAAACTCCACCACCTTCCTATGAATATCTATTTAATCGTCCGTGATCCTTCCTGTATCCCTTTGAATAAGAGGCTGACTCATAACTCATCAAAAGGATGAAATGCCAGTCTCTACCTTTAGAAGTTGCCCTTTTTTGGCCACTATTCCGTTGCCACAAAATCTGTTCTCCTTATAAAGCACACAGAATGGCCATTTTATGGCGTTTTGTGACAGTACTTACAAAATCCCAGTTTCCATAACTCTAAAGCGCTATTGAATAGCGGTTGGAGCCCAGTCATGTCTTGTGTTACCTTCTACAATAAATTGTCATTCCTTTGTTTATGCTGTGCTTCCTTTTCCTGCCTCCAGACCCTAGAGGACTGGGTGACTGTCTTTTTGTTGAGATGACCAATGCTTACAAGGGATGTAACCTTTTCAAGTTACCGTGTATATATGTTGTGTGTTATGCTTTTACTGACTAGTCCATTCGCGTGGTGGAAGAGGAGAGTTTGCATTCATATTTTCTTAATGCTGTGTCAAGTAGCTTTACAAAAGGGGATGATCGACGGAACGTTTGAGCCAATCAAACACTCACCCCCAGTCAACTGATCTGGGTTTAATCCATCATCATTCTTTAGCTCACTCCACCACCCCAGTTCAGACATGGCCATATGCAAATCAGTCTGACCCTGTGCCTCATGGGAACAGTCCAGCCCGAACTGCCAAGCCATGTCTTCCCTGGACCGGAAACAAGCATCCTAGGACCGGTTTCTGGCATTTCAGCCGTCATCAGCCAGGCTTGCTTGAATCCAGTGGCAAAGTGAGCAAGGGACCCACGTCTGGGCATACCCATGAGGCACAGGGTCAGACTGATTTGCATGTGGCCATGTCTGAGCTGGGGTGGTGGAGTGAGCTAAAGAATGATGATGGATTAAACCCAGATCAGTTGACTGGGGGTGAGTGTTTGATTGGCTCAAACGTTCCGTCCATCATCCCCTTTTGTATCGCTTGTGTCAAGTAGCTTGTCGGAAAGAGATAGTACCGTAGGCCTCAGCATTAATAGTCAAATGACCACCCATGAAAATGTTTCACCACACCCATGTGGAGTGACAGCCTGTTCTGTTCAATGGACTTCAGGTGTCTAATTGGTTGACAAAGATGCTGCAGTTTTAAAGGTAATCAGGAGCACAAATGAGCAGTGCCTTGTGTACATGACCATGGGATCTCTGATTGGCCAGTAACCAGTGAAGTGGAATCAGTGCATGTATAACATACTCACCCTGTCCAACGCGAGGCAGGTAATTTAATTATACACCAGTGGTCTTCATACATTTCATGCCCAGTGCACCATGAATCAAATAAGTTTGGCTTGCCACCACCACAAGTAGCCTACTAAAAAGTTTAACGGTGAATGTTAAATACTGCCATAACATCACGTTAGACATCAATAGATGTTTGCTAAGGCTAAACTCTAAGGTATCAAAACGAAAATTTCCCGCATCAGTGGTGCATGTCCCTATCTTCTTCTCCAGTCAATTTAATGTATCTCGAGCACTTTAATACAGCAAGAGGCAGCAGCAGCGCAAACATCCCTCACCACAAACATTGAAAAGGCACAGACCAAGAAGATGCAGTGCATGCAGGGCTCTTGCGATCATTAGTGATGCAAGTGATGTGGTACCAGGCACCAGAGGTTTGAGGGTCAACTTCCCCAATTACGATTGTCTTTTACTACCTAAGTGGGATTAGGGTATTGCATAATGCCACTTTAGATCAGATTCCAGGGTGTGTGTTTCCTACATTTTTTGATCTCCGGTTGTGTAAAATAATACAGTTGTATTATGATTTTACTTTACGCTAAAATGTTTTCAGCATTGTAATGTTTTCAGTATCCTTGGATAGTTGTTATATATAGTTATTGATCGTTAGTTTAACAGCAGTAAATAGGTTGTATGAGAATCTCATTCATAGAATTGTTCCTTAGATATATGCAAATCTCGCTTCGTATTCTCATGAATTACTTGGGAAACAAATACTGTTCTTTCACATCTTGTTATGTAGTGCAATGCAGTCTAAAAAGCATGCGATTTACTGTGTAGCTGGGAAGGAGAATATTCTGAGGGATAAGCACTAGATCAATTTACCGATGGACTTTGGCCTGGATTAAAGGCAAGGACACAAAAGTTAGTGCGGGTAGATGTATGTGGGGTTTGGTACATTTCCTTGTAGCAGTTGAAAACAAGAGAGCATTCTAGAACGCTGTTTTTATAAGATGTGGGTTGCTTTTTTTTTCCAACCAGATTTTATTAAGTTTTCAACATAATAGCAGTACTCACATACATTAGTCTTGCTATAGCCATTACATATTACACCATATTGGTCCTCTCTGACAGGCATCGTTTAACACCCCTTTTAACACAACAATACCCCTCACCCCCTTGAGCTGCGCTTAAGTGAGTGCATTCTGATCTCTAGGTTCTATTGGGTTCTCGCGAGATGAAACTTTCAATTGCGGTATGAAGTGGTCCCTATTGTCGCTGCTCCAGTTGTTCATTCCTCTCTCCTTCCCGTTCCGGCGTCGCCGGCTGTGGGGAGCTCGCCCCACTGCTATCTCGCTCACTCATCGTCAGTTCATTCACTAGATTTTCCCATGCCCTGGCCCTATCTATCTTACCTATCCCTCGGCTAGCTTCCCTGAGGAGCAGTCTACTTTCCGTTCCTGCCCATTTTTCTAGTTCTTTTTTCCAGGAACCAATCCGCGGTCCCCCCGTTGCTCTTTTGGCCAGGACGTGGGCCAGGTCCTGGAACTTCCCCGTCACCTTGTTTTTGGCTGTATGTGGGAACCATCCCAAGAGGAAGTGTTCTGGGGTGTTCGGGAGCGCTTTGTCAATGAGGTCACCCACCACCCGTCTTATCGCCTCCCAGAAAAGTTGCAGTGTGGGGCAGCTCCAAAACATATGGATTAAGTGTGCCTCCCTCTCCCCGCATCGCGGGCATGCAGCTGTCTCCATCCCAAAGTACCTCCTAATGTGGGATGGAGTGAGGTATGCTCTATGCAGTATGTAGAAATTGATTAATTTAAAGCGTGTATTTCTGGACACTTTCAAGGTTCGTTCCAGGATCTTATCCCATTCCACCTCTGGAATCTGTTTCCCAATATCCTCTTCCCACTGTAATCGCAGGCGCTCTAGTGGCTGTTGCATGTCCCGTCTGATTGCCTTGTAAAGGCAAGAGACTGTCTTGATCCTCCCCGCTGATAACGCAACATATCAACATCCTGCTAGCGCTCGCGGTTCTGTCCCTCCCTCTCCCCAGTGCTTCCTGATCCTTCTAATGAGGGCCCCATGTTTCAGGAAATTGCATACAGGTAGGTCATACACTGCCTGCAACACCTCAAATGGGAGTAATGTAGAGTCTTGGTACAAGTCCCCCATCACTTTCAGTCCTGCCTCTATCCAGTCCTCTAGCCCCGTCCAGTGCTCTCCTTGCGGCAGACCATTGAGTGCTGTAATGGGCAGGTCCGGGGAGTAGGGAATTTTGGCTCCTACCCGTCTCAAGTATCTCGCCCAGCAACGCACCACCACTGTAGTTTCCATTGTGTCCTCTGTCCTGTTCCTTCGCACCCGCAGCAGGATCCTCGCCAGGTCTGTGGCGTCCGGCGCATACGGATACTGTTCCCTCTCCGGGTTGCGCTCCGGCGCCAGCCATTGGATCGGCCAGTACAACTGGGCAGCTATTTAATACCCTTCAAAGTCTGGGGCCGCCAGTCCACCCTCCGTCGCGGGGCGCTGTAGAGTGGTTAACGCTACTTGTCTGCGTCCCGCTCCCCAGATAAATGACGTGGTCAGTGAGTCAAGGTCTTTAAATATTGCTCTTGGGATCCACACTGGGAGGGCCCCGAAATAATACAACAATCGTGGGAGCGCTACCATCTTTATCATATATCATCGCCCAGCTACCGATAATGGCAGCGTTCCCCAAAAGTCCATTGCAGACTTTACTGACCATATCGCTCTGCCCACATTACCCTCTAACAGGTCAGCCGGGCCATGATATATTCTGACTCTGAGGTATGGCAGGCAGTTGGGTTCCCACTTCAGATTCTCTAGGTCAGGAGGCGGGCGGGTATTGGGTGCCATAGGATACAAACTGGATTTCCTCCAGTTAACTTTAAGGCCGGATATGGTACCAAATCTAGCTAGCATGTCCCGCGCTCCTCTCAATTCTCCCGCTGTATCGCTGAGAAATAGTAAGAGGTCATCTGCGTATAGGGCTATAAAATGCTGCTCCGCTTCCGTTCCCAGTCCGGCATAGGCCTGCCCACTCCTTGCCCTGCACGCCAGTGGCTCCATGGCCAACGCAAACAGGAGTGGGGAGAGAGGGCATCCTTGCTTCGTACCCCTCTCCACTCGCTGCCTGGGTGAGATTGTCTTCCCAGTGCGCACCCGGGCCGTAGGAGACGCGTATAATAGCCGCACCCATGCCAGAAAGCCTCCGCTCAGTCCCATCTTATCCAGGACCTCATATAGATAGGGCCACTCTAGGCTATCGAAGGCCTTCTCTATATCCACCGCAAGTACTGCTGCCTACTGTTTGTCATACCCATTCGAGCCCATGATGGCTAGCAGTCGCCTAATATTTATGGCCGTGTTCCGCCCTGGGATAAACCCCGCTTGGTCTGCATGGACCAAGTCCTTCATGTGGAGGAGTAGGCGCATCGCTAAGATCTTGCTCAGGATTTTGTAATCCATGTTGAGCATGGAAGATGTGGGTTGCTTTGTTGCTATTTGAACTATTCTTATTTTTCTGTGTTAATGTTCAAATTATTGCAATAATAGTTTGCGATGTTTTCTATGCTAGAATAGTGCATGGTAAAAATCTATAGGTACCATATGGTCATGTTTCTTGACTTCTTAAAATCAAAGTGAGATGCACCGCCTAAAAATCTATTCCAGGGTCTCTGGCTGGTCTATGCATTCTCCTGACTGTGTAATAGTCCACTGGTGGGTGAGTGATACTCTGTCTGTTCTCTCCACTCTTCAAAATCACAGGTTATCTTTACAGGTCTACACCAACACATTGAATTGCCCATTGGGCATTTATATAAGGGATCACGTACCCCTGCTGTACATTATAAGGATGTTGCAAGTCACCAAGGAGTTCCATAAAGAGAAACGAGGCCAAAGGCCAAGTTCTTTGTAAGAATATAGAACTCCAAGGTGACTTGAAATATTCTTATCATGTACGCCAGGGGGTCCCATAGTATACATGGTTACACCATCACCTTTCCCACAAACCACTTAAAACCTTGGTGCGTATCTCTTTCACATGAAAGAGTGAGCAGGTTTGCAAACATGAAGAATAAAAATAAAACCCTGAGTGCAAAATAAACACATCAAAACCTGTTAGTTATTTGTTGCAAACAGATATTAGAAACAGTTCAATACAAGTCAGTTTAAATAAAAAAAGCTGAAGTAGCTCAAAATGTGTAGAAACATCAGTTATTCTCTGTGACCTGGCCTGCCTTTCGCCTCGGCTGCTGGCAGCTGTCATTGTGATGTCAGACCTCGACTGTAATAGCTTATAGTAGTTGAGTTCTGCCTTCTGGTCTCTGTAAACGGCAACTGGGTGCGTCACAAGACGCCTATTATAAAGAAATTAGAGAAAGGCCGATTTACAGGGATTACAGAATCCCATGTAGAATAATAATTATCGTGCAATGCTGCACAATCAATAGTATGGCCACTAATCCTACTAGTAACACAGAGTATGTTGAACAAAGAAACAAACCAGCGCCTGCAATACCGATCAGTAAGTGAACGATCATTTACTGATCAGCATTGCAGGCACCAGTTTGTTTCATTCAAGCGAGATGCCTTCCTTTAGAAATAACAAGGAAACCGGTGACGAAATCAGGCGCTCAAACTATTATTGCAACGGCATATGAATAGATGTCTTTTGGAAAACTCTTGAATGAGGCTTGAGCAGATAATACTTTTAGATGCGATGCAGGGCCGGACTGGCCAGAGCGGGCATCAGGCGTTTTCCCGGGATGCTAGAAGGGGTGGGGGCCGGTTTTGTTCCTGGGGACCGGTTTTCCAGCGGTGCTGCAATATCGGCCCCAGTAACAAAAGCAGCAGTGCTTCACACTTGCCCCACCGGGGGTGCTGGTCCTACAAAATTGGCAGGGCTGCTTTGGGTTCCCACTCCGGCCCTGATGCAATGTCTTGGATGAAAGACTTCATTTGTTTTTCTCATGATTGTTTGTTGCCAGAATTGTTTTGCAGGGGAATGTGATTGTAATCCGTAAAGGATTACAATCACATTATAGGTAAACTATTGGGGAGTTGAATCATCTGGTGCCTGATGAGAAGACGTTTGCCTGGAGGTGCTAGATACGAGAATCACATTCTGCTTGCATAACAGTTAATCCTCACCTAGTCCTGATGATGGTCCGGATAGTACTCTAGCGGGTCTAAAACGTCGACATGTCTCATTGTAGGAATTGGATGCGGTAAGTGGAAGGGCAACTATCAGAAAGAATTAGATATAGTGGACCTCAAGTTGACTCCCTTCGCCCTCTTGATGACCTATCTTCCGTTGTATTTTATGTATTTAAACATGTTAAAAAATTCTGCGCTATAATTGTTATGATTATTATTATTAAATGAATGGCTCAACAGAAAGAATTGAGATTGACAAAATAACTAGTATATTTTTCAGTGAATGTTTTTAAATTAAATTTTGTTATTGCAAGCGCATAGCAGCCATATTTAGAAGGCATGTTTTCTGATTTTTCTTTTTTTTGTGGCACATATTAGAATTAAAAAAATGTGCCAGCATCCACGGCTAGCCTTATTGGCTTTGCCAATGTTTTTTTTTTTATTGTTTTTAACTGCAGCAAGCATTTTTTATTGCTTTTTTCAGATCTCGAGTAGAACTTATTGGATTATCGAATGCATGTTTATTTGATAATGTGTGCGCATACATGTACTTCATTTTTTGCTAGGCTTTCATGATCGCAGTATATTGAGTATTAAAGTGGGTGGGCATGTGCCCTAGTGGAGGCAGAGCCATTGAAGCAGCTTCTCTGCCACCCACGCAAGTAGTCATATGCTAGTAAAGCAAGTCACAGCTGGAGTCTGAACTGGACAAATATCTTTGAAATCTGTCATCAGATACTGCGGATGTGGCTGCCATTTCAAGGAAACTATTTTATTCCATTGACACCATGCAATATAACAAGTCAAGATGGGAGGAAGGTATCTGAAATGTGACTTTTCATTTTTTACTCAAAGCAATTTTAAATAAGTTTCTTTTCATTCCATGCTCCTGGGAAATTCTGCATTCATCTTGAATACCATAAACCTGTTCAAGACTCGCTTGATTACTAAGAGCTACTGACTTTAACAATTCTAAATTAGACAGTGTTGTTTATGAAAGGAAAGGAAGAACAATTGCTTATGGAGAATGTCTTTGAGTAAAAGATGAGGAGTCATATTTCCAGTGGCGGAGGCATGGATCGGGGGTGGCGGGGGTGGCGGGGAGGGCTGGCGGGGCGAAGGGGGAATATAATTTTTTTTTAAACATACCTTATCGCAGCGTCTCTCCACTGCGTCAGACTCGGGCCGGAACAGGAAGCATACAGGAAGCACCCAGGCTCCCCTTACCAATTACAACACTGCAATGCAGTGTTGTGATTGGTCTGAGCGCTGTGGTTCGACGCTCAGACGGGGACTGGGGGCCTGGGCATGTTCTCCACCCAGGCTGTAATGCAGCCTGCGTGGAGAACATGCAAAGTGTGCATGAATGTTTGGCCGGCCCGATAGGGCCGGCCAAACATTCATGCACACTTGGAGTGGGCAAACCACTCCTCCCTTGCCCTGCTCTGAGAGCAGAGCAGAGCAGCCCCGCCCGCCCCGGCTGCAAAGCAGCAGGAACAAATAAAATGATAATAACATTGAATTATCATCATTTTATTTTTCCTTTAGTTACACTGCTTAAAAGCAGTGGGGCGACGTTCCTCCGCCTTAGCGGAGGAGTCGCCACTGCATATTTCAGATATCTATATTTTTCTGTTTGTGCCTTCTTGAACTATTATACGTCACATGAGGCCAAGTGTGGCCAGTTGACTAACTGCTGTATCAAGGGTCTCTGGGCTGCCGTGACAGATTGATGGCTGTTCTGCAGTATTACTCACTCACCTGTTTGCTTGGTGGTGTTGTAACTGGAGGTGACAGTGCAAACCTCTGGCCCGACAGCATCTTCCTCCAAACTTGCTATTCCAGATGCAGGAACCCGCCTGGTGCCTGAACCCTGAACCAGGGGCTCCTCTGTAATGGCGTAGGAGCGTCGGCCCACTGCCCAGAGCCAGCAGATGAAAATGATAATAACATAATGTTATTATAATTTTATTTATTGCTGTCTGAGCCGCACAATAAGCATAGGGCATGGCCGGGCATGGCAAGGAGAAGGAATAGTGTGCACTTATAAGGGCTCATGTGTGTTTGGCCGGCCGTCCTAGGCCAGTAAAACAGACATGCTCACTTATGTTTCTCCAACCCAGCTGTGTTGCACAGCCGGTTTGGAGAAAAGCCACAGGCTCCACGGCACTGTCTGAGCAGCAAACGAGGCCGCTCAGACCAATCCTGGTGCTGCTCTCATGCTATGAGAGCAGCATCTCGATTGGGTGTGGAGCCTGTGCCCTGAGGCCCATCCACATCCGGACCGGACAAGAGGAGCAACGAGGCGGCCGGGAGCAGCATGTAAGTCTTTTTTTATTTTGATTTTATTACGTATCCCCTACCTCCCCTTCTCCCCACCCTGCTCTCCCCACCACTCAAGATAGGCGGCCGCCGCCACTGCCCTGAACTTGTGGGTAGCGACGCGGTCTTCACACTTTTGGACACATTCATAGTCGGCCTTTGAAACGCTGTGTGCTGAGGGCCATGAAGATAGTGCGCAACACCGGGCGTACTCGACATCACCAAGCACACAGCCCCTGCGGGAACTGACATCAGCAGTGCCAAATCACCAGTGGTAAGCTATGCCGCCGCCATAACGCTTATGTTTGGTACAGGAGCTGGGGTCCAGGTTAGGGAGGCCTGGTGTTTGAGTAAATTATTGGCACCACTGTGATGCCTTTGCCCAAATTGTATCAATGTTACTATATTGTAAAGTAAACTCTGTCAGTGGACCGCTGCACTGCAGCTAGAGCAGCAGGCACCACCTGGGTCTCATTCATTTAACCTGAATCGATCCAAAAGCAGTACCCATGGTCCTGGCCCTCTAAAGTGAGTCCCAGTGCTGACCACCAGCAACGCAGGCTCAAATTAAGCTCTGGCCCGGCTGGCCATGACACTTCTTTACTTCTTGCTGTTAGTTACAGACCATCTTTGGGAATGAAAAACTGGGCAAAGGTGCTCTTGATCCATCTAGAGGATGGCAAACAAGGGAGGACCTTTACTTTGGGGGCGCTTTAATGTGCCTACTGTTTTTTTTTTTTGTAGTTATATATAGCGCAAACTTGACCCGAGGGTTTTAGGTAAAAGAGTGCTTTACATGAGCACCAGTTGCGTTACACAAGGACACATTCATTTTTGTTAGGCACGGGGAGATTAAGTGATTTGCCCAGAATCACAGGAGGTTGAGCATCATTGACGAGACTCGAACCCGGTTCCCCAGATTTGAAATCGACCGCCCTAGCCGTTAGGCTACATCTTCGCCCCTAATGTTGACAAGAGCAATTCAGTTGCAACTACAGCTAGAATCAGATGCATAAAGAGGTGTTTCATTAGGACTCTCCTTATAAATCTGGTAACTAAGCCCATATGCAATGGGACGATATTAGCTTTAGTTCTCAGTTATAGGAGAGTGTGGCCTGTCACAGTGTAGACACCACTATGTTCATTTCATAAACTTGTGGTACAGTTAATCAAAGAGGGGTGACAAAAGGAGTTCATGCAGAAAACCAAAACCAAGAAAGTGTATAAATACAGCCAATCAATAAATAAATCTAGAGTCCCAAATGTTTAAAAAAGGAACTGTGCTCAGTTTCTGAATGGGGTAGTATGCCCTTTAACTCTCTGTCCTTGTTGCCTCCCTGCATTTTTTCAGTGTAGCGTCAGAACATGGAAGCCATATCAGTGGTCTTACTGTGCTCTTTAAATAAGATGTAAAATAACATAACTTGTAGACCAAGAGAACCGTCGTTCTTGCAGCAAACATCTGTACTATATAAATAATATTGGAAGTTATAAACTCTACAATACTCAATGGATGGGGACTGTTGGTATGACAGGAGGTTAAGCTTTTAAGATCTTCGGGCCTCATTTATAGTTTGTTTGACAGAGTGGGGGCGCTGCCCTAAAGGGTTCTTTGGCTTCAATTCGAGTTGGCAACCTCTGGGTTCTGAGGATGGGGCTGGTAAACTTATGACTGATGGCCTATCCATCACTGGGCCACGTGCATTGAAACCCTGCCGTGTATAGGGCAAGGCTTCCACCACTTATTTGTCCTGCCAGAGACTACCAGGCAAGTTGGGCCCTGGCAGGACAGTTGATCAGTGGCCCACCTTGCGTAGGAAGAAAATTCCATATGTGTCGGGCCACTGATTTTTTTGCTTTCCAAAAACATTTAGATCTTAGCGGGCTGTCTGCCAAGTGGCGGATTTAGGTGAGGCCTCTGCCGCCCTGCCGAGATTCTGGGCTGATCAAGGGGTGCACATGAAGCCCTAGTTGCCTATTTCGATCACTTAGTCGTTTATTTAACCATTAGAATTTGACTTATTTTATCCACTAGACAAGTTAGTAGTCTAGTTTACACAGCTGGAATCAGTTTAAACCAATTTTTATATTATTTTAATTTGTATTTGTAGAGCACGCGTACACCTGAACTTCATGGCGCTGCATGGGCAATATCAACACAACAGGTTACTGGATGAGTAGATGAATTAGAAAAGCTACAAGGGAAAAGCCTTGTTTTGAGCTGTTTTCTGTAAAGCACTAGAGAAGGCTGTGGCCTGGATTACAAGTTCAGGGCTAAATTCCTTAAACTGAAGTTTGCACAGAGATCAAAATTCTTAGCTACAATTAGCACACACTCGCTGTTTCCCCTTGACAGATGTCGACAGGTCAAACTTGCTGAAATGTGTCAGGGGGAGGGAATAAAGTCAAAACCATGGACCTCATTTCTGGGGCACCAGAGGTTGCAGCTGGTAGTGCCCATAGGACCCCTGGCATCAGTTCAGCAGCGCCAGGATAAGAAAGGGCTTGCTGTGTAATGTTTGTTTTCTGAAAAGGAAACGTGTAGGACAGCTTGTTTTTAAACTACTTAGTAAAGACTAGTAACATTTTTCACAACTTCTCTGTTGTTTGCAGGGGCACATATTCATGGATGGGAGGTATTTGGGATGAAACACTCTCCCAATACCTTCTCATTTAGGTCACAGGTGCTTGGGCAGTCCGTCCCGGTAACGTCACTGTTGTTGTTTGACAGGCAACTGCTCCCACTGTCTTGGACAAGCCTATGGTGTGCAGGCAGGGCCAAGGGAGGTCAAAACACATATCAGATTTACAATTGCCTGCTGGCCCTCTTTCTATTGGTCACTGCCTGCTATATTGACCCGTGGCGGCTGCCTCTGTATGGGGGTGGTTGGGTGGGGGGTGAAGGGGGAGGCGGGGAAAAAAAACTTACCTTCTTTGCCGCCGCACGTCTCTCCTCCGTCCTCGCTCTCTGCCACCCCGGAAGCACCCAGGCTCCCTGACTGTCCCAGCCAATCACGATCTTGCTTGAGCAGCGTCATGATTGGTCTGAGCGGCCTGCTTGGCCGCTCAGGCAGTACCTGGGAGGCTGGGCATGTTCTCCACAGAGAACATGCCAAGTGCGCATGACTGTTTGGCCAGCCCCAGAGGGCCAGCCAAGCCGTCATGTGCACTTAGGGGGGAAGTGCAAACCACTCCTGCTCCCTCTGCCGGCGGCGAGCCCAGCCCCGCCTGACCTGGCTGAAGTCCCGCAAAGAAAAATAAAATGATAATAACAACTTCTTGCTATTAACACTTTCTTTTTCTTTTACACTGCTCAACGAGCAGTGGGGCGACGCTCCTCCGCCTTAGCGGAGGAGCTGCCACTGAAATTGACCCTAGTGACCTGACCTCGGAACTGTTTACCTTGTTCCTGTACCTCAGTTTTGCTCAGGAGTGGGAACCTGGGAGGAAGCACCCAAGATCCCCATACAAAACTCTGACTTACCTCCCGACTCTCCGTTGTGGTCTATACTCCTTCCGGGTCCCGATGACGTCAATAGGGGCTGGAAAACAGACCATATTCTCCCTTTGAACTTCTATATAGGAGACAACCCCGCACTTTGTTGGACATGGCCAAGGAAGGGTGGGAAGAAGAAAGAGACAAGTCTAAACCACTTTTAGACTACCTAACCAGTCTAAAAATCCAACTAAATCAAGTAAGAGACATCGTGAGAACTAACCTAAAACAGGCCCAAATGTCCCAGAAGAAACAATATGATAAAAAGACAAAAGAAAGGACTCTGAACGTAGGGGACATGGCACTCCTTATGATGCCCACCTCCGAACATAAATTGTTAGGCCAATGGCAGGGACCTTATAAAATCATAGAAAAGTGACCCAGTTGGAAAAAATACACAAGTGTTTCACAATAAATTATTTAAAAAATGGGAGGGGCCAAGCCCTGTCTTAATGGGAACCACCTTATCACTAGCAGAACAAAGTATTGATGTAGAATTGTCCATTCCTCAAAGACAAGAACTAAGGGACCACTTACAACCATTTCAGGAAGTATTCTCCCTAATACCAGAGAAGATATCCATTAGAGAACACAAAATACACACCCTTCCAGGGAAAAAAGTACGTTCACGCCCTTATCGTCTCTCTGAATCTCGACGGGAAGCTATAGAAAAAGAAATCCAACAAATGTTAAAGCTAGGGATCATAGAACCATCTAAAAGTGAGTGGAATTCCCCTATAGTAATCGTTCCAAAACCGGATGAATCCGTTCCTTTTTGTATCGATTTTTGAGAGATCAATAAAATACCCCAATTTGATGCTTACCCCCTCCCAAGAATCGATGAGATGATAGAGAGATTAGGTAAAGCACAATATATAAGTACATTGGATCTACGTAAAGGATATTGGCAAGTGCCATTAAGAGAACAGGACAGAGAAAAAAACGCTTTCCCTACACCCGAGGGACTATATCACTTCAGGGTACTCCACTTCGGACTACACGGGGCCCGGCAACATTTCTAAGACTTATGAATGTAGTGCTTCAACCCTGTGAGGCATTCGCAGCCGCTTATATGGATGACATAATCATCTATAGTTCCTCCTGGAAAGAATATTTGGACCACCTGACTAGCGTAATACAGGCCTTAGGTGAAAGTGGTCTGACCATTAACCCTGCCAAAAGTCACTTAGCTGCAAAGTCAGTGAAATACCTGGGGTATCTTCTAGGGGAGGGTTACATCAAACCTCAAGAGGAAAAAGTAGCCGCTATTTCTCAAATACCCTTCCCTAAGTCCAGAAAACATCTCAGGGCCTTTTTGGGTTTGCTGGGATACCACAGAAGGTTTATCCCAAACTTCTCACACATAGCTGCTCCCTTAACTGATCTCCTCAAAAGGAATGTACAAACGGAGAAGCTGCTTCGGCAACCGTCCCGTGCAGAAGTACAAGCCTTCCAACATCGAAAACAGACTATTACCTCAAAGCCTTTTCTGCTGAGCCCCAACTATAATAAACCATTCTTACTACAAACTGATGCATCTGAAAGCAGACTTGGAGCTGTATTATCCCAAACAGATGACCAAAACCAAGAAAGACCCATCATATACATTAGCCGCAAGCTCTTTACCCGAGAAACCAAATATGCGGTCATAGAGAAAGAATCGTTAGCCATTAAATGGGCCATTGAATCACTCCGATACTACCAAGAGGGTAGAGAATTCCTACTGTACACAGATAATGCCCCCTTAGAATGGCTATCATGAAATAAAGGACATAACAACAGAATACTAAGATGGTACTTAACATTACAACCCTTCCATTTCACTACTTTACATAGAAAAGGAAAGGAACAAGCAAATGCATATTACCTGTCTAGGTACCCCTGGATTATTTTCTTGCAGACAAGAAACTTAGGGGAGAGGGATGTAAGGAAGCTCCCAAGATCCCCATACAAAAGTCTGACTTACCTCCGACTCGCTACTGTGGTCTATACTCCTTCCGGGTCCCGATGACGTCAATAAGTGCTGGAAAACAGAGCAAACATTAAAAACGCACTATCGTTCGTTTCTGCAGGAAGGAAGCCAAAACGTGCAGCAAACGAACCAATTTGCAACCCCAGGAGGAGGAGAAAAGGGGCCGGAGAGGAAGAGGACAGGGGAGGCTTCTGACGTGGGAGACGCTGAGGAGAAGGAACTATCCCCAGAGCGAGGAGAGACCCTCGGGAGAGGCGAAGGACCCAACCTTCCCAGACCACGGGAAAGTGGGCCGAGGGAACTCCTGACGAGTGGTGTGAGGAATGGTGTTCTCCCGGAGAGGACGCGCAGGAGCCGCCGCAACTCAGGAGAGTTGCGGCAGAGGCAGTATGAGGTGCAAAGGAGGGTGAAATGGGGAGGTTGGGAAGAAGGGTGGGGAATAGCGGGTGTTCTACCTTCTCCGTTGCGTTTGGGTTTTTTTTGGTTTTCTTTCTCCTCTCCCTTTTGTTGTTTGTTTTTTTTCCTCTCTCCTGCTACCCTCAAGCCCGGACAGGGAGAGAGAAAAGAGGAGAGAAAAGAGAAGTAGGTTGCATGTGAAAGCCTCCCCCCCCTCACCTCGTCACAGAGTGCCAACCTCACATGATAGTGCTGCATTTCACAGGAAATGTATACTGATGGAAAGAATGACCTAATGATAAAAAATTAGGTGCTAACAGAGAAGCAGGAACTGGGCATGAAACAAAGAGCTGATTATTTTCTTTCTTTTTTCCGTGTTTCGCACTATTCTTCCACCCGGGTGTGGTGAAGGTTTTTTGTGCCAACCCTCCGCGATATAACCCTTACACTTACCATTCCTTTATTTTGTTGTTCTGCTCCTCTCCTCAAGCCTTCCCGGGACCCCCTCCAGAGAGCCGGAATACCTAGAAGAGAGAGAAGAAGAAGAGCAAAGTCACAAAGACTCCATAATTGTTTGACTTAATTCATCAACTGGAATAAATACACCTCAATATTACACCTATGTGGCTTCCTCGCTTCTGTTTCCGCCCATCCCTCCCACAGAACCATAGCATGGCCAAGCCTAGTTTCAGAATGTCCAACCTCTTTTTCTCTCCTGCAGACATCAGCGCATGGTAGTCATCAAATCTCTAGAGCAGTCGCGTTTTTCAGGACAGACAGTCACTGACATGTGGTGAGGTGTCCGAGTCCCTGCAGCAGGGCCACATCAGGTTTATTGTGTTGTGCCGCTGCCCAGGGCCGGACTGGGAACCGAAACTGGCTGTGGCAAACTTCTCGCCCAGCCCCCCTGGGTGCCAGGGGGGTGCGGCCGAGCTGTTTGCTAGGGCCAGTTTCAGCTGATTTTGTTACAGGGGGCAGATATTGCCAGCCCCCGGAAACAAAAACGGCCCCCCAAGGGCCCAAAACCGGCCCCCACCCTGGCTGCCCACCGGGGAAATGCCCGGTGCCCGTTGCCCGCTACGGCCAGTCCGGCCCTGCCGCTGCCTGTCCTTTCCTTCACTTATGGTACTCACAGGGCCACAGGCTGTTGTGCCAGTATACCCCAACTGCGTAACTCTCAGCAAATAACACGACACACACAATACACATTGTGTCTACACAAGGCAATATGTTACAGGGACACTCTAGTCCTCTGGAAGCCTCTGACAGAAAGAAAGTAAGACAAGAAAGAATCTGTTTTAAGGAAGAAAAACCCCCACTCACCCAAAGGTGGCATGCTTCATCATCGGGTTCCTCCTCACAACACTAACACATGGGATAGTGGTGTGACCTATAACTCTCACAGAATTTAAGAGGAGCTCTTGCATGGTCCTATAGGGATATCCCAATGTGAGCTGTATAAGCAGAGTGAAGTGAAAAAGTGTTTTAAAAATGCCTCTCAGTGGACGATATTGAAACTTTAATCACTGTCCCTAATGGGCATAATTAAAAGAGCAGAGCCAGGCGATACACCTTCACCCTTTATATGATAATGGGTCAACAAGTTTCTGTATATGGCCTTCTCCAGGACATATATTCAGGGACACTGGAATTATGTGATTCTGTGGCTGTAGGGTTTTTGCTTAATTATGTATTTGCTGCATTTGCCACGTAATCCATCATCTGCTGCATAATCTGCTGATTTTAACAACAAAAAAAGAAGTTTCTAGCTCAAACGGATCAAAAGTTACAAAAAATATAGCGACTCAGGTTCCTGCGCACCGGAACACTTTTCGCTAAGTTTGACTAGTCAACTTTAAGTTTCTTATTGCTGTATTTGGGTGTTAAATTGTAACTAATATGGTGCACTCTATTCCCAAACACTATAGCGTGCTTCCCCTCGAAAAGCATTTGATGCCTCATCAGGGGTACCAAGCGCTATATAAATGTAAACCCCTCCCTCTTCTATCCTTCCACTATACTTTTCACCCCAAATAACCGACTCACATGTCCACCGCTCAAATAAATTTCATATTTCACTATACTAACTCACCACTAATCGCATTTGGGTTCCAGAGTAGCGTGCTACTTGCCAAAAAGCGCTTCGACGCCTCGTCAGGGATAGTAAGCGCTAAATAAATGCAATTACAAATACCAGGTGTAAAAATGACAAAATAATGAAGTAATACTATCATAAAATGTGCCGCATTATGCTGCATAATTTGCCTTTTCTTGCCGCATAATTTGTTCAACCCTGCTTCATAATTTGCTTCTCCTCTGCCGCATAATTCCAGTGGGCCTGCCTATATTCAAAAACCTTATCACTCTGCACAAATGGTGGTATGACTCAAAAGACAAATACAAACGCTCATTCATTAAAATGGTGTCTTACCAGTGTTGTCAATATCAGGAAAACAGAGTACAGAGAAATATCAGGAGAAAAAAACTATTCTCAAAACTGATGCGCACATTGTTGCTCTTAGATTATGTGTCAAAATAAATAATGTTACAACAAAAAGGGGTGGGGACAGAGGGCTTAATCAAGAGGTCCAGCATACTTGCCCTATCAGAGTATACGTAAAAAAGAGGTACGCCGTTCCACAGTATGCAGGTAGTGTCCCAGGCACCCAGGAAGGAGGAGGAATCCTCCTTTCGGAACTAAGGCCCTCACACACCCAGCAAGCTAGGTGTCATGCTTCATCATATGGGTCTGCTCCTCGTCGGGTCGGCGCTGCAATACCCGACGGGCACCCATAAAGGGGCTCTTTGCCGCAGATCTTTTGTTCCTGCCGTATGGGTGCTGTGGGTGTGAGGGACCTAGTGTGAGTGTAGATGTTCTGAAAGTGAAAATAAAACAAGTAGGGAATCCTTTAAGAGCAAATTTTATTCTAGGTGGATACCCACTTGATTAAAAATAGTGAGGAGAGGCGACTAGCAAGCTACCAAGGGTCAAAAGGCGCTCTACTCCTTGATGGTCGACATGTTTCACGCCAGTTAGTCCAAAGGATCAGGTGGCGTTTCTTCAGGACCGTGAGAAGTGACTATCTACAGTGAGTGGGGTGTGCAGCATGCCCCATAGCTAAAATTTGTGCAAGAATGGTGTGGAGGATATTACCTACTACTGCAAGGATGAACGGGATACTGCCCGCTATTTCTGGGACGAACTGCATGTAAGGATTGTGGAAAACAACACTTGGTTATGTATCCAATAGTCGATTGCCCAACAAGGTGCAAGCCGCATTGTAAATCAAAACGGGTGGAGACCCTCTTTCAATTGATTAGTAATGGCACTATGTATGCGGTCAGGAGAATTATTATTCAAAAACCAAGAGTTAAAAGTAAGAGTACATATTACATGAGTAGCAACATACAATTGGAAATAGATTAGGCAGCAATTAACAAGTATCGTGGTGATAAGGTGGTATCTAGTGTATGCCATCGTCGGTGCTTAGGTGAGGAGTGGTGAAGTAAGCAAACTCAAACTCACCTAGTAAGCTTCAAAATTACGCCCCATCTGTTACAGCACTATGTAATGACATCTGTAATAGGATGTCTGATAATCGTGAAGAAAAAACAACAGAAGGGGGAGGGTTAAGCCTCTAAAGATATATATATTGTATTGACCAAACACAAATAGTGAACCCATCTCGTCGCAACAGTAGCGGGGAAGACAAGTGAACTGGCAGTACGTCGGGATAGTCACAGAACATGCCCCTGGCCATCTTCCCAAGCCCCAACACAAGGTGCAGGAACGGTGCGGGCATGAGTCCCACAACGAAAATTCAAAGAAGTGATGCGGTGCTGTCACTGATCTTGTGTGTGACAGACATCCGCACATACCCCCGCCACCAGGCGGGGCCCACAAAGATGAGGATCCATCGCGAGTCCAAGAGGGGCAGGCACAGTCACCATGTACCCACAGACCCCACTGTCAAAAATCCAGTCGCTCACCTGTACTAAGTCGCTGTAGAGTGCAGGCAACTCTTGGGGTTTAGATAATACTCACCCGCCTCCGCTGGAAGCCGCGCAAACCACCTACCCCTTCGTGCTGCAAACGGGATGGTGCCGAACGGTCAGAAGTGCTCCGTTCTTATGCTCCAAACCACAAGTTGTGAACCCCCCTTCAACAACTTGTCGAAAGACGAAAGACTGGCGGCCAAGTCCCTCGCCGATGACGCCAACATTACTATTAAACAAGCAGATAAAGGTGGTGCTACTGTCATACAATCCACTATGGATTATGAACAGGAATGCCACCGTCAATTGAATAACAGGAAATTCTATACCCCCATCACGGTGAATCCAACAACCAGACTGACCACGGAGATAGCAACCATGGTCTTCGAGGCAGAAACCAATGGATGGTTGAGTAAGAGAGAAGCTGAGTTCCTTATCACTAAAGAACCACGCACTCCCTACTTTTATACCCTCCCAAAATCCATAAGGGCACGACACCCATCCCGGGGAGACCAATTGTCTCAGGAATAGGTTCCATTCTCGAACCACTTTCTATTTTTTGTGATCACTTTCTCCAACCTCTGGTAAAACAGACTCCGTCATACGTGAGGGATACGACAGACATACTTCGTATAATGGGAGAAATAGGAGACACACGAGACATTGACCTGCTGCTAACATTAGACGTTGAACAGCTTTACACCAACATACCACAAAGGGCAACACTCACCGTTACAGAGACAGCATTGAATCAGATTGAGTGGTCGTCACCAACACCAGTGACTCTTGTCACGCAATGCGCCACTCTAGCGTCGACTGAGGATTTTTCGAATTCAAGAACCAACTTTTCCATCAGGCTCAAGGTACTTCAATGGGGAGTACCTTCGCTCCCAGTGTAGCCTGCCTCTACATGGCGGCATTTGAGGAGGAGGTTGTCTACCATCAGAGCAACCCCTATTTACAACACTTGAGCCTGTGGAAAAGATATATCGATGATATTCTGGTCTTCTGGAAGGGTGACCTTAATACCTGCGAGGAATTTTGTAACTGGGTTAAAACGAAGAATGAATACCTCAGGTTTACAAGGTCCATCTCAGCCACCAGTATACCGTTCCTTGACCTTAAGATCAGCATCCAAGGGGGTCACCTTCAAACTTCCTTGTACAAAAAACCTACTGATAGAAACAGCTTGCTATCTTATAATAGCCACCACCCACGAGCATTGAGGGACAACTTGCCTTTTGGGCAATTTCTCCGGATCAGGAGAAATTGCAGTGATGTCAAGGATTACAAAACTGAGGCAGAGTCATTGACGAAAAACCTGATTGAGAGACATTATCCTCCTCATCAAATTGAGAAATCATAAAAAAAAAAGCAAGGAATAACAACAGAGAGGCCTTGCTAGAAGTAATACAAAAAGAACCCAGTGATATCTTAACATGTGTGACTTCATTCACACCAGGTTCTAACCGACTAAAGAAAATCATAAATAAACACTGGAATATCCTCAATACAGGATCTCTTGATATCTCCAAACCAAGGTTTGCGTTTAAACGCACAAGCAACTTAAAAGATATGCTCGTACATACACGACCTAAGCCAGCAAACAAAAGCACGCAAAGAACCTTATGGAACCTCCCTCCGGTACAGGGCCACTATCCCTGTGGCTCTTGTGCAGCATGTCCTCAAACTAAACATACTAAGGAGATAACATTAACAGATACTTTCACTTGGAAGATATACACCCACACCAACTGTAATACATCTCAGTGCATTTACTTACTGATTTGCCCTTGCGATAAAAAATATGTGGGTATGACCATGCGGCCAGTAAAATACAGGATTTCGGAACACAAAAGTAACATTCGTTGCCTGAAGACCACTACCAAACTCTACACACATTTTAAGGAACACAACCATGTCCCGGAGAGTTTACAATGGCTAATTCTGGAGGCACACCCACGCATTACACAGTCAGCTCTATTCAAGATAGAGCAACGATGGGTGCACCGACTAGGGCTAGACCACCAGGGACTAAATGATGAAATACCTTGGGGTTCTTTGTTCTAGAGTGATAATCAACTTTGGTCTTCATAAATCCGAATTAGCTATATCACTGAACGGATAATTCCAGCTTCTAACATTATTCAGCAATATGTTAATAGGGGGCGTTGAATATGACATATCTTCCAAACCGTCCTCTATCCAGAACGGACACTAAGTGGATCTATCAGTTTATTTAGAACCACTAGCCACTCCAAGATGGCCGACATGCCATTACTACTCTGAAGGGCCACGCGATATGACACAATAATAACAACACGCGGGATATATCCACAAGCAGGCTCACCATTAGTCTATTATGCGTTTTCTTTTTCTACCATGCGATTTTGATCCCAGTAGTTAACTTGGGATATTCCATCCACACCTTCACCTGTAGCCGCTCTAAGATGGCCGATACTCTAGCGTTATGCTCACCAGTACACTTGAGCAAGTCACATGACACGCCGTGGCAGCAGCTGGGGTCGATTAGCTTCCCGCCAGCCCTTAACGACGCACCATTTGGAGCATAAGAACGGAGCACTTCTAACCGTTCGGCACCATCCCGGTTGCAGCACGAAGGGGTAGGTGGTTTGTGCGGCTTCCAGCGGAGGCGGGTGGGTATTATCTAAACCCCAAGAGTTGCCTGCACTCTACAGCGACTTAGTACAGGTGAGCGACTGGATTTTTGACAGTGGGGTCTGTGGGTACATGGTGACTGTGCCTGCCCCTCTTGGACCCGCGATGGATCCTCATCTTTGTGGGCCCCGCCTGGTGGTGGGGGTATGTGCGGATGTCTGTCACACACGAGATCAGTGACAGCACCACATCACTTCTTTGAATTTTCGTTGTGGGTCTCATGCCCGCACCGTTCCTGCACCTTGTGTTGGGGCTTGGGAAGATGGTCAGGGGCATGTTCTGTGACTATCCCGACGTACTGCCAGTTCACTTGTCTTACCCGCTACTGTTGCGACGAGATGGGTTCACTATTTGTGTTTGGTCAATACAATATATATATCTTTAGAGGCTTAACCCTCCCCCTTCTGTTGTTTTTTCTTCACGATTATCAGACATCCTATTACAGATGTCATTACATAGTGCTGTAACAGATGGGGCGTAATTTTGAAGCTTACTAGGTGAGTTTGAGTTTGCTTACTTCACCACTCCTCACCTAAGCACCGACGATGGCATACACTAGATACCACCTTATCACCACGATACTTGTTAATTGCTGCCTAATCTATTTCCAATTGTATGTTGCTACTCATGTAATATGTACTCGTACTTTTAACTCTTGGTTTTTGAATAATAATTCTCCTGACCGCATACATAGTGCCATTACTAATCAATTGAAAGAGGGTCTCCACCCGTTTTGATTTACAATGCGGCTTGCACCTTGTTGGGCAATCGACTATTGGATACATAACCAAGTGTTGTTTTCCACAATCCTTACATGCAGGTTCGTCCCAGAAATAGCGGGCCGTATCCCGTTCATCCTTGCAGTAGTAGGTAATATCCTCCACACCATTCTTGCACATATTTTAGCTATGGGGCATGCTGCAAACCCCACTCACTGTAGATTGTCACTTCTCACGGTCCTGAAGAAACGCCACCTGATCCTTTGGACTAACTGGTGTGAAACATGTCGACCATCAAGGAGTAGAGCGCCTTTTGACCCTTGGTAGCTTGCTAGTCGCCTCTCCTCACTATTTTTAATCAAGTAGGTATCCACCTAGAATAAAATTTGCTCTTAAAGGATTCCCTACTTGTTTTATTTTCACTTTCAGAACATCTACACTCACACTAGGTCCCTCACACCCACAGCACCCATACGGCAGGAACAAAAGATCTCCGGCTAAGAGCCCCTTTATGGGTGCCCGTCGGGTATTGCAGCGCCGACCCGACGAGGAGCAGACCCATATGATGAAGCATGACACCTAGCTTGCTGGGTGTGTGAGGACCTTAGTTCCGAAAGGAGGATTCCTCCTCCTTCCTGGGTGCCTGGGACACTACCTGCATATTGAGGAACTGCGTACCTCTTTTTTACATATACTCTGTAGGGCAAGTACGCTGGACCTCTTGATTAAGCCCTCTGTCCCCCCCCCCTTTTTGTTGTAACATTATACGCACAGGCCTTCCCGTGGGACTTAACAGTTTAGGATACCAGGACGCCAGTGGCGATCTCTGGCCCAATATATTACTTTAGTAGTTACAACATCCTTTCTAGAGCGAGCTACCTGGTATACTCCCCCATTATGGAGGAGAATCAGGGACTCAGTTTTGGGGAGGAGATGGCAGCAGAAATCCTCAGAACAACTCCATCCATCTTAGGCTCCGAAAATAATTCAGCCACAGGTTCCAAATCGGAAGATTGGACATCATTGACAGCAATGAAGCGATATTGGCTGAAAGTTACGTTACATGGGGCGATGATGACTGAGTATCTCCGAGCCAACATCGCACCCAATGGCCTCCTGGTAAAAAACTTTCCGAGACTTTTTCTGGAAGATCAGATGTTCAAGAAGGAGTGGTCCCTGGTAGCATGGAAGTGCACCAGGGATTGGCTCATCTTGATCATCAACACAGCTAAGAGAATAGCTGATGCTCTCTTAATAAGGATACAAAATCGCTGAGGGGGCTCTAAAAACCACTATCCAGATAACCCAATTTAAATCCAAACTCAATGAACTCAATAATGAGATAGCTGAACAAAAAGAGTATCTCATGAAACAAAAGGTGAGCAAATTGCAAAAGGATATACAAAAATTTGAGAAAGAAAAAGTATACCCCTATCTGAGATCAGACTATACCTCCACTAATAACAGCTGTTCCTCAGACGAAAGTACAGATAACATCAGAAGGGGTTCGTCTAGCAGTGACTCGAGCTCAGGCAGTTGGGGTGGAAACAGACATGATTAGAGGAAGTCGTCTGAATTTTCCAAATTAGCATACCCAACTTTCAGGACCCACCTCAACCATATTGGCCCTTTCCGATGTATCCTCAAGGCGCACAACAATATTTTCCCTCTAGCAACCAGCCTTTTTTAGGCAGAGGTTGGGGCAGAGGAAAAGGGCGCAACAGAAGAGGCGGGCAGAAAACGGTCCAATGGCAAGACAACCAGCAGAGCTCAATGGATACACGGAGCAAAACACAGAACAAAAAACCTTAGTGGTTAATCTATCACACCGCGTGCTATCTGAGACCGAAATGAAGGTCCTAGAGAAAGGCCTTTGTTTTGTCCCCACTCCAAAAATGGATAAATTCAGAGATCTCAGTGAGATACAGAATTTTTTCAGAAAGATCCGTCTGAGGGCATTTTTTAGGACAACCCTACACCTGTCCAACAAGATTCCGGGTTAAGAAATCCATCTACCTTTACCCCTAACAGCAGCATGGTGCCTGTGGAAGTTCTAACATTTGAACAAGCTGTTCTTAAAGAACTCCAAACCACAAGTTGTGAACCCCCCTTCAACAACTTGTCGAAAGACGAAAGACTGGCGGCCAAGTCCCTCGCCGATGACGCCAACATTACTATTAAACAAGCAGATAAAGGTGGTGCTACTGTCATACAATCCACTATGGATTATGAACAGGAATGCCACCGTCAATTGAATAACAGGAAATTCTATACCCCCATCACGGTGAATCCAACAAGCAGACTGACCACGGAGATAGCAACCATGGTCTTCGAGGCAGAAACCAATGGATGGTTGAGTAAGAGAGAAGCTGAGTTCCTTATCACTAAAGAACCACGCACTCCCTACTTTTATACCCTCCCAAAAATCCATAAGGGCACAAAACCCATCCCGGGGAGACCAATTGTCTCAGGAATAGGTTCCATTCTCGAACCACTTTCTATTTTTTGTGATCACTTTCTCCAACCTCTGGTGAAACAGACTCCATCATACATGAGGGATACGACAGACATACTTCGTATAATGGGAGAAATAGGAGACACACGAGACATTGACCTGCTGCTAACATTAGACGTTGAACAGCTTTACACCAACATACCACAAAGGGCAACACTCACCGTTATAGAGACAGCATTGAATCAGATTGAGTGGTCATCACCAACACCAGTGACTCTTGTCATGCAATGCGCCACTCTAGCGTTGACTGAGAATTTTTTCGAATTCAAGAACCAACTTTTCCATCAGGCTCAAGGTACTTCAATGGGGAGTACCTTCGCTCCCAGTGTAGCCTGCCTCTACATGGCAGCATTTGAGGAGGAGGTTGTCTACCATCAGAGCAACCCCTATTTACAACACTTGAGCCTGTGGAAAAGATATATCGATGATATTCTGGTCTTCTGGAAGGGTGACCTTAATACCTGCGAGGAATTTTGTAACTGGGTTAATACGAAGAATGAATACCTCAGGTTTACAAGGTCCATCTCAGCCACCAGTATACCGTTCCTTGACCTTAAGATCAGCATCCAAGGGGGTCACCTTCAAACTTCCTTGTACAAAAAACCTACTGATAGAAACAGCTTGCTATCTTATAATAGCCACCACCCACGAGCATTGAGGGACAACTTGCCTTTTGGGCAATTTCTCCGGATCAGGAGAAATTGCAGTGATGTCAAGGATTACAAAACTGAGGCAGAGTCATTGACGAAAAACCTGATTGAGAGACATTATCCTCCTCATCAAATTGAGAAATCATTCAAAAAAAGCAAGGAATAACAACAGAGAGGCCTTGCTAGAAGTAATGCAAAAAGAACCCAGTGATATCTTAACATGTGTGACTTCATTCACACCAGGTTCTAACCAACTAAAGAAAATCATAAATAAACACTGGAATATCCTCAATACAGGATCTCTTGATATCTCCAAACCAAGGTTTGCGTTTAAACGCACAAGCAACTTAAAAGATATGCTCGTACATACACGACCTAAGCCAGCAAACAAAAGCACGCAAAGAACCTTATGGAACCTCCCTCCGGTACAGGGCCACTATCCTTGTGGCTCTTGTGCAGCATGTCCTCAAACTAAACATACTAAGGAGATAACATTAACAGATACTTTCACTTGGAAGATATACACCCACACCAACTGTAATACATCTCAGTGCATTTACTTACTGATTTGCCCTTGCGATAAAAAATATGTGGGTATGACCATGCGGCCAGTAAAAAACAGGATTTCAGAACACAAAAGTAACATTCGTTGCCTGAAGACCACTACCAAACTCTACACACATTTTAAGGAACACAACCATGTCCCGGAGAGTTTACAATGGCTAATTCTGGAGGCACACCCACGCATTACACAGTCAGCTCTATTCAAGATAGAGCAACGATGGGTGCACCGACTAGGGCTAGACCACCAGGGACTAAATGATGAAATACCTTGGGGTTCTTTGTTCTAGAGTGATAATCAACTTTGGTCTTCATAAATCCGAATTAGCTATATCACTGAACGGATAATTCCAGCTTCTAACATTATTCAGCAATATGTTAATAGGGGGCGTTGAATATGACATATCTTCCAAACCGTCCTCTATCCAGAACGGACACTAAGTGGATCTATCAGTTTATTTAGAACCACTAGCCACTCCAAGATGGCCGACATGCCATTACTACTCTGAAGGGCCACGCGATATGACACAATAATAACAACACGCGGGATATATCCACAAGCAGGCTCACCGTTAGTCTATTATGCGTTTTCTTTTTCTACCATGCGATTTTGATCCCAGTAGTTAACTTGGGATATTCCATCCACACCTTCACCTGTGGCCGCTCTAAGATGGCCGATACTCTAGCGTTATGCTCACCAGTACACTTGAGCAAGTCACATGACACGCCGTGGCAGCAGCTGGGGTCGATTAGCTTCCCGCCAGCCCTTAACGACGCACCATTTGGAGCATAAGAACGGAGCACTTCTGACCGTTCGGCACCATCCCGGTTGCAGCACGAAGGGGTAGGTGGTTTACGCGGCTTCCAGCGGAGGCGGGTGAGTATTATCTAAACCCCAAGAGTTGCCTGCACTCTACAGCGACTTAGTACAGGTGAGCGACTGGATTTTTGACAGTGGGGTCTGTGGGTACATGGTGACTGTGCCTGCCCCTCTTGGACCAGCGATGGATCCTCATCTTTGTGGGCCCCGCCTGGTGGCGGGGGTATGTGCGGATGTCTGTCACACACGAGATCAGTGACAGCACCGCATCACTTCTTTGAATTTTCGTTGTGGGACTCATGCCCGCACAGTTCCTGCACCTTGTGTTGGGGCTTGGGAAGATGGCCAGGGGCATGTTCTGTGACTATCCCGACGTACTGCCAGTTCACTTGTCTTACCCGCTACTGTTGCGACGAGATGGGTTCACTCTTTGTGTTTGGTCAATACAATATATATATCTTTAGAGGCTTAACCCTCCCCCTTCTGTTGTTTTTTCTTCACGATTATCAGACATCCTATTACAGATGTCATTACATAGTGCTGTAACAGATGGGGCGTAATTTTGAAGCTTACTAGGTGAGTTTGAGTTTGCTTACTTCACCACTCCTCACCTAAGCACCGACAATGGCATACACTAGATACCACCTTATCACCACGATACTTGTTAATTGCTGCCTAATCTATTTCCAATTGTATGTTGCTACTCATGTAATATGTACTCTTACTTTTAACTCTTGGTTTTTGAATAATAATTCTCCTGACCGCATGTCAGCTATCGGGACCGCTATCGGTACTGAGGGTAGCCACAAACAGACAAGGAGGGAGTACTAAGTCTCAAAAAGGGGTCTTTATTTTCAGAAAGGGCACAGTGTCCACTCGTCAAGGGTCCAGGTTGGGTTACTCCCGTCTTCACCAGGACCACTCTTCCGGTGTACGTGTCTCTTCGGTTTCCCGTTCACGTCGCTGTCGGCCGTGGAGACTCCGCATGTAAGGGGGGGAAAGAAAATACCGGGGTCAGTGGATTGGAAGGAGGTACTCCTTAATTCAGGGAAACGGGAGTGAGGGAAGTTGCCACCGCTACTATCAAGTGGAGCCCGTCGTGACCTCCCTCTATAACGTCGCCCGCCCCTCCCGTGCCCCGTGAACCCCTGGAGTCGTGCCCGTACCTTGGCAAGCCACCCTCCTCCTGGAAGGTGGCTGGGCGGAGCGTGATCCGGTTGGCCTCCTGGCTTGATGTCCTCGTCTTCCGTAACGTCTCCCGCCTTCACGTCTTCCTCTAAGGTCGCTCCTCCGGTTTCGTCCTGGTTCCCGCTTCTTCACCACTCGATGTCCACGCCACGAACCCTCCTCCTCCGGGGACTCCAACTTCCGTCCTTGGCCAGCGGTCCGGCCCTCTTGGCTCGTTCAGCTGGTTCTCCGATAGGCCGGTGGCGGGCAACGTCACTGGCCACGCCCCAAGGACACTTCTTGATGGTTTCCCTTAAAGGGCTCCAGACCTGCCTGTAAAGAGGGCGATATAACGCCTGTAAATGTCACGTCCGTGTCGAAGGGCAACACGGTCCGTAGCTCATCAACGGAATCGTGACACATGCCCCCTCTGGCTTTCCCCGATCGGGGTAAGAGGAAACCGGGACAGGTAGTCCGCATTCCCCTGTTCCATGCCCTTACGGTGATGCACCTCAAAGTGGAAGGGTTGAAGAGCTAAGAACCATCGAAGGACTCTGTCGTTGGTACCCTTATTTCTCTGGAGCCAAGTGAGTGGAGCATGATCGGTATACAGTAAAAAGGCTCTCCCTTCTAGATAATACCTGAGTTTTTCTATGCTCCATTTCAGGGCCAGGCATTCCTTCTCTATCGTGGGGTATACTTGTTCCCTAGGGAAGAGTTTCCTGCTGATATATAGGACAGGTCGTTCCAACCCCTCGCTGTCTAGCTGGGAGAGAACGGCACCTATGCCCACCCCTGAGGCGTCTGTCTGGAGAATAAATGGTTTCTGGAAATCTGGAGTCAGCAAAACCGGTGATGTAGTCAGAGCAGTTTTCAGAGCCATGAAGGCCTGGATTTCTTGTTCAGAGGGGTTCCTTATGCGGTGAGCTGTTGTAGATTTCTTTAGGAGATCGGTAAGGGGGCAGCTGTCTGAGAAAACAGGGGAATGAACCGTCTATAATAGCCGACCAACCCGAGGAAAGCTCTCATCTCTTTTTTTGTGTTGGGAAAGGGGGTGTCTTGGATGGCCCTCACCTTCTCTGACTGGGGTTCAATTAGCCCTTTTCCCAGCAAGTATCCCAGATATTTGACTTTGTGAAAGGCAAACTTTGATTTTTTTGCGTTAATGTGGAGGTTGGCCTCCCTTAACTCCGCAAAAATGGCTGACAGATGGGACTGATGTTCTTCCCAGGTTCTACTGAATACGACAATATCGTCTAAATAAGCTGACGAATAATTCGAATGGCTTCTCAGGAGGGTGTCCATGAGTCTCTGAAAGCTAGCGGGGGCACCATGGAGGCCGAAGGGCAGTGCTGTGAAATGAAACAGACCATCAGGAGTAGAAAATGCTGTCTTCTCTTGGTCTCCTGGGTGGAGAGGGATCTGCCAGTACCCTTTTGTGAGGTCGATGGTGGATATATAGCGAGCCTCACCCAGGCGTTCTATTAGCTCATCCACCCGGGGAAGGGGGTACCCGTCTTGTTTGGAGATGCGATTCACCGCCCTGAAGTCAATACAAAAACGGGTACTCCCATCAGGTTTCGGAACCAGAACGATTGGCGAACACCAGTTGCTCTTCGAGGGTACCACCACTCCCAATGCCAACATCTCATCCACCTCTTTCCGTAATGCCATGCGACGGGCCTCGGGGACCCGATAGGGTTTTTGTTTTACCACAACCCCGTCACGGGTAGGTATCGAATGTGTGGTTAAAGTGGTCTTTCCAGGTAGGTTGGAAAAGACGTCGGAAAACGAGAGGAGAAGAGTCTGTAGCTCTGCTTTCTCCATCGCAGGAAGCGTAGGACTATATACGGTCTCATGAACAGAGGTTTGCCCTGGGGTAGCAAATGACACACTACAGGGACTCCTTGGGGTCGGACCAAACCATTTTTTTAACAAATTGACATGGTACAGCTGGGTTTTCTTAGGGGAAAGGCGTAGCAGGTAGGTGGTTTTGCCGATTTTCCTCAGGACCTCGAAGGGGCCTTGCCACTCTTTCCTTAGTTTATGTGAGGAAGAAGGGAGAAGCAGGAGAACCCAGTCACCATCCTGGAAGACCCTCAACCTTGTCCCTTTATCATATTGCCTTTTGTATTGTTTTTGTTTTCTTTCTAAGTTATCGTGGGCTAAAGTTCTTAGTTTATGAAGCCTCACCTTTATCTGGTTGGCATAATCCAGCAAGGCATGGGCCTCAGTGATGCCCTGTTCTTCCCAGCTTTCCTTCGTAATCTCGAGAAGGGTGCGAGGCCGTCTTCCAAATAAGAGCTCGAAGGGAGAAACACCCAAACTGGACTGGACTGTACTGCGTATAACGAACAGCGCCAGAGGAAGGAGCTGATCCCAGCTCCTCCCATCCCCTGACAGGAGTTTTTTTAATGTTAGCTTCAGATTCCCGTTGTACCTTTCTACGAGGCCGTCTGTCTGGGGGTGGTACACAGAAGTTCTGATGTGTTGGATATCTAATTGCCTACACACCTGCTTCATGAGACGGGACACGAAAGGCGTGCCTTGATCGGTAAGTATCTCTCTAGGGAACCCCATTCTGGAAAACACCTCGATCAGTTTTTTGGGAAATGGTGGTGGTAGTGGCTGTCCGCAAGGGAAGGGCTTCAGGATAGCGAGTGGCGTAGTCCACGATCATAAGGACATAATGGTGTCCTTTGCTGGACTTGGGAAGGGGCCCTATCAAGTCCATCCCTATACGTTCGAATGGGTGTCCAATAATGGGCAGAGGCTGTAGGGGCGCCTTTGATGGGATGTATCGGTTTTTCTTCTGGCATATATTGCACTCCTGGCAATACTTTTTTATTTGAAGATAAATGCCAGGCCAGTAAAAGCTATCTAGTATTGCTTGACTGGTTTTCTCAGCCCCCACATGTCCCACTAACAGATGGGAATGGCCGAAATAAAGGATCTGGTCCCTAAAACACATAGGGACCAACAGCTGAGGTGTGGCCCCTTCCTTGGCGACCCGGTATAGGAGCCCATGTTGCTCCTCAAAAGAAGGATAGGTTCTCTTTTGGGTGTCCTTCGTTTCCTGTGCTCTTTGCCATGCATGCCTGAGGGTTGCATCATTTAACTGGGCCCCCTGAAGTTCCTATCCATAGCCCAAGGTTCTGAGGTTAGCAGGGTATCATGAGGGTCCTCCGATGGGGACCCCGATTTAAGGGCACTGGCGATGAGGAGGGGAAAACAGGGATTGTCTACCCCCAATATCAGCGGTTCCGGAAGAGACGGGAGAACCCCTACCGTGATGGTGGTCTGTATACCTCCCTTGGTGCGTACTGGTAACTGGGCTACGGGGTAAACACGCACATCCCCATGCACACAGCGTATACTGACAGTCTTCCCCGGGCTTCTCTGTGAGCTGGGGACCACCTCCTCCCGGGCTACTGAGTGTTTGCACCCTGAATCTAGGAGGGCCCTTACTTCCTTGTTGTTAACGAAGAGACTCACATAGTACATATGCCCCATCTCCTGTGCATAAAGGACCGAACGTGGGCGTAGCTGGCGTCCATAGGTTCGTCCTCTGATCTCTCTTTCTTTCTCCTGCAGAAGCGGGCTATGTGTCCCCATTCGCCGCACTCGAAGCATTGGGGGCTAGAGGTAACGGGGAGGTCGGGCCTCCCAGGCCGGAACTTTGGGGGTTCTGGTTGGCTCTTGACTGGTCTCCTCTCGAACCTCGAGGGTATGGGACCCTTGTGGGGTTTTTCCGGTTCCTTGGGCGTGCAGCGACCCTGGGCACAAGTGAAGGAGGTGGCCATTTCGACAGCTTGGTCGAGAGTCAGGTTGGCGTGCTGTCGAAGCCACCTTTGGGTGTTATATGGGAGGATGTCAATATATTGTTCGAGGTAGATCTTGGTCATAACGTCCTCGACGGTGGATTCACGTGGCTTCAACCACCGGTCGGCGGCGTCCTTCATTTTATGAAAGAGCGTTTTGGCAGTATCACCAGCTGTTCCCCTTTCTTGCCTGAATTTGAGCCGTAGCGCCTCCTCATCGACCCCAAGGCGGTCCAGAATGTGTTGTTTTACGAGCCCAAATACAGCAGTGCCGTCGCTATTAATGAACTGGTAGGCCGCCTGGGCCTCTGCTGTGAGCAATGGAGCTAGGTAGAAGGGCCAGCGATCACTGGGCCATCCACTGGCCCTGGCTGCCCGTTCAAAGTTCAAGAAAAAGGCCATAGGGTCCTCCCCAGGTACATACTTCTGTAGCGGCACGACAGTACCAGGCGGAGCAGGGCCTCTCCCTTGTCCCAGTGCCATAAGGAGCTGATTCTGCCCTTCTGCCAGCTTGGTCAGGTTATCTGCTTGGGTCTGTATGGCCGCCGTAAATACCGCCCTGTCCATCTCGGCCTGGTTGGTGCCCCGTTCGACGGCCCATTCCAGCTTGGCGTGGCCCTCCTTCAGCTGGTACACGAGGTTCTCCATCCTATATCGATGGAGGCGGTGCCCGCATTCTCCACCACTTGTCAGCTATCGGGACCGCTATCGGTACTGAGGGTAGCCACAAACAGACAAGGAGGGAGTACTAAGTCTCAAAAAGGGGTCTTTATTTTCAGAAAGGGCACAGTGTCCACTCGTCAAGGGTCCAGGTTGGGTTACTCCCGTCTTCACCAGGACCACTCTTCCGGTGTACGTGTCTCTTCGGTTTCCCGTTCACGTCGCTGTCGGCCGTGGAGACTCCGCATGTAAGGGGGGAAAGAAAATACCGGGGTCAGTGGACTGGAAGGAGGTACTCCTTAATTCAGGGAAACGGGAGTGAGGGAAGTTGCCACCGCTACTATCAAGTGGAGCCCGTCGTGACCTCCCTCTATAACGCCGCCCGCCCCTCCCGTGCCCCGTGAACCCCTGGAGTCGTGCCCGCACCTTGGCAAGCCACCTTCCTCCTGGAAGGTGGCTGGGCGGAGCGTGATCCGGTTGGCCTCCTGGCTTGATGTCCTCGTCTTCCGTAACGTCTCCCGCCTTCACGTCTTCCTCTAAGGTCGCTCCTCCGGTTTCGTCCTGGTTCCCGCTTTCTTCACCACTCGATGTCCACGCCACGAACCCTCCTCCTCCGGGGACTCCAACTTCCGTCCTTGGCCAGCGGTCCGGCCCTCTTGGCTCGTTCAGCTGGTTCTCCGATAGGCCGGTGGCGGGCAACGTCACTGGCCACGCCCCCAAGGACACTTCTTTTTTTTTTTTATAATTCTTTTTATTAAACATACATCGGTTCCAATAAACATTACAGAGGGTTCGCCAAATCATACATTACAGTCGGTACAGGAGGAAATACGTCGGCTTTCTACATGATAGAGGAATGTTACAGGGTGTGGGGGTCATTTTGTTCGGGACAATCAGGAGGCATACAGATCTCTCCCCGGTAGGTATTCCAGGGGCTCCATATCCGAGACCATTGTTTGGGGCACCCTCTTGCCAGGTAGACTGTTTTCTCCCGAAACATGCACCAGTCAAGGTTCTTCTCCCATGCTGCCAGTGTGGGTGATAGTGTGGCCCCCATAGTTGAGCAATGTTGCGTTTTGCCAGCATGAACCCCAGTGTAGCCCACCGTGTCTGATTTGTGTTGAGATCCGTAGGTTCCCACAGATTGAGAAGGCATCGTCGTGCCTCCGGGCGGAGGTGAACCTGTAGTACCGCATTAATAGTGTCATGGATCTTGAGCCAGAAGGATATGATATGTTCGCACTCCCAAATTATGTGTATGAATGTCCCCACGTTACCACATTGCCGCCTACAGTTCCCATTATCTGACCATCCCATGTGTACCAAACGGGGTCCTGTCATATAAATTCTGTGGAGGATTTTAAGCTGTACCAGCCTCAAACGTGCCGGGATAGCAACCTCCCTGGGGGAAGCCACCGCCAGCTGCCAGTCCTCATCATCCACCTCCACCCCATCCTGCGTCCATTTCTCACGGAGTGATTGAAGGGGACTCTCCATGTTGTTGATTAACTTTTTGTAAATCAGGGAGATGGTTTTCTCGGGAAGGTGGCCGTCTAATATTCTGTCCTCCAGCGGAGAGGCCTCTGGAGGGACGTCCCCTTAGGCAGCAAAGATTGCAGTGAGTGCAGGACCTGCAGGTATCGGAAATACTCGGTGGCTGCTAGATCGTAGTCCGCCTGGAGCGTGTCAAAGGATTTAACCCCTCCAGCCCCCCAAAGGTCCCTAATGTGTGAGATACCAATAAGGTCCCATCTGTCAAAGCCCTTCGATTTCCATAAGTCGCCCAATCTTTCTGAGTCCCAAAGTGGAGTGGCTAATGTCAGCGTGTTTTTCCATCCCAGTGAGGCGATAACATCATGCCAGATCTGGACAGAATGTTTGGTGGGGCCAGTCAAGGTGTATCGTCTGGGCCGTGAGTATAGCGCCCTGTTATAATTACCATCTGGGAGGAGCCATTTATCCATGGCGTATCCGGGATCGTCTGCACGGCCATACATGCCGTGGTTGATGGCTGCTAGGTGAGCCGCCCAGTAGTATTTCTTGATATCTGGGAGGCTAATACCACCGTCATACCAATTCAGTGTTAGTTTGGTCAGGGCGATTCGAGGTTTTCCATCCCACAACAGGTCTCTCTGCAGGCCCTCAATTTCCTTGAAATATTTGGCGGGAACAGGATCCAGGGTGTTTTGCAAGGTGTATAGGAATCTAGGCAGGGACATCATTTTGAATAGGGCAGCTCTGCCCAGAAGGGAGAGGGGTAGCGACCTCCAGTTGGCAATATCGCTTTTAAGTTTACGAAGGGGGGGGAGAAGGTTTTGAGTATACCGGATTGCGGGATCTAGCGAAATGAAAATCCCCAGGTATTTGAAGCCTGCCGTGTTGATTTGTATGGGGCAGTTCTTGGGAGGGACGGGTGGATCGCCCCACAGAGGAAACAAAAGCGACTTACTCCAGTTAATAGAGAATCCAGAGTATCGTCCGAATACCGCCAGGATATCTAAGATCACTATAAGGGATTTCCTAGGAGAGGCCAAATAAAGCAACAGGTCGTCTGCGTAGAGGGAGATTCGGTCCTCCCAGCCGGGAGACCATTCTAATCCCCGTATCCTGGGATCTCTACGGATCCAGGCTGCCAAAGGCTCCAGGGCCAGGGCGAAGAGGAGAGGCGAAAGCGGGCAGCCCTGACGGGTTCCCCGACTCAGCTGGAAGGTAGCTGATAACTTATTGTTGACCACCACTTGGGCTAGGGGTTCGTTATACAGAAGTCGTACCCAGTTTATGTAGTTAGGGCCGAAACCCATTTTGGCCAATACTGCCCAAAGGTAAGGCCATTCAATAGTGTCGAATGCCATGGTTGCGTCCAGAGACGCGATCATTGCTGGCTCTCGGAGAGTATGTGCTCTAGCTACTACCCCATGGACTCGACGCAGATTCAGGGCCAGTAGTTCCTGTGCGGCATAAAGCCGGATTGATCTGGGTGTACTAAGGCACTAATGACCTTGACCAAGCGATTGGCCAGGAGCTTGGCGAGGATTTTTGGTTCGGCGTTTAGGAGGGAAATTGGCCGGTAGGAACTGCAGTCTGTTCTGGGTTTCCCGTCTTTATGGATGGTAACTATGGTGGCTATCCTCTGTTCCCTGGGCAGCATGCCCGTCTCCAGTGATTCCTCAAACATAGATTTTAAGTAGGGGGAGAGTTTATCGGGTCGCAGCTTATAGAGCTCGATGGGGAGTCCATTGGGGCCGAGTGCCTTTCCCGATTTTAATGAACGGATCGATTGCGCTATTTCATCTGGGGTCAAGTCACTGTCCAGGAAATCCCGATTTTCTAAGGAGAGGCGGGGAGTTTGATGTCATGCAACAGTTCTTGAGAGTCCTCCTCCGTATAGGGGGCCACTGTCGTATAGACCGTTTGGTAATGGCTGGCAAAGCTATCGACTATCTCTTGTGGATTCGTGACGGGTATGTCCCCTTTTACTCTAAGCTCTGGCACCAGCCTGCTCGCCCATTCCCGTTTATCTAGCCATGCTATAAGCTTCCCTGCTTTGTCACCCAGGTCGTAGAGTCTACCCAGCCGCTCCCTCCCCAGGTTTTTGGCTTTGTCTGTGACTAAGGCCTTATAGCTGTGCTGCTTCAGGCTCAGGAGGTGAAGCTTCTCTGGCGTCACCCCAGACTCCAGTTCACTCTCCAATCTATCGATTTCAGCCTCGATGTCCAAAACTTCTTTCTGTTTTTCTTTCTTCGCACCCGAGATCAGCGATAGCGCCTGTCCCCGGATTACAGTCTTAAATGCTTCCCATAGGGACTTGGATGAGGAGACCGTCCCTTCGTTATCTAAGAAATAATTATCCATGGCTTCAATAAGGGCTGTGCGGATTTTGGGATTGTGGAGATACCAGGGATTGATTGGGGCTAGTCTTCCTACTTTGTTCTGATGGAGGACCATGCGGAGCCATATCGGTGAGTGATCGGAGATGCCTCTCGCGAGATGTTTGATTTCGTGTATGAGGGATACTTGTGCGGCTGGCAGCAAACAGTAGTCTAGGCGGGAAAGGGTATGGTGTGCCCCGGAGTGAAAGGTGTGCTGTATCTGGTCTGGATGGTAAGTTCTCCAACCATCAACCAGCCCCATAGTTTCTAGGAAGTCAGGTAGCCAGCGGGAAGCGGACCCCACCTCACGCGGGGGATGGCGGTCCAGGGTGCCCGAGACCACCGCATTGAAGTCCCCTCCGAGGACCACAAGGCCGTCTGGAATGGAGAGGAGGACCTTACCCAGGTCCGCAAAGGTGGTGCCCTGTAGGCCTGGCGGAACATAGATGGACATGAGAGAGATAAGACGGCCCTCCCAAGTTCCCGTAATACCAACGTATCTGCCCCGGTCATCCGCCCATGTGGAACTTATAGCGAGGGGAGTGTGTTTTTCATCATAATGCCCACCCCTCTGGAGCCAGACGTGAACCCCGCGTGTGCTACCATTTTGTATCCTCCCTATGCATTGCTTTACACAGATTACCAACCAGGTGCGTCTCCTGGAGCAGGACAATATCTGGAGATCTCTGTTTCAGGTACTGGAGAACTATGCTCCGCTTAATCTTGTCCCCAAGCCCGTTGACATTCCAACTTAATACCTTAATTGTCCCGTCCCCCATAACCTCTGTCGTACAACTTGATAGATTTTAAAATGCCAGGAGGAACAAAGTCGACATCCCCTCTGTGGAAGAAACCATAATTGACACCAATGCAAAATTTCCAACAAATTATGAACAAAAATTCCCCCACCCAACAACCCCCCTCCCTGCTGCCCTGCACTCTGGGCGTAGAACTGCCCATTTCAAACTTGCAGAGTGCCTGTCGCCCTAGCAAAAACTAAAGGTAGAAAAAAATAGGGGTGTGGCTGTCCGTATCTCTGCCCCCTGTAAAAGTAAAGTCTGTAACCCCAAGGAAAAGGCACCCCTCGAGGGTTGGAGTTTAAACAGTCCCGAAGAAGTCCCCTCCAGATCAAATGCGCAGCCGCCCAGTGCTTAACCTAGCTCGGATAAGGGCCAAAATGTCCCAGTGACATCCACTCTCCACCACCGTGTCTCATCCTGTAGGGGACAGCGAAGTCTCCTCTCTGGGGTGACTATCCGGTGGGCCCGGAATCTTCCTGCTTTCAAGCCAGTCAGCTGCCTCTTCAGGATGCTCGAAAAACCACGTCCGCCCCTCCGCCTCGACCCTCAAATGTGCCGGAAACAACATGGAGTACTTCAGGCCCCGCTCTCGAAGCTCCCTCTTCACCACAAGGAAGGTGCGCCTCATCTTTTGCACTCTTTGTGTAAAGTCTGGAAAGAAGGTGATGCCTGCGTTTTCATAGTGGAGTGGAGCTCCTGTCCTAGCATTTTGGAGAATTACGTCCCTGTCCCGGAAGTTCAACACTCTCGCCAGCATAGGGCGTGGAGGAGCCCCGGGTTTCGGACGCCCCCCCGGTACCCTGTGGCCCCTCTCAATAACAAAAAATCGGCTGAGGCCCTTGGGTTGGAGGTGCTTTAGGATAAGGTCTTCCACGAAGAGGTCCGGAGATTGCCCCTCCGCCCGTTCCGGAACTCCCAGAATACGTAGGTTGTTGCGGCGTAGGCGCCCTTCATAATCATCCAGTTTCATTTCCGTGAATTTACGGAAATCCTGTAGGTCCGAGACCTCCCCCTGGAGCTGTGCGACGTCTCCCGTCAGGCTGGTCGTAGCGATTTCCACCTGTTTGACCTTTTCCTTAAATGTGGCTAGGTCTGCTCTTATTAGGTTTACGTCAATCGCGATAGTGTCCATTTTATGTTCAAGAGAGGTCTTGACGCTTGTGATGGCCTCCATGACGTCTTTAAGGGAGAGTTCTCGCTCCTCTTCTTCTGGGTCCCCCAGGGGTGTGCCTCTGGATTGACGGCCCTGCAGCATGTCTTTGGGCATCGTGTATCGATCGAGTTTATTGGTCTGCGTTGGTTTAGACCCTCTCGTTCCTGGGGGCTTGCTTTTCTCCATTGTGTCCGCTCCTCGTCGCACAAAGGGCTTGTGGTGGAATTAAACGAGGCGTCTATGGCCCCGGTAGTCAGGGGGTGCCGACTGGTAATGTGCCCGGCCAGTAGTCTAATGGTGTAGGCGGGGGAGGGGGCCCACGACTGTAGGATCTCGGTATGTGGTCCACGCGCACCCAGATCACTTTATGGTGGCAGCGCTGATTCAGGAGGCACCATATGGGGGAGCCCAGCGCTCGCTTCACCCTGCTAGCTATTGCAGAGGCCCACTGGTGATAGGCGCAGGGCCGGCCGGCTCAAACACTCTCCTCTTCTCTTCGACTGGGCTGTGGCTATGAGTCCCCGGCGCCACCTCACAGTATGCCAGTGAGGGGGGGGGGGAAACAGGACCCGCAGCTGGTTGCGGACACTTCAGCGAGGGAGGGAGGGGGGAAAGGACAAGGTCCACCGATGATTTCACTCGGGGACACCGCCCCAAGACACTCGGGCCCCCCGCCTCACCTCCAGGTCACGCCGCAGTGCTCCGGTCCTGCCCCGCGGAGCAATGGCGTCTCAGGCCCCCGAGTCGATCCTCGGGACGGTGAGGGCTGCTACAGGTGCTTCCTGCCTGGACCGCCTGACGCCCACTCCGCCGATGCCGCCGCAGAGCGCGGGTGATTCTCAGGGCCCTTCGCCAGGCTCGTGGCTACGGCCGGGAAAGGCTGCTCCGTCCCCTCACCGCCGCGGCCTCACCGGCACTGTGCTCCCCGGTTTCAGCGCTGCGGATAGGCCCCACTCCGTTTGCTCCGGTTTCTCGGGGCACAGACGTTCGCTGGTTTCGGAGTCCGAGGGAATCCCCTCCGGTATGCCTCCGGTGTCTTTTCTCCTCCTCGGGGGGAGCGGATCAGTGTGGCGGATAGGCGTGTGGGGACAGGGTTTACGGAGCTACAGCGTTAGGCGGCCATTACGCTTCGGTGCTTAGCCACGCCCCCCAAGGACACTTCTTGATGGTTTCCCTTAAAGGGCTCCAGACCTGCCTGTAAAGAGGGCGATATAACGCCTGTAAATGTCACGTCCGTGTCGAAGGGCAACACGGTCCGTAGCTCATCAACGGAATCGTGACACCGCATACATAGTGCCATTACTAATCAATTGAAAGAGGGTCTCCACCCATTTTGATTTACAATGCGGCTTGCACCTTGTTGGGCAATCGACTATTGGATACATAACCAAGTGTTGTTTTCCACAATCCTTACATGCAGGTTCGTCCCAGAAATAGCGGGCAGTATCCCGTTCATCCTTGCAGTAGTAGGTAATATCCTCCACACCATTCTTGCACATATTTTAGCTATGGGGCATGCTGCACACCCCACTCACTGTAGATAGTCACTTCTCACGGTCCTGAAGAAACGCCACCTGATCCTTTGGACTAACTGGCGTGAAACATGTCGACCATCAAGGAGTAGAGCGCCTTTTGACCCTTGGTAGCTTGCTAGTCGCCTCTCCTCACTATTTTTAATCAAGTGGGTATCCACCTAGAATAAAATTTGCTCTTAAAGGATTCCCTACTTGTTTTATTTTTACTTTCAGAACATCTACACTCACAATAGGTCCCTCACACCCACATCACCCATACGGCAGGAACAAAAGATCTCCGGCAAAGAGCCCCTTTATGGGTGCCCGTCGACGAGGAGCAGACCCATATGATGAAGCATGACACCTAGCTTGCTGGGTGTGTGAGGGCCTTAGTTCCGAAAGGAGGATTCCTCCTCCTTCCTGGGTGCCTGGGACACTACTGCATACTGAGGAACTGCGTACCTCTTTTTTACGTAAAATAAATAATGTGCCACCGCAATGCACAAAATAGTGGACAAAAACACAAACTCACCCACAGTATTCGGGTATGTCAGTCTCAACTCTCCAAAACACTTAGACATGGGCAGGGCTATAAAACATAAGGCCCAAGGTAGGGCATGAAACATGTTGACCGACATCCTAACTTGAATGCTTGATGAGATTAGTAGATCCTCCTCTTGCAAGTATTGTATATTTTTAATCATGACATGGAACCTGCTAATTAAAGTTGGTTCGGTTGGTTCCCATAGTCATTTTTAATTCACAACACCCCCACACTCTACTCACCTCTGTATATACACCTCACATACCACACACCCGCTTCATCATCCGCCAAGATCACAGGTAAAAGATCTCCGGCAAAGAGCCTCCTTGCACGGCCCGTTGGGCATTGCAGCGTCAGCCCAACGAGGAGCTGCCCGATGATGAAGCATGACATCCTCCTGGGTGTGTGAGGGCCCTTGCTCCCTATAGGAGCACTTCCCCTGTTTAGGCCCTTACTCCCTCCCTCCCTCTTGTAGGACCAGCACTTCTCTTGTTTTCACATTATATACCTTGGGGCTCGTGTGCTGGACCTTTTTTGCCCCTGGTCCCTCTTTGTTTTTTTGTTGGAAGTATTTTCATGTCATGTATAATGACCATGAGGTGTGGTTATCGTGTTATGTGACACAGTCCACAGCAGTGTGTTGGATGATGAAGTGTGAGGGACAGAAGCGCATTTTTTTCAGTATGCTGGTAGCATTGAACAGTTATGCAGGTCCCTTTATAGTGTGTGTTATGATATAGTCTACTTAGTTGGTTACTGCACTGGGTTGTTGTGATGAATTCGCCGATTCCGCCGAGTGCGGGGTTTCCAAGATGGCGGCGGTCCTACGTCAAACAGGAAGTGAGGGAGATGTTCTAGCGTATCAGGGAGACAGTGAAGGCGTCCTGGCAATTGAGGAGGGTAGAAAACGAACAGTGGAGGAGAGCACAGGTGTTCGGCGACCGGAGCACGGAGGCGAGGAAGAGCAACGGCGTGAAAGGACCACGAGGAGTGACGGCGAACAGACCGGAAAAGAGGAGAAGAGGAACACGAATTCGCAGACGACGGCGGAGGAGCCACGGGAACAGGAGGAAAACAAAGGCCCCGACAGACGCTCTCAGAGCACTGCGCCCGAGACCGGTACTCCCGAGGGTAGTAAGGAGGCTGGTTCTCCCCTCACCACGGCCCAGGAGGGTCATGGATACAGGCAAGTGTCAGCTGCACGTCCATTTTCAATAAAGGGTTGGTGGGCTGGGCTGCGAGGCACACCAAACTAGTCACTTGCTTCCCCCACTAGGCACTGCACTGCACTTAAGGCACTGGTGGAAGTGTGCACAAAAACCCCAATCCCCTGTAATTTTCAAAAGGCCAGTAGCCTGAACCTTGTTTTCTTGTTTTTTTTTCTATTTCTTTTGTCCCTCGGAGTCCCGTCTCCCCACTTGAGGACTGCAACCCAGGGTCAGATGAAAAGGAAACACTTGAGGAACCGGACGACACCAACTAACCACCTGTTATATAGCTGACAAAAGCTTCTACCCTTAATTTTGGCATCATAAATAAAAAATAAAGGGCCATATGTATGAAGCTGTTTTGCGATCGCAAACACTGCGAATCGCAAAAAAACTGTGTTTGCGATCGCAAAACAGAGCCCCGCTATGTATGAGCCACACACCCATCGCAAAATTGCGAATCGCTAAATTAGCGAGTAGCTAATTAGCGATTTTCCCCAAATAGCGAATCATTTGCGAATTCGCAAATAGAGACAGAAATACAGCGAAAATCGCAATTGGCGAACTCGCAATTTGCGAGTTCGCTAAACGGGATGCATGAAAAATTCGCTAATTGCGAATACAGGAAATTCGCAATTTAGAGAATCGCAATTAGCACCAAGTCTGAGCAGGTGGTAACCAGGTGCAACCTATTTAAAGAGACCCACAATGCAACTAACGTTTGCCACAATGTCTGGGCTGTACGTGATAGCCAGGAGGCTGCGACTCAGAGCTGCTGCACAGAGGAGGAGACGCCAGGAAAGAATCTTCAGAGCGCGCATAACCCTGTTCCAGCGGACTGAGGAGGAGATCCATACCAACTACAGGCTGGATGAAGAGAGCATCCTGGAATTAATAGCAGAGCTCCAACCCATACTTGAACACCCCACACGCAGGACACACACAATCCCCACCCACATACAGGTCCTGTGCTCACTTCACCTCTTGGCGTCAGGGAGCTTTCAGGGGGTGATAGCCACAGCAGGAGGGGTCTCACAGAGTGCATTGTCGTGCTTCTTCCACGCGTTCCTTGATGCCATGGTACAGAGGCTGCATAACCACATATACTTCCCCAGCACACCACAGGCACTAGCCCAGACCAAGCAGGAGTTCTACCAAATTGCACAATTCCCCCACGTCATTGGATGCATAGATGGGACACATGTCGCCATATCCCCCCCCTCCCAGAACGAGTATGTGTACAGGAATCGCAAGTCCTACCATTCCCTGAACATACAGGTGGTGTGTGATGCCAGGCACATCATCACCGACATCGTCGCAAAATACCCAGGCAGCACCCACGACTCATTCATCTTCCGCCACAGTGGGATACACCGCCGACTGACAAGTGGGGAGTTTGGTGAGGGATACCTACTAGGTAATTGCATGTGAAAGAAGGACACACTAGTAATGCACAGCAGTGGCAGGACAGTGTTCAACCATATTTTTCTCGCACCACAGGTGACAGTGCGTATGCGGTCCGGGACTACCTACTCACTCCTCACCTTAATCCTGCCAACGCTGGAGAGCGGAGGTACAACAGTGCCCACATAGCGACCAGGTGTACCATCGAGAGGACCTTCGGGATACTCAAGAGCCGGTTCCGATGCTTACACAAGAGTGGAGGGGCACTTCAATACAGCCCCCAGACCTGTTGCAAGATAGTGGTAGTGTGTGCCATGCTGCACAACATCGCCACCAGGAAGGGCACACCAGTGGAGCTCACCGAATCGGAATCATCGGATGAGGAGGGGCGAGCTCCTGGACGCATGCCAGCCGGTGTGATTGGTGCAGCTGCTGGCCGCCAGAGGCGAGATGAGATCACACGCAACTATTTCTAGGTAAGGAAAGATGACACAATGCCAAAGATCTAATACGAGACTGTGTTTAATTTCCTTTAGTACAGGATATATATTGGCACACAGCCTGTGTGGCACACAATGTATTGTCAAGAGTCCCGCACATGTGTGATTCACAGTGCAAATTGACTATCCTGAGCAAGTGTCCATGTGCACTGGGTTGGTGCACCCACATCCATGTCTATGTCTGGGCGCCTCAACTGCGGCGCTGTCGGCCTGTAGCCCCTTGCTGTGGCTGCACAGTGCCCTCTTCACCTGTCTCAGCAGGCCTGCCGTGACGCACACTACGGCGCCTGTCCGGTGGGGGCGGTGGGGTAATGCTGCTCCTGCTGGATTGGGCATCCTCATCTGTTGGAGTGAGGACTCCTGGGCCAGCAGTGGCAGCTGCACGCAGCTGATCCACAGCACATGTCACCTGTACCAGACCCCTGGCCACGTCCTGGCTGCAGTGTGCCACCTCGTGCTGCATACTGATGCTGCGCCTTGACAGCACAGAGGTCGCTGAGGAAAGGCGGTTGACCGCCCTGGTGTAGAGGTCTAGGCGGGAGTGCAGGCGCTGCCTCTCCCTGCACCTAGCAGCACGGTCCACCCTTAGTTCAGCACAGAGTGCCTCCAGGGCACCACTCAGGCCCATGAAGCCAACCCTGATTTGCCTCTGTATTGACCGTATGTTTTTCGCCTGCAGGCGCTGGACCTCTAACATGTGGCCCTCCAGCCCTTGGAAGACTGTGTCGTCTCCTGTGACTGCTGCACTGGTGGATGCCCGTGGTGCCCTGCGCCTGGATGGGATTGGTGGTATTGGTGCTGCACGTGCTCGGGCACGGGGTTGTGGCTCTGGCTGTCCCTGGACTGTTTGGACATTGGAATCGGAGTCCTGGGATTCCTCCTCCAGTGGGGGCAATGGTGGCACTGCAATCCACCTGCGGCGTGTTGGCGGGATAACTGGGCTGCCCTCGTCTTCCTCTTCCTCCTCCTCCTCCTCTTGCCCTGTTGCGGCTGGGCTGGGGGATTCATCCTCCCCTCCACTGATTGTTCCCTGTGTTTCTGTTGGTGCTGTGGACATAAATGCACACATTAATTGACTGTCTTGCCTTGCATTTGTCATGCATTAAATCTCACTGTTTGGAGTCACATGGGCCCTATCTGTCTGTATTTTGACTTTCATGATGCACACATACTGTATGAGCCTGGCTGGGTGTCATTGCTCCACTGTTAGGTGCATGTGACTACATCTCCCATAATGCATTGCTGTCTGTGCTTGTGCACCTGCACTGGAATTATACTTTGGTTGTGCCCCTGGGTCTCTCCTGGCTGTGTGGGGGATGTAGGGAGGTATCAGGGGTGTGATGGCATGCTTCTTACCTTGTCCTGGTTGTGGGTGGTCGGAGCTGTCCAGGTCTGACACGCCCATTACACTCTCCGGAAGCAGGGTCCCCTCAACCATTTCCTCGAGTGGTGTTGAAGCGGTGGCAGTGGAGGTCCCACCACCGGTCTTGTTGGCCTCCTCCAACCTGGCAGCGACCTTCTCCTTTGAGCGCGCGCGCATCTCATACCAGCGCTTCTGTAGGTCTTTGACGCTACGATGTGTGACGCCAATTGCATTGACTTTGCGCTGGATGTCTGCCCATATCCTTCTCTTGCGTGTCTCTGGCACACGCAGGGACTTCTTGCCAAACAGGAGCTCATGGCTCACAACCATCTCCTGTATCAGGGCCTCCTGCTCACTTTCTGTGAACTTCTGTTTCCTCATTCTGGGGGTCTCCCCTGCTGCTTGTCCTTGCTGGCCATGTCTCCACTCTCTCCAATGTGTGCTAGCACTGCAGTGATGCCTCAGCCTCAACTCCTACTCTCTCACTCTGCTCCTGGGACTCAGGTGCAGCATGGGTAGTCACACTTCCTGGTTGTGATGTCATCCACCTGCACCTGATTCCCCGATTCGCATTTAGCGAATTCGCTATTTTGCGAATTCGCTATTTTGCGAATTCGCAAAATATAGCTTTCGCTAATAAGGAATCGCTATTTCGCTACTCGCTAATCATTTTGCGATTTTTAACGATTCGCTATGTTTTTGCGAATTTTTGTTTACATACCGTTTTGCGAATCTCTAATAGCGATTCGCTATTAGAGATTCGCAAAAGGGGTGTTTGATACATATGGCCCAAAGAGACTTAAAGCTACCACATTAGTCTACAGTTATCTATGCTTGAAGGGTCAGGGATACCTAGACGGGCTCAAACTAGGACAGTTGTCCAATCTGGATTTTGTGTATAGTTGTGGTCCTGAGCTAGCTTGGTTGGAGGAAGGGAGAGAGGAATGTGGAGAGGTAATTTGGATGGACATTGTTATTATAATCCCTTATCTGACTGTCATTGTGAGATGTAAAGAAGTGGTCAGAGTGTATAGGTTTTTGGGACCTGCAGTGGTGAAATATATTGAAGTCTTCTGAATTGTCCAGCAGTGGGTAACAGATCTTTTCAGTAACTTCATGCCTGTTCAATTGGTGATGTCCGTGTTTTTTGCCTGCTCATGATGGACAGCCCTCTTAGCAGATATGTCTTATGTGAATGTAAGAGGTATAAGTTCCAATTTCCTGCTGACAGCTGCGTATTATGGTCTTAGCATTAATGTGGGCCATAACTGTTATATATGCAAGTACGTAACTATATAATGCCAAGGTGAACCCTATGTCAGCCCTTCTTAGCTTACGTGCATATTGAAGCAGTTTGCTGGTGGGGTTGTTTTTCAATCTGTAGGTTGTAAGTGAAGGATTGCGCTTGAGGGTGCAACCGTTTTCTGGGCTCTGTTGCTGCAAAAGAGCCATGTTTTCAACTATCTTCAGAAGTGCAAAGGAAGTCAATACTGGGCACTCAGCTTTTATGACTGCATCTGAGTATAATGAGAATATAACTTTGCACTTGCTGGTCTGATTGGTATTATTCAAAATAATAGGGGTTCGCACTGGTACTCCACCCGCATCTGGGCACAAAAACACTGGGAAATAGAGAAAGTGATGCGGCGGAATCGATCTGACAATCTATTATAATGGAAGGACACTTAAATTAATCCTTCACCAGGAATATATATCCAAAAGATTTCTTTATGTATTCAAAAACCATATACCAGAATGTGGTCCAAAGTTGTGTTTATATCCATATTTTTTTTTTTAAATCAATATACAACATATATAGACACAATTCAATATACAAAAACAATCACAAACACATCTGTACACAAATATATACAGTTCCTGTTTACCCTAACTATTACTGTGGATGCAAAACACGATTTGTTAGAAAACACGATAATTACCTTTTGCAATCCATATAAGTGGAGATAGCCCCTCTACATAGACACAACGAGAGGGAAGGCCCTTGAACCCTCTTCACTCTTTAGGTTGTGCCGAAAAATTCCTTTTTGTACACAGTTTTAATTCGTTGGGGCTTCTCCGAAAATATATGTCGACGCGTTTCAGCCCGATTACTTAGGGCCTCATCAGGACTGGGGTGAACAAAAGGAAACCTACAGAAAACACAAAAAGTATTCCTTGTATCTACAAATATACATATAAACAAATATATATTTTTTACATGGAAAAACGGAGACAAAGTGTATTTACACAGGCAAGTGAGTGAGATGTCAACGATTATGAGAACGATCTATATCTTGGAGCAGCAGTAAGCAAAATATTAATCCGGTGAGTAAATATAGAAATAGTCAAGCCAAGGAATCAGGGCAGAGAAATAATCAGTAAAGAAAAAGTATGTCTCTTAACCCGGAATAACTACTGAGAATCAAACCGGTGAATTAAAAGTGAGGAAATCACCCAAAGCAAAAAGGAAAGCAACAAAGAAACCACATCAATAAATAGTGAAAGTGTAGCCGAAAGTTCTTATCATGCGCATGTGTCCCTCCTTCTCGTGACTAGAAAGGGATTAATGGCTTCTTCAGTGAAAGGCGGCGAGAACACGAGTGACTACAGCAATCGGTATTCTGACTGACCTTAGATTATTCCGGCTGTTAGAACGGCCTGAGGACACCAATTATCAACTAACTCGAGAGGTCTCGGGGAAGGAAGGAAGTCCTATTGTGGAAAAATAAAAATACTTGATGACCTCCACCATACGATAAATAATTAGGAGTGCCGCTTAGGAGGATACAAAATAAAACCTCTTGAGAAGTATACATACTTTCACAGTATAGTAGAGGTGTGTCGCTTATAGTTCTTGGGGAAGAGCCTCACGTGTAACTGAGAACTCGGGTCTCTCTCTCTCTGTTTGTATTTTAAACTTATTACATATTGTTCTAGGAAAAATAAGAATAAATACAAAAACACTCAGTCGTGCGTCCACCAAAAGCCTACAGTTTATTCTAAAAGGACAGACAACAAGAAGGCCATTTACTCACCAAGAATTCTGGTGTCCGACGTACGAAGAATCGTCTGCGGCGGAACTGCTATCGCTATGGGGTCACGTGACGTGAACTAGTACGTCATTGTGTTTTAAATCTACGTGAACATAGAAAATGAAGACAGACTAAATAGCTACGTGTTAGTCTGTCAATGTAACCTTGCTACCAGGTGTATATTACTAAATGCTAAACACTAACAAATAAAGCCGGACAAAAGAATAATTATTAGAAAATATGAAGATTAATACCATAAAACAAATCAGATAAAATTAAATTAGCGAAGGAGAGTGACCCAACACCACGTGTCTTTTTGCTATTATGCTGCCCCTCACATTCTAAACGTCATGTGTTCAGTCAGAACGCTCCAGCATCAAAGAGGACAAAGACAACAAAACTTAATGACATGAGATAGTTCAAACATGTGCTATCAAGCACTCATATCTCGTAGTTCCATATATCTTACAGAAATTATTAATTAAGACATCACTCATATTTACTGTTGTGGAGAAAGATATAATCCAGTAAATAGATTCACATAGACTGTTCGTTTATTGTAAAAGGGCCCACATTTCATCTCGGTCATTTAGGCCTGCGGTGGCTGTGTGGTATTTTTCGATCAGTCTTGCTTCTAACCTATTTAAGGTCCTTTGTGTAGTGTCACTGTCTGTGTTTTGCAATACAATTAACACTGACCATTGTATTTCATTTTCTGTGTGACCATGGTTTTGATAGTGTTCGACAAGGGGCGCGCCTGGAATCCTACATTTAATCCTTGATTTATGTTGCAAGATTCAGTTCTTCACTGGTTGCCTTGTCTGTCCTATATAGAACAATTTGCAAGGACAATTCAAACAGTAAATCAAATTTTTTGTGTTACAATTTGAGAAGGTTTTTTGTATGTGTTGTTGTCCATTTATTGTGACGTTTTTGGAGTCCGCTGTCAACTGACATGCAGCGCAATTTAGGCATCTAAAATGCCCGTTCACAGGTGGTAAACCTAGCATACCTCTTAAGTCTTTTTTTGTAGTTCTACTTTTAGTTAAATTGGTAGCTCTCACCAATTGTTGACGGAGGTTTTTTCCTTTACGGAAAGCAAATAGGGGTTTTGGAAGCCCTAGATGGCTTATCATTCTCCAGTTGTTTAGGATGATCTTTTTAATGTTATTGGCCTTTGGATTGTATGTCAGGACACAAGTAAGTGGTGTATCTCCAGATTTTTGTTTAGGTGTTAATAACTCCTCTCTGGGCGTGAACCATGCTCTTTTTGGGGCAGTTTTAACCAGTTTACGCGGATACCCTCGATTTAACAACCTGTTTTTAAGGTTTTCAGCATTTGCAAAGTAATAATTTTTGCTCGTTCAATTTCTTCTGACTCTTAAAAATTGCCCATACGGCAAATTTTCTTTCAGGCTTCTAGGATGTCCGCTTGAAAAGTGTAACAGGGTATTTCTATCTGTTGGTTTGGTGTACAAACTAACTTCTAATGCACCACTGGTGCATTGAATCCATACGTCAAGGAAATTGATCTTTTCTCTGTCACTAGACACTGTGAATTTTAAGTCAGCTGACCGCATGTTAAGCCAATTATGGAACTGTGCCAAAGTCTCGTTATCTCCTTCCCAGATCATAAAAATATTGTCTATATAGTGACACCAATGTTTGGTATTGCCTCTGTATGGGTTGGTGTCGCTATATATCCAATTATTTTCGAATTCACTCATTACAAGGTTTGCTATCTCAGGGGCGAAGCTGCACCCCATAGCGACTCCCTTGACTTGTAGGTAAAGGGAATCGTTGTAATTAAAAAATTATTTTTGAGACATATAGTAGCTAAAGCTACTATGAATTCCGTTGGTACCCGATGTCCTTGTTCCCGCTGGTCTAGAGTGTTTCTTGAGACTATCAATGCTTCATCCTGCGGTATGTTAGTATATAATGATTCAATATCAAAACATACTAACAATTGTTTGTCCTTATCATAGGGGAGGTTTTCGATCTGGGATATAAAATCCATGGTGTCACGGACATATGATTTAGATTTTTTGACAAAGGGGATAAGAAAAGTGTCGATATATTTGGCAAGCGGCTCTAAAAGCGAGCCGCATGCCGAAATTATCGGCCTCCCTGGTGGTTTCTCGGCATTCTTATGTATTTTTGGTAATACATACATATTTGGTATCTTATATCTGTCGGCGTTCAGGAATTCGAATTCATTTTTACAGATCCATCCTTCATCTAAAGCTTCTGTGGTTAGATGTAATATTTGGGCTCTTAATCTAGTGGTAGGATTACTATCAAGAGGTCTATAGTGAAGGACGTTGGACAGTTGTTTAGATACTTCCTGATCATAATCATCCTTGTTCCACAGGACGATCCCTCCTCCCTTATATGCTGGCTCGATAACTACAGCCTGATTCTCTGATAAGTCCTTAAGAGCTCTTAATTCGTTTTTTGTGCAGTTAGCATTATAAAAAATCTTTTTCTCATTGAGAGAGTCCAACTCGCACAATTTGATCTTCGAAGGCTAAGATTTCATTTGGCATGGCTGAATTTTCAGGAAAAAAGAGGGATTTGTTTCTTAATCCACTTATATTATCCTGTTGTTCTGTGTTTCTATCTGAAAAGAATGTTTTTAGTCGGATTTTACGTAGAAATTGTAACACCTCTGTTTTTGTATTGATTGGATCTAGCAGTGTTGTCGGCACGAAGGAGAGACCCTTGTAGAGTAAATTCATTTCTGTCTCTGATGGTACATATTTTGATAAATTATAGATTGGAATGGATTCGTCTCTATTGTTTAACACTAGCGCCTGTATATCCTCTTCCGGATTCTGAAGAAGCCGGGATCTTGATTCTGATGTTGGATTTGATATTGATTTGGATCCTGATTCTGGTTCTGGTTCTGCCCTCGCCATATTCCTCCCACCCCTCTCCCTGCCTTTGCCTAAAAAAGGTTAGGCTCTTGGGTAAGGGAAGTATGGTTGATAATTTGTATATGAACCTTGGTCTGAATCTGAGGAGCTATCGGAGAAAGTTATAAATTTCCTCCGGGAACGACCTCTGTATTGAAGATTTAATGAACTCGGATTATTGTTCAGAAAGAAATCTTCTTTTAAGTAGGGTGATTTCCTCACTTTTAATTCACCGGTTTGATACTCAGTACGTTATTCCGGGTTAAGAGACGTACTTTTTCTTTACTGATTATTTCTCTGCCCTGATTCCTTGGCTTAACTATTTCTATATTTATTCACCGGATTAATATTTTGCTTACTGCTGCTCCAAGATATAGATCGTTCTCATAATCGTTGACATCTCACTCACTTGCCTGTGTAAATACACTTTGGGGCCGATTCCGATCTCGGCCGGTAGGGCTCCGAATCGGATTCGGCTTTACCGGATCCGATTCGGAGCCCTGTTTCCCGACCGAACCGTACGCGGGTCCGGCCGAGCGAGTACGATGCGAAATCGCCGACCGACTCGTCCGGGCGTCCCGACCGCTCCGACCGACTCGCTCCCGGCTCGAACCGCTCCGACCGACTCGCTCGGACTCGACTCGCACCGCGCAATGGAGACGTTTCCCGGCCGGGTAAGTACGATGCGCGCCGCGAGCAGTCCGACCGAGCCGCGCACTCCGGCTCGTAAGAGCTGTCGGAGCCGTACTTTGGGGTCCGTGTCGGACCCCCTGTACGCGTAGCCGTGCGAGTCGCACACAGGGGGGACCCATGGGTCCCCCTACCTGTGCGTGTACGGTGCGAGTCGCTCCGCCGCGCACCCGCTGTAGGGCGCCCTTGTCCGACTCGCACCCATTGAGTCAATGGGAGCCCGCAGTACGCGTTGTTCGACCGGCTCCCATTGACTTCAGTGGGAGTCCGACCGACTCGAGTCCGATAACATACGGATGCATCGTACTCGTTCGGTCGGACTGCACGGGTCCGATTCGGTCGGAAATCTCTCCGGGTCCGGCTCGGTCGGTGAAATTTCCGGCCCGAATCGGAATCGACCCCTTTGTCTCCGTTTTTCCATGTAAAAAATATATATTTGTTTATATGTATATTTGTAGATACAAGGAATACATTTTGTGTTTTCTATAGGTTTCCTTTTGTTCACCCCAGTCCTGATGAGGCCCTAAGTAATCGGGCTGAAACGCGTCGACATATATTTTGGGAGAAGCCCCAAAGAATCAAAACTGTATACAAAAAGGAATTTTTCGGCACAACCTAAAGAGTGAAGAGGGTTCAAGAGCCTTCCCTCTCGATGTGTCTATGTAGAGGGGCTATCTCCACTTATATGGATTGCAAAAGATAATTATCGTGTTTTCTAACAAATCGTGTTTTGCATCCACAGTAATAGTTAGGGTAAACAAGAACTGTATATATTTGTGTACAGATGTGTTTGTGATTGTTTTTGTATATTGAATTGTGTGTATATATGTTGTATATTGATTTTTTTTTTTTAATATGTGGGTATAAATATAAACACAACTTTGGACCACATACTGGTATATGGTTTTTGAATACATAAAGAAATCTTTTGGATATATATTCCTGGTGAAGGATTAATTTAAGTGTCCTTCCATTATAATAGATCGTCGGATCGATTCCGCCGCATCACTTTCTCTATTTCCCAGTGGTCTGGTTGGTATTGACATATGAAGGCTGTGACTAGGAATATGAGACACTGTCCAAGCATATATTGGTTGTACTCAGGGGCGGCTCTTCCGTTATATCAGAGGAGCGTTGCCCCACTGAAATGCCCCCAGAGACGAAAAATAAAATGGTAATTGCCATTTTATTTTCTGTCGCCACATCCCGAACGGAGTGTCAGGGCGGGGCCTAATGAAAGTCAGCAGCAGCAGGGAGGAGGGTGGGCTGCCTTTTGCACTTGTTTAAAGTGCGCATGTCTGTTTGGCTGACTGTTAAACCTCTCAACCCAGCTGTCTCAAGACAGCTGGGTTGAGAGTAAGTGCAAGAATCCAGTGCCCTCTAGAGCTAATCCAATCAGAGTGCTGCTCTCATGAGCATGAGGGCAGCAACAGGATTGGCTTGGGAGCCTACCTCGAGGAGAGAAGATGATTGAGGACGTTGCGCACGTTGCAGGAAGGTAAGTGTGTTTTATTTTATGTAAAGTATTACTTTTTTTTGCCACCCGCCACACCACCCTCGGGACATGCCAGCAACCACTGGTCGTTCCTTGATGTTTAGCTCTCTGGCTGAGTATTTGGTGCTGTGCCTGAGCATTTACTGTTGTGCCTGGGCACATCCGACCTTCTCGCTGTGTCTGGGCTTCAGAAGCTTTTCTTGGGCCTGGGCATTTGTCCTGTATCGTGAATGTGGTGCTGACCTAGCCTTGGGCAGCTCAGACTGTAAAGGGGATGCGATGGTTGTGCCATGTCACCTAATTTGTATTATACCTGTGCACTTAGTTGTGTGCCTGGGAGTTTGGTACGGTATATTACATAACACAATGTGTTTTTGTAAAGCACACGGTCACCTCTTGGGCATCTGGGTGTTGAATAACAGATGTAACTCAATGGTTCTCATTTTATTTGACCTCAGAAGGATGAAAGACCGAGTGGACCTGCCAGGATTCAGGGCTGTATCCGAGAAGTGATGTTTGAGGCAAACAAATGAGGGCTGTACCTGAGTAGCTGATGGCTGTTCCCCTGAATTATTGCTATGTTTAACTTTTGTAGTGTAACTTTCTGTGATGTAATTGGATCACATGTCATAACACTTCCATTTCCTGTGATATTACCAAGGTCAAAGTTCATGTGACATCTTGTGATGTAATCAGGAGTCAAGGGGCCTGTAATGTCACTTCTGCTATCAGTGACGGCAAGCACGGATCGCGGGATGGGGGGGCACGGGAGGGGAAGACGTGGGAGAAGCGGATGTAAATAAAAAAAATTAAAAAGCAAAGATCTTACCTTCTCGACGCTTCCTTGCTGCGTCTCTCCTGGTAGTCCCTCGCTCGGGCAGGAACAGGAAGCACACCCAGGCTGCCAGTCAGCCAATCACAATGCTACAATACAGCGTTGTGATTGGTCTGAGCTCCGTGGTTCGGTGCTCAGATGCTAACTGGGAGCCTGGGCATTTTCTCCAGCCTGTGTGGAGAACATGCAAAGTGCGCATGAATGTTTGGCCGGCCCAAGACGGCTGGCCAAACATTCATGCACACTTACAGTGTGCTCACCACTCTCCCTGCTCCTGTCGTGAGAGCAGCCCCACCCTGCAAAGCTGCTGGACATCAGAACAAAATAAAATGATAATGACGCGAGTTAATAGCATTTTATTTTTCCTTACCTTCACTGCTAGAAAGCAGTGGGGCAACGCTCCTCCACCTTAGCGGAGCATTTCAGTGAATTTACGTCTGTGGTCAAAGCAAACATAATTAGGTATGTTAAAAACCGATTCTGCATGTTATTTCTCATTTTCATGTTGAAAATTCGAACTAGGAAATATTAATACACCCTGTGTGTAAATTCTTCACCCTGAGGCAATGGTGTTTTCCTTGTATGATAAATACCCCACCCTTTTCCGCACAATCTGTAATTTGGACCATAGTGCCAAAGTAGAAAGATGCTGAATTAAACAGCGTGGCTGCAGCAACAGAAAGAACTCTTGTTTCCAGAAAAAAACGTTGCAAGTTGGAATATGCAGATGAGCCAAATGAAAGATCTGAGGGAACAACTGGTTTAAGCCATCTGAATGAATCTGAAAGTGGAACTCTTTAACTGACATTTCCACTGCAGCGCTCTGATATCTAATCTGTTTTCTGTTCTCAGTAGCTCTCATTACGTTCAGACGTGGGCCGGCCACTATGGATGTGTGGAGAGTTCCCAACAGGCCGATTCCCCTGAAAGGCAGCATCCCTGGACAGAATTATTCATAAGCCACGAGAACCTGGGGAGCTACTGACTTTGTCCTTGCCCCACAGTCTTTCTGAGTCACCCACCTTTTGAGAAACCCTCCCATTTCCTTATTGTACCGCCTGGGGCTGGGCTCATATTTTACATCAGAGGTGTCCAGCACAGGCTAAGACGGCCCAGGCCAGATTTTCAGAATATCCATATAGAATTAATTTTCACACAAATAATTTACCTGGAAGTAATGGACCTGGCAATTATTCTGAAAATCTCACATGGTTCCACGTTGCACATTCCGGCTATCCATGTAGCACGGGTCATTTTCTCCTTTTCTATTTCCGAGTGGCATTACATCCTGTTGCACAGCAGTCCACAATAATCCTGTTTTTACCACTAACAGCGCTTTTGGTTTTAAGTGCTGCGGAATCACCTTGTTGCCCATATATTTCTCGCCCTGCGAGCGCTATGTCAATAGCATGGAGCCCAAGGAACTATCAAATCACTGTTAATCAAGATTATTTTTACAGTTTTATGCAGTGCTTTAATTGCCATAAACGCTGTGAAACTTCATCACCTTTAAAGCAACAACACCACCCGTACCGATGGTGCATTTGAAGGGTCCACTGTGGAGGAGCTGGACGCCCTTGGTGTGCACGCTTTTCATTTTCCTTTACAGGAGCCAGAGCGACTGATGAGGCAGGACCTCATTTTCCTCACACTCACTGTGCTCTTGCTTGCTTTAGGCCTAGTTTAATTGTTTCTTAAGCCCCATTAACCACTGATTTATCGCGCATCGGTATTTTTATCTTCTTGAATTCCATTTTCTGCTTGAGCTTTCCGTTTGTAAACCTATGACGTGACCCATTAAAGGGCCTTTTATTCCTTTAGCGTAACCTCACGCATCTCAGCCTCGACAGTAGCGCCTGTTCCATCAGCGCATTGAGGATACCATGAAGGGCGCTTTACGAGTGATAAAAGCTACCTCAGTGCCAGGGCCAGGGCTCACAGCGTCACATCATGGGCCCCATCGCTTGACACCCTAGTATGAACTGGCGAAGAGACCTCTTCACACTGTGAACATTATGGGGAGCTGGAATCCTTTGCATAGAGTATGCTTTACTCTTGAGTTTGGAAGTGCTGCCGCCAAAAACTCCATGATGGATTGTCAGTCCATCGCAGGACCCGGGAGGCAGTCCCGGATGCCTTTGTTTGTTGTGCTTTGAAGGATGTGCTTGGTGTTAGGCAGCTGGGGATTCAGAGCCCCACCGCCTCGACATGGCCTTGTCCCTACACGGCCCAATCTCTTCTCACATGGGCTCAAAATATGGAAGTAATTCTAAAGTTGCCGGGCATGTGAACACTTCAAGTGGCCTCTTGACTACAGATTCATCATATTGCCAACTTCCCTGGTCTCCAGGTTCTACTTCCCTCTCCCCTGCCCAGTTTATCCAGTTTCTTCAGCCCAAACTCTCCAGTTTTAAGGACGTTTGACCTTCTCTGGATGCCCAGTCACCTGCAAATTCTACCAGGTACTTTCCTTTCTACTGAACTGAGGATTTTCCCCCCTTAGAACTACCAGTGTTCTACCAATCCTACCCGCTCATGGAGCAGAGCATCTTGTCATTTTCTCCTTGACCCACAGCTTCTCTGCTATCCCTAACCCCTCGTTGCACGAGAGCTGCCCACTGATCTACTGACCTTTATTTCTCTAAACATAACAATCATTCTGAAAGCCTGCCTACTGATAGGATGAATGCTGCCTACTGACCTACTGGTCCTTTCTTCCCTGAGCTACTTGTCTACCTGCAAGCCTTCCAGCTTCACTGGACCACTGCTGCTTCCTGACCTTGTCTTTTCCTCACCCTGACCTACCATTCCTCTGGTCCACGTGCCCACTCCATGGAAGAGGCTGCAATATCGCAGATGCCGTGTCATATGTTTCTAATTATTCACACAATTAACACTGCAAACCTAACTTTCCTACTCCTGCCAGTTTTAATGGCCACCCAGAAAAACCCTCACTAAATGCTGATATTTCTTGCCCCAACCAATCTTTCATTCCCAAATCTGCCTTACGAAGTGCACTTCAAGGTATCAGTGAGAGAAGATATCAACATGTATCCTATAATGTTTCAATCGTGTAGATAGTATGGCACACGCCTTTGACCAAACTCCTTCTTTTTTCGAAATCCTACTAGCAAGAAAAGATCTTAAATTCAGACCCACTGCCTAACCTGTCAGGAGACACTGTCCTACAAAGCATGCACTTAAGTAACATATTCTTGAAGTAAGGGGCCTCCTTGTGGATTGGTAAAGAGCAGAACAGAAGCCCACAAGCAACCTTAATGTGAAAGAAGCTATCTTGGCACCGTCCAGCACCTGACCCCACCCCACTTGCACTGTGTAGAGTATGTAATATCAGTTTCCATGGCCCAAAATAAATTCCCATACTTCCCTCTAAGGCACAGATGACCTGCATGCCTTTTATGTGTCTTCCATGGAATGAAGCCCAAGCTAAGCTCACAGAAATCTCAACAGTATATACTGCAGCTGCCCACTAATCATCCTTTCATCCCTCGACATCCAGTTCCCTCAGCCACTATGTAAATACTCTAGATCTTTGTGATGCACCACCCCCATCGTCCATGAACCCCGTCTCCAATTTGCTCATGCACCTGTTTTGTTCCCGGACTGACCTTTCCTGTCTCTTGTTTGACCCCAGGGTCTGAAACTCATCCCCTATCACTGACTATCCCCACCCCCTTGTTTCCTTGGGGGCATCACCATACACCCATCCTTCATCATGTCTCCATTCCAGAACTGTGTACCACAAAGAAGCCGCTCCCAGTGGGATGTCTCAAATGCTAGTGCAGTTTAATTTGTGAGTGAAGACATCTCACATAAAATGAAGGACTGGTCTCACACACCACCTGGTGTCATGCTTCATCATTGACCAGTCCTCGCCCTCTAAAACCTTGGTTTGATAGAGGGCGGGCATACACCTGACGACAGGGATGCACTTCTAAACTAAGTGGGGGCCCAAAGAGAAAAAGTGAGTTAAAAAGCCATTTAAGAATGTCAGCTTAAATTTAATGGTGCTGGCATCTATATGGTAGTTAAAAACAAAGTGATCGGTATGATGGGGATATTATTGTCCCCCCACCGCTATCAATGGGGTCGACATGTTTCTGCCTAAGGCCCAGTTGGGTCCGCGGCATTCATCAGGACCATATTGCAAAAAAATGTTTTAATGTAACGGGCTCCACTCTTACCACACTATGGTGAAGGGGTTCAATGGGGCAATGGGGATCACGCTCCCACTGTAATATGGCTAAATTCTTAAGCCCTAAACTGAGGACACTTGTGCCCCATAGGAGAGTGAGGGCAGGAGACCCCTTAGGTCAGAACACATGTGACTGGACGTGATCTCCGCCTCTATGCCTAGATGTGTGCACCTCCGCTCCTCCATTAAAAATTAAATGGTAATACAGGTTATTAATACCATTTTATTTTTCAGCAACACTTTCAGAATGGAGTGTCAGGACGGTGCGGGGCAATTGCTGCTGAGTGGCAGCAGGAAGCTGTGCAATTATGTTTAAAGTGCGCATGTTCCTTTGGCCGCCAGACATGCACATTTTAAACTTCTCTAACCTAGCTGTCTTAGACAGCTGGGTTAGAGAAAGCACAGGCCTCCAGCGCTCTTAGGAGCACTGAAAGAGGCCGCTCCCTCCAATCCTGATGCTTCTCTCACAGCATGACAGCAGCGCCAAGATTGGCTAGTGCAGTTTCCTGGGTCCAGAGCTTCCAGGAGCGAAGACACCCGGGGGAGCAGGACGTCGTGTGGCAAGTCAGCAAGGTAAGTGCCTTTTTAAATTATTTTAATGCTACCCGTATTTTACCCGCCCACCACCCAAATACATGCCAGCTGCCACTGCTCTTACATTTACTATGATCTGTATAACATTGTAATGCCCATTTGAAAGTTGTATTGTCTGGATATAAGGAAGTGGTATTCTCACTGACTTGTAAACCGTATTTTGCACTGCTTGTTTTTGTGACAACCTCAATAAAACAAAGTTTTTAAAAAAAAACACTGACCAACTCACATTGTCGGTATTACCGTCCACATCCAGTCTCTTCAGGTGGTCTTCTGTGTTGGTGTGGTTAGTCATCAAAAAACCACAGGTATCATCACTGAATCGTCACCTCATTAAGATCAAATCCAATCAAATCAGTAGATGATATTTCCCATGGGCCAGAGATCATGACTGACATTGCTTATCAGCTGTCACTGACCTGGTGTGAAGGTGGTCCCATCAAGGGCTCAGCTGTGACTATTGTTGTACTCCTACTGCATGGCTTTGCTCACAAGCGTAACGCAGCATGTGCCAGATTCCAGTGGCTCACTACTAACATCTTCAGCAAGAGGTGTCATTAAATGACTGCCCCTTTGGAATATGCACAGTCAGGCAAGTGGGGGCTGATAAATGTGTCACCTAAGGCCAAGGACATGGCAAAAAGCTAGAGGCATGAATTTTTTTATTATTATTACTATTACTATTATTATTATTATTATTGTAACAGAAATTACATTGGAGTCATTGGCTCTCCACAAAACCCAGTTGTAGCAGTTAGGGGTGTAGCCAATGTGCCTCCACTGCTTCCATTCACTCCCATGTGTCGATTCTGCTGTGAGATATGCCATTAAAGCCTCACAAATAGAGTAGCTTGAAGTTGTTCATGCCTCAGCGCCTATCTACTTTGGGTCTACAGGCGCTGCATGAGAGCGAAGCCAGTGTGCTGTTATGACCTTGTAATAATTGCTTGTCCACTGATCCATGTGTACATACTGAAGTGGACCTTACTGCATTTTACTTGTTTAGAGTCTTTCTCTTTGAGAGTTTCACCTTCTGGTACTACTCTGGCACATACAAAACAAAAGGATCCACCTCAGAAGAGGTTTTAAAGGAATGTGTTTCCAATCTTGGTAGGACACACCACGGAGCCGCGGGATGGCGTTATCGGAAGCAAGGAGCAGTTGACTATGATAATACAGTGGCAACACCCTTTCCACCCGTTAAAAAAAGGCTCAGGGAGCATTATCTCCTGCTTATTCTAGCTTACATTTCAGAAATACTGAGTGGGCTTACATTTTAGCATTACCTATTGGGTACTGTATAGAGTGCATGATATCTTGCATTTTTTGTCACCTTTTTGTATAAAGCACATTATTCTAACACTAATTGATAGCAACATAGTGAGTACTGAAGGGATCATTTCTAGTCCTGATGAAGAAGCCTTGATGCTTCGAAACATGTTGACTTGATCAGGAGTATCCGCACATTACACGCAGGACATCTCCGAACCACCTTTTTAACAGCACCAGCCTCCTTGACCTATTAAAGTTTCTTAAGTCCATGAGGCCGGGTCCTTTTTAATTCACTTCCCACATCCACCCCTGACCCTCCCTCTCACTACCTCTACACCACACATAGTACTGCAATATCAGTGCTCCCGCGTAGTCGCTGGTCGGAGCACGCCCCGTCCCGCAGCGGGGCGGGAAGACCCCTATGATGAAGCATGACACCAAGGGCCCTTTTGGTGTGTGAGGGGTATTTAAGCAAACACTGTGTGTGTCCTACCAAGATTGGAAACACATTCCTTTAAAACCTCTTCTGAGGTGGATCCTTTTGTTTTGTATGAATCTCAGAGGAGGACGTATCCACCTCTAGTACCCACGAGGGGCACCTCTTCACTCCCTAATCCTGTTTTTCGTAACTACTCTGGCACAGCCATGCGAGCTAAGTAGATTTTGTTGGGAGTTTCCAAGCAGCTGTCTGTGATTGCCATCCGGTATAGCAAGAGCTCCTCTTCCTCTGCTGGAACTATGCAAGGGGCGTCGTTGGAAGGCCGACCACTGAGCAGATGCGGACTATGATGACATTAGTTTCTGGTTTAGTAGTATCCGACAGAGCAAGTATGCTGCTGCTTTGTAAGCTAGCTGCTTTGTGGTGTATGAGATACCAGTCGTCTCACCAGGTCAGCCAATAGAGGCCTGTTGTCACACCATCATTTAAGATATAATAGATATTGCGACTGCTTCCTTCTTTAAAAGGGCCCCTCCCTCTGGGATTCACCACCCATCCACCAGAGACTTGAAAAAGACTATCTCAAATTCAAGAAATCCATGAAGATGTGCCATTTCACCCTGGCAATCGGAAAATCCTGTTATCCCAGGAGCAGCAAATCGCAGCTTTAACCTAGTCCTTCTGGTCAGACGCCTAAGTGCGGTCGGCCCATATACCCAGGCTCTAGACTTCTGCATGCCAAAAGCTTTTACACCAGTGTATTTCCGTCGTAGCAGAAGTCCCATTTCAGACACATTACTAGATACTGGACCCTCCTGCTTACACATTTGCTCTTAGTCTTTGAATGCTCTCACGCACTAATTGGTTGGTTAGTAGCACTTAACAAAAACCCTAAAATAAATGAATAAATAGACATTCAATGACACAATAGACAATGCACCCTTTCTTTCACTTAATGATGCACTTTTCACGGGAGTTGCTGAATGTATCACAGGTAAATCTAGAACTTTATTCTCTCTATGCAGTGGCTGTCATGGCTTTAGTAAAAGGCACATTAACTCCACATCTCTATGGACACCGAGGACATGTCTGTGGCTCCAGCACTCTGATACTTGAGTCTTACCGATTTGTGTTGTTGATGAACAACCAACATCTGCCTGTCTAGCAAATGGAAATTTAATGTTGTACTCTCAAACTGTGATCTTAGGATCTGATGGTTTCTGTCTCCCATAATGCTCACAGTGTCTCCACAGCACGTCAAACACGACCTGTCTGCCTGACTCTCTCGCAGTGCTGTATTGTATCAAACGGTAGTTATAGGATTACATAACTTTCACTCTATCTCCGGCAAATCTTGCAGTGTTTCCCCATGCAGCAAGTCAAACATAGCCTGGCTGTACTATTTATGCAGTGTCCTGTGAAACTCTAATTTTAGAATCAAATCTTTCAGGTAACACTAGTTTTCTCTCACAGTGTGGGGTCACCATGACCTACCTTTCTGATGGATACTTCTAATTGCAGATTCCCCAACTTTAAAATATCCCCAGGCACCAGACTGGATCCAGAACCTTTTACACAGCAGTGCTCCTGTGTGCCAGTAGGTGGCACTGTATGGCTCTGTACTGGCTTTGTTCTATCCGGAGGTGGCAAGTGGGGCCACGTATACGCGCCACCCCTGCATGCTGACGTCAGATCTTTTTTTCCACGACTCATATGTGGATCTGGAGCTCCACTCCCCTTCTTGCTCATCGGTTTGATGAGATTGTTTCTCAATAATTCTCCAACCAGTGTGCAAGGGAACTGTGACCCCACCTAAAACTATAGGATTTAAACCTTGCTGTGACTGTTGCAAACAAATGTCTGTGACAGACTTGCACAAGGTATGCTTTTGGTACCTGGGCTCAGGACACGACTCCATGTCATGTGAGGAATGTGCCCTCATGAATCCGAAAGCGAAACGGGAACGATAAGTGAAGCTGTATGCCGTCAAACACCAGATAACACCATATTAGTCCCACTACTGTTTAAAGGGGAGATTACGGACCCGCTCCTGGGGTTGCTCCCATGACAAGTCCTCGTCACGGTCGAAGTCTTTGAGTAGGTCCAACTCGAAGTGAAAGAGGAAACACAAGAAAGCCACGAAGGACTTGTCCCCATCTCACAACTCTCTATCGCCAGAGTACCCGTAAGGGCATCAATGTGCTGCTCGGTCTTGCTCCCGATCCTCCAACAAGCCAGTTCCACAATGGGTCCTGATGCACCCCAAGTTGCTCGGGTCATAGGCGACGTTGCCGCAAATCAAGACCTTTAGGAAGGCCATGTTGAGCATGTTTGGCACTCTTCCGGTTCCCTCGGGCACGCCTTCGGACCCCAAGGTTCCGCAGTGGCCTCCAGTCAGGTAAGTGTTCTCTGTGCTATCTGGTCCTCTCAAACCCACCTTTGGTTCTCCACCAACTCCCGTGCCCATTTGTACTCTGGCGCCACAATCTGCACTAGCCCCTCCAACATCAATGCCGGCCCGATAACACTGGTGGCATATGTGGACATGTTACCAATACTGGTGTATGACTCCGAGCTGAACTCATATCGGCCTTAACAGAGGTTTTGTTGTGATTTCTCTGCAACGCACCCGGTCCTCATACATTCAGATTTAGACAGAATACTGCCTCTAATATGGAGCCGCCATCACTGGCTCCATCAGTTTTTTGGCTCTGACTCAGATCAAAGCCAACCACTTCTTGGCAATGACAATGGATATGATGGAGATTAGATGTGCACCTGCGATCTTGGCCCTACAACTCCTCTATCAGGAGGTTTAAAACGAATGTACTTACGGACATTTTTTTAGCCCAGGCAGGCCACATCTGAGCCCTTACTACCATTTAATGAGTCCCTAACTGACACTTTAATGGTCACCTGGTTCAAGGCTTGTTCTTGCCCACCGCTGAACAATCAGGTAGCCAGATGCCACAAACTGGCATCAGGCAACCCTGATTTTTTGACTCAACATCCTACTGTGGAGAGTCTAGTGATTCAGGCTTCCGCCATCAAGGTGAACTCAATTCTTTCCCCACAACTCCACAGGAGGCCCCCATTCTTTGGAGCTATTTTGAATATGTTGCAATAATTCTGAGCATTCCCTCCACAATTACGAGTCCATGACATTCAGGCTATGCTCTCGATATTTCAGCCTAGGTACTGGATTTTAGTGAGTGTGGCTCTGAAGCTTCTTGGCCTCTTGGTCTTCTGCATTCTGCTCATCAACTATGCCTGGTGGCATATGCGGGTTCTGCAGAGGAATCTAAAGTCTCAGTGGAACTAGCAGCAAGGGAATCTGTTGGATTTCATTCAGGTTTCAGGGGAGACTGCAAAAGTTCGGAAGTGGTAACTGCTTGACTGCAATTGGACCAACAACAGACCCCTCTCCTTCCCCACCCAGAGCTGACTGTATTGACAGATGTGTGGTTGCTGGGTTGTATAGCTCATCTAGGAAAGGTGCAGATCAGAAGTCTCAGGTCTTCTTTAGAAACTGACTCCACATCAACTTGTTGAAGTTGCGGACCATTCGCTTGGCACTAACGGCCTACCTACCATCCTTTAAAGGGAGGCTTTCACAGGTCCTCATGAACAACACCACTGCTGTGTGGTAGTGCAACAAACAAAGCAGTGTGGGGTCCTGAGTTTTGTACCACGAGGCCTTTCGCTTCTGGAATTGGCTGGGTCGTCAATGCATTCCCCCGGTCATTAACCACCTAGCTGGATTTTTGAATGCCAGGGCGGACGAGCTTAGCGGACAGTACCTGATGGATGACGTATGGTGGTAGCACCTCGAGGTGGTGCAAGGCATCATCCGACAATTAGGAGAACCCTGTTTGGATCTTTTCGCCACTGTTGGGAATGTAGTGTCCAAACTTCTGTGTGGTGGCGTTTCCGGGAACCGGAGACGCAGTCAGGCTAGAGTGGAGGTAATGACTCCTGTACACCTTTCTGCCTCTCCTGCCCCTATTTCTGAAAAAGATGTAGAAAGACTGGTCTCAAGTCATCCTATTGGCTACAGAGAGTGTGGTACCTGGAACTTCTGGGCATGAGCATCTGTTCCCCGATCAAGCTTTGCTTCAGGAGGATCTTCTGTTGCAGCAGCAGGGCAGAGTGCCACACCCGGTCCTGCATAATCTACACTTCCATGCATGGAGATTCAGTGGCCGAAGTTGATTTTGTTCCATCTTTCTCATAAGGGTTGGGGATGTTAGCCTTGCTACACGTGGCACCTTTACTAAGTCCATTTTTGCCAACCGTTTGGACAGATTTGTGTTCTGGTGTGCTGTCTTCAACAAAGACGAGTCACAGGCCAAACTGTTGACTGGCTTATTGTTTGTTTTCTCTTTGGCCCAGCAAGGAATTGCAGTGGGCACTATTAAAAGCTATTGGTCGAACCTTTCAGCTTTTCCCTTTTTCCGCAACAACTGTCCTTTCTTAAATCACCTGTTGTGATGAGGTTTCTAAAAGGTTCAACACATATGTTTCCCCCTAAACCATTTGTAATGCCACATGGGTATCTCAATTTACCCCTGACGTTCCTTATGTCTACTCCCTTCAAGCCAATGCACAGCCGCTCATCGCGTCTTCTGACTCTGAATACCATTTTCCTTGTTGCAATTACTTCGGCTCATCAAATGAGCGAGCTTCAGGACCTCTCGGTGCAGCACCCCTACACCACCTTTTTCCTAGACCAACTGGTGTTGAGGACTAAGGCGGCCTTTTTGCAGAAAGTTGTTAGTCCTTTTCATGTTGAGCAATCCACCACTCTCCCAACGTTCTAAGCTCTGCCTCACCCCTCAAAGTAGGAGAAAAGTCTCTATTGGCTGGACCCGAAGAGAGACCTACGCTTTTACATTGATCACACCAAAGACCATTCGGTGGGCAATCAGCTTTTCTTCTGGTTTTCTGGAGCAAAGAAAGGCAAGGCGGTGCAGAAAAGGACTTCATTAAGGTCTGCTACGCATTGGCCAAGAAGCAATCTTCAGAAGGACTGAGGGCTCCTTCCACCAGAGTCAAGGCTGCTACCACTGCATTGGCTCGCAACATTTGTCAGGCTGCGACGTAGGTATCTATACACATATTTTCAAATCACTATGCCATTAACAGCCAGGTCTGGCGGGAAAGACATTTTGCCCATTGAGTCCTGCAGGACTTTTTAGGCTGAGCCCCTTTCACAGACCCTACACCTCAGGGAAAGGGGAAATGCACATGACTCTGTGTTGTATTTCAATTTAGTCTGAGGAGCTTTTTGGACAAGATCAAGAATGATTTGCATTACAATGACAGCGCTTAAAATTAGCCTAAGTCCAATGGACAATCCTAGAAACAAATAAAACGTTCCTCAGGTACATTTCCTGTTTAAGAAGTACTAGTGTAAACATGTCTATCGATCCCTTTTTTGTTGTTTCAGTGGGACTTAGTGGTGACAATTGCATCTCCGGACGCATGAGGTCACTGTGCCTAGAAACAAAGCTGCCCCTCACTCTGCACATGGAATTGAGGCCCAGTAAGCTTTGCGTGGTTGTTTCTGTTGCCTTGTAGGTGGCTAGAAATTATGGCCGGAGTTATCCATGGGCGGGATCAAGACTGATTTGCATATGGTTAGATCCTTACTGGAATGGCACAGACATTTTATATAATAAATATAAAAGAGGATTGGAATACTCCCCGTATCACGCTGTCCACCATTCTCTATGTAACTTCCAACAACGCTTTAATGTTCCTCCAGAGCTCCATGTCTCACCAAACATGGTGAACTTCTACATGTGTCTACTGTCTCAAAAAATCTAGAGCTCCTGACTGGGGTTCCACATCTGCACCAACGATACCACTTCTCAATTTTCAAGAGTGATTTGGTAGTCAGTTGAAAGTCGCTGCCTGCCTTACATGCACTCAGAACTTGGTGCTAGAGAACTTGCAATGTATGTATTAGGGTAATCTGTAGTGTATTTATAGCGCAGGCAGCAGAGCACTTTATGTGAAACAGGAGAACAACAACAATGGAATGTACTTAATCAGTACCTAGTAGAGGGTAGAATTAGTTCTTAAGATAATTTTGAATAGATGTTTTTTCAAGTTTTTCTGGACGGAAAGTAGGTTTGGGTTAAGACTGAGATCCTCAGTTAAGCAGTTCTAGAGTCATGGTGCTCGAGAGGAGGAGGCCAGGGTCAGCGTTTTAGATGTTTTTCGTTTTGGAATTTTAGTAGGCGAGTTTTACGTCTGGCATTGCTTTTTCCTTCTGCGGTGCCTAAACGTTGATGGGACAGAAATAGAGACTGTGGGCCCAGTACACCCCACCCCTTGATGGCTTGACAGTCTACTCTACTTATGCCTATGGGCTTCCAAGGCCTTGCTGCGCCTGGGGCCGGATAGAGATGACTGCAGTTGGGTTATGAGAGAACATGCTTCTGGAATGAGTCTATCCCAGTGGAAACAGTTCATGCTTCCTTCTAAATCAACACTACCAAGGAGCATTCACAGTACAAGGGATTTCAAATTCCATTTGCAGAAGAAGTGGTGCGCCTGAAAAAGAACATGCAGAGCAAAATGTGGACTGTGCACATACTGGGTAATAGCTCTGCCTGTACACTCACTGTTGTCCGAGTTGCTATGATGACGTGATCCTGCTTCGTCTCAACAACCACATTACTTCCATGTTGCCCTGGGCAAGCGAGATGCCCTCCTTGAATAAAAAAATTCTAGTAGACAGAAAGCAATAACCTACGTTATGCTAGGGATACACGCGCCAACTCGCTACCCCTGCCTCCATCCCGGAACTTGGGCCCACCAACACAAACCGCAGTAATAAGGTTACCAGATGACCCCCATGTCACCCGGGACACAGTATTTCATTCTTGGGATTTTATTTTACAAAACGTTGTTTTGAGATGTGTTATTTCGATTGGATTAGCTTGAATGAACCAGGACTGCAACCCTTGGAGTGGAATTTACTAGGTTGGAAAAATACAACCCAGAAATGAGCCTTAGTGATACATGGTCTTCTAGTTACCTTACCCAGTACCATACCCACCAAGACTGGCATACTGCTACATGGTCATCTGGATACCTTACCCAGTATCCATACCCACCAAGACTGTGGCATACTGCTACATGGTCATCTGGATACCTTGCCCAGTATCCATACCCACCAAGACTGTTGCATACTCCTACATGGTCATCTGGTTACCTTACCCAGTACCATACCCACCAAGACTGCAAGACTGTGGCATTCTGATACATGGGCTTCTAGTTACCTTACCCAGTACTATACCCACCAAGACTGTGGCTTACTGATACATGGTCATCTGGTTTACCCAATATTCATACCCACCAAGAATTCTCCAAGACTGCTGCATTCTGATACATGGTCTTCTAGTAACCTTACCCAGTACCATACCCACCAAGACTGTGCCATACTGCTACACGGTCATCTGGTTACCTTACCCAGTATCCATACCCTCCAAGACTTCTCCAAGACTGTGGCATTCTGATACATGGTCTTCTAGTTACCTTACCCAGTACTGTACCCACCAAGACTGTGGCTCACTGATAAATAGTCATCTGGTTACCTTACAAATGTACCCATACCCACCAAGAGTTCTCTAAGATTGTGCCATGCATTGTTCGCAGTTCTCTGGTTAACGGCCTAGATTTCATGTGGCGTCCTTGAACCGTGCCCCTTCCTTAATCAGCGGCATAGCAAGGGTGCCAGCCACTGCCACGGGGTCTAATGCAAGCGAGGAAAACTGGCCTTGAACACTTGCTGATGGACATCAAGGTGAGTAATGATAGCCGCGCGCTTGAAACTGTAAAACAAATAAAATGGTCTCTGCAGCAGTTCATCGGCTCTCTGTGTTACCGCATTGTTAACGGCATAATTAAAACAATTATTGGCCAAGAGATCAGAAACACCGGTGGAGTGGAGGCTGCCGTGGGTAGTGGAGTAGCAAAGGTGTACCGGGCCCTAATCCAAGCAGGAAATCCAACCGTCACCTAGTTTCATAGAAAGAAAAACACCAGCAACTGATTGGGGTGTATTGGACCCCTGACACCCATAGGCCTCGGTGCCATTGCGCCTACTGAACTATTGCTAGCTACGCCCCCGAGCGTGGGAAAGTTTCAGACCCCCAAGGGCTGGCCGGGTAGGAATGCGCTGGCGTTAGGACCCCGCGGAGTCCGGCCCTCCAGTGTTGCACTGTGTTGACAGCAGGCTCGCGCACTGAGTATGGAGTCCCAGTTATGGCTGCGCAGTGTCTGCAGGGATCGCTCCACATACTAATCGCCAGAATGTGAGGATTAACAGGGGGGCGTCGAACATCGAAGGGTGACCCATGCAGCCGGAAGCCCCCGGTCAGCCAAGGATTAAAGGGTAAGGAGCGATTCTCATTTCCTGTCTCTTAATCTTTGGTTCGGATTTAGCAGCGTCATAAAATTCCTGTAAGTGCTCGTGGAGTCCCACGGCGAGAATGCACTTGAGGTTTTAATTCTTACCATACCTCAGCGGGACGATCACCTACTGCTGAGATGTGTGTTGCCTGTAGAACTGCATCGGCCTTTCAACCTTCCTAGTTTGATTAAAATCAACCGTCCTAGGTTGATGAAAACGTAGAGTTAACTACAGTTACCCCACGTCATTCACGATGTATTTTCGATTCTGGGGCTTTATATATGACTTTGTTACCAGTGGTATTGCTGCTTTGCATCATGGTAGCGCAGTACTGAAGGTGGCAGTTTACTTTTCAGCACACAGTGGGACATAGTGAGTTTACTGCCGCTGTTTACATACGCCGATCTTTCTGACGGGCTTTACAGCACTGTGTTGCCTTGAGCGCTGCGAGGTCTTCGGGTGGCATGTTGGCACTACATGAAATACTTATCACAAGAACGTTTCTTGGAACATACATATTGACAGGACTGCATAACGCGATGCCTTGGAGTACGCTGTGTTGAAAACAGCACTTGTGTCTCCAAAAACGTGACACTTTTAACGTATTCCCATGGCCCCTCCGAATACAAAGTGCCAGCTTTCATGTATGTGCTATACATTACGCTACCCATGACAGACCCCCGGCTTCATAACGAGTCTGCTTTTCGGTTGATTTGTTTGGTAACATATACATTATGTTATACCCATGGTCTAGGGACCAGACTGTTGAATTTGTACCTCGGGACCCCGAGATTGAAAAATGACCACAAATGAAGTCATTATCTTATTTTGCCTGAAATTGTAAATATATGTACTTTCAAAAACGGCAGTGTGCCGTCTACTGTCACAATGACATGCTCATCCCTGTTGCATGCTGGAGTGTGCAGGCTGATCTCATGACACACACAACATGCTATTTACACGTAATTCTCATATTTGGCGCGCTTCTGTTGCACTATACGTTCACTGAGTAGCTCCCCGCGGCTCTTTCTTGGAGCTAGATCCGTGATGTATCAAAATACCTACAACGGGCGCCTCTTGGGAAAACGAACGTTTTAATCACGCCACGCGAGTAACATTGTAACAAATTACGACACCCCTTGAGACTGGAAGTAACAGTTGTTTTTATTGTGAAAGAATGTTGCGATTGTCAGGTCGTCGATAAATTCTCATAGTCGGTTGAGAGTTGGTATGTAACCTGCCAGCAAACCCTTTTAATCCGCGCCAATGTGGAATTAAGTGCTTACTTTTATATGCTTCCATTGAAATAATCTTTTATATCCACTCGTCGCCTCAAATTTTCCTTCTGTTTATATGAATGTTTATGTTGATCGGTGCAGAATTTGTGGTTACAGACTGTTCATATTCGTGTGCAAGATATATTAAGTAGGTGGTTGAGTGGGGGTGGGACGGTCAATAAGAAACAGGGAGCTTCAGCGATAGACCTGTTGGTAGCACTTTCGAACCCCGTCGGCAGGGTTGCGAACAGATATCATAAAATACCTCAGCGGGTATGGGTTATTGCTGCTGGGAAGTGCACGGCACGTGCCGCATGTCACTGTCCTAATTGCGATACTCCTCCTTTTGATCTCAAGGAACACCCTTTTGGACATTCCGGTATGGATAATATCTAGTACCTTTAAGGGAGGTTCTGCCATTTGTTGTTTATCATGCACAGAAGATACACACTATATAAAGCAAGTTCTAGTCACAGTTAGTATTTTTCAATGCAATAATACGTTTTTTATACTGCTTAGAGCATTTTCTAATGTGTACTATTTTTTTAATTAAAATTTTAAGGAATTGGGTCATTTTTTTGCTCTTCAGATCATTACAATATAGCAGGGGCTTTCCATGTTTCATGTCGCCCCCACGCCTGTCTGCTGGGCTTAGTGCCTCGAAGATGTACATATTTTCATACATACGTCTGTTGGAAGTAGCCTGGAGACTAAACCTGGTAATGCTACGGAAGGTTTCTGCGTTGATGGTCAGGGTTCAGTCTGGCATACCCAGCCTTTCGTCCTTCCCAGGTCGATAAAGATATTGCTGTCCATTAGAGTAATAAGTTGTTTTATATACATTTACATCACGTTCTCTTCCACAAATGTACACTAACATAAGCGTCAGTAAAGCATATATAACATAAGGAATCATCGGGGGCGTTGTAGTGATGCGGTCGCACTACTGCACGCAGTCACACTGGGCTAGCAGCTCTCCACTGCTCCGCCCTGTTAAGAGGGGGGCAGTCCAATTTTCCGGGCTGAAATATGCAACCGCGCTTCCGATTGGCTGTGTTGCTTAGATTCAGGAAGCTGGCCATAGCTCATAACTGACAAGCGGAGCCATTGTTGCCATGGGAACTGGGAAGGCAGCCCCCGCACGATGACTATGAGCATGTCGGGTTTTGCAAAGCTTTCCCACAGCATCTGTTGAAACACAAGAGTCTGCCTGTCAAACCAAGGTCACCGTGAAGCGAAAACTTGGGCCCTAATATATATTTCCACAACCTTTTCCTGATGCTCCGTTATATCTGATCTGTGTGTCCGTCGACGGCTATATTAAGACCACGAGCTAGCAGTCAGAAAATATCTCAATAAGTGTGTCGCAACCATCGAATGACTTTAACACTATATTTCGGTTACAATTACGACTTGTCGTATGTGTATTGGTTGTGTCCTCGAGACGTGGCGTTCTCAAGTTAACCGGGTAAGTTTACTTTATTCGTAGCTCTTCTAATAACTGCCGTTGTTACTCATTTGGGTCCCCTTCATTTTATCGACCTTTAGACTATTCCCCAGGTGCCATACTCGATCCGAAAACTTTTCATAGCAGTGCATAGTAGCCGCAAATAAGCGTCCTCAGTTCCTTTCTTTCCAGGTCTTCAAACGCAGATGAGGAGCTCTGCTCCCACGTTTGTCGGTCTTTTGACGACTCCCACAGCAGAATCCAGTGTGCAAGGGGCGATGCCCCGTCCTAAAACTACAGACTTCAAACAATGCTGTAACTGCAGCAAACAGATGTCGGTCACGGACCCACATGAGGTGTGTCTTTGGTGTTTGGGCTTGGCTCATGACTTCAAGTTGTGCCATGAGTACTAATTTATGAGCCTGAAAGTAAGTGATCCAGGACCGCAAAGCGAAGCTGTATGTTGCCGAGCACAGGAAGAAGTCTTAGGCCTTGTATAAGTCCCACTCTGACGCCAAGTCAAGAGTGTGGACCCGCTCCCAAGGCCACTCACGCGAGAAGTATTCTTCACGCTCGAAGTCGAAGTCCAAGCTAAAATATAAGAAAGCAAAGCGGAACTCAACCCCATCCTACCACTTTCCATCAAAAGAAAAGTTGCAGGAGGGTGCCAATCGCTTTTGCTCAAAATCTCCGATTGAGGAGCCAATCCCACAGTTGATCCTGAGGTGCCCCAAGTTTCCTGGACCATTAGCAATGCCGTAGTTGAGGCCTTTACGGAGGCTATGATGCGTATCTTTGTCACTCTTACAGCTCCCTCTGGTGCGCCTTCTGGCCCCCAAGGTTCTGCAGGGGCGCTCAGTTGGATTACTGCCAGTGGATACAACCTCAGCACTGTGTGCTCCTCTTGGACCTATGATGGGTCCAGAAACATCTCTGGTGCAGACTTCCACACCTGCTCTGAGACCCACATCGGTCCCTCCTTCATTGATGCCATTGCCAATGACAGAGGAGAATCCAGTACCGACTCAGATGTCCAACACTGACAGAGTTCGTGCTTCAAATCTGCTACAGTGCACCCGGTCCACACACACCCTGAGTCTGATCTGAATCTGAGTCTTCCACTACTGCAGAGGCACCCTCAGAAGCTCCTTTGATGAGAACATGCCACCACCCAGAGGTAATCATGGTGGAGATGATTTACTCCCCTGCCCCCTCCCCCCACCATTATGATGATGACAGTCTTTACGTGGACTTACAGGAGGCCAGCAGACTAGCATTGAGGTTAGTCACTGCTATTTGTTTATTGTTCTGTTATACGCAACATGGTCAGTGAGGTCTTGCCAGCAGTCCCGGAAGAACTTAGGGCCGCTTGGCTGAGACTATTCAAGATGGTCAAGATGCGGCCAAATACATGATGTGTGGTGGACTTAATACTACTATACTACTGATTGTCTGGGGCGAGTGGTTGGCACCAGTGTGGTGTTCAGTTACACAGCATGGATGCGAGCCATAGATTTCTCTGGAGACATAGAACCTTCCCATATGGATATAAAAAAACTGATTCTGCCTCAGAATGCTTTTAGAAGAGTAGGGCCACAGCATGCACTCTGGGTCATTCAACCCCACCAAACAGTTTCCTCACCAGCTCAAGAAGTTCAACCATGGGTTTGGAATACAGGCAATGCAGACTCCTCAGCCCCTCTGCAGTCACCCCAGTCCTTTAGTGACTGGGGATGTGCATCTGGCATACAATGCACAGGTCACCACGGGCATCATCCCTACCAGTCCTCCTCCTAAGCGGCAACAGCCTCCAAGCCACTTTAGCTTGCCATTAGTGGCACACATTCCCACTGTGGGATGCAGGGTCACGCACTTTCTCCCAGTGTTGCTGCTGCCTCTCCTACCCAAGGTTTTGAAGAAGATAAAGAGTTAGTGGGCGCAAGTAATCCTAATAAGTTTTGGATTGGCCCTGGAGAATGTTGTACCTGAAACTTCGCCCCACTGCCCAGAGCCAGCAGATGATAAATCCAATGATAATAACACAATTTTATTATCATTTTATTTATTGCTGTCTGAGCTGGGCAATGAGTATAGGGTAGGGTGGGGAGGAGGAGTAGTGTGCACTTATAAGTGCGCATGCCAATTTAGCCGGCCATCTTAGGCTGGCCAAACAGACATGCGTACTTATATATCTCCAACCCAGCTGTATTGCACAGCCGGGTTGGAGAAACAGCACAGACGCCCTGTGCCTGAGCAATCGTCTTTTCAGCCCACTCAGGCCAATCCCCACGCTGCTCTCATGCTTGAGAGCAGCACAGATATTGGATGGGGAGTCTGTGATGCTGCCCCAGGGACTGCTGAGAGCAGCAGAGAAACAGCGAGAGGCGAGGCAGCCGTCATCATGGGGTGAGTTTTCATTTATTAATCGCCTGCGCGATCCCCACTCCCCCACGCCCCCTCACTCCTCCTCCACCCCCCCCCCACTTTTAAATGATATCGGTGTCGCCACTATTTCTCTCTGTCGATGCACCCAGGATCTGGAACAACATCTTTGTATCTACCAGGACTACCCCAACCGTACTCCCATTGAGTCAAAACCTTTTGACTGTAGCATTAACCTTGTACATCACTTTGCTCCCTTTTATCTTGGTTTGCACTATACAAATACCAAATACAATGTATGGTGCTTATTTTCCCTCATGGAGTAATCCTGAAAAATGCAATAGGAAGGAAATAGTAAAACAGAACTCAATGTGTTGACAGAGCACGATCTTTAAAAAAAAAAGCATCCAAACAGAAATTATGCAATCTATTATCTGGAAAAAAAATCTTTAGGAAGGGCCAGAAAAATAATATTCTAAGAATCCCATGAAGAACTTATTATAATCTGTCTTTTCCATTTGATTTAGTACAAGAAAGATTATATTTTAAATGGAATAATTTTTGATGTATTCTGTTAATTTGTCCTGTGCCTTGTACCACCACATGGTCGCCTCAAAGGGCTGGGGGAAGAGGAGAGAAAAGAGAGGGACCAGGGGAGAGCAAAGAAGGAGAACTGTAGATGGCATGAGCTTTCCCAGGAAGTTGGTATCTCACCTGACGGAGGAAGGGTGCACTGTGACTACCTTTCACTGGGTGTTGGAACAGTATTTGGGACACAGTGATGCACTTTACATTTTACATACTGCGTGCAAGGTTGTAGCCCTGAAGGTATTTATTCCTCAGAGGCAAAAGTGATCAAGACCATCAAGAGCCTGACAGCATCCAGCCCTCCTGCAGATATATGCAGTGATAACATGGTAAAACCCTGCCTGCCGCTCTTTCGCTCTTCCAACATGCAACTGAGAAATGGATCTCTGAGAAGGAGTTATCTAATATACACTCAAAGAAGTCATCATCACCAGCTGCTAAAAACTTTTGTTTGACTCAGAGACACCTGTCAAGTACAAATTTATCTTGGGTGAGTCTTGTGTTGCTAGTGTTCTTGAAACTGTGGTGGCTGCGCCACTCTCATCCTGCTCGGAAGGACTGGTTTCATTGGTGGCCTCCGAGCCAAGTTCTGTCTCAAGAGAGGAACTAAAACTGCTTTCATGAACATCAGCAAAAAACAAATCCTGTTTACTGCCATCACGAGCTGAATTATTGAAGGGCTAACAGCAATGGTTTCACATGTATGATCCCCAGATCTGATTCAGTCTTCAACGGTCATTTGGTGTTCGGATGGAAGCTGTTGCCTACCTGTACGCATCCATTGCAGGAGGCAGCAAACATGCATTGTCTAAATATGGCAAAGACTGAGATACAGCTGGCGGGCCTTTTAGACCAGTTGTCTTTACTGTTTGAATGAGTGCCCCCCGCCCCCTACTGCCTCTGCCCCCATTAGGATCAACTCCACTTCCCAACAATGGGTTTGTAATCTTGGAGCCATCCAAATTTGATGCTGATCTGTTGTTCAAACCTTAGGTAAACGCATTGTTCGAGTGCTGTCTAACATCGGTCGGGTAAGAAGAACTGAATTACAGGACAAAACACTTTTCTTTTTCTCGGACGGTTATACAGCCACAGCAGAAAGTCTGTGAAAAATGTAGGCATCATAGGTTTTAAACTCAGCAAGGTGGGCTCAACCTTCTACGGCTACTGTGCTGTGGCGGCCCACAACGCTCCTCTTTGTCACCCTTCCTCTTTAACATTGTGTCCTTCTCATCACACAATTCACACTCATCTTCTTCTTCTTGTGGGAATCCCTCCAAATACTTTTCGGTCTTGTCAGCAACATCTCTTCCAGGAATCTTTTCGCTAGAGTGAGGAAGTCATGCAAGTTGGATACAAGCTAGGTGTCTGAAAAAGAAGGTGGAAAATACAAAAAGCACTAAAGCCAACCACGCCTTTAAACCTATAAAACTCTTCATTTTAGCTAAAAATCTTGGTCCTTCCTTTGTCCTGCAATCACAGCCCTAGTTTCCCCCTTGATGCCGATCTCTCCTCAGGACTGCAGGGCAACCAGGAAGCCCACTCCACTTTCTTCTACATACTCGCGTATCTTGCCCTGTCCTTCCATCTCTGATACACTCTTGTGGGCAATGCCTTCATCTCCACCGGGCTTGACTATGTTAAACTACATCTTAGTCTTCCACTACTCCTAATTAACAGACAGAAAATTCAGATCACTGTGGTACACCTCATAATACGACTCAGGAAATGACGCCCATCACCCCAGCTCTGGGCTCCCTGCACTTCACCCAATCAAGTCCTTTTGTATAGATTAAGTGTTATTATTGTAGTTTGTGTGTGTGATTATATGCAAAATAGATATCCGTGCACGCCTTTGTGTGATATACAGCATTTGTTGTATAAATTGGCATCATAATAGTTTACATCTGCACCATTTCCCTCTTTTAGTTTGGTAATCCATTAATACGTTTCTCGTCCCACCCCTGCCTCTAAGTGGTGCAGCCCATGTGATGCGTCGTAACTTTGTGCCTGAGTATTTTAACACTAGAGATGACCTCATCAAATACCGAGCACAAGCGGACATGATTAACTGGGCAGACAAAGAGCCAGAGTGAAAAACAGCGCTTTCTTTTAATGGTCAGGCCTGCAGTCATAGAGGTTGTGCTTTTTAAAATGATTGCATTATGGAACCAAACTAAAGGCCTCCTTTGTTTTTTGCAGGGAGCTGAAAATCCTTCAATTTCAAGAGGAAATTCCTAAAAATAGACTAGAATCCACTCGCTGAATTTCCTCCACCATTGGGTTAATAGTGTTAACCGCATTCATTCTGTGGATACTACATAGAATTTAGAGTTTCCTCCAGAAATTGAAGGACTTTCTGTTCCCTCCAAACTAGGCGATTAGTCCAGAAGTAAGCTTTTCAGTGAGGTGCTCCATAGAGTCTTTAAATTGTAAAGCTTGCTGTCAAGATGTCACCATTGAACAATGCATTGCATGTATTGATCCTCAATATTGATATTATTTACTGAAAAAAGGAATAACCTGCTTTTATATTAATGAGGCTAATGGGATAATGTAATGGCATGCTTTATCGATTATAGAGGCGTCTACTTCAGGCAGAATAAGTAATCGACAGAGAACAAAAGAATACTATTTGACTGGAAATTCCTACTTTGCTGAAATCTGTCTCCCCCTCTGATCCACACAGTCATATTCCATTGGTCTTTCTAGCTCTATGTTCTGTTTTTTGGTGGAACAGAAAAGTTGAAGTGTCTTTTGAGAGCAACTATTTATGGAAAATATAGCTTTTTTTTTTATAATCAAATTTTATTGTTTTGTTAAAACTCTCACAACAAATCAGCCAATGCACGAAGGACAGGGAATTGATTACATTGCCACAGTTAAAATCTCCCACAGTGCCACTCCACATAAGACTTACATCGCCACAGTTAATAATGAACCAAATCAGTCTGGCCCGCCCATAGCACCCACCCATTTCACCCACACCCTTTGATATTTCTTGGGGCACCCTCTTGCCGCATAAAGAGTTTTTTCCTGGGTCGCACACCAATCCACCCCCCTCTGCCACCGCCCAATCTCCGGCGGATCCGGACATGCCCATGCCGCCGCTATGTCTCGCTTAGCCACTATCATGGCTGTGTTGTAAAATAACGTGTCACTCCTGGATCCATCCAACCCATTTGTGATTCCCAGTATTGAGTGCCTTGGGTCATGAGGAACCTCCCATCCCAGGACCTCCGTAAGCTGCTCCTCGATGGCCCCCCAAAATCCTGCCAGCCGGGGGCATGACCAAACCATATGAAAGAAGTCAGCCGTGGCCAATTTACATCTCGCGCAGGATGCATCGGGGCGTAAGTTTGCTCTGTACAGACGCTGAGGAGTGAGATATGCTGCATGCAAGTAGTAGAGTTGGATCAATTTGAGCCTAGCCAAAGTTGTGATTGTCCTGGGGGCCATTAGGGCGTCCCGCCAATCCTCCTCGTCGAGGGGACCAACCCATTCCACCCATTGGTCCCTCAACATGTCTAGGGAGGTGGGAGTGTTATTGATTAGGGTGCGGTATATGCGTGAAATGCCCCCCTTGCCTAGATCTCCCAACATTATCTGCGCCTCTGTGGGGCTGTGGTCTGGGAGCCTCGTTCCATCCAGAATGTGTATCTGAAGGGCGTGTCGCAACTGCAAATATTTGTAGAATTGGGAAGGTTGCAGGGAGTATTGGGTCTGGAGCTCCTGGAAGGAAAGCAAGTGGCCTTTAGCCCATATGTCCCCTAATTGCGTGATGCCGATGAGGTCCCACGGTTTAAACCCCTGCAACCCACTAACCTCCCTGAGCCAATCCCCTGCCATAGGGGAGTACACCGAGTTAGTTTACGCGTCCACCCAGTGTGGCGCAACGAGGCCCGCCAGGCCAGGAACACGGAACGGGTCGCCTCGGGTAATCGGGACGGGACGGGTCGTCCATATAGCATTGCTTGGATTGCCGGCAGTCCCAGCTCACTCAGCTCAAGCCGATATGCTGGATCGGACCAGCCACCGTTAAACCAGTCGTGAACCACCAGGAGGCGTGCAGCCAGAAAGTAAAGATATAGGTGTGTCATTCCCATGCCCCCGTCGAAGGAGGGGATCCGGCAAGTAGACAAGGCTAGGCGAGCCCTTCCCCCGCTCCAAAGGAACTTGGTGGTGATACTGTCCAGTTCCCGGAACCAGGTTCTGGGGAAGCAGAAGGGGGTATTTTGAAGGACGTATAGAAATCTGGGGAGTATCAGCATTTTAAACAAGGCGACCCTCCCCAGAGGGTTGAGAGGAAGCGTCTTCCATTTAGCGAGGTCTTCTTTGACTTTCTTAACTAGTGGAGCGACATTAAGCGCCCATCCCAGTTCAGGCAGGAGGGTGATCCATATCCCCAGGTATTTAAAGGATTGGCGCCGAAGCAGTATAGAGGATTGCCAATCGAAGCACTCCCTAGAGAGGTGCAGCGGGATCAGGACTGACTTCCCGGGGTTCAGCCGGAGCCCAGAGGCCTGTCCGAAGTAGTCTAGGGTCTGGAGGCAGTGTGCCCCGACGAAGCTGGGTCGGCCAGGAAAATCAGGACATCGTCCGCATAAAGCGCGATCTTATCCGCTTCTGTATTGGGCCATTTCCACCCAATGATACGGTCCTCCGCCCTCACCAGCGAGGCCAGGGGCTCCATGGCCAGGGCGAACAGCAGTGGTGAGAGGGGACACCCCTGTCTAGTACCTCTGCTGATAGGGAAGGCCTCTGACAGCGCGCCATTCACTAACACCCTTGCTCGCGGGTGGGCGTAAAGGACCTGAACCATGGCCCGGAATTTGGGCCCCAGTCCCATCTCGGCCATCACTTCCTGCAAGTATTCCCAATTCACCGAATCGAACGCTTTTTCAAAATCTATTGATAGGAGGGCCAAATATGGTGTGAGCAAATGTCGGTGGGCTAGGGCCAGTTGCAGTCTACGGAGACAGTGCCGGGTCCCACGTTGGGGCATGAAACCACATTGGTCCGGGTGGACCAAGGAAGCCAAATAGGGCTTTAAACGTTGGGCCAGAATTGCAGCGTACATTTTCACCTCCGTATTCAGGAGGGAGATAGGGCGGTAATCCGCACAGCAACGCGAGGGAGGCTGGGATTTCGGGAGAACCACGATAGTGGCGATGTCCGTTTCAGTCGGGAAAGAACCTCGTTCCACTGCTTCCTGGAACAAATCGGCCAGCCGGGGCGCTAGAATTTTGCGTTATGCCGCGTAATACTCTTGTGGAAGGCCATCTGGGCCCGGTGTCTTGCCCGAGGATGTATTAGAAATCGCTTCCTCGATTTCTTTAACAGAGATAGGCCGTTCCAAATCCTTTCGGGCGGTTTCTTCTAAGCAAGGAAGCCGCGCTTTACCATGCGCCAGGAGGCCGGCGAGCGAGAGGTCAGAGGCCCATGCTGTATATAGACCCCGATAATAGGAGGCGAAGGTGTTGGCCATCATCATAGGGGTGCATTGCACCGTCCCGACTTCATCTATCACCTCCGGGATGATGCGGTTCGCCTTGGGGTAGGTGGCGAGCCTATGCAGGATCGTGCCGTTCTTGTCGCCCCAGCCGTAAATCCGTGCCACCGAGGACCTCCACAAGAGCTTGGCGGCGTCCAGCGATAGTTGTTTGATCTCGTTCCGGAGGTGAGCGAGGTGCCGGGCCTGGGCGGCATCGTTGGACAGGGATACCGTTTGCTCTAGGCGAAGCGCTTGCGCCTCCCTCGAGGAAATTTCTTGCAGCTGCGCTTGCCTTTTGCTCTTGAGCTGTCCCTTCGCGACCCCCGGATGGTTGCCTTACCTGCCTCCCACAGGGTACCTGGAGAGGCCACGGAACCCTCGTTGGTGAGGAAGTAGTGCCCGAGTTCCGTCCCCACTGCCTGCTTAAATCCTTTGTCCTGGAGGAACCATGCGTTCATTCTCCATGTTTGGCGGGCGGACGCAGGGGGGGTGCCTGTACTCAGAAGCACCGGGGAGTGGTCCGAGATCCCACGCGGAAGGATGCGGACGTCAACGATCTCCGAGCATTCAGGTGCTGAGACAAAAATCGTATCTATACGCGCCTGCGTGTGGTGTGCTGCCGAGGTGTGAGTAAATTGCTGTGTGCGGGGGTGCCATATACGCCACGCATCACAGAGGCCCAACGATTCCGACCAGTTCCGGAGTTGCTTCGCTTGTGCCGTGCGGGAAACCGAAGGAGGACCTGTGGTGTCAATGGCCGGGGCTGAGACTGCGTTGAAGTCACCTCCTACAATCAAGGTGCCCAGAGGCATAGTGGTCACCAGAGCTGCGGTGTGGGTGAGAGTAGATGTTAACATCGAAGGGGGGGCATAGGCAGACACCAAATTGATAGGGACGCCGGCGAGTGAGCCACGAACTGAAACAAATGATCCCTGTGGGTCATGGGTCACCTGGGAAGCGACAAAGGGTAGCGTACGCCTCATAAGAATTGCCACCCCCGGGAGCCCCTGGTGAAGCCGGAGTGCCATATTCTGTCGTAACCATAGCGTGCCAGAAAGGGACAGTGGTTCCCGAGGAGATGTGTTTCTTGGAGCATGAGGATGTCTATGTGAAGGCGTTGTGCATAGCGCAGGACCGCCGTGCGTTTATGTCGGTCAAGAAGGCCATTAACATTCCACGATAACACGTGGAGGGAGGCCTCAAGTGTATCGCTACCAGTCATATCCGAGGGCAGTGATCTGTGAATGAACCATTTGACAGGGATGTGCACGGGTATGTGGGAGCCCGCGAATGTGTGGAAAGATGCTAGTGATAGGGCCACTCCCCTCCTTTGTATAGGGACCCTGTGTCATTCCGTGGGTGCTGATTCAAACAATCAACCAAATATTAACATAACAAAATAAACTTTCCCAAACCTCCCCGCCCCCCACCCCCCACCCTACACTTCATGAACGGAAGCATCTGTCGACCCCCCATATGAACAATACCAAACTAGAACGTTCGTGTTGGAAGCGTGGAGGACCCCTCCATAAGTTCGGATAGGTAGCGAATCTGCAACATTAGTAGGTGGTAGATGGAAAAGTCTGCCCGTGGCATGGAGCCCCAGGCGGCAGCACACCACCCCAGCGTTCAGTGATAGTTTGACAAGCCTACCATGCGCTCAAATAGTCGGAGTACGAGAGAGGTCTGAGTCCGGTTTGGGCGAGCCCATCCGGGATGGCGACGAAGGCTGCACCGGGAGATCTTCTGTGGAGCGGTGCCTGCTGCGTGGCGGGGACCCCGACTGGCTGGAGGAGTCCCGGGACCTCCGAGCCGCCACGCTCAAGGATCTGGGTGCTATTCGGGACTGGCGTCTTCTACGAGATTGCGTACGGCGCCGACCGCCGGTGCTCCTGCGACCTCGGCCCCCGGGACTGAGAGCCTCCGGGCCCCGGAAGAGGGGTCTGTCCCTGCCGGGTAGGGCGTTCCTCCGTCAGCCAAGTCCAGGCTGTTTGAGGTGAGTCGAAGAAGTGGGTTTGTCCTTGAAAGATGACTCGCAGACGTGCCGGGAATTGAAGTTGGTACTGGAGACCGAGGGCCCGTAGCTTTTGTTTAACGTTAATGTATGAGCGTCGGAGTTCCTGCACCTCCCTAGTGTAGTCGGGAAGACCATGATGGTATGGTTTTGAAACTTGAGTGGCCCTGTGATCCCGTGCGGCCCGCAGGATAGCGTCCCGGTCCTTGAAGCTAAGGATTTTCAGGATGATGGGGCGAGGCGGAGCACCCGGGGAGGCCTGGGCGCCAGGGACCTATGGGCTCTCTCCACCACAAACCACGACGATAGGGTGTCTTTAGGCATCCAGGCTGTAAACCAGTCTTCGACGAAGGTGGCCGTTTGTCCCTTCTCGACCCCTCCGGAAACCCCACCAGGCGAAGATTGTTGCGGCGGGCGCGGCTTTCAGCATCTTCGGCCCGTCGGTGAAGCTCCCTGGTGTGAACGTTGAGATGGGCCACTTGTTTCTTTAGTTGGGAGATGTCATCCTCTGCGGTGGAGATACGGGATTCGGCTTCGGTCAGCCTTGCAGTAGCGTTACGGAGGTCCTGCCGGAGGAGGGACACGTCTACTTTAACCTCCCCAATCTTCCCCTCAACGGATGCTTGGGAGGTACTGATGGCCTGAAGGATAGTAGCCAAGTCCCTGTCTGGAGGAGGAGGGAGGCCCCCTACAGCTCCCCCAGGGGGGTCCTGCTCCGAGGTAGTAAACCGGTCCATTTTCGTCTGTGTGGGAGCCGATGTGGCCTTGGAGGCCCTGTCTCTCCCCATGACCTGTATTGATTTTGATCGCTGGGCGGACGATAAGAGGTCGACACAGGGAGGGATGCAAGCCAGCCCAGGGGCCCCGCCAGGAGGCCGGGACCCCGCCGGATCACCCGAGGGTCGAGCTGTCACTCGGGGTCCAACCAAATCGCCCCGGATTACTACCCGATAAGATGGCCGATGGCGGTGACCCCAGGAGGCCCCGTCCCGTCAATGCTCCACCGCGGGCCCCCGATCCCACAGACCCAGGCCCCGTCCGTCGAACAGGGGGGGGCCCCCGCACACCCGGACCCAGGGAGATGTGCCACAGCGGGAGGGCTGAGGGGGGGAGCCCTCGATTGCGTCCTCTCACTCGCCCTGCCGCCCGTCACGACAGCCGATCACCCCCTTCACATTCAGATGGGGGATGGGGACGTCTTCAGGCCAGGGCAAGAAGCTAGCAGTGCATGCCACGAATGACCCAGAAACAGGGGCCCAGCTCCGCCCGCGGGGCAGGGCCCACCGCAGGCTCCCCCGTCCCTCACCAGGCCCTCACCGTCCGCAGTCCTGGCTTCGCTGACCCGGGAGCAGCCCCTGATGGTAAGAGGCACGCACCCACCCGGGATAGAAAGGGAGGGGGGTTTGGGGGGCACCAGCAGTAATATCCCCCAGTCCACTGCCCGATCCGGCAGCCGATCCCCCGCCCCACTCACCGGATGATGCGGGTACCCCCAGGAGCGCTGCTCAGTAAATCCGGGCCCAGGACAACAGGAACAGGCCACCAATGCAGGCCCCAACTCGTGGCCGCCAATCCGGGCAGGGGGGGGACGCGTTTGGCAGCGTCACTGCCCGACCCGGCAGTCGGTCCCAGCAGGATCTGCGGTAGGGGCCCCGGCCCAGGGCCGATCCAGTCGTCCTCGCTATGCCTCACCTCCCGCCAGCTGCGCCGCCGGCCGATCGGGGGAAGGACGCGGGGCAGGATCCGCGATGCCGCTCACTTCGGGTCTGTGGGCGGGCGGGACCGCAGTGCTCACCAGAGCCGTCCCTACCCGCCAATCTTCAAGACATCGGCCGCCCGGCCGCTTTGTTCACGGGGCCCTCCCGCACCCCCGCCCCCTCCGAGTCTCCCAGCGCCACCAGCAGGGCGCCGCCGCCGCCGGGAGAGCAGGCCGCCGCAGGCCGCCGTCCGCACCAGCCACACCAGCCCCTCACCGAGGTTCCGGGTTCCAGCAAAAGGATGCCACCGCACCGGGGGGGCTCCCCCACTCAGGCAGAGCTCGCAGCAGAGTGCCGATACGGGCAGGAGTCGAGGCGGATGACGGAGGGGTCCGGAGCACTCTTAGAGTGCGACCGCCATCTTGACGCCTCAGGCCACGCCCTCGGAAAATATAGCTTTTAAGTTGGTTAGTAGCTATAGTTGAATTTCTTTTGTTTGACAATATTTATTTCAAAGTTTAGGTCTTATTTCCCGGGTAGTATTCTAGGACTAAATACATTGCTCTCCTAACTCATGTCCTATACCATTAGAGTCAATTTGCCTATCACAGTTCTACAATACTGCTCTTCACCATACCATAACCTAAAGTATTATATAGTAAGTGGGGTTGCAGATCTCCCTAAAAATGGTTGAACAACATATCCTTACTAAAGGCTCGTTTTGATGTTAAAATGTGCCAGCAATAAGAAAATATCATCACTGCTCACTTGTAATATCTCTCTACAAGCATGTAATGACATCATGGTGCTTGCTTGTCTGCAACTGCCAATTTAAGGACTCCCCTCCTTCTGTAGACGTGACCTCGATCGCTGTACAATTTTCTACCTACTCGGTGTGATTGAGTGGACTGTGCATGCGTACACCTGCCCCTGCCTTCTCTGTGAGTGGCGGGAGCTGCAAACAGGCTCCTCATGCTGTCGTCCGCAATGTCTGATTTGCAGAGCATCTGATAAGCTTCCATAGCCTCTGCCAATGTCTGGATCTGGGAGCAGGTAGACATAGCCTTCGGCTGTCCAGTCCCATTCTGGCTGCCCCCTCAATGTCCGGGCTCTTTTGCACATAGCAGGCCTACCTATCTGTGAGTTCCTAAGACAGGAGAGGCTGCCTGTAGAGCCCTGAGGCAGAAGATACATAAGGCCTACTGATAGGCTATAACTTAAACACAGGGGCAAGGGCCAAATTAGTATATGGAATAACATACCCCAACTGTAAATTTAAATGTAAATTGAAGTCGCCTCAGAGTTCCATGCCCTTGTAAAGACACTTCGACTTAGCTTCATGCCTCTGTATGGTCATGTAACAGCTCAGTGATTTGCAATCCATTGGAGTGTACAGATGGGGTGCATTAGTTCATATATCACTTTAAGTTATTGATGTTTGAAGGTTTCAGAAGTTTCACTAAAAAGTAGTTTCTCTAAAAAAAAACTCCCATTTATTCATTATGCTGCTACTTTGCTCTAGGGGTTAGGGTTGGCAGGACGTGGTGTGGTATTTGCAGTAGCGGCTGGTGTTGTCGAAAAGTGGCGAGAACAGGCTTAAGGGGTCAGGGGACGACAGAAGTCAAGTGACAAAATAAAAAAATTAACTTACCTGAAGGAAGTGACCCGATTAGGGCCACCCCGGTCACTCACAACCACCTCTCAGCTTTCCATACAAATGAAGAGTCGGTCAGACAGTAGAGAATACAAACCAAAAGTATTTATTAGGAGTACACTCGAGTGGAGTCCGGTCTGACCAGCCTCCTTAGATTGCTGCAGAGGGAATGACTTCTGCCAACATGGTAACACATAATGTACATCTCCAGAACCACTAAAGACACGCCCAGACTGGAAATTTCCAGTTGGTAGCTGATGAACAAAGGAGGTACTGAAGGATGAGCTGCAATCCTGGGACCGGGTACATGCTATCTCAGCGTCAAGGTTACTCTGACTGCGTCCCACCGGTCTAAGGGTGGGAGCAGGCCTATCTAGTGGGAAAGGTATGCGATGACAAAAACAGTCTATTCATTAGTACAGCAAAGCTCAACCTTGGAGAAATGCAAAAAAAAAAGAAAACAATATCGAAGCTGCTTTTGAGGCAGACAGAGTGAGACAGAAGTTAGTTTCGATCATGGTTCAAAATGGCGACTCAACTTAAAATGGTGCAGCGAATGCTAACTTTACATAGAGCAATATGTAAGCCAAACTAGTGCATAACATTTACATTTCAACAGACCCTCCTTTTAGCAGGAGCTAACTATTTGAAGTTGAGAGAATATGGAATATAGCATGGCATGTATATAATAAATGATCTTCAGAATTCAGAGCAATCCATGTATTCAGCATCAAGGGAAATTGAGTCCTCGAATATACCCTTGTCTATCTGCATAAAACTGTCTATTTATTTCTGAGTCATAATCACAGCATGAGTATTGTGGGTGGGTGTCTTCTGCTTTGGGGTGAGAAGTGTAACACAATAAGAGCAACAGGCTGGGAGACATTGTATACAGATGCAACAGGTGAGGAAAATACCAGCGATTATGGCCAGGAAAGCAAGGATCTTCCAACTCCAGGACGTAAACAGACCCCAAAACCACCCAGATAGGGTCCAAGTACCATTTTTCTGGTGAATGTCGGAGGAGAGTCTGTGTAGTTTCTGTATGGCAGCATATACGTTGGGGGCGTGGTCAGGTATATATACACAACAGCTACTACCAATGATGCGACAGGCCCCTCCCCGATCAGCAAGGATGACGTCTAACACCATACGGTTTTGTAAGGTAACGAGTCTCGTAGCCTGAAGCTCAGCAGTGATATTGGTCAGAATCCCTGCTGATGTATTAATGACCCCTTCTACAACTCTCGTGAGCCGACGAATGTTAAGGCTATTGGACATGGGACCCCAAAAAGGTACAATACCTTTCATGGCATCCTCAAACTGCCGCAAAGTGGTATCTGTCTGATCTATATCTTTTGTGTCAATAACCCTTCTCACCCGGGACAAGTACACACTTCTGCGCTGCAGCCGATGGTCCTTATGGTAATTGGGCGGAGCGACATACACTGGGGGAAGAAGGAAAGAGAGGTAACATCTATCTGACCATCCCCTAGGCAGCCAGACATAAGCCTGAAATCCACAAATGAAGTAGACATTAGGGGGCAAAACCAAGGGTGGACTATTAATCGTGCTAAGTGGGAACGTAAAATTACATTTGCTGTCCCCCACCTCTACCTCCCCCGTCCCTGAACACAGAAAGCAGCTGTGGAGCTGGCCACAGACACCGGTATTGGCTTATCCCTAGTCACATTACGGTCTTGGAAGGAGCGGAAGTACTCAGAGGTGTTAAATGTCTGGAAATCAGCCATTTCCATTTGAAGCCATGTGCTATTCTTCACCTTATCATACTTGCGCATACAAGAGTCTGGGGACAAAGTACCAGAGATGTTTAATCCTGCCTTGTCTATGGGAATAAACCCATGATGGAAACGTATATAATCAGTCACAGTGTTAGAATCTGCAGGGGTCATAATCTGACGGGAGTGGTGGTGGAAATGGTGGTGTACCATTACAAGCAATTCAAACCAGCCCTCGCAACTTCCAAGGTATTACAAAGGCATTGACAGTAGAATATCTCTCTTATGAGTGACTAAGGGGAGCAATTCACAGACCCAACAATTTGTTGTGTTAGACACGTCATGAGCTTGGTGCAACATTTGTATAAAAACATTATCAGTGTAGGTCTTTCGGTGTTCTCCCTTGTGAGGAGCCAAAGTGATAAACATGTGTTCAGGAGGAACGGGTGTTGTACCAACAAGGGAATGCACAGGATACTTCTCATCCAGAAAGTAAGATATCCCTAGTACAATTATTAGTGTAATAACAACTATTGATGCAAAAACTATTTTACATTTCGTGGACCAACCCCGCTCTGGACGCGGAGGTGCAAACGGTTGTTCTTCCTCGTAAATGGGTCGACCAAATGGATACATCGCAAAACAAGGGAAAGAGAATGCAATGAAACTGTTCCCAGTGTCCGTCTGAGCCTCACTGGTAGACTCCTATTGTTCATCAACGTTGGCACTTTTGAGCACCGGTGGTGGAGCTGTCCGATCCTAGCTCTTGAAGAAATCCCACATCACACAGGATAAATGTACCCCCCTCCAGGGGAGCACGTTCGATCTATCCTGACCATTGTCCGAACACTGCACCAATCTCGCCTCTCCCTAAACTACTGTTGCCTGCCTTGTCGAGTCCATCCCTGCTAATCTGACTTCTCCTTTGGTGCACTGTTCCTCTGTCAGGGGCGCAAATTGTACCTAGCTACTCCAGGCACAGAAGGGTCAGTAACAAGGGGCTCAGACACAGAGGGGCCAGTAGAGTGGGGCTCTTGAATTGCCTTAATCTCCGGGGGCACTGCCGCATTTTGCACCTTCTCATTTTCTGCCTCTGTTTGGGTCCATATGAGTTTAGCATCCGAAAAGGGGACGAACCGTGGGACTTGCTCCCACTCCGAGTCCCCTATACCATCTCTGACCCACTTATCATAAGGTAAGGGTAGAAGCACTTTGCGGTAGTGTTGACTATGAATCCAGTTCTTTCGGCCTGTGACCTTGACTGCAGTGCAGGTGGCAAGGAGCACCTGGACTGGCCCCTTCCACCTCGGCTCCAAGTTCTTCTTTCTCTGGAAATTTTGGATTAATATATAATCTCCAGGCTGAATATCATGTCCTGGCCCCTCAGGTACTGGCGGGAGGGAATCCTGGCTCTGTTGGTGAATAGAACGCAGACTTTTAGTTAACTCATACAGATAGTCCACTAAAAGAGGATATTCAATTTCAGAAAACCTACGAGGACGTGGGACGCCCCAGACATTTGCCGGGCACCCGAACACAACCTCGTAGGGGGGCAGTCCTGTCCTAGAATGTGCTGTTGTTCTTGTGGACAAAAGGGCTAATGGTAAAGCATCTGGCCACTGCAACCCTGTGCTTTCCTGAATCTTTGCCAGTTTCAGTTTGAGAGTATCATTGTACTTCTCAACCAAACCTGCGGACTGGGGGTGATTTGCAGCATGAAATTTTTGTCTGATATGTAGTCCCTCGCAAACTAACTGAATCACTTTAGCGTTAAAGTGGCTGCCATTGTCACTCCACATCAAACGGGGCAAGCCGAAGCGAGGACAGAACTCCTTCAGGAGTACTTTTGCAGTCGCTATGGCTGTGTTTTCTTTCGTGGGATAGGCCTCAACCCATTTGCTAAATGCACAAACAACCACCAACACATATTTCAAATTGTTGACTCGATCCATTTCTATGTAATCTATCTGAAGGACCTCAAAAGGGAAAGTGGGAGGTGCAAAATTACCAGGTGGCGTAGGGTTACCTTTTCCAGGATTGTGCATCATGCACACCATACAATATTTGACCAAATGAGCAGCAGTCTTTGGGATATTATCATTTTGCCATACAGGGTCCAGCAACTTACAAATACCCTTAGCACTGATATGAGCTGGCCCATGTGCCATGGTGGCTATGGGAAGAACATATGCATCTGGAAGCATCCATCTCTGTTTCCCTGATTTATCAGTCTAACACCCCTCCTAATCCAAACGTGCTGTGCTTTCCTGCCATATTGCTAATTCCTCAATTGTTGCCTCACTCTGTATCTCCTTGACATTTTCCAGCGTATCCTCAAACATGATGACCTCGGGCACCCACCTAGCGGGACAAACATCCTTTTCATCTTCGTTCGGGCTGTCTCTTTAGCTATGCGCAAATGCGTTCAAATTACCCACATTGTCAGTAATTGTCTTGTGGGCGCTGCACTTTACTATTGCTAATTTCTTGGGGAGTGTCAAAGCCGATAAAAGCCTATGTATGAGGGGACCATGTTGGACCTTCATCCCATGGGAAGTGAGAAACCCTCTCTCTGCCCAGAGCCATCCAAAATTATGGGTGACTCCGAACGTGTACTGACTGTCAGTATAGACATTGACAGCCAGTCCCTCACTCAACTCACAGGCTCGAATAAGGGCAACAAGCTCTGCAGCTTGGGCCAACTGATAGGGAACTTGTGACGAATCAACTACCGTGCACAGTGTAGTTATTGCATATGGTGCAGTGGTGGTGCCATCTGGTAATTTGAAACGAGAGCCATCAACATATAGTTCCCCTTGGGGGTCAGATAAGGGAACATCAGTCAAGTCTACCCATCCCTTCGTCTCTTCCTCAGACCGAAAAATGCAATCATGTATGTCAATTTCCTCACTCTCAGAAGGGAGGAGCAGTAACGTGGCTGGGTTCAGAGTGGCACATCTTTTAATCGTGACTTGTGGTGCAAAGAGAGTTAGCTCATAACCAGTTAGACGTGCACTGGTGAGGTGCTGCCTCTTGGTCTTGTTCAAAAGGGTATCCACAGCATGGGGGACCATGACTGTGAGGTCAGTATCAAGTACGAGCCCAGCCGATTGCCTTATAGAGACGGCCACAGCCACAACCGCTCTTAGACCGCTCGCGAGGGCTCTTGCGACAGGGTCAAGAAAAGCAGAACAATAAGCACACGGCCGTTGCTTACCTCCAAAGGCCTGTGTTAAGACAGAGAGCGCACAGCCAGGCGTCTCTTGTACGTACAGCACGAACGGCTTCGCATAGTCAGGCGTACCAAGCACAAGCGCAGAGCAAAGCGCAACTTTTAGTTGCTCAAAAGACTGCTGACATTCAGGCGTCCATGGCAAGGGTTCATGCACATCTTTAGTGGTTAGTGCCAGAAGGGGCTTTGTTAGTAACGAGTAGTTAGGGATCCATTGGCGACAATAGGAAGTAATGCCATTAAAAGCGTGCACATCCCTCTGAATTTTAGGGATAGGCATTTTAACAATGGCACTGATGCTCTCTGGGGTCAATCTCCTACCCTCCTTCGACAGTAGGTGACCTAAGTAGGTGACCTCCTGTCGACAATATTGAAATTTGGAAAGGGACACTTTATGTCTGTGGTGTGCCAAATGCAACAACAATTTAACCGTACTGTCTTTGCAACCCTTTTCAGTATCAGAGGCGTTGAGAAGGTCATCTACATATTGGAGCAATACATTACCTGAAGGAAGCGTGAGGGAGTCCAATTGTGCTTTCAAAGCCTGACTATATATACTAGGGCTCTCAGTTTAGCTCTGGGGAGCTCGACAGAATCTAAAGCTTCTGCCAGCGAGTGTGAAACCGAACAAGTGCCTACTGTCTGGATGGATCGGAATACTGAAGAATGGATTTTTCAGAACAATGACAGAAAAGAATTTAGCAGAGGAAGGAATCATCGTCAGAAGAGCAGTAATGTCAGGGACCACTGGGAACTGAGGAACCACTATTTGATTAATTTCGCGTAAGTCAATCACAAAACGATAAACATCAGGATGATCCTCAGAGGAACCCGAAGGTGCCCTCTTAAGAATGGGAAGAATAGGGCTATTACACACATTAGCAGACGTCTCTTCAACAACTCCTGAAGCAATCAGATCCTGTATAATCTGCAACAAGGCTCGTTCCCCCACTTGCGGTATTTTGTACTGAGGAATACGAGGCAAAATGGCATTATCTTTCATTTTAATGGAAACCGGAGGTATCTGCAATAGTCCTATGTCCGTGTCACCCGTTGCCCACAACGTGGGCGGCATGTCCTTAAATTCAGCAGAAAGGGGCGCATCTTTGAACAAACACTGCTTAGTGCTGACCACATTCGGACCCATTGTCATGTAGACACCTTCCGGGGAACAATAAATGGTCGCATGCAACTTTTTAATAAATCTAAGCCCATCAAATTTTCTCCGCAATTAGATGTCAACAAAAATGGCGAATCTACTGTAAAAGGACCTATAGTCAGTGTAAGAGGTTTTGAACTGGGGCTCACAACCGGTACACCAAAAAATCCTACCGAAACATTGTTATGGCCAGACAGAGCTGTCCCGGGGACCAGTGAACGAGAAATAGAGCTATTCATTGCACCTGTATCCACCAAATATTCCTTAGCTGAGCCATGCAAATCTGCAGTAACGTAAGGACCGCGCTGATCTACAGGTATCTGAACTGGTACCCTCACTCTGTCCCTGGCTGTCCTAGTTTTGAGACATTCCTGTCACCTTTTCTATGTCATAATCATCTTGGTAGTACTGCTTGCCCTTAGGGTCATCAAAGTAGTTCATGTCAGCGTGACCCTGCGAAGTCCCAACTGATGAACTCTGTCCCGGCCACCGTCTCCGCGACCCTGTCCACGAGATCCTCGTCCCCTTGGGACCGCCACCTGCAAAAGCACAGGACACTTGCTGCACCAGTGTCCCTCCTCCTTACAGTACGCACACTGGTTCGGCCCCACAGACGTAGTATTCCCACCTGTACGAGGAAGCTGTCGGGCCGTACCACCACGTCCTCTACCATTCCCTCGAGAAGCCTGTTGCAACAACACCTTCGTCTTCAATTCTTTATGCTTTTTCTCCACCTTCTCCTTCTCCTCATTTTCCCTGTGCTCATAATACTGTCCCATACTCAGAATTACAGAAGGGGAGGAGGTAGTCCAAGTGCTCTCCGAGGCCTGCAGCCGAGTCGCGATCTCAGGAAGCAGGTTCGTAACAAATCTATTAACGAACAGTTGGACACCCACCTCCACCGACAAATCCTGGCCACTAAAATCCCAAAACACGCCTTCAAACCGAGTGAAAAAATCAGACAACTTTCATCTTTCTTTTGACGACATGCCGTTAACCCCTTCGCTGCTAGGCCTTTTCCCCTCCTGTGCTAAGCCTTTTTTTGGCTATTTGGGGTAGTGCGCGCTTAGGCCCCTGTAACTTTTTGACCACATAAGGTATCCATGCCAAATTTGCGTCCTTTTTTTCTAACATCATGGGGATTGTAAAGGTACCCAGGGTTTGTGGATTCCCCTGGAGGGGACCCAGAAATTAGTCAAAATACAGCTAAATTTTGTTTTTATTGGGAAAAATGCGAAAAAAGGGCTACAGATGAAAGCGTCTTGATTTTTCCCTGCAAATGGCATCAAAAAGGGGTTGTGGTGCTGAAATCACCATCTTCCCAGCTTTCAGGGACAAGCAGACTTTTGTCAGAAAACCAACTTTTTTTACACAGTTTTGGCATTTTTCTGGGACATAGCCTATTTTTGCTATTTTTTGTGCTTTCAACCTCCTTTCAGTTAATGGTAGAAATGGGTATGAAACCAATAATGGATCCTGGAAAGCCATACATTTCTGTAAAGTAGACAAAATTCTGAATTCAGCAAGGGGTCATTTGTGTAGATCCTTAAAGTTTTCCTTATAGAAACTAACAGTTAAATAAAGGAAAAATTGAAAATTAGTTGAAAAAAACAGCCATTTGTGTCAACGTTTTCACCTGTAACTTCTTCTAATTATGACAGCTATTTGAAGGCAATATACCGTTATATCCGCTGGACCTTTCTGGTTGTGGGGATATATAGGACTTGTAGGTTCACCAAGAACCCGACGAACCCAGAGCCAATAATTGAGCAGCATCTTGCAATGGTTTTTTATTATGTACCGGGTATATAGCAATTATTTTGGGAAAAATGTATACATGGAAAAATTGTTATGAAAGACACCTATGTATTTCTGAAATGGGAACAAAATGTAGATTTTAGAAACAGTAGATATTTGCACATTTCCGAAATTGGGAGTACCCATACTAGCATGAGAATTATAGGTCATTTTTCAAAATGACTTATTTTTTACACATTGTCTTTCATTTGGAAGGCAGAAATGCATCGAAAGTCAATAGGTAATAACAGTTGCTCTACAATTCTGTGTTACCCTAAGTCTCCCGATAAAAATGGTACCTCACTTGTGTGGGTAGCCCTTGTGCCCACAACAGGAAATGGCTCAAAATGCAACGTGGACGTACCACATTTTCACAATGAAAATTACCCTTTTTTGCAAAGTGCCTAGGTGTAGTTTTTGAACCCTAGCTCTGCCGGCACCTAGGGAAACCTAGCAAACCTATACATTTTTGAAAACTAGACACCCAGGGGAATCCAGGATGGGGTGACTTGACTGCCTCCCACCAGGTTCTGTTACCCAGAATCCCTTGCAAACATAAAAATTGTCAAAAAAACCACATTTTCCCCACATTTCTGTGGTGGAAAGTTCTGGAATCTGCGTGGATCCACAAATTTCCACCCACCCCGCGTTCCCCAAAGTCTTACAAGAAAAATGGTACCTCACTTGTGTGGGTCGGCCTAGTGCCTGCGACAGGAAACGGCGCAAAACGCAACATGGTCACACCTCAATTTCGCAGTGAAAAATGACCCTTTTTGGCAAAGTGCCTAGCTGTAGTTTTTGAACCCTACCTCTGCCGGCACCTAGGGAAACCTAGCAAACCTATACATTTTTGAAAACTAGACACCCAGGGGAATCCAGGATGGGGTGACTTGACTGCCTCCCACCAGGTTCTGTTACCCAGAATCCCTTGCAAACATAAAAAATTGTCAAAAAAACACATTTTCCCCACATTTCTGTGGTGGAAAGTTCTGGAATCTGCGTGGATCCACAAATTTCCACCCACCCCGCGTTCCCCAAAGTCTTACGAGAAAAATGGTACCTCACTTGTGTGGGTCGGCCTAGTGCCTGCGACAGGAAACGGCGCAAAACGCAACGTGGTCACACCTCAATTTCGCAGTGAAAAATGACCCTTTTTGGCAAAGTGCCTAGCTGTAGTTTTTGAACCCTACCTCTGCCGGCACCTAGGGAAACCTAGCAAACCTATACATTTTTGAAAACTAGACACCCAGGGGAATCCAGGATGGGGTGACTGGACTGCCTCCCACCAGGTTCTGTTACCCAAAATCCCTTGCAAACATAAAAAATTGTCAAAATACCACATTTTCCCCACATTTCTGTGGTGGAAAGTTCTGGAATCTGCGTGGATCCACAAATTTCCACCCACCCCGCGTTCCCCAAAGTCTTACAAGAAAAATGGTACCTCACTTGTGTGGGTCGGCCTAGTGCCTGCGACAGGAAACGGCGCAAAACGCAACGTGGTCACACCTCAATTTCGCAGTGAAAAATGACCCTTTTTGGCAAAGTGCCTAGCTGTAGTTTTTGAACCCTACCTCTGCCGGCACCTAGGGAAACCTAGCAAACCTATACATTTTTGAAAACTAGACACCCAGGGGAATCCAGGATGGGGTGACTTGACTGCCTCCCACCAGGTTCTTTTACCCAGAATCCCTTGCAAACATAAAAAATTGTCAAAAAACACATTTTCCCCACATTTCTGTGGTGGAAAGTTCTGGAATCTGCGTGGATCCACAAATTTCCACCCACCCCGCGTTCCCCAAAGTCTTACAAGAAAAATGGTACCTCACTTGTGTGGGTCGGCCTAGTGCCTGCGACAGGAAACGGCGCAAAACGCAACGTGGTCACACCTCAATTTCGCAGTGAAAAATGACCCTTTTTTGGCAAAGTGCCTAGCTGTAGTTTTTGAACCCTACCTCTGCCGGCACCTAGGGAAACCTAGCAAACCTATACATTTTTGAAAACTAGACACCCAGGGGAATCCAGGATGGGGTGACTTGACTGCCTCCCACCAGGTTCTGTTACCCAGAATCCCTTGCAAACATAAAAAATTGTCAAAAAAACACATTTTCCCCACATTTCTGTGGTGGAAAGTTCTGGAATCTGCGTGGATCCACAAATTTCCACCCACCCCGCGTTCCCCAAAGTCTTACGAGAAAAATGGTACCTCACTTGTGTGGGTCGGCCTAGTGCCTGCGACAGGAAACGGCGCAAAACGCAACGTGGTCACACCTCAATTTCGCAGTGAAAAATGACCCTTTTTGGCAAAGTGCCTAGCTGTAGTTTTTGAACCCTACCTCTGCCGGCACCTAGGGAAACCTAGCAAACCTATACATTTTTGAAAACTAGACACCCAGGGGAATCCAGGATGGGGTGACTGGACTGCCTCCCACCAGGTTCTGTTACCCAGAATCCCTTGCAAACCTAAAAAATTGTCAAAAAAACCACATTTTCCCCACATTTCTGTGGTGGAAAGTTCTGGAATCTGCGTGGATCCACAAATTTCCACCCACCCCGCGTTCCCCAAAGTCTTCTGAGAAAAATGGTACCTCACTTGTGTGGGAGGCCCAAGTACCCGCGACAGGCAAGGGCCCACAACGTAGTGAGGCGACCTCAAAATGGCCTTTCACAAAACGACCTGGTTTTGCAAGGGGGTCACCTGGGTTTTTGGCCCCGTGCTCGGCGGCCATCTAGGGAAACCTACCAAACCCACACATTTCTGAAAAGTAGACACCCGGGGGCTTCCAGGGAGGTATGGCTTGCGTGGATCCCCCAACGTTTCCTTACCCAGAATCCCCTGCAAACCTCAATTTTAGCTGAAAAAATCACTTTTTTCATACATTTTTGTGTGGGAAAGTGTGGCATCACTGGCCTCACACAAATTTCCTACCACCCAGCGTTCCCCCAGGTCTCCCGATAAAAATGGTGCCTCACTTGTGTGGGAGGCCCAAGTACCCGCGACAGGCAAGGGCCCACAACGTAGTGAGGCGACCTCAAAATGGCCTTCACAAAACGACCTGGTTTTGCAAGGGGGATCAGCTGGGTTTTGGCCCCGTGCTCGGCGGCCATCTAGGAAACCTACCAAACCCACACATTTCTGAAAAGTAGACACCCGGGGCTTCAGGAGGTATGGCTTGCGTGGATCCCCAACGTTTCCTTACCCAGAATCCCCTGCAAACCTCAATTTTAGCTGAAAAAATCACTTTTTCACACATTTTTGTGTGGGAAAGTGTGGCATCACTGGCCTCACACAAATTTCCTACCACCCAGCGTTCCCCAGGTCTCCCGATAAAAATGGTGACTCACTTGTGTGGGAGGCCCAAGTACCCGCGACAGGCAAGGGCCCACAACGTAGTGAGGCGACCTCAAAATGGCCTTTCACAAAACGACCTGGTTTTGCAAGGGGTCACCTGGGTTTTTGGCCCCGTGCTCGGCGGCCATCTAGGGAAACCTACCAAACCCACACATTTCTGAAAAGTAGACACCCGGGGCTTCCAGGGAGGTATGGCTTGCGTGGATCCCCAACGTTTCCTTACCCAGAATCCCTGCAAACCTCAATTTTAGCTGAAAAATCATTTTTCACACATTTTTGTGTGGGAAAGTGTGGCATCACTGGCCTCACACAAATTTCCTACCACCCGCGTTCCCCAGGTCTCCCGATAAAAATGGTGCCTCACTTGTGTGGGAGGCCCAAGTACCCGCGACAGGCAAGGGCCCACAACGTAGTGAGGCGACCTCAAAATGGCCTTTCACAAAACGACCTGGTTTTGCAAGGGGGTCACCTGGGTTTTGGCCGTGCTCGGCGGCCATCTAGGGAAACCTACCAAACCCACACATTTCTGAAAAGTAGACACCCGGGGCTTCCAGGAGGTATGGCTTGCGTGGATCCCCAACGTTTCCTTACCCAGAATCCCCTGCAAACCTCAATTTTAGCTGAAAAATCACTTTTTTCACACATTTTGTGTGGGAAAGTGTGGCATCACTGGCCTCACACAAATTTCCTACCACCCAGCGTTCCCCAGGTCTCCCGATGAAAATGGTGCCTCACTTGTGTGGGAGGCCCAAGTACCCGCGACAGGCAGGGCCCACAACGTAGTGAGGCGACCTCAAAATGGCCTTTCACAAAACGACCTGGTTTTGCAAGGGGGTCACCTGGGTTTTGGCCCGTGCTCGGCGGCCATCTAGGGAAACCTACCAAACCCACACATTTCTGAAAAGTAGACACCCGAGGCTTCCAGGGAGGTATGGCTTGCGTGGATCCCCCAACGTTTCCTTACCCAGAATCCCTGCAAACCTCAATTTTAGCTGAAACAAATCACTTTTTCACACATTTTTGTGTGGGAAAGTGTGGCATCACTGGCCTCACACAAATTTCCTACCACCCAGCGTTCCCCAGGTCTCCCGATAAAAATGGTGCCTCACTTGTGTGGGAGGCCCAAGTACCGCGACAGGCAAGGGCCCACAACGTAGTGAGGCGACCTCAAAATGGCCTTTCACAAAACGACCTGGTTTTGCAAGGGGGTCACCTGGGTTTTGGCCGTGCTCGGCGGCCATCTAGGAAAACCTACCAAACCCACACATTTCTGAAAAGTAGACACTCGGGGGCTTCCAGGGAGGTATGGCTTGCGTGGATCCCCCAACGTTTCCTACCCAGAATCCCCTGCAAACCTCAATTTTAGCTGAAAAATCACTTTTTCACACATTTTTGTGTTTAAAGTGTGGCATCACTGGCCTCACACAAATTTCCTACCACCCAGCGTTCCCCCAGGTCTCCCGATAAAAATGGTGCCTCACTTGTGTGGGAGGCCCAAGTACCCGCGACAGGCAAGGGCCCAAAACATTTTTTGATAGGCAATGTTGATGTTGCCTCAAAACGTTTTGTGTCCTTGCATGTCGCTGGTACTTGGGCCTCCCACACAAGTGAGGCACCATTTTTATCGGGAGACCTGGGAGAACGCTGGGTGGGAAATTTGTGTGAGGCCAGTGATGCCACACTTTCCCACACAAAAATGTGTGAAAAAGTGATTTTTCAGCTAAAATTGAGGTTTGCAGGGAATTCTGGGTAAGGAAACGTTGGGGATCCACGCAAGCCATACCTCCCTGGAAGCTCCCGGTGTCTACTTTTCAGAAATGTGTGGGTTTGGTAGGTTTCCTAGATGGCCGCCGAGCACGGGGCCAAAACCCAGGTGACTTCCCTGCAAAACCAGGTGGTTTTGTGAAAGGCCATTTTGAGGTCGCTCAATACGCTATGGGCCCTTGCCTGTCGCGGGTACTTGGGCCTCCCACACAAGTGAGGCACCATTTTATCGGAGACCTGAGGAACGCTGGGTGGTAGGAAATTTGTGGAGGCCAGTGATGCCACACTTTCCCACACAAAAATGTGTGAAAAAGTGATTTTTTCAGCTAAAATTGAGGTTTGCAGGGGATTCTGGGCAAGGAAACGTTGGGGGATCCACGCAAGCCATACCTCCCTGGAAGTCCCCGGTGTCTACTTTTCAGAAATGTGTGGGTTTGGTAGGTTTCCTAGATGGCCGCCGAGACAGGCCAAAAACCCAGGTGACTTCCTGCAAAACCAGGTGGTTTTGTGAAAGGCCATTTTGAGGTCGCCTCAATACGTTATGGGCCCTTGCTTGTCGCGGGTACTTGGGCCTCCCACACAAGTGAGGCACCATTTTTATCGGGAGACCTGGGGGAACGCTGGGTGGTAGGAAATTTGTGTGAGGCCAGTGATGCCACACTTTCCCACACAAAAATGTGTGAAAAAAGTGATTTTTTCAGCTAAAATTGAGGTTTGCAGGGGATTCTGGGTAAGGAAACGTTGGGGGATCCACTCAAGCCATACCTCTCTGGCAGCCCCCGGGTGTCTACTTTTCAGAAATGTGTGAGTTTGGTAGGTTTCCTAGATGGCCGCCGAGCACAGGGCCAAAACCCAGGTGACTCCCTTGCAAAACCAGGTGGTTTTGTGAAAGGCCATTTTGAGGTCGCCTCAATACGTTGTGGGCCCTTGCCTGTCGCGGGTACTTGGGCCTCCCACACAAGTGAGGCACCATTTTTATCGGGAGACCTGGGGAACGCTGGGTGGTAGAAAATTTGTGTGAGGCCAGTGATGCCACACTTTCCCACACAAAAATGTGTAAAAGTGATTTTTTCAGCTAAAATTGAGGTTTGCAGGGATTCTGGTAGGAAACGTTGGGGGATCCACGCAAGCCATACCTCCCTGGAAGCCCCCGGGTGTCTACTTTTCAGAAATGTGTGGGTTTGGTAGGTTTCCCTAGATGGCCGCCGAGCACAGGCCAAAACCCAGGTGACTCCCTTGCAAAACCAGGTCGTTTTGTGAAAGGCCATTTTGAGGTCGCCTCAATACGTTGTGGGCCCTTGCCCATCGCGGGTACTTGGGCCTCCCACACAAGTGAGGCACCATTTTTATCGGGAGACCTGGGGGAACGCTGGGTGGTAGGAAATTTGTGTGAGGCCAGTGATGCCACACTTTCCCACACAAAAATGTGTGAAAAAGTGATTTTTTCAGCTAAAATTGAGGTTTGCAGGGATTCTGGTAAGGAAACGTTGGGGGATCCACGCAAGCCATACCTCCCTGGAAGCCCCCGGGTGTCTACTTTTCAGAAATGTGTGGGTTTGGTAGGTTTCCTATGTGGCCGCCGAGCCCCGGGCCAAAACCCAGGTGACCCCCTTGCAAAACCAGGTCATTTTGAGATAATGTGTTGTTTATTTCTGCAGCGTGAAAATTTTGGCACAATATTGCAAGGAAAATGTGACAGACATTTTGAGGTTTGCAGGACATTGTGGGTACCATAACTTGTTGGGATCCACAAGAGAGATATCACCATGTACTCCCATGGGTGTTTCGCTTACGACAATATCTACAGTTGGTAGGTTATTCTTAGACGGAATGTACACCTTGGCAGACAGACTAAAAAGACAAAGATTACTGCACAGCCATCTATTCCTCAAGCACACACACATACTGGTTGGATTTGGCACGAGGGCAAGTGATGGTTCAGTATATACAATTTTATTAACAAGAGATTTCACAAAAATGAAATGCACTGTCAATAATTGAAAGGACAAAAACGGAACCAGTGACTCGCACCTCGTGAGCTGTAAAGCCACGTCAAGGCCCCAACCGCTTTACAGGCCATTCACACACCTTTCATACGTGATACACACAAGACCATTCACACCCCCAGGCACGAAACAAACACATTACAACATTCACAAAAAGGGACAAGGTACACCCTGCTTGAGAAAGACAAAAAAAAATATTACTGCACAGCCATCTAATCCTCAAGCACACACACACATACTGGTTGGATTTGGCACGAGGGTGAGTGATGGTTCAGTATATACAATTGTATTAACAAGTGATTTCACAAAAATGAAATGCACTGTTAATAATTGAAAGGACGAGAAACTGAACCATTGCCTCACAGCTCGTGAGCTGTAAAGCCACGACAAGGCACCAACCTCTTTACAGGCCATTCATACACCTTTCATACGTGTGACAAATACAAAACCATTCACAACACCAGCCGCGGGCCCATCACATTACAACACTCACACCAGCAGACAGCGCCATTCAAGGGCCCATCACTTTCACACGCCCACATTCCTAACACAGCAACCACACAAGCTGATGGATTGCATGGAGTGTCGCCGGCTAGCAGTGTGTGTAGTGACCAGCAGCAAGTCACTACTCACACACTGCCAGCCGAGCGCCAGTCCACGCACACCGCCAGCCAAGCGCCACTCCACGCACACCGCCAGCCAAGCGCCACTCCACGCACACCGCCAGCCAAGCGCCACTCCACGCACACCGCCAGCCAAGCGCCACTCCACGCACACCGCCAGCCTAGCGCCACCCACGCACACCGCGAGCCTAGCGCCACTCCACGCACACCGCCAGCCTAGCGCCACTCCACGCACACCGCCAGCCAAGCGCCACTCCACGCACACCGCCAGCCTAGCGCCACTCCACGCACACCGCCAGCCTAGCGCCACTCCACGCACACCGCCAGCCAAGCACCACTCCACGCACACCGCCAGCCAAGAGCCACTCCCCGCACACCGCCAGCCAAGCGCCACTCCACGCACACCGCCAGCCAAGCATCAGCCTACACACACCACCATCACATTTAGGATTTTTTTATACAAAAAAGAAAACACAAACAAATTGCAAATAGATACAAATCTACTAACACAAAATCAGAAACTAAATACATTGCACTAATGCCAACCTTGAAACAGAACAACAATTCTTAAACATTACAGACCAGGCAGTTCACTTTACCACTCATGGTTGCTCCCAATAATTCTTTTGCTTGTGGTACGCTCTATAACAAGCAGGCACACACAGCCCAGGGTTAGAAGGACACTCAGGGCAGTACATACGAGTCTCCTTCCGCGTACCTCTTCGCCAACAGACTCTACATCTCCTAGTGGGAAAGTCTTTTGAGGGTGTAGGAGGAATGTGATCAGGAAAGTGGCGATCTTTCAATCGAGCCACATCCTCCACCACTCCAACTCTAGGAACACTTGCCTGTTCCACAACAACAAGGCTGCCTATGACAGACTCCTGAAACTGAACAAAAGTCAACTTTGACGCAGGAGAACACTCCTTGAACACAACAAAAGCATTGAAAGTTGCTAAATTGAAGAGATGGATGGCCAACTTCTTATACCAAATGTAAGACTTACGAATAGCAGTGTAAGGTTCCAACCTCTGATCTACTCTATCAACACCACCCATGTGCTTATTGTAGTCTAAAATGCACACAGGTTTGCGCACTTCAGCAATCTGACCCCAAACAGCCACAGGTGAAGTACTCTCATCATGGATGGTAGTCAGCATGTACACATCCCTCCTGTCCACAAATTTTCACAGCTAGCAGTTCCTCACTACGCAAGGCACTGCACTGTCCCCTCTGAAGTTTTTTGCAAACAAGCTCTTTGGATAACCTTTACGGTTAGAGCGGATTGTGCCACAAGCAAAAGTGTCCACTTTGAACAATTCCTTAAACAATTGCACAGCAGTGTAGAAGTTATCAAGGTACAAATGGTGGCCTCTGTTAAACAGTCCTCTAGCAAGATCCCACACAATTTTCTCTGAAACTCCAAAAGTGGACGGACAACCAGGGGGTCAATAGTGGAATCCCTACCAGTGTACACACGCAAATTAAAAACATATCCTGTCCTACTCTCAGACAACATATACAGCTTAATTCCATAGCGTGCCCTCTTGCTAGGAATGTACTGCCTAAAAACCAAACGGCCCTTGAACAGGACCAAAGACTCATCAATAGATATTTCTTTCCCTGGAGTATAGATCTCTGAAAATCGATCTACAAAGTGATCAAGAACAGGCCGAATCTTAAAAAGACGGTCACATTCAGGGTGATCTCGTGGCAACGCCAAACCATTATCAACAAAATGCAGCATCCGAAGCAAAAGTAAATACCGATCACGAGTCATAACTGCAGGAAATATGGCCGTTGCCATCAAGGGACTGGTAGACCAATATGAACCCATGGACGGCTTCCTTATCAAACCCATCAAAAAAGTCAAACCCAAAAACTTCTTCATCTCTTCCAGATTTGTGGGACTCCACCGGGTAGCTCTAGAATGGGGCCTAAGTCTGGCACTGTTGTCCCTCAAAACTGTTCAGCATACAAATTAGTCTGCTCAACAATCTCACTCAAAAATACATCATCCATAAACAACTGAAAATACTGTATAGGCAAATAATGTTCACAATCCACTCTACACCCTGCATAACCACTAAAGGCAGGCAACACCGGCTGCACCATGTTTGGATCAACCCAGAGTCCAGCACTTCCAGTAGGAAGCCTAGCAGCCCCAGGCTGCAATCCTGATGCCTCTTGCACCATCGGCACAGAAGTATCCTCCTCTAAATCAGGCACTTCATCTGATGATTCCATGTGGAGAGAAAACTCACTGCCTGAATCTTCCCCTCCCTCCTCTCCCTCAGACGCACTGTCAGTCTCATAATCCTGCTCAGAGGAAGATTCAAGAAGCAAACCAACCACCTGCTGAGCAGTAATTCTACGGCTAGCCATAATGCTTACTAATAAAGGTTACTTGTCAAACAAGTCAACAACAACAAACCCTTTGTAAAAAAAAGAAATAAACAAAATGTAGCTTTATCACAAAGACCTATATACTCCAACACTATACCACTCACGTGACAGAAGCAGCTAGACTCACCACCACCTACTCTGCACAGACACAGTAAGGATCAACAATATCCCACTAAAAAAGAAGAAGAAAAAAAATTACACATAAGACAATGCAAAACATCGCAAAGAATTTCATGCTCTGAACACTAACAAATATGCTGCCATTATGACACCACTTACAAAAAAATTCATTCATGCATGACAATAATACTCATTTGGAGTACACACAACAAAAATATTTTTCTTACCAAATAAATGCAATTACGCAAAACTGCAGAACAACCACTGCCGAAACCGCAAACAGGAATCAAAAGCTTTACACTAGAATAAAAAGGAGAAAAAAACATTACAATCACATATGCAAATAATGCACCAGTCCACACACAATCCACCAGCCAAGCTAAGGGGTAGGTGGGCCAAAGAGTATAAATAAAATATTCACCCCCGTAAAAGGGGAGCAACCCTTGCCCTTTGGCCACTCCCCAACACAAAAATTAAAAAAACCCTGGTGTCTAGTGGCTTCTGCCCTCCTTGGGGGCAGATGGGCCTAAAAACATACTGCTATTCTGCCACCCAAGGGGTCACTCTCCACAAATAAATGCCTGTGGACTAGTGGGAAGATACCTTTATCTTCCGCACACGATCTCTCACTACTCAACTCTACTCTATTCACAACTGGATGTTAGCTCACCAACTCATTCTGAATCCCGCCAAAACTGAATTCCTCCTCCTCTCTACCTCTCTCACCTCCTCCTGTTCAATCTTGGATGGATCAGCTGAACCTACTCAACAACAAACCCATCATTGTCTACAGCGCTAAATACCTTGGTGTCATTCTTGACAAAAGACTCAACCTAATCTCCCACATCAACTCTATTGCTAAGAACGCACGTTACCAGTTGCGCCTTCTATGGGGGATCCGTCGGTTCTTCCCGGAGAAAGACTTAAAAACCTTAGTACAATATCTGGTTCTCTCAAGACTGGATTATTGCAATTCTCTTCTGAAGGGCCTACTCAAATCCCACCTCTCCCCTCTCAAATCCATCCTCCATTCAGCAGCTCGCTTCATTTCAGGGTCTAAACAAAGCGACCACGTCACTCCTATCCTGTCCTCTCTTCGATGGCTTCCGATCGAGGCAAGATCTATTTACAAAACTGCCTGCATCACACACAAAGCCTTACACACGTCCTCCCCTCGTTACCTGGCGAATAAATTGAAATTGTCCGGTGGCTCACAATGCGGAAAAGCTTCTGCTTGCGCACCCCCCCTCTTCAAAAGGGAAAGATCGATGGCGCAATCCGGTGAGAATCGCTTCCCCCATTGCTCCGTGCCACCTCCTCTACCCGGATCTTCAAAGCTGACCTCAAATCTCTTCTCTTCCAAACACAGTATACTTTCACTCTCAGCCCCCTCTAGTTCGCTCTTCATTGTGTTCTGAGTGCCACTTATTGCAGTATACCTCTATATCATGTGTGTGCCCGGAAGCTGTTTCAGCCCGGGCTGCCACACACGGGGGGGGTGGTGTATGCACTGCCAGCAACCTGCCAGGCCAGTGCACAATACTTGCCCGATTCAAGGCCCCAGCATATGGCCCCCAAAAGGGGAGCGACCCTTGCCCAAGGGGCCGCTCCCCAAAACAGGAATGCACATCGATGCCTCTTTTGTTTCACACGGGGGGGGTCAATCAATCAATCAATCAAGCATTTGTATAGCGCGCTACTCACCCGGAGGGTCTCAAGGCGCTAGGGGGAGGGGGGTCCGCTACTGTTCGAACAGCCAGGTCTTGAGTTGCTTCCTGAAGGAGAGGTGGTCTTGGGTCAGGCGGAGGTGGATGGGTAGGGAGTTCCATGGGGTGGTGTATGCACTGCCATTCTCCCTATTGTGAAGCGCTCTGACACCTTCGGGTAAAGTCTGCGCTATATAAAAACGCATTACATATTACAATGCCCCCAAAGGGGAGTGACCCTTGCCCAAGGGGCCACTCCCCACCGTTTCTCCCTGGTGGTCTAGTGGGCTACAATAGGAAAAACTGCCCCCCCCCCAGGGGGGCAGAGCACCAAATACAGATGGCCCCCAAAAGGGGAGCGACTCCCCGAAACAGTATTTATACATTTAAAAAACAAAAAAAGAAATTCCCTGGTGTCTAGTGGGCATTCCTGCTGCACGATCGCATGATCGTGCAGCAGGAATGCACAAAAGAGGCATCGAGGGAAAGGAAAGGGTTTTCCTTTCCCTCGATGCCTCTTTTCTTTCAAACCCCCCCTCCCCGAGCCAAAACTGACCTTATTCCCCGACGCGCTGGAAGCAAATGGCTTCCAGCGCGTCGGGGAAACAAGGGGAAACCCCCAATGACGTCAGCGCGCCTCGCGCGCTGACGTCATTGAAGGGGGGGGCGGGGGGAGGCAGGGGAAGCCCTTCCCCTGCCTTCCCCGAAAAAAACCCAACGATCGGATCCCCACGGGGGGAGCGCCAGCGCTTCCCCCGTGGGTGGGTCTTATGACGAGCTGGACTCGTCATGAGCACACGAGCACTGTGTGCCATGACGAGTCCAGCTCGTCATGAGCACCGAAGGGGTTAACTTGTCCCAATCTACCCTTCTCGGTGGAATAAGAGAATGCATATACGTAATAATTCGGCCAGGTAAAGCCAGTATTTCGGCCTTAGGCTTCTCACCAGGCTTCCTCTCCTGGTCCCATGCTTTAATCTGATCCCAGTTACCACCCAATTCCACAACATGATCCTGTGTGTGCACCTGTCTCCAAATATCAACGGGCACCAGTAAACCAAAGAACATTTCAATATCCGCAAGAGACATCACTGTCGATGAAGCGGCCTCAGTCAATTCCTTATAATATGCAGTAGGATTTTTCCTAGGATCGGGTAGCTGAGTCTTAAGGGACAAATCCCCACTCCTTTTCCATGGAGTATAAACCCATTGCTCTTGGAAACGGGCCTCTACCCTTTGTCCAATAACAGTATTCTGCTTATCCCGCAGCTCCGGTAGTTCAAGGTGATATATGGGGTTGACTTCCCTCATTGGAAACTGGGACACCATCTTCGGGCTTTTCTCGAGCAGCCTACCTCGATAAGCGACCAGCGTCGCGACATTACTAAAAACCTCACCAGGTGCCATATCAGCAGCATATACATGATCCCTAATATTATAAATAATCTGGGGTGCTACATCATTGAAACACTGTTCCCGCAGTCCAATCAAAGTAGCCGACATGTGCTTAAGAACATGCTGCTGCACAAATGGCTCATAATCTTTCATCACACTCCACACATCTTCCACACTGTAAATGGGGTTACGAGCCCACTGAGCGGCCTGATTGGCTACCGCCATTTTCTCTTCATCTCCCACATCAGATCAGATCAATATCCGCCCTAGTCGCTCCCTAGCTTTCGCCCAATCTCCGTCCCCTAGTCCACGTACGGGCGTTCCGCTGCTCAGTAATGCAGGGGATGGAATAACAGGGGAGGAGTAGCAACTGAAGTAACGGGCACCAACGTCGCTGCCGGCTGCGTCGTAGGTGTAAGGGCTGGAGAGAGAGATACCGAAACGATAGGTGTAGCAGGGAGACTGGCAGTCATCGTAGCCGTAGAAGGCGAAGTTAAAGAAAGGGGAGGAGGTGCAGTGGCCGAAACAGCGTGATCGATAATAGAAGAAGCAGAAGCAGCAGAGACAGAAGGAGCTGATGACTGGGGCTGGGGTATGGCAGGGTATATTCTCTGTGGGGCATACGGAGGCGGAGGTCGAGTATCCAACAATTCCTCCACAAATGCGTCATTTTCCTCTCGAGCAACATAACACTTTTCACATTGTAATCAAAATTTCCTATCCGCGCACACTGTTCTTTTTTCTATTTTCTCTCTATCGTGCGCTACAGCTTTTTGAGTCAATGTCTGCATTCTCCCCTTCCGGGCTTCTTTCTCTGCTTTAATTCGTCTCTGTTTTGCCTCTTTCTGCCATGTTCTGAGGGAATCAAACATAGACTGCCTACTCCTTTTCGCAAACAATTTTTCCTGCAGGAAATTAATTTTCTGTTCATCAAAAGTGCCCGTCAACGGCCACTGCAACTCAGCATTGTCCCTCGTATATTTGTGCCATAACGTACTAAACATAATAGGGCCAATGCCATGTTTGAAGTACATTTGGAGTGCCTTCTGGAGGCGCCGGCTGACTTTCTTCCAATCGAGCATCAGTAGAACAACAACAACAGCCCAAACAAACCAACTTACTCAAACAAGGCATTTTCACAGAAAACAAGTTCACTACTTATGCCTAGCAGATATTTGCAAATACCTTTACCAGAGTCGGTCCTCAGACCTCATTAAATACAAGTCAAAGTGGTACCATGTTCATAAAGAACTCAAACAAATTCAAGCGCTTGTCCAAAAACGGTCCTCCGACCACGTCAAATACAATTCAAAATGGCGCCATATTTACAAAGAACCAAAACAAACCCACCTGGTGCACACAGGTCGAACGAGTTTATTCTCCACTGCCGACTCTTCGGGCCAAACGGTCAGATCCAAAGGTTTCGCCGTTCAGGATCCCAGTCGGGATGATCACTGGACGAGGCACCACCCGGTCAGACAGACGGGGCAGCTGCGAGTACAAGACTCTTTCGTTCAGGGATCCCCGGTCCGCCCGTCCGACCCGACGTGGCCCCGACCTCCTCACCCGCAGGCAAGGATTGGTCACCCGATGGAATCCCTTTTCGGGCGCCAAATGAAGGAAGTGACCCGATTAGGGCCACCCGGGTCACTCACGACCACCTCTCAGCCTTCCATACAAATGAAGAGTCGGTCAGACAGTAGAGAATACAAATCAAAAGTATTTATTAGGAGTACACTTGAGTGGAGTCCGGTCTGACCAGCCTCCTTAGATTGCTGCTGAGGACTGACTTCTGCCAACATGGTAACACATAATGTACATCTCCAGAACCACTAAAGACACGCCCAGACTGGAAATTTCCAGTTGGTAGCTGTTGAACAAAGGAGGTACTGAAGGATGAGTTGCAATCCTGGGACCGGGTACATGCTATCTCAGCGTCAAGGTTACTCTGACTGCGTCCCACCGGTCTAAGGGTGGGAGCAGGCCTATCTAGCGGGAAAGGTATGCGATGACAAAAACAGTGTATTCATTAGTACAGCAAAGCTCAACCTTGGAGAAATGCAAAAAAAAAAAAAAAAACAATATCGAAGCTGCTTTTGAGGCAGACAGAGTGAGACAGAAGCTAGTTTCGTTCATGGTTCAAAATGGCGGCTCAACTTAAAATGGTGCCGCGAATGCTAACTTTACATAGAGCAATATGTAAGCAAAACGAGTGCATAACATTTACATTTCAACATACTTGCAGCCAGCCGCGTCTGCTCCTCTCCTCTGCGGGCACAGGCTCCCAGACTCCACTGCGGCCAAGCCTGACTCTGCTCTCATGCTGCTGGAAGCAGTGTTAGGATTGGCTTGAGCGTTCTGAATTTGTGGTCCCTGTGAGCCTGGGAGACTATGCCTGCTGTCTCCAACCCAGCAACGCAGCTCGGGTTGGAGACTACTTCAGTGCGCATGACGGTTTGGCCGGCCTGAGATGGCTGACCAAACTGTCATGCGCACTGATCACAGTGCACTTACCATTCCTCCTGCAGCCTGTCATCCCCATGGCCCCGTCCCCAAAGACTTGGCAGCAAAGGAAAATAAAACGATAAAACATGTTTATTATTGTTTTATTTGTCCTTTCCTGCCGTTTAGAGTCAGCTGGCGGGAGGAGAGGGCGACGCTCTACGCCATAGCGGAGGAGACGCCGCTGGCTGGACAGCTTTAGTATCTTCCATCCAGTCGTGTGTATCGTTTGACAGTATTTTGCAATCTGTAGCAGATTAAAGGGGTTACAAGGCACCAAGGAGATGAAGAGAATTAATGGGATAAATGGCGAGGGAGCATATGGTCAGAAAGTTCTAGGATCTACTTCTCACTGTACGCCCAGTCATTCCAGCTGAGCCCCCGCAGTCTTGTTTTGATGGTGAGTCCTCAATGTCAATGTAAACGAGTGACGTCACACTCCTCTCTATGCTATGTGCTGTACTGTTCACCCTCTGTGCTTATTTGTAATGCTGTCGGCATCTCCTCATTTCACCCTGCACAAATCTTTCAAATGCAGGCACCAGGTTTAAATGTGAATTTTGGATAACAAAAAAGACCGACTAGAAAAAAAGCACAAAAATGTTCACTTTTGGCAATCCACTTTGCTTCAGGGGGGACAGTACACGTGAATCACTTAAGGCAGGGCTTTAAGTGGGTCGGGTCTCACCGGTGCTGAGCACCGGCAGTTTTTTAAATGGGGCCTCGAAACGGGTCTCTATCGGGCTCTGTTTTGTGCCCTGGCACAGGCGGTCTGTTTTTTTCCAGACTGCCATGACAGCAGGCACATCGATGTGCGCTTGCTCACACTGCTCACTTCTCACTAGTGGAGAAGTTACGGCATGACGTCATGCCAGGTGAGCGTTGTAGGGGAAGGGAAATCCTTTAAAGAGAGTCATTTTCTCTCTGGATTTCCCTTCTCTTTTTGAAACTCAGGAGGAGCAACATTGTCCTGGTGTCACCAGGGCTTTAAGTGGAAGCTTTTTCAATATTCTGTACAAGCCATAGTTGCTGCTTATTTATCTTATGCAACTAACAACCATTGACAAAGCCAATAGTCCTGACTTGTAGGTATGATGTTACTTGTTGTATCATATATCTGGATGCAATGACAGAAACAGCAAAATACAAGTCGGGCGGCACACAATGCTAAACACAGATTTTTAGCTTACGTGTTTTAAGCCATGCCCTTAATTAGATTGTCCACGCCCCTTTGAGAGATACACCCCCCCCCCCAGTTTTTTCATCCCACTTAAAGCCCTGACTTAAGGGATATGGCAAGTCTGAAAGTTTATTTCACAAACAATTTTAAAGCACGGATGATAGAACTATCTGCTCAAGGTTAACCTCTTTATCACAACTCATCGTAGCAGTAAAATAATCACCCGACACTTTAGAGCACAAAACTTAAAAATATCACGGTATGAATTCTTCCCGGAAGCCTCATGGAGCCCTGGCCTTTATAACCACTGCTGGGTAAGTAGCAGTGCATGGGGGCGTATCTCCCTTTCTGATGCCAGATAAGAGATAACGTGAAATGAAACGGAGCACTCGAGGCGTGCAGCAGAAGACACGCTCGGCGTCAGCAGAGGATTTCCTGTTGGCGGGAGTTTTCGTCTGTGAACCCTCGGAGGCAGGAAGTGTGACTGTTGCGTGTTTTTCACAAGCTGGAGGAAGTGAGATGAATTAGCTGGTTTCTAGACCATGCTTGTTCTGTGTTTTGTAACACTGGGAAACCTTTCTCTCCTGCATCTACTCTTGAACACAGTCATCTCCAATTAACGCGATCGTTTTTGTTGTAATAATGTCCGTTCTGCTTTCCCCAAATGGTTCATGTGCGTCTTCTGCTGAGATTGGGGACTTGTGGTCTAGGCTTCGGAGCGCGTGCATATTTGTACTAGAGCCAATGTCAGTGCTTAAATTGTAAAAGAATGAGTGCTGGAGCCAAAAGCTCTGCTTATAGTCCCGCAGCCTGTGCTATTAAATGTCAGCTCGCCGAATACCAAGGCTGCCAGTCTTGAATCCACCTCATCCCTCTTTAATTCACTGCCAGACACTCTCTGCCCATTTATCTCACTCTTGCGGGTTCCTGCTTCCTCCCTTTATAACGCCTTTTCCGTCTTTCTCTTCCTCCGTCTTTCTGCTTTCATACATGCCTACAGACTCGATTCAAGCGGGAGACAGGGTCGGATTGGGAAGGCGGGCAGTCAGGCATTGGCCGATGGGTTAGTGCCTGAGGGTGACATGTGGGCCAGTTTTTAAAGGGCCTCAGCTTCATTCCTGCCCTCCCAGGCAATCGCACATCAGGCTATGGTGTGCGAGGCGAAGGTGTTAAGGGTGACAATCTGCCTTAATGGTGGGCAGGTGTTGCTCTATATGTTGGGTCATTTTTACCTGGGCCCCCAGTGGGGCTGCAAAGAAGTGTCTTGCCCCTGACCCCTCCCCTGCCAGGCCATCACATTCAGGCAATGATGGGTGGGGGCAGGTGGGAACATGCAGGGGCCTCACTGGGGGAGCAGGATTTTTGGATATGGCACCTACATCTCAGGCCCACTGGAGCATCAGTAGCTGTGTCCTTTTTCTTGACCCCTCCCCTGCAAGGCCATCACCCTGAGGCTGTGGAGAGCTGAGCAGGGAGAGAACTAAGAGAAGCCTACCCGGAGGGTGTGTGTGTATTTGCATATTTTATTTATTTTATTTTGAGAGTTTTATATAGCGCTGGCTAGACCCGGAGGTATCAGAGCGCTTTACATTGGGTTACACAATGTTACAGGACACGATAAACAAATTACACTTTACATAAAAAAATAAGCAACATATTGAAAGAGGAAGGAAAGGTGAGACAGATAGAGCGGAGGGGGAGAGGGGGAAATGTGAAGGGGAGGATGGGTGAAAAGATGGCAGGAGAGACGAGAGGAAGTCTGCCCAAAGACCGACTGGGTAGGTGACGACCGAGGAGGGAATCCACAGCCCGTCTCCCCTATAGCTAAACAAGGTAGCTCCATCGGGCATCAGAGCAAAGGCCTCGCTGTGAGGTAACCTTTATCAGGCTTTTATTAAACTAGAGAGGATGTGGTGTTGTGGCCAAAGCTGCCTACTTTAGCAGTCGGAGACCAGGTTTCCAGTCCCAGCGTCAGCTCAACATCCTGTGATTCTGGGCAAATCACTTAATCTCTCAACGCCTAAAGTAAAAAGAGATTTGATCTTGTGTAGTGTAACTGTTTCTCATGTAAATGGCTCCAATGCCCTAACACCGAGTTCACCTTATTCAAAACTATAAAAAAAGAAGTTAGAAAATAAAACATCAACTTATTTATGTTATAAGATTCTGCACAGGCCAGAGCATGATAATTAGAGTGAAAACAGAAGTAGTAACCCGTTCCTAACACGTCGTGCAGGTAATGGTATGTGATTGAAGGGTATACCCAGTAAGTGGATATTTAAGATGGGCAGGAGAAGAGTTTCCTCCTTTCGGAAAAAGACCCTCACACACCCAGCATGCTAGGTGTCTTGCTTCATCATCGGGTCTGCTCCTTATCGGGTCGGCGCTGCAATACCCGATCGGCACCCGTGATGGGGCCTTCTTGGCGGAGATCTTTATTCGTAATGCCGTTGGGTGCAGTGCGTGTTAGGGCCCTAAAAAATAGTGTAGGTGATGATGATGTGGAAGGATGTGAAAGTAAAACAGGGAATAGTGGTCCACTCAGAACAATTTTAATGAGTTATGGTCACTACCCTGACTAAAAACAGAAAAGGCGCACACTCTCACTCTAAGGTATGTGAGGAGATATGCTACTGAAATAGGTCAACATGTTTCTTGCCTGTTATCTATTAATGGCAATTCGTCAGGACCAGAATTAGATCTACCTACACTTTTTGGTGGTGGTCAGGAACTCAGTGAAGTGTACAATCGACCACCAATACAGCACCCTAAAAAGTGGTACCTTAGATCTATACCAAAGCCTGCAATAAAAACACAATATGACAAAATTATAATATTATATCAGAGTCATCGCAATGTGTTGGGTGCACCAATTAACATCCATGGTGCCTCACACGCATGCAGAACACAGGTGAGCTGTGACATGCATCAACTGTGATCTGGGTATAATAAAAACATTAAGAGGCAGCAGATAATGATAATTAGAGAGCACTCTTTATTTAAAAATATCCGTATTCATTTTTAACATGAACATGGCTTTTCTGTCTTTTTTTAGTTTAACTATTACTCACGGTTGAATAAAGCAGCTTTAGAACATATATTAAAGTGCTTTCAACTTACGTTGACTGTTTACATACCTATCAGAGGAAAAAATAGAGACTTTCGCATTTTTCTTCATTTTCACACCGGCCAGGATATTAAAATACTGGTCATGTCGGCAACCCTAGCCAGATCAGGTATTGGGGCCCTTGGGCCATTTTATTTCAACTTGCCAACCTGGCCAAAATGCAGTGTTTCTAGTTTTCACCAATTTTACTAATTCTAAAGGCTTTAAAATGCTTGGGTTACCAAACATTTCTCTAAAAATTAGTCCAATGAGACTAATCAAATGATATTTTCTGAACGGGCACGACTCGCGAATGTGGGCCACTTTTTTGGGACTGCCCGGGCCAAATTGTAATTCCAATCCGACCCTGGAACTTTATGTTAGCAACCTCACCCCTAAAATTGCCTGTGCTTCAATGTACTTCAATGGGGAAAATAAAGTAACCTGATTTATTTTTCTAAATCTCCCTCTTTGTAGTGTCAAAATGTTGCCATGTATGCACTTTGTTTGTCTTTTCCTCTTTGTTTGTTTTTTCCTCTCTTGCTCTCAGTAAATGTCTGATGCAAAAAAAAATTGTGCCAGTTCCCAAAAATGAGTCTGGCAACCACCAGCTCAGCCTAAGCTCTGAGAGGCTTAGTGCTCTATGAAATACATAGGCCCTAGGTGTTCATTTAGAGGTGAGTGGTAACTTCATGTCCACCAAAACTTGGAAAGTTGGGGGTTGCCCCACCTGCCCATCTCTAGCCACCACATTTAGAGGCTGTGGGATACCAGACTTTCTGGTGGGGGAGCTACCTCTGGCTTGCCTATGGGACAATTCTCATGCTAAATATTTGTTTTTGGACGTGGCTTTGGAAGGGCTGCTCTTTTTAGGGTGAGCCTTCTGTTGGCTTTTTCCTGTCAAGGCTCATAGTGTATATAGCATGGTGGTTCCAAGCAGGAAAAATAAGCAGGTGCACATGCACTAGGAGAAAACTCCCTGTGCAACAGGGGCAATGCCTTTTTATTTTCTAAAGTACTGCCCCCCCCAAACACCCCCTTTGTGGGATTTGTCTTTGGAAATTAAATAACTGCCGAGGTTTGCAGTCTTGCCATGGCATGAATTGCATGACATCAATGTATTTCTTTCATGCGGGTGGGAGCTGATTTGCTGTAAAAACCCACTGACCCTGCTAAAAACCGAAATGACTAACCTGAGCAGGCCGCCTACCATGGCCCAGCCATTAATGGCCAGCATGACAAAGCATAAATGAGCACCGTAGGCTTGCACATGTATTATATTGATGCAGATGATGAAGCAACCTCCGGCTCACCATCCAGAAAGCTCTCGGATCAAGCATCTGCTCGTCCATGCCACAGAGAAGCAAAATTATAACAGAGGGGTAGGGGTGTTGTGAACCTTTTACTAGGCTGTATAGAAATTGCTATTGGATTCACATGTCAATTTTTAGGTCTCGCCTAGGGCCTTTAGCTATCGGTCTGCTCCTTTTCAAGCACACTCGTGCTTGTGCTGGCATCCACCTTGCGGGAGCGAGCAGCGGCGCGCGTGCTAATTGAAAACATATGGCTCTCGCGCCGCCGCTGCTCGCTCCCGCAAGGCGGAGGCCAGCACAAGCATGAGTGCTTCAGAACAGCTGCTGCGAGTTCCAGCAGGCAGACACAGCACACCTCCCCCACTTGGGATCAGGTTACTGCGGCCGCGTCATTAAACACAGCGCGGGCCGCGATTTTTTTTTTCATTCCCCCCTTCACTCTCTCTTTCGCTCGCACTCTCTCTCTCTCGCTCTCTCTCGCACTCTCTCTCTCTCGCTCTCTCTCTCTCGCTCTCTCTCTCTCTCTCTCTCTCTCTTTCGCTCGCACTCGCTGACGCTCTCTCTTTCGCTCACACTCTCTCTCTCTCTTTCAAGGCGGATTACTTTTTTAAAGAAAAAAGATATATATTATACATAAAGATAAGGGATTTTTGCCGGACCGTTTGCCCACTGGTCTATTCACTTGTCAATCATACTTCACTTCTGCCCGCCGAGCATGCAGCATGGGAGCATTGATAACCCATGTCAGCCACGGGGTCTCCACTGTGAGGGACAGCAGCTTGTTTCTGGGCTCGTGCTCTTCCAGCTACAAAGAGGGCACCTCAGAGCCCGGCTGCTGCTCTGTCCCACAGTTCCGTCTTCCGAAAGAACGACCTCAGACTGAAGCTAGTCACTGCCCGCTCCCCAGCTGCTCTTCGCTGCTGCTGCGGCTGTGTGCGCTTCCCTATCCCACACACTTGCTGCTCATCCACCCGGAGACACTCGGCCGTGTGCTGGAACCTCGGCGGCACAGGACTCCTGGGGCCCAGCAGGTCTGCGCCACCTTTGTCGCCGTCTACCGCTGGTGCGTGCATGGGCCCCAACTGCTCCCGTATTGGTCACTTCCTAACCAGAGCTGGGCTGTTGTCAGAAGCGTGTATGCTCTACACAAGAGCCAATAGGCCATAACCGTCCCGTTTTGTGTCCTTCCCCACACCACTGGCATTTTCATATAGTTTTTGTTTGTTAAGAACCAGGTGGCTGCTGCAAAGATTTTGCGCACGGCACAGGCCCCCTCTGGCCTCTTGCTTGCTTTTTTTCTCCCACGCCAGGGATGCTCAATTATTTATCTTTTTTTTTTTTTAATGTTTTCCGGTTCCAAAAACGAATAGACTGCAGCAGTGGTGTGCAAATAACTGGGTGAACACTGACGTCACTGCACCCGCAGAGTAGGTTTCTTCCCATCAGTCGCAGGATCGTTGCAAGAGGCAGAGCCAAGCACACCTGAAGTCAGCCTCGCTGCAGATTCCTCACCGTGAGGTATCCACATGCAGCAGACGGGATCCGGGCTTTTCTTAGCACTACAAATACCACCTCGCAACAGGAACAGACACCGCAAAGTCGTCACTGGCGCCTTATACAGCCCACTATAGCACACTCGCGCGTCAGTCCCCTGTACATTTTTACCATGCACTTTGAGGCATTGAAGGGGGGGCATCAATCGTAGCAGGGTAGTGAATCAATTTAAACTAGGAGCTTTTCAATGTGGCCCAGCCAACCCTTAAGAACAGAGAAGTGGGTAGGATTAGTGTGGAAACTGCAGGTAGACCGAGCATCCACCGGAATGAAAATGTTACAATATAAGCATCTGTTAATAGTGATGTAGGTTTACATGCTCTGCCCACTCCTGCTATCTAGTGTCGGGTTCTGATATTTGCAAGTTGTTTTCCTTCAAAGAAGTATTTCAAGTCACGGGATGCACTGCAACTCCTCCCTTATTATGCAATGTGCTTTGACTGTTTTTTGCACACCAGGTGAGTATGGTGCACTATGTGTAATTCAAGTGTAAAATAGGTGCCACGTGGTTTTTAAAAAATTATTATTATGAGGGATACACATGCCTGAGTATGCCCCTTATTCCATTCATTGGCAAAGGAGTACCGCGCGGATTCGGTATTCAGTCCATGCAATGGTGGAGAGCTGCACAAGCCGTAGCGCCACAACGCATGCAAAAGGATGCTACTAAGGGGATTCTTGGGGATATCCAGCTCTCCACAACCAAACAAACCATGTCTTCTCTCTTTCCTGCTTCCTGTCCCTGATCCATAAAACCTTTTAGGGCTTCTTTTCCACCTGTTCTTATCCGGTATCTTTAGCAGTGCACAGGTTGTTGGGGCACCCATCACCGATCCACACACACATGCACTTTGCCTTGCCAGGCTCCATGAGGGCTGAGGCCACCCAGCGGCCTCCATGCTCTCCAGATTGGCAAAGGGATCTCTTCTGTTCTGGTTACCTGTTTGTCCCAGACTTTGCAAGCCAACCTGGTTTACCGGGCACCTGTACTTGGTTCGCAATCCCGTGGAGCAGAGCTCACGGTTCTCTGCTACAGATGCAACTGTAAAAGCTGTGCTTAGCCCTTCTTACCAACGGGTTGTTACTTCAGTTATACCTACAGCCTTGGCCAGGAGGTGTCACTGTGACGGCCGTAACGTGGTCTCTTTCTCCATTTGATCAGCTTCTCACCCATAACTAGCAAGTGCCAGTGTAAGAATTGGGTTTTTGTTTTTGTTATCCCAAGCACCCAAATGGTTTCTTTTATCTTTCTCTGCTACACGGGCTGTTCCACTCCTGCAAAAAACCCGGATAATTGTGTTGATCTTCACAGTGATTATGCCATACCTGGGCTAGTTTAACATCCTATGTATAGGATGCTTCAATAAATTCCTTGACTAACTGTCTAGAGAGCCAAAAACACCCAAGCGGTCCCACTCCCGTGCATCCTCTTTGACAGTACCCGCACTGAAAACCACATCCAGTCTAAACAAGCATTGGCATAGTCAATAGGTCTCGCTTTTGGAACCTTATAAGTATTTAGTTATGCAGCACAATATCCTTGGTGCAACAACATCAACTGTTGCATGGCTAAACACTTATAAAGTCCCAAAGGCGAGACCTATTGGCTATGCCAATGCTTGTTGTTAATTGGTATTTACTTGTGAACATAAATTTTAAAAAACGCTGAACTTTGGCAGAAATACTAAGTTGCCTTTTGCATGCTGAACTGCTCAAAGAGGTAGAAGTGCATATATTAGCACCACAAAAACCACAAAACCACAAAAACCTAGGCCCCAGTGCTAGAACAACAAACAGCGATTACAGCAAAAAAAGAAAAAAGGGTAGACATAGCAATGAGACACACTCTTCCCACAAAACCAAGACACACACACAAGTAGTGTGGATGTGTATACATTGATACTGAGAAATAACTCAATGGTGTGAAAAGGTTTTACTGAAGACTTTAGGGGAGGCGCTTGGATGAGAATGGTGACTGATTCTTTTGTACTTTAGATACGGGTGATGAGTAGCTGCGGTCAATATCAGGCATTAGGCCTGCATGTTCCAACAAAGGAAAGTAATTATGTTCAAACTGTGCCCGAGGACTCAAGCTGCTGATGCCCAACGAAGCTGAAACATGTCTGGGATAGCTTATGTTCCTGTAAAGAGGGCACATAGTCTAGCCTGGTTAGTGCTGTACTGTTCCTTTCAGGGTGGGACCAAGACTGATTTGCATATGGTTAACCCCTGTAAGTAATAACACAGTGAGTAAAAATGATTGATGGGAATGTATCCTATACCAGCTTCCATAATGTAAGCATTCCATCGATCACTTTTGGGTCTTCTCAGTTGGTCACTGTAAGTGAGAAGGATGTGGCTGTACGTTGGTCCCATAGATCACTGTGCCTTAGGACTCAAACTGTACAAGGCTGAAACATGTCAAACATGTCTGGAATTGATTGCGTTTCTGCAGAGAGGGGGTGTAGCCTACCAGTTCAGGCAGGCTTGTCTATTTTGGTGTGGGGCTAGAACTAATTTGTATATGATTAGTCTCTGTCTTTTTTGGCATGGTGAGCAGACAAATGCTGAATTAGAGTGCTGCAGTACAGCAAGCACTCCACTTACCTCATTTTCATCTTCTCTGTGAGCCTGGGTATGCCTAGCCATAGGCCCTGTAGCTCCAATAACAACAGTGTGTACTCCTGGTCAACAGGCAAGAAAATAGACCTTCTGCCTGAGGTGTTTTTGGTTTATCGGTTTAAAGGACGGATGCTTTCTCATTGGTGTTGATGATATGCTTACTAGTTCTCGTTTATTGATATGATAAGGAAGCTATAATCTGTGATTATGTAATCCTCTGAGTTTCCTCCATCTGATTATATAATTTCGTAGCTCTAAATCATATAACTCAGGCGGCAGCTCACTGATGAGAACTATCAGGGCTAGAACATGTCATATCAAGCCTAGAACTTGCCTCAACTTGCTTGTGTTACCCCATGGTGGGGCTACGGCCTCGTAGTTTGTGCTGCTTTGTTCATTTGGGGGGCAGAGCCATGGCTGATTTGTGTTGGTTCCTGTCTATGGTATCATAGAAAGCAAAAAAGAAATGGACTGGAATGGGATCCAGAGAGATTACTAATGGCAGAGAGTAATTCAAGGATTCCATTCATCGCATTTTATGTTGTGTTCCTTTTCAGACAGTACTTTATCCTCTGCCTTTATCAATGTTGAAAAACGTCAGTTTGATGATTGTTCTGCTAGTCTAAGGCCCCATCACCGTTCATACGGTGATGGCAGTTACCGCTTGAATCAGGATTTTGAGAGAGGCCGGAACACTGTATGTCTCTATTCTCACCCTAGACTTTTGAAATGTGCAGGGGAGAAATGGGCCGAAAATGTAGAAAAACAAGCAGGAATCTGTGCGAAAATACCGAATCCCACGTTTTTCCCATTTTTTCAATCTCGTAGTTGCCTGAGATTCCGCTACCTGGAAGTACAGGTACCTATGGTAACCGTAGTTCAGATGCAGGAATACCTATGTAGTGTTACTGTACCAGTTATAGTAGAGTACAAAGTAGGGTAGTCCATAACTGACTGCATGGTAAAATCTAAATGTACATGGAGAGGGAGCAGCAATCTCATTCAGCCTGCTACTTTAACTTCTTACTGCCACCACTTCGTAGGCCGTCCTTCTGTTCTCTCCCAACTATGGAGGATCTTCTCACCCCTCCACAAGACTAACTACTATCCCTCACAGTTTTTGCCCCTTTCCCTCCATTGAGGGCTGCTCCATCACAACTGTTAATGGCTGCAATGCCCTGCTGTATGCATTTGGACTCATAATACGCGAACCTAGCGGTAAAGCAACCCTGCACTCTTCAAGAGTAGGGCGGAAGGATACAGAAGGACGGATACACTAGTTATAAAACAAACCCTGCACTGTTCAACAGAAGGGTGAAAGCAGAGCCAGCCTTTGCTAAAATAGCGCCCTGGGCATGGGCGGAGAGAAATTTGGCACCCTTGCTGATGGTAGTGAATTAAATGAGACAGCAGGGGGTTCCTTTTGTGTTCATTGGTCAGTACCTGGATGAGCAGGGACTGGCCCCTGAACGCAAACATCCCCGGACCTTCCCCAGCTCACCTAAATCACTGATAGCTTAGCTGCCTCACTCACGTGATGGTTTAGTTGATGTGTGCCAGCAGGGCTCAGAGGGTAAAGGGGGCTAAAGGGGTGTTAAAAACATTGCCTGCCCTACCTTAATGAAGGACTAAAACCACTTAAAACCGGCAAATCAGACGGAAACGAACAGGCATGGACAAGGCTGCAGGAAGATGAGATGGGTGCTACTGTTGGCATAACCTTAATGCACACAGCGCCATGCGCCACTAAGGAAATTGGCACCCTTGGCATGGGCCCAGCTCGCCCGTGCTAAAGGCCGGCCCTGGGCGGAAGGATACTCTAATTTTAGGGGGAACAAGTCAGGGGGGGAGGGTGATGGCTAAGATGGTATTTTCTTCATAAGGCTAGGGTGAGTGGGGAGAGAGAGACACAGGCACCTGCAGGCCAGGTGTTCCTTGAAGAGGTGCGCATCCTGAGAGGCGCGCAGACGCCGGGACTTGTTGCGCGGATCATGCGCCGAGCGTTGCCGTCTCGGTCCCTCGAAGAGATTAGCCGCATGCCTGTATTCAATAACCTCTGCGGGCGGCACATGCCAAGTTTCATTCTCGCGCGCTGATTATTCATTAAAGACGCGGCTCCCTCCTCGGTGTGATCCGTGTAATTGGCCGCTTTCCAGGGCCTTATCTTTAATCCACCCAGTAAAGTGCTGGATTTGTTTAATACCCGCTATGTTAATAATTCTTAATTGAGAACCGGTATCGAGTGCTCGGGATGCGAGGACCCTGCCGCCGTCACGGCTGCCGTGACCAGGCGGCGCAGCCCTGCCCTGCCCTGCCCTGCGTGGCGTTCGATCCACTGATGTCTGCTGGCACTCGGCTGCTACGGGCCTGCTGTGTCTTTTCTATCATTGATAAAAGCACGGGGAAGTCAGGTCTCAGAAGCACCTCTGGCTGCAGCCGATATTTTCACAGAATCAGTTGGGATATCAACAATTCTTCTTTTAAATCAGGGTAGTAAACAGCGTAAAAGAAAGCTGATTTTCAACCCTTTGCTTCAGTGTCTACTCTTGCCGAAACTGGAGCGTTTAAGAATTGGCTAACCCTAGAATTAAGTGCTAGGTAAAAGCTGTACATTTACATTGTAGTAACTGACGTCATAAATAAGAGGTCACTTGATCGACTGAGAGTAAAACACAGAATTTAGAATTAAAGGTTAAATGTGAGCGATCTTTTTTCAGTTATTCAACTGTAAATTGTGAAAGCAGAGCCCAACTACACTACTTAAGTGTGAATTAACCTCCTTGAAATACACTAGCTTGTCAGCTTAACTGAAAGTTTGGGCATGTTACGATCACGTTTGAGCTGTTTCAACTGTATTATTTTGTCCTTTGTTACTGTTTGTGTCACCCAGTGGCGGCTGCTGAACTTTGAAAGAGGTGAGGCGTAAATTTCTTCCTCAAATTAGACCGAGCAAAAGTGCAAGACTCCTTACTTTCAGAGGGTCCGGGAGTGTTTTCGCCTTTGAGGAAACGCTAACTTCAAAATAAGTGCCAGTTGGTGCATTTTACAACACATTTAAAAATAAATGTGTAAAAAAGTAGATCCTGAAGAGGCACTAATGATATAGTCCAATACGTTTGGAGTGCCCACATGACGTCATGGATGACTCTTCATATTTGGCTTTGGCAGTATCTCCCCAAGACGTTTATAAAGAATGAGTCTGATTAGGCATAGCTGATCCCATTCCCTTGACCAGACACATACTCACATGCATATATGTGATGTGCATACTCACAGACAGTCATACCTGTACAATCACAAACACAGACAGAGATGCACACATACAGAAACATTTGACTCCAGTCCTTACCCACTACTTGCCTCCGGGTGACAGCAGTGACTGCGGCTCAGCACCGTTAGTGTACACACATCTGCAGGTTCACCCTCATTCACCTCACAAGAGAATTCAGTGGCAGTGATATTCTTGCACGTGACTACGCATGGAGGTGACATGCACCCTAAGAGGTGCTCTGAGCCATTGATTCTCTTGCATTATTATTTTCCCAATAAGAGCATACCTTCTTGTAATTGTTTCTGTTTGCACCCCATATTCTGATGACTGAAGCCGAACGTTATAGGGAAACATTTAAAACAACTATGATCTTCACACTCTGGAGCCGCCAGTGCATCATTAGGGCAGGTTTCAAATGTGTCTTCACTCCCAGAAAAGGGATGTCACTAAATGCAAGCATGCTGATCCATAGCAACCAAAAATTGAGGTGTGCCTAGGAACAAACTACATCAATGTGTAAATGAGGCAAAATCAATTACAAATTAAAACAAAAATAACTTTGTCACGTATCACATGCTCTCAAATCCCAGTGTTTTGTACACCTCCCCTAGTTTGCACCTGTGCATAGAGTGTGCACATCTGATTAATATGAATTATTTATGAATGGAGTTACCCAGGCCTGCATTAGCAGTTATCACATGCATAACATGACTAAACATCACCCAATTCTCTATTTGCTGGCTTTGTTTCCACTGAAAGCCATGGTCCCTTCGCTTGTCACAAAGCACCTGTAGACACCCTCGAACCTAATTAGGCAACTTGCACATATGTGTATTCTCCCACAGATAGCTTTAAGAAGGTTTCACTGTCTTGCTGATAATCTCCTACCAGTTCCCCATACCCTCGGAGTCATAAAACAATCATGCACATGCGTACACACAAGCAATTAATAAAAGTCACATGCACACACCAGACTATGCTAACTCACACCTATTCATAAACACACATTCACACACACCTACACATCCACCTACCTCTCAGTCTGTAGCCTCCAGCCTTAATCGTCCGCCTGCAGCAACACAAACAGTAAGGACAGTCACTGACCCTATGCACACTAACAAAAGGGGCCACTGTGACAGCCCTAGGCGCACCGAGGAGACAAAGCCCTCACACACTCGGGAGATGGCAAAAGTGCAATATAGAAAACAAATTTTACCAAGCGAGGAGATAAAATGCGGAGTGAATGTTCTATATGGTTCAGGACATTTGATTACACCAGTTTACCGGACAAAAGGCTGAGCCAGACCTGCTGGTATTTAAACCTATATTCCTCTATTTACCGGAACCTAAAACCTGGGCTACTATGATGAAGGCTTTCAACACTACGAGGCGGGAACTCCGATCCCATTTGAAGAAAAAAAACGTCAAATCATACAAACAGTTTATCTGGTAAAACACCCCAAGACAATACCAGTGCAGTACACTTAAAATGTCCGCTGGTTTCTCCACGAGCCCGGGTACATCACGTCCAGGGCAGAAGGCACATTCTCGTCATATTTGAAAGCATTATGTGCGCCTGTCAATGGTGAACCCCTCCCCCAGTGAAGGAGAAGCAAACACACACCACCCTTTTCCATGCTAATGATGTTTTTCTGATCCGACGCGGCTCGCGGGGGTTGTGCCAGGGGCCCGGGGGATTAAAAGATAAAAATAGAAAATCCTACCTGAGAGACTCTGAGGAGGTCCGCCGTCCGCGCCGCCTCGGGTCCGACTCGCTTGGCCCTGCCTACAGCCTTCTCAGCCAATCCTGGCGCTGCTGGCAGCGCCAGGATTGGCTTAGGGCACGGTTACTCTCTCGCTCGCTCTTCCCATTAGGAGACCGAGGTTTGAGCCTTTGCTCAACCCTCGTTCTCCTAATGGGCATGCGCAGCCAGTGCACACACAAGTGCGCATGGCTGGGCACGGCGCGAAAATTCGGTGCCCTTGCCCACTCATGCGCACTTGTGCTGCAGTGCTGCCTGCTGCCCCTGGTCCCTCTGACAATCATGTCAGTCAACATGACGCAGGACCGCCCACCCCTTCAGACTCTGAAGGGGGTGGGCGGTCCGACGTTATGCTGACTGACATGATTGTCAGTTCTCCCTCGGCTCTTTGAACTTAAGTAAACTGATTCAGTTTACTTAGGTTCAAAGACGCCGAGGGCGGGGGGGCTACGCCCCAACGCCCCAATGGACGCACCGCCCCTGGTGTCACCCATATTCAGTGCATAGGCATATAGAAATCCTCCATGACAAACTCTTCTCCATAGAAAAGTATGTGAGTTTGCCTAGAAACAGGTCTGTATTGTGTTCAGGAATAAGGAAGGTGCACACAGTCGGACCGAGTTTATCCAAAAAGTGTTTCGTTTATTGGGTTTATCATAAAAACTGGCACACAGTATAGTAAAATCTCCAAATTAATGGAGCACACGGATATTTATCTCAGGCATATCCGGTTACCATGCCGAATTCTGAACTTTTCGTTTCGTACGGACCGTATAACATGAACCATTCATCATAAAGCTCTTGGAATAAGGAGCCATCTATGGACTCGTTGTCTTTCACATATGCCTGAGATAAATATCCGTGTGCTTCATTAATTTGGAGATTTTACTATATGTGCCGACTGCTGCATTGATACTTAACGCGATTTGGATTGATATACTTATTGTTACTTTCTACATACCGAGTTTGAAGCCTGATATTTTAGAGCCCTGACGAAGTTCCCTCTGGCAATCGGGAACGAAACGCATTGGCTGTGTGCCAGTTTTTATGATAAACCCAATAAAAGAAACACTTTTTGGATAAACTCGGTCCGACTGTTTGACTTCGCATTGTGTGCACCTTCCTTATTCCTGAACATTTTGTCATTTTCTGCATCCTTGGACGGCGGATGCTGGAAGCGATTGCACCACCTCTAAATAGACTATTTATATGGGTTCGATGTGCTTAACCTTGGTCAGCCGTTTGTTCTTCTGTTACTAAGGTCTGTATTGTGTGTCGCTGTAGGGCTACTGTCCTCTGCACACAATCCATGGATGCCACAATTAATGTCTCTCAAATAACATTGTTGCCTCGCTGAGTGGCAGGAACAGCCTGCAGTATGCATTCAGGACCGTTTTTTAGGTCGAGCCTGGGCAGCGTATGCGCTGCTCTGCAAGGCATACTGTACTCGGGTATGGACTTGAAGCTCCGTCCACTCTCTGCACATCTTTTCAACTGGCTCCTGTTGCTGTCCTTTCTAAATGGTTGCTTCTGATTCCTTAAAAGGCTTGTTAGTCTCTCCTTACTAACACCTTGTCTGCATTTGTAACCTCCCATGAGGACTGGACTTTTTACTTGTGTGGTTACACAGTATGTTTATTTAGTCCATGAGCACTATTTTGTCTAATTATTTTGTCCTACTGCAGACACGACTTTCCTGCAATGGCTGTTAAGACGTGCCTGAGGCAGCCTCTTAATTCGTTTTTTATGCGCGGCTGCCGAAATGAACATAAACTCACTAATGGCCCCCGCAGCTTGTAGCCCCTCATCTCCGTCCCACCCCCGGGTGCCACGCTTTAGGTTTCAACACGGCGCCCACTTTAAGATTAACAACATGGGTGCCCGCTTTCAAATTAACACAGGCGCCAGCTTTCTTTGCCACCAATACACATGAAAATGTAGCACACGCACAATCGCATTTCCACTGCCCAGCGCTACAGCAGGGACACAAATTAAATGCTTTATAACACCCGGTTGTGTTGCAAACTCATTCCCGTCTTAATAGGGCTCGCATTTGCAGAAGTTTAGGCTATTGCCATTGTAAATAACAATGCCTTTAATTTATCTGTTTTAAGAAACCAACACATAAATAAAAAGCATTGTCACTTACAATGCCAATAGCTGAAACCCTCGCAAATGCGAGACCTATTGCTTTGCAAATGCTTGTTGAGCGGTGCGACCGGTGCAGCTGCACCTGGCACTGAGCTTGGGGGTGCTGTGTTTAGAAATTATTGATGGGTTTAAAAGCACCTGTTGCAGAGCTCCATGTGTGACCAGCAGTTTTCGACGCCACAATAAAATTATCAAGTGAACTCTGGTGATTAATGATCCTGCTGGACAGAGATCGGAGTTTTGTTAACTGGCATTTTTACTCGTCATAAAGTAGCGAAGAGGGTTAATATGTGTACCATGCAGCTCAGAGACCTGTATTTTATATGGATAGCTCACTGGGTTACTGTTGTTGTCACAGAGATCCGTTACGTGCAGTTCATAAGTTACAACCCTAATAGAGCACTGCCATCAAAGAGCTGTATGCAAACTGCATGGTATAGGTTAGAAAGTTATGTTTTTTGCCCCAGTCTTTCATTTTCCTAATGTTGCTAAAAAGGGTACGTTTGGGTTGAAATTCATTCTTATTAGTAAAGCCAACTACAACCGCTGTGGCAGTTCTTAAATCCTGAGTTTGTGCTTTTCCAGACCAAACACTCTTAAAATATACTGCCTACTAGTATGGATGACATGTGATATCTACACCTTGTAATCCTCATTGTTTTATGTAACATTTCCTGTACACTGATTTACACACATATGAGCGTCTCTGTATAATGTGTGTGTGTGATGTAAAGAGCTCTTATACCCTACTATGGTATGAGTAGTGCTAAAGTGGTAGTGAGGGAATCTATAGAGAAGGAGGTCATTAGGGATGGGGGTGGCAAAAAGATATTGTTGCACTGGGCGCCACCAGTCCTAAAGCCGGCCTGTATGCATTTGTGAAGCCTGGTATAGCTGACACTTTTTGCAGGAGTCAAACTTACTGTGTGCTTGTAGGGGAGTAACTGCGGTGGGCTGGTGTCTAGATATTGTTGAGGAATCCAGTCAGTCAGTCAGAAAGAGTGTGTAAGGAAGAGTAGAGAAGACATTGTGTAGGGAGTTCTTTGTGGCATGGGCTTTGACTCTGCCTCACCAAGAGAGTCATGTATCTACCTGTGGGCCCCATCCTGGAATAGTTCTTATTCAGAAGCAGGTCTAACCCTTGGGGACCCAATGGGTGAATAGTTGGGGCCCACCTCATCTTTCAGCAGTGGCGGCTGGCATATATCGAGGGTGTGTATGTGTCTGTGGGGGGGGGGAGACAGGGTGCACAAAAAAATAAAGAATAATCTTACCTTCTTTTCTTCGCTGCGCGACGTCCTCCTCCCTAAGGAGTCTTCTGGAAGCCCTGGAAGCAGGAAACTGCACTACCGAATCCTGGCACTGCTTTCACAGCATTAAAGAGGCGCCAGGATTGGATAGAGTGGCCTCTCTCAGCGCTCCTAAGAGCACTGGAGGCCTGCACTTCCTCTAACCCAGCTCTCTAAGACAGCTGGGTTGGAGAACTTTAAAATGTGCATCTCTAGCTGGCCGGCCCAAGACAGCTGGCCAAAGAGACATGCAAATTTTAAAGCGCATAGCTCTCTGCTGCTGCCACTCGGCAGCACTGGCCCCATCCTGACACTTCAGGATGTTCAGGACAAGTTAATGAAAAATACAGCGGTAATAAATAAACTTTATTACCGTTTTATTTTTCAGCTCTGGGGCTTGCGGGGCGACACTCCTCCGCTCAAGTGGAGGAGCCGCCCCTGTCTTTCAGGGGGATTGGGCTTGCAGGAATTCCTGCATCCACCAGAGATTGAGGTGGAAGATCTACTATGCATTTAGTCAATATGTTGTAACACACACTTGTTTAAAAAATTTGCCTGTACACCATACTCAGGCCTTTTACTCAATCCTGTTACCCAAAGTACAGGAACGAAATGCCCACCGTCCAAATATTGGATACTAGCAGTGAGAAAAAGGTGATTCTCTCCCCTTTACTTCTCATCAAGAGACAGTTGACTGAGCTCTGACTGGTCTGAGAGGTGGTCCTGCTCTGGAGCTCTGCAGAAGTCAAAGGGCGGTGATCCAGAGCCCTGTGATTATAGTGGTTTTGCCCACACGTAGGTGAGCGCTTTCATCAAGCACGGATTCCAAAATCCACAGTAGAATTGCTGGAAGGATCCTGTGTCATGTTATCAAATGATGCCAGCCTTATTGTACATGTGTACAAGTTCTAGCACCACTGAGAACGTTGCTGAAAAGGGTCTTTTGTGGCTTGTCAAACTCAGCTGCCTTGTATTCAGAAAGCCACAGGACTGTGAGAACTGTGAATTGTTAGGCGTCCGGCCCTAGCAACCATGCCACAAGAAAAAGCAATGCACAGCCTGAGATAAGATGTATTGTACATTTTTATAAATTGCTATTAACATGATTGATTTTGTGTAGTGAAACACGTGGCCGAAAGCTACTCCATACCTCTTGTGGATGCATTAACATAGGATGAGTAAATATAGTAGAGCTGGTCAGATAGCTTCTGTTGCGGGTGGAACAGAAGAAGTAACAGTGGGAAAGATCGTCTGAAGGAAATCGTTTTCCGCTCCCTTCTGACCTTTAGATGGGTATGAACAAGTTGCAATTTGAGGAAGGACAAGTGAGCAACGGGTTGGCATAATAGTAGGCCTTGCTCCTGTATGCTTCTTTTACTGGTGCACTTTGGGTGAAGGTGGAGAGCAGATCCATGCTATTCATGAGAAGATGTCTTGTTGGTACTTAGCCATTGAAGCGGTTTTGCATGTACTGTGGGCTCTGATTTCATATGTCCTGTGGTGAAGCAGAGATCTTTTAAACATACTCTTTTTTGATTTACTGTCTGTAGAGGGGCTTTCAGGTTAGATTTGGCATGGCCAGATTTCCGTAAGCCCCATATTTGCTTGCCTGTTGGCTATGCAGTGTTTTCAGTTGTTTCTTTGGTGCATTGGTGTATGTCGTGTTGCGTAAGTCCAAAAGTATTTTGATCTAGCTAGCTTAGCCTTTTTGTTTGTGTATGGTAAAGACATGGAAGGTTACTCCTGATGAAAAGGGATCTGTTGGTTGATGAGTCAGTTTGTCACCATGTAGGCAGAGCCAGTTAGCTCACATCTGGCTTAAGCTGCAGCCCACTACTTGGTTACATTGGCCTCTGTCAAAATGGAAAAATATGTATATGTCATCCACAAACAGCTGTAGCTCTATGATGTGCTTCTTTATCTTTTGACTTTGACTTGAGGTACCTGTTGGAAAGGCTTGGATACCTCTAATCCTTGTGGCTCCCTAGATGTTAACATGTTACCTGTGCTTGCAGTGTATGTGTACAATATGGACTTTTGGAAGAGCTGGGCCTTTAGTGTGGGAACGGAGATCAGTGGCTCTTCTTTGAGTTCTGCTTTTATGCAAGAAAAGGCTAACTGGTCACAGTGGATCTTGTGCAAATGGTAAGGGCGACCATGATGGAGGATTTCCAACTAGGGATCACTGATCCAGGGAATCTTGTTCCTTGCATGGCCTGTGACCTTTTGGCCACCTGCCAAAAGGAGACCTGTTGTTAGCTTCACATAAGCGTGTATGCAGCCTAAGAATGTATGGTAAAAATTATAAGCCTTCTGCAAAAGGTAAGGGAGGGATTCTTAAGGTGTTGTATCATTGTGCATGGAGCTTTTGAGAAAGCCCTTGGCTAGGGCTCGGGTACCCTTGGGTGTTTCATTTTGCACATTGTTCGTAAGCTGTGCCTGCATCACAGCTGTGAGTAGTATCTAGTGGGTTTTGCTTTGAGAGAGTGAGTTTGATGGCAGCCAGGCCTGGGCTGCACCACCCTTTCTCCCATCTTCTCTGTTTCTCCAGTGCCCCTCTCCCAGCAGCATCAGCAGCAACAGATATTCACCCTCTAGCACCAGTGGGGGGCACAGCACTCACTCAGGTAATTGTGTATGTTTTTTTAAGCCACTGGTGCAGCATGTGCCAGTACAGAGAGTAACTTCCACGACGTGGGATGTCTCACATAAAAAGTGATTATTATAACATCTCCATGACTTTCAGCCATTGAAAGATAAGGATGATTGTTTCAGCCTCACATGCCAGACTCATTCTTTAAAAAACACAAAGTACTAGTCAATCAATACTGATTAGTACTGATTGACTAGTCAGCCCTAGCCAGATAGCAATGATTTTAGAATGATCCCAGAGCAACAGGTTTGTAAAATAATGAGTGGACAGCAAATCTAGTCATGGGAGCCCCCCTTCGTCTCACCCTCTCTCTTCCTCTCCTGGCTTTTTAGTCTCCTTTCCTTGAGCCCCAGCACCCAACTAAAGGGAGGGCTGGTTATATATGTCTTATTGTGGCGTGATCTGCTAAAATCCCTTCTTCTTGAAATTCATCTCACACTTATCCACTTTTAAATGCATTTTCCCATTCAATTTACCTAACCTATCAATTATTTTCCTTCTGCAGCATTAGACTACTATGAACACTACTTGTCCTCGGAGTACCAAATACCACTACTCTCACAGACTGAGTTCCTAGAGTGTTTATACTGGCTGGCTTTAACCAATGTATGCACTGAGCGTCTACTTGTCACTCCTGGGTGGACTCTTAACAAACAAGCCTGAAGTCTGCCGGCACTGCTAATTCTCCGTGTCAAAGGCGTAAATGTTAAATTTCCAAACATTAGACCACTACCTCCTTAATTTGAAACTGGGCATTTTTGTCTCGTTTTTCTAGATTCTTTGTTTATGGACCTAAATGCTTTATTGTGAACTTCGGACCCTGTCTGCCTCTAACCAGTGCATGCCTTGGTTTGGATTGCCCCTCTATCACTCCTGGGTAGACTCTAAAGAGCATTTACTATGGCTGTATTTCTCCTGTGCAAACCTGTAGGTTAATCTTCATCTACATCACCTCTGGACAGACACGTTGCATAATTTATGATGGCTGACTATATCCAGTGCATGCCTTTAGGTTGTTCTCCTGTCACTCCCAGTTTACTTTGGCAGCATGCTACCAAAGCACTCCTCTCAGTCATTTCTCTGTCGGTCATAGCTATTCTCTAAAGAACATTTACTATGGCTGTGTTTCTCCCTGGCAGGCCTGTGAGTTACTTCTTGTTTCTCTTTAATGGACTCAGATCATTTAGCTTTCTGTATACAGTACATGCCTGTGGGTCGTACACATGTCGACGAGAGGGGTTATGAAGAGCGTCTTCCATGTCTGGCTGTATCCAGTGCAAGTCATGGGCACCTCTTCTGTTGCTCCTTGGTGGATTCTATAGAGGCCCACTCATCAGACACACATATAAACCACTGTAAAGAGTCTGTGCTCTATCTCTTGATCCTCTTCCTGCCTTTCCACGCCTAGGCATAATGATCCGAGGCAAGGATAAGGAAAATATTTTAGTCACTCACACAGCACCAAAACGCTTCCCCAATAAGCCACACTGCAGTTCACATTCCTTCTACCAAGCATATGCCCATGGTGTAGTATGCACGCATTTGTTAATGCATTTCGGCGCCTCGTTGTGGGTATGAACTCCTATATAAAAGCAGTTATACAATTCACTCTGAAACACACATTAACCAAAGACATAGAAGAAATACTACAAGGTTACTTTCAATCCTAGAAAATGTAAGGACCAAGTTCTAAAGAACTCGGTTACAATGGACACTAAAGTCATATTAACCTGGCAAGTACCTGAAAAAGTTGTTATCCATATAAGTATCAGGATCGTTGTTGCAAGCACCAACAGCACCCTCATTTCTTTAGAGAAAAGAAAGGTTATGAAGCATTCTATGTCAGTTGACAGAAGAAATACTGGAATGGCAAGAATCCAGAAGATTCTCGTGCATACAAATAAAAGGAGCAACTTGTCAAGACCATGTGACACACTCATTCATAGAAATAAAAGAACTTGACCTGTAGCCTCTGATCACTTGTGCACACCTAGAATGTCCTTGGTTACATACATAGAAAGGCGACTCGAAAGGCATCTCTGTTGCTGCTTTAGCCATTGAAATAGTGGTGTTATTGTGCAACGCACCCACAAGACCTCTGTCACAGGTCTAGCATATCCTGCATTACTTCCTGTGAATACAAAGACTTAGAAAGAGAATGTCAAACGTTCTATACTCTGATTTCCATTCAGTTGCCGCAAAGATTCCAAATTAGTAGCACATTTTAACAAGCATTTGCAATGCAATAGGTCTCGGATTTGTAAGAGTTAGAGCTATTGGCATTGTAAATGACAATGTCTTTTACCCATGTGTTTTGGTTTTGAGTGGATGTATGTGGTGTGGAGTGGAATTATGTGGGTTGGATTGGAATTGTTAGTTGTGGAATTGTGTGTGGTGGAATTGTGTGGTATGGAGTGGATCTGTGTAGTAGAATTATTTAGCATGGTGTGCAGTGAAATTATGTGGCTAGTAGTTATGTGGTATTGAATGCCTTTTATTTATGTGTTTTGAAATCCTGCAAGCGGACCGTAAACACACACTTTGCACTTATAGTCATTGCTTACAAGAAGCAAGGCTGGCAGTAACTGCGCCTCTTTTATTGCCATCCTTGCTTCTTGTAAGCCAGGACTGTAAGTACAAAGTCCGTGTTTATGGTCCGCTTGCAGGTTTTCAAAACACATAAATTAAAGGGAGTATTGTTTACAATGCCAACAGCTCAAACTCTCTAACGCGAGACCTATTGCATTGCAAATGCTTGTTAAATATTAGTATGTCATACCCATGTAGGTCTTGTAGACCACAAGAAAGGGTGCATGGACTTTAAAAGTGGGAGAAGTAAAAAATTCAAGCATTCAATGATTCTCAAAATTCTATCACCACTTAAAATCACTCCACGTTCCTGTCCCACTAAGTCTAAAGCCCATGTCACGGTTCGTCATGAGTCATTGGGCTTGTGTTGCTGTCCTATAGCTTCTCTCACATGAAGGCCTTACTGATGAGCAGGACAGCAGTCGCGGACCTTCCCGAAGGGTGTGAGGGGAGGGGTGAGGTCAATATTGAGAATAAGACAGAATGAGACAGCCAAGAAAGAAGGAACTGCTGCGGGGTGAGCAGGTGCATCAATACAGCTCTATATACAATCGTTCAGCTCGGAGTGGCAGGTGGACAGCATCAGCGGTGAAAAACGAACCAAAGGTTTAGACAGAAGAAAAACATGCCAGATAACCAGGAGAGCGAAATTTTAGTACGAGGAAAAACAGAACTTTGGCTCACAAACTGTGTAAAGGAGGGGGCACAAAATCCAGTAGATCCGGAGCATGCAAAGAGGGCATATAGCATGAAAAATATGAAACACTTGAGCGCGATTCCCAAAAGAGTAGGTTAGGAGCTTCTGGTAGCTCTCCAGCTGCATCTAAATAGCTCTCCTGTGTGCAGAGCAACATACTAAATAGAAACTTTTGCTTGGTTGAATATATGTATACAAAAATTTGAAAGAAAAAAAGGCTTGTACTCGAGGCGAAAATATGTGCATTGTCAAAACCCATACGCTGATGTTTGGAGAAAAATGGCTGAATTTCCAAAATATATTTAAAGGTTATATTTCAATGATAAACCATGTTGCATTGGGAAAACATTGCTAATATTATGACCTGGTTAGGACTATGTATTATTACTCATGTAACGGAATTCCACATTGACAAAGCTTTTTTTGGCAACCGTGCCTGGTAAACAGCTAATCACTACTGGTAATCTTGTCTATGGTAGCCACTAATGTAAACCTACCTGATGCGGTCACTATTACAACACTAAAAGCATGAGTAGCTCATGATCCTTTTCATTGAACGTAAGTAGCTCTTATCATGGTAAAGGTTGCAGACCTCTACACTAGAGGGAACGAAGTAAGGGCATCAGGCGACCTGGAAGATAATCTGTGCCACTGGATGTACTTGGCGGTCTGATGAAAACAGAAACAATGCAGGTGGCAAGTAAGAGAAAGACGGCAGAAGGGTGGACGCAGCACACTGTCATACTGAAATAATAGAACTATGTGGGGGGGGGTGTCAAGGTCCTGGGTTATCCCATCTCCGCTCACTACTGCAGTAAAGCTCTTAGCTTTAACTATAATTAACAGCTCACAGCGTTGCCGTGTGCAGTTGCAGAACACCTTATTTCACTACTTTCCATAAACCATCCTGTACGCCCTCCCATTTCACCCCAGGTCTCACCACTCGCACCGAGCTGAAGCCGCTCAGTACTAGATTCTTGAGCAGTTCGCATCCGATGCCCCCTGCTCCCACCACCAGCAACCGGGCTTCGGCCACAGCCTTTGCCAGGTCCACTCTTACTGCTGCAACCAGCGCCATCAGAACACTGTCTGTGAAGGAAGAGGGGCGGGGTTTCACAAACAACCAATCACTCTGAAAACAACGAAGCGCGCTGTAAGAGAAAGGAAAGCGGACCAGAAAATAGAAAGGGCGGAGATTCCATAAGTGACCAATCCGGCGAGAAGGAAGCGTGGTAGTTCAGAAATGAAACATCGACGCACGGGGTTGAGCTTCAACGTTGACCAATGAAACTCCAGAGACCTAGGTTACGCAGGCGCAAGATGCGGAGGAAGCTCACTACTGAGAGAGCTGATCTTCCGGAAGTAACCGCCAATCAGAAACGTAAAGGGCGGAGTCTGTAGTGCAAGTCAATAAGCCAATCGGAATTTATATTTTGGGACGCAGGCGCAATGTGAAAACTCGAAAACTTTCAGCGTGTGCATTGTTGGCGTGGAGTAGTGGTAAAAGAGAAGTTCCCTAGCTATAGTGAAGGAAACGTTTAATGCTATTAAGGACGCGAAGGCGAGAATTATTCTTTTTACGTTTTATTAACAGCAGTTTCAAAGTTAAACAAACCAGTGGTGCGCGCGCACCACAGAGGAGCGGGTGCGGGAATCGAAACCTGTGGTGCGCGCGCACCACAGAGGAGCGGGGGGAAAGGGAGCCCGGCAGCGAGGCGAACGCGCTGCTGCTGCGCGTGCTAGCCACCGATGGGAATGGGCGGAGCAAAGGCGGGACATGCGCCCGCCTTGCCCAATTGCGTGCATTTCTTTTTTTAAAAGAACGCTACAGCCAATGGCATCCGGAGAAAAGAAAACCACACGCACGAGCGTGTGGTCAGCTTCCAAAAGCCCGTACAAGAGGTCTCGGGCTGCGCGAGCAGTGTTGCGCACTGCAACGCTAGGCCAGAGACCTAAAAACATTAGTGCTACAGGGCAGCCTTCCCTTTTCTGTGCACCCTGGTGTATCTGAATGATTTGCGCTCACTACGTGTAGTGTTTAGTTTCGACTGCATTATTCTTCTCTCCTTATGTTATTTTTATTTCATTGCTCAAGCTAAGCATTTTGTTGCATTGTTTTTCTCAAGCATATGCTGAGCGTTGCAAGTTCCCAGCTCAGTACTGACATCTGGAAATCTTATGCAGTTGAAGTGCCGCATGAAGACTATATCACAAGCCAACCATTTCACGAGGTTGGGCACATTGTTGATCTCTGATTTGGTCTTAACTAGGGCTGGATGGAGCAAATATGAGGCTGTTTCATATCGATTCGGACCACCTTCATTGTTTCATGACATATGATGTGCAGGTGGTAGGCTTGATAAATGAGACTGGTAAAGAGTATCAAACGTTTGCCTACATCCGGTTTCCAATCCCTCAAGTGCCTGAAGGCCATTCAACAAAATACCAGGGTTAGCGGAAGTGACATCACGCTCCCTCTCACCACCCGATAAAATCAAAGGAATGATACACAACAGACACCTCTTTGTTTCTAAGAAGCTAGGAGAAGGTTAATGGTAGAAACTGCAGGAAGTAAACAGGACAGTTAGATCACTGTTTTCCTCCTGCTCCTGCCTTCATGACTCCTGAGACCAGGGTTAGCAAGGGCAGCGCCAGGGGTATCACAAGGAAAGCCGCGAGTAGAAAATGCATCTAAATTAAGCCCTTCTTCAGATGTGTGTGAATTCTGTACTGGCCATCGAGATGAATAGTCCACTTTTTGCACATTACAAAGACAATTTTAAAAGCTTGAGCACAAGCATGGCTCTTTCTGTGTCGGACACGACACACAGACTGGCTTCACCATAACTCTTCCTTTTTCATCTGTTCACGTGATTGGCCACAGTATCAGCACAGAGGGCGAAGGTAAGTTTCATGCACTTTGTTCTTTTAGGGCACATTAGTGCTTTTGCTGAGATCGATAATTCTCCAGCAGATGGGCTTCCACCTCGTGTTTCCTGGCCACTACTGCATATGAATTATGAAATAGGTCATGGGTTTCAAATCATGCTGGTTTGCTGTTCACAGTTTTCAGAAGCATTTTTTCACAGTTTGTCTTTGCACTGTCTGAGTCCTAACCACTCTATTCATGTTTGCACTCAATTTGATATTGTTTCCAGCAAAGGGTTTAAAGAGGCGTCTGAACCAATGCATAGACATCTGTAATCTCCCAACCCAAAACAGTACAAGACTTCATCATGTGAAGGCAGAAACGATGTAAACCTCTTTTCTTACTGCCCCCTCTAGGGAAATTCCAGATTTTATCATGTAGAGGCAGAAGGTGCGTAAACCTCTTTTCTTACAAGCTCCTGTTTCTCATCGCCTTTTCTGCCTAGATAGGCCTTTCCGAGCAGGAAAGGACTCCCACAGTCAGCCGGCTGATGGATCTTTAATCAATGTACTGTGGGGCTTTTTGTGCCTTTCACCTAAGCCAGCAGTTCAAAGGAGCATTTGTCGCATAACAGCAGAAGGTTTACCTTGGTGCGGACCAACAGTAAGGCTTGGCCTGAGGCACTTTTTTTACCTAAAACAAGTTATAAATCTCAGTAGTGTAGAAGACCGGGAACACCAACGTCACCTATCATGTTCGATCGTGAGACTCTTGAGGGCTCCTAAGTCACCTTCATATGTATTTACGCTCAAAGGGCGCATACGTTTGTAAACGTCAAGCTGCATAAAAATCTATCCTATTCAAGCCCTACTGCTTATAAGACCCCCAGCATGATACATTAGCCTTACCAGTACCTTTCCCGAACTTAGCGAATGGTTACACAACTAAGGGAATCAGGGGAATATTTAGATGATAGCCATTTTCTAAGACCTATTTTTTCTACACAGTCGTGGGTGATGTGAGGAGATGTATTGCATTAAAGTCAACATCCCTCTTCTACTAAGAAAAAAGCCTAGGCCGTGGTATACCTACAGTGGTTGATCTGAAGTCGTTGATCCTGTTCGAGGAGAAGCTCGAGTGAGAATTCTGCCCCTTTTGCTTCAGAAAGAATTGACAAAAATGTAGAGTTCCTTATCCCCACATACCTTATTCTGATCTGACTGAGCAAAGTTATGAATTTCATTTAACGCTCAGCAAGATCTGTTCACAAACCCTATCCGAGTTTTATTTTTTTGGAAGTAATGCGTGGGCTTAGCACAAAGCAAACTATCCCCTTTAGTGTAATGAACAGGCTGACACTTCAAGTTTAAGGGAGCCCTGACTCCTGCAGGGAGTAGGGAGTAGCACTGCCAGAGGGAAAGTCGGGTCACAGACCATTTTAGATTTACTACCCCTGGTGGCTGACCAGCTATGTTCCATCCTGTACAGGGTGTAACACACACAGCGTAGATACTAGTACTAATGCTGATACCCAGTACTACTGCCTTGCCCTTTAGGACATCAGCATTAAATACTCGTAAATGTTGATGTGTCCAATCTCATAACTTGAAGGGCGACTTCAAGACCTTCACTGGCTGCCTGTTAGAGCAAGAATCAGATTTAAGGCACTCTGTTGGGCCCATAAGGCCCTCCATCAAGCAGGCCCTCGTTTCCTACAAGCTAGATTCAGATGGTACACTCCTTCCTCTGCCAAGCTGGCCTGTGTCCCAAGAGTAAAAAGATCTCAATGGCGAGGAAGAAGCTTTCTTTATTCTGCCTCTAAATGGTGGAATTCTCTCCTCTCTTATTTGAGAGAACAATCTAATCTTCTAACATTCAGGAAAGAATTAAAAACCTACATGTTCAGGAATCCTCTTTCTTGACCTATTAGTCTCCTCCTTTCATCAGTATGGATCAGTTTCACCAGGAATCTCCCTACTTGACCTATTAGCTGTCCTCCCTCCGCCATCTTCATCAGAATGGTACAATGACACTTGCACCAAGACGCCTTAGGGTAATCGCGCGCTGTATAAAATTTAATAACATAACATAGCATAACTGTAGCTGATTTTAGCCACTGAGATTGGTCTATCACGGTGTCCAGCACCCACAAGACTAACATATCCTGCGTTCCTGCCTGTGAAAACACAGAATTAAAAAAAGGTCAAACATTCCATACCCTGATTTTCGTATATTTGTAACAGATATTCCAAATCAATAATAACACATTTTCAAAACATTAGTGCTACGGGGCAGACTTCGTTTTTCTGCACACGCTATTGTATCTGAACAATCTGCATTCATTGCGTGTAATGTTTGGTTTCGGACTACATTATTTCATTTCATGAATCATTTGTATTTCTTTCCTCAAGCTAAGCATTTTGTTGCATTTGTTTTTCTCAAGTATATGCTGAGTGGTGCAAGTTCCAAGCTCAGTATTGACATCCGGAAATCTTAAGCAGTTGGATTGCTGCATGAAGACTATATTACCAATCTGCCATTCACCAGGGTGGGGCACGTCGTTGACCTCTAACATGGTGATAACTAGGCCTGGGTAGAACAAATACGAGAGGTGTTGTATGGGTCGGGCCCCACCGTCAATGTTTCATGAGACTTGATGCTCCGGTGGGTGCTTGGTATTTGAGACTGGCAAAAAGTTTCATAAGTTTGTCCACATCAGGTTTTCCCTTCCTCAAGTGCCTGGAGGTCATTCACCAACATGCCAGGGGGCTGCCGAAGTGACATCACACACCCTCTCAACACCATGATGAGGTGCAGGAATGACACATAACAGCCTACTATTTGCTGCTGAAGCCCTAGGAGAATACAAGTGATGATTTATGTTCATGTAGAGACTACAGCAAGTGTTTAACTGTGTTCCTGGTTCTCATTGGCAGATAATGCACATGCTTATTTACAACCCACAGAAGGATTGCTGTTTATGTGTAAGAAATTATTTTCCTCTCTTAAATTAGTTTAGATCAAATTAATGTCTAGGGCAGTGGTTCTTGACCTGTGGTCTGGGGACCCCGGTGGTCTGCAACTCCTAAGGGTGTCCACGACTGCTTAGAAAATTAAATAATATTAACAGAATAATAAGTTGTATATAAACAAAGAAGCAAAATTTAAAATGTAAAATTTTAAAACGTTCTATAAATGTGAAGGAATTTGAAATGGAGGCTAAAACCTGGGTATCCTCAGATTGATTCATGGGTGCAGTGAAACAGAATATAGTGTGGATGGTGAGCACCAGGGCTCCCTCGATAATTTTATGGCGTCAGGATGTGGTGGAATGGGCGATTGCCGGGGAAGTACATATGAAGATTAGTCGTAGGGTCGATAAACTACAAGAGGATATAGATGCCTCGGCTACATTGTTGAGAGGCATCCCTGGCACACGGAATGGGGTAACTACAGAGGACACGCGGTCGCGGGGGGATAACACACAAGCGGCACAGGATCCCGATAAGACGAGTGTGAGTCTGTCGATGACTGCTTCAAACACACAATGAGTGAGCTCCGGTCTCATGAACAGATGTGAAAAGCGAGATGGGAGATACGAGTGTTGAGTGGCCTTCATGCCTTATGAATAATTCTGAGTGGAAGGGAACGACTGAAGGAGAACTCTCTAAAATGTAATTGTGGGAATGTAATAATGGTAATTGCACAATGATTTATAGACTGTACCAAGTTATGTATGTTATTGTTTATTTCATACCTGTTTAAAAGCAAAAAAACAATGGGGCATGCACACATGTGCGCAGTATGTATAAAACTGTATTGCCCACCGGGATGGGCAAATGGTTGTATAATGCCTAATAAAAAGAATAAAATAAAAATAAATTTAAAAAAGCAGAATATAGTGTGGATGATAGGTAGCCTCAATTGAATTTTGAAAAGATATAACCTTCCCATTAAAAACTTTGGATTTTTTTTATATTTGTGAAATAAAATATTTCTTCATTTGTGTGTTTGATGAAAGCTTGCTTCCATATTTTTGTGTATTGTTTTGCAGTTCAAATCATCAAAACTGCTTAGGGCAGGGCCCCCGGATTTCGTTAATGACTCACTGGGATCCCCAGATTCCTATAAGGATTGAGTGCGGGACCATAGCTTCCAGTAATGATTAAGTGGGGGTTCACATGCCAAAAGGTTAGGAAATACTGGTCTAGGGTGCCCAGACATTTTATCGTTTAGCTTCTCTTCTAAGCATTCTACATTGTATGACTGTAAATCAATTGGATCACATTTAATACAAGAAAATATCATTTATTCTACAGGTTGAGTTCCCTACCAATCAAATACAAAACTGGAATGGGGGTGGGGGGCATAAACAGTGATTTTCTAGTTAGATAGGCTCTGTGGACTAGAACATGAAAACGGTGTTGTCCAAAGTAAGAACAAATTGATGTTCGAAAGATGCAGTGTCCGGAAAAGGGCACTTATGTAAACATGATAAACAACTTTGCCACATACAGATCAGGCATTAGTCCACAAGACACACCCTTCCAGCATTCAGTCACACATGAACGTACTTCAACATTGTGTGGAAGTGAAATTGTGCACCTTTTCACTGCTAGTACGGTGTCAGGAATGGACATTCATGGCCTTTGAACCTTGATGACCATTTAGCTTTTTTTAGAATTCTCTTTATAGAAACTCGAAGCTGAAGCGTGTTAATAAACCGTGTTTGATAACAGGCACAAACAACTAATACTACAACTAGCAGAAGCAAAAAGCTGACATTTAAACGGCCCATAGCTAGATTATTTAACATCATGACTGCCAGCATTTCTGCCCATGCTAGAGCCAGATATTTTCTCCAATATTTGTCTAAACCTCGGGCAAGCATTGTATGAGCTGTTCCCTTGCCATTTGTGGCGCATGCCCCATGACACACATATATATTAGGGTTAGATCCATGCCCTTAATTTGATAGCTTCTTATTCAATAGCTTTCCTTATTCTTTGTCCTACCTTTGAAGCAGTTCTTCTTTACTCTTTTCTGAACTGTAAATAAGAAAGAAAATTAGGCTGTTGCATCATTTCACAGGTGTGGTCACACATCCATGTATGTCATCTGGCTAGCATACATGCCAACATTTTAGAATAGGAAAGTGGGAGTTCTTAAAAAATAATCAGTAGAATGTATTTGCCCCATTGACTTCTATTGAAGAAGAGGCAATTTCAGGCCTGAAACGGGTCTGTTGGCATGTATGTGCTGGGTCGCCGATGCCATAGCATGCTGATGTATACTTGCACACGTGATAACGCTTGTGTGCATACAGCATACACATCATTGTGCTTTTTCAGTATCAGCAAAGAAGAAATTATTTTCTTTTGCCAATGTGGAACAGGGTCAGCAAAATGCATTAACAAAGCCAAAAGCATTGCTTGTAAAAGGTGAGACCAATTGGCTATGCAAGTCCTTGTTTTTTCTTTAATATTGTTTCTCTGTAGATAATAGTATAAAAGTTAAGGGATTCCATTGAAACGGGACGCTGGGTAGCTACTGCTGAATGCAAACTCCTGATGGTTTCTTTTCATATGTTCATACAATTCTTGGTTTTCCAGCTCGTGCCTAGTTATTTCTAATAATACTATTCCTAAATGATCTTTGACCCGTCGACGTACTTGTAGTTTTGGACTATACTTCGTTTGACAAATTCATACTATGCAACATATTTTGATGACCAATGTTGACAGACAGAACCTTTGTTCGTGTTGTATTATATTATATTGACATGTTCTCCACAGACGTGCACTACGCTGTCATTTCACCATGATGATTACTCGAGTGTGTGTGTGTGTGTGTATGTGTGTGTGTTTGTGGGCATGTATAGCCCAGGCTGTGGGAACCGGCTCGGTCTTCATAGCGTGGGTTAACCTTGTCAGAACTAGAAAAACACTATCTTTGTGAGGACTGATGCGTTGTGAGGACTCATCCCCGTATTGTGTTTAGGTACTTTTGAGTGAGTGTATCAAAAAAGTTAAAGCGCAGTTATATTTGCCTCGGTCCGCTTTATAACCCACCCTACTATTAAAGTGCGCGTGGAGTTAGAATAGTAATTACACACTTCATTACGGTCAATGGCTGGTCTTCATAATAATAGAGGGAGGGGTGTGTGTGTGTGTGCGCGTGCGTGTGTGTGTGTGTGTGTGTGTGTGTGTGTATAAAAAAGACGGTTTGAGTCGATTCAAAGAATCTTCGTGCTCGTGGTGGCTGATTAATTCATCTTGTGTGTACTTGTATGTATCTCTGTTGATAATGTTCCATTAATTTAGTATGCAGTGTACTGCTAGTCTTTAAAAATCAACAAACAGATTGGCCGTCTCAATACCCTGAGGGTCGTCCACTGTTATGGACGCACAAGAAATGACCTTGAGGTGACATCCCTTATTGACTATCGTTGGCCTAACCCCATTAACACGAGAGGCCTTTTCGCGCCTGGCTTTTCATTGTACCACGGCCTATTATACGATTTACTTCAGTGCGCCCGTAGAAATGATCACTGTAAAACTGATTAATATGAATTTTAAATTCGAAAGACCTTCATTACAACATGCATTCTCGAGCGAGGAGACTAAATCTTCTAAACCCCGTCGTATGATTTTTAAATCTCTACATTACTATAATTTTGTCGTCGTAGTAGGCAGGCAGAGAAATTCGGGATAAAATAATAATTAAATGCTGACACCGCAACATTTTTACACACCAGGAGCTGACAGCAGCTACGACCAAAACACCGAGTCAGTCTTAGAAAGGATGATTAAATACCTTTTTTGTGGCTTTTTTTTATTAGCCAATTTTAAAGACATATGTGACAGTAATAAAAGGGTGCCTTTGACAGCAGCAATTTGCTTTAAAACAAAAAAAAAAAGATAAAACAGAAAATTACTTTCATTTCAAAGAATTCTTCACTGGTTTTTCGTCTTTGTTTTATGTGGCAAGATTTGTAGTTGGCTTTCGTTGACCCTGAAGATATCTGTTGGTTGAGCAGAAATATCTGTGAAACCTACTGTGATGTATTTCTAGAAAAAGGCTGATGGCAGTCCTCTGCCGCCTGCTGCTGATCTATTAACCTGCCACGCAGGTATTTATTTCTTTATTTATTTTTTCAAACGCACTTCTATTTTCCCTAGGCTTCACGGCGCTGGGACAGAGAATCTTCTAACTTCACAGTAATCAAACCAGTGGAGTAGCTTAGAACCCTGAAATGGGGTTGAGGCACCACAGAAAATCCCAGAATGACTTTTTATGGCCAGCGAGGTAGGATTTCTTTCGACACGGGCAGAAGCAGGACGTTCTCCAAATGCATTGCTTGCCCCCCAAAGGCGTTTACTCCCATCCTAAGTTTCCAAAATAGGTGCACTTGAGGGAAGCATTGCCCAAGGAGCAATAAACAGCGTTCAGTAGTGCAGTGAAGCCACTGGGAACCAGGTGTGGGATGGGCTCACTGCACACCAATTATGGCTGCTTTTAAGACTCAACTGGGTGACAGGGGCATTTTCCTTGCTGGCAATAGAGTCTGTGACACCCTTGCTAATCAGCAGTTTGCCAGAATATCGGCCTCAGAAATATTGCAGCAAGAATATGGACTACCAAATGATCCCAAAGGTAAGTATTTATAGGTAAGTATACATTTGCTGTTCTGAATGCCACGTCTACGTACCTATGCAAAAAGAACAATTGAGGGACAGAATGCAGAACAATGTCATACATTCACCCCAGTACAGAGATCTGGGCCTAAATCCATCGTTTTTTTGCTCCCCATGCCATTCCAGTTTGAACCCAGCCATATGCAAATCAGTCTTGACCCTGCCCCCAATGGGAACAGTCCAGCCCGAACTGCCAGGCCAGGTCCTCCCTGGGCTGGGAACAAGCATCCTAGGACTGGTTTTGGATAGCTTGAATTCAGTGATATGGAGAGCACGGGACCTACGTCTGGGCATACCCGTACCACTCGGGGTCACAAATGCAAAAAGAACAATTGATGGACATATGGCTGGGTTCAAACTGGAATGGCATGGGGAGTAAAAAAACGATGGATGATGGCCCAGATCTCTGTACTGGGGTGAATGTATGACATTGTTCTGCATTCTGTCCATCAATTGTTCTTTTTGCATACGTCTACGTACCTGGTGTCCATTATTAAGACATTGCAAGTATCCTCGGAGTTCTATGACCTTATAAAGGAACTCAGCCTTCAACCTCGTTCCTTTATATAGTCACTGAAGTCCTCTGTGTCTTGCAATATCCTTATACTGTACAGCATGGGGTACTTTATCCTATATATCGTTATGGTACATATATGTGGAGTTAGGTATAATTAATCTATAATGAACTGTGTATACTTTTATGATATGTTTGTAGTCGATATTGTGGATACAATATGTTTGAGGCACAATATTCTGGTAATAAAACAGCAATACCACTGGGTTCATAGGAGGAAACCATTGTCCCAATGGTCTGTCCACGCTTACATACTGTTATAGTATTTCGTATAGCGACAAATGCTGCAAGAATGTTAGGTCTGCGTTCTTGGCTTGGACAAAAAGCTGATTGAAACGTGCTGGCACAAGATGCAGTACCACATGACAAATATCGGCAAAAATCCAGCAAGGATTCATCTTCAACACGTTTGTTTTTAGCTTTGCATGGAAGTGCACGCAAGAGTCAACTTCCGTGAGTGATGTTAGGCTGTGCTGGTGATTTGTATTAAGCTTTACTCCACGCTGACCCCCTCAAAGTGCTGTGGAGGGAACTGAATAAATGGAGAAATGGAAAATGGGGACAAGGAAGGGATGGTGATGGAGCATTAATGAGCTTGAGATAATGAACTGCCAGAGAGTCTCCCCAAATTTATTTTAGGGTTCAGGCCATTTGTAGGAATTTACCACTGTTGGATATAAGCGGTCTTTTGGGAAAACGTCTAAGGAGTTTGAGGAAGATAGTCTTTCACATCATACCCTTTCAATAGGACTCTGGAAACTAGAGCTGGGCTTGCAGTGCATCACCGTCAGGGCAGGGCAACTACAAGTGAATACTAAGCCTGATTGACATAGATCGCTTCATGTGAACTGTAGCCCAGCTCATAAGGGCAGGCCAATACTCACTAAGCACGGGCTTAGTAACCACAAACAGCAGATCAGAATAGGTTTACACAGAAAAGTGAAAACCCAGCGAAAGCAGACTCTGAGCCCATTGTGACAAGGAAGAAAATAACGAGAGATATTTTCTCCTGCCCTGTACTGAGTCTCTCATCACGAGCGCCCTCTTAATCCTGAGGGGTTTGGAAAAAAAAGAGCTACCGGCCCCCTCAGAATTATGAGATGTATGGAAACACTGCAGATTTGTCTACTTTCATCTAAAAGCAGCTGACATCTCTGAGTGAAAATCCTGGCCAAAATGAGGTTTGACCGGTGGAATTGGACCAGAATTACCTGTCCTCTGTTAATTCTTCATTTCTTAGTGGAACCTCAGTGTCCATCTCATAATGGTTGAATTTTCCTCACTCTCAGAGTTACTGGTCCCCCGGTATCAGTAACTCCAGGGGTGGGAAACTACATTCCATTTCTGTGACCACTTATATTGATGGCTTTAGTACTCAGATAACAGAGAACAGAAACCTTATGAAGCTGTCTCAAAAGGAACAAGCATTGGAAATGCAATAGGTCTCGCATTTTTTTAAGTTAGAGCTATTGGCATTGTAAATGGCAATGTCTGTTACCTACTAATGGAGGATGGAGGGAGCAGTTGGTGTCGGAGTGCCAAAATGGTCTATTGGAGAGTGACTGGCCAAAAGTAAACCAAACAAGCAGCGACTTTTAAAATAAGCATTTTTGTTACCTTTATAAAAACCAAGACGACATTATATACAACTGAACAACCTGATTAAAAACAGATTTTAACATAAAAAATGTTTTCTAATTTTTTGTACTTATGTGGCACAGTGGTATTATGTGGAGTGCATTTGTTGCATTGAATAGAATGTAATTATGTGACGTGTACTTATGTGGCACTGAGTGGTATTATGTTGAGTGTATTTATGTTGCATTGAGTAGAGTGTAATTATGTGGCGTGTAATTATGTGGCCCTGAGTGGTATGTGGAGTGTATTTATGTTGCATTGAGTATAGTGTGGTGTGTAATTATGTGGTACTGAGTGTTATGTGGAGTGTATTTATATTGCATTGAGTGTAGTGTAATTGTGGCATGTTATTACGTGGCACTGAGTGATATTATGTGGATTGTATTTATGTTGCATTGAGTAGAGTGTAATTACGTGGCATGTAATTATGTGGCACTGAGTGGTATTATGTGGGGTGTATGTTGCATTTAGTAGAGTGTAATTATGTGGCATGTAATTATGTGGCAGTGAGTGGTATTATTTGGAGTGTATGTTGCATTGAGTGCAGTATAATTATGTAGCATATAATTATGTGGCACTGAGTTGTATTATGCGGAGTGTTTTTTTGTTGCATTGAGGAGAGTGTAATTATGTGGAGTGTAATTATGTGGCACTGAGTGGTATTATGTGGAGTGTATGTTGCATTTAGTAGAGTGTAATTACGTGGTGTAATTATGTGGTATTGAGTGGTGTTATGTGGAGTGTATTTATATTGTATTGAGTATAGTGTAATTATGTGGCATGTAATTATGTGGTACTGAGTGGTATTATGTGGAGTGTATGTTGCATTTAGTAGAGTGTAATTACGTGGTGTAATTATGTGGTACTGAGTGGTATTATGTGGAGTGTATTTATGTTGCATTGAGTAGAGTGTAATTATGTGGCATGTAATTATGTGGCACTGAGTGGTATTTTGTGGAGTGTATGTTGCATTTAGTAAAGTGTAATTACGTGGTGTAATTATGTGGTACTGAGTGGTGTTATGTGTAGTGTATTTATATTGTATTGAGTAGAGTGTAATTATGTGGCGTGTTATTTCGTGGCACTGAGTGATATTGCTAGGGCATGGCACAGTTACGAGTATCTAAAAAACTAAGACCTGTACAGGCCAAACTCTTCCTGCAGCACCTGATAGGACTTAAGGTGCGCTCCCTGCCAGACGTCTCCTACCTTGGAGATCCCAATCTTACCCCACCCATCGTGTTGGAAACAAACTTTGAGCCAGCCGTATTTCAGATTTACGCAGCTGAAAATGAAAGTTAATATAGTGCGGAAGAGCACAAAACAAACAAAAAGATTTAAAATATACAGAGGCAATCGCAGCACGGAAGGGGCAGAGAGCAAAACGGCAGAAGGGGTAGAGGTGCGGCATGCAGCGTGGCATCAAGTTAAAAAGCTATATATTGTACATTATGTTTTCACAAGTTGACCTAGCCGTTTAGAAGTTGAAAGGTCATGTGTTGGAAACAAACTTTGAGCCAGCCGTCGTAAACATTTACGCAGCTGAAAATATACGTTAATATAGTGCGGAAGAGCACAAAACAAACTAAAAGATTAAAAATATACAGAGCCAATCGCAGCACGGGAGGGGCAAAGACCAAAAGGGCAGAAGGGGGTAGAGGTGCGGCATGCGGCGTGGCATCGAATTGAAAGGCAACTGACACGGCCTGCATCCCAGACACACACAGCGTTTCCCTTGCGGGAGCGAGCAGGGGCACCATCTGTTTTCAAGATAATTAAAAACAGATGGCGCCGATGCTCGCTCCCGCAAGGGAAACGCCAAACGTGCACGCGTTGCAATAGAAAGCAATGCAAAACGTGCATGCTTTTAGCCAAAATGCTGATCGATTCCAAAAGGTCCCCTCCTATGCAGCCCAGCGCGCTGCGTAGGCGAGACCTAAAAAGGGGTCCCCTCTTGAAATAGCACTGCAAAGACTGTTTGTAAAGTCCTTTGAATTGGAATTTATAGAAGCTGCTTTTTAGTTGGCAAATCACTCGTCCCCTGTTTATAGAACAGTCAGTAGCCTAGAAACATTGTAAAATCCATCAAAACATGTTTGTTGTAATCGTATAGGGTATGACCAGCATGTTTAAAATGCACAATGTAGCACTATTTTCTGGTATTGGCTCTAAGGATAGTTTTTCCCCATTGTTTGAAGTTAGCCCCGCCTCCATTAGTTGATATATTTGCTCCCCCACCCCCCAAAGTGCAGGTCTAGTTACGCCCCTGGTTAAGGTTATACTTTGAGTTCGCACTATATATAGTACAAGGATGACCACTTAAGTGACAACCTGCTCCATCCGTCCCACACTCTGTGCAGTAATTGTGCCTCACAAGCTGCCTATCCAACCCCATCAGCTTTACAACTGACTCACCATTCGAGCGCAGAATGCTCTTTACACATACATAGTAGTAGGAGGTATACGATTTGCTCAAAACACAGAATGTGCCCAACCTAACCTATGTACACACACTGTCCGTCTGTTGAGGGTGCCTAGCCTGCTCTGTTTACCCACATTGGTTCATAAGGACCAAAGCCTTACATATGCCTGCGCAGTAATCTAGGAACGTGCACAAACTGCTGTATACTTACAGTATGGACTCACGTACCCTCCCCACCTCAACAACGTTCGTTATTTACATAATATACACTCATCCCCGAGGTGGTCCAGTTGGCTCTGCAATCTCACATTGTGCGCTGAAAAACATATACTAGTTTATACGTATTTCCCACGCCCGTGGTGTCTGACACTGTAATACGCTATCACACAGACCACACTGTGGGGCGCTAATAAGCCTGCTCTACGTGAAAGTTGTGTGCTGCGGTGCCAAAGCGGTAATACAGATACACGTTGTGTCCTGTGAAACGTGCCTAGTCCTATATCCAGTAAACCCCTTGCTCGGTTTCCATGCTGTTATGCTGTTTACCTAACTCTTGTCCCCCACGGAGCCCCTACGCCCTTTCTGGGAAATGTAGTTTCGCTGAGCCTTATGCTCCTTACCTCTCAATGACATCAAGAGTCAGGGGAACAGCTCCTCGTGTTGTGAGGAGCTGGTGACCCTACACGCATCCTTTTAGAAAATCGAGTTCACCCCTTCCGCCTAAGACTTGTACTGAAGGAACTAACTCATACACTCCAAACTACAAATCCCAGAGTGCCGCATGGCGGCCGCTGTAGAGGCAGGAACCGCTGCGTGATTATTGCCAGCGGACTAAAGGGTAAGTATAAGCTTTTATCCCTTCCCAAACAACTCTCTCGCCCCCACTCGCGGGAGGCGCCTCACCGATGTCTATGGCGAACCTCTTGGTGTTTTCCAGGTTGCGGAAAATCTCGTCCGGCGGCAGCGTGATGCTTTTATCCAGGCAGTCCCCGCTCCTACCACCAGTGATCGCCGCCATCTTGGATTTCCTTCATTCAGCATGTTGAAATATGTGCATATATTTGCATACCTAAAGAATGTATGCATAAATTATGCTAATGAGCAAAATTGAGATTTTTCCCAGAGTAAACCGTGTGGTGTGGTATTACCGCACGCAAACGCGGTTCTTTGCAGTGCGTTAGATTGTTCCGGCACTGAGTCGTACTTATTAGACATTATAGTTTCTAAATATGAATTTATGATACCTTGGAATAGTGAGTTAATTGAGTGGATTCCGGATAATCCAAGAGCTGCTCGAGTTTACTAAGAGAGCGTAATATTTTGGATGCATTCGCTGTCCTCGAATGCTGACTTAATCAAGAAAAAAACCTCGACTTTTGACCAAGGGGACTCCAGCGTTGCACAGCTATGATGCAGTTTAAACTCATGGCACTAATTCAATTTATACAGAAGTTGTGCTACAAAATTAGTGGAATTTACTATATTTATACTTAAAGTTGCACGTGATAGTTGTACATTAAGCTCACAAAACTTAAACTCGTTGGTGGGTGAAACATAATATCGATTTCCAAATAAACAAGCACGGAATAGAAACCTGTGGTGCGCGCGCACCACAGAGGAGCGGGGGGAGGGAGCGCGGCAGCGAGACGAACGCGCGCTGCTGCGCGTGCTGGCCAACGACGGGAATGGGCGGAGCAAAGGCGGGACATGCGCCCGCCTTTGCCCAATTGCGTGCTGGATTTTTTTTTAAAAAAGCACGCGAAAGCCAATGGCAGCCGCGGAAAGCAAAACCACACGCACGAGCGTGTGGTTACCTTTCGAAAGCCCTTTCTAGAGGTCTTGCGCTGCGCGAGCAGGGCTTCGCACTGCAACGCTAGGCGCGAGACCTAAAAAGGCTTCATAAGAAAAAGTGAAGAGGAAAATCCATGCGCCATTGTTGGAAACAGCAGAAAGACCATAGAAAAAGGTGCCAGATGTGTTTCAAGTTAGAGACGAAATATAATCCCAAGCATGCCTAACCCATATATTTACATGTTCTCCTTAGTTTGAAAACAGCAAAGTCACAATGTACCAGTCTTTTTATTTTTTAAATTTGGCAACACTGGTATAACTTGTCATCAAAAAAGTTTGAATTTGAATTTGCTCCTGTTACGGAAAGGTCCAGAGTCCTAGCAGGCTCTGTCTCATAGACATGCTGCCTTTAACAAATCCTGTTCTTTTGAGACACTATATAATGTGATGCCATGGGATGGAATTCTCATAGGGGATTGAACGCAATTTTGAAGCTTGCCAGGGTGACAATAGATTGGCATTAGAACCTGCCCGCTGTTTTAGGGTTGGCGCGAGAAGTATTCAGTAGCTTAGAACTGGCTTACATGAATGGTGTTGTTTGGCACTGGAGAGAGTGCTAGTGCACTCTCTGGATAGGGTAACAAGGCAGATAATAGGTCTACTTACTTTTTGCTTATATATGTATATATATTTAAGTCATTTTTATTGATTAAACTTTAGAACTATAATATCATGAAGTTTTTCAGTTCACCATCCTATGATTACATTTACATTCAAAGGGACACGGGTTCCGTCTATCATGGTGTTGAACACCATGACGTGGGAACCAGAAATCTATCATGGAGCAGGTACAGTGGAAGCCTAAGGTTAAGGTATGGTCTTAGGGCGACCCTGCTCTCACTTGATCCATCCTGTAGTAACTTTGCCAAGGCTGTCAGATCTTAGAACATTTCCAGTAGTTCTACTCAGGTTTTCCAGTCGTAGGTACTATAGTTGCATCACTGTACCCAAGCCTCCTCATCAGATCATCTTTGCAAATTTGGACTACCCGACAATGTGCGAGATTTTAGTTGAATCATATTTTGTGTTAGTTATCTTTTGAATTAAATATATTCTGACGAGCATGGTGCTCTTGCCAAATCATGTTTCCATGCACTGGTCATGGTTCCTTGCCTGCTTCTTTCTTATAAACATTAATATAGTGTTAATTATCATCATTATTGCAATTCTGAATGTTAATTTAATTGTTAGATATATGCTTGTTTAATTACACTCCCCCTTTGATGGTTGTAATAGTTCAAAAGCAGTTTTATTTATGATGCCCTTGATTTTTTGAGTCGTTTTTATACCCGGGGCTTGCTGCACAAAATCTGGTTGCAATTACAAAGCCTGCGATTTTTAATCACAGCGTTTCCAACCAAAAATCACAGGTCTCAGTGTACTTAGTCGTTAAAAGTCCTTCCGACTCGCAAAATGTCTTTTGTGACTAATTTCATATCTTAATAGGAGGGGCGTGATAGGGGTGACCCCTTCTACATTGCGATTTGCCGTGATATGTGTCAATACTTTGCAACCATAATTGTGGCAGCAAACGCTTGATAGGTTACTGACTTTTGACTTGGTTGGTAACCCAGTTACAAAGTGGAAGCTGTCGCTTTGGGACAGCTTCCACTTTGAGGATAGTGGTAGGCAGCCTTACTGGGAGAAGGCAATTGTCCTGGGGACAACGGCAACCTTCCCCAATTTCATTCCCTGAATGCTGCTTCTTTTGTTCAAATCAGCCCTTGTCTCTCTAAGGCACAGGCGCTGCTTTGAAAAACCGTTGACATACAAGGACTGCATCCTTGCATTTTCAGGGATCACAAAATGCTTCCTGCCTCATGCATATTAATGAGGCAAGTGGTTTTGTGACCTTCTGCAGTGCGCATTGCCACTGATTAGTGTATCATTCACATCACAAAATGAAGGGCAGTTTACAAACCAGTTAGTACATCATGCCTGCATTGTACTATTGGATTATAGATTAAAATCTGTCCTCCCAGAAACGGCAAAACTCTTAATTGGATTATTTGTTTCTGATAAAGTCATTTCTGTGTTGATTTTATACCCAAATGAAGACTTTCCAACATCGGTTCTACTCCAATGTTTTCAGAGCTAGCCAGCTCCAAAATCCTGTTCCCTACTTGACATAACAGATGCAGAAGTCTGTAGCTTTCTTTTCAATTACTGTTCTACATCTCTTTGAAGGATGTGGATGGTACAGTACTTGTTTACCAGGTTGACAAAGTCCTCAGACTTCCACTCATGTTAGTTGCTGAAAGAGTTCTCCTTGTTAGAACTTGTCTCGTTGGGAGGTGGGCTCCTAGCAATGGAATACCCCACTTTAGAGAAAAAGATAATTAGTTTTTCGGAAACGACAGGTGAATTCAGTATTGGAGGACCAATGGATGTGACAGCGATGCTGCTTGTCTGTGTTTGCTGAATTTGACTTATGTACTGTTTTGCATTGAAAGGTGGTGCTCTAAGCAGCCCTGTCATTCATTCATCCAAACTGTAAGGAATAGGACTTCTAATGGATACAACTACCTGTGGATTCCTCACCTTTTGAATATCCCCCATTCGCAGCATTCCACGGAGGACGGACGAGGTCTTCTTATGGCTCCGATGACGTAACGTGGAGTCACGTGCAGAGCCGTGGTATTGTGACGTCCTCATCGATGTGGGAGAGCTAGAAAGAAAAGTTTCCATGTAATGCTGCACATGGGGGATATTCAAAAGGTGAAGTGTCCACAGGTAGCCACCAGAAAAAGCGTTACTGAATGTAAGTAACTTGTTCATCTGATAGAGACATCTAGCCGCAGATTCCTTATCTTAGAATATCCCCAGGCGTCAGACTGGATCCGGAAAACTTTTTCCCCAGCAGTACCTCTGCACGCCGGAGGGCGGCTTCGCCCGGCTCCGTCCTGATGTCGTCCACGGAAGTGACGTCAATGGAGCCATATAAGTCCCCCTCGGCGTGCTGACGTCAGTTTTCTTCTTTTCCGCGTCCCAACGCGGATCCGGGAGATGCGGTTCCTCTGGCCTGTTTTGGTTTCAGACCCTCACAACGCCCTTTCGCGTCTGCAACAGTGTGCCGATGCCTGCGGGCTTCAAGTCGTTTGCGTCCTGTTCGCGGCAGATGTCGGCGACAGATCCACACGAGATCTGTATGTGGTGCTTGGGCAAGCACCACGACTCCGCCGAGTGCGACGCCTGCCGGCAGCTGAAGCCGAAGTCCCTGCGGGAACGACTGATGAAATTGATGTCCGCCCGGTTGTCCCGGTCAAAATCCTCGCGGCACCGGCCTCCGTCTCCAGCGGAAGTATCCAAACGGCGCAGTTCTTCTTCCTACGCTGAGGTTCCTGTTTGGGGCAGATCCCGGAGTTGTTCCCGTGGACGTCGCTCGCCTGCCTCAGGTAAGCACCGGAAGAAGTCACGGAGGTCGTCAACCTCGCAGAAGCGTGACGTCGGGGCCTGCTGCTTCCGGCCCCCGCCTACCCACCGTTTCTGGTGCTGGGGCGACTCGGACCCAGATGGAGGCCTATTCCAGGGCTCTGCAGGCCATCTTTGGGTCACCTCCTCTCCCTGGCGCGCCTTCGGGCCCCACTGTGGGGGTAGAGTCTCAGGTCGGGGGTTCGCCCTCGGCGCCGACCGAGTGCCTCGACTCCGGTTCCGGGGTCGCTGCGATGTCAGGACACGGCCCGGAGGGGCATCCCACTCTGACGTCTAGTCCTCCTGAGGCGTCTTCGCACAGTCCTGCGGGGCTCCCTGCGTCGTCGCTGGATGCGGCTGCAGCGCGGAGCTCGACTCCGAGTCAACTTCGTTCCTTCCCGCAGGCTCCTGCCTTGGTGGAGGTCGAGTCGACGCCGGTCCGACGCCAAGCGGACGAGTCCTCTTCGGCGGTCGTCGACGTCGATCCGACGCCGTCCCGACGTCGATCGACGCCGGTTCCGTCCCCGGCTGTTCCTCTGCTGGTGGAGGACGTGTCCCCAGTGGGTTCTCCGCCCCCAGGGTTTTTTCCATGCTCCACGGAGCGGGGGCCCATGGGGCACTGGCCGGCTCATTATTCCGCAGGGCCTCTGTCGTTGGGTGGACAGATTAGCCTGCAGCCGTCTCCAACGGATGACTTGCTGTCTCCACCTCGGATGGCCACGGAGGCTAGCGCAGACTTTGCGAGAGCGGTTCGCAGGGCTGCGGATATCTTGCAGATGCAGCCGCCCTCTGTCTCCCTGCCTTCGGATCCTTTGTTAGATCTTCTCCACCAGGGCATGGTGGATGTGGAGCCTTTGTTGCCTTTTGGCAGGTCATTGTATGATGTCCTTCTGTGGACTTGGGCCAGACCCTCATCGGGTGACCCTGTGGATCGTGCTATTGCTCATCGCCATCGCCCGGCTCCAGATGACCCTGCCTGTTTGTCCCTCCATCCTAGGGCTCAAGGGCTTGTAGTCCAGGCAGCGCTTCCTTCCTCTCCTCCTCCGTTGCTTCCTCCCACTCGGGAGTCTAGGTGGTTGGAGTCGTGTGGCCGCAATGTCTTTGCGTCCACCAGCTCAGGCCTTCGGTCCCTGAACACGACCTGCATGTTTGCTCGGGCTACTTTTGCCCTTTGGGACTCAGTCGAACAACTCCTTCCCTCTTTGCTGGAGGGCCCTCGTGCTGACCTGGTCCGGCTTATTTGGGATGGGCGCGACATGGCGCAGTTTTCCGTCCGGTCGGCCATGGACACCACAGACTCCGTGGGTCGAGCTATGGCCAGGTCAGTTGCTCTCCGTCGCCATGCGTGGCTACGCAATGGCAGTTACCCCGAGAATGTTCGGGAGCGACTCAGGGATCTGCCCTTTGGTGGGGCCCATCTGTTTGATGAGCATGCAGATTCGGCGGTCCGGCGCCTCCTATCTGGATTTCTATGACTACCAAGTTTTTAGTCCTCTATGGTGGACTTGTGTTTTCGTATGCAGTATTGTCACTGCTTTTATGATTTCCGTCTCTGGGTTCAAGACATTATTTCCCAGACGGGCTGTATGGATTTTCAGCCGTGTTTTTCCTTCCTTTTGTACAGCTGGGCCAGTTGTTTATATGATTATGTTTGACCTCTGCCTATGAGCTTGTCTCAAGGGGTGTCCCTTGCTTTTTATAGGGATGTGACGTACCCTATGTGGGGTATTCGTTCGCTATTGTGTAGCTGCTCTTCCTTGCCAGGAAGTTTCAGAGGCTCCCGTGGAGTTCTCTTCGTTATTGTCTGTCCCTCTGGGGATTTTCCCTGTGGGTTATGCTGTGGGCATCTCCCTTTGTTCCATACTTCCTGCTGTGGTGGGACGCCTCCTCTGTTGAGATCCACGGACTGACGTGGCCCTCTCCGGGAGTGTCTGTATTGCTGCCTACGGTTGTTCCGTTGCACTCTCATGCGTCTGTGGATGCAGTCTGCTCCGGTGTCTTGTTGGGGTTCTGCCATATCCGACTCACCCCAGGGGGCTGCACGTCCTCCTGCCTTGCATTTATGCTCATTTTCCGCCTTCATTCTGCCCCTAGCGCTGTTGGCTGTCTTGGGCGTGGGTACGCGTCCCTGTGGGCGCTTTGTTCTGTTCCGCTCCAGATCGGTTCTTTCTGTATTCTGGGCAGGCACCACATATGGTCCGCACTGTGTGTTTGTACTATCACGGGGATCCCGTAGTGTTCCTTGAACCACTGTCTTGGCTGCGTTCTCTTCCTGTTGCCTCCTTCCCTGGTGTTGGGAAAGGCTTGGGCACACCCTGTCTGGGGTTTGCCTAGGGGCGGTAGAGTTTTCGCCGGAGCGGATCTCTATTACGTTTTACCTTGTGCCCTTGCTTCCCTCTGACGGGCCCCGGCTTGGGCTCAGGTTTTTCTGTTCGTTGCCGCACACGGCTCAGGTGTTCCTCCTCCTGGCCTCTGCTGCGATTTTCACCAGACGTATTCTATCTCCGGATGATCTCTGGCATCATCCTGTCTATATATATATGCTTTTTCAGACATTCTATGTCTGAGTGTTACTGACTTCTTCGTTCTTTGGGTGCTGCGCCCGTCTTCTCTGTCGACGCGCACATGCTGTTGCTGTTACGCTTCATTGAGCTATGCATTGTGTGGTGTGGTTCTCACTGTACACATTGTCTGTTCCATGTATTCTTGTAATTAACATCTATGTATCTCCTGCTAGCCGTAGTTTGTATGTCTCGGCATGATGCCTTCTGCCCTGACATGTCATTTGTTGGCACCTGATGTTGTGCCGCTCACATTGTGTGTTCGGAATCTGTCATCATGTTTAAGTCCCTTCGCTGGGCCTTTGTCTCTTATGGATCCCGGGGTCCTCTACTCAGTTTCCCTCTTTTCGTAGCAGTTTATGGCATTCTGCCACTGTGCACTGACCTTTCTGGTTCTGTGATTTTGGGGAACTTGGTGGGTTTTGGTCGCAGACCCTCCTCCAATGGGGTATAGCTTTGGTATCTATTCTAAGTTAAGGAATCAGCGGCTAGATGTCTCTATCAGATGAACGAGTTACTTACCTTCGGTAACGATGTATCTGGTAGAGACACAGTCTAGCTGCAGATTCCTTAACGCCCGCCCATCCTCCCCGTTCTGCGAGGACCTTTCCAGGTGGGGTTCTACCACCTTGCCTCCTTACAGGTGGCCTTGGTCTTCCTGAGGGGTGCTCTAGTTCACCTACCTCTGGGGCAGGGTGTGTCATTCTATTTTGACACAATGGCTCTCCACCCATTATCGTTCTTGGGTGGCTAGGTTATGTGCCCTTCAGTGCTCCTCCACCCTGTTTCTTCCGGCGTGGAGATTCTCATGTTCTTCTACCCTCCCTCCACCCTCGTCTGTTTCTCCCCATTTCTTGGGGTCTCCTTGTCTATGCTGCAGTCGATTGGGTTGAGGTTCTATTTGACTATGCTACAGTTCATAAGTCATTGTGGGGGTAGGGGGGTGAACATTCTCTGTTGTTGTTCACTTCTGGTCACTTGCCATGAGTCATATTGTTCCAGTCCTGTGGTCCTTTACAGTTACATCCTATGGTTACAGACCGTCTTTCATACAGTTCCATCCTGTGGTTGCAAACTGCCTTTCGTTTGGCCTGCCATTCATTTCCACTGCTGTTGCCTCTTAGGGGGGGCACGGCTCTTCGCTTTGGTGGGACTTTTCCTGGGGCGGGTGCTCTGTTCGCTCCCTTCAGTCCCTTCAAGTGTTGAGTACTCTTTCAACATGGTGTTGTTTCTCATCATTCTATGATTTCTTATCATTGTTGTTTCAAAGGTTTTTGCTCCTTTTTTGGCACACTGTTCCTATACTCTCACAGTTTTTGTAGTGGCTCCGTGCTGTGGCGCGGAAAAGTTTCACAGTAGAAAACTGACATCAGCATGCCGAGGGGGACTTATATGGCTCCATTGACGTCACTTCCGTGGATGACGTCAGGACGGAACCGGGCGACGCCGCCCCCGGCGTGCAGAGGTACTGCTGGGGAAAAAGTTTTTCGGATCCAGTCTGACGCCTGGGGATATTCTAAGTTAAGGAATCTGAGGCTAGACTGTGTCTCTACCAGATACATCGTTACCGAAGGTAAGTAACTTGTTCATCTTATCCAAGGAGTTTCAGAAGTCACTATTGTGAATTTGTTGAGACACTGCCTACCCATTTTAGGAATGAGAGGGGGTTGGGGCATCTGATTAACCTCCATTTTTTGTCTAATGCTTTATTATTATTATTATTATTAAGGATTTATAAAGCGCATGGCTGCCCTAAGGCTTCCCAGCGCTAAGAGGTCATACAACTGAATAAGGGCTAACCAGGCCTTAGAGGTATTGCTTAAACAACCAGGTCTTAATCGCTTTGCGGAACTGTAATTCTTCGTCCATCAACCTATATTCCAGAGCAAAGAGTTCCAAAGTTTGGGAGCGAGGTGGGAAAAAGATCTTCCTCCCCATCTCTCCCTCCTGACCTTTGTTGGTTTTAGACGTTCCTCCGTGCTTGATCGTAGCCGCCTGTTTGGGATGTAGCCTCTCAATTTTTTGGGGACCTCTATTATGGCAAGCTCTGTGGGTGACGACCAGTATTTTTAATTTTATTCTGGCTTCTACCGGGAGCCAGTGGAGTCCAAATAGGTGCTTTTTCACTGACTCCCATGCAGGGACATTGTACAGCAGCCTTGCAGCTGCATTCTGAACCACCTGCAGTCTGTGGGTTACAAATTTAGGTGCCCCCAGGAACAATGAGTTTCCATAATCTAACCGCGAGGTGACTAGAGAATGGACCACTGTCTTCCTAAGCTGTATAGGAATCCTGTCTAGAATTTTCTGAAGGCTTCTAAGAAGTCCAAAACAGGTAGCTGCGACCGTCTTAGCCTGTGTCACCATAGAGAATCCGTTTCTAACCAGAATCCTACATTTTTTATTATTTCTGTGGGGGTAGGTGGGTTGCCAAGACAGGCAGGCCAACCTATGGTGGGCCTGGGTATCGCTTTACTTCCGAGAAGTAGTAACTTAGTTTTGTCCCCATTTAATTTTAGACAACTTGTTGTCATCCACTCTTTGACTCCTATCAAGCAGGAAGATAATCTCTCACCATCCCTGCTATTTTTGGGGTCCAAGGAGATAACCAACTGAGTGTCGTCGGCATAGGAAGTCATAGATATATCAAACTCCAGCACAATCTTAGCCAGTGGCTCCATGTACACATTAAAAAGCGTTAGGCTCAATGAGGAACCCTGTGGGACCCCACACCTCAGTGACCTGGTTTTAGAGAGAATAGTATTCTCCTTTACTTGAAATGTTCTATCTTTCAAGAACGATGACAGCCATTTAAGCGCCGTGCCCTGTATCCCAATGTCTGAGAGCCTTCTTCGTAATATATGATGGTCTACCGTATCGAAGGCGGCGCTCAGATCCAATAGGAGCAAGGCGGCTGATTTTCCCTGGTCTAACGATCTTCTTAGATCCTCCACCACCACCAACAGAGCAGATTCTGTGCTGTGTTGTGCCCTGAAGCCCATCTGAGTGGGGTGGAGGCACTGGTTAGTCTCTAGGAATTCTGACAGTGATCTGTTGACATGCTTTTCTAGTAGCTTGCCCACAAATGGTAGCAAGGAGATGGGGCGAAAGTTACCTAGTTGCGATATATCTGCATTTGCTTTTTTCAGCAGAGGCTTTATAACAGCGTGTTTCCAAGCAACTGGGACTATGCCCGTTTCTAGGGACTGATTCATGACCCTCATTAGAGTCGGTAAAATGACAGGTGTTACTGTTCTAAGAATTTGCGGGGGGGCTGGGTCCAGAGGCGAACCGGACTTCACCTTATCTATCAAGGCTTCTACACCCTTCTGTTCCATAAGAGGGAAATTGGTGATAGACTGTTGTGGGGGAACTATTTCCTGTTCTTCTTCACACCCTGCGGTTAGCTCTCCATTCGTTTTAAAGCAGCTATAAATGTCCGTTACTTTCGAGAGGAAGTAGGCGGCCAAGTCATTGCACCTCTCCTCTGAAGTTTCTGATGGACCGGTGTCAGTGGGTGGATTAGTCAGGGCCTTAATTACTGTGAACAGTTCCCTTGAGGAGTTCGGAGCTTTATTAATTTTTTCCTCAAAGAACTTAGCTTGGGTTGTTTTGATACTATTATGGTAGTTTCTAATGGCTGCTTTATACTCCGTTTTGAGTTGAGGGTCATAATTTTTCCTCCAATCCCTTTCGATTTCTTTACAATTTTTCTTTAGCGCCAGCAGCTGGGAATTAAACCATCCTTCTGCTCTGGTTCTGGGTTTAGGTTTATGGGAGACCTTAGGGGCTACTAGATCCAAGGATTGAGTAATCCAGGATTCCCATCTGGAGTATCCTTCTTCTACTGACCCTGGATTCTCAGTATACAGGATTGCTGTGTCAGTTAAGGCATCCCCCATGCTCCTGAGTTAATCTTGGCACAGCATCTTTTCCTTATCGTAGCCTTAGTGGTAACTTCCCTATACTCTCTTCCTGTCTTCCGTACATTGAAAGGGATGATGTGATGATCCGACCATGGTACCGGTACTTGTGAGCCACTTTAATATTGGGATCATTGAAAATTACCACATCCAGAGTGTGTCCCTTAACGTGTGTGGCCATTGTTACCAGCTGGGTAAGTTGTAAGCTTTCTAAATCTAATAGTAGTCTTTTAACACTCGGATGGTTCTTGTCTTCCATGTGCAAATTTAGATCTCCCAGTATAGTGATGTTTGATTTCTTTAATAAGAGGCTAGCTAACACTTCAGGCAGCTCTTCTAAGAACTCTCCATAGGGACCTGGGGGTCGATAGATTAGGAGACCTGATAGAGTGAAGGTGGGTGTTAGCAGAATTGAGAAGAAGAGACATTCACACCCTTTAAGGGCCAGTGACTCGGTTGTACATTTGTACTCCTTCTTTATGAGAATGGCTAATCCCCCCCCTGTCTGTCCTATCCTGTCCAGTCTATGTATCTCATAGTCTGGTGGCAATGCCATAACTATGTCCGGGGATGAATACTCTTTGAGCCAACTTTCTGTTATGAATAGGACATCTAATTTAGTGTCCTCTACCAATAGTCGGATTTCAGTTGTGTTTTTGGGCAATGATCTACTATTGATCAGCCCTAATTTCCATTCCTGTAGTTCCTTTAGCCCATTAGTTATTTTTTTTTTTTTCTCTGTCTTATGAGGTGATTTCCATCGTAGTTTACAGTGCCGGCAGTCCTTCTCTCTTGAGGTGACGCTCATGAAATCCCATCCCTTCTCACAATTATTTCCTCTGTGTATGTTAAAACCATGCAGTTCCTCTCTAGTGTATACAAGTCGGGGAAAATGTGAAGAGTTCCTGGCCCCTGGTCCCGGATGGGCGCGGACGGGCGCAGACGGGCGCAGACGGGCGCAGATGGCTTGCCTTTGGCGCGCTAGCGGCGCGCCCGCTGCGCGCGTCCGCTGCACGTCCGCTGCACGTCCGCCTGTGGATTGGCTTTGAATGGTTCCCCCGGAAGTGGCGAACAACTGGAGCGCCAACCCTCTTCCCCTGAGATGGCGCCCGAGAAAATGCAGAGAAATTGCCCAACACTCCCTCCGCACAAACAGGAGCCCCTGCGGCGGACCAGAGAGTGAGGACCAGGTAGGCCGACTAGCAGCGTATTGTAGCTATAAATACTTTGTTAAAAGTGGCGTTTAAAACTAATTAAAACAGGTATGTGCAAAGTAGCAATATTAGCAGCATGAAATAAAATTGCAGTGTCGCGTGTAAGCAGTTAAAGCGGACCGGCGCCTTACTCAGCTTGTGACCGCTGCGCGTCCGGCTGTGCATTGGCTTTGAATGGTTCCCCCGGAAGTGGGAGCAGCTGGAGCGCCAACCCTCTTCCCCCAAGATGGTGCCTGAGAAAATGCAGAGAAATTGCCCAACACTCCCTCCGCACAAACGGGAGCCCCCGCGGCGGACCAGAGAGTGAGGACCAGGTAGGCAGTTTAGCAGCATTTAGCAGCGTAGCGTAGCTATAAATACTTTGTTAAAAGTGGCGTTTAAAGCTAATTAAAACAGGTCTGTGCAAAGTAGCAATATTAGCAGCATGAAATAAAATTGCAGTATCGCTTGCAAGCATCAAAGCGGACCGGCGCCTTACTCAGCTTTGATTGTTGTTCTGGATGAAGTACAACTGTCTCAAACTCAACTCTCATAAGACGGAAGTCCTCATCTTTGAGAACAACACCTCAGCATGGAACAAAGCATGGTGGCCTACTGAACTCGGCTTATCACACGCTCCGACAGACCACGTCTGCAACCTCAGCATCATCTTGGCAGCAACCTATCTATGAAGAAACCGCTAAATGCAGTCTCATCTGCCTGCTTCTACACCCTACGCTCAGCAAGATTTTCAGATGGCTCCCAGTCAACACCAGAAGGACCGTCATACAGGTCCTTGTCACATGCAGACTAGACTACAGGAACACACTCTACGCAGGAATCACCGCACGCCTCCTGAAGAGACTACAGACAATACAAAACTCAGTGGCAAGACTCATCCTCGATCTCCCCAAATAGACCCACATCACACCCCACCTCGAGAAGCTACACTGGCTCCCGATCCAGAGGAGATGACAGTTCAAGATGTTGACTCATACATACAAATGCCCTGCACAACGAAGGACCAGCATACATAAACAAACACATGACCTTCCACCAACTGACCAAACACCTACGATCCGCCTCCCTCCTCCTCGCAGACACCCCCCAGATCCGCTGAGGCGATAGCGGAGGATGTTCCTTCTCACACCCGGTGGCCAAAGCTTGGAACGACCTTCCCCTGCACCTCAGGACCGCCCCATCACTCCAGCAATTCAGAAAGGGACTCAAGACCTGGCTGTTCCAATGAACAGATCACCAACGAAGCAGGTAGCAACTCCTGCGCCTTGAGACCCTCACAGGTGATTTGCTGCGCTTTATAAATCCTTGATTGATTGATTGATGATTTATGAACAGGTTGAAACACACAGTTTGATAATTCAATTAATCACTGATGATTGCTCAAAACCCAAAGTCTTTAATCATTCATCTTTAAGTGTGCCCTTGTGCAGAGTTCCGGATCTCGGGGCTGCACTGAGATAAGGTATGCTGCTGTTGGCTGAAATTAATTAAATCACTGACCCTTGAATCTTCTAAAATAGTGTGTTGTGACATAGACTCTATTGGGCATCTGTATTTCAGAAAGAGTTAACGCAGTGTCCTTGAATGTTGACTTCTCAGGCTAGTGAAACCATCTGGGGCGGCTGTGGGGCAAGATTGCTTGTGTATGTTATGGATTTTGCCTTTTGTGCTAGTGTGGTCTATTGTCTTGTCAATAAAGTGTTTGGGACAGTACTTACATCAAGAGGCTAGCTAGTGTGTGCATTGTGGTTGATCTTTCAGCTGTCTTGGTCTACAGTTGTTGACAGTGTGCTGCTCAGTCTTTTTGGGAATCAGTCAAAGATAAAAGAGGTATCTTGTGGGAGATCATCTCATTCCTGCAGAGTAGGGCCATCTGGTTGGCCATAGTTTCCTCATAGTACCCAATGCCACATAACCTTTTAGGGTTAGTCAATGTTGGTCCTTGTGATCTTGCTGTTCACTGTGATTGTAAAGGCATAGTGAGCTATCAACGTTAGGCTTAATTTGAAGTGCTAGTTCTCTGATTAACATTCTGAGCTACAAAGAATTGATTTCAATGGAATGGGGCATCTGGATTTTGTAGCTGGTTGGTACACAAGTTACCAACGTTAAAACTTTACATTATAATAAAGAATAGTGAGAAGAAGCAATTTGAAACAGTATTTGACAAAGAGAATAAGGGAAGGATATCATTTAAAAAGCTAACATTCTTGAGTACATTAAAAATCAGCAGCCAGTGCAGAAAAAGTTAAGAAATTATTGCATGTCAATAAGCTGAATGAAGAAGGACTGGACTTGGGAGTGAAGATGGTTATGAGAAGTACACTAGATCTGTTGTTTCTAAGGAATAGTCAACTGTCCACTATGCTCATGTTCGTTTCAGGTAACAGCTTAATTTCATGTTTAACTAGCCAGAGGTATTGGCTTGTACACACCCCAAGCCTGTTTGGTTTCCTGAGATGCCGGTTTAGGAGCAACTAAACTAGACCACGTTATTAGTTACTAGTTTGTGAGAAACTCAGAAAGTAGCCTAAAGACAAAGTCCCTGAAAATAAACTAGAATGATCACTGACTTGCTTGAAAGGTGGGGCCTAGTTTGAAAGATCAGCTTCCCCACTTTATCTTTGTCAAAAGCAAAGAGCCTTTATAGTATTCTAGTTTTTCTTTCCTTTTTTGTGTGACCACAAGCACTATGATCTATAGACATACGAGCAAGTGTACTGTAGATTCCCTAACCTCTTCCAGACTAGAGTTCATGGGAGGAGGAGTTGTTCACAAAGAGTTCTGGCCTTGGGATTCATGCATCACTCATATCAGAGCTAGGCAGGCTATTTTGATGTTGGGCTGAGAAATCAGTAGATTACATTTTGTTTGGCTCACAGCTCTGTAAGTATGGTCTCAAGCTTGAAAGAAAGATTATTTTGGAATATCTAAGGTCAGGTAGGCTCAGTTGAGATGTGTTGGTGCTGCCATATTTAAAGGTTCATACTTACTGTATCCTTTTTGGGAATGGCTGATGTATTGTGTTTTTAAGGGGAGGCCCCCTCCCTAAGCCTTTACAGGCCTCAAGGACCCCATCCCAGTGGCATATTATTTTGTTATGGGATTGGGGTGTGCGACACCCCTTCCCCGAACCTTCAGGGCCCAGTCCTCAAGGCCTTCTTTTTTTTAAAGGGGAGGGGGCACATGACTCCCCTCTCCGAGTCTTTAAGGCCCTGGGGACCCCATCCTGCGGGGTAGTGTGCTTTTATTAAGGGGAGGGGTGCACGGCCCCTTCCTAAGTCTTTTGGGGCCCTGGGCACCACATCCCTGGGACCTTTTTTTTTTAAAGGGGAGGGTGTTGAGAGGCCCCCCTCCTCGAGCCAATAGTCTCCCCATGGACCGCATCTGGGGCACTCACAAGACACTATGTAGAGGGGTGCGGGGGGAGTCCCAGGGCTGCACAGCCCTGCTGGCTCCCCATATGCACCCAGCTGGGTGCAATGTGAGCTTGCATTGCTCCCGCCTGGTGGTAGGGGTTGTTATTCATTGCTACCACTGGTCTGGGGCAATCTGAGTTTCCCTGCCTGCAAAAGAGACATTATAGTTACCTGAAATGTCAGCTGAAACCTATGTTCTAAACTAACAAAACCACTGAAATTCTCCAGTTAGTTATGTCAAGTAACTGTAACTCGTGCCCTCGCCATGCACTGCCAATTACCCCACATATTACATCACTCATGACATGTTCTATGACAGCATTGATAATATCACTGCAACATTTGCAATAACATCATTGATGTGCATGGTGGGGGCGCTAATTATAGTTACTTGACATACTATAACTGGTGAATTCCAGTGGTTTTGTTAGTTTAAAACGTATGTTTTAACTGACATTCTCACCTAACTATAATATAACGTGTTATTATGTGTGTATATAAACACTGATACACATATATTGATGCATCCTCACTAAACGTAAAAAAATAAGGGCTCATTTTGCATGGTTCCTTCCTGGAAAGTTTCAGGCTGATCTGTTATGCAGGAACCCTTGAAAAAGGGGGTGAACAACACCCCAAATACCCATGCAATTTCCATAGGCATTTTTGAAACGCACTGCAGACCAAACGACTGAACGGAATTACACAAAAATTGGCAGTAGGCGAGATCTTGAGTCCCCCTCCACGAGACTTGCAAGTCCCCGGGGACCCCATTCCCTGGAGCTGATTTTTTATATAAGGGAAGGGGGGGAACTCTTGCAGGCAGGGAAATCGAGATTGCTCCCGCCTGGCAGGAGTATGGAAAACTACCTGCTCCTGCCCGGTGGGAGCAATGCCGGCTCCCGCTGCACCCAGGATGGGTGCATGCGTGGGGACGTGGGGGCTCCCCTGCAGCCCCCTCTGATGTGTCTTGTGGGTGCCCCAGGCAGGCACCCACATTAGGTTCCTGGAGCTGGGGTCCCCGGGGCTCTTAAAGGCTCGGATAGGGCTGCTGCATGCCTTAAAAAGAAAATACACCCCCAGTGGATGAGGTTCCCCGGTCCTATAAAGGCTTGTGGAGGGAGCCTCACCCCCGCCCCTTACAAAGAAAACACATCCCCAGGGGATGGGGTCCCCAGACCCTGTAATGGCTCGGGAAGGGGGGGTATTCATCCCCATGAAAATGGATACGGCCCTGGGGATGTGGTCCCAGAGGCCTGTAGATGCTCGGGGTTGGGGGGCACATGCCCCCCTCCCCAATATTATTTAAAATTAAACAAAAGAATTGCTGGCGCCTGCCAGTACCCTGCAAAAAATAAGCATCTGGGTATCCCGAGTGGGCACTGGGACACCCTAAATATAAAAAGAAAATTTTAAAAATGAGCTGGCGGACCCACTCATTTATTATTCTCTACTCCTAGCAAGGAGCGCTCCATAATGCTCCAGGGCATTTTAACTTAATATATTGTCATGCTTGTTGTGCCCCTAGGAGATGCAGGGGCACCACCAAACATTTTTTTAATGTTGTGGGGAGGGGGGCGACGGCAGAGAGTGCAGCAGACCCACAGAACATAAAAACAGAAAGTCTCCTGGTCATTAATGTATGACTCCTGGAGAGCTTATAATATTTTTTTAAAGCACTCCTTGCTGGACCTCTATGGTGTTCAACTGGAGTGCAGAGACCCCTTGGTGTTGATTCTATGACTGCACTTTGTAGCTTGAAAAATGTTAAAAAAGACTCAAACACATCTTGATTTTTTTAAATCGAGCTTTATTAATTATTTTTTATTGACAATCACTTTTATTAAACATTGAACTGTGTGAATAATGAAATATATATTTCATTATAATTATTAGTCATTTTCTGAGAAAGACAATACAGTTGTTTTATATATGTTGATATTTTGCCACCAGCATAAAGCCATTCGCCCCACCTGTTACATTTTGGTGTTCTGACCCTGTGACAAAGTCAGTAGCTATGCGTTACTTAGAATAACACCACTTATAGTCAGTCATGTGGGACCGCTGGAGTTTGGGCGCCAGGCCTTGCACCCCACCAACTGTTGCGCATGGCATGTGCGCAGGGGGGGGAGGGTGGTTGGGCACAGGGCCAACTGCATGATACACACGGCCATGCATGGCATGTGGTTGGCTGCCTGGACGAAGTTGGAGCGGTGAAACTGAAGGAAGTGACCCAATTAGGGTCACCCGAGTCACTCGCGACCACCTCTCAGCCTTCCAAACAAATGAAGAGCCGGTCAGACAGTAGAGAATACAAACCAAGCTATTTATTAGTATTCGCTCGAGCGGAGTCCAGTCTGACTAGCCTCCTGAGATGCTACCGAGGGGACTGACCCTCACCAACATTACATCAGTTGTTATACATTTCCAATGCCCAGCAAGACCCGCCCAGAACTGGAAATGTCCAGTTGGAGCAGGTTAACAAAGGAGACACAGAAGATGAGTTACACTCCTGGGATCGGGTGCATATTATCTCTACCTCATGGTTACTCTGTCCGTGCCCGCCACTAGAGCATGAGAACAGGCCTATCTAACAAGGAAGGTATGCAAAGGCACATTCATGTATTCATTAAGACAGCGAAGCTCAACCTTGAAGAAATACAAAAAAGAAATATCGGAGCTGTTTTCTGCTGAGGCAGACAGAATGAGACAGAAGTTAGTTTCAATCATTACACAAAATGGCTGCTGAGGGCAAAATGGTGCCGCAAATGCTAACTTAAGCACAATGCCAATAGGGGGGCCGACCGGAAGTACTTTTCTAGTCCAACAGACCCCCCTTTTAGCATTTGCTAACTAATTTTGCTACTATGGAAAGTTAGAACTCTCTGTATTACGTAATGAACATATTACAAATCTAAACATATACCATCAGTACTCGAAAATGCCCTTGTCTATGCACATCAAGTCCTGGATATCCTGCATCACCATGGCCTTGCTCTTAGGGTCATGTTCTAGGGGTTTGGGGCGTGGCGTCAATATTTGTACACAACAGGCACAGCAGGCAGGAAGGCAGTGTATGCACAGACAACATGTTAGAATGATACCAGCTATGGCGACCAGGAAGATGATAATCTTCCATCCCCAGGACGTGAATAGACCCCAAAACCACCCAGTGAGAGACCATGTACCATTCTCTTGGTGTATGTCAGAGGCAAGCCTATGGAGCTTCTGTATAGCAGCATACAGATTCGGAGCGTGGTCCGGAATGTATACACAGCAGCTACTGCTGATGACGCGGCAGGCCCCACCTCGATCAGCAAGGATGATGTCTAACACCATCCGGTTTTGAAGGGCAACAAGTCTTGTAGCCTGGAGCTCAGCTGCAATATTAGTCAGAATACCAGCAGTTGCATTTATTACTCCTTCTACCACCCTGGTTAGTCTACGAATATTGAGACTATTGGACATGGGGCCCCAAAAGGTAACAATACCTTTCATAGCATCAGTAAACTGCTGCAATGTGGTATCTGTCGGATCTATGTCTGCAGTGTCAATGACCCGTCTAACACGTGACAGATGAACACCCCTGCGGTGTAGGCGGTGATCCCTATTGTAGTTGGATGGCGCTATATACACTGGGGGAAGGAGAAAGGGGAGATAGCATATTCCAGACCACCCCAGAGGAAGCCAAACATATGCCTGGAACCCACAAACAAAGTAAACATTGTGAGGGGGCAGCAGAGGTGGGCTATTTGCAGTGCTCAGTACATAGGTGCAATTACTCACCCCCACCCCAACTTTTCCTCTCCCTTTAACACAGAAACTCGCTGTCATGTTAACCACTGGCACTGGCATTGCCACATCATGAGTAATATTACGCAGTTGAAAAGACTTGAAGTATTCAGTGATATTAAAATTCCAAAAATCAGACATTTCATTTTGAAGCCATGTTACATTTTGTTCTCTTTCGTACACATTCATGCATGCTGTCGGGGACAATGTATCAGCTAACGTCATATTCATAGTATCAGAGTGATAATGAGTGTATACCATAGTGAAGAGCTGAAACCAGCCTTCACAACTCCCAAGATAAGAACAAGGCATGGACAACAACACATCATTCTTGTGTGTCACAGAAGGGAGCAGACCGCAGATCCAGCAATTTGTGACATTGGACGTACCATGGGCATTATGCAACATTTGGAGGAACACATTATCTACATATGTCTTTCTGTGTTCACTTTTGTGAGGAGCCAGGGTGACAAACATATGCTCAGGGGGAACAGGTGTTGTACCAATCAAAGAGTGCACAGGATATTTTTCTTCTAGAAACCACATTATTCCAAGTATTGCTAGTCGGGATATCAGGAAAATTACTATAAAAATCACTTTACCCCTTTTCGAACAACTGGGCCAACCAACCCCATCCCTCTCCGAACGTGGTGCTGCAAAAGGATGTTCCTCCTCAACAATTGGGCGGCCAAAAGGATACATGGTGATCAAAGGGGAAAAGGGTAAAACAATGGGGTTGGTGACAAGGAAACAAGAAGATGGGCAAAGAGTTTCCAGCGTCTTTCTGAGCCTCGCTGGTAGACTCCTATTGTTCATCTACGGTGGTGCTACTGAGCACAGCGGTGGGACAGCGCGATCGCGGCCCGTTGAAGAAATCCCACGTCGTCCAGGATAGGGCACCCTCCCTTTCGGGAAGACACCCTGGGCTTATCCTGTCCAGTGTCTCGGACAATGCACCAATCTCCCTTTCTCTAAGCTATCGTTGGTACCACGGACAAGGTACATGCACGCTATTCTTCATCCTCGCAGTCCATCCCTACTAATCTGACTTTTCCTTTGGTGCACTGTCCCTCCGTCCGGGACACAAATTGTACCTAGCCACTCCGGGCACAGAGTGAGCAGTAAACAGGGGCTCAAATTCAGAGGGGCCAAGGGACTGGGGCTCAATCACTTGTGGGCCAGGTGGACGAGAATCCTGGACGGCCCTTATTTCTGGGGGGACCGCCTCATTCAATACTGCATCATTCTCCTCCTCTGTTTACACCCACGTCAGTCGGGCATCCGAAAAAGGGATGAAGCATGGCACTTTCTCCGTCTCGTGGTCACCTATGCCATCGATCACCTACCGATCATAGGAGAGAGGCAACGGGACCTTGCAGCAATGATTGGTGTGGATCCAGTACTTCCGACCGGTCACCTTCACAGCACTCCGGGTGGCAAGGAGTACCTGCAGCGGCCCTTTCTAGCGGGGCTCCAAACTTCCTTTCCTCTGGAAGTGCCGCACAAGGATAAAGTCACCAGGTCGGATGTCATGCCCGGGCCCCTCTGTTTGCGGTGGCAATGTGTCTTGAATCTGTTGATGAATAGAACGCAAATTTTTAGTCAACTCATAGAGATAATCCACTAACAGAGGATACTCAATTTCTGAAAAACACTTTGGTCGCGGGACGCCCCAAACATTCGCTGGGCGACCGAACACGACCTCATATGGAGACAATCCTGTCCTATTGTGAGCCGTAGCTCTGGTTGACAGAAGAGCTAACGGTAAAGCATCTGGCGACTTCAATCCTGTGCTTTCCTGAATTTTTGACAGTTTTAGTTTGAGAGTACCATTGTATTTCTCAACCAAACCTGCTGACTGGGGGTGGTGTGCAGCATGGAACTTCCGCCTGATGTGCAGCCCATCACACACCAGCTGGATGACTTTTGAATTGAAGTGACTGCCATTGTCACTCCAGATCAAACGGGGTAAACCGAAGCGAGGGAAAAACTCCTTAAGGAGGGCTTTCGCCGTCGCCAAGGCTGCATTCTCCTTAGTGGGGTATGCCTCAACCCACTTACTGAATGCGCAAACAACCACTAACACATATTTCAAATTGTTGACCTGTTCCATCTCAATGTAGTCCATCTGAAGGACTTCAAAGGGGGTGCAAAATTACCAGGAGGTGTAGGAGTGCCTTTTCCAGGATTATACATCATGCATACCATACAATATTTCACCAAGTGAGCAGCTGTTTTGGGGATGTTATCATTCTGCCACACAGGGTCTAGTAGTTTGCATATGCCCTTTGCGCTAATATGAGCTGGCCCGTGTGCCATAGTGACTACAGGGAGGACATAGGCGTCCGGCAACATCCACCTTTGCTTTCCTGACTTATCCGTCCAGCACCCATCCTCGTCTAAACGTGCTGTGCTTTCCTGCCATATTGCTAACTCCTCAATCGTTGCCTCACTCTGTATTTCTTTTACACTATCCAGTGTATCCTCAAACATAGTAACTTAGGGTACCCATCTAGCAGGACCTGCCACAAACATCTTTTTCATCTTTGTTCGAGCCGTCTCCTTAGCTGTTTGGTCTGCAAATGCATTTCCCCTCCCCACATCATCAGTAATTGCCTTGTGGGCGCTACACTTCACTATTGCTAACTTTTTGGGGAGTGTCAGAGCTGACAAAAGCCTGTGTATCAATGGGCCATTCTGGATCTTTAACCCGTGTGAAGTCAGGAATCCCCTCTCCGCCCAGAGCCACCCAAAATTATGGGCCACTTCAAAGGCGGACTGGCTGTCAGTATAAATATTGACAGTCAGTCTCTCACTTAGCTCACAAGCTCGAAGAAGGGCAACTAACTCTGCAGCTTGGGCCGACTGATAGGGAACTCTTGATGTCTCAACTACTGTGTGCAGGGTAGTTATTGCGTATGCAGCAGTTGTTGTGCCATCCGGTAATTTGAAACAAGAGCCATCAACATATAGCTCCCCTTGGGGTTCAGATAGGGGAACATCAGTCAGGTCTACCCGTCCCTTCGTCTCCTCTTCAGTCCGAAAAATACAATCATGTATGTCTATTTCCTCACTTTCAGAAGGGAGGGGTAGTAATGGGCTGGGTTCAGGGTGGCACATCTTTTTATCGTGACGTGTAGTGCAAAGTGGGTCAGTTCATAACCAGTCAGACGTGCACTGGTAAGGTGCTGCGTCTTGGTTTTGTTCAAAAGTGTATCCACAGCATGAGGTACCATGACTGTGAGATCGGTATCAAGGTCGAGCCCTGCCGATTGTCGGATAGAGACAGCCACGGCCGCGACCGCTCTTAGACAGCTCGGGAGGGCTCTCGTGGCGTAGTCAAGAAATGCAGAAAAATAAGCACACGGCCTCTGCTTACCTCCAAAGGCTTGTGTTAAGACAGATAGTGCGCAATCAGCTGTCTCGTGTACAAACAACACGAATGGCTTAGCATAATCCGGCGTAGCAAGCACAGGCGCAGAGCAAAGCGCGATTTTCAAGTGCTCAAAAGCTTGTTGACATTCAGGCGTCCAGGGCAAGGGTTCATGCACATCTTTAGTGGTTAGCTGTAGCAGCGGCTTTGTTAGTAAGGAAAAGTTAGGAATCCAGTGCCTACAATACGAAGTAATGCCAATGAAAGCTCACACCTCCCTTTGAGTCTTAGGGATGGGCATTTTAACAATAGCACTAACGCGTTCAGGTGTTAGTCTCCTTCCCTCCTACGACAGTAGGTGACCTAAGTAGGTGACCTCCTGTCGACAATATTGGAATTTTGAAAGGGACACTTTATGACCATGATGAGCCAAATGAAGCAGCAATTTGACCGTTGCAGCTTTGCAACCTTCTTCAGTGTCAGAAGCGATCAAGAGATCGTCCACGTACTGCAGCAATACATTACCTGGGGGAAGCGCGAGGGAATCCAATTGGCCTTTTAAAGCTTGACTATATATGCTAGGACTTTCAGTATAGCCCTGAGGAGCTCGACAGAATCTAAAGCTTCTGCCGGCCAGGGTAAATCCAAATAGATGCCTGCTGTATGGATGAATCGGAATGCTAAAGAATGCATTCTTCAAATCAATAACAGAAAAGAATTTGGCAGAGGAAGGAATCATTGTCAGAAGGGCAGTGATGTCGGGAACCACTGGGAACTGAGGGACCACAATCCTATTAACCTCACGCAGATCAATCACAAAACGATAGACATCAGGATGGTCATCAGAGGAACCCGAGGGTGCCCTCTTAAGAATGGGAAGAATGGGGCTATTACACACGTTCACAGTCGACTCCTCAACAACACTGACTTAATCAAGTCCTGTATAATCTGCAATAGAGCTCGCTCCCCTGCTTGCGGTATTTTGTACTGGGGAATACGAGGCAAAACAGCATTGTCTTTGACCTTGATAGAAACTGGAGGTATCTGTAACAGCCCTATGTCCGTATCACCTGTAGCCCACAACCTGGGCGGCACATCCTTAAATTCAGCAGGCAGGGACGCATCCTTGGACAAGCACTGCTTGGTACTAACCACATTAGGACCCATCGTCATATAGACACCAGCCGGGGAACAGTAAATTGTAGTATACAACTTCTTCAACAAATCCAATCCCATAAAATTCTCACCGCAATTGAACGTCAGCAAAAATGGCGAATCAACAAAAAAGGGACCAACTGTCAGGGCAAGGGGTTTGGATATAGGGCTCACAACCGGTACACCAGAAAAGCCTACCGAAACATTTTTATGGCCAGACAGGGCTGCCCCGGGGACCAGTGAATGAGAAACAGAGCTGTTCATTGCGCCTGTATCCACCAAGAATTGCTTAGCTGAGTCCTGCAAGTCAGCAGTAACATAAGAGTTGCGCTGATCTACAGGTATCTGAACTGGTCCCTCGCCCTGTCCCTGGATGTCCTAACTGTGGGACAACCCCGTCACTGCGTCCAAATCATAGTCGTCATGATAGTACTGTTGCCCCAAGGGTCATCAAAATAGTTCTGATCAGAGCGACCCTGCGGTGCCTCAGTTTCCTGACCACCGTCATGACCACCTGCTCCACGACCCCATCCACGAGAACCCCGTCCTCTAGGGGCCGAAACCTTCTGCAACAACACCGGGCACTCACTGTGCCAGTGTCCCTCCTCCTTACAATATGCACACTGATTCGGCCTCACAGACGCAGCATTTCTGCCAGTGCGGGGCAGCTGTCGAGCCGGACCAATGCCTCATCCTCTTCCGTTCCCCCCAGATACCTGCTGCATCAACACCTTCATTTTTAACTCCTTATTTTTCTTCTCCACCTTCTCCTTCTCTTCGTTCTCTCTATTCTCATAATACTGTGCCATACTCAATATCACTGATGGGGAGGATGTAGTCCAAGTGCTCTCCGAAGCCTGTAGCCGGGTCGCGATCTCGGGAAGCAGGTTCGTAAGAAATCTGTTAACGAACAATCGGACACCTCCTTCCATTGACAAATCCTGTCCACTGAAGTCCAAAAACACACCTTCAAACCTATTAAAAAAATCAGATACACTTTCATCTTTCTTCTGACGACATGCAGTTAACTTGTCCCAATCTACTTTTCTAGGTGAAATAAGAGAGTGCATGTAGGTAATAATACGACCTGGCAAAGCTAGTATCTCAGCCTTAGGCTTCTCACCAGGCTTCCTCTCCTTGTCCCATGCTCTGATCTCGTCCCAAGTGCCACCCACTTCCACAACATGGTCCTGTGTATGCACCTGCCTCCAAATATCAACTGGTACCAACAAACCAAAAACATCTCAATGTCTGCCAACGTCATCACTGTCGACGATGCGGCCTCTGTCAACTCTTTGTAATATGCAGTCTGATTTTTCCTAGGGTCGGGCAACTGACTCTTAAGAGTCAAAACCTCACTCCTTTCCCATGGAGTGTAAACCTATTGTTCTTGAAAGCGGGCCTCTACTCGCTGTCTGACAACAGCATCATGCTGATCACACAGCTCCGGTATCTCTGGGTGAAAAATAGGATGTACTTCCCTCATCCGAAACTGGGACCCTGTTGTCGGGCTCTTCTGATGTAACCTGCCTCGATAGCCAATCAGTGTTGTAACATTACTAAAAACATAGTTAGGGGCCATGTCAGCAGCATATACACGGTCCCGGATGTCATAAATAATCTGAGGCGCAACACCATTGAAACACTGTTCCCACAACCCAATCAGCGTAGCCGACATATGCTTGAGGGCATGCTGGTGTACAAATGGTTCATACTCTTTGAACACACCACACACATCCTCCACGCTGTAAATCGGATTCCGGGTCCACTGGGCAGCCTGATTAGCTACCATCTTTTTCGCTGCATCTCCCACATCAGATCGAATCAGCACCCGCCCCATTCGCTCCCGTGCAGTCGTCCAGTCCACGCACCGGCGCCCCAATGCTCAGCAAGGTCAGGGAAGGGAGATGCGGGGAAGACACAATAGCTGAAGGGGCAGGCACCAGAGTTATTAATAGCTGTGTTGAGGGTGTGAGGGATGGAGAGAGAGAGTAAGCTGAAACAATAGGCGTAGCAGGGAGACTTGCAGTCGTCACAGCCGCGGCATGTGAAGCCAGAGAAAGAGCAGGAGGTGCAGTAGCCGAAGCAGCCAAGTTGAGAGCAGAAGAACCAGAGGTGGAGGCAGGAGGGGCGGAAGACTAGAGCGGCAGGACAGCAGGTTATATTTTCTGCGGGGCATACGGAGGTGGAGGTCGAGTGTCTAACAGTTCCTCCACAAACGTCTCGCCTTCCTCTCGGGCAACATATGATTTGTCACATTGCAATTGAAACCTCCTATCAACACACGCTATACCTTTTTCTGTTTTTTCTCTATCATACGCTACTGCTTTTTGGGTCACTGTCTGCATCTTTCCTCTACGGGCCTCTTTTTCTGCTTTAATTCGTCTTTGCCTAGCTTCCTTTTGCCATACCTGAAGATAATCAAACATCGACTGCCTACTTCGTTTGGCAAACAATTTATCTTGCAAGAAATTCAATTTTTGTTCATCAAAGATACCTGTTAGTGGCCACTGCAGCTCGGCATTGCGCCTCGTATATTTGTGCCATAATGTACTAAACATAATAGGGCCGAGGCCGTGCTTAACATACATATCAAAGTTCGGGGTGCCTTCCGGAGGCGCAGGTTGCCTTTACTCCAATCGAGCATCAGCAGAACAACAGCGGCACCCCAAACAACACAACTTACTCAAGCAGGGCATCGTAAGAGGGGTCAGGTTCACTATTCGTGCCAGACGAATAATTCGCAAATATCTTTCAAAAGGTCGGTCCTCAGACTGTATCAAACAAAGAAAACCAAAAATCAGTCCTCAGACTGCACCAAAGAGACAAACCAGAGTCGACACCACAAAACCAAAAACTGGCCAAATCCCAGGCATTTTCAAAAGTAGGCCAAATTCATTACATTGCCTGGCAGAGTGTCCGCAGACACTCTGTATCCAAATCGGTCCGCAGACCTGCCAAGTACAAATCAAATGGTCCTCACACCGTACCAAAGATTATTCAAAATGGCGCCATATTCATAAAGAACCAAGACAAACTCACCTGGTGCACACAGGTCGAACAAATTTATTCTCCACTGCCGACTCTTCGGACCAAACGGACAGATCCAAGGGTCCCGCCTTTCAGGACCCCAGCCGGGATGACCACTGGGTGAGGCACCGCCCGATCAGACAGGCGGGGCAGCTGTGAGTACTAGGCTCTATCGTGCAGGGATCCCCGATACGCCCATCCGACCCGACATGGCCCCGTCCTCCTCACCCGTCCGCGGGCGAGGATGGGTCAGCCCGATGGAGTCCCTGTTCGGGCGCCAACTGAAGGAAGTGACCCGATTAGGGTCACCTGGGTCACTCGCGACCACCTCTCAGCCTTCCAAACAAATGAAGAGTCGGTCAGACAGTAGAGAATACAAACCAAGTTATTTATTAGTATTCGCTCGAGCGGAGTCCAGTCTGACTAGCCTCCTGAGATGCTACCGAGGGGACTGACCCTCCCCAACATTACATCAGTTGTTATACATTTCCAATGCCCAGCAAGACCCGCCCAGAACTGGAAATGTCCAGTTGGAGCAGGTTAACAAAGGAGACACAGAAGATGAGTTACACTCCTGGGATCCGGTGCATATTATCTCTACCTCAAGGTTTCTCTGTCCGTGCCCGCCACTAGAGCATGAGAACAGGCCTATCTAACAAGGAAGGTATGCAAAGGCACATTCATGTATTCATTAAGACAGCGAAGCTCAACCTTGAAGAAATACAAAAAAGAAATATCGGAGCTGTTTTCTGCTGAGGCAGACAGAATGAGACAGAAGTTAGTTTCAATCATTACACAAAATGGCGGCTGAGGGCAAAATGGTGCCGCAAATGCTAACTTAAGCACAATGCCAATAGGGGGGCCGACCGGAAGTACTTTTCTAGTCCAACAGACCCCCCTTTTAGCATTTGCTAACTAATTTTGCTACTATGGAAAGTTAGAACTCTCTGTATTACGTAATGAACATATTACAAATCTAAACATATACCACCAGTACTCGAAAATGCCCTTGTCTATGCACATCAAGTGCTGGATATCCTGCATCACCATGGCCTTGTTCTTAGGGTCATGTTCTAGGGGTTTGGGGCGTGGCGTCAATATTTGTACACAACAGGCACAGCAGGCAGGAAGGCAGTGTATGCACAGACAACATGTTAGAATGATACCAGCTATGGCGACCAGGAAGATGATAATCTTCCATCCCCAGGACGTGAATAAACCCCAAAACGACCCAGTGAGAGACCATGTACCATTCTCTTGGTGTATGTCAGAGGCAAGCCTATGGAGCTTCTGTATAGCAGCATACAGATTCAGAGCGTGGTCCGGTATGTATAGACAGCAGCTACTGCCGATGACGCGGCAGGCCCCACCCCGATCAGCAAGGATGATGTCTAACACCATCCGGTTTTGAAGGGCAACAAGTCTCGTAGCCTGGAGCTCAGCTGCAATATTAGTCAGAATACCAGCAGTTGCATTTATTACTCCTTCTACCACCCTGGTGAGTCTACGAATATTGAGACTATTGGACATGGGGCCCCAAAAGGGAACAATACCTTTCATAGCATCTGTAAACTGCTGCAATGAGGTATCTGTCGGATCTATGTCTGCAGTGTCAATGACCCGTCTAACACGTGACAGATGAACACCCCTGCGGTGTAGGCGGTGATCCCTATTGTAATTGGATGGCACTATATACACTGGGGGAAGGAGAAAGGGGAGATAGCATATTCCAGACCACCCCCGAGGAAGCCAAACATAGGCCTGGGACCCACAAACAAAGTAAACATTGTGAGGGGGCAGCAGAGGTGGGCTATTTGCAGTGCTCAGTACATAGGTGCAATTACTCACCCCCACCCCAACTTTTCCTGTCCATTTAACACAGAAACTCGCTGTCGTGTTAACCACTGGCACTGGCATTGCCACATCATGAGTAATATTACGCAATTGAAAAGACTTGAAGTATTCAGTGACATTAAAATTCCAAAAATCAGACATTTCATTTTGAAGCTATGTTACATTTTGTTCTCTTTCGTACACATTCATGCATGCTGTCGGGGACAATGTATCGGTGTCCCTTGTTCCCCTGGGGTAAACCCTTGATGTACACGTATATACTCTAAGACAGTTTCATAGTCAGCTAACGTCATATTCATAGTATCAGAGTGATAATGAGTGTATACCATAGTGAAGAGCTGAAACCAGCCTTCACAACTCCCAAGATAAGAACAAGGCATGGACAACAACACGTCATTCTTGTGTGTCACAGAAGGGAGCAGACCGCAGATCCAGCAATTTGTGACATTGGACGTACCATGGGCATTATGCAACATTTGGAGGAACACATTATCTACATATGTCTTTCTGTGTTCACTTTTGTGAGGAGCCAGGGTGACAAACATATGCTCAGGGGGAACAGGTGTTGAACCAATCAAGGAGTGCACAGGATATTTTTCTTCTAGAAACCACATTATTCCAAGTATTGCTAGTCGGGAAATCAGGAAAATTACTATAAAAATCACTCTACCCCTTTTCGACCAACTGGGCCAACCAACCCCATCCCTCTCCGAACGTGGTGCTGCAAAAGGCTGTTCCTCCTCAACAATTGGGCGGCCAAAAGGATACATGGTGATCAAAGGGGGAAAGGGCAATGCAATGGGGTTGGTGACAAGGAAACAAGAAGATGGGCAAAGAGTTTCCAGCATCTTTCTGAGCCTCGCTGGTAGACTCCTATTGTTCATCTACGGTGGTGCTACTGAGCACAGCGGTGGGGCAGCACGATCGCGGCCCGATGAAGAAATCCCACGTCTTCCAGGATAGGGCACACTCCCTTTCGGGAAGACACCCTCGGCTTATCCTGTCCAGTGTCTCGGACAATGCACCAATCTCCCTTTCCCTAAGCTATCGTTGGTACCACGGACAAGGTACATGCACCCTATTCTTCATCCTCGCAGTCCATCCCTACTAATCTGACTTTTCCTTTGGTGCACTGTCCCTCCGTCGGGGACGCAAATTGTACCTAGCCACTCCGGGCACAGAGTGAGCAGTAAACAGGGGCTCAAATTCAGAGGGGCCAAGGGACTGGGGCTCAAGCACTTGTGGGCCAGGTGGACGAGAATCCTGGAAGGCCCTTATTTCTGGGGGACCGCCTCATTCAATACTGCATCATTCTCCTCCTCTGTTTACACCCACGTCAGTCGGGCATCTGAAAAAGGGATGAAGCGTGGCACTTTCTCCGTCTCGTGGTCACCTATGCCATCAATCACCTACCGATCATAGGAGAGCGGCAACGGGACCTTGCAGCAGTGATTGGTGTGGATCCAGTTCTTCCGACTGGTCACCTTCACAGCACTCCGGGTGGCAAGGAGTACCTGCAGCGGACCTTTCCAGCGGGGCTCCAAACTTCCTTTCGTCTGGAAGTGCCGCACAAGGATAAAGTCACCAGGTCGGATGTCATGCCCGGGCCCCTCTGTTTGCGGTGGCAATGTGTCTTGAATCTGTTGATAAATAGAACGCAAATTTTTAGTCAACTCATAGAGATAATCCACTAACACAGGATACTCAATTTCTGAAAAACACTTTGGTCGCGGGATGCCCCAAACATTCGCTGGGCGTCCGAACACGACCTCATATGGAGACAATCCTGTCCTAGTGTGAGCCGTAGCTCTGGTTTACAGAAGAGCTAACGGTAAAGCATCTGGCGACTTCAATCCTGTGCTTTCCTGAATTTTTGACAGTTTTAGTTTGAGAGTACCATTGTACTTCTCAACCAAACCTGCTGACTGGGGGTGGTGTGCAGCATGGAGCTTCCGCCTGATGTGCAGCCCATCACACACCAGCTGGATGACTTTTGAATTGAAGTGACTGCCATTGTCACTCCAGATCAAACGGGGTAAACCGAAGCAAGGGAAAAACTCCTTAAGGAGGGCTTTCGCCGTCGCCAAGGCTGCATTCTCCTTAGTGGGGTATGCCTCAACCCACTTACTGAATGCACAAACAACCACTAACACATATTTCAAATTGTTGACCCGTTCCATCTCAATGTAGTCCATCTGAAGGACTTCAAAGGGGGTGCAAAATTACCAGAAGGTGTAGGAGTGCCTTTTCCAGGATTATACATCATGCATACCATACAATATTTCACCAAGTGAGCAGCTGTTTTGGGGATGTTATCATTCTGTCACACAGAGTCTAGTAGTTTGCATATGCCCTTTGCGCTAATATGAGCTGGCCCGTATGCCATAGTGACTACAGAGAGGACATAGGCGTCCGGCAACATCCACCTTTGCTTTCCTGACTTATCCGTCCAGCACCCATCCTCGTCTAAACGTGCTGTGCTTTCCTGCCATATTGCTAACTCCTCAATCGTTGCCTCACTCTGTATTTCTTTTACACTATCCAGTGTATCCTCAAACATAGTAACTTCGGGTACCCATCTTGCAGGACCTGCCACAAACATCTTTTTCATCTTTGTTCGAGCCGTCTCCTTAGCTGTTTGGTCTGCAAATGCATTTCCCCTCCCCACATCATCAGTAATTGCCTTGTGGGCGCTACACTTCACTATTGCTAACTTTTTGGGGAGTGTCAGAGCTGACAAAAGCCTGTGTATCAATGGGCCATTCTAGATCTTTAACCCGTGTGAAGTCAGGAATCCCCTCTCCGCCCAGAGCCGCCCAAAATTATGGGCCACTTCAAAGGCGTACTGGCTGTCAGTATAAATATTGACAGTCAGTCTCTCACTTAGCTCACAAGCTCGAAGAAGGGCAACTAACTCTGCAGCTTGGGCCGATTGATAGGGAACTCTTGATGTCTCAACTACTGTGTGCAGGGTAGTTATTGCGTATGCAGCAGTTGTTGTGCCATCCGGTAATTTGAAACAAGAGCCATCGACATATAGCTCCCCTTGGGGTTCAGATAGGGGAACATCAGTCAGGTCTACCCGTCCCTTCGTCTCCTCTTCAGTCTGAAAAATACAATCATGTATGTTTATTTCCTCACTTTCAGAAGGGAGGGGTAGTAATGGGCTGGGTTCAGGGTGGCACATCTTTTTTATCGTGATGTGTAGTGCAAAGAGGGTCAGTTCATAACCAGTCAGACGTGCACTGGTAAGGTGCTGCGTCTTGGTTTTGTTCAAAAGTGTATCCACAGCATGAGGTACCATGACTGTGAGACCGGTATCAAGGACGAGCCCTGCCGATTGTCGGATAGAGACAGCCACGGCCGCGACCGCTCTTAGACAGCTCGGGAGGGCTCTCGTGACGTAGTCAAGAAATGCAGAAAAATAAGCACACAGCCTCTGCTTACCTCCAAAGGCTTGGGTTAAGACAGATAGTGCGCAACCAGCCGTCTCGTGTACAAACAACACGAATGGCTTAGCATAATCCGGCGTGGCAAGCTCAGGCACAGAGCAAAGCGCGACTTTCAAGTGCTCAAAAGCTTGTTGACATTCAGGCGTCCAGGGCAAGGGTTCATGCACATCTTTAGTGGTTAGCTGTAGCAGCGGCTTTGTTAGTAAGGAAAAGTTAGGAATCCAGTGCCTACAATACGAAGTAATGCCAATGAAAGCTCGCACCTCCCTTTGAGTCTTAGGGATGGGCATTTTAACAATAGCACTAACGCGTTCAGGTGTTAGTCTCCTTCCCTCCTACGACAGTAGGTGACCTCCTGTCGACAATATTGGAATTTTGAAAGGGACACTTTATGACCGTGATGAGCCAAATGAAGCAACAATTTGACCGTCGCAGCTTTGCAACCTTCTTCAGTGTCAGAAGCGATCAAGAGATCGTCCACGTACTGCAGCAATACATTACCTGGGGGAAGCGCGAGGGAATCCAATTGGCCTTTTAAAGCTTGACTATATATGCTAGGACTTTCAGTATAGCCCTGAGGAGCTCGATAGAATCTAAAGCTTCTGCCGGCCAGGGTAAATCCAAATAGATGCCTGCTGTCTGGATGAATCGGAATGCTAAAGAATGCATTCTTCAAATCAATAACAGAAAAGAATTTGGCAGAGGAAGGAATCATTGTCAGAAGGGCAGTGATGTCGGGAACCACTGGGAACTGAGGGACCACAATCCTATTAAGCTCACGCAGATCAATCACAAAACGATAGACATCAGGATGGTCATCAGAGGAACCCGAGGGTGCCCTCTTAAGAATGGGAAGAATGGGGCTATTACACACGTTCACAGTCGACTCCTCACCAACCCCTGACTTAATCAAGTCCTGTATAATCTGCAATAGAGCTCGCTCCCCTGCTTGCGGTATTTTGCACTGGGGAATACGAGGCAAAACAGCATTGTCTTTGACCTTGATAGAAACTGGAGGTATCTGTAACAGCCCTACGTCCGTATCACCTGTAGCCCACAACCTGGGCGGCACATCCTTAAATTCAGCAGGCAGGGACGCATCCTTGGACAAGCACTGCTTGGTACTAACCACATTAGGACCCATCGTCATATAGACACCAGCCGGGGAACAGTAAATTGTAGCATACAACTTCTTCAACAAATCCAATCCCATAAAATTCTCACCGCAATTGGACGTTAGCAAAAATGGCGAATCAACAGTAAAGGAACCAACTGTCAGGGCAAGGGGTTTGGATATAGGGCTCACAACCGGTACACCAGAAAAGCCTACCGAAACATTATTATGGCCAGACAGGGCTGCCCCGGGGACCAGTGAATGAGAAACAGAGCTGTTCATTGCGCCTGTATCCACCAAGAATTGCTTAGCTGAGTCCTGCAAGTCAGCAGTAACATAAGAGTCGCGCTGATCTACAGGTATCTGAACTGGTCCCTCGCCCTGTCCCAGGCTGTCCTAACTCTGGGACAACCCCGTCACTGCGTCCAAATCATAGTCGTCATGATAGTACTGTCGCCCCGAGGGTCATCAAAATAGTTCTGATCAGAGCGACCCTGCGGTGCCTCAGTTTCCTGACCACCGTCATGACCACCTGCTCCACGACCCCGTCCACGAGAACCCCGTCCTCTAGGGGCCGCAACCTTCTGCAACAACACCGGGCACTCACTGTGCCAGTGTCCCTCCTCCTTACAATATGCACACTGATTCGGCCTCACAGGCACAGCATTTCTGCCAGTGCGGGGCAGCTGTCGAGCCGGACCAATGCCTCATCCTCTTCCGTTCCCCCCAGATACCTGCTGCATCAACACCTTCGTTTTTAACTCCTTATTTTTCTTCTCCACCTTCTCCTTCTCTTCGTTCTCTCTATGCTCATAATACTGTGCCATACTCAATATCACTGATGGGGAGGATGTAGTCCAAGTGCTCTCCGAAGCCTGTAGCCGAGTCGCGATCTCGGGAAGCAGGTTCGTAACAAATCTGTTAACGAACAATCGGACACCTCCTTCCATTGACAAATCCTGTCCACTGAAGTCCAAAAACACACCTTCAAACCTATTAAAAAAATTAGATACACTTTCATCTTTCTTCTGACGACATGCAGTTAACTTGTCCCAATCTACTCTTCTAGGTGGAATAAGAGAGTGCATGTAGGTAATAATGCGACCTGGCAAAGATAGTATCTCAGCCTTAGGCTTCTCACCAGGCTTCCTCTCCTTGTCCCATGCTCTGATCTCGTCCCAAGTGCCACCCACTTCCACAACATGGTCCTGTGTATGCACCTGCCTCCAAATATCAACTGGTACCAACAAACCAAAAAACATCTCAATGTCTGCCAACGTCATCACTGTCGACGATGCGGCCTCTGTCAACTCTTTGTAATATGCAGTCTAATTTTTCCTAGGGTCGGGCAACTGACTCTTAAGAGACAAAACCTCACTCCTTTCCCATGGAGTGTAAACCTATTGTTCTTGAAAGCGGGCCTCTACTCGCTGTCTGACAACAGCATCATGCTGATCACACAGCTCCGGTATCTCTGGGTGAAAAATAGGATGTACTTCCGTCATCCGAAACTGGGACCCTGTTGTCGGGCTCTTCTGATGTAACCTGCCTCGATAGCCAATCAGTGTTGCAACATTACTAAAAACGTCGTTAGGGGCCATGTCAGCAGCATATACACGGTTCCGGATGTCATAAATAATCTGAGGCGCAACACCATTGAAACACTGTTCCCACAACCCAATCAGCGTAGCCGACATATGCTTGAGGGCATTCTGCTGTACAAACGGTTCATACTCTTTCAACACACCCCACACATCCTCCACGCTGTAAATCGGATTCCGGGCCCACTGGGCAGCCTGATTAGCTACCATCTTTTTCTCTGCATCTCCCACATCAGATCGAATCAGCACCTGCCCCATTCGCTCCTGTGTAGTCGTCCAGTCCACGCACCGGCGTCCCAATGCTCAGCAAGGTCGGGGAAGGGAGATGCAGGGAAGACACAATAGCTGAAGGGGCAGGCACCAGAGTTATTAATAGCTGTGTTGAGGGTGTGAGGGATGGAGAGAGAGAGTAAGCTGAAACAATAGGCGTAGCAGGCAGACTTGTAGTCGTCGCAGCCGCGACATGTGAAGCCAGAGAAAGAGCAGGAGGTACAGTAGCCGAAGCAGCCAAGTCGAGAGCAGAAGAACCAGAGGTGGAGGCAGGAGGGGCGGAAGACTGGAGCGGCAGGACCGCAGGGTATATTTTCTGCGGGGCATACGGAGGTGGAGGTCGAGTGTCTAACAGTTCCTCCACAAACGTCTCGCCTTCCTCTCGGGCAACACATGATTTGTCACATTGCAATTGAAACCTCCTATCAGCACACTCTATACCTTTTTCTGTTTTTTCTCTATCATACGCTACTGCTTTCTGGGTCATTGTCTGCATCTTTCCTCTACGGGCTTCTTTTTCTGCTTTCATTCGTCTTTGCCTAGCTTCCTTTTGCCATACCTGAAGATAATCAAACATCGACTGCCTACTTCGTTTGGCAAACAATTTATCTTGCAAGAAATTCAATTTTTTTTATCAAAGGTACCTGTTAGCGGCCACTGCAGCTCGGCATTGCCCCTCGTATATTTGTGCCATAATGTACTAAACATAATAGGGCCGAGGCCGTGCTTAACATACATATCAAAGTTCGGGGTGCCTTCCGGAGGCGCAGGTTGCCTTTTCTCCAATCGAGCATCAGCAGAACAACAGCGGCACCCCAAACAACGCAACTTACTCAAGGAGGGCATCGTAAGAGGGGTCAGGTTCACTATTCGTGCCAGACGAATAATTCGCAAATATCTTTCAAAAGGTCGGTCCTCAGACTGTATCAAACAAAGAAAACCAAAAATCAGTCCTCAGACTGCACCAAAGAGACAAACCAGAGTCGACACCACAAAACCAAAAACTGGCCAAATCCCAAGCATTTTCAAAAGTAGGCCAAATTCATTACGTTGCCTGGCAGAGTGTCCGCAGACACTCTGTATCCAAATCGGTCCGCAGACCTGCCAAGTACAAATCAAATGGTCCTCAGACCGTACCAAAGATTATTACAAATGGCGCCATATTCATAAAGAACCAAGACAAACTCACATGGTGCACACAGGTCGAACAAATTTATTCTCCACTGCCGACTCTTCGGACCAAACAGTCAGATCCAAGGGTTCCGCCTTTCAGGACCCCAGCCGGGATGACCACTGGGCGAGGCAGATCAGACAGGCGGGGCAGCTGTGAGTACTAGGCTCTATCGTGCAGGGATCCCCGATACGCCCATCCGACCCGACGTGGCCCCGTCCTCCTCACCCGTCCGTGGGCAAGGATGGGTCAGCCCGATGGAGTCCCTGTTCGGGCGCCAACTGAAGGAAGTGACCCTATGGTCACCCGGGTCACTCGCGACCACCTCTCAGCCTTCCAAACAAATGAAGAGTCGGTCAGACAGTAGAGAATACAAACCAAGTTATTTATTAGTATTCGCTCAAGCGGAGTCCAGTGTGACTAGCCTCCTGAGATGCTACCGAGGGGACTGACCCTCACCAACATTACATCAGTTGTTATACATTTCCAATGCCCAGCAAGACCCACCCAGAACTGGAAATTTCCAGTTGGAGAAGGGTTAACAAAGGAGACACAGAAGATGAGTTACACTCCTGGGATCGGGTACATATTATCTCTACCTCAAGGTTACTCTGCCCGTGCCCGCCACTAGAGCATGAGAACGGGCCTATCTAACAAGGAAGGTATGCAAAGGCACATTCATGTATTCATTAAGACAGCAAAGCTCAACCTTGAAGAAATACAAAAAGAAATATCGGAGCTGTTTTCTGCTGAGGCAGACAGAATGAGACAGAAGTTAGTTTCGATCATTACACAAAATGGCGGCTGAGGGCAAAATGGTGCCGCAAATGCTAACTTAAGCACAATGCCAATAGGGGGGCCGACGGAAGTACTTTTCTAGTCCAACAAACCCCACACTGATAGTAAGGCCTGGCCGAAGGTCATGTGCGGCATGAGGTTGGGGTTACGTATGGTAATAAAATATTACTTAACCTTAACAAACCCTAGAAAATCACTAAAAAAGCAAAGGTTAAAGTGACGTTATAGTTGGGTGTGGTAATAATATCTTACTTTCTACTAAAAAAAACCTTAGTAATTTACTGAAAAAAAACAAAGGTTATGTCAAAATGTCAGACAAAACAAACCATTTTAAACAAAACCACTGAAAGTTACCAGTAAACGTTACCTCAGGTAAGTATAACTCATACCGTAGGGTAACTATTACTCTTGCCCTCGCCAGTTTAATAACACCAAAGCATGATTTATTGGTGGTTGGACACTTAGCTACGCATTTCGGCCTCAAGCAGCAACCACAATCTTTGTCAGGGTGAACCACAAAATTCACTAAATTAACTTGTGCGTAGCCCTCTGGTAGCTGTGCACAAAAGCAGTCAAGCTTAACTTAGAAGCACATATTAGGTATTTATGCAGCACACAAACAGTAGTCAAGTGAAAACACAACACATTAAAAACCCCAAACCAGTTTAGAAAAATAGTTGAAAGTTTACTAAATAACTTAAGACCAAAATGGCACATATCCAATTAGTAGAACCGGAGCTATGCAATATTTAAGATTTAAGTAAAAATAGCGCCAATGAGCAGAAAGCGCGAACTGTAAGTACCGTGACAAAGTTGCACGTTCAGGTCAACCACGTTCGAGTGTGGGCTGGATACAGGGACCAGGTTAGTCCCTCTGTAAAAGTTACCTTCTTAAATTCTGGTGCACAGAGTTCAAAACGTCAGGATTTCACAGGAAGAGCGCAACTGATGCCAGCCAAGGGTCCAGCACCTCAGAAGACACATCGTAGAGATCAGTAACTCACCCCAGCAGAGGCCATAAGGGCTCAGGCAGGTCCAGTTGTAGGTCCAGGCAGGGCCAGTTGTAGGTCCAGGCAGGGCCAGTTGCAGCAGGTCAGCTGGGCAGCTGCAGGGAGACCTCTGGAGCTTGTTGTGTACCTGTAACTCAGAACAGGAGGTCAGGCAACTGACCTTTGGAGTCACTCTGGTTAGCCTGGGATGAAGGGAGCACGTCCAGTCTTTCTTCTCAGAGAGCAAGGCAGGCGTCAAGCAGCAGGGCAGTCTTCTGAAGCACAAAGCAGGCCTCAAGCAGCAGGGCAGGCCTCTGGGGAACAAGGCAGGCCTTAAGCAGCAGCTGCACTCTGGTAGTAGCAGCAGGGCAGTCCTCTGAAGAACAAAGCAGGCCTCAAGCAGCAGAACAGTATTCTGGGGGACAAGTCGGGCCTCAAGCAACAGGGCAGTCCTCTGGTATCAGCAGGGCAGTCCTCTGAAGAACTAGGCCTGTTTGACCCAAAAAGCCCTACACTTCAACACAGCGAGGTACCTTGCACAAAAACTGGAGCTATTGGTTGGCTGTAGAGCATCTAGAGTCACTAGCACCTTACTGCTGAAACCAGCGAAATTCTATAAAAAGAAAACATATACCCAAACCTTCTCAGGTATTGCTCTGAGAATCTGTAACTCCCTATCCCCTGAAATCATACTGAATTCCTCAACTGCCTCATTCAAGAAAGAAGTTAAAGTGATAATGACGAACAAATTTCTGCTTTTGAACTCTCAAACTCTACTCCCAGACACTATATGTCCCATAGTCTGCACTCATCTTTATTTCTCACGTTATGCTCTTTTTTTGTTGTTGTGTTGTTTTGACCCTGAGGTGGCTTCTTTGGGGATTCTTTTACACCTTGTTCCGTCGTTGATGATGATGTCTGTTTTTGGCTCCAGAACATTTTTAAAATGCTCTGATACCCGCGAGGGTCATGTTTGCGCTATATAAAACTTTACAAATAAATAAATAGGCAGGCCTCAAGCAGTAGGGCAGTCCTCTGGAGAACAAGGCAGGCCTCAAGCAACAGAAGGCAGTCCTTCTTCCATAATGTCCACAGGTCGAGGAGTGTACTGATGAGTGGCTCAGGAGGTCCAATATTTATACCTGTTGCCTCCCTTTGAAGTGGGGGAAACCTCTGGTCCACCCCCACATCTGGTTCTTTCCTTCCCCTTTCTCTACCTGCCCAGTCTCCAAGAGGTCTAGGGTGATAAAAGGCTGGTGTCAAGTTACTTTGTGAGTGTGCTGGAGGCAGCCCCTTGAAATGTAACTGGGGCAGGGAACAGCTCCTCCCCTTCTATCGTGGCATGATGGCCTTCTCCCAGCTACACCCAGGTCCTATTCTTTGTTGTCTGGGCAGAAAGTTTAGGACAGGTAAATGCTAACATTATAAAAGTGGCATTTTCAAAATTGCAATCTAAAATCCGACATTACCATTAAAGAGGATTTTAAATTACAACTAATTTGAGTTCCAAATCTGACATTTCCACCGGCTCCCAACCAAAAGTTAGCACTTATTAAACATAATAAGGTAATCCAATGTTATCCTATGGGAGAGGTAGGCCTTAAAGTAATGAACAAATAAATTAGGAGTTTTTCACAACCAGGACATGTCCTACTTTTAAATACAATCTATGCTGCCCTATGGGCTGTTTAGGGCCTAATTTAGGGGTGGCTTATATGTGTAAAAAAGGAAGGTGTAGGTCTGGCTAAAGGTTTATTTTGCCAGCTTGAATTTGAAGATTAAAACTGTACTACAGGCTTCAATGGCAGGCCTGAGACATGTTTTAAAAGGCTACTTTTAATTTACAGGCCCTGGGTATCCGTGGAATGATATAAGAGGGACTTACAAGTAAATTAATTGTACCAATCAGGTGTAAGTCAATTGTACCATGTTTTAGGGGAGAGCACCAGCACTTTAGCACTGGTTAGCAGTGGTAAAGTGCACAGAGTCCTAAAGTCCAACTAAAACAGGTTCAGAAAACACGAGGGATGAAGGTAAAAAGTTTGGGGCTGACCCTGCAAAGAGAGCCGAGTCCAACATTACCAGTCAAAAGTAACAGTTGGAAAACTATTTGAATTGTGTGTTTTTTAGCTCACTTTACCCTCCCTCGCTAGTCTCTGCACATATAGCTTGATGATAGCTTGATGACGGGATGTGCTTTTTTTTTTTTTTTTTTTTTTTTTTTTTTTTTTTTTTTAACAGACCCAGTGTTTTTCTCAAAATATTCTTGTATGTGCGAGTGTAGTTCCTCCCTGAATGCGGAATCAAGCAATGCCCCCTGTGGTAGGCGCCACGAGAAAGGCTGTCTAAAAGGCTCAGGTATCTGCAGTGTCAGCGTGACTGGGGAATGGTCAGACATCGTGCGAGCGTTATGAGCCGCATCTATAGTCCATGCATGTAGATCAGGAGTAGTAAGCCAGAAATCCAATCGGGACCAAGCACTATGTTGGTGTGTAATGCACGTGCCTTCCCTGGTGTCTGGGTGAAAGTGTCTCCACGTATCCACGAGACAGTTATCCTCCATCAGGTGTTTCAGTGTCGCGGCGGCCTGCGGGTGGTGTGTGCGAGACACTCCCTCCCTATCCAAGCTTAAGGATATTACTGTATTGAAATCTCCGCCCCACAGTACGGATCCATCTCCCAGTGTTTTAATAGCATGCCACACCTCCTGAAAGAAGGAGGGGTCGTCAGTATTAGGGCCATATACATTCGCGACCGTGACCTCACGATTAAAAAGAAGCCCATGGACCAGCACATAACGTCCCTCCGTGTCACTCCTCACTTGTATTGTACGCCAGGGAATACCCTTTTTAATTAGCGTGGCCACCCCTCTTGAATAGTTTGAGTAACCTGATGTGTATACCTCACTCCATCTACCCGATTTCAGCCGGTCCCCTGATCTACCACTTAGGTGGGTTTCCTGCAATAGGCATATATCGGCCGAATGTCTCGTGAGATGTGCTTGTACTAGGCGCATTTTCCTGTGGTCATTTAATCCCCTGACATTCCATGTCAAGCATATCAAGGACTGCAGACTAGGGCGTGCGTGTTGTGATCCGTGAAAGATAGTGATGTACCAGTAGTTCCCACTTCGTGTGTTCCCTGTCCTGGTGTGTACCTGATTGTCTCCATCCCGACATGTCTGTATCTAAGCATTTATTGCTATGCAATGTGCAACAAACAACAAAAAACGAACCCCTCCCTACCTCCACCCACTCCAACCCCCAATCAGGTTGAGATGTCGTGTGTCCCGCCCTTTGAAACTTACTACCCCAAACATATTTAACAATGAGGAATTATCCCAGGGGGCGTGAGGTTGCCGGCGAACTCCTCCGTCACAGATGGAACGGAGTGGCCGAGCTAATTCGTCTACCATACCAAACGTATATTTTTATAATAACGCATGCCCAAAAACCAGTAAAGGATATGTGCTATTACGGGAGTCCTCAACAGCAGTGTGACAGAGCGTATAGGTCCTTTCGCCCTCTTAGTCATTATCACTCATCTGGCTTCGCGCCGAGCTGACTTTTTCCTGTGCTTTGTCCCGACTGTGCCGCGCCTGCTGCTTAGCGAATTTCAGTGCCGCACCAGCTTCCACAAAGAACGTGGGCTTCCCATTAGTGTGAACTCTGAGCTTGGCTGGATATAACATTGCATATTTTAGTCCGGCTTGTTGTAGCAGCCGCTTGGCCGGAAGGAACTCCCTTCTAGCATTCTGCACAGCCTGAGTAAAGTCGGGATATAGCGAAATGTCATTGTTCTGATACTGCAATGACCCTCTCTCCTCGCCAGGCGGAGGACCGTGTCTCTGTCCCTATAGTTAAGCAGCCTGGCCAGTATGGGTCGTGGCGTAGCACCAGGTGGCGGCCTCGGCCCAAGCGTGCGATGAGCCCGCTCCACCAGGAACATGGTGGACAGGTCCGTACCGAACAGGTCCAGAAAGAGTGCCTCCACATATTTTTCCATGTTAGTTATTGCCGTGGATTCGGGTACCCCAATAATGCGTATGTTGTTTCTTCTCGATCGCGCTTCCAAATCCTCGTTTCGCGCTTTTATTACTTCCAGCACCTTATCCATGCGCAGAAGATGTTCATGCGTTTCCGTGGTGCGATCATCCCCATCCGAGACTCGCGTTTCTAGTTCAGTCAGTCGCGAGTCATGTTTATCCACCCTGTTCGAGACTTGGTCCATCCGCGCCGCAAGGGAGTCAATTTTGGTATCAATAACTTTTAAGCAGCCCTTCAGTTCCCTAAACATAGTTCTGATATCATCCTCTGGATCTTGCTCCAGTTGGGTCTCTGGAACCAGTGTTCTGCGTCGCAGGGTCACCATCCACCTGCCTGGTGCTCCGCTTCTCAAATGGTAATTTTGACTGTTTATTATCCGTTTTGCCCATTTTGTGATGTTGCCGGGCTCTCTGCCTGGCTAGGTATGGCAAACGGGATGGAAGCAGCTTTTTTCGGTGAGAGGGATCAGCCCCTACCTCGTATCCTCCGTGGGCCCCTCCTCCTGGCCATGCAACTTGCAGGTATCACAGCCAGCGCAGAGAAGTGCAGTCTGGAAGCCTCACACTGTCCACCTGCCAACAGTGCCCGCCCCTCGTTTAGGAAGCTTCTCGCAGTCTCACAGCCAACATGATCAGCCCTCACCGGCACCCAGGCAAAGCTTCTGTCTGCAGCGCTGTACGGCCGTGCTTCGTCACTTTTCACCCCTTGGGAGTCCGCACCTTCATGTGTCCGCTTTCCGCCCCTACGTGATCCGGACCTGTCTGATCAGCCGGCACGTCTAATTACCGCCGCCGCCTATGTCTTCAGTGGCACACAGCGCGGTCAGGGCCCAGCGTAAACGCAGGCACAGTCTTTCCCTTCTTCGCGTCTCCCGCCACTCAAGCGCCACCTACCCGCACATTCCGCCGGCGGTCAGCATGTGTCTACAGCCGCTATTGTTTCGTGTCTCCCTCCACACCACCGCATGTCCAGGGCAGCCGCAGTTTGGTCTCTGGATATCTCCGGAGTCGCTGCATACACAGGCGTCTTCCTTCGCTGCACGTCGTGCTCCGCCTCAGTGCAGCCGGGCCTCTCTCACGGCAGCTCCGCTGCAGGCCCGCTTGGCGTTGTTCGGATTTCTCGGTGTCCGCTCCGCTCTCCCTTCGAGCAAACACCGCCACAGAAGTAGCACGCACCGTCGATTCAGGGCGATCGCTGCCGACAGGATTTTTGGCAGATTTGTACAGGATAAATGCCGGATTATGGACTCGGCCGGCAGAGCCGCAGATTTAAGCGGCCATCTTGCTGCTCGGCTTGGCCACGCCCCCTGACGGGATGTGCTTCATGTTTGTATGAGACCTGCTGCCTTCGGTGGTGGCACAGGGAATTTCGCTATCAGTGCCCTCTTTTAGGTGTAACTGAGCTCACTGTACTGCACTGAACTTTGGATCATGCATTGTTCTTCGCTGGAGTCCTTGCTTTTACACTCCTCTGATGAAACCTCACGATTATCTCCTTTTCTGCTTACTCCCATTTTTAGTCTTAGCTTCTCTTGCCTTTCAATAAGCAGTTGCTCTGTTTAATCTTTCTTGCGTTAAACGTACATGTGAGCCTATTTGGACCTGATATGTTTGGTTGCTGCAATGTACATTCTGGCTTTGACTCAATTCTGCATATACCGTCTCATCAAATAGTCTTAATTGTATAGTAATACTATGCAAAAAGTGAATTCTTATATCAGCAGGATAGGCAAAAGATTTATGAGGATAGCAACTATACTGGCAGATTCCTAGCATGGCAGGCAAGGGAGCGGGCTGTAAGCAATCAAATACTCGCATTAAGATGTCCCACTTCAGGTCTCCGTTCTGAGGATAGGGAAGCAATAGGAGACATTATGTAGTTCAACACTATGAGAAGATATATGGCCATCAGCAACCTATTAATATGTCATCTTTCGAAGTTTTCCTCCAGGAAAATGAACTACCTGTTTTAACAGACTTAGAAAAAGAAATATGGCGAGACCATTTACAAATGAAGAGCTAGGGGAGGTTATTAAGAACCTCCCGAATGGTAAAGCCTGTGGGCCAGACGGTCTCCCTTCTGAGTTTTTAAATCATTTGCTAGCGTAATTGTGGATTTTCTTCTTCTATTGGCAAATTCAATTCTGGAAGGAGGACCTATACCTCGGTCTTTTAGAGAAGGGAATGTAGTCAGTTTTTTAAAAAAGGCAAAATTAGTGAGGACCCTAACTCATATCGCCCGATAACTCTTTTAAATTCTGACTACAAATTGATTACTAAACTTTTAGCCAATCGTTTTAATGAGAGCGCTTCTCATTTAATCCACTCTGATCAGAATGGTTTTATTGCTGGAAGGCAACTGGGAACTAATACTCATTTTTTAGTAGAAGCACTGGATTATTTTGATACCCGGAAGATTCCAGCATTAGTATTGTTTTTAGACGCCGAAAAGGCTTTTGATTTGGTTATATGGGAGACTTTATTCTGTATTCTAATAAAATTTGGCATTCCTTCTAAAATTATTGGCTTGGTGGCGAATTTATACATAAATGCAGAGGCCAATATTATCATCAATGCTACTCAGGTCGGCCAAGTAAAAGTTAAAAGGGGAACCAGACAAGGCTGCCCGTTATCCCCGGTGTTATTTGCCTTTTTATTGAGCCTCTTGCGATAGCCATTAGAAATAACAGGCATATCTGTCCCCCGCTTCCTTCTATGGCTAAAATTAAATTATATGCTGATGACATTATGCTTATAATAAAACTGGAGGAGGAAGTCCAGGCAAAAGCCTTCCAGATTTTTGATCTGTATGAGTCCTTCGGCGGCTATAAAATTAATAAAAGAAAAACCGAAATAATGTTGAGTGGATGTACATCGGGATTTTACACCCCGATATTCTTCCGTGTCTCAATTCGAACCCCAAGAGGTACTTAGGGGTCTATTTCTCGTCACACGTTTCGGATCTTTATGATCTGAATTTTGCCCCATTGCTACAAAAAGTTCAGGACTTATTCACACGTTGGAATTCTCTCCCTTTATCTATTTTAGGACGGGTCGCTCTGATTAAAATGTCAGTGCTTCCATTGTTTAATTTCCTTTTCTCCACAATTCCCTGTGTGTTAGTGAATTCTTTTTTTTCGAGAATAGAGTCAATGTTTACATCGTTCCTGTGGGATAAGAAAATTCCCAGAATCGCACTTAGCACCTTATATGAGAATGTGGTAGATGGTGGCTTAGCTCTCCCCAATCTCAAGGAATATTATTTTGCATATTTTGCACAATACATGTCTAGATTTAAGCAGGGTTTACAGTCGGGTCTTTTTATTAACTTTTTTATGAATTTAATATTTAAAGATATTCAGATCCATGGCCCATTATCAATATTTCGATCCCCAAAATTAGTTAGATATAAGTGTCTACATTGGTTTTTTCATAAACGCCAGGCTTTTTGTAGACGGTATTCTATTCCAATTATTAATGTTATAGCCCCTATAGCTGATCTTTTTGTTTCAGCAGGCATTAAAGATTCATTTTTAATTTCACAAAAGTGGTCGAAGGCTGGTTTTTTGAGGCTTTCCGACTTTCTTCTGAATGATAAATGGATAAGTGTAAGTGAAATGTCTCAATTAATCCTCGGTGATTTTCTCCTCCTGGGGTCATATAACACTCTTAGTAAATTCTTTGGCAATCTTGATCTGTTCCAGATCACAGCCCGGAAACAGTTAGTTTATGACTTTCTGGGAGACAGGGTATTGAAAAAACCAGGGGAGTGGAAAAAAAAGCTAGCCAGAATTAAAGGGGTAGATCTGGAGATTAAGGCTATAACAAAATGGGGTAAATATGAGGACCAGGAACTTACAGCAAATATGTGGACTATAATCAACAATTTAAATTTTACCTTACTCAGAGGGGCTAATTGGAGAAGGATGTTATATTTTAGCAAATGGCTATTGTACAGAACCCCGTCTTTTGTGGCCAAGGCCTATCCCAATCAATCAGGGCAGTGTTTCCGATGCCACACTCATCCTGCCGCTAATTGGACTCATATAATATTTCAGTGCCCTCGGATCCAGAAGTTCTGGAGCGATATTTTTGAGTATCTGACAACAGAATGTTCCATATCAATTAGTTTTAATGATCGACTGATATTGTGGGGTTACGATCCAGATTTGCAGGTATCTGAGAAGCTGATTGGAATTTTATATATTGGTATGGCTGTTGCCAGATCACTTTTACTTCAAAGATGGCGATCAGATTTAATTCCGTCTAAAATTGAATGGGCTCGGAAAATGGGTCAGGTTAAGAGAAGCCAACGAATTTATGCTTTACGAACAGGGGGACTTAAGAAATTTGAGAGGATCTGGACAATATATTTTGATTCTGTTCTCTAAAGTCACCATATAATTTATCCTTCCCCTTTATTCTGTCCTCTTTTTTATGATATGGCATTTTTTATATGGATAGTACACTTTTAGTCATTGGATTCTGTTTGTTGGCGGCAATGGAGACATGTTTAGAGATTCTAGGTGTTTTTATTAAGATCCCCCTGCTTATTTATCAATTATTAACGATTGGATCGGCTATGTATTGATCAATTGATGTTATTTATTATCCTTGTGAATGTTATGGATGAATTTTATAGGATGTATATTTGGATTTATTGTATTGTATTGCATATGGTTTTCAATAATGAAGAAAAAAAATAAAAAAAAATAAAAATTGTCTTAATTGTTTTTTAATCTCGTCATTTCTGCTGCAGTACACACCTCTGTGTTCTTGCCATTCTTGTTTGGCCAGCTTCACTAATTCACTCATTGAGGCTTTGAAATTGCTTAATGTTATGATGTTGCAGTCCTACATGGAAGAGTCACAATACTTGGCACTGTGATCCCATTCTAACTACACGGGCCAGTGTTTACCTGTGTATCCTCCGCATTGTTCAGAAATGTCTGTAGAACTAATAATGGCTTAGGACAATAAAAATATGATTGGTAGATTGCTTGAATCCATCTCAGTCACTAGTAATTACTCATGTCCATGTTCAAGTTTATTGTTTTTTGGCCACCATGCTACTTTGGACCATGACCAGCAATATGTAAATGAGGATTGATCATCTCCATTGGTAACTATCTAGCCAGAAATGCCAAGCCAGTGCCCCTCTAGATGGGAACACAAGTAACCTCAGACTGGTTCATGTCTTATTGGGCCTCCTCAGTGAGGTGCAGTGTACATTCTTTGGCACAGCAAGTATGGGACCCTTGTCTGATCATAATGTCCTGACTTAGGGTATCACGTTTAGAAATACAAAAAAAGGTTGGGCGGAATACTTGAATGAATTTTAGCCACTGGCAGTTATTTGAGTCCATGTTTTGCCCATTTCAGACAGAGACCAGCCATATCCAAGTCTAACTTGATTCGGTTCCAGTAAGAACAGTCCAACACATGCTTTTAGGCCAGATGCCTTCTAAGCAATGTACAAGCAAACACAGAATGGTTTTTACCTTGTTGGGCCTCCTCAGTTAGGGGCAGCATCAGGTCTATACCACAGTGAGCATTGGATACACATCTCACCATACCATCACTCTTAGAGTGTTTCACTTTAAAAAAAACAAAAAAAGTAATGGATTTAAGAATTCAAATATTGCAGTCGCAATTGTTAAATATGTTGCTGAGCTTTGTGTTCCTGTATACACCGCAGAGAGAGGGAGAGAAGTACCCCTCAGCCACTGTTTGAAGACCAGCCGCCCATAGCTTGGATATTGATTTAAACTATAGGTCTGGTTCATAGTTGGATACAAGCTGAGAACATCTGTAAGGCAAAGTCAGGCTACTGCCCAAGGTCCTCACCAAATTTCAAGAAACAGTCCAAAAACCTGCCTTTTTCTTATGCAATGGGGAGCACATTGAATCAAAATGTTTTTCTTTTGCAACTGAAAATCCCTGCACCATTTTAGATGGGTGGGGATGGAATATCCTCAAATGTTTTGAAGCAGTACTTAATTTGAAGGAGAATCTGCAAGTGGAATTTCCTCCACCTTATGGGTGATAGGGTGGATCAACCAACAGATTCTCCTGTGGATTCATAGCTTTCTCCATCACCATCCAACTCTAAATCAGGCTCTTTGTCTTGAGAAACAAGCACAGTTGCCTATGTACTTTTGCAGAGGCACTGATGTCAGCCCTGGGCCAATGGGAAGATGCTCAGTTCTTCCATAGTAGGAAAAGGGGGTGGAACTATCTTTCTGGATTGCTCCTTTAGTGCTTACTTACACAGTATCATAGTGCCCATTGTTGGTCCCAGTTGACTCACTGGCTAGATTGGGGAACAATAGTTGCTTACCGTTGCTATTAAATGAAAAGATTTGTGGGCTTCGTCATACAGAGGGTGGTTGTATGTCATCTAATTGGATTCATTTAGTTTTCACACTATTCGGTCAGATTACTTTATTTTTTTTACAGTATTATGTAGAGAAATCTAAAGAGCCCTTGCTACCCCTAAGCACTACCCATGCCGGAACCCTAAAATCTCCTTACTACTCCTGGACAATACCCGCTCCTGATCCCTAAAAACACCCTACAACCCCTATATTCTACCCCTCCCTGTACCCTAAAAAGTCCTTACTACCCCAATACATTACCCATCCCTTCACCCTAAACCAATTTCTACTCCTATAAACTACATATTCATGAACCCTAAAGATTCTGTACTACCCAATACACTACCCATACCTGAACCATACAAATCCCCAACTAGCCATAAACACTACCTTACTCTGAATCCTAAAAACTCTAAATTACCCGTATATACTAGCCATCCATGAGCCCCAAAACTCTTTACTATGCTACCAGTACCTGAACCTAAAAACACCACTCCTTTCCACCCATACGTGAACTCTAAAATCACTAAACGCAAAAAAACTCCAAACTACCCCTCAAAATGTGAAAAATAAAAGCATATATCGATATATGAAGTTACACGTTTATATTAGTTTAATAACAAAACTGTATATATATATATACACACACACACTATATATATATATATATATATATATATATATATATATATATATATATATATTCAACATATCTATATATTCAACATATCTATATATAGGTAGTTATAGTTAGGTCTTCTTTTCCATAAAGTGTTTTTTGGTTTGCAAAAACTTTTGCTCCGTTTGACGAATCTTCACGAAACTTTAAAAAACAAGTTCATCCACGTCAGTTCCTTCCTAGAAAGTTTCGGGATGATCCTTCCAGCGGGGGCTGAAAAAAACAGGGGGGGGAGGGGCAATAAGCAAAATGCTAATGCACTTTCCATTGACTTTTTCAGACAAGGCTACAGCAAAAACTGCTGAACGGAGTTACACCAAATTTTGCATGAAGCTAGACCTTGCTCTGCAGGGCGTCCCACAAGACCACACAATCAAAAATAGCGGCCAGTCGTTGGTCGAGAGGCCAATTCTTTCCGTGAGCCTTCATGCTGTCACTGGAGTCTTACGAGAGCACGCACAGATTGGCTGGCTGTTCGAATGTTAGAAATTAAATGCCTGCCATTACTATTTACTGTGAAAAGTTGGAGGTGTTCTGGAAATGTAGTAAAAAAGCTATATAAGAGGGCAGCAGAAAGGCATGCTGTCCCCCTAGATTTAGAAAGGAGGTGTCTAAGGCAGTGGTTCCCAAACTTTTGACTTCTGAGGAGCCCCATTGAGCCACTACTGTAAGCCGGGGACCCCCAATCAATTTGTACTATTTAAATTTCAAACATTAAAGCAGTAATTCACAAAAAATACTCAAACAAGTGCACACAAAACAAATACTTGAATTACTAAATATGTTATTATTTTATATTGAAAAAATTTGCACAAATCAAAAACATTAATTTAATGGGAAGGTTGGTGCTGCATCTCGACGACTAACTTTTCAATGTTTGGTTTTATTTTGTGGTACGAGTTTCCTGCTCCTGCCAGGGCCAGACTGGAAACCCAAAGCAGCCCTGGCAAATGTTGTCAGACGAGTCCCCGTGCGGTGCACACCAAGTGCAGCGAGTGAGCCTGACAGGGGTGGCTCCTGCGTTATGGTGGAGGAGAGTCGCCCCACTGCTCTTTGAGCAGGAAAAATAAAATGATAATAACATAGTTATTATCATTTTATTTATCTCAGGTTCAAGGCTGAGTTACAGCTGGGCGGGGCTGTAGGCACAGGGAGAGGAGTGGTTTGCACACTCCAAGTGCTCATGGCTGCTTGGCCGGCCACCTTGGCTCGGCCAAACAGTCATGCACACTTTGCATGTTCCCCCCCCAGACTGCATTACACAGCCTGTTGGGGAACAGCCCAGGCCACCAGTCCCCATCTGAGCTCTGATCCACAGCGCTTAGACCAATCACAACGCTGCATTGTAGCATTGTGATTGGCTTAGGGGAGCCAATCACAAAGCTTCATTGCAGTGTTGTGATTGGCTATTGGGAGCCTGGGTGCTTCCTGGTTTCGGGACTCACCGGAGATGCGGAGGAGAGACACGGCCGGCGGAAAAGGTAAGTAGTATTTTTTTATATATATTGTCCCCCCTCCACCACCTCACCCACCCCTCCACCCTCATTCCCTGCCAGCCACTACTGGAGCCTGGCCACTACAAAGGGGCCTTTAGTGGGGGCTGCCCCCCCCCACAAAATTAGGGGAAAATGGTGCATTCTACAACACATTTGTCATTATATATTGAATTGTATTAGCTTTTAAAGCATAGTAAATGATGACCTTACTTTGCACCAGGATACAACAATCTTTGTTGTGGTAATTCAATGATTCCCTCACTATCACCCTCCAACAGTGCCTCTTGTCTCTCTATAGCCCCTATGTCACATGTATTTCATTTGTTTTATAGCACCTCTCACACTAGTGTAGGGTCACTTTACATCACACACATACAGAGACAATGAGTCATGCATGTGAAAATCAGTGTATAGAAAATGTTACATAAGGCAAAGGGGACTACAAGATGTAGGATTTCCTTGTCATCCATACTGGTAGGTAGTTGTTAAATGTTTGGTCTGGAGAAGCACAAACTCTGGATTCAAAACATAACACAAACATAACACAGTGGTTAGTGTTGAATTTAATAAAACAAATTTATTTCTACCCAAACATTTTTAATTTTTTAGCAGCATCACGATAATGAAAGACTGGAAAAAAACATAACTTGCTACCTTGTACCATGCAGTTTGCATGCAGCTCTTTGATGGCAGTTCATATCTCACTGAGCTGGATTGGGATTGTAACACACGAACTACACAGTAACAGCAGAATCTCTGTGACAAAAGCAGTAACCCATTAAGCTATGCACATAAAATAAAAAAAATTTAATGCATGGTACACGTTCTTTGCAGCAGGCATATTAACCCTCTATGCTACCTTAAATGAGTCAAAGCTGGCACTGGACACAACTCCCATCTCTCTCCAGCAGGTACATTAATCACCGGAGTTATCTTGACACTTTTATTGTTGCCGGAAAATTGCTGATTGTACAAGGAACTTTGCAGTGCTTTTAAAACTGTTGCCTGCAGATCCCCTGGGAATGTGTCCCTGACCTCTGGGGGTCCATGAATCACAGTTTGGGAACCAGTGGTTTAAAGGATACTGTGAAGATGATAAATATATATTGTTTTTAACGCATTTTTACAATTTCGCTTGACTCTCGCGGGATCGTGAATAGTACATGAGTTCTCAATACAGTCTATTCTTGGTCCTTGTTTTTGAGGGGAAGTATTTAAGAGATAAGTACTGTCATAGTAAGAAGGTTTTTTTTAAAAGTGTTACGATCTCGTGAGACTCTCACTGGATCGTAAAAAGTAGGAAGGAGTAGTTGATGTTTGAATATACTCTGCTATGCACACTTGTATGAAGGACTTTTACTGGAGATGGTGTTTATTAGACTCTACAATTTATGCTCATTGGTTTGAGAAGAGTTGTGAGTAGAGTTAAGGCTCATCCAAACACCTTGCTATGCACACCCGTCATCTGAGATAGAGGTCTGAAAGGAGAGCCCAGTCCCTCGTCACACTCTACTATGCACACCTATCATTACAGAGAAAAGTCTCAGCAGAGAGGCCAGTCCATCCACACACCCTACTACACACACCCATGATCTGAGAGAGAGGTCTGAAAGGAGAACCCAGTCCCTTTCCACACCCTACTATGCAAACCCATCATTACAGAGAGAGGTCTCACCAGAGAGGCCAGTCCCTCCACACACTACTGTGCACACCCATCATCTGAGAGAGAGGTGTAAAAGGAAAGGGCACTCGCTCACCACACCGTACTACACACACCCATCATCTGAGAGAGGTCTAAAAGGGGAGGGTACTTTCTCCACACACCCTACTATGCACACATCTCATCTGAGAGAGAGGTCTGAAAGGAGAGGCCAGCCCCTCTCCACATGCTATTAGGCACACCCATCATTACAGACAGAGGTCTCAGAAGAGAGGCCAGTCCCTCCACACTCTACTACGCACACCTGTCATCTGAGAGAGAGGTGTAAAAGGAGAGGACACACCCTTCACAAACCCTACTATGCACACCCATCATCTGCGAGAGAGGTCTGAAAGCAGAGGCCAGTCCCCCACACGCTATTACGCTCACCTATCATTACAGAGAGAGGTCTCAGCAGAGAGTCCAGTCCCTCCACACACCCTACTACACACATCCACCATCTGAGAGAGAGGTCTAAAAGGAGAAGGCAGTCTCTCCCCACACCCTGCTATGCACACCCGTCATCTCAGAGAGAGGTCTGAAAGGAGGGGTCAGTCCCTCTTCACAGCCTTCTATGCACACCCATCATTACAGAGAGAGGTCTCAGCAGAGCAGCCAGTCCCTCTACACACCCTACTACGCACACCTGGCATCTGAAAGAGAGGTCTGAAAGGAGAGCCCAGTCCCCCCTACCCCCCCACCCTACGATGCACATCTTTCATCTGAGAGAGATCTAGAAGGAGAGGGCAGTCCCTCCGCACACTCTACTACGCACACCTATTATTACAGAGAGAGGTCTCAGCAGAAAGAAGTTCCCCCCACAAACACTACTAAGCACACCCGTCATCTGAGAGAGAGGTCTAAAAGGAAAGCCCAGTCCCTCCTCACTCCCTACTATGCACACATATCATTACAGAGAGAGGTCTCAGCAGAGAGACCAGTCCCTCCACACACCCTACTATGCATACCCGTCATCTGAGAGAGAGGTCAAAATGGAGAGGGCAGTCCCTCCACACACCCTACTGAACACACGGATCATCTGAGAGAGGGAAGTCTGAAAGGAGAGGCCAGTCCCTTTCCACACCATACTACACACACCCACCATTACTGAGAGAAGTGTCAACAGAGAGACCAGTCCCTCTACATACCCTAGTACGCACACCTGTCATCTGAGAGAGAGGTCTGAAAGAAGAGCCCAGTCCCTCCCCACATCCTACTGCGCATACCCCTCATCTGAGAGAGAGGTCTCAATGGAGAGGCCAGTCGATCCACACACCCTACTACACACTCCCTTGATCTGAGAGAGAGGTCTGTTGGGAGAGGCCTGTCCCTTTCCACACCCTACTATGCAAACCCATCATTACAGAGAGAGGTCTCAGTAGAGAGGCCAGGCCCTCTACATACCCTACTATGCATACCCGTCATCTGGGAGAGAGGTCTGAAAGGAGAGGGCAGTCCCTCCAAACACCATACTACACACACCTATCATTACAGAAAGAGGTCTCAACAGAGAGGACAGTCCCTCTACACACCCTATTATGTACACCCGTCATCTAAGAGAGAGTTCTGAAAGGAGAGCCCATTCCCTCCCCATACCCTACTACGCACACTTATCATTACAGAGAGAGGTCTCAGCAGAGAAGCTAGACTTACACACACCCTACTACGCACACCCGTTATCTGAGAGAAAGGTTTAAAAGGAGAGGCCAGTCCCTCTGCACACCCTACTATGCACATCCATCATTACAGAGAGAGGTCTCAGCAGAGAGACCAGTACCTCTACACCCCCTACTACACACACCCGTCATTGCGAGAGTAATGACACCTCAAAAAGAGATTGCTGGTGACATGTCTTGATATCGGAGGTACAATAACTGAGCAAATAAACAATTTGTGTTGAATGTTTGTCTGTTTAATATTCACACGTATTTTGCAAAGATTTTGCAAACTGTGAACCATATCATGTTTTGTTACAATAAAAAAAAATCTTTTTCTGCAAGAATGTCAGAACACATATATTGTAAAGTCATTCTACCATACATACTCACAAAAATAATTAATTTACTTTTAAACAACCCTAGAACTTCAATGAAAAAAACAAAGGTTAAAGTAACATCATAGTAAAGAGAATTTGTCAGTGTGAACATTAACGTTTTGAACTAAAAAAAAACCACAGAAATTCACCAGTTATAGTTAGCAGCACTAACTATAACTTGTGCCCCCGCCATGCACTGCTAATGACCTCACATGACATCACTCATGACATGTTTTATGACACCTTTTATAGCATCACTAATGAAATCTCAAATGACATCACTGATGACATCATCCAAGCTTCATTTTCCCGCATATTGCTGTATAAATTGATTTGGCTTTACACATAGCATAGCTCACATTAACCATCAACCACAGATATATAGGAAACCCTCATTGAGTTTGGTGCTAAATCTGTATACAACTGTTCAGAGAAAGGCAAAATAGTGAGTGCCAGTTCCAAAACAAATGCCCTAATACAGACAGTTTTTACCTGTAACAGTTGAAAATAAGAAAAATTGAAAATTAGTTGAAAAAAACAGCCATTTGTGCAAACGTTTTCACCTGTAACATCTTCGGTCCTACCACCCAGCATCCCCTTGTTCTCCCGAGTAAAATGATACCTCACTTGTGTGAGTGGGCCAAGGCCTGTGACTGGGAAGGGCCAAAAACATAGGGATTAAGGGTATAGCACAGCGAATTCTAAGCGCTACATTTAAAAAAAAATACATTTTTAGCCGATTCTGCATTGAACAGCCACACAAGTGAGGTATCATTTTACTCGGGAGACCAAGGGGAACAGTGGGTGGTAGGACATTTGTGCCGGCACGGTGATCCTACACAAAAATGTGTGGAAAAAGTAATTTTTCTGCTAAATTTTAGGTTTGTAGGGGATTCTGGGTAGGAAAACGTTGGGATATCCACGCAAGCCATACCTCACTGGACTCCCCAGGGTGTCTAGTTTTCAGAAATGTGTTGGGTTTGGTAGGTTTCCCTAGATGGCTGCCGAGCCCGGGGCCAAAACCCCAGGTGCCCCCCTTGCAAAAGCAGGTCATTTTGTGATAAGTAATTTTGATGTCTCCACAATACGTTTTGGGCCCTTGCCTGTCGCGGGCACTTGGCCCACCCATACGAGTGAGGTACCATTTCTATCAGGAGACCTGGGGGAACTCTGGGTGGTAGGTAATTTGTGTCCGCCCGATGATCCCACAACTTTCCCACACAGAAATTTGAGAAAAAGTTGATTTTTTTCAGCTACATTTGAGGGGCTGAGGGGGGCAAAAAGACTGTGACTATTTTTGGGGCGGTGGGGTCATTTGTATGCCCATTCTGGACAGCCCCCACCCCTGCGTACAAAAAAGCCAGCATAATTCATGGCATCTAGTGGGCCCTCTGCACCCCCTGGGGGGGAATATCAAGGGCTATTGCCTCCAACTGCCTCCTGGGGGAGGCAGAAATTCTGTGGCATGTTTTGAGGGGGGGGGCATTGGCATGTCCATTCCGGGCAGCCCCCACCCTGCACTTTAAAAAAAAAAAAAATCCCTGGTGCCTAGTGGACTTTCTGTCCCCCCGGGGAGGGGGGGGGGGCAGAAAAGCTGTGGCAATTTTTTTTGGGGTGGGAGCATTGGCATGCACATTCTGGGCATACCCCACCTTGACAGTTAATATAGATATAGCCCCCATCTGCCTCCTGGTGGGGGGGGGTAGAGTCTTTTGCCTTATTTGGGGGTAAGGGTTGAGGCAATGGCATGCCCATTCTGGGCAGCCCCCACCCCTGGCCTATAAAAAAAAGAATCCCTGGCGTCTAGGGTGCTTTCTGCCCCCCCAGGGGGGCAGATTGGGGGCAACTGACTGGGGGGCAGACAGACTTTGTGGCAGAATAAAATGAGGGGAGCAAAGGCCCTTGCCCCTGGGGCCCCTCCCACCTCCCTAGTGGCTATTGGGTGGATCCCTGCGTGGGGATCCACTAGGGAAGGGAACCATTGCAAAGGGGAGATTCTCCCCTTTCCAACGATACCTCTCCCATGTGTTTCAGTGCTCGGGGGCTGAGATAGCCCCACGAGCACTGAAACTGTGAAACTGAAACTAAGTTTCAGTTTCAATTTCGTTGTAATGACGTCAGAGCGCCATGCGTGCGATCATCATTAAAAGGAAAACAAAAAATATGCCTCAGGAGGTTGCGGAAGCTCTTCCCCACCTCCCAAGGCAAAAAAGAAAATTAGAAAATCCCTCTGCTGTTTACAGCAGAGGGATTTTGTGCAAGTGTGCTCATGACGGAATGGTTCCGTCAAGAGCACACTTGCTCTTGTGCTCATGATGCACAGAAGTGGTTAAAAAATATTTTCTAAGAACAGTGCACACTCTATGCAACAGCTTTCGAAAAAAGACACTATTCGCTAAAAATAACTAAGATCTGAAAGTGCTTAACATTCTGCCTGCACTGTTCATACTATGGTGAAATGTTTACCGATAGCCCATCTTCTGAAGCAAAACAAGCACATATACATAATTTAGAATGCATACAGTCTTCTATGTGAAGTAGAAACTGTCATGCCGACACGATTCTCTTAAATAAGTCAAGGCTGCTTACAGTACTAAGTTTATAGTATGTAGAATCTTTGCCCTGCTGGAAACATTTTCTGCAGTACCAAAATACTTATGTGGAACATAATGAACGCAAGTCTACTGTCACCTGTACACAGAGTTACTCTTGAATGCAAAGATTATAATGTGTTCAATGCCTCTACACAGCTATGGTCCATTAGGAGGACATGCGTTTTGTTAATACTTACACCCATTAGCTGGACCCAAACTGTACACAATTAAGTCGAAACGTAATATGGTAGTTATTCGCCACAATCTAAACTATAAAACAAAGAACACAGTCATTGGATGATGCCATCAGTGATGTAATTTGAGATGTCATCAGTGATGTCATAAATGATGTCCTGGAGCATGTCATGAGTGATGCCATATGTGAGGTCATAAGCAGTGCATGGCAGGGGTGTAAGTTATAGTTAGCGTGCTGCTGCAAACTATAACTGGTGAATTTCTCTGTGTTTCTTTAGTTCAAAACGTTAATGTTCACACTGACAAACTAACCTAACTATAATGTTACTTTAACCTTTATTTTTTTCTGTGAATTTCTATGTTTTTTCAAAACGAAACCAGATATTTTTATAGCACCTTTCAGTGAGTGTCTATATATATATATATATATATATATATATATATATATATATATATATATATATATATAAATATATAGCTTCACCACACTCTTTTAAATGAAAGGTCCGGCACTCAGAAGATCGTTGCTCACGCTTCTTTTATTTTATTCTATTTCAAGAATGGCATAAGGTGTTAGTAGGATCCTGAATGGCGGACCTTTCTTTTAAAAGACTGAGGTGAAGCTGGAATAATACGTGCTGAAGAGGCAGCGCACCACCGAGCACCACCTTTGAATAGGCGCCCATCGGCACTCACTGACTGTTGGACGATATATATATATCTCTGACGCCGCAGAAAAAAAATATATATATATATCCAAAGAGAAACTCCGGCATGCGGTTGATAATCTTAATTTATTCGGGCAGGATAACACGTTTCGACCGCAATGGTCTTGAACACCATTGCGGTCGAACCGCGTTATCCTGCCCGAATAAATTAAGATTATCAACCGCATGGCGGAGTGGTTCGTTGTTTCACCAAGAATCGGTGAGTTTCTCTTTGGACATATCAGGTGCGGCCGCATCCGCACCAAAAACGAACCCGACCCGCCTGAAAGGGCGTCCAGCGGCGCCACCATTCGCATTTGGAGAGATATATATATATATATATATATATATATATATATATATATCCAAAAAACCAAGTTGCCCTGATGCAAGAACGCCTCCAACAGCAAAGTGCTAAAAGCCTTTTAATGTCAAACCGGCAAATACAGCTCCAACAAAATTTTCTCCTTACGCGTTTCAGAGCTCAAGGGCTCCTTCGTCAGAGGATGGCAGCTGATAAAACTGAAGTACTCGCAAGCACCATTAACTGCATGCATTCTTTTTATGGCCCCTCCTGGGTCTCTCAGGTGAGTTTCCGCTTTCAGCATGCTGGTACATGTAGTTCAAAACATCGAGTTAGTATTTCCACAGTGGGCTCAGTTTTAATTCAGCATCCTTTTTACACACTTTTACCATCCCAATTCGAGTTGAAGCAGTCCAACTTGAGTTATCCGACCTAATGGTAAATCTCTTGAAGTTGCTGATCCGTAATTGTATGGTGAATTAACAGATCCGAGCAAAAGAGGATACGCAGGGAGGGCACATCGAGAGGGCATGCTTCTTTCTGATGGCTTTCCATCAGAAATACTGAAACTGTTCAGCACAAAGTTAGGAATACAGGTATATTGGTTCACAGACGTCTTGGATAACAGTGTGACGTTCATACAGTCATCTCTATTCCTCTCAACCTCATTGAGATTTCTATTCGTGCCTCGAAAAATTGAGAACTATTTTTGCTGCGGCGTCAGAGATCCATTTATCTTGTCTGGAAGTACCGTTATCAGATGTACAGAGAGCGCAGCAATCTTCTCTGACTTGAGGGGAGTGACATTTTCCACCTGACACAGACACTCGATGTCTCTTTCTGTTGAGGGGACAGTTCTCTTTAAGCTGCTGCTCCAGTGCCTGCAGGTGATGGACGTGGAGCAGTACCCTTTTCCATAAGATGTAGCTGGCCAGAAGCAGCAAGACGGAGAGTATTTCTAAGTAAAAATAAAATGAAATGGACAAGTGCAGGTTTAGCAGTATAGATAAAACATATTTTTTCTGAAGTGATTTATTCTTGTTTCGCATTTGTGTCTGAGCAGTTCTCCAAGTGTGCTCTCCCAAGCAAATATGGGAGCTCAGCCATGTTTTCGTAGCGACTTTGGGCATCATTTAGTGGTGTATGATAATGGGACAGCTGTAAAAAAGGGCTGCTGTCCCATCTGCCCTTCTCTAGCATCTCTGGTCTTTTTTAGATGCTGGTATCCTGGTGGCAGATGAAGCGCTGGCTCTGCCATTGAGAAAATTGTTGCCTGGTGCAACTACAGGTAGAAATGGCATCAAGTGGGATGTCACATTTAGGATTTTTCCCTCCACTGCCAGTCCCACCGGCGTTTTGCCTGTCTGGTATATGTTATGTGCATCATGGTGGAAGCGGACAGCAAAAAATGTCCCCTGAGCACCGAGAGACAGTTCCCAGCACACCTGCTACAGGGGTCTGCAGCCACTTCAGCCGGAAAACCCCACCGACCAGCAGTAAAATGTAAATTTAACGGGATAAGGGAAGGTTGGAAGGTTGGAAGGGAAAGCCAAGAAGAGCTGAATTAATTCAATGTTATTCCCCTCAAATTATATATCTATATGTACTGAGCAAGTACATTATGTTGCCAGTTATTCACGACCGGCTGTATGAGTGAGTTACAACATTTAGTTTAAACTGGTTGCTCTAGACACTTCTGTTAATATGCGTCAGATAGGTTAAGCAAGGTTTCCATCTTGTGCCTGTAGTATGTTGTGGAGGGTAATATTTAGATAGCTTGTGGCTCCCTCATAGGTAATCTTTTCCAATTGGCTTGAAGCAGGAATTGGGAGACAGTTGATAGAGCTTGAGCTAAAGGCTCATCACACTAGCCAGCTTACTTAAATACAATCCCTCAACTCACAAACCAAGCATCTCTCTTTGAGTAATTTGTAGGTATAAAAATCAGCAGTCACACCCTCAGCAGTTCGCTTACAGTGTCCTAGAAATTCGTTGAGCTCTGTTTTTTGGGATAGCAGTGATAGGATCATTTTTGCTTATACAAGTACGAAATTCAAATTTTTGCCTAAGAACATCTTTGTTCGAGGGAAGTATTGCCACCCTTGTTGATGTTGAGATTCCTAGTTGTGAGGGCTAGTGATATGGAGTAGCCAAAAAAGGGACTTTATTGAGCAGCAGATAGACTGAATCTATTGTTTAGTCCAAAGAAAATAATATCCTTTTTATCTTTAGTCAGGCACAGGTATTGTCGCTCAGAATGGAGTGAAAGAATTGCCGAAGGAGGTGAGGGTATCTCCGAGAAACCCGAGTTGCTAGTGACATGCACCTACATCTGGGTGTCTTGCAGATAGGAGTGGTACTTTAAATCAAAGAACAAGCCTATGGTGGGGAGATGTCATGCAATAGAGCCCTAGTGAGCGCAAAAGGCCAGGTGGACTTTCCTAGAGTCAAAAGATCCAACTTGAACCTTCTGTGATCTTTTTGGCAAAAAACCTCAAACCATTGATGAGTAGCTTTGCCTTTATGTCTACTAGATTTCAGTCTGCCATTTCGACGGGAGCAATCAGGCCAAGAACTACTGAGATGTTACCATGCCACCATAGTACCCTGAAGTAAATTAGATACAGGATACCTGAGGTGTTTAGATTTCATTTTGGGCCAAATGTGCTGGATTGGCATGAAATGCAATGAAACAAAAAGAAACCACCTTTGACGTTTACCAGCAAGAGTGTTTTGACGGCTGCTCATTGCGCCTTTCCGTGTGTATAGCAGTAAACAGGCTTACAATGATGAGTGGAAATAAAATGTACATTTACAAAAATACTTTTTCTTTTTTTAGCTGGGGAGACGTTGCAATACAGATAACACATAGTTTATATGAAATACTGCGAATGTAGCCCTGCATCTTTTACAACACAAAAATGGCAGAACTCCTTGACACAGTCACCCCTCTGAAACTTTAGAAATCTAGGAGTATCCCTTCCGGACCCTGGTTTAATAAAGACCTTAACAATGAGAGGTGACAACTCCAATTGGCTGAAAGAGACTGGAGACAGCCTTTGCTGACCAATCTCTCGATCCTCCAAGCTGAACGCCTAAAATACAAAAAAAACATCTTCCAAGAAAAGCCTCCTTTTTCCAAGCCCAACTTGACCAGTCCAGGAACAGACCTAAAGACCTTTTCAACATTATCAAACAGCAAACCTCCTCATTCCCTCAATACTCAATCAATGACTCTACTAAGCACTGCGAAGAGTTTGCAAAACTCTTCTCTGAAAAAATAACCAACATCGAACTCTCTCTTGACCCGCCTACCTCCATACCCTACACCATGGATATCCCCCCTTGCAAAGAGGATCAGCTCTAGGCCTTACCTTCTACCAATGGCTGTCTTCCCAAACTTTCCCTCTCAACAATCCAGAACACCAGCCTCAACCCCTTGCAATTGAATAATGATGCAACTTGGACCAAATTCGACTATATCCCTGAAGAAGAAGTCCTCAAACTTGTCGCTTGCATGAAGCCGACATCGCACATCTCTGACCCCCTCCCTGTACGCTTGTAAAAACCCTCAATCACATCATCTCTCCTACATGAACCAATCCTTATCGAGGGGCTCCATGCCATCCTCCCTCAAACTGGGCCAAGTCATCCCCCTCATCAGAAAAGCAGACGCCGACTAGAACGACCTTAACAATTACAGACCTATTACTAACTTCCCTCTCCTGGCCAAAATCATCGAAAAATGCATTCTGGCACAACTCGACAACCACATTGAAAAATTCAACCTGCACCACACCTTCCAATCCGGATTCAGGAACAGCTTCAACACAGAGACTGCTATACTGAACTTCACAGATGATCTACACAGATGTCTGGATGAGGGCCAGGCCTTCCTCCTAGTACTCCTGCACCTCTCTGCTGCCTTTGATACTGTCAACCATGAAATACGCCTCTACACCCTCTCTCACCGTGCTGGTGTCAATGGAACTGTCCTTTAGTGGTTTGCTTCCTTCCTGAACGAACGCTCACAGTTAATCAAATTAAAAAACTCCACCTCAAAAGCAACAGCAGTCTCTCAAGGAGTTCCCCAAGGGTCAATCATGTTTCCTGCCCTATTCAACCTCTATATGGAACCCCTTGCAATGATCCTGAAACAAGCCAGAATTTGTTTATCCTCTCTATGCAGATGACACTCAAATCAACATTAAAATCTCGTCAATTAATGACATTCAGCACCTAAACACCACTCTCTCCACGGTTCATTCCTGGCTGACTAACAATCATCTTAAGCTTGACCTAAGCAAAACCGAACTGCTGTTCATCCAACCAAAAGATAAGTTCTTTCCCATAGATATTTGGCTTGACAACCTCTCTGCATTGAGCTGCAAACTATCCATCTCCAACTCTGTAAAATCTCTGGGGATTACACGTGACAAAAACGTGTCCATGAAAGAGCACCTTAATGCCTCAGTTAAAAATGCCCTTTACACGATGACACACCTTAAAAAAATCATCCCCTTCATCCCCATCGAAGACCCTCTGTGGTACAATGCTGAGTCCTCTCCAAACTGGACTACGATAACGCAACGATCACGGGCGCCCCAAATACACACTTACCCCTTTGAAAGCTACATTCCATGCTGTGGTCAGACTACTGTCGGGAAGAGTTTGTTCGACCCCATCACTCCCACTCTTAAGAAACTCAACTGGCTACCAATTGAGGCAAGATGTATATTCAAAACTGCTTGCATAACCCACAAAGCCTCTCTACACGGAAAAAACTCTTTACCTCGCAAACAAACTATCAAAAGCAGGCCAAAGGAGAGCTCTTCAAAGCTTTAACAGTTTGCGTCTGATTTCGCCCAAATTCAAGAAAGAAAAATCGCGCACCTGTTCCTTCTCTGGGAATGCTCCCAGAATTTGGAACTCGTTGCCTCAGGAACTACGAGACAATCACTCATCCCCTCATTTCAAGAAGAAATTGAAACTTCATCTTCTTAATAAATAACTAAATCCTCCCCCTAAACGATCCAATTGGCCGGGTCCTTCTTCCCCGCGTCCTCCTTCTAAACTTGAGCACCACTACCTTGGAGAAAAAACTGTGACTCCACTCTCCCCACCTCTGCTACTCCCTCCATAACTACCTCAGAACCATATCGTTTGCATATCCTACTGTCTATAGTATACCTCTTTTTATATGGTCACTATGTATCTCTATGTACTCTTTAGGTAACTCTTGTAATTGCTGCTATACCGTTCACATACCCTACTGTATATCTTATGCCTCTTTTTATATTGTTACTATGCACTGCTACTTGCTTTTCATGTAACTCATGTAATTGCTCCTTTATCGTTCACATAACCTGCTGTCTATCGTATACTGCTTTTTCGTCAAAGATATTTTTATTGCAATTTTCACAAAATACAACATATAACATTGCATCAAAAGTTCCACCTCCGTGCTAGGGCCGGATCAGTGCTGCTAGAGTTTGTACGAAGCAAACATGCAGACAGCCACCGCCTCCCACCCTTTCTCAACCAGAAGCAAGAGAAAAATACAGTGTCTTAAGTAACCGGGTAATTGACAGTCCCCTCTTGCCCGTACATTGTTTGTCATAGCAATAAAAGAAAACGCACTGCCCCTCTGTCGTCAGGAAGGCTCTCCCTGTTGCCCTTCTCGCCAGGAAGCCAAGGATCAAAATGTCTGTTGTGTATAATAAATTGCCCCCAACTGTGGAGCAAGGAAAACAACATACAATGAACCAAAGGGAAACCCCATCCCTTCCCTCCCCCCTCCCACCCTCCCAACATGGTGGCGGCGTCTAAGTGTAGCTTTACGGGTTCCTGCGATCAGATAGAGGATCGGGTCTAGATCTGAAACAGGTGTAACGCTCTAATAGAGGCCGGACATACTGCAGATGGAAGGCCCTGGGAAAGAAAGGAAACCAACGGGCCCCACCGGTACTCAAAGTTTTTAAAAGTATCCCCAGACACCTCGAACATGCGCTCCATAATGAGTAAATGCCATAATCTGGAGTGCCATAGAGACAGCGCCGGGGCCTCTTTCTGTTTCCATGCCGCCGCTAGCGTGATCTTCGCGGCACCCACACATAGCCACATGATCGCCTTGTCTGCTCTGGTCTGATGTTCCAGGGAGGGGTCACGCACACCCAGTAGGATGCCCTCCATAGTGGTCGGGATAGGGTATCCCAACATCCCCTTAATCTGAGCCAGGATTTCTTCCCAGAATGGTCGAATATGCGGACAGTCTCACCAAATATGGCGAAAGTCTCCCAACAGCCCACAGCCCCTCCAGCATCGATCGGACGTATTAGGGAAAATCTGTTTGAGTCTCGAGGGATGTAAATACCAATCCATCATGGTCTTAAGATGTGCCTCCCTAAGCGCTATGGAGTGGTTAAATTTCCCTATGTCCGACCATAAATGGGACCATTCGTCCTCTGTAATATGTCGCTGTAGGAGTCCCTCCCACAATGCCATATAACGTGGACGCGGGGAATGCAGGGTGGTAAGCAGGAAGCGATAAAGGAAGGAAATCGCGCCTCTCATTGTCGTGGTTTTAGTGAGAAAGGCTTCAAATTTCGTGAGGGGTCTAGTAGCAGCGTCACGCATTTGCGGGGCCTGAGCCCAGTGCATCAGCTGGGTGAAGCGGAATTGCTCGGTGTTTTGCAACCCATAATCCCTCTTACATGTATCAAATGTGAGGGGGTCGTAGTTGTGGAAAAGATGTGTCAATGCCAGACACCCACCCTCCCGCCAAGCGTCAAATGGACCCGGCTGCAAGCCCGGCGGAAAAGCCGAGTTGAAATGTAGGGGCGTGAAGGGGGAGGGGAAGGTGGTCCATCGCTCATCTTTGGCCACCGAGTCCCAGACCAGGAGGGTTGTACGTGTAGGTGTGCTAATGTATGCGTTTGCAGGGCGATCGCGTTTGGGTCGCCAGATGAGATCCCAGATGGTTCGTCCGGTCACACTGCGATCCATGTGTAACCAGTGTTTGTCAGAGTCATGTTTTACCCACTCTACCAACACCCGAAGCTGGGCAGCTTTGTAATATAGTTGAACATCCGGTAGACCCACTCCTCCCTCCGCTCTGGAGCGTCTGAGAATGAAAAAGGAAAACCGGGCCCTGCGGCCCTGCCATACAAAGTTGAGAAGCAGAGACTTGATGCGCTGAAAAACTCCCTCTCTATCGTTATAGGAAGGGCTTGAAAAAGATAAAGTAGTTTGGGTAGGAGTGTCATTTTTATCGCATGGACACGACCCAGCCAGGACAAGAAGAGGGGCTTCCACTTGGTAAGCTCACGTTGTATTTGTGTCAAAATAGGTGGGAAGTTAGCCGCGTATAGACCCTCCACCTTCGCTGTGATCCGTACCCCAAATACACCAATGAGGATGTGGCCCATTGGAGTGCTGTGAGAGGCCTCAGTCTGTCAACCTCTGCTCCAGATAAGGTGAGATTAAGTATCTGTGATTTATCCATGTTAACCTTAAACCCCGCCACAGCCTCGAATCGTGATAGCTCCTCCTGTAGGGGAGGCAGAGAAGTAGCTGGGTCTGTAAGTGAGAGCAGGACGTCGTCCGCAAAAAGTGAGATTTTATGCTGTTTCCCAGTGAAGAGGATCCCCTGAATCGCCGGGTGTGCTCTAATCGCGGCGGCTAGTGGCTCGATGCTAAGAGCGAAAAGCAACGGCGAGAGTGGACAGCCCTGCCTGGTACCCCTGGAATGTAAAATAGATGCCGAAGCCATACCATTAACCATCACTCGGGATCGAGGTTGCTGATAGTTGGCCCGCAACATGGTAAGGAAATCAGGGGCGAATCCAAAGGCCTCCAGGGTGCTGAAGAGAAAGGACCAGTCCACCCTGTCGAATGCCTTTTCCGCATCTAATCCCACCAGTATCGCAGGGATTCAACATTTATGGGCTTTTTCTATTAAGTGGACGATGCGGCGAGTGTTGTTATGGGTCTGACGTCCCTTTATAAACCCAGACTGATCCGGGTGGATAAGGTCAGGCAAGATATCATTCAACCTGCCAGCCAGAATTGAGGAGTAGAGTTTTGCATCAAGGTTTAGCAGTGCTATGGGTCGGTATGAGGAGCACGACTGCGGGTCCTTTCCCGGTTTGGGTATAACTGCAATCACCGCCTCTGATAGCGACCCTGTAGTCAACCCCTCTGTTGCCATTTTATTAAAAAGTCGCGTCAAGTGTGGGGTAATGTCCGGTGCAAATGTTTTGTAGAAAAGAGCAGTGAGGCCGTCCGGTCCCGGTGCTTTATGCGGCTTGAGTGCTTTAATGGCCGCGGTGACCTCCTCAATAGCAATAGGCGCCAACAGGCAATCGTTGTGCTCAACTGAGACCTGTGGTAGCTGAAGACTCCTAAAATATTCCCGCTGAGCGGTGGGGTTAATCGGTCCCCGGAGTACAATTTATTATAAAAATCGCCAAAGAGAGCCGCTTTGTCCTCGTCATCATGAGTGAGGACGCCCTGCGCTCCCCGTATACCCCCCACATATTCCCTAACCCGCTTATCCTTAAGCTGTCGCGCTAAATGCTTGCCAATTTTATTGCCTTGCGAGTAAGAGAGTTGGCGCAGCTTGAGCAATGTAAATTCCGCCCGGTTGGAATATATAGAGCGGAGCTTCCCCCGCAATGCCGTTAGGGTGCGCAACGTCTGTCGTGTGGGATGTGCTTTATGGTCCTGCTCGACGGCTGATAATTCCGTCTCTAACTTAACCCTTTCCTGTGCTCTTTGCGAATTCAGCGCTGAGTTTAATGAGATGCATTGTCCACGAAAGACGGCCTTAAAGGCGTCCCAGTTAGTATAGTCAGAGGTATCAGCAGGCTGGTTCAGAGAAAAAAAGTCTTTAATACTTTCCCGGAGTTTTAAGCACGTGTCTTTATCCCGTGAGAGAGCAGGCGGAAAATACCATCGAGGCGTAGTTCCTCGTCCAATCCCCCATTTCAACGACACTGCCAGTAGACTATGGTCGGAGACCGAGAGGGGAAAGATTTTCGCGTCCTGCAGTCCGCCCTGTAGTGATTGGCTCAGAAACACATAATCCAAGCGAGAATACGTCTTATGGACGTGAGAATAAAAAGTATAATCACGAGAGGTAGGGTATAGAGTGTGCCATGCGTCGAATAGGCCCATATCCAAGATCTTCTGTTGCGTTTCCGGAGAGAACGAACCCATTCCTGACCGTTGGGAGTGAGTACTGTCCAGGTCCCCTTGCCATGTTAAGTTAAAGTCACCCATAAGAACTAAGGGCCCCTCTGCAAAATCTATCAATCTTCCCAAAAGGTGTTGTAAGAAAGCGGCCTGGCCCGTGTTGGGGGCATAGACCGCGACGAATGTGCTAAGGCGTCCCTGTAAGTGCCCCTTCACCATGATCCAACGTCCGTCCTTGTCGTGTTGTACATCTAAAGGTTGAAATCGTGTCGTCGAGTGGAAGAGAAGTGCCACCCCCCCTCTGTTTCGTGGACGCCGAGGACCTATATATCATCGGGTAGAGCTTGTGTCGGAGCCATGTATCGTCTGTTCTGGTTAGGTGAGTTTCCTGCAGGGCCACGATATCTTAACGTGTGGTCTATTATGTATTTCCAGACCCGCTGGCGCTTCTGTGGGGAGTTAAGGCCCTTTACATTCCAAGTGCCGATAGTAACTGTCATAGCACCCAGGGGACGGATCCGCTCATATCGCCCATCGCTCTATTACTAGTCACCCCACCTTCTGTCCGAAGGCCCCTCCGGCCCCCCTTCCTCCCCTCGCATTGAGTTAACTTGCATTGTTGCAGTGAACCTACCACCCTAAAACTTAAAAAGCCACCACCATGTCCCCCCCTACCCCCCACACCCAACCCCCCAACACAACCCCAGAAACAACTAACTAAAATCCAACTAAAAACAATAATGAATACTGACATTACCCCAACATTGGAGTACAAACCCCCCATAAATGCGGGAGGGCGGTGGGGGCCAAGGTCCCCGTCCGCCGCCACCTGGAGCATCAACAGAGCGAATACCTTTAAGAAGTACTTCCAGGGTTCCAGATAAGGTGACCCACCTGCCCCTCACAGTTAAAGCCGAGGTCCTTCCGCTATGCCCCTATACCCCAGGGCATTTTGCAGGGTCCTTTCATAACCATAGCATGCAAGCCCACTGTCCCCTCCTCATCGTGCATAGGTCGCTGGGCTTCCCACTATGTGTCCCTCTACAGCTCAACAGCTGATCGCCGGTGTCCGCCCGGGTAGGCTCTGAAGACTTACAGACTGGACGCTCATCAGTTCCAGCATCAATGGCAATAACCAGCCATCCTAGAGAGTTTAATAAGACATCATCGGCGTCCTCTACGTGGCCTCATGGCCCATGTGGATGCATTTCGCTCCCCTCCCCGAGAGCCCAAGGATTTGTCTGTGGGTGGTTCCACGTCTGCAGCAGGAAGGCCCAGCATGTCCAATCCCATCTGAAGATCCGTGACATGGCGTTGTTTATTGTTAAGTTCGAAGCTGAGCCCGAATGGATAAGTCCACCTGTATCGAATCTTGTCGCTGCGTAGTTTAGTAGTGATAGGTCTGAACGTCTGTCTCCGAGCTAGTGTTGCGGGGGCAAGATCCTGATAGAGCGCACATCCGTGATTCTGAAAGGAAACCGTAATCTTGGCTCTGGCTGCTGTAAGCACTGCCTCCTTCACTCGAAAGGAGTGGAACTTGGCCAGGACATCTCGGGGCCTCCTCTTGTCCCCCTGTGGGGAGGGCCCCACACGATGCGCTCGGTCCAACTTAATCTTGAGGGGTTGAGGGCCCAAGATCTCAGCGAAGAGCCCCTCCAAGAACGCATTTAAATCCGGCCCCTCCGCTCCCTCCTCCAGGTCCCGGATACGAATGTTGTCCCTCCGGGCCCTGTTTTCTAAGTCCTCTGCCTTAAGTTGAGTTTGATGGAGCTGTTCCTTAAGCAACTGCACATCTTCGTGTAGCTCCGCCGTTTGTTTCTCCTGGTCTTGTTGGTGGACCTCGAGATCGAGCACCCGCGTACCTACTGAGTCCACATCTTGTTGCATGGAGGTTAATTTCTCTGTGAGATCTGACCTTAACTGATCCATAGATGCCTTAATGTCCTGGCCCAGATCCTTCCTCAAGTCGGATTGGAAGTCCTTGAACATTGCCACCAGCTCAGACTTCGTGATCGCCAGTCCGGTAGTCGCGTCTTCGGTGGCCTTAGGGGTGCGTTGTCCCGAGATTGGAAAGAAGTCGGAGACTTTTGCAGACGCTCTGGACGTCCCCTTCTTGGGAGGCATACGGTCCCGTCTCAGCCTCCTCCTGCAGCCGCGCCGCTGCGGCCCGCAATGCACCCCCAGCAAGAACTCAGCTCCGAATCTCCGCAGCGCAATGTCATCAAGCCTCGACCCCAGGATAGGCAAATGGTCTGCGCGCCTCTCCTCCGGCCACCCCTCGTTTGCTGGGGCACCCTGACCGTCACTGCAGGTTCCCCTGCGCTCTTCTTGGTTTCTTCTACTCGGCCCTGCAGTGCTCCCCGTTCCGCCGGGGCTAAGAGCAGGCACCGCAGTAGACCGCAACTTGCCCCCTAGGGTTTGTTAGCAGCATCCGGTATTTGCCCTGATAGGCCACAGCGTCTACAGGCGACAGGAGCTCGCTGCCGATCCCTCTATCGGGCCTCCCCGCCCCAGTCCATACATTTGCTCAGCTTAGGGGGTGAACCGAAATAGCGGTCGTCACCAGCCTCCCCAACTCGTGCTCCACCATGCCAGAGGGCTCAGAAGGGAGCATCCAACGGGACGCCACTGCCTCAACTCTTCTTGCTGCTGCGCACCTGGGCCCCACGCATTCAGTGGGTCGAGGTCCCTGTCTTTCCTGCCACGGGGGACCCCCAACCCCAGGAGGCCGCCGAGCGCTCACCAGGCGAGTGGGGGCTCCGGTCCCACATTCTTGGCGCCTCCGGAGTACCTGGGATGATCACTACCGCATATGAACGGGTCTGCTCAGCCTCCGCCGGCTATTGCGTCTTCTTCTCCGCCATTTTAGAGTCAGGCAGATCACGCCGACTCAGGCTTCCCACTCGCTCGGCGAACTGGACCGCCACCAATCCCCCTCAGGCCTCCTTACTGCTAGGGCTCACGCTGGGTCAATGCAGTCCCCGCCGGAGTCGCCACAGCGCTTAGACGTCGTCGCAACTCGTCTTCACCTAGCGGCCGCCATTTTGCCGGGCCCCCCGCCGCTCACATTAGGCTCGTGCTGCGCCTCCACTAGCGCACTCTGGCCTCCGTGAAGGCACCCCCTGAGCCCCCACACCTTCCGCTGCAGAGGTGGGTCGTTTGCAGCTCGTATGGTCCCTGGAGCACTTAGCAATCCGCACCTAAGTCGCCCGCGGTCCGGGAGCCACGACAGATTACGTCCGCTCGGCCATCTTTCCCGGCCACGCCCCCCGTATACTGCTTTTTATACTATTACTAGGTACTGTTGTCTGCTCTGATGTAGTTTGTATAATTGCTGCTGTGCTAACTCTGTGAAGCGCTTTGATGCCTTCGGGTCAAGTTTGCGCTATACAAAACTCTATAAATAAATAAATAACAGTAAATGTAATCAGGGGAGCAGTGTTGTAAAATCAAATCACTGAAGTGGATAGTGCAGAGGAAGAGTGGCTTTGTATGCTTTTCCAGCTTTCTACCACCATAAAATGAGGCACACAAATCTTCCTGTTATTCATTTTTATATAATAAAATGCTTAGAGTGCCTTCGGTATTCCAAAGATTGCTTTTGATGCAATGCGATCAATAATGAGATTATTCATCCGGAATGGTCCCTCGCCACACCTGTCCCTGACCGGCTTCCTAATGATCCCAGCGTTTGGGAAAGAGAGGAGCAGAGCAGATTTTCATCCTATATTAATCCATCAAAATCAACTTAGTTGCAAGTGATGGAAGATCTTACTGCGTGGCGGCCTTACTGCTTGGAGACATGGCTTACAAGCTGAAAGCTTGCTAGTTGCTTGGCAACCTCTTTAGAGGACTATATATCTCCTTCCATTGCCTCATTTTTTTGGTCGGGGAAGAATACATTAACCATGGTGATGCAGCTTTGGCAAACAACCCATGAGCTCGACTTCACCACAATTACTGGGTTTGTTGTTTTTTAATTAGTTTTTTTTTTGCATGTTTTTTTGTGAGTTGACTCCATAATTTGTTGGCAAACAGCAATTTTAGTGCCTATTAATTTTGCTTGCGTTCGGAAATAGCTGATGAATTTTCAGTACATGATAAGTATAAACCATTTAATTTGCTTGATTCCTTGATTATAGGCTTGGCAATGTGATTTCAGAGGAAGGGCAATGGCTGGCAATATGCAGTCGCGTGCGGAGCACTTCACATTGAACCCTATTTATCCTCTACTTGATCATGTTGCGTGTAGCTTGTATGGTGAACGTGCTTTCCAGTGTCAAGCTCTTCATCAGCTGGCGATCGAACCTGTTATTTCTGACTGCATACAGCACATGGTGGCTGATTGAGAGACTTCTGCGCGGCCTGCTTATCGCCCTTCGCGAAACACACTCATTGGTGCTCTTTTGTCTAGATGCATTCATTGCAGGGTGAGTAACCGCCAATGAATTAACACTGGAGCTCACTTCTCTGGCTGCTCAACTCTATGCTTTATTCATTGGTCAACAAATAAATTGAAAAGAAGTGCATGTGTTGGTAGACAATTAGATGATGGTGGTTAAAGATAAACCTTAGCCCCCATTTATTTTTGCTGTACGCCCTACCCGGAAGCCCCAGAAAGTGGGTTTTATTTTGTTTGTTTTTTAAATAAAGAAACCATTGCACTCTCCCTATCTTTCAGTCTTATTTAATTATTCACCCTTGGGGCTGCTCTTACACTGTGATGGACTTCTGCCATGTTCATTTGCGGATAGTATCTACTGACCAGGATATCTTGGTATGGTAGTACATGGGCACCAGATCTGAAAATCAGCCAACCTTTTTACATGCAAAGTACAAGTCCGTGGGCTAACTGTCTTCATTGGTGCCTGCAAAATGTTATAATCGGATGTTCTGCCTTGTCGGCAGGTCACACTAATTTTGCATTGATTCATGATTTGTCGACTCTCAATCTTTTTGTGGTTCGAGCTGAAGGTGGGTTGACTCCTGAATCTTCCTTCCCAAGATTGCATGTAAACAAAAATCTTTTTTTTGGTTTTACATGCTCTATTTAGAAGGCAGGCACGGGGTCATGCTGCTTAACATCACCTCAAATGTAATCAAATATATTGTAATACATAATTTTTAGGGACATTTGAAGTTCTTCGACCTCCAAGGGACAGGATTTACGGAACACATTGAATGTTTCAAATTTCCTCTAGCCATTGATTTGGGCCAGGATTCATCTTATCATCTATTTCTCTGTAATTAACATATCATATTTTCTCTGCCCTGATACAAGAATAAAACATGAGAGCAACACCAAACGGCTCACATATAAATTGCATAACAACTAAATAAAGCCAAATCCATTCTGAGCTATGCTGTATGCTCTGCCCCTTTGCAATGAAAGGTCCACCCAGTTCTGTCGAAGAGAGTCTCGTTTGAAGAAGAGGCCACGGTGCTGTTTTTGCTATAAGACCTAGTACCAGATGTATCAAAGCAGGATGTCCAGTACCAGCATCAAATATTAAGAAAGAGAGGTTTTACAATGTTGATCAGCAAAACGTGGAAGCAGTGGCAAAGAAAGTAAACGACAGATCAGGCTTACAGTAGGTAGAAAAACAGATAGATAATTATTTCTTGGAACATTAAACAACTAAAACAAACTTGCCAAGAAAGCACAAAAACGTAAATAAAGCATCCAATTGTCTAACCACTTACGCATCCTATTTGAACGTTCACCCTATATAAACCCCCTGCCCCTCTTCTTTCTTGCACAATTGTTTGTAATCAATGGTCTTTACTTGCAAAGGTATAAAAAACCTGAGAGAGGACACTAAAAATGGCCCTGTCTGTAGATAGTGGCAGAATTCTGAATATTTTCGTTTACTCACTGGAGATAAAAAGTGGGCGCTCTTCAGTGAACATTTTCTATGTAAATACATATTTGCCTATAGTTTTTCAGGATTTCGTATAGATATTTTAGCAGGTTCTGATTTTGTTTTGTCCTTGGTGGACAAAGTCTGTGTGGCACAAAGACTCACCACGGTTTGCCACCCATAATCTGACTAATGAGGATTGTAAAACTCATCTCTAGAGCTTAGAACTGTCAACCACCCTCTTTAAGATCTTACAGTTCACAGGGTGTCTGCTAGAAGACAACCAAGGAAGTCTCTTGTTGCCATTTTTCTCCTTTGTTACTGGTGTGGCAAAATACCACAAGTGTGCTACCTGGAGCTCCACTGTCAAAGATTACTCTTTGTGGGTACAGAGGAACAACCAAACTTGTACTGTTGTGCAGGGATCTGCTCCGCACCACACTATAATGGAATGAATACTCCAATTTGTATCAGTAGGTGACAGGGTCTGGAAAAGGCAAGTGGTGTTTCAGTGGTTTAGGGGCCATACAGAAAATGGGAAGACCAGTAGACATATAGGCGAGTTGCTGAAGGAAATAAAACTTGTAACAGGTAAGTATCTTCTTTCTATTTATGATAGTCCAAGGGGTTTGCAGGCTTCCAGGAATGCACGATACAGCTCTCCTACAACAAGGGGTTACCCAGTAGACCCACAAGAGTTGGGGTAAATACATATACAAAAAATAACTCCTATCCCTGACGGGCTCTATTATTCAACATATGATCGTAGGCTGCAGTACCGTGGAACCTCTGTACCTGCACCTTTTGGTGATCATGTCTTGCTTGCTGGTATTATTTATGCTTTGGATGTCAACTCCTATCCAACAAAACGAGTTGGTTTGCCTTTTCTAATCTGGCTTTAGGTTGTTGTCGGAGTATTACCGTGTTTGACATCAGCAAGATTGGATTTTAAACAGAGGTCCTCTGCCTGATTAATATCGCCATCTTCTGCTCAGAGTGCCAGAACTGAGTTGTTGTTCATTTGTTCTCTTCAGTAGAGGGATAAGGCTGAGGGCTCGATTACGACTTTGGCGGTGTGGGAGTGGGGCTGCCATGCCACCGCCCGCTCCCACACCGCCAAAGCTGTGTGAGCACCGCCTGCCAAATTACGAGTCTTCTCATGTCTGGCGTGCGTTTCTTTGGCGGTCCCACTGCGGTGCCTCTGAAAAATGGCACTGCAATGGGAGCATCAAAGTCAGTTCCTGCATGGCATGGACTCTGCAGTCCATGCCATGCAGAAACTGGGGTGCATGCACACAGCGGGGCACAACATGTGCCCCCCCGGCATGCACCCCATGGCCCTGAGGCAACAGGGGGGCCTGTTGGGCCCCCTTTGTTTCCTCTCCGCCACAGTTTTCATGGCGGGTACTCACCGCACAGAGGTAACTTGTAATGTGCTTGGCAGTGCCACAGCGGCACCGCCAAGCAGATTGTAGCCTCAAGACCGCCGCAACACCGCCAGGGCTCTCTGATCCCTGACGCTTGTGGCGGTTCCATGGCGGTCCGACCGCCCAGCTTCTAATATGGTGGTCGGACTGCTGGTGCGGCAGTGCCCGCACCCCATTCATGGGCCGCCATAGTCATAATCAGGCCCATATTCTGAGTTAACAGGTTAATCCTGAGAATGGTCCTTCTGACTTATTAATGGGACCGAAACATCAACTTCGTTATCATCGATTTGAGTTACCTATATTCATAGTAGTTTTGCTCTGTTATGAGATGCATACTTTTTTTTACGTCTTGTGTCTTTTGCCTAGCTTGTCTTTTACGTGCTTTACTTGTAGAAGATCAAATCTGCAGCTCTTTGGACAACACCAAAAGAAAAAAAATGTTTCCTAAAAAAATGTTTTGTTAAAAAAACATTCATGCAATAATGTTGTAAACATTATTTTTTAGTCATTGCCCCTTTATCGTCCCCCTTCTTTATGCCTGAGCAGGAAATCAGAGTGCTTTAATTGCTCAAAAAGTGAGGTATTACCCTCAACACAGCGCCAGATGTTTCCCGCCTGCACTACATCTTGACATTACATAGCACTGCAAGTGCAGGCGGGGGCAAGAGGAAAGACGATATGGAGGGCAATCCCCCACGCAAAGGGGAGAAAAAAAATAATAATAAAAGCAGGGGTTTGTACAATGTAACAAAAAAATACGTCACACAAAAAAGGCAATGGTTGCAGAAGCCGATCTCAGATTTTCAACTGGGTTGCAGCCCACCCATTCTGCTTCCAAATTAGAGAGCTGCTCCTCTCCAAAGAAAGATGACTTTGTGGGAAGAGTGACACTATTTAACAAAATAATAATAATAGTATGCACCGGGGTTGTGGAAGAAGGGAGAAGAGTGGGGATTTCACTGCGGGACAGTTACATGTGTAGTTTATGCATCAGTGACTTTCTCCTGGAGGCTTTCTTAAAATAATGCATGTGCTTCCATCTTCTTCATTTTCTAATTCACTCTTTTACCCATAGACGGTATCCAGGAGTGATGTTTGGACTCCAGACCACTTCTTAGTGGAGATGGTAGTAGGATGAACCCATCATAGCAACTGGAAATATTTATAATCAGCTATTGGGCAGGGATAACATAGCATGAAGGAAACATTGGAGCAGTACAGTCTTTGGTTCCAGCAAGGGCGTAACTATTGCTAGTGTTGCAAGTCCAAAAGATAAAGGCTGTACTTCACTCAGTCGCGGCCGACAAGACGGGCGGGTGGGGTTCGCATGGGGGGGGGAAGCGGGCGGTAATCAAAATAAAATTAAAAACTTACCTTCCTCCGGGCCACACGCCGCCGCCTCAGCTCCTGCTGCTCCCGGCCGGGCCTGCGTTTAACCTAAGCAGCCTCCCTCCCGCTCCCCTAAGCCAATCACAACGCTGCAATGGCAGCGTTGTGATTGGTGCAGCGGACAGCGCCCCAGCCGGGCGCCTGTAGGGAGGCCATTTTCTCTATGTAGGCTGCATGCAGCCTACATAGAGAAAATGGGAGAGTGTGAATGGCTGGTTTGGTCGGCCCTGGGGCCGACCAAACAGTCAGGGCCCACAACAGTGGGCAAGCCACTCCCCCCCTGCCCTCGAGCAGGACCGCCCACCCGCCCGCCCCCAACCAGGCACTTCTGCTTTCTCGCAGTGTGAGAAGCAGAAACATGAAATGGTAGTTTTACCATTTTATGTTTCTGCTTCTCGCACTGCGAGAAAGCAGTGGGGCGACGCCCCCACGCCCCAATGGAGGAGCCGCCACTGACTTCACTACCCAATCAATTGGCAGAGAGCTCCTTTTTCTTGCTTGCATTAAAGCTTGTTGCAGCATTACTACACTAGTGTGTACCAGGTAAAGCAAACCAAGTGACATGATGTGGCAAAGCAAGAGCTGCATCGTGAAGAGAGAATCCATGGTGAAAGACAAAGTCAAGAAGAAAAATTGCTTCTTATATAAAAACCGTATCTGTCTCCTGCGCATGGACATGAAAGTGATGAATATTGAAACATTCACATTGCTCATATGGAGTGTTCAGGTCCCCAATGATGTAGGCATGCACATTTCACATTTGCTATCTCAAACCAGAAGAGACATGTTAATAACATTACATCCACCTGCCATTATAGCCTCTCAGTCCTACATGCTACACATCATCATAAAGTAAAACAGCGCTCAAGACAAAAAGTGAGCACAACAATGCTATAATTAATGACAAAAAAACTTTAGTCTCTATAGATATCTTCTTCTTTTGCCTGAGGAAGGCAGTTGAGTATGCATACGCCCAGATGGGAGTATAGGATTATTATTATTATTATTCTGCATTTATAGAGCGCCTGGTTACACCACTGGTGTATCCCCGTGCTATTCGCTCTGGCTAACAGTTCCGGAAATCAGCACAGCAGAGGACGTGGGGAGCCGAAACTACTCACATTTGAAAGAGCCACGTTTTTAATTTTTTCCGGAAGAGGCTCTCTGATGGTTCTTCACGGAGAGACAGGGGTAGGGCATTCCAGCTTTTCGCTGCCAGGTAGCCAAAGGAACGCGCACCCATTCGTGCTTTCTTTATCCTGGGGTTCACCAGGTGAGTCCCGGTGGATCTAAGATGCCGTTCAGGTTTATAGGGAGTTAGAAGGTCCCGCAGGTAGATTGGGCCTTTGCCCAGCAAGATGCAGTGGCAAAAGCAAAGTGCCTTGAAAGAGATCCGTTTCTGAATGGGCAGCCAGTGTAGTGAGTCCAGCGCTTTCTTTTAGGATGCCCTTCTCGGCAGACTCAGGACCAGGCGAGCTGCTGCGTTCTGGATACATTGCAGCTTATGGAGTCCCTTTTTGGTTGTACCCAGATACAGCACATTTCCATAATCTAATCGTGCTGTGACGAGAGCATGAGTCAGGGTTTTCCTAGCCGACATAGGGAGAATGTTGAGAGTTTTCCTTAGTGTCTTCAAGATTCCGAAGCACCTGCCTACAACTTTCTTGATGTGAGTCTCAAAGGCGTGTGTAATCTATCCAGACTCCCAAGTTCTTCACCTCTGTCTTAGGGGTGGGGATCGGGCCTAATATTGATGGCCACCAGGCTGAGGACCAGATGGATGGAGTGTTCCCTACTATCAGTATCTCGGTCTTATTGCCATTTAGTTTCTCGGCAATTGCCTGTCATCCAAGAGGCCAGATCTTTTAAACAGTCTGCAAAGCTACTGGCTGCTAGCACTGAATTCGGAGCCAGGGTGACCACTAGCTGCGTGTCGTCTGCATATGACACTATTGTGACACCGTGTTGTTCCACAATCCTAGCTAAGGGGGCGACATAAGGATTGAAAAGAGTAGGGCTCAGGATTGAGCCCTGAGGCACCCCCTGCGCTAAAGTGATGTGTTTGGAGGTAGGTGGAGGTTGTGTCACTTGAAAGCTACGATCATGGAGATAAGAATGCATCCAGTTAAGGGCAGCACCGTCCATGCCCCTCCCCTTTCCCCCCCCTCTGAGTCGGTGCAGCAGTAGCTCATGGGACACTGTTACGTTCTGCACTAAATCCTAGATGGAGCAAAAAATGGTCACAAAAAGTGATCGCAGATTGCACACCAACTTACTGCAACCAATCTTTAATTTTGTAATGCAACCAATACACTAATAGGTTGCATCGCAAAATGTCCTGTCACAAGGTATCACAGAATGATATGACTAATGAATATAGAGGTTTGGAATTTTAAATATATCTACATGGCCTTAAGATGGGATGCTTCAGATATCTACCTATACTGTTAAACATCTTCTAGTCCTTTCTGGTACCATGCAGTGGAGTCACATAATATCGCAGTGTTCTCATTATCTTCAGAGCTCTGATAAATGCCTCTCTGATTATGCCAGACCTCATACATATTATATGAGAGTTTGGATTCTAACAAAGCTCTGATTTTGCTACCTTTCCGTAAATCTGTATACAGGGGCTGGAAGTATGAAAGACTCTGTAACTCCAAGATTCGAATGCACTGTGAGTCCTTGTATACCCACAGCCTAACATATTTTAAGATATTCACCAGCTCCTCTCCAATCTCTTACCACCCTGAAAAGGATTGTAAATTTACTCTTTGCAAGGCTAGGAGTAAACCTAAGTCCAAAGTAGGAAAATGGGGTGCAGGGAAAGTGAATTTGGATTTGTTCAACAGATTTTCGTATCAGCAAATATACACAGGTATATTTGCTTATGCGAAAATGGAATTCACAAACATTTGCTGGGAGTATGGTTTCCCAGACTACTTTTGTGAATCCCTGAAATTGTAAATCAGTACCAATGCAAGGAAATATACCCACAGGTGCAGTTTATGATTTTCTGTAAGAGTCAGGCCTCTGAATTATTTCCAGGTTGTCCATAACATTGCCCAGTTTATAGTGACTCTCCCTTAATAATAATCTTTTGTTAAAAATATCAGCTTGCATCAAACACATTGTACTAAATGATGCCTCAGAGAAATTGTATTGAAAGTCTGAGATGTTATTTTTTAACATTATATTATTTTTCAAGTTGCAGTTATTTTCGTACATTTTATTTTGAAAGCAAATACTCACCATTCGTGCTTCATGCTTATTCATGGATTTGCACATAATCATGAAGCATTCTAGGAGCATTATACATAGCCTTATAGTGTTAAAGTTTGCAAACATGTACTGTCAACAATGCAAGCTCAGCACACAGCTCCCTGCATTTCCGTACAGCGTTCACCAGAATAGTAAAGGTTTGCAATAATGTATTATGTGAACAAGTTTGAGCACTTATACATTTATACAACTTATACATAGGGCTACAAGCCTTACCTTAGTAGCAGACATTTTTTTCCACAGATCCGTCCTGTGGTACTGTAAACTGGCAACCGAAGGGTTTGTGCTACAGGGTTGGGTCTGCTTGTCCTGTGGACAAAATAAACATGAAAACTTGTCTTTGATTTCACAGGCGTTGGGCAGTAGGAATTTCAACCCCTTGTAAATAATAATTAGACAGGTCCTTTTCACGATTTTCTGTTATTGGCTACAAACACAAGGATGGTGGCCTGCAAGGAACAGCCGACTACCATTTTCAAAGTCACAAAATGGGTTTCATATGTACCAAAATACCATTTTGCAGTCAAAGGGTTTGTGATCGCAAAATGACTTTATACATCTGGCCCTGTGTTCTAATGTAGCATTATTGACCAGAAGCAATGCTGGATTTCAAGATGAAATATATATTTTTTTACAGATATTTACTTTAGGAAAAGAGGCATATTACAGTTGTGATTCTTTAATTTTTTTGTATTGCAGAGTGGTATTTATACAGCTGTAGACGTATTCAGTTATTTGTAGCAGCCAAGTTCAGGGGCGAAGGTGTCAATGGTGCAGGAGTTGGAGTTGCACTGGGGGCCAAAGGCCTGAGACTGAGAGGATCACTAAGCCCTGATAATTATGGTATTTTACTGCACAATTAGCAGCGAGGGGCATTTTTCTTGCTTGCACCAGGGCCCATGCCAACCTTGCCACCCCGCTGGCCAGGTCACCTCCTAAGTATCCACGCTCAGCTCAGATGCCTGCCCTCCTCTTTAAAAAAGGCTTTCTTCTCCATACTGTTGAGTGCCACCCCTGATAAGGAGGGAAACTTCTTACTTCGTAACCTCGATGTTATTGATGATAGCCTTGAGAGGGAGCTGACATATGTGACAAAACCGTCTGTTAGCAAACATCAAGTGTAAATACATCGAAGCGCGAATATACACCATTCTCGGCGTTCAGTGTGTTCATTTATGCATATTTGTGAATGGATGACTTTTCCACCCATTACGTGCCTTTGTTTCATTTTTAACCCAAAGGGTTCCCTACTCCACCGAAATCCATGACTGTGCTCGATCAGATTTCCTGAGTAGAGATAGCGAATGGCTCTTAATTATGCATGCGGGCTCGAAGGTACGAACCTTCGCCGCAGAACCGGCTGAAATTACACGCATTTAACTCGTTTCTCTTACTAAGGGGGTGTAGGGCTCGAGCTGCATAACAGCGCCCGCCACCCCCTTTCCTTAGAAACGCTTGCCATTGTCGCACCGCGGGAAAGGTTACTGTGACACGTGTTGTGTTGATCCTCGTGCCCCCCCTGCTCGCTCGGGTCCACGCGCAGAGATCAGATAGCACAGTATGTACAACCGCCCGGGCTGCTTGCACGCTCTAGGTGAAAGGTCGACCCCTGTCAAGGTCAGCGCGGCCTTTCACCCGTCCGTAATCAATAAAGCTAATAATCCTGGGTTGAAAGGTAATTTTCCACCACTTCCTGTTTCTCCTGACACTGTGTTTTTGCGTTTGCTCTGCATTTAGGATGTGAATTTAGTACACCAAAATGTCTGTGGTAGGCAGCTCAGATAGCATCAGCCCCCTTTAATCCATGTGACATCGCTGTGATAGTGCACTACTCATGACTCTAATGTCAGTAAAGGAAGTGATGCCGCATGCCTTCGACCCTGCTATCACAGGAAGTGACATCACTGAGGGGGAAATGTGCGTAAGATTTATAAAATATAAAACACTGTTTGGTGGAACCAACCTTATATTTACTAGTGTGCTATCGTGACATCCCTGGCAGATATCACAATATTCCAGGGGCACACAATCCTTGACTGGCGGCAGAGCCACTAAATGTTTATCTACAGTCATCATATGACTGATACAGTCGACATGTGCCCAAATGTGACCTCATAATCCTAATACAATCTGAACCTCCTCAAAAACCCAATAAGAACTTCTAAGACACAGGCATAAGCACCATCGTGCCCAGATATTATCCTGTATGCCCAGTGCAGCCGGGTGTGCCCAGCGCATCCTCCTAACCTCGGCTATATAGCCTAATATTCCTGGGGCAGCCTCATGGTGCGCATATATATATATGATCTTCCATCCACCATTAATAACACACCCAATTTGTTAGGTGGGAACCCTAGTTTTCAAGCAAAGGACCCCATTCGAATTTGGCAGTGCCTTATATTCAGCATACCAATAACATACCTGTACTTGCATCCACGTTCTAGCAATGTATCTCTTTTCTGAGATTAAACAGCCTCACACTCTAGCAACAACCCTACATTCTGATATTTTACATCCTACAGCTCATCCTTATTTCAACTACTCAAGTCCCCTATAGCAGTCAAGTGAACTTCCTTACCAGGTGGCAGTGTTATCTGCTGTATGTTGTCCAAGTACTGCGACTTTTGCGATACCCTATAAATTCCCATCATTCCTGACCAACAAAGCACTCTTTATATTTCAGTACTTGGTCCTTTATGGAGATTCTGTAACGCAATTCAGTGCAATCTCCAGCATCTTCCCTCATTACGTTGCTTTCTCTTACAGATATCTCTGCCAGATGTCTGCCTTAGTTATGACCAGCACTTCCAGTACACCAGCAAGCAGCCCTGGCAACACGTCTTCAAAGGTTGCCACACTACGCCACATATTCCAAGAAATGGTTCCTATTCACAAACGGCACTTTGTAGTATGTTTAGTAGTACTACTCTTAGGGCCAAATGTACAACCGATTTTTGCGGTCGCAAAGGGGTTTTAGGCCTGTTTGCGACTGCAAAAAATGTGTAGCCAATGTACCAACACTATTTTGCGAGTCGCTAATCTATTAGCGACTCGCAAAATAGGGTTAGCGACTCGCTATTAGGAAGGGGCATGCCAAGGGTGACCCTTCCTAATAGCGAGTCCAGAACCCATGTATGAATGTTTTGCGACCGCAATTGCTGTCGCAAAACACTCGCAGATTACCACCCTTCTCAGAAGGGTGGTAAGGCACTCACAAATGGGAAGGGGTCCCAGGGGACCCCTTCCCCTTTGGGAATATATGCACAAATATTTTTAAGAGCAGGCAGTGGTCCCAGGGACCACTGCCTGCCCTAAAAATGACACTGAAAAGTTTCATTTTTATTTTTTAAATGCATCCCGTTTTCCTTTAAGAAAAACGGGCTGCATTAAAAAAACAAAACTGCTTGATTACCAAAGCAGCCGCAGACATGGTGGTCTGCTGACCCCAGCAGGCCACCATCCCTGGGAGTGCTAGCCATTCCCAATGGGGTCGCAAATTGCGACAGCCTCATTAATATTCATGAGGCATGCAATTTGCAACCCCATTGGGAATCACAAACATAGCATTTTGCGAGTCGCAAATTGCGACTCGCAATTTGTCACAATTTGCGAGTCGCAAAATGCTATGGTCGTACATCTTGCCCTAAAAACTGTAAAATGCTAATCAGAAACCTACGAGTGGATCTACCTACCTCCACCTCACCTATTTTTTCTATGCAGAGGTCTCAGCACCGGTACACATACGTTGGTGTAGTAAAGGTGGGAGCGACAGGTGAGTGGCTGGAAAATGGGGAATACTTACTAGTAAATGAGAGGTGATTAGGAGGAATAAGGAGGGGTTAAGGGAGAGGTAGGGAGGCTAACATCCACCCACAAAAGAATAACTCCATTGCTATTCACAATCTTCACTTCTAAAGTTACTACAGCCAAAAAGGACCTAAAAAGGCAGTAAATGTACTCCATCTTAGCTTGGAGTGAGTCCAGCACTGCATTTGATCAACCACTGACACTGCAACACTCGCCCACAGAAAATAATGGAACCACCAAAAACACTATGGATATATATTGGAAAATAAAGGAGCATTGTTTTATTTTGTAAGATCCAATATTTTTGTTTCTTTAAATCTAAACATGTTGAATTTTATAACAAAGCTTATTTTTGTCCAGAACATCATTTTTTTCTTTGGAGCACATCTTTTTGAAATTTATAACAAGACTTACAACAATTGCTGCAAACATAATAATGCAAAGAGTGATTGAGCTCCACCACACAGGTACAGGTGAAACACATTTCAGCCCCAGCCAATCACTCCCAGACTGACCCTTTAAGAAATAACATCAAACACCAAATAACTTTTTCTGCCATCACCATGTCGGTGAATGTGTTTCTTGATTTTCCCCTCATTGTGAGGAATAATTAATTGAAGAGGATAGAGGGTTTACAGACAAAGGACCAGCATCTTTGGGAGGATGTTGAGGGAAGCAGTCATTGTCAGATATCACTTCTCACCCAAAGTGATCCTTGACCTGGTTGCAGACTGGGAGCAGGAGCTTGATTTACCTACAGCCCACTCCAAGGCCATCTCTGCCAATGTCAAAGTACTGGCTGCACTCCATTTCATGGCCTCTGGATCATTCCAGAGGGCAGATCTGAAAACATAGGCTTCTCAGAGGCAAGGCAGTCTTGATACTTGCGTCAGTTACCGAGATGCATCAACAGAGGAGTGCACCAGTTTATCGCCATGCCACAATCACTGTCAGAAAAGCAAAGGGTGGCAAAGGAATTGTATTTCTTTGCCCACTTCCCTCATGTAGTAGGTGCTATTGACTGCGCCCATATGGAACTTCAGCCACCGTCTCACACAGCGCGCCTTTTTCCACAACAGACACTTCTGGCACTCCAACAACATGCACACTGTCTGCGATGCAAGGGGCTGCTTCACTGATGTGTATTCTGCCTTTTCTGAAAGCACACACAACAGCTATATTTTCTGTCAGTAACCTCTTGAGCGTCACTTGGTTTCTGGGAATTTTGGTGACATGTGGCTCATTGTTAATTAACATTTCACACTGGTACTACATGTTCATTTGGAGGTGTGGCATCTCAAGCATACTTGTTAGTCACTTGATCATCACTACAACACAATACACACACATTACCTTGACACTCACACTCACTGCATGTATGTAGTCATATATTACATTTAGAATAGAGCACCCTTTTAAGAAATGTCACATCTATGTTGCAGGTGATGCCAGGTATACTCTCTCCTCATGTCCTCAGAACCCACAGTTGCCCAACCACACTACCTCAGAACCTACAGTTGTCAAACTACACTACCTCAATAGAGGTACAATATGACAAACACATGTACATTAGCCAATATTAAACGCACTTTACAGATACTTAAGTTGTAATTCAGATGTCTTTACTGTACGCGGGTTGCTGGTGTACTCACAGGAAGTTGTGTGCAAGATTGTAGTAGCCTATAGTATATTGCACAACATCGCCATGCAAGAGGTCTTACTTATAGACCTTAACCCTAATCTACGCCCACATCCATGTACCTGGAATTGGGCACAGAATAGACGTTAGGTTATACCAGTGTCGGACCAAATAGTTAACTCATTTTTTTCTAGAGCTGCTAGTTTGGTTGCTGGTTTTGTTTGATTAGGCTGTCTCTTGTAAATTATGAAAGGTGGATTACCACGCTGTCTATATATACAAGCATAAAACAACTCTATTTAATTTAAATAATGTCATTAACAAACATGATATTGTCTAGTTAAAAATAACTTGTCACTTAATTTTCTATAACATTCACTTTTCATTAACAACACTTAAGTGCACACTCTCATATAGTACACATGCTTTAGAACACACATACTCAAAAACGTACTCTTGACACATAAATTACATACTCAAACAATCTCTGTTCTATTTTTGAGGACCTCTAAATTTTGTTGGGTTTTTCTACATGCAGGAGTCTCCCTCTTTCATGTGGAAGTTTCCCCTCAGCTTCCATACGATTCCTTCCTGCCTGTGGAGTCTCCGCCTTGCATGCAGAGATCTTCAGCCCTCACACAGTAGAAAGCTCGTAAGTCAGGGTAGAGATCTCCACCTACCACAAAAAACAGTAAATTACATAGAGAAAGTCAGCTATTTTGTGGTCATCCTGAGCTCACCACAGCAGTATCATCTTCCATCTTCTTGCACCTTTAGAAATCCAACCCCTCAACATGGCTGAGAGACAAGATGAGAGGGACCCTATTCTCCGATGAAGAATCAGAGATCATTTGTGAGGAGGTCCTCCAAAGTTATCCTCACTTCTTATGGGGATCCAAAGACATAGCTGAGCAATGCAGATTGGGCATGCATTTCGAAGGACATTGGTACTCACTGCTTGCAGTGGGTATATACTCACAGCGGGGGAAGGAATGCTGGAAGCATTGGAATTATCTTTGATGCTGGATCCATTTTAAGACCCGGGACCTTCTGGGTGTTTCCTCTCAAGATACAATCTCAGCATACCCCGCATGACACCACTGTACATGGGGGTCCTAGGAGAAGCCTGACTGGCCCCCGTGCCTAGCTGGAAGAGTTTGAGCAATAGACAGGAGGTAAGTGTATTATTTGTATAATTACTTAAGAGCACATGAGTTTTGATAGTGGCATCCAGTATTGTGTGCAGTCTGAGGTTAGTTCTAACAATCAATGTTGTATTTAACCTGTGTGTTATGAAAGGAGTGAGCATCTACAAATACTGTTGGTCTTATGGTTAGATTTGCGACTTATCATGACATAATGGAAATGCTTTTCAGATTTTATAGTTTGAAAAAACATATTTTACAAAATATTTGCACCAATATCGAAAATAATACATAATCCTTTAGAAATATTTTTTTTGCTTGTAAAAATACATTCGAATCTAAGCTAGGCAATGTGTTGAAGATGTTGCAAAGCATCATCAAAGTGTTTAATGACAAGATTATGCAACAAAGAACCATCTTTGAATACTTCATTCATAAGAATGTTTTGATATTAACACTTATTACAATTTAAAAGTTTGAATAATTTAGTAAGTAAATATTGGCTTGATAAAAGTTTGATAGAGAATGCACAATGTAATTTCTTGTATTTAAGGACATACGTTGATATGATATGCAGTATTGAACATCTGAATTACATTTTGTTCGCCTTCCCATTTAGTGACCTGGGCTGGCCAACCATCATCCGAACAGGATCTGGGGCACAGAAGAAGATTGTTGACTGCAAAGCGAGCATGACAGCTATCCAACACCAGCAAGAAGAGAAAGCACACACAGGCAGGGAGTGTGTGCCTTCCATATACAAACAAGGTCAGTCTCCAAAAGACGGCGGCTGGAAACTGTAGAGCCACCAGTAGGGGTGGAAGATGTAGACACTATCAGCCAAAAGGAGGCAGATATTGAGGTTCTGCTTCTCTTAGAGGAACAGCAGCCTCTGTTGTCTGAAGCGCAGGTCCTGTTGTTGTCTGGGCCTGCACCCATAGGCGCTGGAAGTAGGGGTTCAGGGGTTCTGCAGCACCCCCAAAATAACAAATGCTGGAGTGCCCAAGGTGAGCGTTAAAGATGATTTTAAATTGTGTTTTTATCTTGTCACATTGCTGTGGTTTAAAGTCAGAGGCCAAATGTCAGGCTAATCTTCTGACAAACTGTTGTGAGATTGGTGTTTACTTTTCTTTGACTGCAAAGTGAGAGGATTTTGTAAAGTGAACTGTGTGACAGTCTTGCTGGTGCTAATGGAGAGGCTGTAGGGTGTTGTTTTTTCTAACACATAACAACATTTAAATACCTGTAGATTAACTGTATTTCAAAATAATTATACAGATAGGAAAGCACAAATGGGGGTCTTTTTTGTAATTCTGAACTGTGATGAAATAATGATTCTGACAGAATCAAAACAAATCAAGACACTCTACTTGGTGATACACAAATGATAAATATTCACTGACACCCGATTTCTACACATTAACGTTTGCACTCTATATAGTTGTATTAAATAAACTGTATGTCTGTGCAATTGTAGTGGTCATTTCAATGACAAATGTGCTGTCTGTAAATGGCAGTGTGCTACCACACCATGGTTTAGTAATATATTTGTTATAGTGAGCTCCTAAATGCAACACCAGCTACATATTACACCCTTGCCACTCTTTTCCTGAATAGGCGTAGCTCATTTGCGACACTTGTTCTTAGTGTGATTCTTGGATTTTCAAAATCCCTATGAGTAGAGTGGTGTAACGTTTATTGCAGCACCACTGTCTGCACCCACCTCACCTCAACGGCCCCCACAGCACCAAGGCCTCAAGTTGCACTTCATACATAGCCTTCATCTCCTCCTCAAAGTGCCCGCCCAGAACAACAACAGCCGTCAAGGAAGGTTTTAGCCCACTGGCGTAAAGAAAGCCCCTGTAGTGCAGGGTGAGCCCATACCCTCACGGGACCCCATTCAGCCCAAGGCCAATGAATCTCTGTGACATACAAGCGACTCAGAGGCCACTTATTACATTGATATGATTTACATTTTGTAAAGTGTGACGTATGCCCGGGGTGTCTTGGCGCTCTGCATCTGCTAAAAAGCTGAGATGACCCATGACTAAAATCTAGAGAGAAAGACCAAATAACCAAGTTCTGAGTTGCTTTCTAAATATCAGCAGACTGGATTTACTTCTCAAATGCAACAGCATTTGATTCCAGAGCTGGGAGGTAGTGTGAACAAAACTTCTGCCTCCAAGGAAGCCTTGGATATTTTAGGGACCAATACTTTTTTCATAAGCGCTGATCGAAGATATCTATTAGGGTGTTACCAGTTGAATTTTTTCTTGAGAGAGTCGGGGCCTGTATGATTAAGGGCTTTGTGTGCTGGTCAGAGCGCTGTAAAACCTACTCTCTTTTTGATGGGGAGCCAGGGTAGCTCCTCCAAAGCTTTTGAGACGGGTTCATGCTTACTGATGTTACTAAGGAGGTGGACTGCTGCGTTCTGAAGTCTCTGGAGTTTTTTCAAAATACCTTGCTGCGCCCCGATGTAAAATGCGTTGCATTTGTCCAGCCTCGATAGAAAGAGGGAGTTAGTAACTGTTTTCTGCAGGTCACAGGGAATAAACGGAAGATCTTCTTCAATGTTTTTAAGATGAAGAAGCACAAAGACAACAGTTGGTTGGTCTGATCTATGAAAGTCAGTTCAGTTCAGTTCAGGTGAGCTTTATTCGATTTTTGATTTATTAAAATCATAAAAGCACAATGTTAAAAAACAGTTAAAAAGGAAGAAATTATTTTTTCCAAAATTATGATACAGAATACAGGGAAATAAGCAATGGAATCCATATGTTCATAGTTGAAATACATAATTTGAAAAAAGAACATAATAAAAACCAAATATATACACCTAAAGATGCAAATTCACTGTTTTACACAATAGCTTCACATAGTATTCCGGAACCTGATAACAGCCTTTAAGAAAGAAGAGATGACCATAATAATATAATCATTTTCCAACATTTGTAATCTTAAAAGGCGGTTCTACATTGTCTTAAGTCCCATCTTCTAAGAATAGGGATTAAAAACGTTTTCCTCGGGACTACATAGTATTTACAAAATAAAGTGCAGTGCATAGTTGTTTGTGTGGAAATATCGTCACATGGACATATAGGGGAATGTTTTGTCCAATCATTTATTTCAGGAAATGTGACCAATCTGAAAAAAGACCCACAACGAAATCGGGCCAAAAGCATACGGGAAAAGCTGCTCTGTACTAATGCCAGGTAGGGTTGTAGACCTATGCATGTGGTCATCAAGTGATTTTCCATGACCGTTTTCTTCTCTCTCTCGATGAGCCAACGTTTGCTCTCTAGATGGTTCAGGCAGTGTGCTTTTAGAGATTTTCTGGATACAGTTTCCAAACTACTAGGTTTATCAAAGTAATCCGGGTGGCCTATGTCGTGCGCCATACTTTATATATAGCTAATCCATGGCATATTCGCCACCCTATCCATTTTGAGGCAATCCATGATTACATCTCTGTTAAAACCCATCTCCGTAGATGCCCATACCTTGTGCCATAAAAGAAGGGGATTGATCTTTATAATATCAGAAATATATGAGAGACCAAGTTCCCTGTGGCAGCTAAACGTGGCGGTAGAACTGGGAACCGCCAACAAATAGCCATGAAGGTATTTTCGCAACATTGAATTTGATCTATACATTCAATACCCCATATGCCAGCCCCATAGGTCCCTGTTGAAATACATTTGGACTTATAAATGGCCAGCAACTCTGGGACGGGTCTTCCACCTAGTTTCTTTGAAAAGTTAGTAACTGCTCCTATGGCTCTCGAGAGGGTCAGCTTCCTAGCATTCATGGCCACTTTCCAGGATCCCTTTCTGTCAAAAACTATTCCTAGATAAGAAAAACTATCTGTGCTTTCAACTTTTTTATTATCAATAAAGATGTCACATGTCTTTCTCGTTTTAGTCCCGCAACTCATTGTAAATGTCTTAGCAATGTTTACCTTTAGGCCCCTGTCTGTCATATAGGCAACAAAGTTAGAGACAGACCTTTGTAATCCCAGCTGTGTCCGTGACATTATAACAGCGTCATCCGCGTATAATAAAATAGGGACTGGGGTATCCCTAATGGTTGGATAATCATGTTGATGCTCGCTCAAGTGCTGTCCTAGGCTATTTATGTAGAGCGAGAAAAGCAGGGGGGCAAGGATGCACCCTTGCCTCACCCCTCTTTTTATGGGGAACTTGGCTGAGCATTCCCCCTGCTTCCCGTATCGTACCCTCGCACCTGCCCCCCTATATAATTCCTTTATAAACGTCAACAGTGATGGATCAACCTTTAGATTTTTAAGAGTGTTCCACAATTTGTCATGTTTAACACAATCGAAGGCGGAGCTTAAGTCCACAAACGTGAGGAAAAGTTTGCCCTTCTTTGCTTTTGTGTATTTATCTATGATCAGTGACAAGTTAAGTCCCTGTTCAATGGTGCCTAAGCCTGAGCGAAAGCCATATTGGAAGATTGATAGGACTCCTGTCTCTTCAGCCCATGTCTGGAGCTTGTTTAAAATGACCCTTCCCGCTATTTTCATAAAAGCATCCAATAAAGAAATCGGGCGATAACAACTGGGTTCATTTCTGTTCCCCTTTTTAAATATGGGTATCACAATAGCATCATCCCATGTGGGAATCAACCTATGGCGGTTACAACTAATTAATACGTTCGTTAGAAGTGGAGCCCATAACCCTATCTTAGATTTATAGGCGTCCACCGGAATGCCATCCGGCCCTGGTGCTTTCCTTGAGGCACTCTCATTAATGGCTCTAGTTACCTCCTCAAGGGAAATATCAATCTCTATGGGGAACGGTCCATGATCAGTATAATATTCTGATCCCGGCACTGGTGTCACTGACGTATTATCATCTATGGTCTCATCGGTGTAGAGACCTGAAAAGTATTCTACCCACTTGTCTCCACTTATGGCCATATCTATAGTGTCGGTCTCTCTATCATTAAAGAAAGGAGCGTTGACCGCTCTCCAAAAACCAGTGTTATCTTTCTTTATGCAGGCCTCATGTAGAGCCTCCCATGCTTCCCTTTTTAATTGTGCCCTGCGATTTTTTAGCGCTAAACGATACGAAGTTCTTGCCTGCCTTATTCTATCCTTAAACCTCGGTTCGTTATGCAGGGCATTTTTTAGATGGGTAAGGGCCTTCGTGCATTCTTTGTCAAACCAGCCCTGAGAGGATTGCTGGCCATGTCGTTTTTCTCGCGTTAGTAGTTTCCGGGCCTCAGGTGATATCTTGAGGAAGGCATTAAATATTTCATTGTCATCCCTATCCTGTGAGAGGCATATCTCTATTTCCTCTGAGGTGTTATTGATCAAACGTTGGAGGAATACCACAGGATCCACTTTTGCCCAATTTAGAGTGTACCCATTTGTGCTGGCGAGATAGATGTCAGAGTTATATAATAAATTCCTATCAGTTCTGCTCGCCAGCCCTCTTATGGAAAGATCTAGACAAATTGGATAATGGTCACTCATTAAGATGTCGAGAGTCTTACAAGTAAGTACATTGCAAGAATATCTCTTAGAAATTAGGGCAAAATCAATGATTGAGTTGCATCCCCTCCCGTTAAAGGTCGGTTGGAACGGCATGGGAGGTGAGCACAATTCATTTGCATAGCCTAGATCAAATTGAAAGGCTATGTCATTTAACAGATCTCCTAGGCTTGTGTGTAAGAAGTGTGAGGGTGTATCTTCATTATCCTTCCCCAAGCCACAGATACCCTGTTCGCTGTATTGACACAAGGGACAGTTAAAATCGCCCACCCAAATAATGAACATGTCCCCCGACATTTTTCCCTCAAGATTTTTCAAGGATTTACATAGGTTAGTGAGGACATTTGTCATCAATGTTTTAGGAATGTTATTATAAAAATGTATTAAAACTACTTCCTTTTGCCCACCTAGGTTCATTGTCAGGATCTGGTCAAATTCACTGCCATCTATGATTTTCACATTAGTAACCGCTGCCGCGTTGGAGACATATATACATAGGCTTCCTTTATTTCGACCGTGTTTACTATTACTCGCTGGGGTAATAAAAGTTTGAAAGCCATTTATATGCATCTCCTCAGTTGCCCATGTTTCTTGGAGGCAAATTATAGTATATTCATCTATACATGTTATCCATTGAGGGTCTCTTACTTTAGCCAATAACCCTGCGATGTTCCAAGTTAATATTCTACACGCACTGCTGATATTTGGCTTAGTCGATTCTCCTACATTTACCCTTTGTGTACATGATGTATTATGTTCAATTGGACCCTTACCGATGTTGCTTAGAGTTTCAGCTGGGACTACACATCTGTCCCCAACCTCCCTGTTGTTATCTTTGGGCAATGGTTGATCTGATGCCTTCTTGCGCTGAATGTAAGAATCAAGTCCCTCAGTGTCTGCGTATCTCAGCATTTGGGGGATCATGGCCGTTTTCCTTTGAACCACCTCTCTCCCTAAGTTTAGGATGGGTCAATCTATGTCTTCCATTCCTGTTAGTGATTCAAAGCGATTACGAAGTGGGACATTCCCTCCTACTATAGGTCCCACATGCGAGTCCCTTGTGAATTTTCTGTCAAAGGGGCCCGAAACAAATTGCTTTCCGTCAGGCCTATATAGACACTGATCAGGTGGATAAAAGGTTCCTAATGGCAATACATTAATTGCGTCATAAATAAAGGAAACATTTCCCATCCTATTTAAAATAGCATGCACTAACCTAGGGTCACTAAACATCAGGACTATACAATCTCCCTGGAGCTCTTTTCTTTCTTTACCCACCCATGCAACCCGCCTTGCCATTTTAAAAATTTTAAATAGCACATCAGTAAGGCCACTATGCCTTCCCAGCCAATGGAGAGACTTGTTACGAAGTTCTATCCATGTTTCCAATTCTGATGTCTTCAGTGCCGGGGCATTGGCCAGAATTACCACATATGGTGTTGCTGCCGGTGGCAAATCAAGGCGAGAATATGCTTGGTGCTCCAGGGTTCGCCTTAATTCCATGGGGTCTGTCCCTAAACCATTTTTGGGTCTGAACTTCTCCCCCATCGGCCTATTTATCCCGTTAATATTGTGTTGCTCAATCATGTCTACACTAGCTCCATGAATTGGGGGTCCAGTGGTAGTAGCCCTGGTTACTGGGTTTGCTGTAGCTATATGGGTCGCACTAGTCGGCCCATTTGCGTGCGTCCTTATCTGTGCGTGTTTCGATGTACCCTCGATGTTTATGCAAGTTTTTCCCATTAGGTGCCCCTCCAGGTTGGCCACTCTCTCTAACAATTTTTCCAATGCGCCAACCATATAGCTATGCAGTGCGTCTATACTTTTTGAGATTTTTTCCAATGCCAGTGTTTGACCCTCCATCTGAGCATGCATGGTAAGTTTTCCTAAGCCAGCAGTATTTTTGCCTGCTGGTTGTTTTTGGGAGGACATTTTACCCAGAGTAATCCTTTTCTTGCCTTGGGCACTCTTTTTTCTCCTCCCCGGGCTTTGCCCTCTGGTTTTCTGCAGTGATGTACCCTCCGGGCTACCGGGATTTTTGCTACGCTTCAGAGGCTGTTGTATGTCCTCCACAAGGTCACTCAGGTCGCTTTGAACTATGTGACCCGAGATCTCTTGTATAGAACCATTTCGGGGGCCCTGTACAATGTTGTTCACGCTTGAGGGTGTTAAGTCATTAGAACTAAGACCACCCTCCTCCCTTGCCGTTCCCTGCCTTCCTTTTGATAGGGACTCCTCCACCGTATTAATTTGCTCTTCGATGGCCCCCATAGCCCCGGTGAGATTAGACAGCAATGATGTTTGACCCGCTGTCTTTACCTCTACATTTACTGCAGTGGCTGCATGACTCATCTTCCTTTTTGGCATTATTAATGTTTACGATTAAAACACGTTAGGGATTAAAAATACAAGATCTTACAGGCTTCCTTCTACAAGTGGTAGTCCTTAGTCCAACTATGTGTCGCTATAAGAGCTTAGGGGGCTGGCCCAGCCCGGCCTCTATCGGTCCCTGACGGGCACAGACGTCGGGTGTTGCGATCGGTGAAATAGGCCCCCTGGGCGCTCAGGAACAGCGTCAGCGCCTCCGGGCGCGTGTGTCAAGGGTTTCTGGGGCTTGGAGTCCCCGCAGCAGGCTGTGTCTCGGGCGAAGCGGCTCCCCTCTCGGGCGAAGTTTAGAATCAAAGATGATACCTAAATTCCTTACTTTCTATACTGGCTTTGGGAGACCACCGAGGGCCTGCGGCCATCATGCGTTATTCCAGAAGGAAGTGTCCTTTCCAAAAAGGAGCACCTCCATCTTTTCAGAGTTCAATTTGAGACAGTTGCTGCTCATCCAGTTGACTATCGCTCTCATACAGTTGTTGAATCGAGAGGCCACTTCCTCAGTGTTACTAAAGATAGATACCATGCTTTAGGTAGCGTCAGCATAGGATAGGAGGTTGTCGAGAATCCATTCTTCATGGGAGCCCCATCATTTTGCTTTCCGTCACTGTTTAGCCCCCAACACCCCAAAGCCCTTCTCCCATAATATGCCATTTCGTCAGCACTCAAGGAGGTCCTGAGGCTAATTGAAGAGGGTCAGAGATCGAACTCTTGGAATATCATGGGCTTAGTTGGAGAGACCCCACCTCCTGTTGTCTCAGGTGAATAGCGAAAAGTAGTAAAGGTGTAAAAGTTTATTTATACCTGAGTAAATCTACACATGTAAATAGGGCGCATAGCCTTTTGCTTAACAATTCAGTGCATTCTGGGAGTTGTCGTCTTTATTTGCTCAAAGGCAAGAAGTTGCACTGACAAACTAGATAAAAAATAATTTTAAAATGGTAGAACCAGATTGAACGCATGGGAACGTATTCACAAACATAAAATTTACATGTGTAAATGTACTCACATGTAAATCTACTTTGCAGTAGCTACACTTTGCAGTAACTTTAAACTTTCTTGCTGTTCACCATTTCCGAGTGTACAGTTACTCCATAGTTTAGACTTGCTTCTCTTTACGCCCTGAATTCAGTGGGGGGAGCCTCCTTCAACAGGCTTTATGAGTGCTATTCAGTGAGACAAGAGGTCAACCTTTTTAGTGACATACGCATCTCACCAGCCTTCCTCAGCCAGGGCCTCGCCACCTTTAGAGCTGGTAACATGTCTGGTGGATTAGACACACAGACAGACAGATAGAATCTTTTAATCTTTAGGCGATTGATAAAAAACTAATCATAAAAGCACAGCAATACAGCTTAAATATTTAAGAAATATATTAGAATATAAAATACACAATTATTGGTCAGCAAAACACACTTAAAAAACATATTAAGAAGCAGACAGAACCAGATTTAAAAAAGCAAAGATACATACGATTGGTGAACCTAACATTTTTCAGAAGAATAAAAGCTGGTGTACATTTAACAAAGCCCTTATCTTACACGTATCAAAAGTTGTCTGCCAAATTGATTATAAAATGTGCAAAAAGGACAAAGTGCAAAAGTGTGATGTATTAATTACTAGGGTCCTGTATTTTATTTTATTTGAATAGTTTTATAAAGCGCGAACAAGACCCATATGGGTATCAGAGCGCTGTACAGAATTGGTGAAAGCAAGGGTACAAACACAATGTGACAGTAGTTGAAGTTACAACAAAGGGGAAATCAAATAGGTTAAGCGTTGGGGGTATCAGCGGTGCCCTAGAACACGAAGAGCAAAACAGCACCAGAGAAGTGCCATAAGAATCAGGGAATTTAACAAAAACAAGAGCGAGATCACAAGTTAATGCAGATAAGGAGCCCTAGAGGACTAGAGCAGAATAACGTAAAAGCATACAATAAAACGGATAAGTGTAGTACAACAATAATTAGGGTATTAATAAAAACAATAGCATGATCAAAGGATGATGCTGTTAAGGTTCGTTCAGGAGTAGTCGTTTGACCAGTTTTTTAAAGGATGTAGTGGAAGGATTGGATCTGATCTCAGAGGGCAGAGAGTTACAGATTCTCGGAGCCAGACCAGTGAAATCACGGTTGTAACATCTTTTCTTTTTGAATCTTTGAAGTTTCAAGAGAAGGGTGGACGTACTTCTGAGGTTCCGGCTGGAGCCCGATAGTTCAAGCTTATTTGACAGGTAGTACGGGGTATTGGAGTGTATGGCTTTATGAGTCAGGCAAGCTATCTTGAGTCGGATTCTGGCTTCAATAGAAAGCGAATTTAGTTGCAGAAGGTCGGGGGAAATGTGGGATATAATTTTATCACCTGAATTGGTTGTTGTAGTTTGCTTCAAGTGGAGTAAGTTCAGCAGGGCCAGGCTGGCCGTAGCGGGCATCGGGCGTTTCCCGAGAGGCCGGAAGGGTGGGGGCCGGTTTCCCAGCGGTGGGGGCTGGTTTTGTTACTGGGAGAAGGTTTTGCAGCAGTGTTGCAATATCGGCCCCAGTAACAAAAGCAGCAGTGCACACTAGCGCATCCCCCAGGGCTGCTCTGACAAAACTGCCAGGGCTGCTTTGGGTTCTCAGTCCAGCCCTGAGGTTCAGGGGTGGCCTCTACCACTTGCAAGTAATGGGAGAGGGATTGTGCAGTAGTAGATATCTAAGCATTTATGCTGTATGGAAATCTAATTCTTGCTGCAAACCTAAGAAGGACCACACCATGATTCATGTGAAAAATACGTACTATTCCACCCAGAAAAGCCTTTGGAGATAGCATCTTGCGGGACGTGCATACCATATCACAATAGCATTTTGTGAGTCCGCTGAGAACTCCATAGCATCTCACATTGGGTATCCCGCCATAGCCTGATCACTGTGTGAGTGGCAACGGGCTTATGACCTGGCACTCTTCCTTCATTTAGATAATGCAGAGGACACCCTTCTGCTAAAACTATCTTTTTGTCTGACATGGGGGGGGGGGGGGCATAGTGTCAACCAAATATGCACTTATTAATTACAAGGAGGTGTGACACTGAATAGTACATCCCTATGGCCATCATACCAAGTCAAGCATTATATTGCGATTTACAGCATTTATTCATGGATGATATGATATGATAACGAGATTTATATAGTGCACAGCTACTCAAAAGAGTGTCCTGGTGCTAAAATCAGGCTACCTACACAGCAATGATCGTCCTGTTAAGCTTGTTGAAAGAGCCATATTTTTAGTTTTTTCTTAAAAGTGGCCAGTTCCATGGTGGTCCGTAGCTAAGAAAAGGACCTGCCACCAATTCTGGCCTGATGAATTTTAGGAACTCTATGCAGTCGCTCGGAGAAGGAACGTAAGTTTCTGGAAGCGACATAGTCATGAATCCTCTCACTCAGATAACCGGCTCCAGAAGCGTGCAGAGCTTTGTGAACTAGGACTAAGGATTTAAAGATAATTCTTTTTTGATAGGAAGCCAATGAAGAGCTTTCAGATGTGAGGACATGTGTGTTCTTGGGGGAGGATTAAGTAGAATACGGGCAGCCGAATTCTGCACCACCTGAAGTCTACCAAGAAGGTACTCTGGGAAACCCAAGTATAATGCATTCCCGTAGTCCAATCTGGAAGTTATTAGTGTTTGAATTACTGTTCTCTTAGTATCGTCCAACAGTAAGGGAAGGAATTTTTTTTAGGGTAACAGCGCAAAGCAGGTACCTGGATTTCTGTTTGAAAGGAAAGGGCACTATCAACTTTGATTCCAAAGTTCTTTACAGTACCTTGTTGAGGGCCAGGGAGGTGGGCATCCTTCGGCCAGAAGGTCCTCCATAAATCTGGTGATGTTGGGCCAAAAAACACGATCTCTGTTTTATCCGGATTGCATTTTAATTGGTGGATAGACAACCAGTGAAAAACCTTACAGAAGCAATTGTTGATGACTTCACCAGTGAGTTTTTCTCCCTAACCACAAGAGAAGAGAAGCTGGGTATTGTCAGCATAAGAGATTACCTTAGCCCTTAAAGTCTCAGCTAACACAGCTAAGGGTGTGAGATATATAGTGAACAAAGTAGGGCTGAATGCTGAGCCGTGAGGCGCTCCAACCGTTAACTCACGAGTGTTGAAAGAAAAAGGGGGCATCCAGACCTCTTGGCTTCTTTCATCTAAAAAGAAAGTGAGCCACTTTAGGGCTAGGCCATTGATCCCAATAGCTTGGAGGCAGTGAAGGAGTCTCTGATGGGGGACAGTATTGAAGGCCGTCGATAAGTCCAACATGATCAGGACGACCTTCTCCCATTGTCTAGAGAGCCCTTTATATGCTCACTGACCTCTAACAGGGCCTTCTCGGTGCTAAAATGATGTCGTAAACCAGACTGACTTGGGTGCAAAAGATTATTCTCATCCAGATATTGTGAAAGTTATGGATTAACACATTTTTCCAACCCTTTTGAAAAAGCAAGGAGAAGGGAAATGGGCCTGTAATTTGCTGGAACCTTGGGATCCGCCGTAGGTTTTTTAAGCAGCAACAGAATTTTAGCACCTTTCCATTGCACTGGGACCGGGCCAGATGACAATGAGGTATTCAGCACTCTATTTGCAATAGGGTTAATGACTTGAGCTGCTTTGGCAAGAATCAAGGGAGGGCTTGGATAAAATGGAGACCCTGATTTACGGCTCTTGATGGCCACCAATGAATCCTCTAGGGAAATAGGTTGGAAGTTAGGTAGGGTTGGCATCCCAGGAATAGTCTTAGTTACGCTTACTTTCTCAGGAGGCTTACGCTTACTGTCTCAGGAGACTTCCATCCCGTAGAAAACGACTAAGCACAATGAGAATCTTAGCAATAAATAATGCACGGTTTATGATGGAGTTATTTTTGTAGAGCATTAAGCATTTTTGGGAGTGAAACTATTGTACCATCACTGTGCTTCTCCTAATGGAAAGAGGAAGATGGGCCAAGAGATGAAAGTCTGGACTGAGGGAGCCTAAGATAAGGATTATATTTCCAACCAGCAGTCTAAGGCCTTCAGCAATACAAATACGCATAGTTATCGAACCACCTGCAAATCTTGATCCCAGGTTACATAGCCCACCAGCCCCCATTCCAGAAGACAGCTGAAATGGACAATTGACTCGAAACCAGGAGTACGACCAAATTGATCTATTTGTTATCAATTTCAATGTGAGCATGTTATTTAATGTTGTCAGTTTCAAAACTACTGCTTAAAAGAAGAACATTTTACCTTTAATTTAGCTATTATAGAGAAACAATTCAAGCATATAATTATAGAACAGGCACCAAGAGAAGGAAACTCTTATTCGTGGGATATGCATAGAACAAGTACACCAATAATGTTGGAAGAAGCTTCATTTTTTTAACTCTCTGACCAATCAAATTCCGCCAAGAACGGGGGAAGGTTATAGTTACCTTTCCTCAGTGACTGTAGCACAACACAGATTTATTCTGTTGCGCTTTCGCCTGAATCTAATCCCTTTGATGTTCGGGCTTCCAGAGAAGAGGTTCAAGCATGCAGACTTGGGTCCCTGCCCCTGTGATAACTGCTCACCCCAGTCCGATCTACATCTGGCCCTGTTTTGCAAGTTTTACCACACTGAAAGAAAAAGGTTTCTCCTCCCAATTTTAAGGCCCCAAAATTTTACGCAATGTAGAGTGCCACTGCATTTCTTAAAAGCTCTCTCGACTCCCCATGTTTGCTTTGTGGTAGCATCCTTTTTGTGGGCTTGTTGGAGGAATAGAAGGGCGAGGGGCTTGCTGTTATGAATTTTAACATTCAGGGATCAAATTGTACAGCCGATTTCGGTTTTAACAAGGTATTTAAAAGTTTAATACATTTTTTTAAACGCCCGGTGTCCTTTATGTAACTTGTTTTATTGTGATCTATTTAATGAAATTATGCTTTTATGATCTGTTTGTACATAGATCGAATAAAGATATGAATGAATGAATGAACTCTCTGACCAAAACATGGAAAACATTTAACTAACAACTGCGTCCTTTACATCCAATGCCTTTTGCTCCTGAAACAGATTCAGTTTAAATTCACTATTAATGAACAAGGAAATGGGCTATTATTGATTGTTTATTAAGGGAATACACATTTTATGATATAATTCTTGTACTGCATCTTAGATTGAAATATATTTTAGCTAGAGAGAGAATAAATATATATGTATCTTAGTATCATATGAAATGATTACCCTTAAAACACAGATCTTTTCTTTTGGTAAATGATTGCACATGGTTGAGTATTCTCACTACACAAAGTGCAATAATTGGGTCCAGTGGTCGAAAATAAATTCCAGTGATTCTCCCTAAGAGCATACCACTGGGGCTTCTTTGATTGATATTGACTGTTTTTGACTAAGCGTTGTACAGTTCCAGGTTTCTCCTAATTTCCTTTCCGAGTTACAAATGTCCGTGATGTACACAAGACTACCACCTCTAACAAGCTTGATGGAGGTCGAATTAAGGCTTCAATTAGTAACTACAGTGATGTATTTATTCATTTTACTTTTCCCTCTTTTACAATCACCCCCAAAGCAACAATAACGTTCTTCGGTGTTATCAAGCTTCCCTTCCCCAAAATGTCCTTTTTCTTCCATTGCTTTTACATGTGCTGAAATGTTCTCATACACAATAAGAAGGTGGGGGAAACCCAATATACCCTTGGAGGCTTGGGCAATCAAATCAATGGTGAGTAAAAAGTGCCTACAAGGGATTTCGTTTAGAAATTCTTAGTTTGATGTAAAATATATGTAGTTACTTAGGGTTCAACCCCTGATGGTCTTGAACTCTGAAATAATCTAAGCAAACGTCAAATTTTATAACACTCAATAAATGAAGATAATAATATCAAGCACACGGGAATATCTTTTTTTTTTAAAGTACAACCTTTTTATATATAGATAAAATTCATAAGGGTACAATCACAAAACACCATGAAAGAGGATACATCAATCTACCTACAACTCATAGGTGTATGCATCTATTCCAACATAATCAAATAAGTAACGGATCAGCAAATACAGAAAACAGTTACTTAAATACAATAGATATTCAGGAAATAGATGAGAGAGTCGACGTTTCGGTCTGTGGTGGCGTAATTGTCCGTCAGACCATCTTCAGGACGTACAGTCAGTTATGTAAACAAGACCCTTTCCAAAGGTCCAGGAATCGATAAGGACCAAGTCAAGCCTTAGTCTAGATCGGGTTCAACAAGACTATTCAGTGTTGAGGAAGTACACTCTAGCGGTATATTGCTTAACGCTGAGTGCTTATAGAGCCGTCAATCAGTACGTGATCTATCACAAAATGAGCGAGTTTGTCAACAGGCTACACTTGGAATACGATTTTCGGATAATCTCACTGACGAATCGAAATGAGCGAGTTTGTGTGCAGGCTACACTTGGCAAACGATTTTCGGACGATCTAGCTGCCAAATCGAGTTTATCATGCAGCGCATTCACCGGCAAAGTCCTGTAGATGTGGAACGAGATTGACGGCTCTAAAAGCACTCAGCGTTAAGCAATATACCGCTAGAGTGTACTTCCTCAACAGTGAATAGTCTTGTTGAACCCGATCTAGACTAAGGCTTGACTTGGTCCTTATCGATTGCCAGACCAAAGTTAGACTTCTAAAGTTCGTCCAGATCCCTGGTCAGCCAGACCCCAAGGTACCTAGTAGGACCCGACGCCCACACAAAGGGATAGTCCGGGGTAAAGGGTTTTGTAACCTCCGTGAGGGGGAAGAGGACCGACTTGCTCCAATTGACTTGAACTCCAGAGAGGCACCCGAATCTCACCACCTCCCTGGTCATGGGAGCAAGGTTGTCCTGAGGGTTCTGGACATATATCGTCACGTCATCTGCGTACATGAATGTGACAAGGGCGTGGGCCGAGAAGCCGAGGCCTCGGTGGGTGTGGTGTTGTCGCGCGGCTAGAGGTTCCATGGCTATGGCGAAAAGCATAGGGGAGAGGGGACACCCCTGCCTGGTACCTCTCGAGATGGCAATGGGATCAGTGACCTGCCCATTAACCCGGATGCGAGCTGTGGGGAGGGAGTACAGTATCTTGCGTACAAAATCTAGACTAAATCCCAGGCGAGGAAGAAGGTAGAAGAGGAAGGGCCACTCCAGGGTGTCAAAGGCTTTGGTGGCGTCCAATAGGGCAGCCACAGCCGGTAGCGATGGGTTAATCTGGTGGAGGACAGCGAAGATGGTACGCAGATTATGAGAGGTGGCGCGCCCGGGATAAAACCGGATTGATCCGGGCGAGCGATCAATGACATGAGAGGGAGAAGACGGGTAGCCTGTAACTGGGCATAAATTTTGTTGTCGATGTTTATGAGGGACAGCGGGTGATACGAATCGCAGCACTCGGGGGATTTATCCGGTTTCAAAAGAAGAGTTAGCAAGGCCTCGCGGAGAGAGGGGGGGAAACTGCCGCAATCAAGAGAGTCATTGTACATTGCAGCTAGGTGTGGGACGAGAAGAGGCGCATATTGTTTATAGAATGCCGGGGTGAGACCGTCGGACCCGGGGGCCTTGTCACCCGGGAGGCCTGCAATGACCGTGGAGATCTCCTCCTGAGTGAACGGCTCATCAAGGTAGTCTCGATGATTATTGCTCAGCCAGAGAAGTTCGATGGTGTCAAAATACTGATCCATTACCTCGCGAGGGGCCTCTTCACCGGCAGAGTACAACTGGGAATAAAACGCGGTGATTCTGGCGATAATTTCAGTGGGAGAGGTTGTTCTACCTGCAGTGTCATCCTGCAGTGCCGTTATATAAGAGGAGGCATGCGGACGTTGAAGGAGATTCGCGAGCGTTTTGCCGGGGCGGTCTCCCTCACCATATCGACGGGCGCGCGCCTCTCTACCCAAAAAAGCAATCTCCCGCTCAGCCTCCTCGTGGAATGCAGTAAGTTTGGCTCTGATCAACGCCAGCGTAGCAGGGGAGGGATCCCGAGAAAGCTGGAGATCTAAAGCTCTAACCACGCTCTCCAAACGCTCAAGAGAACCGCGGATGGACCTCAATACCCCGGCCTGCTTGGCAATACACTCCCCCTGAATCACAACCTTAAAACCCTGCCAGAGGGTTGAAGGCAATTCCACCGAGCCGACATTATGTTCAAAGTAGGCAGTTATAGCATCACAAATCTCCTCGCGGAAAGAAGCATCACGAAGAGCATTTGGAGGCAAACGCCAGGCGAACATACGGCGCAATGTAAACGGGAACCTCAAACGCAGGCGGACAGGGGCGTGGTCGGAGAGGGTGCGGGCCATGTGGTCCACTGAGGTGGTCCAGGAAGAGACGTCGCGGGAAGTGATCCAAAGATCGAGGCAAGACCATGTGCCATGCGAACCCGTGATGCAGGTACCCTCACATCTGTCAGGGAACGCATGTCGCCATGCATCCAGCAGAGCGTTGTCTGATACAATAGAATGAAGAAGGGAGGTGGCCTGAGGGTGATGAGTGTGATCGCCAGAGCGATCCAGCGCCGGTGAGGGAGCTATGTTAAAGTCGCCCCCCCAGATCAGGGAGTGAGGCCCCAAGGAAGAGATAAGCTGCCAGACGTGTGTAAAAAAGCCAGGGTTGTCAGAATTAGGGCCGTACAGTGCTGCTAAAATCAGTGTCTGATTGTAAAGGGAACCAGCGAGAATCACATACCTGCCCTCTGGGTCAATGAGAGAATGGGTAGTCTGCCAGGGGAGTCCTTTACGGAAGAGTATGGAGACTCCACGGGAGTAATTAGAATAGAAGGAGGAGTGAGTCTCGCCCCAGTGTTGAGATAGTAGCCTAGAGGCGGTGGCCGAGAGGAGGTGAGTCTCCTGGAGGAAACAGACATCCACTTGGTGCCTGATTAGCTGCGCGTGCATAAGGCGTGCCATGCGGTAGTCATTTAGGCCTCTAATGTTCCATGTGCAAAACGTAGTGTCCGTCATGTGATAGCGCGGGGTAAGTCAATAACGGAGTGCCAGTGATGCGGGGAGACCGAGGCCGCAGGAAGTGCCATGATGAATAGCACATTGATTAGTGCATCCTGTAGTAACGTGCCAAACATAAAACCGAACAAAGAAGAAAGCACACTTCCTGTAGGAGGTGCCAACTCCGCAGGGGAAACCCCAATCCACCCACCACCCACTCCAACCCCCCAATTAGGTTGAGTATCCAGACTCCACCCGTCCATGGAACCCAAACTTGGAGAGAAAGCTACATAAGCAACAAAGGGAATTATCCCAAAGGGGCATGGTTCCACCTGGCATACACCCCTGCCATGAAGACAGGGTGGCCAAGCCACACTGGTGGTCAGACATTAATAAGGCAAAGCATAAGTGAGCATAGAGGCGCCCCGCCCCAAAAGGAACTCAGTCATGAACTCAATGTGGCCACTCGTAAGTAACAGTGTTAAACAGGCTGCAGCGCAGCTAAAAGAGCAACCAATGAACAGAGCTCCGCAATTTTAAATCAGTCATTGTCACTCAGGTGTCCTGTTTCGGCATTCTCACGGCTCCTTGCGTCTTTGCGCTTCTGCGCTTCTAATTTTTTAGCATAGGACAACGCAGACTTGGGGTCATTGAAGATCTGCATTTGGCCGCCCTTCTGGATCTTGAGCTTGGCCGGGTAGATCAGGGCGTACTGCACCTCAAGTTTTTGTAGAGGTTTTTTGGCAGGGAGGAACTCTCGGCGGGCGGCTTGCACTGCCAGGGTGAAGTCTGGGTAGAACGATAGAAGGTTCCCATGGTGCCTCACCTCGCCCATCTCCCTCGCCGGCCGCAGCACAGCGTCGCGGTCGCAATAATTTAACAGCTTGGCTATGATCGGGCGAGCTGGCGCGCCCGGCGGAGGGCGCCGTCCCAGAGATCTGTGTGCCCGCTCAACAATAAAAACTGAGGAGAGCACATCGCCAAAAAGGTCACCTAGCAACGTTTCAACGAAGTCTTCCATCTTCGCGATGTTGGTGGACTCGGGCAGGCCAGTGATGCGAATATTGCTCCTCCTGGAGCGCGCCTCCAAGTCCTCGTTCTTTGCCCTGATGAGCTCGAACACCTTGTCCATCTTCAGTAACCGTTGTTTGTCCGCCGCTGTCGTGTCCTCAACCTCCGACACCCTCGTCTCCAATTGCGCTATCTGTGCCTCATGCGTATCCACTCTCGCCTTTACCTGGTCAAGGCGGGCAGTCAGGCGGTCCAGCTTGGAGTCAATCGCGCCAAGGCTGGATTTGACTTCCAGCAGGATCGCCCTCAGGTCATCATCTCGCGCTACGATGGCATCCGTCTGGGTGGACTGTTCCTCCGCTTCTTGCGCAGGCTCCTCCTGTCGGGTTTGGCGCCTGCTGTCGAACGAGATCTTCGTCTGCTTCGCGTCCGCCTTGCCCATGGTGCACGCACCGATGATAACGTCGAGGGAATGGATGGGATATGCGCCCAATGTCACAGAATCAGTGTCGCAGCCGAGGGTACTTGGTCAAGACAGCGCACCAAAAGCCAATGGGCCTCAATGCAAAAGCCGTTGCTAAGAAGTGAGCACCCGCCTCCAGTAGCCAGTGGATGGTGTCGGCTGCAGTTACCACACTCCACGCACGATGTACAATGTAAGGTATGGGACAGTACACTGCAGGCGTGACATGCGTCGCAGCACCAGGAAGATAGTGGCCAGCTCCAACTAAGCGTACCTCACGATGGCCTTCCCCATCAGCAGGCTTTGCCAGGATCTGCCCAGGGGTATCTTACAGTGAAGGAGCTTGTCCGCACACGGGCCTCAGTTCATAGGTCTCAGTTCATAGGGCTCAGTTCAGTGGTCCAAAGTACAATGTAAATATGCCACTCAGTTATACAGACAGTAGTGTGGGGAAACGTGGTGCAAGCGAAACAACCCAACAGGAGACTGAAGCCTACCAGGCCGAGCACAGAGCGTAAGCACTCCCAGGCCAGGAAGCGCAACTGATGATATCCTGCCACCCAGCGTTAAGCAAGGAGATGCGGGGTGGTAACCCCTGATGGTGCGAGTGCACGGCTCGCCAGCAAATGTCCCAGGGCTCCGCCACGAGTCGCGCCGACTCTCAAGCTGCTCCACTCGCTGCGGCTCTCGCAGCGGGCGCGCTCCGAGCAGGGAGACCAAGGAGGCGCAGAGCTCCCGTCGTGGTGCCCGCGCGCCGCCCAGCAGATCAGTCCTCCGCACTGCGGTGCGATGTTTCGAGACGCCTAGGCCACATATCTCTCGCCAGCCAGCTCAGTCTCGGAAGGCCGTCATGACAGGCCGCCATGACAGGCCTTTAGCTGCGCGGCCCACGCGAAAGCAAACTCCTCAGTGGTGCAATAGTTCGGGAAATGATGCCGCCGGTACAGTCCCCAGGGTGCAGGCAGCCCCGCGCTCAGGCAGGAGGGGGACCAGGGGCCCCCAGTCCAAAGGATATTGACGGATAGACGGCTTGGCCGGCAGAGCCCACTCAGAGTGCGGCCATCTTGCAGCCGGCTAAGCCACGCCCTCTAATCAGTCATCTTTTGAATAATCGACCTATGATCAAGCATTCATTAAAGTGATCATGCAAAGTTCCCATTGAGTAAAGTAATTTGATTGCACCATTGCTTCCACCTAAATGGCAGGAGTGCTAATTTTGTTCTTAAAATTATGACATAAAAAATCAAATATTACTAGCAAACCTTTGTGCAATATCCCCTGAGAAGAGTAGATGTGCAGGGTGCTTTAAAATGTTTCAAAATAAATACGTGGCATTTCACATATTGGGCACAATTCACAAAGTCATTTGCACTTGTAAATCAGATTTTTATACACAGAAGGCTGGATGTAGGAGTGCAGGGTCTTCACAAAAGGTGTCTTTGCACTCATAATTCTATGTATTCCTGTAAAATATACACAAGACATCTATTTCCTTGATAGCCTCTCCTATACAGGGGTATGTGCAGTAAAATATGTTGTCCTTTCAGAATGGAATATCCCTGCAAAAATGTTTCCAATAACCAGGAAGTTCCGATGTGCGTGGGCAACTTTTTTTTTTGCAAGGCCATTCCACTGTCACACTACCTTTCCAGGACTGAATCCTAAATTTCAGGCGGCAAGAAATCGGTCATATTACCAGATTTTGCCTATTTGGAAATTGTTTCTGCTGGCATAAATTTCTGCCTATCGTATTTCTGTGAATTGTACCCTTTGTTAGTAGAGATATTTAGTTGGTCAACATGTATACTTAGTAACGTTACATAATATGGTTACGTATTATTGTTTAAAGTACATACAATGTTCATCAAGTGCAACACTGATCTATATTGTTCTAAACAATTTTCAGATCAAATGCAAGCAGAGAACATCACAAAAACTCTGTTGCGATTTATGTGCTATGACTAGCAATTTTGTTTCAAGAAAGGATGACCAAATTATGATCTTTAGCGTGCTGTTAAAAGCCGTTCCTAACTTAATAGCAAAAACCTAGTACCTGCCATCTTTCTTTGACTTATCTAACAGGCCATAAAAACATTGAGGGAGCCTTCAAGTGCCACAGCCATCGAGACCCTATTCTGTGGAGGACTGTTCACACTGTAAAAAACAACCCTTCTAGTCTTAGTGGATAGCCACATATGTTCTCTATTCTTCTGTGGTTGAACAGACTCCCTGCCGAACGGGCATGGTCCATTTATATACTTACACAATGTTAGCAAATCCCTGCTTGGCCTCTTTTTTCAAAAGAAAGTAACTCCAGGAGGTTGATACAAAGCAGATGTAGTCTGGCAATTACGATTGTTCATGATAACTTATTTCATAAAATCAGCGTTTGCGTTTTTATGCAGCAACCTTACATGTTTTTTTTTCAGGCGACTGAATGTCTGAAAAGGGGGTTTTCCATAGTGCTTCAAGACAGTCTAGGCCATCTTGGGTCACTTTCCTGGAGTGGGCCCAAACCCACAAATTCACTTTCCATGCAGATGCGAATCCTTCCAGTGGGGTCTTTGATGTAATGGGGTACTGGTGAAAAATGAAGCTTCCCTATGTACAAACGATGCCACTGGCACGCAGTGTTTTCATCCAGATGTTGGATGGTGCTGAGTTGATATAGCTGTTTTAAAAATGACATGGTTCTGAGGTTTTGATAATTGCTTAGATGTTGGAAAATAGATTGCCTCGTGCACATGAGAGCTTAGTCAGCATATCTAATAGAATTCAGAAACGAATACTGTATTGTAAGGTAGGGCTAGTATATGCCCAGGGTGGCGGAAGCCATGCCGTATTTTCATGATAACCACCAACATTTTAAATACGCTTAGTATAGATTCATTGTTTCTAATTTAACTTCTGAGAGCATCCTGAATATTTGACATTGATCTTGAACCTACAGTAGTCACGTATTTACTCTATATAATAATTTCATTTTAAAATGAGATATAGTGGATCTATTTTTGAACAAGTTTTCTTTGACCTAACACTCAGAAAGGTTCATGCCGAGTTTACCATTTCCCTCATACATCCAAGAGACCCTTCATCTAATTAAACCATGTACAAATAAACAGGGCCGGACTGGCCGTAGCGGGCAACAGGCGTTTCCCCGGTGGGCCGCCAGGGTGGTGGCCGGTTTGGGCCCCTGGTGGACATTTTTGTTACCGGGGGTTGGCAATATCGGCCCCCTGTAACAAAATCGGTCGAAACCGGCCCTAGCCCCAGGGGGGGCCCGGCAGAGCAGTTTGCCAGGGCCGGTTTCGGTTCCCAGTCCGGCCCTTCAAATAAAGACAGCAAGAAAATCAAATTAATGATCCTCACTTTTCTGCAATGTCAGGAACATAGTCAGTTACATTTACATCAGGAAACTTATGTATCCTCCAGTCCCTGTTGGGAGAACGATCTCCATGTAAACCTGCCTCCTGAGTAGCCTGCTGGCAACAGTGTAGCTTTGCTTTCTTCAGACGAGCGAACTGCCAGTGAGTGGTTCAGCTGCCACCTGTTGATTGGTTGTCAAACAATTTCCAATCCAGCTGGTTCCTCCCTCTACAATTCTCCCAACTTCATTGTGTGTTTACTTAAAAAGACCAATTAATTTAAGCATAATACCCGCCCAGCAACTTCATCACTATAGAGGCTTTCATGTATTAATATACCACCGGTGGAAACTATGGGGCATATTTACAAGGAGTTAACGCCACCAGAACGTCACTTTTTTGCGACGTTCTGGTGGCGTTAACTCCTTCGCCTTATTTTCAAGGCGGCATTAAGCCACTTAACTTGGCTTAACACTGCCTTGTAAATAATGCCCCTATTCATGCAGCACTTAGCGTGAAAGGGGCATGCAATGAGTGTTGCAGTGGGTGCTCCGCCGCAACACCCATTGCTTTTTTACGCTTTCCCATATTTACAAGGTATGGGGCTGCGCCAAAAATACCGCCAGGGAATACCTGGTCTTAAGCAGGCGATACAAGGAGAAATGTTTTATTTCTCCTGGTATTTTGCTCTTTCAACGTGTGCTGCATTCTGCTGCACACATAGATAGAGCAAATCGCCTATAAAGATAGTTTATGTGCAGGAAGATGTCCCTTCGTGAACATAAACAATTGCCCCTGCTGCGCAGACACCCTAGCAAAATGTCACTAGGGTGCCTGCGCTGACGCTAGGCATCTTTTTTAGCGCTGGGGATAATGCAGGGGTGTGTCACATTCTTGTGAATATGGCGCATCCCTGCATTATGAAACTGTCGGAGCGAGGCGTTACCAATTTTGGCGTAACACCACGCTCCGCCAGTTTTTTGTAAATATGCCCCTATGAGTATTCATAAAACAGTTCTTAGTCTACAAATGAATTTAAGAAGTTTCATTGTCAATAGGCTACAATGATAGATTTGTGCCCATGCATTGAATATAAATACTACATTAAAGAAGAGATTGGCGTGAAAATGTATAATTAGAAGGCTGGTAATTTCCCCAGCAGCACTGGATGATGCAACCATAATGTCTTGCGTCTATTTCCACATCTCTTTGTTCATAACTTGCAATTCAGGGCTTAGAAAGTGCATTAGATATATTAATTTATCACAGGATTTCTGTAGAGCTGCCCCCACCTAGAGACCAGGTATCAGAGTACTTTAGGAGTTTATTAAAATGCTTAAAATGCGCAAGCAGATATTTTGGTAGCAGTGGTGGTGGTACATATCTGAGTCTAAGTAGTATGCAGGCGCCTTTGCTGTTCGTGGTGTTATGGCTAGCATCAATTTGTCAGACATGTGGTGGGTTTGCTTTTATTGTGGGGCCTTTTTAGTTGGCTCTGTTCTGGGGATGGTTTTACGCCTGTAATATTGTGAACAGCTATCTATGTTTTGATCCGACTATTTACAGATTTTTATACAAAGGGATGCAGGGGCTTTGTGCCTTCCAAGGGCTATTTGATTGAGAATATGTGCCACTTTATCTTTCCATTTTGCAAATGGGAACTTGTAGTGCCATGGGGGTTGGCAGTCCGTTTCATACAATGACCCTGATCCCTTTCGTTTGCTGGCTCATTGATTGGGCTTTTCCACTTAGTGACTGGTGGGTAAGGTCTTGAAGGAAATCAGTTAAGGAGCTGGTGGAGTTCTAAGAGAATTAGGTTGCTGGTGAATTAGTATATTCTGGGGAGCATCAGCTTTGGGGGAGGACATTTTTCAAGGAGGGTGCAGGTTGCCCGATTAATAGGTCACAGGCAAGAGAAGTTACACTTTGGATGTGAGCTTTGACCTTTGCTGCGCAAATCAGTGTTTTTGCATTCCCTAGTTATATGCTCATTAAAATGTTGTGGTGTTGTTTACATATGTCTAGACCAATCATCCGGCATCAGCTGCTCCCATCCGTGGTCCTAAAGATAAGCCTTCATATCATGGTGTACAGTGATGTTGTGTAGAGAGGGCAATGCTATTGAAAATTGTGATGGGGTTACGTATAACAAACGTGTAGCATAGGGTGATGTGTTGTGCAGTGTTGTGGAGTTAAGGTAGATTCTGTGGTGTGGTTGTATCCTATTTATCCCACTGCGATGTATACTGCAGACAGATGTAATGTGATACGATGTATTGAAGGATGGGCTGATGTGGTGTTGAGCTATCCGTTGCATATAGTTTGTTTTGGTTTGCTGTGGTTTATGGTGTGCTATGATATTGTGGTGGTGTTTGGTATGATGTTATGTGGTGTGGTGCAGTGTGATATTGTACTGGGGAATGTATGTCGATACTTCGCATACCATTACTTCGCATGATTTTAGTGCGATGTTTTTACTTAGCATAAACCATTACTTCGCAAGTTTTAACTGCGCATGCATTTATAACGCAAATGGTTATAAATGTACTATGGTTTATGCTAATTAAAAACATCGCACTAAAATCATGCTTACTCTACACTACCTTACACTACTTAAACATCACTACACTACCCGAAACCCTAATACACTACCCCCTACACGACCTTCCCCCTGCCTGGACCCTACACTCTAACACTACACTTCACCACCCCCGACACTACCCTAAACCCTATAACACTACACTACACTACACAAACACCACACCACTACCCTAAACCCTAAAACACTACTCCCTGCACGACCCTCACCCTTCCCCCAGTCCGCTCCCTACACTACAACACTACCCTGCACGACACCCCAACACTACCCTAAACCCTAAAACACTACCCTACACTACACAAACACCACTACACTACCCTAAACCCTAAAACACTACCCCCTGCACAACCCTCCCCCGACCCCCAGTCCTGTTCCTACACCCAAACACTACCGTGCACTACACCCCGACACTACCCTAAACCCTAATACATTACCCTACACTACACTACACTAACACCACAACACTACCCTAAACCCTAAAACACTACCCCCAGCACGACCCTGTCGCTACCCCCAGTCCCTTCCCTACACTGAAACACTACCCTGCACGACCCCCGACACTACCCTAAACCCTAAAACACTACCCTACACTACACATACACCACATCACTACCCTAAACCCTAAAACACTAGCCCCAGCACGAACCTCTAGTGTATCAAAACAAGTCGCCCTGCCCAGATTTAAGATGCGGTATGCAGCCCTTATAAATCCACACCTAGGCATCTTCTTAAAAAATTATAGAAACACGTTACTCTCTAATTCTATTTCATCCCCACCAGTTGCAGTAAGAAAATGACTCATTTGGAGATATTGAAGGAAAGCTTGACTCGGTAGACCTTCTCACAGCACAGCTGTTCAAATGGAATGATACGCCGCCTCCCCAATATATGCCCAAAATTCGTAAGGTTACATTGTCTCCAGCAGGATATTTAACCGTAATGTAACATAGCTGGGAGGTTAGGGTTATAACCAATCAAAGTATACTAATGATATTTAGTGCATTTTTCCTAATTTGTGTCCAGACTGATTGATATACACGCAAAGTTCTACATCCTGCACTTTTAAAAGTAATCGGTATCGGCTAATCCATTTAGATATTTCATAACCCGACTATTTCCTTTTTATTCCCCAAAAATTAGCCCCAGTGACCAGTCTGTGCCTCCCAGCATACTAACAAGAATTGAAGGCTGCCTGATTAAGTCTTAACAATGTCAGAGCCAGGTCTCCCTCTTTTTGTGGTAACTGCAAAGTTTTAATGGAACATCGGGGCTATTGAAATCCCCAAATACATTTTTGCCAGCTCCTCTCAACCTTAGAAAAAAAGCCCATTGTCAAATATAACAGTAAAGCTCTAAAAAGGTAAAGCTACCTGGGGAGGATAACCATTTTCAATACATTGCATCTCCCTATAAGACTAAGATGAAGTCTGTCCCATATCTCGCATATTTTAATAGACTTAGCATAGAGTGTGTTGTAATTAAGATTGATGATTTACTCCATATCAAACGTTATCTCTACCCCTAAATACACAGCCATTTTGACCATACTGGAATATCAGTGTTATCGTTTTTTCCATGTTTATTTTATACTCGGAATTAGCTCAGAACTTATAAGCTACCCTCTCTAATATCTGCAGCGAATTTCAAGATGAGGATGCGAGTATGGCAATGTCATAGGCATATACCAAGACTTTAATCTCGAATTCATGTAGTGCTATGGCTTTAAGCTGTTTGGCTTGATTCCGGGGCTGTATAAAAGGATCAAGATACAGTGCAAAAAGCAGGGGTGACAGAGGGCAACCCTACCAAGTACCCCTTTGTATGCAAATAATTACAGATATCCCTCTGGCACATATAATTGGTGCCATCAATGATCTATACAGGGACCTTACCCAAGGGTCCAACCCCATTTGTAACATTACGAGCCATAGATACCTCGAGGAGACCCCATTGAGCGCATGTTCGGCGTCAAGCAGTATCAGCCCCACTAATCTCCCTTGTACCCCACCCACGTCCAGTACAGTTATAACTGTATTAATATGCGAGGTTGTGTCCCTGCCCAGAATAAATCCTTGATGCATCGGGTCTACCATTGAGGAGATAATCTTTGCCAGCCGGCGGGCTAATATTTGCAAATATATTTCTGAATCAGAGTTGATAAGAGATTGGACGATATGATCCACATTTGGCCGGATCCTTCCCCTTTTTTTGGGAATACCGCAATGTTTATTTCCCCCAAGAAACTGAGACCTTTGCCTAATCAATAAATGAATGAAATAATTTGATAATGACCGGAATCAATATTTTGGAAAAGGTTCTATTGAACTCAAGGGGTAGCTGATTGTGGCCCATGGCTTTTCCCACTGCCAACTGGGTTATTACGTTTTCAATCTCCCCGGCTGTAATTGCGGCTTCAAATACTTCCCATTGTGAGGGTGTAAGTACCCTCGGGGGGAATTCTGCAAGGAAAATCTGAACCTGTGCAACTGGTAGATTGCTCATGTCTGAGTACAGATTAGCATATGGTGCAGTGTTATTTTATATGGGGTTGCATGGACTTCTGGAGTGATTTTATGTTATGTTACCTTACATTATGTTATATGGCTCTTGTATCAGACACAACTGCCATAAGTATGACTTCAGAGCACTTGGGCTGTGTTTGTCTGTGCCTTCGAGCGTTGACTCAGTTTGAAATAGGATGTCGCTTAATTTATGTATTTTTGGATTTTATGTTTAGATCTGGAGGGTAGGTCAGTTTGTTTTTAGAGGGGGGTTTATGGTTGCCAGTTGCCCAGTTCTTTTTTTATGTATCCTGGCCACTTTACCTGCAATATAGAGGTTGGCTTTTGGAAAGTGACACATTGCATCTGTATGACATTTCACTCTGTGGTATAGTGACTTGATATACAGCGTTACGTGGTTTGAACTAGTGTGTTGGTTGACAGGAGGTGTTATAGGATGTATTTTTACAGGGTGATTATTTTCGTTTTTAAATCACCTTTCCATTAACGTTTGAGAAACGGCGGACTTTTAGGAATATTTTGTGTTGTAGGGTATGTTTACAGAGGAAGGTGGATGAGGATTCGACCACATCTGAGGCAAGGGGTAGTTTTGATAGTTTGTTGGCTGATTTGGCAATAGTAGTGGAAAGTGTAAGGAGACAGAGTGGTGAAAATATATACCAGGAGGTGATGGATTTGGTTAGGGAGATACTTGTTGTCTGTAGGACATATGGGGGTAATGTGGTGTATTATGTACTGCACTTTTTGTAATCTTCAATTTATAAAAGATTTAGACATTGATATTTTCTTAGACACAGTAGCAAAGTCTCATTTAGCCGATGTGGGAGTGACACGTGGCACTGCCAGCAAGTATATTAAGGGGTCGAAATCAACTTGTTTCTTAAAGCAATAGGGAGCCTGCATCATCTGGAAGTTGCTCTATGATCTTTGCTGAACAACTTTAGCGGTCTAGGGCCAGTTTTTAGATGTGTGACAACCAATGCCCTACCATAAACATGAACACGACCATCACAGATTGCCCATCACTTGAGTGGCAGAGATCAATAAGTGTGGGGTTTGTATTTTCTGTGGCTGCCATGGATAAGGACGTGAAAACATAATATCAACCTAGGAGGTGTGTGGTATGTCACACTTCTAATGTCTATACAGTCTCCGGTTCATGGCTTGACACTAATGCGGGTACATAGTTGTAAAGTGGAAGGACTGAATGAAAAATCATACAGGATCTTAGTCGCTGCTTTGCATCTGTAAACAACTATAAATTCACTAATACAGTTAGAGAAGTATAGGTTTTTTAAAACAAGTTTGGTATGGTCTTTCTACATTTATTCATCACCTTGACTGACTTATTATAATGTGAATTATTGCTGTCCATGACAGGGGGTACCAGTATGCATTATAAGAAATAAGAAATCCATAGGATAGTGAAATCCTGAATTAAGTTTTCAGTATGACCACAAACATGGATAAGACAAACCAAAGAAGAGAGTTTTTCTGGGGCTGTGAAAGCAAAGGCTGCTGAGGACTTCCTAGTTTCTGCCTCCTGGATGTTCCAAATCTTAGGGCTGAATTTGTGAAGACTAAGCTGCCAGCTGTTGAGTGTAGTATCATGGGTCTTTTGAGATCTAGTAACTGTATATATGACTATCAGAGATCAGTGAACCACTGAAGGCTTGACCCGGGCTCAAGCCAGGTAGCTGGCGCTGGCTCGCCCAGGAGGTCCTCTGTGAACATAGCTTCTGCCTAGTTGTCATTTGTGCACTATCGCATCCTTCTCCTATTAGAGCAACGTCTGATCAGTACGGTTGTTTGCATTTCCACAATCAAAATGCAAAAGTCTCAAGCCAGTTGTCTGCTGCACCCGGGGGGCTGATGAATGATGTGATAGCTTGCACATGGATGGAAGTCAGAAAGGAAAGACTTGGTGCAGAGGCACTGATAAGTAAGTTTGTAGGAGGGAGAGAGAAAGTGAGAGAAAGAAAGGCAGAAGGAGAAACAGAGTGAGGGGGAGGAAGGGAAAAGCAGAGGATGAGAGGTAGTAGGACATAGGGAGCATGAACAAAAGAAAGTGAAAGTGCGGAAGAGAGAGAGATAATGTGACAGGAGGATCGAGAAAGCTACTGAGTAAAGTAAAAGCGAGATGCACAGAAAAGAATGAGACAAAAAGAGACAGGAAGAGATAGAGATATAGCATGACACAGAAAGCAGGAGAAAGACAAGTTTGAGGCAAACAAATAGTGAGATGGAGGGAGAATCAGTGACAGTGACAGCTGCCTCTTGCTTTGGCTCTTAGAGCCAAGCCAGATCACTGACCCGCCTCTTCGCATGAATTCCACAGCTTGCCCACTGTTAGAAATTGGGTCTCAAGTTGGCAGAGATATGCACCCTGTCAAAGTAGGAACCGCAGTCCTAGTCTGGGTAAGTCACAACACAATCCTAAATGATCCTGTGCTCACCCTCTGGTAGCTTGCCACAGAGCAGGCAGGTTTAACCTAGAAGGCAAGGTGTAAAGTATTTGTGGAATAACCCATACTACCACACAGTAAATACACCACAAAAAGAATCCACAACAGTTTAGCAAAATAGAAGATATTTATCTAAGTAAAACAAGACCAAAACGATCAAAATCCATCAAGTAGGCGTTGAGATATTGAATTTTGTAGAAATAAATGCAATGAAGTGCTTAGAAGCAGGTAACGCTAAAATTGTTACTGCAGGTCGTTAGGGACCGGTGCAAATCCAAAGTTCAGGCCGACCACGGTGGAGCGCGGGCTGGCTACACGTACCCACTTGGGCCCGTTGACACAGTACCTTGGATCCTGGGGCGCAGTCTGCATGACAAGCGTGGGTTGCGAGAGGCTGTGCGGCGAGGCTTTGCAAGGCTTCGCGTCATCTGGTGTCGTTTCCGAGAGCTGTCAGCTGTGCGGTAAGACTTTGCAAGGCTTCGTGTTGCTTCACGTTGGATTTGAGAGAAACTCAGCTGCAGAACCCACTTCTGAGGCCCAGAACTTGGAGGGGGCGCCTCAGGCAAGGGTAGGACTTACAGAAGGCAGAGTCCAGAAGCACCAGCAGAACTGCAGGAAGTCTTTTGTGTCCCTGAGACTTCAGAAACAGGAGGCAAGCTAACAAGCCCTTGGATATCTCTTTGAATGGAAGGCACAGTCCAGCTCTCCTTCAAGCTGAGTCAGAGAGCAGCAGGCAGCAGGGCAATAAGCAGGAAAGCAGTCCTTCCAGAAAAGCAGTCCAGTTGAGTCCATTGAGCAGCACCGCAGTCCACTGAGGTTCACTTCAAGATCCAGAAGTGTCTGATTTGATGGGGTCAGAGACCCAATACTTATACCCAAAGTGAGGGGAAACTTCAAAGGGTGGTTTTGAAGTGCTCCAGTATCTCTTTAAACCCAGCCCTCGCTCCTGACTACCAGTGGGGAGGCGAGTGGGGTTTATCATTCCTTTCTGTGGGGTCAGGCAACTACCCTTAGGTGTCAGGGTGAGCCCCTTCCTCCCATCTGCCCAGGAAAACCCATGGGAATGCAGATGAATGCTGATAGGTGCTAAATCACACCTAGCCCTTCCTGTGTCTGTGTCTGTCTAGAAGGAAGGCACTAAGGGAATTGGCAACTAGCCCAGATGTGTATTAGAGACAGGCTGTAAGGCACACGGAGCAGTAAGAACAGAGAAATGCCCCCTTTCTTAAAGTAAAAGACACACAGATGATGGACGGAATGCAGAGCAAATCAAACATTTACCCCCAGTCAAGAGAGCTGGGTTAAATCTATCATTCTTTTGCTCACCATGCCACCCCAGTTTAGACCCAGCCATATGCAAATCAGTCTGGACACTGTGCCTCATGGGAGCAGTCCAGCCCGAACTGCCAAGCCAGGTCCTCCCTGGACCAGAAACAAGCATCCTGGCACCGGTTTCGGGGCATCACCCCTCATCAGCCAGGCTAGCTTGAATCCAGTGACACAGTGATCCCGGGACCCATGTCTCGGCATACCCGGCGCACTTAGGGCAAGGCAGCAAAAGAAACACAGATGATGGTCGGAATGCAGAGCAAATCAAACATTCACCCCTAGTCAAGAGATCTGGGTTAAATCCATTGTTCTTTTGCTCACCATGCCACCCCAGTTTAAAGTGTGGGTTTTTTGAGAAGACAAGGGTACCCCAATATGTGAACCTGGGGTGGCGAGATATCTAGGAAACAGTGGTTCAGGTGTGGCCTAAATGGTCCAAAGCGAGAAAGTGACCCAGCAGGGAACACTTGGTTCTAAGATTTTGAAATTAATTCATGAGGGAGCAAAGGAAAGATCAGAGGAAGGTAATGTAGGTCAGATAAATGATAGACATTTATTTTACAATTTTTTGTATAGTATTCAGGTGCTCACATACATTTAGGTGAAAGGAAGCGTGACATGCAGGGTGATATATATACCCCAGTTTAAAGTGGCATTTCTAAAATAGTAATGTTAAATCCGACTTTACCAGTAAAGATGATTTATCATTACCGTTCCAAAGATGTGAAACATGAAAAAGCTACTCCTTTCTGATCAGGAATTACAGCTTAAAGGTATTTTAAGGAATTCCCAATGCTAGCCTATGAGGGGAGTAGGCCTCACAGCAGTGAAAACGAATTTAGCGGTTTGCCACTACTAGGGCAGGTAAAACATAAAAGTACATGTCCTACCTTTTACTTACATAGCACCCTACCCTTTGGGTTACCAAGGGCCTTCCCTAAGGATGACTTAGATGTAATAAAAGGAGAGTTTTAAGGCTTGGCAAGTAGCTTTAAATGCCAAGTCAATGTGGCAGTAAACTGCACACACAGGCCCTACAATGGCGGCCTGAGACATAGTTAAGCGGCTACTTATATGAGTGGCACAATCAGTGCTGCAGGCCCACTAGTAGCATTTAATTTATAGGCCCTGGGCACATGTAGTGCACTTTACTAGGGACTTATAAGTAAATTAAATATGCCAGTTGGGTATGAGCCAATGTTACCATGTTTAGGGGAGACAGCACAAGCACTTTAGCACTGGTTAGCAGAGATAAAGTGGGCAGAGTCCTAAAGCCAGCAAAAACAAGTACAGAAAAATGGAGGGAGGCAGGCAAAAAGTTGGAGGAAGACCAACCTAAGGCTGTCAGGTCTTATACCCACCTTTAGCCAGTGTGACCCCCAAAGACAAGGCTGCCTTGAAAGTAACCAACGCCCAAACATTTTAGTCCATTACAGTCCTAGAGGCCCTGCAAGGACCATCTTTTATTAGCTGTCAATCCAGGCGTATTCTAAAACCCTCCCTCACCGGAGTCTCAGGCATTAGTGTAAATATTGCTTTCTCACTTAAACCCCCATACCTTCTGTCAGCTCTAGATGCACAAGACGTTCTTGGCTCACCCTCTGGCATCACGGCATCACATACTTCACAATGTTTTCCCCTCAGTGTTAAAATGGTTCATGCGTTGTACTGAAGATTGAGCTGTCCAAGAAAATTCTAATTTTCATAAATCAAATATGCAACTTGGGGCTTCCTTCAGTATGCCATTGTCGGGGCCTATGAATGCAGGAATTGGTGCCAAGTGCCGTCAAAGTTCTGTACACAGAACTTTATTGAGTTTATCTGTCAAGCTCTTTTAATTCAGGCCTTTGATGGAGTTGACTTCAGCGTGTGGACTGCTGTAGGCACGCTCAAAGGTGCAGATGACATTTGCGTAGCTCTTTTTGACTGTGTTGCAGTTATCAGCAACCTCACTATGGGCCTAATCTACAGTCTGGTGGAATTCGGCATGGCAGAGGACAAACCAACCACCTTCCCAAGGGTACTCTGCCCGCCAAATTTAGAGATGACGGCTGGCCCTTTGGTCATCGATATACATTGAAAGGAACCACTGTCACAGCAATTCCTTTCAGTGTACTAAACGTTTTGCGTACAGCAGCTGTCGTATTTGACGGCAATTCATCAAACCTTTAATTTTTTTTTGTTTTTCAAAAACAAACTTCCAAAGCTGGAGTTTCTTTTTGAAATAGTTTTATTCCCAGGATGTCATTATTGGTTTTTTTCTGACCCTCACCGCCAGGTTTTTTCTGGCAGTGACAGACCGGTAAAAAAAGCATCACAACGTCCACCCTAAATAGGACAAATGGTGTAATGTACTCTGTCGATGGGGCCAACGGGTGCTCTATCAATAGAATACTTAAGGGCTGCCCTACTATAAGGGGCTAAATACGAGACTTGTGAGGGCGCAGCGGCAGCAGTCTTCTGACCGCCCTACTGCAACTAGAGCAGTCGGGCCGCCCTGGGACCACCGCAACCGCGAGGGATCAGAGATCCCTAGCTGTGACATGGCGGCCTTTAGGCCGCAATATGCTTGGCGGGACCGCCGCGGTCCTGCCCTCTAAATTGAGGGCTAAATTAGCTGGCTTTGTCAAGTTTTCTTAAATACTGGGAAGCAAATCTCTAGGGAATTAAAGCAGCAGTGCCAGACAATTGGTAAAATTTGATACATATTTTCTGTCAACTGTCAATGGCATCCTGTGTTTATTGTGCAAAAGCAAGCATAGATGAGTCGCCAAAAATTGAATTTTGCTAAGAATTTTTTCTTCCTATTTCGCTGCCCAATTAACTATAGTCCATCTGTATGGACCAAACGCTCTTGCTATGATGTCATAAAGTGCCTACACCTGTCTTACTTTATATTATCATGGTGAACACGTGCTAGTGGACGCAGAAAGGTTGCTTGTTTAGGTGCCAAATTAGGAACATTATATACAACCAATGAGGGACGCCAGGGGATAAATATGTCCATATGTAAGGTTTGTGAACAAATGAAGTATGGTTAGAGGATACTAATTATGTACTGGAAAAAGTAGAAATAGGCGAAACCAGCTGATTTGTAGTTTGACGTGAGCCAGACTCCTGGTTGGGCTACCTGTTATCCAAAGTTGCAGATTGATAATAATTTGTACATTTGTACATGGCACAAATCAGACTCTCAGGGGTGTTGGAGCACCTTACATTTGATATTTACATCACATAGCAAAAAATTTGAACTTATAAAGACTGTGTCTTGGAAAAAGAAGGCAATACATAATATATCACATTTAGCGTTATAGTTCACAAATTGCATTGTCTTAATGGGATCATCCTTGGAGATAACTTTTGAACATTAGATTTTTCAGATCCTTTTTAAAGCCCTCAAATGAGTGGTTTGTCCCTAATCGAGGAACAGTGTTCCAGATTATCAGAGTGTTTCCTGAAAAAGAACGTGCATTAGTTCTTTGTGTCTTGAACCTAGAAGGTTCCAGCAGCATGGACTGACTCCTTCATAGGGAGTGGTTGCTCTTGACGAGATATGTTTGTGTGACATGTTTCCTGAGATAGGCACCATTCAGGGCATTGTGAGTTAAGTAGACAATTTTGGAAGCACTACTCACTTCGTTTGGGGGCCAGTTTAGATTTGTGACGACAGGGGTGATATGTTCAAAGCGTTTTGCTCCTTTGAAGAGACTAAGGGGCCGATTCCGATCTCGGCCGGTAGGGCACCGAATCGGATTTGGCTTAACCGGATCCGATTCGGAGCCCTATTTCCCGACCGAGTCGTACGTGCGTCCGGGCGAGCGAGTACGATGCGTGCGCTCGCGAAATCTCCGACCGACTCGTTTGCAGGACCCGACCGCTCCGACCGACTCGCACGGGGACGACGCGCACCTCGCAATGGAGACGTTTCCCGGCCGGGTAAGTACGATGCGCACCTCGACCGCTCCGACCGACTCGCACGGGGACGACGCGCACCTCGCAATGGAGACGTTTCCCGGCCGGGTAAGTACGATGCGCACCTCGACCGCTCCGACCGACTCGCGCAGCCCGGCTCCAAGGAGCTGCCGGAGCCGCACTTTGGGGGTCCGTGTCGGACCCCCCTGGAGGCGTAGGCGTGCGAGTCGCACACAGGGGGGACGCCCCTACACGTGCATGTAGGGTGCGACCCGCATCGACTCGAACACGCTGTAGGGGGCGCCCTTGTTCGCGTCGTGCCCATTGAGTCAATGGGAGCCCGTGTACGCGTCGTACGACTGGCTCCCATTGACTTCAACGGGAGTCCGACCGAATCGAGTCCGATAGCATACGTGCGCATCGTACTCATTCGGTCGTACTGCTAGGGTCCGATTCGGTCGGAAATCTCTCCGGGTCCGGCTCAATCGGAGAGATTTCCGGCCCGAATCGGAATCGGCCCCTAAGTGCAACATGCACGGTTGCTTTCAGGGGACAAGGTGTCATTTCAGTATACTTACAAGTAGGCAATTTCCATGGTCCAGACTGAAATGGCTAATGATTGCTGTTCTGAAGTCGGCTGTAGGTATAAAGGGTTTATTCCTCTCCTGAGTTTCAGTTGGCACTATGCAGTTTTAGTTATTGCATTTATGAGATGTTGAAGGTTAAAACATTTCTGAGGGATGAAACCGGGAGAGATTTTGTGATTTCAATGAATTTCAGTTTCCTATCGAACATTACAAGATAGCCTAGGCAATGGAACTCTGTGGATATAACAATGTATATAATAGTGCATAGCGTTTAATAAAAGACCTTTGAAGATGAACTGAAGGTGACGGAGGAAATGGCAAGGTATGGTTTCTTTACTTCGAAACGATTATTTCTTCCGAATGAGTGACATGTCAGAAACAAATCACTTTGCGGCCCACAAAAATAATAGCTTGCCTGAGGCCACGCAGAATGCCACCCAGGGTCATGGTGGACAGGCTTGAAGCGCTCTGAATTTTCCACTCGTTCGCCACCGCTCCCTTTTTATTAATCCCTGGTCGTGGAGTTTTGGGCATGAAGCAAATGTCTCAATGTGTTTCATAAGCACCTGTCTGTTCCATCATGTAAATCACCTACAAGTAAATGTAGTTAAATCCTCAGGAAATGTTCCCAAAATATTGGGAGGGTGCACTGTAGCAAAGTGTTGTCTTATTGGTATGAGGCAAATATCAATGCATTAGATGAGAAAAGAAGCATGGGAAGCATGCTCAAGGCAATGATATCCTACAAATCTCTAATGCAGAAGGATAATAGAGGTCATGTACAGAGTTGAAAAGGCAATTACAGTATGCTGCCCTTGTTTAAATGTCGAGGAGCGTTCAATAAATGTATAAATAATTTTGACCATATTCGTACTATGTTATATTAGTATTTGTAACGCACATCATCTGCCAGTGACTCTCTGTGTCTATGTCTTCCAGGATCTGCTTCTCCTAGTGTTAGTGTATCCTATCATTCATGCATCCCATTGTCCGCAAAACTTAAGTATTTGCATCTCCTAGCCTCTATGCATTCCAGCGTCTGCGACTTTAAGTAGCTCTCTCCTAGCGTCTGTGTCTCCCACTGTCCATGATCGAGAGATATTAGGTTACCCGTTGGCGATTAAGTCCAACAGTGAGCTAGTATTACCCTTTATGCTCTAGGTTACTTCCCATATAATAGGGGTGTTCATTCTCCACAATAAATCCCTTGAGTGTGATCCAAAGGCTCCCGGTTCTGTTAAATATGTTTTGATGAAATAAGCTATTTTTCTGCTGTGATTCTGAAGCTAATTGCTTACCTCTGCTTTCCTCCGCATGGCAAGGAGACTGTTGCCATTTGAGTGCGAACGGCTTTCCGCGCGACGCCTGTTCAGATAATGAGTGCACCTGCTCAGTAGTCCCAGTGGCAATCAGGATGTAACAATTATGATCCTTTAAATGCACTTAAGGTACAAAGAGCAACAAGAAATGATAGACACATCATCTGATTCTTCAGTACCAGTTCTTTGTGGCAATAGTGCTAAAGAGTCCTCCCTTGTCGTCAACGACATTATCAAGATTAAGGGTTTATGTCAAACACGTTATGCTCTTTCTTTTTTCGCACAAAAGGTTGTTATACCGTTCACTTTGACATGGAGTATCTTTTCGGTAGCATTGCATGTGCCTATGACAATGCAATATCCTGCTAGATAGTTCTGTAAAAATTGCTGAGGTTATCTAAATATTCGACAAAATTGAAATCTTACTTGTTTCTCAACACTATTCTCATCAATTAGAGGACTGCCTTTGTTTTTAGGGTGAATTTTTCATTCTATGGCTCAGCGATTCCACACCATAGCTGAAAATTTGTAACAAACATTAAAGTACTTCTTTATAAATTAGCATGGACGTCACTAAGGTTTATGTGTTGTATTATAAATTCTCTAAAAGCTGTGTCCCCTATCTAGCATCAGAAGACGTTTTCTGGCTGGGCAATGGACAATTGATCCCTTGTCCCCAGTTGAGATTACGAAAGAAACATTTCTGACACACCCACACACGCACATAAAACACTATAAACATCTTATTAGATCAATTTATTTTTATTTTTTACTTTCACATTAACTCACACAAGTTATTTTGAATCTTAACAATGTACATTCTCTGAACAATCAGAAGCACCTAAACACCAACAAAATAGACAATATCAAATAGTGGTTCCTCCAGTTCACTTTATAGGCCTTTTGACATCAGCATGAAAGGATACCCAGATAGGGAATGCGATATTATGCCACAGAGTTGTATGACGTTAGCATGCATGCATTTACAACACATGCCTTTACCACACATCAATTACAACGCAATGCCTTTACCGCACAAACCTTTGCCATGCATATACCTTTACCACACATGCATTTACAATACATATGTACGGTACGTCAAATTCATATATATATATAGAAGGCGTCAACCGAAACACGTCGGTCATTACTTTTAAAATTATTTATTTGCTTTTGTGAAACATTTGGAGTTCGCACATAGAAAATAAATAAAGAAAAATTGAAACAACACCTCTCGGATGCTGGTATTCCATGCTGTGCCGCTGCATTTGGTGTTTTCGAGATTGAACGCCGCAAAGGAGCATATATACAGTGGAGGCATGCACCAAAGCATCTTAATTTCTGAAATGGAATGGCTATTGGATCACCCAATGTAAAGCATCTTTGAAGTCTGTATGGCGGACAGATAATTAGATTCCAGTGGTATCCTAGTATAAATGAGTTTTCATTCCATGTCTCTAAAGACGAAGCTTTAGTTTTGCTGTATTTGCACATTTTAAGATGGCGTTATTCCAAATCAGCTATGGGTTTGCACTTTCGTGTTACATTTGTAAGGCACTTTATACACTGCACTGTGCACTTTATTACCTGGGCACTAGCCACATGAATATATTTTTTACAGCTTCGATACCTTTGAAAATGTAAAGGATCAATTAATAGATATCATGAAATTGTGTTTAGGATCATGTATGTTATACCATTAGTCAAAATTCCGAGCCAGAATAAGGACAACATTGATTTTATAGAAACACCTTGCAGATGGGTATTTCGATAATTATGTCATTAGTGCTTTCAAAATATTGATGCCTTTAAGTATTGTTACATAACATCTGGCACCCAAATATATATAGGCACTTGCCATGTGACGTACGCACTTGAGTACTTTATTTTTTTAAGTGAAATGGCAATAGGAATATTAAATATAAAGTATCTTCGGAAGTTTGTACTACAAACATAAGATTTGATTTCAATGACACCTCATTTCATGTTCTTAATACGAGGTATTTGCCTTGTTTTTGCTGTATTTGCACATTTCAAGATGGCACTGACCAAAATCATTCGTATAGGCTTGCACTTTTGTTCAGTTTTGTTGTCCTTCCTTAATGTGGATGAAAAGTGAGATTCTTTTAAATTGATTGTACACATTTCACGATTCATCGTGAACAAGGCTGCAGTTGTCACCCTAAATGCGTAGATGAAAGCATTTCCTTGATCGGATCAACTAGCATAAATAAAAAGATTCAACCACCTCGAATGGAGTGCCGTTTTAATGTCCCAACTGGGGTGTTTTTCTTTTGATATATATAAAATTAGGGGAACCCCCCCATTTTTTTATTTACCTTTACTATCCCCTACCCCCCTACCCCATCTATCCCTAAAAACACCCTTACTACCCAATACCCCTACCACCACCTAATACCCTAAAAACACCATTACCACTCAATACCCCTACCCACCGCCTTAACCCTAAAAACACCCTTACCACCCAATACCCCGAACCACCCCTAAACTCTGAAAACACCCTTACCACCCATACCCCTACCTACCCCATAACCCTAAAAACACCCTTACCACCGTATACCGTTACCCACTCCAACTTAAGCTAAAGTAGAGATAATGTTGGGATTTGCAGGGGTCCGATTTACTATTCACACATCAGTCTAAGCAACCTTAGGTAAAGTGTTGGACTGTGTAGGGGTCAGAATCAGTTTTCCCACTCCAATCTAAGCAACAGTAGGGAAAATGTGGGACTTTTGTAGGGGTCAGATTTACTAATCCACACCTACATTTTTTTTAAATAAAACATTTAAATTTAAACAAACAATTAACATTAAAAAATATCTTTAAAGTGGTAAATGTACTCATTAATTATTAAATATATAATATTAAATGTAATGAAAAACAATTTTGTTACAAATTAAATAAAAAATATTTTTAACAAATGTAAAATATTTTCAATTAAAACACTTCCCACCCTACTACCCTAAAAATTAACACCGACAAAAATGCAAGTAAACAAGAAATCATACATTATTCATTTTACATTAAAAGATTGAATAAAACTATTGAACTTAATAGAATTAATAAATAAAAATATAACAGTTGAAAAAATAAATACATTGCTCAACCAATTAACAATTAATTAAATCAATAAATAAATAGAATAACAATCAGTTAATTTACATGATTATCAATTAAGCAAATACAGTAAATAAAACATTCTTTATGAAATAAAAATAATTTCATAATAACCTGTTCCATCCTCAAAACTCACCAATAATCATGCAAGCAAGAGACGTTTTAAACTATGTTCTGTACTCTACATATGAAAGCTTTACTCATTAAAATACACATTTTCATTTGGGCTTAAGGTATAATGATTAACGAATGCTGAATAAAACAGTTTTAAAAAGATGACGTTTCAAAAGTTGAGAAACACCAACCATGAATTGCTTAAAAAAAAATTCTCAAAGCCATGGGGCTGATGTTGAGGTGTAAAATTTGAATTTTGGAGTGCATTCTACATTACAGCACTTTATGAATCTCTAAATAAGTATACACAGAAATATTACCTGACATCGCTCTGAATATTATCTGGACAAATTATTCTCAAAAATATTGTAAAAAACAAATATCATGTCAATAACATTGTGATGTCAAGAATATCGTGGGACAGAATATAAAGTAAAACAGCCAGGCCTTTTGTGGGGTGAAGGCAGGGTAGGATGCACATGCACATGCTGCACAGCCTTGCCGATGGTCATGCCCAGTGGCCAACCACTAGTGTGCACTGCTGACGGCCAGGTGCAGCAGGGGTTGGCCGCTTGCTAGTGTTTGGTTGCAGGGGCTGGCCAAAGGCCAGTCCCTCCAGTCAGTCCCTGTTGCACACAACCAAAGTCTGTGCGTTGCGCAGAAGGGGTACATGACAGGTGAATGCAGTCTATGATAAAATACTACAAATTCACTGAAAAATCCACTGTTAAGGGTGAGTTATGGTTCGGCCCTGTAATTTACCCGTTATGGTATGCAATGCACACCACACCATAACTCATGTGACCCACTATGCTCAGTACACCAGTTTGCCAGTAGCATGGGCAAAACAAGCATTAGCAAATCCAATAGGTCTCGTCCTTGGGAGGGGCGGTGGTGAAGCAATAGGGGAGAAAGCAATTTGAAGCTGGCAGGGAAGAAGCAAATGGGCAAGAAAGCAACCAAGGAGAAGTACATGAGGGTGACTGCAACATGGAGGTGGCATTGGAGAAGATACACATGTGAGAGAGAGCAACACAGAGCTTGGAGGGGAAAGAGAAGTTCAGGAAGAAAACACATGCACTCTCCTGGAATGCTTTACCAAAAAGAAACCAGTAGCATGGGCAAAACAAGCATTAGCAAATCCATTAGGTCTCGTCCTTGGGAGGGGCGGTGGTGGAGCAATAGGGGAGAAAGTAATTTGAAGCTGGCAGGGCAGAAGCAAATGGGCAAGAAAGCATCAAGGAGAAGTACATGAGGGTGAGTGCAACATGGAGGCGGCATTGGAGAAGATACATGTGTAGAGAGAGCAACACAGAGCTTGGAGGGGGAAGAGAAGTTCCGGAAGAAAACACATGCACTCTCATGGAATGCTTTACCAAAAAGAAAAAAGTAGTGCTCAAAAAGCAAGCAGTGGAAGGACACAAGCATCCATGCTCCAGGGGAGCAAAAACCACAAGAGGAAGGAAACACAAGCTAATGGACGAAGAGCAAGCAAATGAGAGTGACAGTAAAGCCAACTAATAGTAAGCAGTGGATTGGTTCTAATGTAAGCTGACAAATAGGTCTTTTCGCCAACAGACAGCTTGCACTGTTTGGTTGGCGAGACCTATAAAGGCTATCTACTAAGAGCAAAACATGGCAGGCGACTTGAGTTATAGTATGCGTTGAGCAGTTAACCATCGCTAACATTTAACTGTGGTTTTCTAAATCAATAATATGTGTGTGTGTATGTATATATGTCTAATGTATATTTTCTCTTTAAAAAAACTAGTTAATATGATGTTATTTTTCCAATGGAAAACCTAAAAAACACTGAATTTCCCCAGTTATTGTTACCTGTGTAAACCATAACTTGCGCCTCCTGCTCATGATCTCACCGGACACCACTGGTGACATCTCCTATGACATATTTGATGATTTCATTGTTATCACTGTCTGAAATATTTTGGCTTCTGCTCAGTGGCGGCTGGCACTGATCAGTGGTGGCAGGGCGGAGGGCGAGGAGGAAGGAGGTAAAGTAAAGAAAAAAATAAAACCTACCTTACCTCCTCGCCCCTCGTCGTCGTCCCTCCGCTCCACAGGAACCAGGAAGCACACCCAGGCTCCCCTGACCAAATACAATGCTGCAATGCAGCATTGTGATTGGTCTGAGCGCCGTGGTTCGGCGCTCAGTCAGGGAGTGGGGGCCTGAGCATGTTCTCCACGCAGGCTATAATGCAGCCTGCATGGAGAACATGCAAAGTGTGCATGACTGTTTGGCCGGCCCTCACTTAGGATGGTGCCACTACTCCTCCACTTCTCCGAGAGCAGAGCAGACCCGCCCCGCTCGCCAAACCGCAGCAGGAACAAATAAAATTATAATAACAACCAGTTATAATCATTTTATTTTTCCTTTATTTCCACTGCCGAAAGTAGTGGGGCGATGCTCCTCCGCCTAGGCGGAGGAGCCGCCACTGCTTGTGCTGATGCAATATCATAATTACAGGCAGCAACTGTGGATGGTCTTAGGGGTGCCCAGTACTGGTGTCTCCCAGTGGGAAGATTGTTTATATTCTGTGAGAGAGATGAGCTGAAAGCAACAAAGGAGGTCGCAGACTCACAGCTCAGCCCACCCACAAAATGTCATTATATATAGACATACACACGCACTCACACACACTTTCTAGTTCTGTTTCGCAGTCTCTCTCTCATGATTTCACTTTCCTGCAGTTTTTGCTTCACTTTCTCATTCCTTATCGTTTAGTCTCTCTCTACACTGCAGTTTTTCTCACTCCTTCAATCTTTTCTCTGCTATCCCTCTCTTTCTCTCACAGTGCATCTCTCTCCTTGTCTGTGTCAGTGTTTCTTTCATACTTTACCACTTGCCTGTTCTGTCACTCATGCCCTCTCTGTTTCTCTCGACTCTTCTCACATCTACCTTCCATGAGGAAGTCTACCCAAGTCAGCGTCGTTTTCTTGTGTGGACATGTGCTTTTGACATGGACGTTGAACTTGTACCATGGAGAAATTAGCGGTTCCCTCAGACATGGCGCGCATTAATATGTGCCGAGCATGCTCTCGTTTTGGCGCGCGTCTTCAGAGAGTACATGCAGCGAGCGTGTTACGGCGTCTCGATGTCTACGTTGTCCCTGTCCTACATCAATGACGATAAAATGCAGGGGTTGACCACGTCTCTGACAGGAATGCTCTGAGTGGTTGAAGGTAGACAAGCTTCTCCACCCCCCCCCCAACTCCCCGTCCACAGGGAAAAAAAAGTCAACATGTGTTGGTATATTATTGTCTAGAATCTATACGTTTCAGGTACGCCAGATTAATTTGATTTTGTGAAAAAAGCGGTAAGAGACAAAGGGAGAATGAAGATGAATGTTATTGTTCCCCTGGGGTTCACGGGCGGAGGAATTAACACAGCTTGGCACTCTTTGCGCGCTGTATTGTTGCCCTGGCAACAGGCGCGTACTTGCTTCATACTATCTACCGTGGCACAGTTGGCGAATGGGGAGCTCGCAGGTTCCTGATATCGCATCAGTGGGCAGGCAGCGCGCACTATATTAAGTAAGTGTAAAAGAATTTATAGCATTGGATTGATCTTATAAATAGACGCTCAGTTGAACAATACAGGCACGCTGCCTTCCATTCCGCTGGAAGGTTTCCGCCGTCCACGCAGAGTTGGAGGACTCGCGCACAGCATGTGAGGGGGCGGGGGGGTGGAGGCATCTGTGTGTAACCTGCCAGGCACAGGTTCAAGTCCCCGCAGGGCCGACTCCGGCTTCCTCTTTGCAGAGTCAGTGTCTTGAGTACTGTTGAGTTGGGCGATAGTAGGTTGTTTAAGTGCCAAGCTGTGTTTTGTTTTGTAGTGTGCGTGCAGTGGTATTCATTTTCCAAGACAGCTGGCTACCGAATGGCATGCACCAATGTCTTCTCTCATACAAACCCATTCTGTTCAGTGGGAACCCGCTCTTTGTGACCCTGTGTTGATCACATTGACATGTTCACTGCTTTACATGTCACAATATGCACCGGAAGGATAGATAAGCCGCACCAAGTGAGAATCATACAAAAATCCTAATACGCAACCTGTGCCTAAATATGTATTCATCCTCTGCTCTCGAACGATGTGTCTATGGGCATAAAACCAACCCACTAACTAGTGTTTTATGGGGAAGGGTTGTAATACAGCTCGAGGAGTGAGCTCTTCTCCCTCCCTCCAGGGTCCCTGATGATGTCATAGGCGTCCCCTTAGGGCACAGTGCAGTGGGATGCTGCAAGACCAGATGGGTCCCACAGGAAGCCTTTTCCGACTCTGCTTGACTGGTAGACAGATAGTTTCATTGGTGATGGTGTTGTGCCAAGAAACCTTCCTTCTGTCCTTCTTAGTTACTAATGCTTCATGCTACATATACTTCTTATACCTCTTTTTGTTCCCTCCCTCCAGCCGTCCCCCATTCTTAGCCACCAGCCCTATTTCACACTGCCCACTCTAGTGCCTCTGACTTAACTCACCACCCTTCTGTCCCTAATCTCTTTCCTCGTCCATCTTACCACGTCTCTCTAAATTTTCACCTTTCCACCACTTCTGAAGCCTCCAAATCAAACTCCCATTCTTTCCATCGTCCCTCCATTGACACCAGGATTACTTCGAAGAGCCCTTGTTGCCTAAAATTGAGGCTTGCTTTAAGGCGCTATCAAGGCCTAACTCTGCATGTTCGCCTGAGGTGCTGCTAGGCCTAAAGAATCCACCAGACTTTCCATTATTCAACACAGTAATTTCCAATTTATCCTGTCTAGTCATCTCAGTGGTGCACACATCACATGCCTTGCCCCGGAATAACATAAGTGTGCGTAATCCAGTACCTGTGTGTTGACTCCTCTTTGCATTCCCAAGGACATTGGTATTGATAATTCTTATAAACGCATGCAATAAGCGGGGCTCATCTTTGCAGTATCATCTGCTTTACAAGTTCGTCCACTGAGGGCCCAATATCTGTTTCAGGAGGCACACCGACTGATGTGAATGCAATTCTAGCTCAGTCCTGCCTGGATGCAAGGAAAGTATAAGCTTCCTATGAAATGTACCCAAAACTTTCAAGTAGCTTCAGTTGCTTGAAGGACATATTCGAGGGGTCTCCAGCCTTTTCTGTAATAAGAGCTACTTATTCTCACTGCAATTCATCTCCAGCTACTAAAATTATTATTGTGGTAATAGTTACCACATCAGCCAACTATAAATGAGTGGCCACCCTATGCACATTTACCAGCAGTAATCATATCAGTGCATGAGGCAGGGCTGCCAGCAGTAATGGAAAAAAGGCTTTTCCAATTTTTAATGCCTTTACGTGGGTAATACCTAACAGCCATTGATGCAGGGCCCATGACACCCAAGGTAATAATGTTAGTAATAAGTCTCCCCAATACCACATGATTATATCCCTCAAATGTCAGCTTTAAATATATTTGGAAATTCAACCACTTTCCCCATACATCAGCTTATGAGTTCGGAAAATACACAACTTTTCATCTTAAATACGCACCTTTCAATTTTGGTATACATATATGTGGGAGTGCGGGGCGGAAATAGAAGCTAGGAGGCCTTATGTGTTTCTCAATTTTTATGATTTATTGGAACACTTGAGGTGTAATAAGGTGTTCTTCTTGAGTTGGAGTTCTGGTGTTGGTTCCACGGTTTCTTCTCTCCTGGATTCTCGGTATCCCTCTTCTGCTGTCCGTCCCCAGGTGGCTCAAAGGAAAAAGAAAGGATGGTGAGACTCTCGGATTCGACAAAATAAGTGTCAGGAGGTTGGATAGTATCCGTCACCACACCAAAAGTGTGTGGGGGGGGCTAGGTTCCAATATATCGCTTTGGCCAAGTGCTCAAAAGGAAAGAAAATAGTAACAAACAAAAAAAAATCAGGAACACAAAATGTTTCTGTGATTCCTTAGTGTATTCTCTGGCTTCTTTTCAGGTCTCTAATTTGCTACAGGCAGAAAATTCCTCATCCAAACTCTGGATATTTTCTAACTGCTTAGAAGGGATCTTCGTGCACTTACTTCAGCGCTGATATGTCTTTAAGGAGTAATGTGACCAACAGAACATTAGGGCTGTGCTTCCTCAATTAGACCCACACACGCATGGGTTAGGGGTGGTACCGTCCTGGTACAATACGAAATGGACACACTAACCAAATAAGCAGGTACACTTGGGGCGGATACTGGCATACAAAGGACAAGAAGTGGCTTACATACATGTAGGGGAACAGACCCTCTACCCCTTGATTCTCTCCCCGCACCTTCTCTGTTATTGTTTCACCCTCCCCACACCCTCGAGGCACCCTCCTTTTGATTTGGTATCCACCCGTCCGGTTCACTCACCGTCCTGGCCACAACTCTCATGAGTTGCGGCGGCTTTCTCGCACCTCCTGGGGAAGGGGGAATCCACCAATCTTCGCACCACTCTTCTTCTTCATCCTGGCCGTCTCCTGCGTCGCCGACCCGTCTCCCCGGTGTTTCGTCCGATTTTTCTCCTTCAGTGCGTTCTTCTCTTTCCTCGTCCCACCCTCCGGCTCCCTCCTCACTCTCCTCCACGTCTTCTGGGTCCGCCTTTTCTCCTCCCGGCGTTCCTGATTGGTCCTCCTCCTGATAGCCACCTCCTTCTTCCTGCAGGGGAGAGGTCGGGAGAAACGGGTTAACCCTTGCTATCCCCTGATGTTTCCCGCATTGTGGTGCTTCCGTTTCCATCCCTGGTAGGAAACGGGGGTTCAGGGCAGTGGTCTCAAGTCCTTCCTCACAATATATTAATTCAGCCAAGTAAAAACTTCTGATTTATTAGGCTGGACTGCACACAGAAGAGCTACTAATAGGTAGCTAGAGAGCTACCAGGTCCATGAGCTACTTTTTGGAGAAGCCTGGCATATTCAAGCATAGCTATGAATATGTGGCCCTGGGGAAGAGGACGTCTGAAATTAACAAACTCAAATGCTCAGTAGTCTGTCTCAATGGTTAGGTGATGTTGGATACAGAGGTAGGCATGTTCTTCTTTCCCACCCCACAATAGGTGTAAATCCAGGCTATGCATTATACTCCCTCTTACTTTCACTCTCGTTCTTCTACTACAGTCAGGTGGTTTATTATGTTTTTTTCTGATTGCTCCTTGAGATCATCTAATACCCATATACTCAGCTTCAACTATCACAGTTTTGTAACTAAGACATCCTCCAGTAAATCACACTGAAACCAGTCTCTTAAGCAGCGAAAAAAGACTTCTATCCCCAGCAGCCCTTTGATTTGGGCTGTCCGTCAGCCTTCCAGGTCAGGAGATTCCAAGCGCAAAAAGCCTCTGACTATGACAATGAGCATCTCTCGGTCTTCTCAATGCTCTTCTCATAGATTTTCTTTTTTGCTGAAAGGCCCTCCGCAGTCTATATATAAGGATAGCCTTTATGTTTTAGTTGGATCGGACAATAGTTCTACATCCTTAAAAGGGATTCTTTGTCACATATGGTATCTCTAACCATGGCAAAATTGCCTTTAATACTACTATTGTGTGTTGAGTTGCCCTTTCAACTGGACGGGATCCATGCTCATGCAGATCAAGCCGAGGCAGCATCCCATGCTTTCAGGCATCACATTTGTCTTAATGTGATCTGCAAAGAAACCACAATTGCTTTCTGCAAACACTACATATTGGATCCCCGTTCCAGAACAGGCGCACAGTTCGATCAGATCACAGGAAGGAACAATGTGACACGATGAAGGAGAGTCACACCTAGCACTGTTCTCCCACTTGCTTGTGGGAGTTCTAGAATATTCAAGCATGTGAGGAAGAATGGAAACAGGGATTTTGGAAAAGAATGAGTTGCTCACCATAGTCATTCTTCTACATCTAGTCATACTGTCCTCATTTCTTTAAAGTACCCCCACAGCTACTCTCTTTCACCATTTTTGTCTATTGTGTGCTGTGCACTGGGAGAAAAGGAACTAAATTGGAGAAGCTGATGAGTGTGTTGGGGACATAGCCAGGGTTCAAGTCGGGGGTACACGCAGGTACACGGTGTCCACCCACTATTTTCACAGGGTGGACACCGTCCACCCTGCCAAGAAGTCGGGCCCCACAGAAATATGCTGAACTTGTCCCGGTGTAATTTTCAGACACTGGGACACATTCAGCAGCACCTGTACTTTTTTTTTTTTTTTTTTAGAGTTTTATATAGCGCGAACTAGACCCGAGACATGAGTACCAGTTTCGTTACAGAAGGACACATTCATTTTTTTTTGTTAGGCACGGGGCGATTAAGTGATTTGCCCAGAATCACAGGATGTTGAGCGTCGTTGCCGAGACTCGAACCCTGTTCCCCAGCTTTGAAGTCGACCGCTCTAGCTGTAAGGCTACATCCTCTCCGCTGCTTTGTCTGCTTTTCATTCCTAGCAGCAACGTGCAGGCCTCGAGGGAGTTCTTTTTTTTTCACCTCCAGCTGGGCCGAAGTTAAGGGGCCATCAGTCCTCTTTTTGTTTCAGTATCCTGACTGTAGGCGGCCTGGAACCTCACACTTACATGTAAATGCCACGTAGGGGGAATCAAAGGCACACATCTTGTTATTTCTTCACAGCTACTTAAGAGAGGCATGCTTGTGCCTTTGTTCAGTCCCTGTATATAAGAGATGCATGCACTGTAAGAATGTCAGATGTGTTAGTCTGTCCTAGTATTAACACAAATAACAATTTCAATACCACTATTTTATTTCTTTTATAGCGCTACGCAACCCAATGCAGGGTGTCAGAGCTCTTTATGTAACATACACTTTAAACATTGACACTAAATCATGTACATGTGTAAATCAATGTACAAGATGAGTTACATGAGACGGGGTTACAAGGTGTAGGAGTCACATGTCCTTCATAGCTCATTGTGCTATATTACACGGATTACAATTTATGAACTGCAAGTAACAACAGGATCTCTGGGTTAAAAGCAGTAACCCACTTTACTATCTACATAAAATAAAAATTTGCCATCTGCATGTTACGTGATGTGCTTTGCAGGAGACAGATTAACCTTATATTACTTTGATTCAAATCTGGGACTTCAAAAAACACGGATCTCTCCAACAAATACGTTAAACTCCAGAGTTATCTCACCATTATTACTATTCCCTGAGATTTACTGGGCACCTTTACTGCAGATGCCTTAACCCAATCAAATATTTTAAAATGTAGACTTTGCAACCAATTAAGCATAACAGATCTACTGCCATACTTCTACTTCTTGCCAATTTCTTCGTGGCAGGGTTTAAAAAAATAAATGTATTAGTTGAGGCCCAGATTTTGCGCCGGGATTGCGCCACTTTTTTGGCACAACCCCAACGCCAAATCTCATTTGTTAAATCTCATAATGCGCTTAAATGTACTCATGATATACCTGATAAACATATGTGTGAGATCTTAATATCTGATGTCACTTCTTGTGATGTCACTTCCTGTGATGTCACGTGCAATGCCACGTGTCGTGACATCATGCACTGTGATGCACGCGTCATGATTTCACTTGGATACTGCCTAACCTGGTTAGTCCCCCCACTTCTTTTTTTAGGACTTGTGCCCTGGACATAGTTTTGACACAGGAGCGGTAGAACATGAGCCTGCCCAAGCTCCCGAACTGCTTTATTCTTACTGTGTAAAATGGTCTGATCCTCACTTATTAATGAAGGATTTAATAAAGTGAAATGGGGAGGAAGTAGCTTTGTTATAAGCGCTAGCAAGCACTGAAATTTTCTTCCAACTAATATTAGGGCTGCACCCTCTCTGCTTGCTTTTAGAAAGCTCCTGAAAACCTGGCTCAAGTTGTGCTAGTGCCAAGACATCCCAGGGTATACAGGCACTTTATACATTTTATAACACAACATAACATAACATAACGAGGACATTTCAAGAGTCAGGACTAAGAGTCCAAGATTCACTCTGAGGAGTAACATGTGCTTCTTCATTTAACAAAAGGCTGTTAAATTCACATATGCATTGAGTCTTGTTACATATTTGTATAGTGCTTTATGCCCGAGTATGGTTGCTTCAAAGCACTGTGTAAAAAGAACAGAAAAGATTTTTAAAAAAGACTGACCAGGAGCAGGGCAGGACTGGCTACTGGGCTTTCCTTCATAAACAATGCAAAACAAATGTTTTAAAAAGTACGCTTTAAAGCTATTTGTTTCGCATTGTTCATTTAGAAGCGCCTGCTGCTCCCCAGCAACAAAATCGGCCCCTCTGCAGTGAACCTGGGCCCCACCCTGCCACCCCAGCAAAAACGCCCGGTAGCCAGTCCGGCCCTGACCAGGAGAGCGCAAAAGGATGTAGTAGGTATGGTCCATTACTTTGCTTTTTAATTTGTGCAGATTGTGCGTTGTAAACATGAAGCCTTTATTTGTTGGTTTTGTACTCCTTTTAGCGATAATACTTCCCATCCTCACTTTGTGCTAATTTGTTGATGGTTGTTTTACTTGTAACTACCAATGGCTACAAGAAGCCACCCAAATCTGCAGTTCATTTCACTGAGAAAGTGCCTTATCGACGCCGAAGCCTTTTCAATCCCTTCCTGATTTGACGTCACCACCCAGACACCACTTCAGTGTGCTCTAATGCCAAGGTTGATAGTCTCTGCCTCGCATTGATTTTTAAATTGTGTGTGTTGCAGTTTGAATGCGTTCTGCTGATTTGTTTTGAGAGCCTTGCCTCGATCGTGTCAAGCAAACCCGCACTGCATACAATGACAGGCGATGTCCGGCTTCCGGTGTTAAATGACTAACAAGCCGTAGAGGGAGATGATATCATTCACGTTACATAGGCCTCACTCCTCTGTAGTAAAAACAAGCTGCTTGCTCTCTTCGAGGCCATTGTAAGACTGGGTGATTGTTTTATTATAATAGCTTGATAAAAACAGCGCTTCTGTATGTATGCATGTATGTCTATAGCTCGAATCTAGCGACAAGGCAGCGGAGCACTGCACAGGGTCAAAGACTGGCATAAAGTCAATGAGTGATAGTAGAGGTAGCTGGGTGGTGGACGGATAATGCCCTCTGATATAGTGTTCTTTAAAGAGGTGAGCCTTTAAATCTTTCCTAAATGTGAGCAGCTTTGGGGCAGTGCTAACGGATTCGGGACTGGTGTTCGAGATCCTGAGTGCACAGATGGAAAAGGGCTGCTGCCTTGTTTTTTTCTCTGTTACACTTCTTATTCTGCTGTCTGATGGGTCCTGGCAGTGAGTGTGCCAAGAGCCAGCAGAGACGATGAGCTTGTATGCAGGATAAGCAGGGCACTGGTCCTGATGGCTTTGTAAATAATGCAGCTGGTTTTGAAGAAGGTCCAGGGCAGTATGGGGAGCCCATTGAGTTCCATCAGGATGGGGGTGGAGTGATCATATTTCTTCAGGTCTGGATGAGATATTCTGCTGTGTGCAGGATGCTCTTAAAGGGTGCCAGTGTGTACTCTGGGAGGCTATGGTGAAGGGCGTTATCACAATACCAATGCAAGAATATGAGGACTTGAACCGCAATTCTGAAGTTGCTTTCTTTAGAATTTTTTTTACTTTTGTTAGAAGTGAGAGCTGGTACCAGGCCGTCTTTGTTTTTTGGCAATGTGTTCCTTGAGGGTGAGGTTGGTGTCCATGGTGAATCCAAGTGACTTGCCATTCAATGAATGTTGGGATTCAAAGCTGTCAAGGTTAGTTTCATTGAACCAGGTTTGTACTGTTTCCTGTCTGTTGCTCTTGGCAAATAACAGGATTCTGTCTTTGTTGGGTTTAGCTTCAGGTATGCACTGGAAATTCAGGTGTGAGTGATGTGCACACATGTTTATATAGCGCAAACTCGACCCGAAGGTATCAGAGCTCTTTACATGAGCACCAGTTACATTACACAAGGACACATTCATTTTTGGTAGGCGAGATTACGTGATTTGCCCAAAATTACAAGATGTTGAGCAGACGCTGAGACTTGAACCTGGTTCCCCAATTCCAAAGTTTCCAGCTCTGGTCATTATGCCACATCCTCTCCACAGTGTTTGAGACATTGGTTGTCTGACGCAGAGGACACTTAAAGTAGAGTTGTGTATGATAAGCATATTGGTCAATCTTAGTGCTGTTATCTGTGACAAGATCACTAAGTGGCTCCACCTAGAGGCTGAAAATGACAGGAGACAGTACGGAACCCTGCAGGACTCCGCAGGCGATGGGGATCTTTTGGGACCTGGAGGTGCCCATGTGAGAAAACTGGTGTTGGTTGGAAAGGTAATAGGAAAAACAGTGAAGGACGTTGCCAGTGAATCCCATTCAAGACTCTAATGTGCATGGAGGATGGTATGTTCAATTGTGACAAAGGCAGCAGAGAGGTCCAGCAATATCATGAGGCAGGGGTTCATCTTCATCTGTGGTCAAGAGGACATTGTCTAGGATTTGTAAAGAAGAGGTCTCCATGCTACAACTTGGTCGGAAGCCAGACAGGTAGTTGTGCAGGAGATGGTTAGCACTGATGAGATCTTGGAGTGGAACATAGACTGCTGTTTTAATTATCTTGCTGATGAATTGTAGATTAATGATGGGCTGGTAGTTGGTGAAGTATCAGGGTTTAGTGTAGGTTACTTTAGGAGTGGGAGGATCTGACCTTTCTTGAGAGCTTCTGGGAGGATGTCTTGATTGAGGGAGGCATTGACAATGGTGAGTAGTGGAGAGAGAGAATCTACAGACAAAGAGAGCGATCTTTGATAAAGGATGGGGGTTGACATCATCTTTATAAGAAGTAGCTTTGAGGCAGTTGAGTATCACTGTGAGATCTGCAAGAGATAGGGTTTTGAGCATTGTGAGATTAAACAGGAAGGGGTGAGATTAAGAGATAAAGCAGGCTTGCTTTTGTCGTCGTGCTTTTGATCTTCTGTATTTTTTCACTGAAGCAGAGGTTGATGGCATTGCAATTTTCTGTGGAGTGTTAAATAGGTGGGTCAAGCAGGTGGTTGATGCAGTGCTTGATTGTCGTGAAAAGCGTTCTGTTTCTGGTGGTGGCTTCATTGACAGTGTTGGTATAGTACTTTGATTTAGCCAATGTGATGAGCTGTCTACATGTTGCGCGGAGAGACCTCAGTATCATGAGGTCATTGGGAGATCTTCCATTGTCTTTTCTGTTTGCAGATGGTTTGTTTATTGTCAGTAAGTTCTTTGTAGCACCAAGGTGCTGAAGGCTTTGGTTTGCACTTGGTGTGTTTTAATTGGAGGGTGGGTGTTCAAATCGCTTTGCAAAAGTGTTGAAGATGTTTAGAAGGGTGTTGCCATCGGACTTGGAGTTGGTAAGGTGATAGATGAGTTCAAATACTAGGTTGCCTATGGAGAATCTTTGAAGGATCTGAAGGCTCGTCTTTCTATTGTGTGGATTTTGGTAGGTTGGTAGGACTCTGAGCAGGGAGATAGGGATTGCAAAGTGGTCAGTCCAGTCCAAGAGAGATAGGAATGGCAAAGTGTTCAGTCCAGTTCAAGATTATGGGTGTTTTGGATTCGATTGTTGGTAATGTTGTGAAGACAAGGTTGAGGATGTGACCTTTTGAGTTTGTTGGGTTTGTTCCCTACTGTAATGCTTTGAGTATGTCGATGTGGTTGAACCTTTTGTTCCTGTGCAGATGGTTGATGGGGAATACCATGTACTCCTTTATCCTATTAAACAAATACTGCATTGTTTGTGTCCTCTTGTAGAATTTTGTTTAGAGTTCTAGGAGTATAATCTTCGGCTGAGAAACATACAATGCACCTTCATTTTTTGGGCTTTTAGTGAACATAAAGGGTGCAAGATGGAATGCAGTCAGTCATGATATTCACCACTAGGCCAGAGAGCTCCACCATTGGCCTCTGGCACGTACTTGGATATAATAGAACATACATAAAATCATAGACACTGACAACAGACAGGCCCCTTCCAGTTTGCCTAGTCTGTGGCTGAACTTGTAAAATATCCAATGCTCCATGCCTGTTGAGTGTGTTGTGTTGAGAAGGGTAAAATCTTTCCCTTTTTGTACTGTTATCCAGATTGCCAGTCTACAGGTAAATCATAACCTTCCAAATGTTCTCTAAGTAGATTGGTTGTTATCTGCCTTGCCTAGAATTTTAGTCAGGAAACGTGCTCAGTATTGGCAAATAATAGTCCTTCCAGTCGTGGCTTGTCCTTAAGGGTAGAGGGGCCCACCCCCTATCTTTCTGCAGATATAAAGAGTGTCTGTCAGGCTGAGCAAAGATCAGCCTGACCAAAACTCTAGGGCCAGGGCCTGTACATGTGTTAAATTTTCGGGTGCCTGCCTGCCTAAGCTGAACTTTGCCAGGCTGAGAATTTCATAGCCCTGTGAGCAAGACCTCCTCAGCCCTGCAAAGCACCTCAAGGTCTTCCCCTTCATGATAAGGGGGTGCGTCACAGATAGCCTCGTACCTGGCCGCTTCACTTTTTACCTGTAAGTGCCCAGAGCTGAGTGTCAATCAGTGGCACCACATCACAGAGTGGGGTGGTGTCAGCAACTCTCAATGAACCCATCCCACTCTGTGGCTAGTAAGAAACTGCTGCCTCTTCTCATTGGCTGTGGAAAGCCAGTGAGAGGAGGTTGCAGTCCCAACCCTCCAGGAACCTCGAAGGCTTCCCTCCTGCCACCCGAGCTCACTGCTGCAGCCCGGTACTTTTTTTAATGTTTACTGCTGCATGTGTGTGTGAGTGTGCATGTAATGAGTGAGTGTGAGTATGTATATGTGTGCATGTGTGGACGACACATGCTGCTCAAGTTACTGGCTCCCACTGAGTCTTTCTCTGGTCCAAGGATGATTCTTTTGATAGTTGGCATTATTGAGGATTGTTATCGACTCTCAGGGTGGAGGCTTGTAAGTGTAGAAACGGTAATGATGGTAGTGGTTGTGTTGGCCAGTCAACATGCAGGTCTTTTTATGATTCTTGAGAACAATGGTTTCCGGGGCAATAAGTGACATTATGTTGGAATTCATGTCAAGAATTTGACGAAATGAAATACGATAATACATACTTAGCCCACATGTGTTAGACGGCTGCATGAGTATATTATTGGTGGCATGTTTATCTTGAGCCAAAAATCTTGCCGGGTCACAAATCTCAGGACCAAAACACTTTGGAAATGGAAATCTCTGAGATAAGTATGCATATTCCTATTCGTTTAAGTGTGTAATTTAGGGTTATGTTTAGAGTTTGGTTTAGGGTAACAGTAAAGAAGAAAATAGGGCTAGGGTTAGAGGTATTTAATATGTTAGGATTAGAGTGAAGGAAAGGCTTAGGGTTAGTGTAAAGATTAGGTTTAGGTAGTAAGTAAGGAGTAAAATTAGGGTCAGTTTTACAGTTAAATTTAGAAATACGCTAAAGATTACTGATAACATTTTTGGATTAGGGTAAATGTTACGGATAGGATAAGTGTTAGTGGCCAAAAAAGAGGAAATATAAAATCCAGGATTCTTTTCAGCCATCCCCAAATAAAAAAATCCAACATTATAGTAAAAATAAAGTTGGGATAAGTCATGTAAAGAGTAATCTCAGAGTGATTAATAGACCTGAAAAAGTAACATGCCCTTTGGAAACTGTGGTTTAACTTTTGTTGCTAGATCGTTATGTGCAGTACTAGAGATATGTTACGGAAATTGTCTTTTTCTGAGAAGAAACACCGAATGTTAGTGGATCTTTTAGTGGAGCTTTTGTGAGCTGATTGCGTGGAATCGTTGTTTTTCTTATTTTTAGACATAAGTCATCATCATCATTTTATCATTTTCCTTTATTTCGGCTCAATTGAACCATAAAAGGTACAAGATAAAACATTTTTTTAAATGAGTTAAAAACGAAAAAATATTACAAAGAGGAAATACATATGTCATTAAGATGCAGTTCCATTCAGTGATCAATGCAATTCTTTTTAAAGTGCAAAATCCAGTAAAATTGGTAAAAACAAATACTCAGTCCCCAAAAGAATGGCAACCTATGTGATCTAAATAAGACCAATTGTATGTATAAAAATGAAACAACAACTTGACAAAAAAAGAGCCAAAGCTCATGATCTAAAAGGACTACTCAATTTACATAGAGTAGTAAATGTGCAAAAAATAGCCTTTGCATCTTATTTTAGTGCATTCATCTTAATGTGCCATGTTGAAGACAAGTAGCTCGCAATTGAAAAAATAATACAATCTCTAGTGTTTGTTTAGCATATTCTTAAAGCGGTGTGGCGATCACTGAGGGTAAGGAGTTGACATAGAGGAATAATCTAATGTGAGCGATGTTTTGCATAAGCCTTACAAAAAAATAGACAATGTTCATCGTTTTCCACTGCCTGGCAGCCCATAGGACATGTGGTGGAAGTAATTTATTTTTTATTCCAAGAACAGGTAAGGAAAGCCAGTGGGAGAATCCCCAATCTGAACTTTATGAAAAGGGCTTGTGCAACTGGATTGATAAAAAAGTTCATAAATGGCTCAAAATCTGGTGCACATTTGAACGACAGATAGGAATCTACAAGACTACCCAAGGAAACAGACGATATTTTGGCTCCTAGAACGAAGTTTCAATAACTCATTTTTAGTTTCTCACGAGCATCTCGACGTAAAACAGTAGAATCTTGCCAAAAATGATTCAAGCCCAGCTTTAATAGCCACTGTTTATATGTAATAGCCAGGGAATTTTACTAACTGATTGACCATCTAATAGAGCCCTGACATAATCCCTATAGGGACCCAAATCCTCAGTTGTCCAAAGCCTATTGGATGGGTCTCAGAGCAGCAATGTCAGAAATTGATCTAAGATTCAAATCAAAACTTATTGGAAGAGTGGGGGAACTAGTGGGGAGTTTCAAAAGAGACTTTGCAAAAGCATTTCCAGCCTTTTTGCGAGCGCCATGGTTGCAGTGACCCGACAAGTCTGCCCCGTGCAAGGATGCCCCACAGGCTTGAATCTTGTATATCTCAATGGGGGTTGAGATGGCAAAATCAGATGCCCTATTAGCAAGTCTTATGATGGACCCTGCTCTTTGCTTTAACCCCTTCGATGCTCATGACAAGCTCAGCTCGTCATGCTGCGCGGTCGGCGTGTGCGCATGACGAGCTGAGCTCGTCACGACCACGCCCGCGATCGGAATGTCCAGCACCTGGGCGGAATTCCGATCGCGGCGAAGGTGTTAAAGACAGTACACTTTTCTCTATCTGGGGCAGCGATCTGTGGAAGTCATTCAATCTCACACCTGAATAATCAAATTCATTAATCCTGCCCAACAACTCACCCTCTAAGACTACCTTACCCTTGGGTGTTTTGCGGGCACTAAATACCATATATTTTGATTTATTACTATTAATTTCTAAACTGTGCTCCTTACTAAAAAACCTGAACTGAATTTTTCCAAGAGAATAGATAGTCCCCTTGCAGTTTTAGAGATCTACAGGGTATTTTGTGTCCCGCTATTTTGGGTGAGTCATTTTCTCAGTCTGAAAGGTAGGGGATGCATCCATTTATATATAAGAGGAAGAGCGTAGAGGCCAAAACGCAGCCTTGTCTGACACCTCTCCTAATGGGAATATCCTCTGGCAATTCCCCTGCTGGACCCCACCTAACCCTTGCAAAATTCTCTGCATAGAAGGCCTATATTAAAGACAATAACCCCAAAGAGACCCCAGCCCTTTCCAAGACCTCCCAAAGTTTTGCCCTTGGGGCAAGATCAAACGCGGTGTGGGGGTCCACAAAGGCAACGTATAGCGATCCCCGATCAATGTCTACAGTCTTGCATTTAATGGACAGAAAACATGTAATCTGACCAACTGTACTAATATTGGATCTGAATACCGCCTGAAGATGTGATAACTAGGCCTGGGTGGAGCTCGCAGAGTTTCACTCCATGGAATTCCGCAGAGTTGCCCAAAAACTATGCCAAATTCAGCAGAGTTCCGTGAGTGGGCGGAGTATTGCTCTGCCACCCCTAATGAAGTCCCCTTGGGGTGGCTTGACGCCGCTGCTCACATCGGCGGACCTCGGAGCTCCTCCGTGGCCTCCCTCTGTAAAAATATATCCTGACGTGCAGCGGGGGTCCCTGGGGGCTCACAGCCTGTCGGAATGCCTGCTGCCCCTGGAGACGATTCGGAGGCGCCCAGGAGCTGCTAGTGCGGTGTTCAAACGCACTTTAGTGCCCTGCTCGATCCCGGCGGTGACGACCTAAGATGGCGGCCGCGGCTTAACAGAGAGGATTTTGCCGGCGGCCACGACCGGAGAGCTGTGCATTGCGGCTGGAGGGCGGAAAGAGGGCTCAGGAGCTGCCCAGGTGCCGGAGGTACACGGAGGCGCTGGGATCCAGGCAGCGGCTGATGCGGGAAAGCGCCAAACTTGATGTGGTGCCCCGGCCCTAAAATGGCGGCTCTGTATGCCAGGGGCGAGAACCGGTGAGTGAGCGAGTGGAAGCGGCACTGGTGGCCATTGTCCCTGAAGCGGGGAGCTGCTGATTGAAGGGCCCTCCTTGTGCTGGAAGCGGATGAGCGATGGGAGGGATGAGACCGGCGCCGGTGGGGGTGCGCTGAATCCGGGCCCGACTGGCCTCCCAGAGGCCTAGGAGTGATTGGGAGCAGGAAGCGGCGGGGCGCCTGTGGACTGGTGGCGGGACGTGGAGAAGCGTCTGAAGTGGCACCGGACCTCCGGTGGTGACGTTCACCCCGCTTGTGCCTGACCCTCAGATAGCGGCGCTGAGCGCGAAAGGGAAGCGCGCAGCCCTGCGGACCTTGGAAGTGGCTGAGAGAGGCCTTGTTGTTACTGAGAGGGTGCTCCTCAGTTTGTCGCCGGTGGAGGTCCATCGCGGCACCGGAGTACGCCGGGTGCAGGTGACGAGGACGCGACTAGCATTGCTGCCCATAGCCCCAGAAAGGGACGAGGGCTGAGTGGCGTCCTGTGCCCGGCGTGGGGTGCGCTGTGCGAGAGAGGAAGGTGCGGAGCCCCATGAACATTGTAAGAGGCTGGAGGGGGGGTTTGCCCTGATTGAAGCGGCGCTCTGCGCTATGAGGCTGGCTGGATCCCCTAGCTGCGACAGGCACAATACGAGGGCACACGAATGAGTCGCTGAAATCACTGCGATCCTTGCCCCCGGCTGGTGGAGGCCCCGAGAAGAGTCTAGGTGGTGACTTGTGGACCTCGGCTTGACTGGGAAGTGTGGAGAAGCGGAGGGATGCCCTGATGACGCAGGCGGCCTTGCTGGCCTTTGGACCCTTGACTGACACCGGGTGCTGAGGGCTTGGTGTGTTGTACATTCTGCACCGGTTGGCCCACACACAGCCTGAATCCCACGATCCCTTACCGCAGTGGAGGTCAACGAGAACGCCGGCGGACCGGAGCTAAACATGACCGCCGGGAGAGACAGAACAGGGTACTGAATGGGGGGCCAGATTGCACGTGCGGTGGCTGAGGTTGTTTGCTGCCTCCGGCTGCTGTGTTGCAATGGGCCGCACATCCAGACAAAAAGGGTTTGAGGTCCTGCGATTAGATGAACCGGATCGCCACACGGATGAGGAGGATGGTGCAGTGGGGAGTCGTGAGGAGAGAACGCTGGGAGACCCCACTTTGGCTGACATCATGAAGGCCATCACCTCCTCCAGAACAGCCTTAGAGGCAAAAATTGATGCCATTGGAAATGATCTCACTCTATTAAAAGACGATCACCGCAAGCTCAAAGAGCGGATGGTTACTAATGAGAACGTTGTAAAGGACATCCCGGACAAAGTTAACACCCTGCAGCAGGCCTTGAGCGCAATGGAGGCTAGAGTTAAAGTGCTGGAGGTGAGGGCTGAAGACAGCGAAGGCCGCTCACGAAGGAACAACCTTCGTATAGTGGGGGTTTCGGAGCGGGAGGAGGGGGTTGACGCCGTCCAGTTCCTGGAATCCTGGCTCCGAACGGAGGTGGCCCCGGAGGGCCTCTCCTCCTTTTATGCCCTGGAGCGCGCTCACAGGGTCCCGGCCAGACTGCCGAAACCTGGAGCTCCCCCGCGCCCGTTTGTGTTGCGGTTACTACACTACCGAGATCGAGATCATCTACTGCAACAGGCCCGAGAGAAGCAATCTCTCCAGATTGGGAACAGCAAGGTAATGATTTTTCCCGATTATACTAGGGAGGTACAGCGGCAGAGATCTTCCTTTCTGGCAGTTAAACGGAAACTTAGACAATTGCACCTCCCCTACGCCATGCTGTTCCCGGCTCGGCTCCGGGTGTCTGCAGATGGGGAGACACGGTTCTTCCTTGCTCCACAAGATGCCTGGGACTGGCTAGACACGCGCGGCGATGGTGGACCACGATTTCCAACCCTGGAATCGCCCCGGCGGCGGCTGTTCCCTGCTTTGCCTCCGCGAAGATCCCCGTCGCCTGCGGATCGAAATCAGGAGCGCTCCAGGGCAGTTCGAGCAGTAGCAGAGATTAGTCGGGGCTCGGTGAGCCCAGCCAGTAATACTACAGATCCGGAGGTGGAGAGATCTGGAAGTTCAGGGACGAGTAGTGTCCCGGGGACCTTGGACGTAGACCTCCCAGATGTCACCCCGCAGACGGCCGATGGCATGTTTGGCTGAGCGCACCACAAGTATTACGTTAAAGGGGTTGATTGTGATTGCGGTTGTCTGCAGAGGGGAGGATTTTACTGGATGTATGGGCTTGAAGCTGGCAGATGCAGTAGCCATATATAGGGGGCCCCCATCCGTTGTATGGACGTGCGAGGGAGGGCCGGGAGGGCTCTGAACCTAGCAAGGTTGGATTGCGATCTGCCACTCCCATGATTTGCTGTTTGAGTGCTTTTGTTTGGATGGGGACTTGTTTGTGTGCGCCTGTCCTGGGGTGTGGGAGTTGGGGTTTGTTTTTTATCGGGGGATTTTGGGTTGAGTTCTGGGGCAGGCATGTCGCTGGGGGAACACTACACCGGAGAGGTCTAGAGATTACTTTATGGGTTCCACCGAAGGTTTTAAATGTATGACTTGGAATGTTAGGGGGATGCACACTATGACCCGCCAACACAAAATCCATGCCTATCTCACTCGAAGGGGGGTACAAATTGCATTATTACAGGAGACCCATCTCACGCGTCAGGAGGGGGCAGCGTTACAATGCCGTTGGAGAGGACAGGTGTTTCATACCACGTACTCTGCCTTTGCCCGGGGGATGTTGATCTGGGTGCGGGCGGGGATCCCCTTTCAGTGTGTTAGGCAAATCATAGACCCGGAGGGCAGATACGTGGTGGTGATGGGGCGCTTAGATGGCCGTGACATTACTATAGGGAGTATCTATGCCCCCAACATTGATCAACCTGCATTCCTGGCCCAGCTTTCGCGGACATTGGCGCAGGCCCTGACTGGACCGGTCCTCCTGGGGGGGGACTTCAATAGTATAACGGACGTCCTCTTTGACAGATCACACCCGCCGCTTCCTGACGCCCCCACCCATAGAGTTGCGGAAGCCCGCAGACATTGGCAGCGACAGTGGGGATTGACGGACACCTGGAGGACCCACCACCCGACGCAAAGAGATTATTCTTACTTCTCGGCCCTTCACGAGCTGCATGTTAGACTGGACGCTATCCTCTGCTCCCCGGATGTACATGGGGGGATTACCTCTAGTGAATACCTATCCAGGACGATATCTGATCATAACCCGTTGCTAATAGCCCTGAACTGGATGAGGATTAGACCCACGATACCCAGCTGGTGTCTTCGGCCGGAGTCCTTGGAGGACCCGGTCTTTAAGGCGTCCATAGGCAACGCCATAGAGGAATATTTCGCGACTAATACCGGCACCGCCACCAGCCCCCATGTTGAATGGGATGCTTTCAAAGTTGTCATAAGGGGCCGTTGCATTAGTGAAGTGGTGGGCGTTCGTAAAGTGCTTCTAACTGATGTGCGGGAAGCGGAGGAGCGGCTCCGGGAGGTGGAAAAGGATAGACCAGGGAGGGCTGACAAACAGGAAGAGCTCTTGGAGGCTAAGGAAGAGCTTGCGACGCAGGTGGAGAGGTTGCGATGTTTTGATCGTAGGGCCTATGAGACTAGGGCGCACGCGGAGCGGGATAAATCTGGGGCCTTACTGGCCTGGCTAGCTAACCCAGCGCGCAGGGGGACACCGATCCTGGAATTACAAGGGAGGGATGGCACGACCTATTATGGGCAGCAGGACATCAACACACAGTTCCTGAACTATTATACTACATTATACCGGAGCCAGCTAGATCCGCTAGTTCTGCCGGATGAGGGATTCTTGGAGGACATTGAACTCCCACAGATTGATGCGGCGGCGGCGACAACATTAGGCCGAGACGTAGACCTTGGGGAGATCAGGGAAGCCATCAAGCATATGGCCAGAAATAAAACCCCGGGCACTGATGGGCTCCCGGTTGAGTTCTATGCCACGTATGTGGAGGTACTGGCCCCTCGATTACTGACCCTGTATAATAGCTCACGGCGAGCTGGGTGCTTGCCTGTCTCTACACGGGAAGCAGTGATAGTGCCGCTCCTAAAGCCGGATAAGCCTCCATGGGACCATACTGCATATCGCCCTCTTGCCATGCTCAACCTCGACTACAAAATATTGAGTCGCATCTTAGCCAGTCGCTTGATGGTTCACATGACGGCGCTTGTGCACATTGATCAAGCAGGTTTTATTCCGACGCGGAACACGGCTATGAATATACGGCGCCTGATTCGAATATTGGACGACTCCACTCCTGCGGGCGACGAGGCGTGCATTCTGTCGATAGACATAGAGAAGGCCTTTGACAGTTTGGAATGGCCCTACCTTTTTAGAGTCCTACGGGCCTTTGGCCTGGGAGAGGGGTTTGTGGCTTGGACGGCGATCCTATATCAAAACTCTACTGCCAGGGTGCGTACGGGGGGCGTGATATCGGCGGCCTGCAGCGTGGCCCGGGGGATGAGGCAGGGATGCCCGCTGTCTCCCCTCCTGTTTGCGCTGGCGGTGGAGCCACTGGCTGTGCATGCGCGCTCGGGAGGGTACTATCGGGGGTTGATTCAGAGGGGTCAACCCCAATTTATAGCATTATATGCTGACGACCTCCTGATGTTTCTTGCCAACTCGGAGGCGGACTTGCGGGGCGCCAGGAACCTGCTCTCCCGGTTGGAGAGGGAAGCGGGGCTGCGGGTTAACTGGAACAAGACATGTCTATTTCCTGTCTTGAGTGGTAGGGCCTGCCCGCCAGATGTTCTGGATGTTAAATGGGAGAGTAGATGCTTCACCTACCTGGGGGTCCGCATCTATCATGAAGCTGCCGACCTCTTGGAGGGCAATGTCGCACGGGCAATTCGAACCACCAAGAGTAACTTTGAGTTCTGGGGGTCCCTGCCGCTCTTGGTGGCAGGACGGGTGGCTCTGTTAAAAATGGTCACGCTGCCGCGCTTGCTTTATTATTTCGGCTCCTTACCGCTCTGGATCCCGCGGAGATTTTTCACGCAACTCAATACCATGATTACGGGATTTTTGTGGGGTTCAGGGAGACGCAGGGTGGCGCTGTCTACCATGATGCGGCCTAGGCGAGAGGGGGGCTTTGCAGTGCTTGATTTTGAGGCCTACTACCATGCAGGGCAATTGCAGTGGTTCACGAGATGGATGGCTGGTAGGCTTCGAGCTGAAGGGGTCCGAGGCGGCACAGACCCGGAGCTGCGGCAACTCTCTCGGGTGTTATTGCGACTTCCTTTGGGTGAAAGAGAAGCTCCAGGGGACTTATGGGCGATGCGCCAGTGTTGGAACCGGGTTCACAGGAGAGCTGGGTGGGGACCCCCGTACGCGCCTGAGATTCCTCTGTCGGTTTGCAAGGCTCTTCCCCACGGAGGGGACTGGCAGGGGTTGAGGGCCTGGATGGAGGCGGGGATTAACCACGCTTGGGGACCTATATGAGGCTGACACCCTGCTACCCTTTAATGATTTGATAGAGAGGTATGATATCCCTAGAGGGGACTTCCTGTTACACGCGGCCCTGACGGCAGCTGTCCGTAAGCACTGGAAGGCGGGACTGGCGGAACCCCCGGTGTCCTTGCCGTGTCAATATGTGGTCTCAGCGGCTGGGACGTTTAAGGCGGTTACCTGCCTATACGGACGACTTACCCAGGAGGTGAGGCGCCCGTTGGAGAGCTTGCGGCTTAAGTGGGAGACAGATCTTGGGGTGCCCCTTGGGGAGAAGCCTTGGGATGCAATAGTGGAGAGGGCATGGAAAGGCTCCAGGAATGCACGCTTCCAACTCATCCACTTTTTTGTTCTCCACAGGGCATACCTCACGCCACATAAGATAAACGAATATTTTGGAACTCGGTCGGCATGCCCGCGGTGTAACCTCGACAATGCCGAATTTTTACACATGGTCTGGGATTGCCCGCTGCTGGGGGGGTATTGGGGGGAGGTGACGACTGCCCTGAGGGACGTGACAGACAGAGACACTCTGAAGACCCTGGGATATTGCTTGTTGCACTGGTTCCCCCATACTGCCCGAAATAAAGTTACTAGTAAATTTATTGACCTGGGTCTTGTGTTGGCCAAGCGGGAAATTACCAGCCATTGGAAGGGGAGGGGTGCCCCTAGTGCCCCAAGGTGGCGGAGGGAGTTCATTAAATGGGCAGACTATGACGGGATATTGAGGTTACAAATGGCCCAGAGACGAGACAACGATAAGATGCTGGAAGCAGCGAGAGCGTGGATAGCGCTGGTAGAACTGCTTAAGTGCCCCCTGGAGGATGATGCGCCTCCCCCTGAGTGAGTGACGCTGCTGGGATGACTGGTCGTGTGTCCCCACACTACCATAGGACCTGAGAGCCCACAGAAGGTCGGAATGTGGTGGCTCCCCTTTCTTGGATTGCTTCCTTAGACTTACTGTACTAACGATTTTACTGTCTAGTCACACTTTTGCTGGAACGCAGAGGATAGAGCGACATGCCTGAGAGGGTGGGGGTGGGGGGAGTTTTATCAGGGAGGGAGGGGGTGGGGGTGGGAGGGGTTTGTTTTCTGATCTTTTGTTTTTGTCCATAGTGATGATGCACAATACCACCGGGCTGAATTAAGGGGCCAGAGTACCTCGAATGGAGGGATGCGCTGACTGTCCTTGTGCGCTCACTCCACTGTGTAACATATACCAAGAACACATGAGTTATGGGTCACACCCGCTGTTAACTTGCGATTGACAATGGACACTCTTTACTCATGATCCCATGGACTAAGTGATGCTTATCTACCGTGCATGCCTGAATCCTAATGCACTATGTATGTTTTCGTTTGCTATACACTACTTGATAACTAAATAAAATTCGTTTACAAAAAAAAAATGAAGTCCCCTTGGCTGATGAGGGTCTTTGGGGGCCAAGAACCCCTATTGCTGTCACAAGTAAGTCTCCCACAGCGGGATTGCTGAGATGTTGCTGGAGGACCCGCCCCTTTTCTCAACCACTACGCAAAGGGGCCTCCTGGTGCACTACTGGTTGGGGGATGACGTCTTTTGAGGGTTGGTGGGGGCCAAGAACCCCTATTGTTGCCACAAGTAAGTTCCCTACAGCGGGATTGTTGAGACGTCGTCAGAGGCACAGCCCCCTTTCTCAACCACTGCAAAGGGGCCTCCTGGCGCACTACTGGTTGGGGGAGGAAGTCCTCTTGGCTGCTGAGGGTCATTGGGGGCAAAGAATCCCTGTTGTTGCCACAAGTAGGTCCTACACAGCGGGATTCAGAACCTATTGGTTCCCCAGCTCCAAGTGAGATGCAGGAATTGACGGTTTGGTAAGGCTACACCTGCGCCGATTTACCACAGCGCCCCCACTCTGCTGAACTCTAAATGAGGCCCCTAGATCCTAAAAGCCCGTCCCCCCCGTAATACCAACTCCCCCTCCATCCTTTAAGTAATATAGAGTTCATAACCTTCAATAATATTTATAAGCTACAGAGGAACACGGTTCACTCGGTCTACAAGTGATGTTATATTATGCTACAGCTTATTTAAAAAACACAGTAAGAGCACTGGGATGTTTTCTATCTTACTCTGAAGAATTGCAGGGAGACAGCAAGGGCAGAGCGTTTAAGGGCATACTACCCCATTCAGGCACACTCCTGGTGCTATTGCCTCTTGTTGTCCCATCTTTGCGGCTTGCTTTCCAAACGTTTGTGACTCTAGATTGATTGATTGACTGCATTTATACACTACCTTGGTTTGGTCTCCTGCATGAACTGCTTTTGTCACCGTCCTTGCCAAGGATTGTTTCATTAATCATTGATAGTTAGAGCTTTAGAAGACAAAGACACGGTGGCAGATAATGTCCATAGGGGCTGGATGTTTGAGATGCACTGTTGTGTTTCTGTTCTAACTGTAGACAAATATTTTAGGCATCGGTAGGAAATAAACCATCCCAGTGGAGTTGTTTAGAGTACTTCGCTGGTTGTATTCCTTGGTGCGAAGGGAGGATTGCAGTAGGTAATCCCGCATTGCATAGTTTTAGAGTAGCTCTGGATTCCCAGTGGATCACCAGCTGCCTGTCTACCCTTTGGTGAACGGCCGGCAGTGTGGGCTTCTCACTCCTCTTGGAGTGCAGTAGGGCTCAGCTGAGCAGCACCCACGGACGTAGGCCTTTGCAAGTGTCATACAAGCCCCCACTAGCACTGCTGAGAGTAAAACACTTCAGAGGTAGCTTCTATTCCTAACGGTGGTAAGTCCGTCTCTATCACTTAGGTAATCTGACGGAGGAGGCATATTGGCTCAGCTAGTTGTGAGGCTGTTACCACAGTACTTACTGTGGTAGTCCGGACGCTCAACAAGTCAGCACTCCTCCCCTCCACGCCACCCATTGCTTCCTATTCTGCCTCCTGCTCGTCATCACGAACCCTCCCAAATGCACGGAGGTCAAATACGGATGGCCGGGGCACAAATGGGACCATGAGATATTCCTAATATGATGCCTTTTGTTGTAGCCCACCAGCAGCCAGTAGAAACTATTATACTCCCAATATGGTACCCATATACCTGCGTTTGTGTGCTTCACTCTCCAAAGGTAGTAAGTTAAGCAGCCTGTCTTGCTTCAGAAGGTGGTAATAGATATAACAGATACAGTGTAACACAGTATGACACCCAATAAACTGAATGTCCACTTAGAGCTAAGTATTTAAATAAAACTAATAATGATTTAGTTCAGGGGTACTGGCAAACATTTCCCCAGGGGCCACAAAGTTTGGTCTCTGATGTGACCGAGGGCTGCATTGGTGTCAGCTGGGTGGCAGTCGGCGGGGAGTGAGGGGTGGGCTTGGTGGTAAGGTGGGTGTGGAGGAAGTGAAGCATATATAGTTAGTGTCTGGATTGCGCATTGTGAAACTACTAATTTGGGATTAATGCCGGCTTTGCCATTTAACCAAATTGTGTGATCCTAGGCAATTGTTATTTCACTTTACCTCCTTTTTCTTCATTATCACATATGAGGACCTCAAAATACATTACTTCAGAATGTGTGCTGTACAAAACCTTTTGTGTTTGATTTATTACACTATAATGTTATTCATGTATAATAGAAACCCAGGCCACCCAACTGACTTGACTCTTAGTTCACTATTGGCATTGTGGTCAGGGTGTGGGGGAAGAATAAATGTTTATAAATTAATGTTTGAAAACTATCACTTAAAAAATATTCCTCAATGCACTGATATAATCTTATGTACTAAGGTGAACAGGTTCTGCATGTTAATGAAATACACTTTTTGAATTCTGATCAGACTTAATGATACTTTTACACTTGTGCTGCACGATGTCTTTAAAAATTAAGGTGTTTCTAGAGTTGAGCGTTGCAGGACACCCTAGTTACTTTCTTTCTTTAACTCAAATAAACCTTTAGATAAATACTTGCCCGTTTTTTTTTAATGTTAGTGCTCAGTCAAGTAAATAGCAGCCAAGTGCTGCTGTTGGCCAGGGCGCCGCATGTACAGTTCAGGAGGGCCGCTTGCCAGGCTGTACTTTTATCACCACTGATTTAGTTACAAGTAGGGAATGTAGGACTGTCAAAATGAGGAACAGTGCTCAAGCCATAATGTCCTATCTCCTTCCGAGACTGAGTTACAAGCCTGGTTACATTGTAAAGCGCTACACACAAAATAAGGGTGTATGCATTGGCAGGAGCGGCCCGTGCAGGTAAGAGCGGTGGGGCAGTGGGCCCAGGTTGGGGGGAGATTCGACAGACGACCACGAGGTAAAATTAAATACCTGCACGGGCCACGGCTGTGCTTTGGACACCTATCCTATGAAGGAAGGTTTGGGTGCTAGTGTCTGTCTTTGGATAAACGTGGGTCCCAGTTGTCTTGCCATGGCTTTGTCTACAGTTCCCACTTAATGGAACTGAATCGAATGTTACAAAAATATACGTTTGCCCTTTTTACTACTTTTCATTGGCTCTGGGTATAGTGGTGGGGGTAGTTCAGTGAGTTTGAGCCCCAACAGCTAAGAATAAAATACCCAGTTACTTCTCAGACTAGTCTCCTAACACCCAGACTGGTGCAGAATGGTGCTGGAAATAGTGGAGCACCCATGGTGGCTCCCCTGGGGTTCTGAGTTCCAAGGGCGCAAATTATGGGAGTGGCTGGTGACAGTCATGATATCTGGGTGTTGGGAACATGCATCTGAAATCGGCCATCTACTGGACCTGCCAATTAATTACCAGTAGCAACTGGGGAACAAGCATTGAGTACTATAATCTGTTTGCATCTTTCAGCTACAATATTTTTGGAAATGTGAGAGGCAGCCGTTCGGTTACTGGCCCCTTCATAAGTGTAGGGGCACTCGAAACGAGACCCTAATGCTGGTGACATTGGCCCATATTATTTGCACACCAGGAGACAATACATTCACTTTGTGGTGTGCGCTCCAGCAAATGTCCACAACCGCTTCTTGAAGCCGTCGGGCTGAAACCTGACCAGACAGATTGGTGCAAATTTAATAATTCATGAGAAGTCTGGCTTTTCTAATTGTTGGTTAATAATTGATAACATTATCTTTAATCAACGGAATGGTGAAGAGAGGAGCATGCAGAACGGGTTTGCACCTTCACAGATGTTGGCACTGCATACGTCAGTCACTTTGTACGCTAGGCTATTTTGGTTGCGTGTCACATGTGGCAAAAAGGCAGACGTCAAAGGCCTAATATAATTAGAAAAATTGAATAGTGCGGTAATTATCCGCTGTCTTACATGCGTAACCCAGACAACCGCATATTGGTTTTTGTTTCATACTGATTTCAGATCCGACTTGGCCCACAGGAGCATACACATGCATATCTTCTAAATTCAAGACATGTAAACTGTAAGCGAACACGCTCCCTGGGATCTGGAGACGCATATAATGAATTGCCCCAGCAAAAGTAAGCAATTTAATTTAACTTCTGCAGACTCAGTCAAACGTATTGACTTGCTTCACACTTTTGCAGGAAGGATTTGACTAGATGGAAGAATTGTCCCCACAAAGGGGGCTAATTTAGAATAAAAGAATATATGTTCAGACAGCAATCTTATGCAGTGCTTAATTTGTAAAATATTAAGTGCCAGGGCTCTGACCTGGAGGCCACTGCAGCTTGCACCACCCATCGCCCTTGTCATCACTGCCAAAACAGCTACCAACCATCACTCTCGCATGTAAATGCAACAGCTCCGATTATTCCAGGTCCCCAAAGCTAAAGGAATGGCTGGGGAGGCCCGTATTAGCACTATTTTAATGTATATTGTATTTTATTTATTTTATTTTATTTATTTATTAATTAAACTTATAATGCGCAACAGCTACCCAAAAAGGGTTTCCCGGCGCAAACGCAGATACAGAGGCTGATGTCAAGGCAGAGGCAGCAGGCTAATGATTAAAAAGCCATGTCTTCAAGGATTTACGGAAATGAATGTAGTTAGTTTCGGTACGAAGAGTTAGGGGCATAGCATTCCAGAGTGAGGGGCCAAGATGTGAAAAAGACCTACCGCCCATCCTTGCTAGTTTGATTTTTGGGACAGAAAACCTCCCCTGCGTAGATGAGCGAAGGTCACGAAGAGGGACATAGGGATGAACCAGTGATTGAAGGTATTTGGGGGCCGTACCACTTTTGATTTTGAACATGTAGCTCAGGGCTTTGAACTTAACTCGGTTCTCCACCCTGAGCCAGTGCAAGTCACGGAGATGGCCGGAAACAGGAAGTTCTGGGGATCCGGCATAAGAGCCTAGCTGCAGAGTTTTGAACCAGTTGCAGCCTGCGTGTCACCTCTTTGTTAGAACCCAAGTACAAAACATTGCCGTAGTCAAGTCTTGAAGTAATCAAGGCATGAACAACAGTCCTCTGAGTGGGTTCTGGTAGCATCCAGATAACTTTTTAGCCACTTCAAGATAGTGAAACAGGTAGCAGCTACTTTAACAACTTGGTTATGCATACTTAGTGTATCATCCATGATTACACCCAAATTTCGAGCTTAGCGGACCGGTATAGGAAGAGCACCCATCTCGCAGGGCCAATGTTGAGGACCCCAAAGTTCCCTATTTTTCCCAAATATAAGAACCTCGGTTTTTCCTCCATTCAGTTTGAGGTAGTTAGATTGCATCCATGATGCAATATTCCTCAACCCCAGCTGAAGGAGAAGTCCCTGTCGTGCTCTTCATAGATAGAGAAAAAATAATTTGCGAGTCATCCGCATAGGAGAAAAGGGTCAGCCCAGATTTCTCTGCAATATCCGCCAGGGGTCTTACATATAAGTTAAAAAGTAGGGGGCTAAGGATAGAGCCCTGAGGTACCCCATGAGTTAGAGAGTGGATATCAGAGCTAGTTATAGGAGAAAAAACTTGGAAAGTGCGACCTGTGAGGAAGGAAGTGAGCCATTTCAGAGCCGGCCCACATAAGCCCAACAAACTTAGGGTTTTAATTAACACAGCATGGGACACCGTGTCAAAAGCTGCGCTCAGATCCAACAAAATGAGGGCCACGGTGTCTCCAGCATCAAGATGGTGGCGTAGTCTTTTCGCATTCCCAAACAACAGTTGTTCTGCTCATCTCTAAATTAGATGAGCAGCGCCACCATGTGGTAGACTGTTCTAAGGATGGTGCTGACAATTAGGTGCCGAGCACCGGAAACCAATTAAGTGCCGGTGCTGAGCACCGGCTCAAATTAAGCACTCTATGTATTCACCTGTCACACATTATTTATGCTTAAGCTTTTTTCTCAGAGGGTGTTCTTCTTGAGAAAATGTATTTCTCTCAAAATTGTATACAAGGGCGCCTTTTATTTTGGCTCTCCTGCCAGTATTTAAAAATCCTGCTCATGTTTAGGTGTCGCTTACCAGACAGCTCAAGCTGTCTGGTTGCAAAAGATCTATTGTGGGCTTACCAAAAACGTACAGTGTGCTTAGAATATACCCATTCCTTATCACTGGTTTAATTTATTGTCACACTTGCTTGCTTTTTATTCGACGGCTTTCCTCGTCCCATCTTGTGTTTGTTCTACTTAGGGGTCGATTCCGATTCCGTTTGTAAAGTGAACCGACCGACACGTCCCGGGATAAAGTACCGACCGACACGTCTCGCCGCCGTACGACCCGCGCAGTACGATGGAAAGCCTGTGAATACCAACCGACTCAGCCGAACATGAACCGGACGACCGAGCCGTACGGAAAAATGGCTTCTGGCCGGAAAAAGCCCTCGAGCAGTACCGTCCGACACGTACCCGGAACGGAGCCGAGCGACACGTACCCGTGACGTACGAGTTGCAAAGTACGATGCCAGACGCGGGAAACACGAACGACTCGCATGGAGCACAAGCCGCACGACCGACACGCACACGATACAAACACTCAAACCAACGGACTCCGCCCGCGACCGACTCGAACTCCCGCGAGCGAAACGAACGCCCACGACCGAGTCGAACGCCCATTGACCGAGTCGCACACGACATACACAACACAGCATAACAACAGCGTGAAAGGCTCGGAGAAGCCTGTACGACTCACCAGCAGCGTCCGGCACGGTCAGAAGAACATCTCGTACACACACACAAACAACAGCTGACCAAACACAAAAAAAGGACCAAACAAGCACTGACAACGGAAATATATAAAAAAATTATAATCAATTAAGAGAGACACACCCACAACTCAACATATTTAAAGGCCACCAATCACTCCCATGAGCCATTGCCATTTCCTGAGAACCTCCACACACACAACTCTGCTGACACACACCATTGCCATCTCACCAACAGCATTCACACACCCACACACCTCACTTGTACCCTCACACACACACACACCAATCACCACCACCACCACCCCACCACCACCCCAAACCCCACCCATCCACCCCACCCTCACCACCAACACCACCCCCCACTACCCCAAACCCCCCATCCACTCACCCCTCACCAACTACCACACACCCCCAACACCAGTACCCCAACCCCCCATCCACCACCCCTCACCACTACCACCACCAACCCCCCCACCCCCCAACACCACAACCACAACTCCCCATCCACCCCCTCACCACTACCACCACCACCACCACCACCCCCAACACCACAACCACAACTCCCCATCCACCCCCCTCACCACCACCACCAACCCACCACCCTCGACACCACCACCCCCACCACCATGCCCCCCAAGAAGAATCTAAAGTTCACAGATAGTGAGTTGACAGTGTTGGTAGATGAAATCATCACAGTAGAGCCACATTTGTTTGGAACATTGGTACAGAAGACCCCAATGTCCCAGAAGGCCAAGATGTGGGAGAGAATCGTCAACAAGGTGAACGCCCAAGCACCTTGTTTGCACACAAAGGACGACTGCCAGAACAGGTGGTATGACGTGCGCAGGAGGGTCAAGAAGCTGCTGGAGAAGGACCATCAGCTCAGCAAGCACACCGGCAGCGGCCCTCCTGCCAAACCCGTTTACTTCCGGTCCTGGGAGGAGAAGGTGCAGGCCATCTTACCACAGGAGAGCATACATGGTCTGACTGACATCCCAGAGCCTGGTGAGTACACAAATAAGAGACTCAAGATTGTGGGGCCATGTACACATGTCACCGTCAAGGGGACAGGCAAAACAACTTCCGTCAACAAAGCCACAGTAACACAAACAAAGTCATCCCTACAGCCATATGCCTGGCACAGCAACACAACACCTGCTATCTCATACCAACATTGAACTATGTCATCACGTGTACAAACCTAGCAAAAATCAGAGCAACTCAGTGCCACAAAACCCCAACAGACACTGCCACACAGTCTGCCACCACTGTCACACCACCTCACAGGGAACCTGACCCACAGGAAGGAAGCTCGGGGATGTTGGGGAAGTCGGTGTAGCCAAAAGCATGATGGGAGTTGTAGTCACAGCCAATAGTCCCCCTCACAAATGGACCAACAACACCACTTCTAACCATGCGCACCTCACAGGCAGTGGAAATGTACCCTCAAGATGGCTGACACTGGGTCCTGCTGTGGGGAGCACAAGGCCCTGATGGGCTATGTGCACATACCAAATGCAGGACCCTGATGCCTGACATCCTGAAAGTCAACTGCCACTCCCTGCAAGGGAAGCATACACAATAGTGGCCCATCTGGCCATGGAGGGAGAAACACTGCCAGCTCTGACCATGCCCACCACCATGTGCTGTCACACACCCCTCAACACAAACTCCACACAACTCACCTGGGAGAAGGCATTTACCCACACTTCATGCAAACAACACCCAAGACCCACCATACTGGCTACTGCTGTGTGACGTACAGGGACTGTTGCTACTTGTGTACAACCACCACTACACCACTGACTCACAACCTCAACATCAACCCCCACTCACCGACATTGAAGCATGTCTCTGTGTGAATTGCCTGGCCCCTGGGGGAGGAGGAGGTACTGCAATGACACTGAAAACCATTGAGGCAGCTGCAAATCACATCTTCCCAGCAAAAACTAACAGCAGCCCTGGGAACACACACTGCCAAACCAAAGAGCAGGGCAAGATGGCTGACACATGGATACAATGTATGAGTAGGCTGCTAGTCACACACACGCATCGACCAACCCAATCACAGTCACACTGCCAGCTATTGCAAATGTACCTTTGCACTCAACTTCCGGGGATGCAGTGTCCCAGGGACCCCCTCTGGCCTGGACGGGTAGGCGCGGATTGTAGTTGACAAGTGCAGAAATGCAGACATACCACAGAGATCCAAACACACAGCAACTCACAGACACAGCAGTGACAGGGGACACCTGACTGACTACAATGGACCCACCAACATCCCTCACACTGTAGCATGCTGACATACACTCAAACCCCCGTTGTCAGCCACATGATACGCAGACATTGTCCAGTATTGTAGGCATCATCCACACCACACAGCACTCACTGACATGGACACTGTGGACACAAGGACTAACATGGGCTGCACTGGAGCAGGCATGCAACTCACAGCTGAAGCAACCGAACACACACCTCTGGTCACGACTCTAGTAAAGAAAGACAGCCGCAGCGAACAGTCCATACCACCATGGAGGACATTGACATCACAAAGCATGTGTGCAACCACAAAACTCAGACACAACTCCATTAGCAACAGTGACACCATCACCTGTGTGAAATGGGATGTGGACTGGGGACACAGACAACACAGAAGAGAACATCAGGACAACCCGGGCATGCTGGACTGTGACCAGGTTGTGCAGACACACTAATGTGATGCACATTGACTGACACAAACTGCCATTACACATGCCCCAAACAGAGATCCCAAACTAGGTGCCTTTGCAAGGATGCCAGCGTCAAAGCACAAATGTTGACAGGAATGAAACACCTGTGTCAGGCATGTGTCAGCACCAGTGTAGGAATGGCACAGTACAGTCCAGCGTGCAATTAAGATGCCAGGCAGGCAGACAGCCAGACATGACAACCAAAGTGCCTCAGGGTGTCAGGTGAATGCACCACACTAATGGAAATCTCCGTCAGTGACAAAGTAGGATGATGCAATGGACAGGCATGCAACACCAACCACAGTGGCCAATGTCATGTGTATGAACCATTGATGTCCATGAATACATCACTAACATTGTGTCTTCCTTCCAAACACAGGGGCAGATGTGGACTCAACCACAGACGAGGAAGAGTCCCAGTCCCAGGCTCCGGTGGACCCACCTGGCTCCGGTGGCGCACAGTCTCACTGCTCGTCGGACGACACCCAAGCTGGCCCCTCCGGTCTCGGCCCTCATGCAGCCCCTCGGCAACATTCACCTGCCCCCTTGCAACCACCCCTGCAACTGCTGATACACCGCAAGCCACCCCTGCCAACACGGACAGACCTACCGAACCATCAGACGGCACAGGGTCACAGGGCACCAGGGCACCTGACAACAGCAACAACATCCAAGATCCCCCTGTGACACCTGTGCGGGACACCACAGGTGCTGGCCGTGTGGCGAGGGGTGGTGGGAGGGGTGGGAGGCCGAGCAGAGGCTCCACTGAGGGTGCGGGGCTGCAGGATGACACCCACCTGGAACGCATCATGGATGCGTACCAGGAGAGCACCGGAGGGTTCAGCCAGGTAGTGGGGATCCTCACGGACATCAAAGAACAGCAGGCTGCCCACCATGCCCGCTTGGACTCCCACATGTCCCGTGTTGAAACACACCTGTCAAATATGGAGTCCAAGTGGGATACCATGGAAGATATAGCAGTGGTGCACCGGGAAATGTTGACCTGCCTCCGCCAGATCAGCACCAACTTGAGCCCACCTCCCTGTGCGACGACTACATCTCGGGCAACAACATCTGCCACCGCCACAGAGAGTGAGGGGGTCTGGTGGAGGCCCCCGTGCACAGCAGCAGCCTGCAGGTGAGGCTCCCCCTGAGAAGAAGAAGAGGGGTCGTCCGGTGAGGAACAAGTGAGACGAAGATGCCCATGCACATCCCCCAGGAAACCAACACCTGTTCTGGACAGTGACCTTTGTGTGCAAACCGTTCACCTTGTTGTACGACATCGTACTCCCCCACATGACATGGAGGGTCTGAGTTGGAACAATGTGCTTAACGACTGTGGACTGTACTCTAGACATTTCATCTACCAACACTCCTAACTTGTTATCTGTGAACTTTGGATTCTAAAGCCAACTGACAACACTCCCAATCCTGAGCACCATCCCCACTTATGTGCCAATAAATTCACCTAAACACAAGACGTGACTCTGTGGTTATTGAGAGGTTGCCAGTGGCATGTACATCTGGATGTGCTGAAGAACACTGTGCATGCAAACCTGTACTGTGATGAGTACACTGTCATGTCAGTCAGGCCAATGTGCCACATATGTGGGAGACACACCACCAGGTCTACTTTACACATGCTCACCACGTCCAACCAATTCATTGCCAACATCAATGTTGACAAGCAAGCCTGTGGTATGCACAAACTACACACCCAACCTGAGTCAGTGGTGACAGGCCCACATGTGCAGTACGTCAATGTCAGTCTGATGTGTAGGCACAAGCAACACACATCAGAAGGTGCAGCACAGTTTATTGTCAGGCAATTGCCACATGTCCCTTATTACACACATGCAAACTAGCAACACCTGACAGTGGGCACACGGTCACCAAGTGGATAACTACGGAAGTCCTGGGGTGCCTGGCACATCACTCGTCGGGACACTAACGACTCCATCCTGGCAGTGGAGCATGGGCATCAGGGGTCTCTGTACACCAAACAACAGCCACAGTACCCTGTGAAGGACAGACAGAAACACAATTGTTAACACTGCATGACACCATACAACTGCAACACACATGGCAAACACAAATCACAGACTACACCACCCCAAAATACTAATCATCACACAACTGGTGGGGAGTACAGGTAAACTGGATGGACACATCACTGCAGGCATCCACACAAGTAGCACACAGCCACACGCAAGGTGCACCACACACACAAAACATGCACACACAACACATTTACAACACATCACTGTATACTCACATTCAGGAGAAGAAGTTGTTGATGAGCTGTGTGCGGACATCATCCGCAGCCTCATCATCGCTACTGGCATCCTGGCCCAGGCCAGGATCCTCCACAGGTGGCGGGTGTTGGTCATTGTCATCCTGGATGAGGGCCACCTCCCTTCGCACTGCCAGATTGTGCAGCATGCATGCTACGATGAGGATCCGGCACACCTTAGCAGGGGCATACGGGAGGGCACCTCCTGTCTTGTCTAAACACCTGAAGCGGCTCTTCAGGAGTCCAAATGTCCGCTCTATCACCCTCCTGGTACGACCATGTGCCTGGTTGTAGCGCATCTCGGCTGGTGTCACAGGGTTCCTCAGGGGTGTCAGCAACCATGGCATGTTGGGATATCCAGAGTCACCTACATACAGACACATGCACATTAGAGGAGTTGGAGAAAAACAGGTAGCAAACAATTGGCAGGCACACACAGTGAGGAAAAGTCAGTACACACCAACAAGCCAGGCTTGTAGATTCTGCATCCGTGACATCAGTCTAGGGACACGACTACTCCTCATCACATAGGCATCATGCGCAGACCCAGGGAAACGGGCACACACATGGGAGATTGTCATGTCCGCCAAACAAACCACCAGAGCATTGATGGAGTGGAAATGCTTGCGGTTCCTGTATGGCAGCTCATGTGCCTGTGGTGGCACCAAAGCCACATGTGTCCCGTCAATGGAGCCAATGACATTTGGCATCCTCCCCAGGGCATAGAAGTCACCCTTTATGTCTGCAAGTCGTTGGGGTGTGGGGAAATAGATGTACAGGTCCAGGAAATGTAACATGGCCTCCAACACATCCCGAAGCACCCGACTGAACATTGTCTGTGACATCCCTCCACCAGAAGACACAGTGTACTGGAAGGTACCCGTCGCAAAGAAATGAAGGGCTGCCATCACCTTCACCTTGGGGGTCAGTGCCGTCGGGTATGGCCGGCCAGGTTGCAGGTGTGGGCCCAACTGCCCTGCCAACTCCTCAATCACTGCCCTGGTGAAACGGTACTTTCTAATGGACTCACGTTCCACCATCGTTGCCAGGTCCGGGAATGGCCTAGGTACATTTGGGGCCCTGCAGTACAGACAGAAACAAAGAATGAAGGCACACCCTCCAGCAATGTCACAAAGCCACAGCAACACAGCCCATCATAAACAAACACATAACACAATGAGCTGAGGTGGTTGCCACAGGTTGCAGACACTAATGTCCCATACATGGCATCAACGCACATTGAAGCCCAAGATGTGCACATGACAGGGCCCCTGTTGTGCCATGACAAAGCAATGGGCCCTAGCACAGTACATCTGCCCTGTTGCCACCTACCACACAAAGCCCACAGTGACTAGTGAGGACAGATATTTTCTCCACATCACAGCTCCCTGACTGACAGTTACACAGGCATGATGTGACGTATCGTTGACATTACACACAACAAGCATGTTATCCACAGTCCATGTGCCCTGTCGCCACAAGAGGACATATGTAGGTGTCTGTGCCACCCCCACACAACAACACTGTGCATGTACAAACCAATGTGATGTGTGGATCAGCTCACATTGGATCACTGACAGATCACACCACATGCACACAGATAGTGTATGGACATCACAATGTCGACACTGGTTCACCCTGCTTTGAAGCTACTAACACTGATGAGACAGGGTACATGTGACACGACACACACGCACATCCTGGCTGGGACTGTGTCCATTGCCAATGTCCTGTACTGCATTGCTGCACCCCCTGTGGCAATGGGCACACCACACATGTATGTGTCCACCCACATCCGGGGCCAGCCTGGGAGTGCTTGTCAACAAGTGGCACACGACCAAACACATCCTGTGCCCCCAGACACACACATAAGAGGCAGCCATACATGACTGGGGACACACTGTGGCACAGGCAGTGGTGCCATTGGTGTGCCCCATAGTCCCTAGCTAGTGACAGAGGATGGCATATGTCAGGAATTGACAGCAAGGCTGACCGACACGTTCAATGTCCCCAAAACCAAAATAACTTGTTTGGACCGAGCCGTGCGCACGTCTGGGCCATACAATACAATGGCGACGGACGCGTGTGACGCGTCGGTCGTGTATGGACCAAGCCGTGCGCACGTCTGGGCCATACAATACAATGGCGACGGACGCGTGTGACGCGTCGGTCGTGTATGGACCGAGCCGTGCGCACGTCTGGGCCATACAATACAATGGCGACGGACGCGTGTGACGCGTCGGTCGTGTATGGACCGAGCCGTGCGCATGTCTGGGCCATACAATACAATGGCGACGGACGCGTGTGACGCGTCGGTCGTGTATGGACCGAGCCGTGCGCACGTCTGGGCCATACAATACAATGGCGACGGACGCGTGTGACGCGTCGGTCGTGTATGGACCGAGCCGCGCGCACGTCTTGCCCATTGAATCTGATGGAGACGGGTGTGTGTTGCCATTCAAAATCCACGTAGTACAGTCATTTGCCGGGCCCTGCACCCTCATTGGCCATGAGCTGTCATGGTGATGGACGCGGATTTGAACGAGGCGTGTGCAGGAAATTCAGTTGGAGTCGTACAACATTGTTGCAATTGCCAGTGTGTCATGGAGGTGATGTTTTAAATGATGCTGAAGGCGTGTACGAGTCGTGCTATCCCATGGATTGGCCAAATTCATAGGATGCAAGCTTTTTGGACCTATCCCTTTGTACCCCAGGGCAGACATGCCTCCACAGCACAGATATAAGGCTGCCTGGCCCCCAGAGAACCCACTTGCCTGCACCACATGCTACTGGAGCACATCAAGTTCATCACTGCTGCTGTCTCTGCTTCCTCTGGCTTCAATGATGGCACGTACTGTGGAGAGGGCCCCAGCCTTCAGTGAGGAGGAGAACCAGGCCCTGCTGGACGGGCTCCTGCCGCAGTACACCAAGCTCTATGGGAAACCAGGGGAGCAGGTGAGTGTGCTGTCCACTGATTTGCTAATTGTGCTACTGGTCTGACCAGCAGCAGCATTAGTGTGTACACCAGTGGCTTGGTTGCCCACTGACTACTGCTCTTGCCACAAATGGGGCACCCACATGTACTGCACAGTTGCAGTGCAGTGCAAGGTGTATTGTCACTAGGTTCCCTTCCCAGGCCATGTCTAAAAGTTGTGAGTGCTGGACACCGGTCCCTCAACCATAGTTGCACCACCTGTGTACCTCATTAGCCTTGCTGATGCCCACATGTGTGACTGCCTGTGTGTTGCACTAATATGTTGCCAGTGTAGTAATGTCCTCTGCACTTTGTCATCCTCACAGGTTGCTGCCCAGAAGAAGCATGAGATCTGGATGAGCATCGTCCGGGCGGTGAGATCCGTGGGGGTCTACAGGCGCAGGATCCGCAACTGCCAAAAGAGGTGGCAGGACCTTCGGGGCTGGACCCGGAGGATCGCACGGGTCCAGCTGAAGCTGTCGCCTCCACGCAGGAGGGGCGGACACCGGACCCTGACCCCCCACATGCTCCGGATCCTGGCGGTGGTCTTCCCGGACCTGGATGGGCAGCTGAAGGCCAGACAGCAGCAAGGAGGGGGTGAGTACATGACTGCACTGTGTGCTGTGTCTGACATGCTATGTGCCCCCTCTGGCCTGGTAACACCTCAACAGTACATTGTTCAGTTGATCCAGGACCCATGTCCCTCTCAGGTGACTTGCCCCCTTCTCATCTGTTTGCCAGGTGTTGCTTTTTCTGTCTGGGCATAGTGTCACGTGGAAACTGTGCCCTTACATGTGAAGGTGCATGGGATGTGGGCCAGCATTGCTTCAGGGGACTCAGTGTTGTGCTTCAAGGGTGGGACCATTGTACAGTACATGCCAGGGTCCTGGTATTTATCTGCATGTACTCCTGTCATGTGGCCAATTGACAGCTCGGGCTCACCACATGTGCCTGGGGCATTCGGCACACACCCATGCTGCTGGTTGGGTAAACTGTTGGGGCCTCTGGAGCATGTACCTCAAGTGTGTCACACATGCACAGCCACCTGCCTACTGTCCATGGCTATCACCTGTTCCACGTGGAGCAGGACAGTCATGGCTAGTCCAGGGCATGCTACAGTCTGTACTCCCACTCCCGTGTCTCGGTTGGCACTTTGTGCCAGGTGACCAGTTCCCTCAGGTGTCTGCCCCTGTGTCATTGTGCTGTGGCACCGTTGTCAGGCCCACTGATGTGTACATGGGTTTGGGGTCAGCATGCAATCTGAGATGTACCCATGTGAGACAATACCTCTGTGACATGTATGGATGTGATGACTTGACCGTGCACAATGGTGCCTGCAACTAGGTAGTTCCAGCAGCTGGGTGTCATTCACAGCAGAGTGCGAGTTGCTCAGCTTCAGAGTGCCCTGTCCCATGTCTCTCATGCATCCAATGGGTCTGGGGTGGGCACATCAGAATCCAGACGATGTTGTTACTGTGGATGGTCATGTGTAGTTGTCAGCTACAGAGTTTGCAGGCCCCATGTCCTGGGAATGTGACACAGTGGTGACAGTTGTTGTGGGGCTGCCCTGCCCCCTGTGATTGGAGACTGTGATGTATGATCTCACAGGCATGGCTGAGCCATGGGACTACACTACCTAGGGGTGATCCAGCAGGAGTGTGTCATGTGCAACATGCACTCCATTGTGCCAAGGTATGCAGGACTTGCGGGGATCAGGATGTCTGGTGCATGTACTCAGCCCCAGCCTCTCAGATGCAACACTGGCCATCCCTACGTCCAGGCAAATGTACAGGTCCATTGTCAGCAGATGTGATGTGTGCATGTTGACAGACCACTACGTATTTTCCGGTCTTGTCAAGTAATGGGTAGGTGGTGCATGTGTCTGCAGTGGGGTGTAGGGATCCTACATGCGCAAGACAGATGGGTGCAAGGGCAGGAGGGATGTGAATGCCATGCTCGACTCTCAGTCTAACCATTGGCCTATGCAAATCTGTGTGAGCACTCCTAGCAAAGTTCAACTGATTGATGCCCGCACTTGGCCACTGATGTGCTGTACTTTCTGTGGTGTGTGTGGTCAGTGCAGATGACTAATGTGTTTTCATTCTATTTTCCCTGTGCAGATACAGACACGGACACAGAGGGAGACCGCTCCACGGACCAGGGGGAGCCAGAGAGCCAGACTGGGTCGGAATTTGAGGCGTCGGAGGGACCCAGTGGCACGGAGGGCGAGGGGAGTGGGTCTGTGGGCTCCTCGGCAAACACCACCGCAGCTGAGGACCACAGCAGCAGTGACGAGGACTTCCTTGTTGAGGCGGGTGGCAGCAGCCACCATCCAACACCTGTTGAGGTTGTCCCCGCCCCCACCATCACTGCCCTCCCCATGGCTCCCACATCTAAGGTCCGTGGAGGCGCCCGTGTTCATGGGCATGTCTCCTTCCAGTCAGGCACCGCACCCCCTACCCCTGTGTCCCCTGCAGCCCTGAGTGAGGAGTCTGTCGACCTGCTGCGGCAGATCCATGTGGGGCAGTCATCCATGCTGCGTGTCTTCCATGTGCACACGGGTCTGTTGAACCAGCTGGTGTCGTACATGGAGGGCATGTCATCATCCATGTCTGCCCTACAGAGGACCAGTCAGGGCATGGCCTCCTCACTGACGGCTGCAGTGTCCCTCCTCCAGCAGTCCCTCCCCCTCCTGCCCCTGCCCCATCCCCTACTCCCAGCACCCTACCTGTCCAACTCACACACACACCTGCACCATCATTGCACACAACAGACCCAGGCACTACACACACACCCAAGCCAAAGTCTAAACATGCACGCACGCATACTCAGGGGACTGAACATACACTCACCGGGGATGGGTCAGACACACACACACACGCATCCACAGGCACTCCGCAGTCCTCCGATGCCTCACCCTCCACAGCCCCTTCCACGGCCCCTTCCACTACCTCAACTGCATCCCCAGCTGCAAAGAGGCTCTTCCTGGTCGACCTCGGACTCTTCCCCACTGATCCATCCACACCAGCACACAAGGGGAAGAGGGGGTCCGGCCACACAGAGGGGTGTCCCTCGCCCCCAGACACCCTCCCCAGGCGCAGGCAGGCTGAGACCCCACGCCGCAGGTCCCCCCGCACCCGGAAGAGCAAGACCCCACCACCGGCCCAACACTCCACCAGACAGTCTCCACCCGCCATCCCCCAGGCTCCCACTCCACAGGTCCCACCACCACACCCTGCCCCAGGTTCACCCACCCACCGCTACCGCATCCCCAAGATGCTCAGGCCTTCCCCCTGCCTCTTGCTCTTCCAGCACCCCACACCCCACTCAGCCTGTGTGTGGCACTGCTGTGGAGGGCGTGCCCTCCCCTCCGTCCTGCCCACATCACCGGATCCACTTCCTGCTCCCCTGGGGATGGGCACTGCAGTGGAGTCTCTGCCCTCCCGGTCTGACTTGGGCACTGCAGTGGGTTCCGTGTCCACTCCCTCTGACCTGCCCACTGCAGTTGTGCCGGCACCCACTGATCCTGACTTGTGCCCCCAGTTGTGCCGGCACCCACTGCTCCTGACTTGTGCCCCCCAGTCGTGCCGGCACCCACCCTGTCAGACTCCTCCGCTGCAGCTGCCGCTCCTGCACCCACCAGCCCTTCCCTGCCTGTTTCTGTAGACCCATGATCCTGTACCTGCGGTGCCTGGCTGGCCTCTATGTATGCCCCTCCCAGGGGTATGTCCCCTTCCGTTGGCAGTGCAGGCAAGCCAAATGTGGCATTTGGACACTTGACCCTGTTGGGTCTGTTTATGGACTGGCCATAGGCCTTCATGTTTTTCTTCTTGTTTTCCATTTCACAAATAACTCGGCTGAATAAAAGCTCCTTTTTGTTCACTAGTGGTTTTGCTTCAGATGTACATGATGTTGTTGATACTTGACATGCCCTTGCTCCAGTGATGGTGTATTCCATGGCTGGGAAATGTAGTGTCACTGTGCTGGAGACCATGTGGGCCATGGGGGGTATGTCCTGTTGGGGTGTGTATCCATGTCATCCTTTGCAGCAATCTGACGGGGTCATGATTATGGTCTTTGGAAATGTGTTATCTATCTTTTGTTAGCAATGTGTCATCAGTGTCTTACACACATGCACACCTGTTGGCCTTGGCATGGTTCAATTGGGCCATTTCACTGACTCTGTGGCCATCTCCAATGGACATGCAAGTGTATGCATCTATGTGGATGGACTCATCTGTGTCCTCAGTGCTACTTCATCTACATGTGTGTTGACTCTGTGCAGTTGACTCAGGGGACCCTCCCGTGCCCAGGCTGCTGTTACCAGGGCCACCAATGTGTGGTATATGTTAGCTGTGTGACAAAGTATACTGCTGACATGCTGGTGGCCTGCATGGACAACATATGGCACAGCTTTCCTTCCACAGGAGTGGAGTCCCCTCATGTCACTGTGCTGATGGGGGTTGAGACCCCATTTGCACAGTGCTCTACATATGCTGCATGTGTGATCCCCACACTTACCTTCATGTCACTGTGCTGATGGGGGTTGAGACCCCATTAGCACAGTGCTCTACATATGCTGCATGTGTGATCCCCACACTTACCTTCATGTCACTGTGCTGATGGGGTTTGAGACCCCATTGGCACAGTGCTCTACATATGGTGCTGTTTAGTACCACACAGTTACCTTTTGTACACTCAAGTGATGGGTGTTGAGGCCATTACTGCAGTGCTCATGTGAGGCTTGGCTTGTGTTAGCCACACTATGGTATTGCAGACACGTGTTGTGAGTTACATTGTGTGTACATGGTCATGTTCACTGTGGTGGGTATTGTACACAGACTACATGTTGTGGTCATGAGGTTGTTGTGGATATACTTTGGTTTGTAGTCCTTATGTTGGGGTATGGGGTATGTGTGACACATCACCCATCCTATGTGTGTGGGCATTGGTAGTGGTACTCACACAGTTCACTATTGGTGGTGGTGACAGGCAAGAGGCCCCCTATGGGTGGGGGTGTGAGTGGTGACAGGCAAGAGGCCCCCTATGGGTGGGGGTGTGAGTAGTCCCAGCCAAGAGGCCCACTATGGGTGGGGGTGTGAGTGGTGACAGGCAAGAGGCCCCCTATGGGTGGGGGTGTGAGTAGTCCCAGCCAAGAGGCCCACTATGGGTGGGGGTGTGAGTGGTGACAGGCAAGAGGCCCCCTATGGGTGGGGGTGTGAGTAGTCCCAGCCAAGAGGCCCACTATGGGTGGGGGTGTGAGTGGTGACAGGCAAGAGGCCCCCTATGGGTGGGGGTGTGAGTAGTCCAAGCCAAGAGGCCCACTATGGGTGGGGGTGAGAGTAGTCCCAGCCAAGAGGCCCCCTATGGGTGGGGGTGTGAGTGGTGACAGGCAAGAGGCCCCCTATGGGTGGGGGTGTGAGTAGTCCCAGCCAAGAGGCCCACTATGGGTGGGGGTGTGAGTGGTGACAGGCAAGAGGCCCCCTATGGGTGGGGGTGAGAGTAGTCCCAGCCAAGAGGCCCCCTATGGGTGGGGGTGTGAGTGGTGACAGGCAAGAGGCCCCCTATGGGTGGGGGTGTGAGTAGTCCCAGCCAAGAGGCCCACTATGGGTGTGGGTGAGAGTAGTCCCAGCCAAGAGGCCCCCTATGGGTGGGGGTGTGAGTGGTGACAGGCAAGAGGCCCCCTATGGGTGGGGGTGTGAGTAGTCCCAGCCAAGAGGCCCACTATGGGTGGGGGTGAGAGTAGTCCCAGCCAAGAGGCCCCCTATGGGTGGGGGTGTGAGTGGTGACAGGCAAGAGGCCCCCTATGGGTGGGGGTGTGAGTAGTCCCAGCCAAGAGGCCCACTATGGGTGGGGGTGTGAGTGGTGACAGGCAAGAGGCCCCCTATGGGTGGGGGTGATGGGCAAGGGGGGGCCTGGGTGTTTGTCACAGGTTTACTGGTACGTGTCGGCTGTTTGTTTGGGGGGTGTCTCTTACCGTCTCCGTCGTTGGCGTCTGTTCCGGATCAGTCCATGGATGTAGAGGATCAGTATGACCTGTGCGATGGGATTCATGTCGACACCGTCTCGTCTGCACTGGTCGTTGGTTCGTTTCGTCCCAGTTGTAGGCTTGTGCGTCTCGTGTCCGGGGATCGTGTTGTGGCGCGAATCGTTCCTTTCATGCAGCTTCTCCGGATGCTGTGACGTGCCGTACGTGTCGACTCGCTCGGCGCATAGGAAGTGCGCATCGTACTTGTCCGGCCGGAAACAGCTCTGACATAGCCCCCGTGCGAGTCGATTCTGCGTTTACGGGACCGGGTCGTAGGGAGAATTGAGTATTTATTTGGCGAGTTCGTGTCGGTCGAGTTTTCGGCACATGCACGCATCGTACTTGATCGGCAGGACTGACCGGCTCCCGGGACGAGTCGGTCGGGAGGTAAGCGTCCGGACGGCTCTTTTTGAGCTGTCCAACCCGAATCGGAATCGGCCCCTTAGTGTGCTGCTTTTACCCTCCTCCCCACCTGTCTTTAACTTTATTTTAAACACCTCTCCAGCCCCCCGCTGCTTCCCCTCACCCCCTCCGCCACTGCTCCCCCCTTCCATGCAGGCATTACATATTTTTTCAGTTTTATTTTAAGGGCACAGCAGCTGTTGTGTGCTGCAGAGCGCTCCGCTTCAAACAAAAGCGCTTTTGCGCTCTTAAAATTTCATTTTTTATTGACTGATCTAAGTAGCACCTGCCATCTAAAATGGGTAAAAAAGATGAAAACGCTGCCCACCTTTTTCTGTAAGCGTGCGTATGCGTGGCAACGCTTGCGTGCGCCTAGAGAATGACACAAATGCCAGAGTGGTTGCATCATTGCGCCTTTTTTGTTCTTTTTTTACTAATGCTAAACAGTATCACCAAAAAGCCATGGCAGGTTCAATATTGTATTGTAATTATATTGTAATTGCATTTATATAGCGCTTACAACCCCTGACGAGGCGTCGAAGCACTTTTTCGGCAAGTAGCACGCTACTCCGGGACCCATAGAGGATTAGTGTTGAATTAGTATAGTGAAACATGAAAGTAATTTTAAGTGGTGGATAGGTTAGTCAGTTATTTGGATTCGGAAGGATAGCAGAAGGATAGAAGATGAAAAAAAGGTTTGTATTTATATAGCGCTTGTTACCCCTGATGGGGTGTTGAATCGCTTTTTCGGCGAGTAGCACGCTACTCCCGAACCCATAAAGGATTAGTGGTGAATTAGTATAGTGAAATATGAAAGTAATTTGAGTGGTGGATATTAGTCAGTTATTTGGATTGGGAAGGGTAGCAGAGGGGAAAAAAAGGCTTGCATTCATATAGCACCTGTTACCCCTGATGGGTGTTGAAGCGCTTTTCTGGCGAGTAGCACGCTACTCCGGAACCCATTAAGGATTAGTATTGAAAATTAGTATAGTGAAATATGAAGTAATTTGAGTGGTGGATATGTTATTCAGTTATTTGGATAGAGAAGGGTAGGTGGCGGGATAGAAGAGGGAAAGAGGTTTGTATTTATATAGCGCTTGCTACCCCTGATGGGGTTTTGAAGCGCTTTTTTGGCGAGTAGCACGCTACTCTGGAATCCCATAAGGATTAGTGTTGAATTAGTATGGTGAAACATGAAAGTAATTTGAGTGGTGGATATGTTAGTCAGTTATTTGGATTGAGAAGGGTTGGGGAAGGGTAAAAAAGGGAAAAAGGTTTGCATTTATATAGCGCTTGTAACCCTGATGGGGTGTTGAAATGCTTTATTGGCGAGTAGCACGCTACTCTGGAACCCATAAAGGATTAGTGGGGAATTAGTATAGTGGAATATGGAATTTGAGAAGTGAACATGTTTTTTTGGAGGTCATAGCAGTAGGAGGAGGCTATTGGATGAGTAAAAAGGGGTTTTGGAGGGGAAGAGTCAGCGGGAAGAGTTTAGAAAGGTTTGTTTTGCGGGATCGGTATAGTAAAAAGAGGTGTCAGATGATGCAAGGTGGGGTAGAGTAGGGGAGAGTGGGGGAGAGTCTAGAAAGGGTATTTTGGGGATCATAGTAGTGGTATGGGCTTTGGGATAAATGAGAGAGTGGATGTAGAGGATATATTGATAGATGTATAGGGTGAGAGAAAGGGTAGTACATTGGAAAGAGTAGTATAAAGAAGTTTGAGATGAGTCAGAAAGTTGGGCTAGAAGATATATTGAGAGAAGCATTGGAAATGCTAAATTAGAATAAAGTGATAAATATATAGATCCATAAGTACATTGAAAGTATATATATATGCATAAAGGAGGTAAGTATATGTAGGTTAAAGATATTGATAGAGGTACAGGATGAGAAATAGGGTAGTGCATTGGATATGCTTTTTAGGAGAAAAGTAACAAACACACAGATCCAAGTACATGGAAGGTACATAGATGCACAATGGAAGCAAGTACATGTAGACCAAAGATGATTTTTCTTTTCTTTTCTTTTTACAACATAATTATTCTACATGTTTATACAAAGCAATACACAAAGATAGGTACATATCTATAGTGGAAATAAATGCTTATATACAGAGGGATATGCTGTAAATTTCTGTTTGCGTAAGGTGCTTATGTGGGGGAAGAGCCAATTCTTGAGTAGTTTTCTGAAGATAAGGGGTTGTCGGTGGATCTTATGTTGGGGGGTAAAGAGTTCCATAGTTTGGCTGCTTGAACAGAGAAGGATGTGCCACCCATGGTTTTTTTCTAGTATCTTGGGATTTTGAGGCGAGATGCCCCTTTAGAGCGGAGGTTCCTTTGTTGAATGTGTTTGGTGATTTTATGCCTGATGAAGAGCGGTCCCATTCCATGTATTGCTTTGTGGGTGATACAAAGTAGCTTGAACGTGGATCTTCTGGCAACCGGAAACCAATGCAGGGCTTTCAAGGCAGGTGAGATGTGGTCTCGCGGTTTGATATGCAAGAGTAGTCTGGCAGCCGAGTTCTGAATCCGTTGTAGTCTTTTCATGGTTGTTAAAGGTGATCCGTGGTAGAGGCTATTGGCATAATCGAGTTTGGACAGAACAAGGGAGATGGTAGCTTGGACCTTGTGCGGAAATCCCAAATGAGGGAAAATTCGTTGCAGCGTTTTTATAGTGACAAAGCTTGATCTTGCTAGTTTGTCCACTTGGGCATTCATCGATAGCTTGGAGTCCATGGTCATTCCGAGGTTTCTTACTTCCTTCAATACTTTAGGCGGTGATCCCAGTTTATCAGGCCAGGCGGCAAGCGGGTCACAATGTTTCCAATCGCCACACGTGAGTATTTCCGTTTTGGAAGCATTCAATTTGAGATGGCTCCAAGTCATCCACTGATCCACGGCTCTGAGACAACTGAAAATTGGGGATTTTCCAATGTCTTTGGGGCATTCCAGTTGAAGGAGTATTTGTGTGTCATCTGCATAGTTATAGCACGTGAGGTGAAATTGATTGATCAGTACCGGTACTGACTTCATGTAGATGTTAAAAAGGGATGGGCGAGATGATAGAGCCTTGAGGGACCCCTGCTTTTGTGGAGTATGGTTTGGACGAGAAAGGTGGGGTATGGATGACATTAGTTCTGTTTCGAAGGTAGGACGCGATCCAGTCTAGAGCAGTTCCCTCTATGCCGGCTTCATAGAGTCTTTGTTTCAGAGTGTCATGGTCAACCGTGTCAAAGGCAGCCGAGAGATCCAAGAGGAGAAGTGCAGCAACCCCGTTGCGGTCTACTGTATTCTTCAGGTCATCCCAGATGGCAAGGAGGGCAGATTCAGTGCCTCTTCCTGGACGGAATCCTGTTTGGAAGTCTGAAAGTATGTCATTCTCTTCAATGAATTGTGACATCTGGGCGAACGCTGCTCTTTCTATCAGTTTGCCCAGGAAAGGTCCATTTGTAATGGGTCTGTAGTTGTCAGGGTTCAGTGGGTCCAAGTTTGTTTTCTTCAGTAAAGGGCGTATGTGTGACTTTTTGAGTTCTTCTGGAAATATTCCGGTCGTTAAGGAATCTTTGATGATTCTTCTTACTGGAGTGGCAGCAGAGGTTGTTAAAAGAATTGTCTTGAAAGTTTGTGGTGGACACAGGTCAGAAGGGCTGCCGGCAGGCCTGCTTGCTTTGACCAGGTCCATAAATTCATCGTGTGAGATGTGTTGGAAGGAACGGAGAGGCTGGGTTAGAGTATTCTTGGATTGTTGTTTTGTACAAGGGTTAGTGCTGGTGCTTTGTTTCTGTTTTAAGTATGAGTCCAATGTGTCTGCTTTGTCCGTGTAATGATTTGCCAGTTTGTCTGTGAAATCTTGAGTAACAGGATGAGTTCCTTCTAGGCAATTTGGTTTGCGAAATTCATTGAGTATTTTATAGAATTCTTTATTTGCACATTTAGCATTTTGAATTCTGTCTGAATAGTACCTTTTCTTAGCTTTTTTGATAGCTGACTTGTATAATCTGTTAATTTTCTGTAGGCGAAGTTTGTCTTGTTTGGCGTTTGTTTTGAGCCAGGTATGTTGCAGCTTTCTAATTTGTTGTTTTATGTCTTTTATTTCTATGTTTCTCCAAGGCGCTTTTTTTCTTTTGTTCTGTTGTGTGGTTTTGAGTGGTATCAGGATGTCAAAAGCTTCCTGTAGCCACTCATATAGTTTTTGAACAGAATTTATTGTTTCCAGATTTGTACTGGATGTTAGTTGTGTTTCTAAGTGTTCCAAATTGAGTTTGTTCCACGGCCGATAGGTGGATGGATGTAAGGTAGTTTTAGGTGAGTCGCTTAGTGTTGTTTTATGTTGGAAAGCAAGCAAGTGGTGATCTGACCATGTGACTGGAGTTATAGTTTGAAAGGTAACTAGTTCAGTATTAGCAAAAATGACATCTAGGATATGTCCAGCGATGTGTGTGGGTTTGTGGACAATCTGATGCAGGTTCAGTGCGTCTAGGCCAGTGATTATTGTTTTTGGATGGGTCATATTGGGTTTGTCAAACCAAATGTTGAGGTCACCCAGAACGCATAGGTTGGAGTGTATTGTTATCAGGTTTGAAACCGTGTCTAGAAGTGTGTCTGGGAAAGTCGCCTTGCTAGGTGGAGGTGTGTAAAGGAGCAGGAAGTTACAGGAGGAAGACGGTGTAGGATTGCATCTGGTGAGAAGAGCCTCACAATTCTTTATGGTGATGTCGTCAACTTTAGTGATATGTAATGTTTGCCTGAACACAACAGCTAGACCACCTTCTTTTTTGCCTATACTATTTTGGGTGATCGTTTGATAGCCTACAGGAATGGCTTCATGCAGGACTGGAGCCATATCATCTCCCAACCATGATTCAGTTATGAATAGTATGTCTGGTTTTGCATCTGTGAGAGGGTCGTAGATGTGATGTTTCTTTTTAGAGAGGGATCGAGCATTTATTAGTAGACAGTTTAGAGAATGGGCTTTGGTGATAGTGAGACTTTGTTTTGTAGAAGAGTGATCAGTATTGTGTGGGTTTGTAGCAGGTGTGTTTTTAGTGCTGGCATCAGCTGTATTAGGATAGCAATCGTGTAGCTGTTCTGTATCATGTTCCTCATCCAGCATGCTAAGAAGGCATTTTGATGGGTCTGCGTGTGTATGTGGTGGAGAAGGTGTTTGAGAGTGAGTTGGTGTGCTGTGTTCTTTTCTAGGTGTAACGTTGTGCAGTAGACATGGGGAAGCGAAGTTGTGAGGTGTGGCACGTTGCTTATATTGTTTGTGTGTGTTTATGTCCCAAAGGCAAGACCTATTGGCTTTTCTAATGCTTGTTGGATTTTGCTTTGCATGGATGTATTGGGATATACGACCTGGTTCGCATTTAATAATAGCCTTTTCAGTGTTCTTGTTGGTCACTGTTACAGTGCAGTTTTGGTCAAGTGGTTACATTGGTGATCCTGAAGCCCAGAGGCCAGATACGAATATGAGCTTCAGCAAGCACCAAACAAAAACGTGTGATTCTGGGCACATCACTTTATATACTGTCTGAAATTGTATGACGTGTAGTGTAAAAAGATGTAATGTCTGTATGTAAAGCACAACCTTACGATGTGCTTTCTTTGATGGGACTGGCAGAATTAAAGGTTCATGTCCCCCCTTCCTCTCCCATGCCCACTTACTTCCTGATTACAGTAGCTCGGTCTCAGACGAGACCTACACGCTATACTGTCAAATGTAGAGCACCTCTTGTTAGAGATGATCCTGCTTTAATAAAATTTGCTGCAATGTCTCCTCCGCTCCCTGGGGCTAGAGCCATACTATGGAGTTTGCTTAGAGATTAGAGAACATGGGACTCTAAACAGGACAAACGGAACATCTGTCAATTTATGGTAGTAATGTCCGCATCCACCAATCTCTGTATACTGACCCACATCAAATATCTGAAATAAAATAAATGCAATCTATTACATGTATGTAACATGCGCATCACAAAATGAACTGTATTGTGGTGCACAAGTCCACACGAGCATTACTTATTCTATTGACCTCAGAGAAATGAAAGGCTGAGTTTACCCTGCCAGGATTCCAAACTTTAAGAACCTGACAAACGAGGACCTACTTTGTAAAGGTAAGTTACACTTTTCAGTAAGTTTACACTTTGTAGTAAATTTACTACTTTTAGTATTCACAAACATACTACAAAAGTGTAAGCTACTTGTGTCCACCACCAAATTAATGCAATTGGTTTACTATTGTCTGGGTGGGTGATGTCCCTCCCCAAACCCCTCTCTGACCTTCCATAAACCCCTCTTACTCCTCCCTAATCCCATCCACATTAGTAGTAAGTCTAACCCTTTCCCTTGTCATCCCCCATGTCCCTCTCACATTTACTACTAAAACGATACTTATTTGTGTGAAGACTCCACCGTCAAGGCGGAGAACTCTGCACATATGCGTGTAGGCAAAACATATATTCTGTAGTATGTACCACAAAGTGCAGTTTGAGAATCAGGCCCTTAGTGTGCAATTCAATGCTAAATAAATATCACTCACTCTCCTTGGGCAGCCTAATAGTGTTTATTTATAATTTTGCCTCACATTGACTTTAAAGCACTGTGGGTTTCCAAATACAAGCTCAAGATTTTTGGGGTAGGAGAGTGCACCTGAAGGCCAACAGGGGCCATATTTGGTTTCTTTCGGATGCTACCACAAAGTCTGTAGTTTAGTGTTGTTCACTGTCCTAAAAGCTTCACCAGTCTCACGATTTATAAAACTGAGAAACTTGTTATCACTCTCTCCGACCAAGCTGGAGCAGGATTTGGACTCTACCTAGATCACTAAACAGATCACACTTAGACCCTATCTCCTTCATCGAGGGGACACATTCACACAAATATTCTAGCAACGTGCCTTGAAAAGGTTACAGAGTGGCATGTTTATCGCTGTACAAGACATCAGTCGCAGCCAGCATGACTCGCGGGTGGGGGGCGAATGGGTCGCACGGGGCGGGGGGGGGGTTAATTTAATAATTAAAAATATATATAATTAAACTTACCTTTCCGCCGGCCGGGTCCCGCGTTTTCCTCTGCTCTCCTGCTCTCCAGGAGCAGGAAGCAGAAGCAGGCAGCCAGGCTCCCTCCCCTAAGCCAATCACAACACTGCAAGCAGCGTTGTGTTTGGTCGGGATGCCGCCAAGCCAGGCGCCTATGGGGAGGCCATTTTCTCCATGTAGGCTGCATTGCAGCCTGCATGGAGAAGGGCAGAGTGCGCATGACTGGTTTGGGCGGCCCCAGGGGGCCGACCAAACAGTCTTTGCACACTCGGGAGTGGGCAGGCACACCACTCTTCCTCTGCCCTGCTTTCAGAGCAGATACCAAACATAAAATGGTAATAACTGAAAGTTATTACCATTTTATGTTTCTGCTTCTCGCACTGCGAGCTAGCAGTGGGGCGACGCTACTCTGTCCTAGTGGGGGAGCCGCCCCTGCAAGACATCTGACATAAGCAAAAAATCAAGTAAATACATTAATAGTTTTGGTCCCAGTTTGGACGGGGGAAGTATGTATGGATGATTTTACAGCACGTATAACAACTTAGGAAGGATTAGCATCTTATACAGAGAAACTCAGCCAGGGAAATCGAAGGGAAGGGTGGTCCAGGCCTCCAGATTATCCCGTGTGCGTTTCAGGATTGGAGTGATGTTGACCTCCTAGGCTGTCTGCGGGTCACAGATATTGGTGATGCCCAGATATTTGAATAGCCCTTCTGTGACCTGCAGTCTGATGTCTAGCATGGGCGAGGGGTTCAGGCCAATTAGGTGTATATATTTGGACTTCTCCAAGATGACCCGTAACTCCGCGGCATCCCCATAAATGCCCAGCATCTGTATTAAGCAGGATAGAGTCATCTTGGGGCACTGTATGTACAATAACATATCATCAGAGTATAGTGCCACCCTATTCTCGTGGTAGGTTGACCAGCAGAAGCCCCTCAACTAGGCATTCATCCTGATCCAGATCGCAAGCAGCTCTATCACCGGGGCAAAAAGTAGTGGCGACAGGGGGTAGCTCTGCTGCATGCCCCATTGCATGCCCCATTGAATGGGGAAAAGGGAGGAAAGTATCCCGTTACCACGCACTCTCACACTCGAAGAATCATATAGGGCCTCAACCAGGGTGATAAATTTAGGGCCAAAGTTCATCCGACAGAGTAATTAAAATGGCAAAGGCCATTTGACAGTTTTGAACGCTTTTTCATAGTCGACCAAAAGCAAGGCCACTGGGCCCTGCAGTTGATCAAGTTGGGAGAGGGCAACCTGGAGTCTGTGCAGGCAGTGATGCGTGCCTCTGCCCAGCATCAAACCGTTTTGGTCTTCGTGGATCAGTGTTTTAATGACGTTGGCGAGTCTGGTGGTTGGTAAGTCTAGTGGTCAGCAGCTTGACCAGGAGCTTGGATTCCATATTTAAGAGAGAAATGGGTCTGTAGGGGTGTAGAATTCTGACAGTCTCCCTAGCTTGATTACAGTGGTAATTGTGTAATTTCTAAGATCAGGCGGCAGAGACCCCATATTGCCCACTTCCTCGAATAGGAGCAGGAAATTAGGTGCTAGTAGGGAGGAAAACATTTAGTAGAATTCAGCTGGAAAGCCATTTGGGCTGGGCTGTTTCCAGGGGATGGGGTTTTTACAGAGTAATGACCTCCTGTAACTCCTCCAGTGTAAAGCACTCATCTAGCTCATCCATTAGACCCCGGAGAGCAGATGTGTGGGGAGGTCTGCTGCTATTGGGTGGGAAATTTCAAACAGTGGAGGAGATCTGCGGCTATAGAGAGTACAATAGTATTCTGCAAAAGTTTCAGGGATCTCCGCAGCTTTGTAGGGATTCAGCCCTCAGCTGTCTATATTGCCAGGACCACATGAAGGCCCTCACACTTCTGGTACAGCCAATAAATCAGCTTCCCTGACTTATTGCCCTGATCATAAAGTCGGTATTGGGTGAGCGATCCGGCAGTGCTGGCCGAGTCAAAGAGTTTGCGTCTTAGTGTCTCACAGAGGTCTTCTAGGTGCTGTGCACAGTCGGTTGACAAGGTCACCCTTATCTCTTTATCTTTTTCCCGTTCACACCCTCGTACGACTGCAAACGCTCTCCCTCGGACCACTGTTTTGGAGGCCTCCTACAGGCACACCTCAGTACTTCTTAATGGTCACCCTTTTAATGAATAAGAATAGATTCCTTTATGGTGACCATTACAATTCGCTACTGGCAGCCATACGTGGCTGTGGTTAGTCTGCGTCTCCCTAGAACATGTTTTGTAACCAAGAGAGGCTCTAACAAATAGTTTTCTTTGTTTAGGAACGGAATCCACCTTTCTCTGTAGTCTGACTATGAAGTGGATGTTAGCTACTTTACGAAACAGTTTGAGCTCCACAGGCAGATAGGGCTAATTTCGCACTGTTCGCATTTTGGCAAACCTTTTCACCGAGGCCTAAAAGTGTCCCCTCCATGCCTGCAGAGTAAAAGGGTGTCTAGCAACAAGTGACAGATTTAACATTGTGACACAAACGTGATAATAGGTTAGGGCTCATCTCCTTAATAGACACAGCTCTGTAGTCCATAGCAAGGTTTTTCAGTGTTCAATCCTGCTTTCCGCACAGAATTGAACCTTTCTGACCTGCATATTGTAATGTCACAGCTGATCAACTTGACTCAAATGTTGTTGTCCTGTCACGATGTAGCTGTGACCTCCATGAGCTTTTGTTACTCCAAGGCGTGGTTTACAGAGGTTGTCCATTGTTGGTGAAAGACCCGGATCTATACTCGACTTTCAGGTTGGCCACTAACTGTGTACACAACTAAATTCACTGCATGTAAACGTCTTGTGGATATTTTAAAAAGCACTGTCGGCCAACGTTGGAAATCCCTGTTTTTTCAAAGGAGAACAGGCCTTCACCATCGATGGGCCCCACTGGCTGTTTTCTTCTGGATGGCGGAACAAGAGGATGAGTTTTGAAATGCTCTCATTTGTGATATCAGGTCCCGTCTGCATTTAAGACCGATCTGCATTACACAGCCTGGTGAGGAACATGCACAGGCTCCCTGTCACCGGCCGTGCGCCGAACCACCATATTGTTACTATCGAAATGACTAACAAAAATCCAGATTCACGTGGAACATCTTGACCTTTACGTATTTTTGTAGATTTTTCATGAGAAAAGACACTGAAGGAGTATCTTGAAAATAAACAATCTTGCTTTCTCAGTTGCACTGCCCATAACGGAGAGCTGCTAACTGCCCTAAAAAGCGTGTTACATTAAACTGCTGCTGTGGAGCAGGGGAGTGAGAGAGAGGCAGACCTTTGAAGATAATCTGCCGAAAACGAATGCTCTTTCTGTCTCAAATACTAACCCGGGGTGTCCGAAGTTTTTAAATACCAGAAAGGTTTTGCAAAGTTGGAAGTGTGTATTGCAAGTTAATATTAGCTGTAATCAAAACCCGTTGGAGTATGCTGACTTTTTCTTTGCAAGTTTTTCTATGCACAATATTTCATGTGTGCAGACTTTTTTCAGTAGGTTTACTTTTAAGACTAATTGTCACAAAATTCCTGATTTTCAAACAAATGTGGGGAGAGTACCAGTTTTGCATTATTGTACAGTTGCTAGGTTTCCCTTATTACTTCCCAAATATTATGAGAAAAACAACAATACTAATACATGGGTACAGGCAACCCTACTTGCTAACAAGCACAGTCAAAACAGAAAAGAAAATAACAAATTTTGGACTTCAGTAAGTAGCTGTTAGGAAGGCGGCCAAGAAAGCTAGTCTCCATGTTATGTGTGTTTTTAATGCAGAGGTTCATGCCACGCAATGGCTGTTTAAAACAGTTGCTATTCTTTTTTTTTTTTTTAAGACAAGGGGAAATACAGAAATGAGGTCTTCCGTTGACTTTCACCTGGCTGTCATTCATGACTGTCATGACATGATGTAACAGGTATGGCTTTTAGTTAGGGAACATTTTGTTAATAGGTTGATGACTTTGTGTATGTTGAGTTAGTCTGTACCCTCAAAGAAGACTGTTATGAAAAAGAGTCAGATGATAAAGCTTGTGTTGTGAATAGTCCACATAAGAGTCATGAACAGCAAAAAATTGCAAAGTAGATTCTTTTGACATAGGGCCAGTATTATGGTTGCAGCTTCAACAAAACCTATGTGTATGCATGTCTTTGCTTTGTGAACAAAAAGCTCTGTAAATCTGACAACATGTCATTACAACAAATGAACACATAAGGGTGATTAGTGAATAGCACTGTGGATACTTTAGCCTTTCCTAAAGACAAACAGAGCACACCTCCTACACAAAACATCCATAAACCAACAATTAAATTGTCATTGTGTCAGTAACGTGAAAATATCAAAGAACATACACTGACTCTGAATTACATGTTATGTCATGTCAGGCCGATAGCATAACAAAAGAACTGCTTGAGCTTCAACGCCAAAATCAAACGGGAATACTAATGGGGCAGTGTAACCATCCACGCAATGCTATGACCTTGATGGACAGCTCATCCTAGCAATGGCAAACCAGGAAAACCATATAAAAGTCTATGGTTAAAGGGCACTGAACCAAAGCCCACTCTCTTTCTCTACTTCATATTGTACTTTGTTTTTTATAATTGATGGCATGTGGTCTTCAAATCGCTAACGCTGCCTGCAGCCAGATCTAAGAAGGATTAAATGTTTAAAGAAGCATAAACAGTTGTAGATGTGAAAATATAGCTCTACTACAATATAAATGTTTTCAGGCTTGGACTGTTTTAATAAATATGTATATTAGGCACACTAAAATCCTACAGACATGAAAGTGTATCTTTAATAGTATGACTTAAGTAATATGAAAGTTGCTAATTAATTCTCATTTACCATAAACTTCATTTGGATGAATACCGATGAGATGAAAAAATAATAAATATAGATGGAAATAAAATAAAAAAGTGTACTATCAAAAGACTTAATTATATGTAGTAAGTCAGTAAGCTGTTGTTGGGGACTGGAGATGAGAACTAGCGGCCGGGAAGTAAAGGCCCCACCTCCTAAGGTTCTGAAGAGAAAGCCTTCTGATATTCGGTTAAGGAGTTGCCCCAGGAAAACTCAAGGCGTATGCTGAAACACTGAATTAGCTATGATCACCATGGTCTAGTGAATGCAGCTTTTTTCATTGTGAAGATGTGTTTTGCGATTTTATCCGAATCGCTAATTGGAAATTGCTATTCCTTATGCATTAAACTTTTTGGGGCACATGCATCAAGGTATGCTTTTGCGATTCCTTAATTGCGAATATTAAGGAATCGCAAAAGCCTATGCATGTAGGAATCGCTAAAAAAAATAGCGATTCCTAAACATCCCTTAATTGCTACTCGCAAATAAGTCGCATTTAAGGAATGGCTCCCCATTCATTCCTATGGGCCAATAGGTACTCGCAAATTGCGCATGCAATTTCAAGGGTGCAAGGGTGCCAAGAGGACACCCTGTTGCACCCCTGAAATTGTAATGTGAACACATGTTGCGCACACACATGCCCCAAGGGCATGTGTGTGTGTAACCAGGAACTTTGTTTTCGAAGTTTTTGCAAATTACCATCAAGGTCAAATTGATGGTGGGGGTCATGGCTTGCCGAGGCGCAAAATGGCCGCTGAATAAGCGAGCTCCGCCGGCCGGAATCATCATCCTGCAATAAATAAGCGAAACCGGTGAGCAATCTCGGTCTACAACCGACGGCCTGGGAGGCGGAAGACGCGAGGCATCCAGCAACCTTGAAATCAGCAAAATCGGCGCCCGAGCGGCGTAGCAGTGAGCTCCGATTCGCCGCGGCTTGGGAAGACAAGATGGCGGAGACCGTGTAGGTCGGACGGCGAAATCACTCGAGACCGCGGCGCAGAGGCCGACGAGGGCCGCATTGAATCTGTGGTGGCGCCGAGGTCATGCGCGCAGCTCTGGAGTGGAAAAGCGGACTACACAGGTTGCCAGAAGATCGAGACGCCACTATATGCTCACACCTGAGTTGAACAGCCTGCACAGCACCGGTAAACCTACCCCAGCAGACGTCAGCCCGGGGTGGCTGGAGGAACGTCTAAGGCGAATCCCCGACATTGCAGAGGCCTTGCAGTTGTAGGCGGAGGCCGAAACGCCGAGCGGACAGCCTGCAGCCGGAGGACTACACCGCTGCGAAGATCCGGGCGGAGGCCTGTGCCCTTCACTCCCTTCCGAGATAGGGTAGGTGCTGATAAGACCTGGCATAGGGGGTGGTGTGTGGAGGGAACCTGGAGCCGCCGACAACTGGCTGAGGATTGTTGCCTACGTCCCCGACTGCCTACTTTCCATAACTCAAGGGCTGCACGCATCTGGAAAGCTCCGTGCGGTTCCTACTTGCGGGCTAAGGAGACACTGCCTTTGGCGCGCGCTGTGTAAGGAAGCACAACAGAAAGGGGTGGACAGATTGCTACGATCGCTGCAGGCCCTGCTATATACATATTCAGCGCTGTGGACGCATGGGATACTACCCCGAACGCCAGGCAAAGCACAGGGTGGTGTCGCATTGAGGCGGATACGGGTCACTCCTAGACAGGCCGGAGGGTGTCCTGGGCGCTATCTCTACGCCAAGCTTGAACATGGGCAAGCAAGATGCCAAACAGCCGAAGATATCCTTCGACCAAAGGCGCAACACAAGAAACATGGACCATGACTCAGACGCAGGCGCGGAGCGACAACAGGAACATCAGCCGGAGGATCAGGGAGAAGACCTGCGCACCAACATGTTGGAGATGAGATCTAGCCTCCGAAATATTGACGCCAAGCTGGACACAATGAACTCCCAATTGGACACGGTGAAGTCGCAGGTGGGGACACACGAAACCAGACTGGATGTGCTGGAAAACCAGGCCTCGGACTTTCATGAGTTTCAAGTGGAAACAAAGGAACAACTCCTCCAAATGGACAAGGTGCTTGGGATCATCAGAGCAAAGAACGAGGATTTGGAGGCCCGGTCCCGCCGAAATAATTTCCGAATCACGGGGATACCGGAGATGACAGCCATTGCTAAGATGGAAACATATGTGGCGGATATGCTCCATGAACTGTTTGATCCCAATCTTTCTCCGGTGTTCGCAGTGGAGAGGGCGCACCGTGCGTTGGGCCCTAGGCCACCGGTGGGAGCCACTCCCAGACCGATCTTGGCCAAAATCCTGAACTACCAAGACCGTGACACAGTCCTGCAGTTGGCCCGTGGCAAGGGGACTGTTGTGTATGGGGGTAACACCATCTCCTTCTACCCTGACTTCACCCCTGCGGTGCAGGCTGCACGGCGTGAATTTCTCCAGGCCAAACGGATACTCCTTCAGGCGCAGGACCCGTATGCACTCCTATATCCAGCGAAGCTGAAGGTCAGCCACGACGGGACTACCCACCTTTTCACGGATGCGAAATCGGCGTTGAAGTTCGCCAAGCATGTTGGCGGGAAGGCGGCGAAAAAACACCAAGCAGAGGCAGCCACGGAACGTACGGGACTCAGTGATACGGACTGAACGCATCCCGGTCCAGGGGCACTCCTGGTGCCGGACCCATTGCAATCCGAGACTCTGGTTTGTTAATGCGCTGGCTGTGTGGAAGTGGGGTGGATGTGGATGTTTGTGGCATTGTCATAAATGTGCGACGATTTGGTGTTGGGAGAGTAACCCTTCTAGATTGGGAGGGGCCGGGGGAACTTGGTGGACCTCCGTTAGTCGGCAACAGTCTCTAATTGTCAATATGTGGATACTGCCGGTAGGGGATGGGAATCCCGGCCGCGTGCTCTAGAGAGCTAGGTACTAGACCTCTCAGGCTGCGAAGATTTGGATAAGACTCACCGAACATAGTTGTTCCTGGCCACCCTGAGAAATCAGGGGAGTGTGCCGGCACTACTGCGCCCCCATGGGAGAGCTCCCACAAGTTATTGAAAATGTTTCGTTGTTTTGGATGGGTTCTCTACAACCTGATTGGGGGGTTGGAGTGGGTGGCGGGTGGAGGGGGGGGAATTGTTTTATTGTTCGCCAGACCTATGCCTTACATTATGCATGAGACTCATTTTGTACCCTATTATGTGTTCCTGTGCTTAACTCCGCCTACCCCGCTAAGCTGTCGAGATATGTGTCCCCTATGACTGCTCTAAGTTTTCTCACTTGGAACATCCAAGGGATAAATGATGGCAGGAAAGCTAGGTTAGTACACTCCTATCTCACTAGGCACCGCATTGATGTCTGTATGCTGCAGGAGACGCATCTCAGTACTCACTCATCTCCTAGATTGAAACTCAACAGATGGGGGTTGATTTATTCAGCTGTTTATTCCAATTATGCAAGGGGAGTGACGGTTCTGATAAGAAGGGGGTTGGACTGGAAAGAGGGCTCGATGCACTTGGATCCTGAAGGCAGCTATGCCATACTACAGGGGTACCTCAGTGGCAACGAGGTGGTATTAGTCGCAGTTTATGGTCCAAACTCTGACTCCCCTGAATTTTTCCAAAATGTGTGGGCTAAGGATAAAGCCACAAATTGTGATACAATAATCTGGGGGGGGGACTTTAACGCTGTCTTAGACGATGAACTGGACAGGAAGGGGACCTCTAGGACATTGCACCCATTGGCTAGTGGGACATTGAAGGCTATATTAGCAGATGGAGACTTGGTGGACATCTGGCGGCACCTTCACCCAGGGTTGAGGGAGGGCACATGTATTACGGAATATCATAAGGCGTGGTCCCGACTCGACTACTGGATAGTATCTAGAGATGTGGTCACATGGGTTAGGGAGGCACTGCACTATTCCAGGTCTTTGTCAGACCACGCGCCCTGCCTTCTGCGGTTGGACCTGCCTAACTCTACCCAGCGGGTATACACATGGCGGCTCCCACAAGATGCACTATTGGACGAGGCCTTTAAGGAGGAAATCAGGGGGGACATAGTGGACTATTTTTCATTGAACACAGGCTCGGTTGACTCAGCGGCCACATTGTGGGAAGCTTTCAAGACTGTGGTGAGAGGGCACTGCATTGCCCGGCAGGCTGGGGTATCGAAAGCCATCAGGGGACCTTTAGAAAAGCTTGAAAACCAAATAAAGGCGCTAGAGGCTCAGTTTTACTCCACTGGGGATCCCACTGGTCTTGCGACTATAAAAGGCAAATTGCTTGACTTTGAAGAGGAGGCCAGTCGGGAGGTTAAGTTCTTAGGGAAGCACGCTCAAGCCAGACGGTATGGGGAAGGGGACAGACCTGGACGAACTTTAGCCGCCATGCTCCGCCCCCCACGTAGCACTGCATTTGTCACTGCACTCACTCATGTCGATGGGTCACAAATCAGGGGTCAGAGGTCTATATTAGAGGCTTTTTCTGGATTCTATTCTGGGTTATCTGCAACCACACAACATTCCGCCCCTGAGGGATTACTGCCATTTCTTGATTCCCTGGAATTGCTGTGGCTGAGCAGAGGACACAGAGAGTACCTTGACTCTCCCTTTACAGTAGAGGACATAGCCCGGGTCATAAAAAGTCTGCCACTTAATAAGGCCCCTGGATCGGATGGCCTGACCACTGCCTTCTACAAAGCCTATGTGGAGGAGCTGGCACCCCGGCTATTCGACCTCTATGAGGAGACTTTAGAGTCAGGAGGGTTACCTCCGTCTATGCGTGAGGCGATCATAGTTACCCTCTTAAAACCGGGCAAACCAGAGGATGAACTGGATTCCTACCGCCCGCTCTCTCTTATAAATGTGGATGTCAAGATACTGGCAAAGCTGATTGCCAATAGGCTGCAGCCTTTACTCCCACTGGTCGCACGACCAGACCAGTCGGGTTTTATTCCGGGAAGGTCAACATCGCAAAACTTGAGAACCTTGTTTTCAGTGCTACATTATTTGCACCCTGACGTACAGGCGGCCGCGGTCTTTTTAGATGCCACAAAGGCATTCGACACATTGGAGTGGCATTATCTCCTCACGATCCTGGGCCGCATGGGCTTTAGTCCGCTATTCATAAACATGGTGAAATTACTATATACGCAACCTATGGCACGCGTGCGGGTGAATGGCCTCCTATCGGGGCCCTTCGCTATCTCGCGTGGAACGAGACAGGAATGCCCACTGTCCCTGTTGCTCTTCGCGATAGCGATGGAGCCACTGGCGGCATGAATAAGGCAACACCACACCGCCAAAGGAATAGGTTTTAGTGCGCGGAGTCTCCTGGTTTCACTATATGCTGACGATGTTACACTTTATATCTCTGACCCCGCGCAAAACCTAGATCCGATCTTGAGGGAACTTATTAAGTTTGGGGGCCTTTCAGGAATATCAATAAACTGGGCTAAGTCTGTTATCTTCCCGTTGACAGACACGACTGTCCGGATCTCCTCTGAATTTCCACTCAAATGGACAGCGGAGCCCGTGAAATATCTGGGCATTTGGATAAGTAGAGACATACAGGAGCTGTGGAGGTTGAACTATGGGTGTGCCATGACCTGGCTCGAAGGGAAGATCAATGCTTGGGCGCGACTCCCGCTCTCATTGGCTGGGAGGATAGCGTTGATAAAAATGGTGGTACTGCCGAAATTCTTGTACTTATTTGTTAATGTGCCTATGGTGCTCACACAGGCCTTTTTTACTACCCTGCGATCACATTTGATCTCATTAGCCTGGGCTGGTGGGCAAGCCAGATTCTCCTGGAAATTGCTGACGCTTCCTCTGCGACAGGGGGGCTTGGGGGCACCATACATGCAACTATACGCTTGGAGTGCGCAAGCTTAATTCTTACACTTACTGGGTGCACCCCACTTCATTTCAGCCACATGTAGCCGTAGAGGAGGACATGGCTAAACCTTTGCCCCTGCGGGTTGCACTCTTTGGAGCGTACAAACGCCCGAGGGAAGGCATAGACACAGTAGAAACGTTTCGCTGGGCCTGGCATAAGTTGAGGGGAAGAGCGGGCGTGCCCATTCTTTATGCCTCGACCATTCCCCTAGCCAGCAACCCGATGCTATTTCCCGTAGGAGATGGAATAGGAGCAGATCTGGCATGTGCGCTGAGTCTGGCCACATTTGAGGATCTCTACCCGGAGGGAACGTTTAGACCACCCCCAATAGCTGGGGATGATCGCCCAGTGGCTTTCGCCGAATTATTTGCGTACCATAAACTCAAATTGGCATGCCGGTCATTACACAATACATTCCCGGACGCTCCACCCAAGCTGACTGCTCTAGAAAATGTACTCGCAACAGCTTCGCCGCGTAGGCTTATTACCAGAATTTACAATCACATGCAGACATCGGCCCCAATTCTGAAGCCCTGAGCGCTGATGGCATGGAACGAAGAACTTCTGACCCCCATATCGGAAGAACAATGGCTCTATTGCTGTAACCAATTGACGGCCCTATCCCCTAATTACAAGCTTCGTCTTATACATTTTAAATTCATACATAGATTTTATAGAACGCCTGCCAGTTTACATCATATAGGCCTCAAAGAAGATGATGGTTGCTGGCGTTGCGGTTCTGCCGCAGCAGGGTTCATGCATGTAGCATGGGACTGCCCACGGTTGGAGACATATTGGATACAAGTGTGTACTGTCATAAAGCAGATTACGGGGGTGGGTGGAGATCCTGATCCTCTGCTGGGACTGTTGGGATATGTTAAAGACACCCCAGTGAGGTATAGGAAGCTGCACGCCCTGCTCTTGCTATATGCGAAACGGCGAGTAGCCATACATTGGAGCAGTAGAAGAGTCCCCTCTAAGGATGACTGGCTCAGGGATGTGACTTTCGGACACGCACAACTGACCACATTCTGGGAGTTGATGCCCTCTGCATCGCGACCGCGAGACATCTGGGAACCATTTGTAGTGTGGGCCCGAGAACATCAAGGACTGACAACACAAGGGATGTATTGATGTGACTAGGAGGGAATTACATTATGGAGCTCCTGGACGGACACTAGACAGTAGATGTGTAGGTGTGGTAGGAGCACTATGGTCCAAGAGAGGGTTGGAATCATTGGATAGAAGCAGCACTATAGGGGATATAAAGGTGGCCCTCTAATCATATTCATGCTGCGGACGCAATTGATGCCCAGGGTGGGACTGTGTCGGGGGGGGGAGGGATTGTATGGGAACACTTTATGACTTCACTACTGATCTCATGTTTTGCAAATGATGTACCACATCTGTACTACTGGGCGCTATGTCTGGCTATGTTGTATGTTGTTTGTGTTCATTGTGAAATATCAATAAACAAATATACAAAAAAAACAAAAAAAAGGTCAAATTGATGGTAATTTGCGACCCCTATTTGCAAAATCGCTATTTGCGATTTCGTCATGCATTGCATTCAGGGAATCGCAATTTGCGATTCCCTAAATGCAATCGCAATTAAGTAATCGCTATTTTTGTGAATTCTCAAATTGCGATTTTTGCATTTGGGATGATGCATCCCAAATGCAAAAATACCGGTCGCAAAGGGGCAGATTCTGCGAATCTGCCCGTTTGCATGCATGGGGCCCTTTGTTTCATATTTGCGATTCCTGGTGGATCGCAAATTGACCTACCATATAAATATTAATGAGGTAGGTCGCAGTTTGCGGCCCATTAGGAATCACAGCCAACACTGGGATGGTGGCCCGCTGAGGTCAGCAGACCACCATGTCTGTGATGGCCTGTGAATAAAGATTTTTTTTTGTTGAAATGCAATCCGTTTTTCTTAAAAGAAAACAAGATGCGTTTCAACAACAAAAATTTAACTTTTAATATAATTTTTTAAGAACAAGCAGAGGTCCATGGGACCACTGCCTGTTCGTTTTTCCCAATATTCATAAAGGGGAAGGGGTCCCACTAGGACCCTTTTGTTGGTGGTAAAGTGCAAATGTTTTGCGACCACATTTCGGTTGCAAAACATTCGTACATACCAATGCAATTTGGTTTTTGGAAGGGACGTCCTAAACACGTCCCTTCCAAATACCAAATCGCAAAACCCAAATTGCAATTTTGTAACAAGTTATCGAATCGCAATTTGGGCTTTGCACATTCCAAAAAGCATTTTTCTGGTCGCAAACGGGCAGATTCTTTGAATCGGCCGTTTGCGACCAGAAAAATGCTTCGTACATATGGCCCAATCAATGAGTCGTTAGGTGCTCATGCAGTGTGTCACCTTGGTATGGTAGTGCAACGAGCTGCATTCAGGAGCAGAAAAGGTAGGAGATGTAAATAAATGTAGGCCCAGAAGAGTCTGTGCCCTGCATGTTTGAGTTGCCTGTTTAAAGTTTAAGAAAGGAATGGTTTACAATGAAGCACCATGTTGTGGACAGTTATTTACTCGTTGCACCGAGTGAATTATGAATTGCAGCAATGTATTTGCCCGTCTTCCAAGGAAAAGATTATAGTTGTCAACAGGTGTGCAAACTCAGGCAGAGTGGAGGCAATAGCTATATAATGCAGCAGTTTAATATCAAAGGTTGAGAGGACACTGATTTACAGAAATATATAGCTGAGTGTTCGCATTGGTGTTTCAAACTGATTCATGATCGACTTATCTTCAACCATCTTGCTGAAAGAATAAGACCCCCTCTTCTGTTAATCACGTCTTAGTGCCTATAAGGAAACAATGGAACGGTCCTGTTGACAGTCGACCTGTGTAAACTAAGAGGAACCTATTGCGCGCAGAGGGGGAAAAAAATTGTTCTGCCCAAGAAAACGGCTGGTGCATAGGGAAAGTTGGAGAATGGACTCTTTAAATATATTTATTTCTATATTTGGAGTACATGATTGAGAAGGCTTAATATTCAGTACACTAAAAGAGAAAGAGATGATGTAGCCCTTCCTTGTCCTCCTGGCTCACACATTTTCTATCCCGTTTTCTTCTTTTTCACATAGAAATTCAGTAATGTAAACTGTCCTGAAGTATTTTCTATGAGTGTGCCACAAAAAGGGGAGCATAATGCTGACAAGGACTAGTTATTGTTTGGGGTGTGGTCCCTGTTTGCAGTGGTGCAGCCAATGCAAGATCGCAACTGTGCATCCAATTAGCAAAAAACTGCACTGGCTGCAGCACACAGGCTCACTCAATGAATAAGTGAATTGGCAACAAATAGTTCAGCCTGACGAAAAGGAGCAGTGGTTCTCCCACTGCTTTATGCTTCACTGCAGGTGGCCGTGTTGGCTTTTGTAGGTGGCCTCGTGAGCCAACAAGAAGTTGCTTACAGTCACAGCCTGAGCCCAGCCTTGTGCTCTCAGCATGGAGGGGCCCCTACAGAGATACTAAAAGTGTAGGCCCTGCTACACTGTCAGTGTTTGCCCAGGGACAACCCACCTTTCCTTAGAGGGAGGCCATGTGGGGAGACAGTTCATGATTACGTCCTCATGTGGAATGGAATGAATCTTTTGGGGGGGGTCCCTGGTACCTTGAATTCCCTCACCCAAAGGCCAATCTGAGGGACACACTCGCTGTGCCACTGCCTTGGTGAGATACAATAACAGAATTCACTCCGAGCCTTTCAAATTCTGTGGCTGTGCCTTTGATGCGACATACCAATAGTGATAATGGGGTAACCCAGTATCCCTCAGCACCTGGGTATTAGTAAGAAATCTACAGTGGATGCTGTCGGGTCAAACGATTACTTAGTCGATCTTGTTGAACAAAAAGTTATCACTCAATTAATTCATTTTGGAACTCTTCAGAGTCCAAGATGAATTAATTGAGTGATAACTTTTTGTTCAACATGATCGACGAAGTAATCGTTTGACCCGACAGCATCCACTGTAGATTTAATGCGACATAGACATCTGGGCAAAGGTAGTCCCTCATTTGCATGGGGGTCAACGCTCATGCAGATGGGAAATCGATAGTTCACAATTGGCGGGCGCTAACTCTGATATTACCTATATGCTTATTCATTTATTTAATTTATATGAGGCATGTGATGCAAACTCAAAACTAAGATACCTGTAGGCACCATTGACTTTTAATGTGTGTATCGACAGAGACAATTGCTAGCCTTAGTTTGTCCATGGCACAGCCCTGGATATCCCTTGCCTCTGGCGGCAGCAGCTGGAGAAGAAACAAGAGTTCCAAGAAGTCCATTTACAGTGTAGAGTTTCCACTCCCTTGGCTCCTCAAAGGCAGGTAATAGCCTATTAATAGATTAAGTGGTCAGTCTTATGATGTCATTGTGTAAAGGGTGAGTGGTGTTACTTGCATCTCTCTACCTCCACATTTTTCAGAATGTACATCCTTGGTAGGTGTTTCTGCTAAAAAAGCTCCCAAATGCTGTCAGCCTAAGGTATTCCAGTGTTATTCACACCCTGTTAAATAAAAGGAAATTTCTCTACAGTTGCTCGAAAAAGGAGGAAACCTGCAAAGGAGTGTAGTTTAAGCGAAGTGCATGCCAGAGCTTGGCAGAAATCACTGAGAATCTTCGTTCTCAATCCTCTCCCCACCAAAATGTAGACTTAAAAACTCGAAGGAGAGCTGTTTTATGAATCCCACGGTCTACATGGATACACGAGAATGAATTCTTTCCCTGAGTTAAGAAGGGGCTGGGCTGGGTAGGCACCTAAACGTCGGGTAAAGAATCTTAAAATCATGAAATAATACTGTGTAATTGATCAAGTTAGTTACTATTCTCAAACACACACTCAAGTTATAATGAGACTGGCCTTTTACCCTATAAACACTGCTGTGGCTAGAAGAGAAATGTGATGCGGTTCCTTGAGAGTGAAATGCTCTGTGATGTAAACCAGCTTCTTGTCTACCTCTTATGAGATCTGAGAATGAATCCTAGAAAAGTACTGTTTGAAGTGGCCTTCAATCAAGTGCCCACCTGTACATCTCCTCAACCTTCATGTAGTAGAAAATGTGTCCTTGGTTGCCACTGATCACTGGAATAGCAACTCGACCCCCTCAAATGGTGGAAGGCATTGCTGACCTGCTCTTTAACAAGAAAGAGTAGTTTTTTTTCCAACTAAAAACAAGGACTAAGCTCAGCTGCAGCATGCGCTGCATGATGTTCAAACACTTCAAGCCCACTGACCACTCTCCTGCCATAGATTAATCTTTTATGTGGCGTGCACATCTCTCTAGATCTCCTAACTCTGAAAACGTAAGGCCAGTGGGTCCAAAAGATTGAGAATTGAGGGACTTGGACCAAATACTTTATTGTTTTACCAAATGGTATGCACAAAAATCAGTGAGGCTATTGAGGTTGGCCATGGTGCGACTGAGCACTGAGCAGTGAGATTTGCATACAATAATATCCGAGGTCTCTGTTAAAGAACTCTGGTTCCGATTTCCTTGAACAATAGATACTTTTTATTAGACAGTGGGTTATTACTTAGGGAAGGGCAGGGACCTGAGCAACTTAATAAACACACCTGACCTAAACACAATTCTCAAAGAAACTCTGCTATATTCTAACTTCTTTGAAACAGTTGTTTTTACCTTATGACTTAGGCTCTGGAATGAAAGTCAAAATCCTTCGGTAGGGCAGTGTCTAAGTCTGAGGCTGCTGAGGGTCCCTCAAAGTTAGATACATCGTCATAGAGCACCCTTTGAAGCCATTGGTTTTGGTGCCAAAAGCTCCAAGTGGAACAAAGCTGAATTTCATAGTTGCTGAGTTTCCTTCATCGCAAGGATGGGTTTTATCGCCTTGTCTGGTCCAAAGTTTTATCATTTGATTTAGTCATGTTTTGGTTCTCAAAATCCTCCAGCATGTGAAGGGTGGAAGCTGTAGGGAGGGTTTCCTCTTTCCTTTGAGGTCCCACTGAACCCATTTTCAGCAGGGCAAAAATCTCTGAGCAGGGCGAACTGGGACTTCTTCCCGGTCTTGTTTGCGATTTCCATGGGCAAATTTCATTACCATCTCCCGCTGCTCCGGAAGTGGAAAAATCTCCAACTGCTAGGAAAGTTCTTCCTGGTCAATCTGACAGCCTGCATAGTGTAATGACGGACTTCTAAGCTCTTGATCTCTCTCCTGCCATGGCTTCTCTAGGGTTCAGTCCTTTGTGGTCAGATAGGCTCTCTTGGAGTCAGGAGCCCTTTCTTATTTTTTGTGTCGCTTGAGCATGCAAAGAAGAGGCCAACCACATGGGTTTAAGAGGACTGGAGGAGTCAAAGATTATTGACTCCTGTTGTCACCTAGCGATTGAAACTGCTCTTCAGGGGTCATGTGGTTAGCCTATGGTGATTTACTAAAATATAAAAATAGATTTTCTTACATGGCAAAGACACTGTACCTTGCTATATGTTCTGGAGTGCTTTTAAACTGCAGCCCAGCCAGAGCACAGTGGTAATCTTGGCAGCCAGACATTTTTGTAATATATGTGGATGGTGCAAATATATGATGCAGCCCACCCATAATATTTAAATTCCCACCTTAAACCCTAATCAGCAGTGCCCATCTTCCAACCTAACCAACATTTGCCCCATTCTAGTATAACCAGCAGCAACAACCTTCTAGCCTCATCAGGAACATCCATATTCCAGCCTAAGCAGCATTTTCCAACTTCTCCAGCAGTATCCACCTTCCAGCTTAGAAAAACACTAACCACATCACAGCTTAACCTGAACCTTACTGCCTAACCAGCAGTACCCACCTTACCACTTGCCCAGAAGTGCCAACCTTACAACTTAATCAGCAGCACCCACCTTCCAGCTTAACCAACCGTACTTACCCTGAAGCTTAACCACCAGTACTCACCCTCAAGCTTAACCAGTAGTATCCAGCCCCCAACCTAATCAGCAATATCCACCGTACCCAGTTTTGTATTAGCAACCAGTATGTTAACCAACTTCCAGCCTAACCCCCAGTGCACACCTTCCATCCTAACAAGCACTACTCGCCTCCAAGCTTTACTACCAGTATCCACACTCCACCCTAACCAGCAGTAACCAGCTTTCCCAGCCGTAGCCACCTGGCAGCCTAAATGGTAAAACTGGCCTTCCGGCTTAAGAAGCTGTACTCACCTTGGTGCTGCCCTAGCAGTAACTTCCCTTGCAGACCAGTTGACAGGTTCATTCATGATCCAAGTTTTATTGAAAATTACATTAAAGGCCCTGTCATTACCGTTGACATTATAGGAAGTGACAAGTGACCTTTGAAAGCGATAACAGGCCAGTATACTTTGAGGCCTCATCTGAGCATGAAACGGTGTTTAATAATGGGAGCGGGCAACCAGCTACTGAAAATAGTGCAAGCTAAGTAAAGTTACTTTTAAAAGCTCAGTGGCATACATGTTAAATGGCAGATGTTGCAAAGCAGTCCAAAGAGGCAGCAACATAGGGGGAGTGGAGAGACTGCACACCTCCTTGTTTTCAATAAAATATAGATGTTCTCGGGGCTTGTTAGGAACCCCCCCACCCCCCATTGTTATCTCTAAGCAATGCCCCTGCTTCTGTTCATAAAGACGGTTTTTGTATTTCACTGCTGTTTGCACATCATCTCGCCCACATTTATATGAGTTGGACTCTGGGCCATGCCAATTTGAAATGACTGCGCTGTGCACACTGGGCGCGCGTCTCGACAAAGGAGCATGTACTGTAATTACTCATTGTGTTCCCTGAAATGAAACCATCTGCTTTTTAATAGAGTTGTGGATGCAAACAGCATCTTTTGGGAATACAGAGTACAGGCCTGCTCTGCTCTGTTTTAAAAAAAACGTGGCACGGCAGTGCTAGGCCAGAGAGGGTTCTGCTGCTGTGTACTTCCCCAGTCTCACGTTACTGATGTACAAGGTTGGGATTTGTAAAGCGCCACCGCTGCTAATGTTCTGTCCTCTTGGCGCTGAGGTCAGTCCGGGTTATGTTAGTATGCAAGGCAATGTGCAAAATTGTCTATGGTTCGGAACCACCAAGCTTGTAATGTGGTAGTGAGTGAAAGAAAGTAGGTGAAAGGTCAGCAATGGAGTGTGCATTAAAGTAGAAGCACCCTCTGGATTTTTCACTCACTTTTTCGCTAGTTGCCAAGGGTTTTTATCCAAAAATCCATATTGATATTAATATCGACCATTCACGTTGCACGCATCCCAAACTAATCTGCAGAGTAGGACAGGCCTTTTTTCCAACCGGGCAGATGCCCCCTGGGCTGGAGCCCTTGGAGGCCATTTTGAATGCGCAGGGCCCATCCTGGTGCCTCTGCCAGTTTCCCAAGCTCCCTGAGGTTAATTGCAGCCGGCATGGGGAGGCTGAAAGGGAAAGAGAGAGAGCGAGAGAGAGCGAGAGAGAGCGAGATGGATGGATGGATATAGAGAAAGCGATCGGAGTGGGAGAAGAGAGAGGAGAGAGAGCGAAGGGATGGGTGGAAAGAGAGATCTAGTGTGAAGAGATAAAGGGAGCTGGGCTGGTCTGAGCATTTTTGCCAGGGCTAATTTTGGTTCGCAAGTCAGCATGTACTGAACTTTCTCTCGGTGCCCATGCAACGAAGTTCTTGATGCCAGTATGTGTTGCCTAAAGATGGAAAACAACATTAAATTATAAGTTATCATTCACAGAATTGGAATTGCTGTGCAGAAATTCAAATACACATGTTGAAATGTCTGCCTGTTTGGTAGACTTTGCCACATGAGTACTTCAGGATCATGGGCAGGAAAATTAGGAGGTTGTGAGTGTCAGGGGCTGTGGAGCGGTGGCAGGTAAAGGCCATGTGAAATCACAGGACCATCCACAGAGGCATCTGTGCTGATATTCACAAAAAATTTGAGTATGGTTTCCCATCCCGGAAACAGCCTGGAAAGAACTTCTACAAATGATTGGAGTAAATGTTGCCTGAGATGGAGCGAGGAAGGAATACCTCCATATTTCCTAGGGTTAATGTGGAAGGAATTTCCCTGCAGGGAAAATATATTTCTCGATGAGATAAAACAGGATTGTAATGATGTAAAACATCCTTGAAATGTAACCTCAAACTAGCAGACAGTACCCTGGTGCAAGTGTATTGAAGGAAACCTACGACCTAATTCCATGAGATCATCAATCAATCAATCAGGGATTCGTGAAGCGCTCTACTCACCCGCGAGGGTCTCAAGGCGCTGGGGGGGGGGAGGGAGATCGTGCAGCTACGTCTTACCCAAAGAGCCAGGTCTTGAGGCTCTTCCTGAAGGCATGCAGGGTGGGGGAGAGTCTGATGCTGAGCAGGAGTTTGTTCCAGGTCTTTGCCGCGACGTACGAGTAGGCTCTTCCACTTGTTCCGGCTCTGCGGATGCAAGGGGTTTTGGCAGGGGCGAGGTCAGCGGAGTGGAGGCTTCTCTTGGGTGAGTAGAAGGAGACTCTTTCATTGAGGTAGTGGGGTTCCGGTGTTGTGGAGGGATTTGTAGGCGTGAGTGAGAGGCTTGAAGGTCACTCTCTTCTCGACGGGGAGTGGTGTTCTGGAGGGTCTGGAGTTTTCAGAGCAGGGATTTGTTGACTCCGGCGTAGAGGGCGTTTCCGTAGTCCAGTCTGCTGGTTAAGAGTGCGTGGATGACGGTCTTTCTGGATTCGGGGGGATCATACATTTCCATGCGTTACCCCTTTGGATTTATTTTTAATTCGGATGTAAAAGTAAATCCAGGACAAATGCAGGATTATTACACTCCCAGATTTACTTTCACATTCGCATAAATAATGTCTTGCTATATCCCAGTTCAATGGTACTCGTTGCCCTCGAAAGAATGGATGACTGAGCGAGTCCTCATTTTTGTTTCAATACCACAGAACAACCAACAAGCAATGTGTCACAGTCTAAAACAGTGCTGCAGTACTTGAAACATGTTTTAGCCCAGAAATCATGCTTTTCAAAGACAGGTCATCTATTGACTTTTATTGGTGCTACATATCGGTCCTACTGGGGGCGCAGTGGTGAATTCATGGCTAGGCTACCAACAATTTCATCAATGCTAACCTTTAGTGAAAAGCAAAAATCAACCTGTAGTTTGTTCACCACTGATTGCTGTTTCCAGAGATTGGAATTTGTATATACCCATGACCTTAAACCCTAGTTGTACATGAAGATAAGTCAACATCTTATCATGCTACAAGTCCTTCCAAGCCTTCACCTGCTGCTGAGCTGCAGGAAGGACCTCCAGTGAGAATGTTGACAAGTGCTGGGATTAGAAAGACTCTTCCTGACAGTCTATTAACAGTGGTGGCTGGTAACCTTAGAAAGTGGTGTGAAAGGCAGCGAGTCTTCTAAGACCCACAATGCTGCCCGGTGCAGGGTTCCACCTCTAATTCACTTTGGGTTCACTATCAAAATAATGAGGCAAGCGCTGGAAACTGGAAGAAAAGAAAATGGTTTATTTCTCATGAGATCACGTCAACTGAGACACCGGGATGTCTGAGGGAAGTGTTCTGCTGACAACTCCCTTGGCTCTTCCTTTTATACAGGTTTGACACAATGCATTTGTTTGATCAACATGGTTACAAAAGCTTGGGGTCCCCGCCCCGGGCAGGTTGTCACACAAGCCCAACAGTAATTCTCTTCCCACCCAGGTCAAACAGACAATCTTATCTTGCAGCTGGACCTTGCTTCAGGGTCTAAAACATGTGAGACCGGCCAGATCTAAGAGTCCGTTCTGTTGATAAAAACAGGTCCCATTGTTGGTAATAACAAGTCTTGCTGTTTGCAGTGCAATAAATCATGTTGCAAGAGTCTTTTTGGTATTTGGAACCTGTTTGTGTAACTAGGTGTAGTGAGGGGTAGAGCATCCAAAGGCTTGCCTGAAAACAGGGATGAGAGGAAAAACGAGTTTGTGGCAGCAAGTGGCGCTGATGTTTGTTGTGGCAATAGAGTTTATAGCCCCCAGCACAGTACCAGGTCGGTCAGAGGGATGCTAGTAAGGGCAGGGTGAAACAAAGGTGACCAACAGAGTACAAAATGGCTGTGATAGATTAAAATGACTGTAACTTATGTGCACATAGAATTCCACCAGACAAGATGGCGCAGGTAATGTTCATAATTGTCATTTTGCTTTTAACAGTGGCCCCTTTGAACATAACTAGCCAGCTTGTCAGTCTATTTCGATCTCCATAATGTCCTGTATCTCTTGATCATACATTACTCTCATTTTTGTTAGCTGAGTGTCCATAGTCTTAGGGTGCAAGGTAGTTATGCAAAGATAACACAAAGGTGGTATACCCAAACAACAACCACATATTGTCAATACTGGGACCAAGAGAATCATTGATATTTTCCAACCCCACTCCTTCAAGATGCCCCAAAGCCAACTTCCAATTGTCCAAGTCTCTGATCCTTGATGAATTTCGGAAGATAGTCTATGGAGATGTTCGATTGCTTCATAGACAGAAGGTGAATTATCAGGCTGCGTCGAGGAACTGTGATGAGGCAGAGTCTGTTTGATGAATGTCTTTAGAACGCTTTTCTCGATGATGCTCTGCAGGGGCTGTGTAGGTTGGTGGCAAAACAAAGGCGATGTAGCATGTGCCCCCCCAGTTTCTTGGGAGCCAGGTGTATGCTTTGGTTCCACAAACAAAGTACATATTGGGTGATGCAACAAGCGCTGGGGGGTTGGCAGTGTTCAAAGTCCCCACAATGCTACAGGTGCTTTGACCCACATTCTCAGTCCCACGGCCTTCAATGCATACAAGGCCAGAGACGTTCACCACAGATAGGGCCACAGTCAGTGTTGCAGCAGTTCTTTTCTTCAGGTAGGAAAATGTGGCTCTGTTAGGATTATTGAACACTTGCATTTCCACTCGTTCTTTGGCGGGGACATTAATCTGGAATGTCGCATTGAAGGTGTGAGGGCAGAAGGGGGCGGCTGTCGTTCCTGTTTTGTTTCGCCAGAACTCGTTGTAGAACTGGGCGATTGTTCCGTCGGAAGTGGCATTGTCTTTGTAATTTTCTTGTAGGAGCATCATCCAGGCAAGGCAAGATCCGTGAATAGAAAAGGGCGAAGGGATGAAAGGGATGGAATGTTCAGTGGCATGTGGTAACAGCCCACAGACCCAACAGTTGGTAGCATTGGTGGAAAGATTGTGTTGGTGCAACATCTGCACGAAAGAATTATTCCAGAATTCTTTGCGTCGTTCTCGGAGATGTGGCGGTAGTGATACCAGGTAGTGTTCTTTCTTGGTGGTTGGTTGCATGGTGGGTGACAATGTTCTGTATGCAGGTGCATTCTCTTCAATGATCCAGAGTGCGACCATTAGCAGGAGACAGGTGAGAAATGCGGCTACAAGTGCAATTGTCTTTGTGCTGTGCAGGTTAGCAGTCTTGGTGTCTTTGCGGTGGTTTTGCAGGTGTTCAGTTTCTTCCATCATCTTCGGGGAGCTCAACAACTGTTAGGACCACAGACTTTTGTCTGGCGCTTTCCTGGTAGCGTTGTTTGACTGTGCTACCGATCTGAGACCTTCACTCAGTTAGTGGCCTGGTCGTTGGAGCTCCCTCCTTTCGTCGATCTTAGGTTGTACCCTTTCCTGGATGGCACCGTGGGGTCGGGAAATTCTGATAGTTCGAGGGTGTCATCTTGTGGGTAGCAACTCAGAGCTGGTCGGTCTCTCGCGAGTACTTCCTCTTGCACCTCCACCCCTTCACAGGTTGCCAGGGTTGGAGGGACTCGTTTGTAGTGATGGGCATGCAGCCAGTTTCGTTTTCCCTGCACTCGGAGGGCAGTTCGGGTGGTGATCAGGACTTGCCAGGGGCCCGTCCACCTAGGCTCCAGATTCTTCGTTCTTTGGAAGTTGCGAATTAATATATGGTCGCCTGGCTTTATTTCATGTCCCGGGCCCCTGGATACGTCAGGCAAGGCTTGCTGCACCTGTTGGTGGATAATTGTTAGCTCGTTTGTCAATTTATGCAAGTAATCCGACATTAATATGTTCGGGACATCGTTAATGGAGGTGGGTCTTGGTGCCGCCCAAATGCTCATAGGCCTGCCGAAGACCACCTCATACGGGGTCAGTCGGTGTTTGGTTGGGGTGGAGCGCATCGATAACAATGCCAATGGGAGGGCGTCGGGCCATTTCAACCCGGTCGTGGCAACTATTTTGGCTAGTTTTAGTTTCAACGTTGCATTGTCTCTCTACCAGGCCCGCTGATTGGGGGTGGAAGACGGCATGGAACTTTTGTTTTACCCCCAACCCTCTCAGTATGTTCTGTATCACCTCGGCTACGAAGTGGGGGCCGTTGTCGCTCCATAAAATTCTGCAAAGGCCGTATCGGGGGAAGAATTCTTTCAGCAATACTTTTGCAGTGGCTAAGGTGGTATTGTCGCGGGTGGGATAGGCCTCCACCCATTTGCTAAAAGCGCACACAACCACCAGGACATATTTTAGACCAAGGCATCTCTCTAGTTGAATGTAATCCATTTGAAGGATTTCAAAGGGGTGGTCAGGGACTCCAAACCCTCCCCGTGGTACTACTGTCCCCTTCCCTCGGTTGTGTTGTAGGCAGACTATACATTGTTGTACTAGGCGTTTTGCAGATTCTGCTATCTTGACGTTATGCCATACTCTGGTGATTAGTTCAATCATGGGGTGGAGCCTATGTGTGCTGGTAAATGTGCCATGGTCAATATGGGGATGAGGTAGGCATTGGGTAACAGCCATTTATTTCCGTCTTTAGTTCTCCAGCAATCTTCCTCGTCTTTTAGTCCCACCTTTTCCCACTCGGTCAATTCGTCTTGTGTGCCTGTAGTCTGTATGTCCCTTACAGTGGTCCTAGCGTCAGTCCATCGTTCAGCTTGTGACCTGGTCACATACATTCGTGTCGTAGTTCTGTCTCCTGCCGTGGCTCGGGCAGTAACGTCTGCTAGTGCATTTTCCCTGTCCAATGAGATCAGTCACTTTCCTATGTGCTTGGCATTTTATCACTGCTAACTTCTTGGGGAGGAGGACTGCTTGCGTCCAAGGCGGAGACTAAATCTCCATGCAGGATGGGTGTACCGTGTGAAGTCAGGAACCCTCTTTCTTTCCATAAGATCCCAAAATGGTGAACCACCCCGAAGGCATATTGGCTGTCGGTGTATATGTTAACTGTCGTGTCAGTCGCTAAGATACATACTCGTGTGAGGGCAATGAGTTCTGCAGCCTGGGCTGAACGTTGGGGAATACGGGCTGTTTCCAGAACGGTTCGGGCTGTGGTGACAGCGTATGCAGCTGAGGTGGTGCCGTCGGGGAGTTTGATGCACGAACCATCCACCCATAGTTCTCCATCTGGTTCTAGAAAGGCGGTGTCTCTGAGATCTATTCTACTCTTTGTTTGTTCATCGGTTAGTGTCACACAGTCGTGTAGTGGAGTCACGCTAGGATCATTTTCGGGTAGGGGTAACAGTGTGGCTGGATTGAGGGTGGTGCATCGCTTTAGGGTAATGTGCGGTGCTAGCAGGGTCAACTCATATCCTGTCAGTCGGGCGCTAGTCAAGTGTTGGGTTTTGGTCTGGTTTAGTAGTGTGTCGACTGCATGGGGTACTAAAACAGTGACTGGATTGGAGAGTACTATTCCTTCGCTCTGGCGTATCGATACTGCTGCAGCTGCCACAGCGCGCAGGCACGCTGGCAGTGCTCTGGCTACTGGATCGAGGGTGGCAGAGAAATATGCACAAGGGCGTTGTTTTTGACCAATTGATTGTGTTAGGACAGACAATGCACATCCTTCCCTCTCGTGCGTGTAGAGGAAGAATGGTTTGGAGTAATCCGGGGTTCCTAGGACAGGTGCTGAACAAAGGGCATTGCGTAGTTCTTTAAAGGCTGACTGGCATTCGGGGGTCCAGGGGAGAGGTGAGGGGATGTCTTTAGCTAGGAGGGAGAGAAGGGGTTTGACAATGAGGCTAAAGTTCGGTAACCACTGTCGGCAAAATGAGGTGAGACCTATCAAAGAGCGGACTTGTTTCTGATCTTTGGGGACAGGGGTGTCTAGAATTGTCTGGATCCTGTCAGGCGTGAGTTTCCTCCCTTCTTTGGATAAAAGGTGACCCAAATAGGTCACTTGTAATTTACAGAACTGCAATTTCTTTCGGGAGACCTTGTGACCATTCTCAGCAAGAAAATGGAGTAGTTTGATGGTGGCTTTGACGGCTATTGGTATGGTGTCCGCTGCTAGAAGGATGTCGTCTACATATTGTATTAGTGCCACTCCATCTGGCAATTGTATGGCGTCCAACTGTCTTTTAAGCGCCTGGCTATAGATGCTTGGGCTCTCAGTGTACCCCTGAGGTGCTCTGCAAAATCTGTACGAACGGGAGTTTAGGGTGAATCCAAATAGATAGCGGCTGTCCTTGTGTATAGGTATGGAAAAGAATGCGTTTTTGAGGTCAATTACAGTGAAGGTGGTGGCAGTGGAGGGGATTAAGGTCAAAATTGTCGTGATGTCGGAAACTACTGGGTATTGTGGCACTACGATTTTGTTTATCTCCCGCAGGTCAATGATGAAGCGGTAGGCTTTTCCGTCTCCCTCTCCCTGTCTCTTTACAATCGGTAGTATGGGACTATTACAAACGTTGCTCACTACTTCCTCTACCACCCCTGCCTCTACCAAAGAGTGTATGATCTCTGTCAGTGCCTTCTCACCCTCTGGCGATATGTTGTACTGCGGTACTTTCGGTAGGGTTGCGTCCTGTCGTATTGTTACGTGTACTGGGTCAATCATCATTCGTCCTACGTCTGAATCAGCCCTAGCCCATAAGTGTGATGGCAAAGTGTCCAGTAGGGATGCGTCAGCCTCGGAGATGGGAAACATGTGCTGATTAGGGTTCTCTCTATGGCGCTGGGGGTTATCATACAGGACGACACGCACTCCGTCTGGTGAGCATCTGATAGTCGCATGGAAGTGTTTCAAAAGGTTGAGACCCATAATGGCGTCTGGGGTGTTGGAAGAGAGGAGGAATGTCGTTTCGACGCTATTGTTGTCAAGGTTAAAAGGGATCGGTCGGGACAAAGGGTTGGTGGAGGGCGTACCGTCAAATCCTATTGAGGTCACATGTGAGCCTGACAAGGGTGCCCTTGAAATCAGTCGTTTGGATAGTGCACTACGTGTTGCTCCCGTGTCTACCAGAAATGGCGACTTTGTGCCCAGGACCTCAGCGGTAACATAAGGGCCTTGCTGATCAACATAGAGCTCGACTGGATCCCTCCCTTGCCCCTGGCTGTCCTATGCAAAGTCGTACGTATTGTCATAATCTGTCTGTTGGTACTGATTCTGTTTGGGATGGTCAAATGTGTTCACTCTTCCTGGCCTTTCCTCGCTTGCTTCACTCGCATACCCTCTCCCACGTCCTCTTCCTCTCTGTCCACTTGCTATTTCCCTCGCCCCTCTGCCCCTACCAGCTCCTAACAAAGCCGGGCATTGGGTTTTCCAGTGTCCATATTCTTTGCAAAATGCACATTGATCCTGTCCTAGGTCTTGGCGTCCTACATATGATGTCGATGAATTGTTTCTAGGTGGCTGTACTCTAGGGGTATTCTGCTGGTATCCTCCCCTATATTGCTCCCTTCCTGTATTCGCCCCCTGGAGTTGTGCTACCATTACCCTTTCCTTCAAGTCCTTCTTTTTCCTTTCTGTAGCCCTGTCATTTTCGTTTCTCTGATGCTCATAGTACTGGGCCATTTGGAGAATGGCCGCCGGTTTAGATGCTGCCCAACTACTTTCGCTGGCTTGTAATTTCTGGGATACATCTGGCAGTAGTCCTTTGACATAGTTCTGCACAAATAAGTGGTGTCCGGTTGCGGTGGACATGTCTTGTCCACTGTAATCGGAGAACACCGTTTCAAATCTGGAGAAATACTCTGAGACATCCTCTTGTGGTTTCTGGCGGCACGCGGTTACTATGGACCAGTCTATCTTTTTCTCTGGGATCAGCGTTTTCACTTTCTGCACTATTTTGTCAGGGAGGTCCAATATTGCTTTAACCGGTTTTTGACCAGGGTTCCGCTGTTTATCTAGTGTGTTGAGTTGTTCCCAGGTATGACCAAGCAGTTCGGTATGGTCTATTTTCCTAATCTGTTTCCACACATCTGCTGGCAAACATAACCCGAATAACAAGTCTATGTCGGCAAGTGTCATTATTGTTGATCCCAGAGCGGTACCTAGCTCGGTGTAAAAGGCGGTGGGGTTCTTTCGCAAATCCGGTAAAGATTTACGGAACGTCAAAATGTCCTGTCTGTCCCATGGTTGATACACCCAATTGTAGACCACCCTTCCTCTAGCGTCTTGATGGTTCATATCGTCATGAGTCCCTTGTCCTCTAGGAGGTACCCAATAAGGGGCAGCTTCTTTTATCGGCATCATGCTATCTGGTTTTTCCACCGGGGTCCTGCTATCTTAGATGTCCTGTCCTTATCTATCCGTCCTTGTTCCACGAGGTGACGGAATACCTCCAGTGTGGATGAAAAGAGTTCTGTAACATCGTTGTCGCCTTCATCTCCGGTGTCTACCTTCCTATAGAGAGCCACTAGCCGCTCGGGCCCTACATCTTGGTACTTCTCTTCATATGCAGTAAGAGTGTGGTAACAGAGACGTACAATAAAGTATCGTTTGCGGTTTTCAATATAGGAGTTGCATATGTCAGTTACATGCTCTTCTGTCTCCTTCCTATCTATGAGGGATTTAACTACTTTATCAATGCCTGCTCGCTCATTTTTACTTAATCGCGGGACCCTGGGCGCTCCTGTTTCTTTTGATCCTACCTCTACTACTGTATCCTTTGATGAAGCATTTGGTGTGGGTGACTCGGTGGGAGCAGAGGCGGTGGAGACTGAGGCGATCGTGCCATCTCCGGCTATACTTTGGTGGTCCTGTCGTTGTACAACGGGATGAGTAGGGGCGTAAGGGGGTGGCATGTATATGATTGGGGGACCTAACAATAAATCATCATCTACCCTTTGTTTTGCTGGTAACTTGGGGTAAAGAGTCGAGGGCGTTCTAACAGGGCATTGATCTGATATTTTTGATTCCTGTTCCTTTTTATCGATTTCCTTTTCTTTTAGTTTTTCTTCTAATCTTTTACAGGCTTGGTAAGCTGATTTTCGCATTTCTTTATCTTGTCTAGCTTCGTCCCTTTTCTTTCTTTGACCTGCCTCTTTTCGCCATAAGCCAAAACTGTCAAACATGGCTGGTCTAGTTTTCTTTTTGTGGAGAGCTAATTCTAACGTTTCCATTTTAGCGGGATCGAAAGATCCCGTCAGTGGCCACTGTTTTACCCGGTCCTTCCTAGTGTATTTATGCCATAGTTTGCTATAAGCTACGCTGGCTAATCCATACTTTACGTGCATGTCCTTGTTAGGGGTGCCTTCCGGCGGTGCCGGCTGACTGACCTCTAACAAACGGTCTGGTCCAAAACAATTACAATCAAACAATCTAGAGAAAACAGGCATGACGTATTTATCGGTCAAAATGAATATCTCAATCAATCAATTTAGACAAAAAGTCTGCACTACCTGTCCTTCGCTGCCTGCAAAGAGAGAGAATATTCCTATTCTTTGTTGTTTGCAAGCAGGGAAATGTCGCAAATAACTCAATATCAAAAAAGGAATACTAGTATTTCAATCAAACTATTCAATCAATCAATCAATTTAAGTCGTTTTTCACGACCTTACCCGGACCGTATGGACAGTTCTTCGTCTTCCCCTTCCAGCGCCTGGTTGTCCTCTCACTCCAACAATCAATGCGGCGTTCCTCTAAGGTCCCAGTCAGGACCGCAGGTCACTCGAGAGAGGTCCGTTCGGAACCGGTGAAGTTCAGTCGATCGGCAGCCAGACAAGGGTCTTCTCAGGCAGGTATACCCCAATCGTTTAGTTGTTCACTCCGTCGTTAGGACCTCTCTACCGGACCCACGCGTCGCTGATGGGCCCCTACGCTTGGGCGCCAATTTGTGAAAGGCAGCGAGTCTTCTAAGACCCTCAATGCTGCCCGGTGCAGGGTTCCACCTCTAATTCACTTTGGGTTCGCTATCAAAATAATGAGGCAAGCGCTGGAAACTGGAAGAGAAGAAAATGGTTTATTTCTCATGAGGAGATCACGTCAACTGAGACACCGGGATGTCTGAGGGAAGTGTTCTGCTGACAACTCCCTTGGCTCTTCCTTTTATACAGGTTTGACACAATGCATTTGTTTGATCAACATGGTTACAAAAGCTTGGGGTCCCCGCCCCGGGCAGGTTGTCACACAAGCCCAACAGTAATTCTCTTCCCACCCAGGTCAAACAGACAATCTTATCTTGCAGCTGGACCTTGCTTCAGGGTCTAAAACATGTGAGACCGGCCAGATCTAAGAGTCCGTTCTGTTGATAAAAACAGGTCCCATTGTTGGTAATAACAAGTCTTGCTGTTTGCAGTGCAATAAATCATGTTGCAAGAGTCTTTTTGGTGTTTGGAACCTGTTTGTGTAACTAGGTGTAGTGAGGGGTAGGGCATCCAAAGGCTTGCCTGAAAACAGGGATGAGAGGAAAAACGAGTTTGTGGCAGCAAGTGGCGCTGAGGTTTGTTGTGGCAATAGAGTTTATAGCCCCCAGCACAGTACCAGGTCGGTCAGAGGGATGCTAGTAAGGGCAGGGTGAAACAAAGGTGACCAACAGAGTACAAAATGGTTGTGATAGATTAAAATGACTGTAACTTATGTGCACATAGAATTCCACCAGACAAGATGGCGCAGGTAATGTTCATAATTGTCATTTTGCTTTTAACAGTGGTGGGGTGAGCGAAGTGCCCCCAGTGGCGGCTGCTGCCGATACGAAGTGGAGGAGGGGCAGCTCAGGGGCAGTGTGGGGGAAAAACAATAAAAAATAAATAAAAGTACACTTACCTTCCTGTTTCCGGCCACCGCCTCTGTGATCCTCTGCTCTCACGCCTCGGTGCTCCTCTGCTCCAGGAACTGCAGTCTCCAAGAGCACAGGCTCCCAGACTCCCCTACGGCCAATCCCAGTGCTGCTTGAGATTGCCTGGGATTGGCCTGAGCAGGCTTGTTTTCCGCTCCAAGGGGGACTGGAAGCCTGCGCCTTCTGTTCTCTCCACCCAACAATGCAGCTCGGGTTGGGGAGATGTCAGTGCGCATGTCTGTTTGGCCATCCTGAGATGCCTGGCCAAAGCGACATGCGCACTGACAGCAGCGACATGCGCACTGACAGCAGAGCCCTGTGCCCACCACTCCTGCTGCTGATGGCCCCGTCCCCAAGACTCAGCTGACGGCTCCTGCTCCTACTGGTAAAGTAAAATGATAATAAAGCAGTTTTATAAATTGCTTTATTATCATTTTATTTTACGTTTTGATCTGCTGCTTCTAGCAGTGGGGAGACACCCTGAGGGCACCACCACTTTCCAAAAAACAAAGTAAAACACCCCCTCCCTCCAAAAGCCCTTAATGAAAACCCCTGTCCTTCCAAAAGTCCAAAATAAAACACCCCCTCCCTCCAAAAGCCCATAATAAAACAACCCCTCTCTCCAAAACATCCCAAAAAAACTACACTAACATTTACAATAAATACAATTTAAATAAAAGGTACTTACCCACTGCAACACGTCCTCCTCTGTGTTCTAAAACTGCAGTCTGCTGTGGAGGTCCCTAACCAATCCAGACGCTGCTCTCATGCTGTTAAAAAGCATGAGAGCAGGACCAGGATTGGATGGCACGGGCTGGCTAGACGCTCCTTCAGGCCCTGGAGGCCTGTGCTTGGTCTCCACCGAGACCTTCAAATTGCGCATGTCACTTTGGTCGGCGCAAGACTGCCGGTCAAACTGACATGCACACTTTGGAGCGTCCAGACACCCTTCCATTTCTCTTTGCTCAGGGGCAGGCTGGTGGCTGCGGAGCTCCAAAGTGAAAAATAAAATGACAATGAAATCATTTCATTGCCATTTTATTTTTCAGGTTACGCGTGGCTTACAGTGGGCGGTGGGGGCGACCCTCCTCTGCCCTAATTAAGAAACTGCCACTGTCTAGTAATTTCTGCATTTTGCTTCTAGTCCCGACCCTGAAATTTTGTGAGGCAGCCCTTATGGTAGCATCCATGCATAGTCACATGGCGGTTGTGCAAGAACATATTAAGAATTACTAGTGTTTAACACAGCACTGACACTTTCAGGCCTCAAACAGCTTAAAAGAGTAGTTACTTTTACGTCACGTATTGATCCCTAGTAGATCGAAAGGCAGGGCCAGTTGTGCTGGGATGTGAACCTGAGACTTGCAGGTGGTAAACGGCTCTCTGAAGCAGGCACATTCACCCTCAAGTCATTTAATCAGCTCGGTCTACTGAATTAAACCCATAAGCTCCTGAATTGGGAAGTTGCAGCTAATTTTTCACAGTAGGTTGGACAAAGATTATCTCTATTATTGTTGCTGCCGTTAGTAGTATTATCTTGAAGTTATTGAATGTCAGTTCTTCCCATCGCCAGAGATGAAAAGATCCACCTAAGGGTGGTACTTGGGGTGAAGTATTATTCGGTTGAATCTTTTGCCATTAACCACAATAAAATAGTTGCCCCAGCAGTGATGCTGGAACAAGTTTCAGAATGGCGGTGCTGCCATCAATGTTACATCACAGAAGTCATAGGTATTGTGAAAAAAACCAAGTGTTACACTAAGGACAAGTGTAGCAAATGAGCGCGCCCATTCAGCAGCAGAGTGGTATAGGTGTAGTTAGTATGTGTCTGGTGGTGTATTTTGAAGCACACTGTCACTAAAGCATGATGGTGTTGTAGCGTATTGTCATTTCTAGATAACACATTTTCCATTGAAATGCCCACTAAATTGCACCGACATACAGTTCTACTGATTAGACTATATAGCGCAGAAATGGTAAGGTGTGGAAAACGGATTTCTGTGAATATTTATAATTTGTTCATCAGAGATTAAAGGGTCTTGATTCATTTTGAAACTATCAAAATAATTGCATCTATCACACTTCAGAATTAAAATTGTGCATCATTTGTGGTTTCCTTGCTGCTCATTCGTTTTGAAATATTTGTACAATTTATTTACAAGAATGTAAATGACAGAAAAATTGAACAAATTACATCCTACTGCCTTTCCTTTCACACTCCCTGTATTCTAGCAAGATTGTAACATAGTTCACTTTACAAAGTCCTGGCACTTTGCAGAGAAAAAAGTAACGTTTACAAGAATTGGCAGCAGTTTGATCGAAAACATAGCCTGACAGTTAACCCCTGACTTTCAACTCACTGCAAATGCAACAGAAGCAAATCTTAAAGGCATAGTCATTGCTCGTTCACTTTCTGATCTTCCAGCATGGTTATTTTAGGAGTGGCGCAGCACTCCCATCGCCCCTACTTCCAGCGCATGTGCCCCATTGCACAGCATTGCTGTTGTCCAAATTTATCTGGAGTCTGTATGTATCACTGCTATGCACAGTGATGGATTGTGCGATAACTATGGGTGCTACGAGAGAATGTAGCCTTACTGCTGGAGCGGTCGACCTCGAAGCTGGGAAACTGGGTTCGAGTCTCGGCAACGACGCTCAACATCCTGAGATTCTGGGCAAATCACTTAATCTCCCCGTGCCTAACAAAAATTAATGTGCCCATCTGTAACGAAACTGGTGCTCATGTAAAGCGCTCTGATATCTTCGGGTCTAGTTTGCGTATATAAAACTCTAAAAAAAAAAAACACAAGTCGCCGTACCCTCCACCCCATTGTCTTAAGACCTAGTGTGTCCAAATCTTGGCACCAAGGATGATGAAACATGTGCCAGGCCTGCATCATAGAACAGCTGGTCCCGCCACATGTGTCACGGCCTGAGCGCTCAATTGTCCAACAACCGTTCTAGGCCAAAGGTGTCAATTTCACTGCAAAGATCAGAACAGATTACAAATTCTACTCTTGTGATGAACGAGGAGTCCCATTACATTGGACATACTAAAATAATATTTTCACCTTGAAACGAGGGGTATCTGGAGCAGATCTTATGTCTTAGAGTGGATTGTGAGAACAGTGACAACGGTGCTACCTACTCAGTGTTGGAGAAGGAATTTTTCATCCTCGGACATTGTGTAATAGACAGGTCCTACCAAAATCCCGCCACTGTTATCAGGCCAGACGACATTTAACATCCTGCCTCTCACTGCGGCTCTGCGCCATGGACGTCAGTTCACCGAAATGCCAGGGGTAGCGGAAGTGACATCACACGCCCTTTGACCTCCACTGTCACTCACACACACAGTACTTATACATACACACAAATTCACACATAAACAATCTCTCTCACATAAACACACTCTCACCCGCAAGCATGCACACAACATACATTTCAAAGCATTTTTTTACTTACCTCGGCTGCCATGGAAGGGCATATTGTACTCCATTTTTATTACACTTTAAGTGAATAATGTATTTTAATGATTCATTATTAGTGTAATAAAAAATTGACCAAAAATAAAGAGAGCGGAGCCCCAACCGCCCCTGTGTTCCTGGTACTGAATTTGCCTCATCTGAGGCCAGGGGTCGCAAAGACAGTGCTAGGGGTAGCAAAGGGCAAGCCAGGGGTCGCAGCTGCGACCCCTGGCAACTACTAAATGACGTTCATGCTCTGTGCAAGCTTCATATTTAGCGCAAGACGTCCAGGGCCGCACCACAAACCCCTGTGGTGCAAAGGCCCCAAAACCTTCAGGTGGGTTTTATTCTGCCCGAGCCCAATGAATATTTGTGGGATATGGAAAACTCAGAGAACACATTTTGCGGGGGGGGCCTACCATTTTGCGTTACCTCAATGAAGACGTTCCAGAGTCAAAAGGGAATGCGGCACTGATGAGCAAAAAAATTGTGACGCCGTCATCAGTTCCTTCCAAGAAAAAACACTCTCAAAGTGAACGTCGAGGGACAGCCTTTCCCTTGTCAGTGTTGTACGAAACAGCGAGAAAGAATTACATTATGTATGGAATGCGAGATGGAAATTGCCAATCCTGCCTCATAAAACATTCCGAAATAAGTCTCCCAAACTCGGCTTTAAGCATGCATTTAATTTGTGCCCTGGGAACAAAATAATGGCGCCGAGATTAAAACATTCGAATAATGATTTATGCAAATGGGTATGTGCAAAGTAAGAGCGGGGTTGCCCATAGCAAATAATTTGAGATATGAGATGGCATTTATGGGTTTTTGCGCCGTTGCTATGAATAGAAACAACAGATTTAAAGAACGGGGGAAGACATGGGCTGATGCAGTTTTTTAAAAGCAGGTAAATAAGTCGTATCAGGGTGTAGTAAACGAAAGCTTTAGAAGTCTGACGCCTTATAATAACATTCTATAGGATGCCAAAAATTTGCACCAGGGGAACTCAGCCTACAATGAAAAATAGTGAGGATCTTTGGCTTCAAAGCAGATGTCCCTTTTATGTTTTTAAGATGCTTCAGATTAGATTTTTTTCTTTAAGCAACACAAACAGCAGGTCCATCTTAGGTGGTGTTGACTGTCCATAACTAAGGTTAGTTTGCATTATTAGCTCTCCTCACATGCAGATCTACTCATATACCAGGTGTAATTCGTCCTTTGGATGGAAATCACTATTTACATTGAGGAGTTGAAAATCCTATGACTGAATTTACAAGTGTAAAATCACTATTAGTAATTTACCACCGCTTTCTAGGACTACCCCAGCACCAAAGGACTGCACACCTACACTAAAATGTAACATATTAATGCATTTTTTATTTTTTTATTTTATTTAAATGGGTTTTAGAAAGCAAATCAGTTTAATTAAAATGTTAATTTTCCCACCCTAGCCCCTTACAGTTTCATTTGTGTTAAATATTTCACAACCTTGAATCTAACTTATGCGTTATGTTATTAGTGATTTAAAATTGTGCATTGTGTAGGCTGCATGGGGGTCCTCTTTCTCTTATTGACACCCCAGGGTCTGGGGTAGGTTTTACACACGTCATGCCATGCTTTTACCAAACATGTTTTTCTGTTTAAAAAAATAAAGACATTGGGAGATACCCTTTAGCTCAGTCTTCAGTTCTGCTCCTCATAGGAGACTTGCAGACAGGTTGAACTCTGTTGGAATTAGAGTCATGTTTATGAAGTAGGTAATGAGCAGGCTGTGTGTGAGGCAGGAGAGTCTGAAAAATGGAGTCTATTCTTTGGAAATGGAGGAGGTAATAAGTATCCGACAAGTAGGAATGCTACAAAGACCAATGTGCAGTCTTGTACCCTCTAAGGATATAAGTGATTATTTATACCTCAACAATCAATTTGGACCTGTGGTAATTTCTACAATAAATTTTTCCGGCAATAACTACAACCCACGTTTACCTTTTGACAGTATTAATTTTGCAAAACTGTTCGGAGTTCATTTTTAGTCCTGAAAATGTGAAATTCTTGGGATTTAAATTATTGCAGCTGGAAGTTATTGCAGCTGACATTTTATTGTGGACATTTTTAATGATCTGAATTATTGTGTGCAAACCTTCATTGATTATCCTCTTCAGTGCTGTCCTAGAGGATATTGTCGGGAGCTCGCACATACCCTAGGCCTATTTCCAAATGTTGCAAACACCTATTTTAGGGTTGATGCTAGAGAAAAAGTACAAAAATAAGGTTTAGTTATAAATTAATTTATAAATACCCGTAACAGTGTTTCCTGAAGTGTTCACCTTAATTCAAAGAAGCCACCTGCAAACAATGTACACAGAGGTCTGGACAGATTAAGAGGTGAGAATTTAAAGAACGCCTATAAGGAGGGATAGCAGGTCCAATATTTATAAGATCGCTATATCCCACAGGGTAAATGAATATTCCAAGGCCAGGTTAGACTGGCAACGAGACCTACAGCATCCGATCGATGACGCTATGTGGGCATATTGTTGCACCAGTACACGTCGTATTTCGCTAAATGGCAGGCACAGACTGATCCACTTCAAATACCTTAATAGGGCGTATTACACCCCGGAGAGATTACACAGATACGGGTTGAGGGAAGTTTCTGCCTGCGACAGATGCGCGGAACCGACGGCTGACTTTATGCTCTTGGCCTGGTCATGTCCAGGGGCACACAAATTTTGGGAACAGGTTTTCAGTGAGCTGGCGAAAATAACTGATTCGGAACTCCCCCTGGACCCTGCCCTGGCCCTGCTGGGTTATTCCAAGAAGATTCCACGAGGGAGGCGCAGACTGATAGACATGGGTCTCCACCTAGCAAAACGTAGAGTGGCGATCAATTGGCTGCGCGGCCCCACCCCTACTATGGCGCAGTGGTCACACGACATGCTTTTTTGCTGTATGCAGACAGAGAATTTCAGCAATCTACTCCCCCCCAGGAGCCGCCCAAAACATTTTTGGGGACTTTACACAACATATATATCTGCCAGGGTATCGACACAGTCTGAAATCGATTGTGACATGCCGTCCCAAGCCCACACAACACCTGCTGTTTGATCCCCCTTGTTGCCATATTAGGTGGGTACAATGACTGTTGAGTCAGGGCCATGCCCGTGCATACGCTCCTGATGTTCCGCTCTGGTGAGGCTGAAAGCGGTATCACCACAGCCACCGGTATATTACACAGTATTTACTCACTCGGATATGTTGAATTGTAAACAGGAAGGGGTGGGAGCACACTGCTGACCTCCCAGCACAGTTCGCCCCTTAGCATTCTGGTAAATGCAGTTTGTAGTGCATGCTTACTTGGTATTTTGCTGGAGTGTTCCACCAAAGTTGGTGCAGATTAGTGCTGTCATCTCTAGACACATGTGTTTCTGGATTTTATCCGTCATCAGTAGAGATCAAAAAAGATTTTCATCTGGGGTGGCTGAGCAGGCTGCCACAATTCTTACAGGTCTCAGTACCTCTCACAGGCGCACAGGTGCATCTCCACAACCTCGTCAGCTCAATGGCTCAAGGGAGCCTTTTCAAACAGGAAGGGGTGGGAGCACACTGCTGACCTCCCAGTACAGTTCGCCCCTTAGCATTATGGTAAATGCAGTTTGTAGTGCACGCTTACTTGGTATTTTGCTGGAGTGTTCCACCAAAGTTGGTGCAGGTTAGTGCTGTACATCTCTAGACACATGTGTTTCTGGATTTTATCCGTCATCAGTAGAGATCAAAAACGATTTTCTTCTGGGGTTGCTGAGCAGGCTGCCACAATTCTTACATGTCTCAGTACCTCTCACAGGCGCACAGGTGCATCTCCACTAGCTCGTCAGCTCAATGGCTCAAGGGAGCCTTTTTAAACAGGAAGGGGTGGGAGCACACTGCTGACCTCCCAGCACAGTTCGCCCCTTAGCATTCTGGTAAATGCAGTTTGTAGTGCATGCTTACTTGGTATTTTGCTGGAGTGTTCCACCAAAGTTGGTGCAGATTAGTGCTGTCATCTCTAGACACATGTGTTTCTGGATTTTATCCGTCATCAGTAGAGATCAAAAAAAGATTTTCATGTGGGGTGGCTGAGCAGGCTGCCACAATTCTTACAGGTCTCAGTACCTCTCACAGGCGCACAGGTGCATCTCCACAAGCTCGTCAGCTCAATGGCTCAAGGGAGCCTTTTCAAACAGGAAGCGGTGGGAGCACACTGCTGACCTCCCAGCACAGTTCGCCCCTGAGCATTATGGTAAATGCAGTTTGTAGTGCACGCTTACTTGGTATTTTGCTGGAGTGTTCCACCAAAGTTGGTGCAGGTTAGTGCTGGACATCTCTAGACACATGTGTTTCTGGATTTTATCCGTCATCAGTAGAGATCAAAAACGATTTTCTTCTGGGGTTGCTGAACAGGCTGCCACACTTCTTACAGTTCTCAGTACCTCTCACAGGCGCACAGGTGCATCTCCACTAGCTCGTCACCTCAATGGCTCAAGGGAGCCTTTTAAACAGGAAGGGGTGGGAGCACACTGCTGACCTCCCAGCACAGTTCGCCCCTTAGCATTATGGTAAATGCAGTTTGTAGTGCATGCTTACTTGGTATTTTGCTGGAGTGTTCCACCAAAGTTGGTGCAGGTTAGTGATGTACATCTCTAGACACATGTGTTTCTGGATTTTATCCGTCATCAGTAGAGATCAAAAACGATTTTCTTCTGGGGTTGCTGAGCAGGCTGCCACAATTCTTACAGGTCTCAGTACCTCTCACAGGCGCACAGGTGCATCTCCACTAGCTCGTCAGCTCAATGGCTCAAGGGAGCCTTTTTAAACAGGAAGGGGTGGGAGCACACTGCTGACCTCCCAGCACAGTTCGCCCCTTAGCATTCTGGTAAATGCAGTTTGTAGTGCATGCTTACTTGGTATTTTGCTGGAGTGTTCCACCAAAGTTGGTGCAGATTAGTGCTGTCATCTCTAGACACATGCCTTCCTGTTTGAAAAGGCTCCCAGATGAAAATCTTTTTTTGATCTCTACTGATGACGGATAAAATCCAGAAACACATGTGTCTAGAGATGACAGCACTAATCTGCACCAACTTTGGTGGAACACTCCAGCAAAATACCAAGTAAGCATGCACTACAAACTGCATTTACCAGAATGCTAAGGGGCGAACTGTGCTGGGAGGTCAGCAGTGTGCTCCCACCCCTTCCTGTTTGAAAAGGCTCCCTTGAGCCATTGAGCTGACGAGCTTGTGGAGATGCACCTGTGCGCCTGTGAGAGGTACTGAGACCTGTAAGAATTGTGGCAGCCTGCTCAGCCACCCCACAAGAAAATCTTTTTTTGATCTCTACTGATGACGGATAAAATCCAGAAACACATGTGTCTAGAGATGACAGCACTAATCTGCACCAACTTTGGTGGAACACTCCAGCAAAATACCAAGTAAGCATGCACTACAAACTGCATTTACCAGAATGCTAAGGGGCGAACTGTGCTGGGAGGTCAGCAGTGTGCTCCCACCCCTTCCTGTTTAAAAAGGCTCCCTTGAGCCATTGAGCTGACGAGCTAGTGGAGATGCACTTGTGCGCCTGTGAGAGGTACTGAGACCTGTAAGAATTGTGGCAGCCTGCTCAGCAACCCCAGAAGAAAATCGTTTTTGATCTCTACTGATGACGGATAAAATCAAGAAACACATGTGTCTAGAGATGTACAGCACTAACCTGCACCAACTTTGGTGGAACACTCCAGCAAAATACCAAGTAAGCGTGCACTACAAACTGCATTTACCATAATGCTAAGGGGCGAACTGTGCTGGGAGGTCAGCAGTGTGCTCCCACCCCTTCCTGTATGTTGAATTGTACTTGATCTGTTTGTATTGTGCCTAATTGTATTCAACTGTACACCATGTGCATGCCTTACAACGGTCAGGACGTTACACCTTGCTTCTTGTATGTTTTGTAAAAGCTTGATAAATAAACAAAATTAAAATTAAAAAAAGGAGGGATAGCAGGATGTCTGAAATTATTATATTTCACGACTTTACTTTGGGGGCACAATATGAGAAAGCTGTACTTTGAGCAAGGGAATGTTGGCATGCACTTGGGAATGTAAAGCCAGTGGGCAAATGGAAATTGTGTCATCACTTGGTGGCTTCATCTGTAGCATTGTGTTGAATTTGGCGTACCACTTTACTAAATGGATTAAAGATGGATCAGGGACGGGTGGACAAAATGGTGAATGGGTTAAATGCGAAGAGGAGAGTTTAATGAAGGAAACACATATCCAACGCAGGAAACGATGGTTACTAGTATAACTTCATTCATAGCCCTAAATGCAGTGCTTAATTTGAGCCAATTGTTTCAGGTGGGGCCCACCATTACTCATTTCTGTGGACCAGCACGTATTTTTCCTTATCAGACTTTGACCCAGAGCAAGGGAGAGTGAAACTCAAAAGGGGGAAAGAAGGCTGAAGTGGATAGAAAAACAGTCACAAATGGAAAAAGGAGGGATGAAAAAGAACCTGCAAGAGTGAGATAAAGAGGCAAGGAGTGTCTGGTGGTAAATGAAAGAGGCATGAGGTGGAATCAAGATTATGCAGCATTGGTATTCGGCACCCCTGACATTCGATAGTGGCGGCTGGGGGCTTCTGAGCACAACTTTGGACCCCGGTACTATTCTTTAATGAATTAAGCACTGCCTAAATTAGATAAAAAAACAATACAAGAAGGTGAAATTTTTCAAGCAGTGAGTACTCCTTGAACTATACATTACAATTAGGTCTAGGAGAAATTTTAATTACACTGATGAAATTTGCATAATTCTTGATTTTTGTAGTATGCAGAATTCCCGAAATTACTTGAAATTTTGAATTACACAGCACATAATTTTTGCATGTGAGACATGTTTGTTCAGAAAATATCTCACCAACAGACATTTTTTACTCCTATCAGTTTCATGCTTACCCGAGTGTACGTTGACTTGAAAAAAGTCATGTGAGACATAGTAAAACCACGTTTCGTTCTAAAAGCTTAATTTCTCAAAGTGTATTGACATTTTATGAAATTTCACAGGAAAGATTACTCCCACGCTTAGTCACAGTCTCAAAGGAAGAGAGCAGATAGGGAGTGAGATCAAAGTGGGTTTAAAGTTCGAGCTGGAGAGTAAAGCCGAAGTTCGGATTGACTGTATGCCACTTCAGTTTCAGCATCACTCCAAAAAACACTAGCAAACTGGGAGAATGGTTTCATTTTAAAACTTTCCGGTGCAATGATTATACACCGCATAGATTTTAATGACCTTTAATTTAATTTTCATTGATTATGTATCCATTTTGGTCAAGATAAACAGGCTAGATCAGTTGCTGGTACCAGGATGTACTTTCTTTAGGAAACTCAGAGATCATGCTGTGCGTGTAACCTTTTACATTCTGGACCAAAGTCCACCAAAGTTCATGTAGCACCCGGCAAATTACTCAATCATAGCTTAAACGCATTTCTGAATTCATGGGTTGACCACAGTTTTGAAATAGGCTCCTTGAAGAAACATTAAAAGTGAAACCATTCAAAACTGTCAGCATCAAATTCTAATCAATTTGGCAAGCTTCTAGATCCAAAGTGGGCCACTGATATGTGTCACAAATGCAGCTGTTATTTATCAATTGTGCTTCCAGAGAACGAGCAAAGTCCTACTGGGTGAGTCTTTGTAAAGTGTCATGGAGAGTGCTCTCAAAGCTGCAATGAATGCATTGTCTGAAATCATTTGAACGTAATGCGATGCGCGGTGTTACCAATAGTTGGTTAGAACTGCACATCGTTAACTATCCTCAACACATTCATACTTAGCTAAAAAACACATATATATATTTGCTCTAAAAATGTGCATTCAGGCAACCTATTACGTTCATCAGACGGAATTTAAAGTGGCCACATGGAATGCAAATTTGGGACAGTGAGGGGCTGATTATGATGGCGTTCAGACGAGTGTCCGACCGCCATCGTTGCGGGAACGGGACCGGCCGACAGGTAGTTGGTGGTCCTGCCTGCCCAATTGTTAAATGGCTGGCAGAAAGGTGGATCGTAATCCCCATGGCAGTGCCTGAGAAGGCACCAGTGGCGGTGCGTCCATTCGGGGCGCTGGGGCGTTGCCCCACTAGCCACATGGCATTCACAGTCGCAAGCGAGTAAGTTGAGTCATAAATAACACAGACACAGTATTATGACTAAACTACTCGCTCGTCGTCGCTCCGCTCGCAGTCGGCAGACAGTCAGGCAATCGGCGTTGAAGGGGGGGGGGGGCGGGGCTGGCTGCGGCAGTAAGGAAGGGTTGAGTGACAGCCAGGCGACTGCAGCGCTTGCTAAAGCGCAGCTGCAATAGTGCGCATGCTCGATTTTGGGCTGGTCATTTTTATGACCAGCCCGAACATGCGCACCACAGCCACCTTCTATACCATCCTGGACCTGGAGAGCGAGGGGGGAGTCGGGACCCGAGAGGCAGAGGGTTGCTTCGCGCAGCAGCCCCCGGTCGCTAATGGGCGGGCCGTCTCCGTGCCCTAGCCAATCCTGGCGCTGCTAATGCAGCGTCTGGATTGGCAGAGTGACCGCGGAGCCTGAGCCTGAGCGGGCAGGCATTATAACATTGGGTGCCGCGCGTGGGTGGGTGGCACTGCCGCAGCAGCCGCACTGTGATTGGCCATTGCAGTCAGTCCGTCAGTCACCGAGTCACGCCCTCACGCGTCACCGCGCCAGTGTCACACGCGAGTTGACACCACAGACTCTTAAGCTCTACCGGATCAGGTGGAAATTCGCGCACCCCACCGAGGCTGTGCAGCCGCAATGGAGAGAATACACGGTAATGTTAGCGTGTATGATACTTCTAACTACACAGTCAGGGGGCGGTGTGTCCTGACAGATTACAGGAATTGTTAAACACTGCGCATGTCTGCACTTACAGTGCCTTGACACCGAACAGTCTAGGCGTTGTTGGAGTTCTTAACCTGTGGATGACCGGAGTCGCTCAGAAGTGTCAGACCAGCACATTATGGTGCGGTGATGCTCTTATGTCTATGTGGTTTGTGTGTTGTGTCTATGCTACAGGTGATCTGGGGGTTGACTTGAGTCGGGTTGATGGCAATACAGTGCAATGATGCGTTTTGTCTAAGTACTTTCAATGTGTCTTTCCTGTTGGCAGCATGAGTGGTTTAGTGCTGCTTAGGCCTGCACATTAAAGTGCTGTAAGGTGCTCAAGCCCATGTTCTGTGGATGTGGCTGTCATGCAGATGGCACTGGTGTTTTATTAATGTTTTATTAATGTGCACGCCTACATTTTATGGAGCTGTGTGCCCTGCAGCACATCAGCTGTGTGAGCGCTTGCACTGCAACTGAGATTCGTATTGTTGTGCAGATGTGAGTATTACAGGACCCTGGGACAACTTGATAGCTTTGGAGTTGCAATGGTAGGAAATTAATGTTCCATAGGGTGACGTTCGTGGTTTTACATAAAAGTTGCTGTGGAGAGACGGTGTCTGTCTGCATGCGGCCACCCAACGTGATACAATGCTTCTGTGTTAACTGACGCTGTGTGTGGAGGTGCAGTGTGATCTTGAGCCCACTGACGACAATACAGATTCTGCGTGCAGCCTAGCACTCAGAAGACACGCCAATATGTTGGTTTTATATTTTTTTATGGCGCAAGCTGTTATGTGTCATCGAGTTAACAAATAACCTATACTAGGGTGTGGGTAAGCGCAGACATTTCCCGAAATTAGCCAGGCATCAGTCACCTCCAGGTCTGAGAATAGATACTCACTTCCTTTACTTTGTGAACACCTCTCTGCTAAGTTATGCACTGCACTCATGCATACCGGTGTGCGTATATTGCATTCTGTAGGCAGGTGCATTGGAATTGTGTGACTGCAGCCTCTGTGTTTTCTGCATAAGTAAGGATTTGCCGCATTTGCCACGTAATCCATCATTTTCTGCATAATCTGAAGATTTTAAAAAGTATATGTATTTCTTACACGAACGGACCAAAAGTTCCTTAACTCATTGCCACTCGTTTTACCTGCGCAATGGGAGACCCTTTGCAAAGGTTGACCATTCACATCTCAGTTGCTTATTGCTGTATTTGAGTGTTGAACTAGTATTAACGAGGTCAAACAATCGCCCGCCCATACAGTGTTAAAATGAGCCACAGTTATGAAACAATGAAGTAATACTACCACAAGATGTGCAGTGACGTGCCGTATAACCTGCCCTTTCTTGCCGCATAATTTGATCGAACCCTGCAGCATAATTCCAGTGGCCCCGTCTATAGGTTCTGCCCTTTGGGATCAAGGGACATGGTGTGTGCTGCATAAACCCATTCCCATGTCACTAAAAACCACAATTAATGCCACAAGCTGTTCTTTGCAATCATCCTGTTTGATTTGGACCAATGAGGCCACTCCTTGGGGAGACTGGGGTTCGACCTTGCTCTTCATCTTCTGTAAAGAGTTAGGCCAAGATCGAGACAGATAAACTACTGGCAAAAAAAGACACGCTCAGTATTCACTTGTACACTGGAACTGCCATGCGACAGGTAGCTGACTGATACTCCCATGTCAAGTCATACCGGACACAATGGTAGCCCATTATATCTTTGGAAACTAACAATAGCTTATGAAACTTCGAAGCTATAGTCTGCTACCCTGTAATGTGTGATCAACCTTAAGGCCCGCGCTGTTTCCAACAAATAAATATGAACTAACCATGACAGCCGTGCTTGCAAGCGCTCTCTGATTTTCGAAGTAAAATCTACATTTTGGAATATGAAATGTTCACTTACGTTTCAGATCTAAAACACAAACGTGTTGTGAAATGCAGTGCTTCCAGAGACCCTGTAGTTTAAACACAGATTAAAACCAGCGCCATGAAGCCTGCAGGTGCAGAAGCGCTTTTTGCCGAATTTTAAGTGATTTATATTTGTTTAGCTCGCACTGCCATTTATTGACCATCTAGTATTGTGTGCTAAGGTAAATAAAATAAAATACGTTTTACAATATGTGCCAGGACACAAAGCCCATCGTTGTTCCTGTTCCAGAAGGAACCAGGCAAATGTCTGTACTGTGATTGCGAACAAATTGAATGTAAATATTAAGCCTAGCAGGAGTGCTGCTCAGCCTTCCTGCTTTCTCAAATTTGCTTGAAAATGCACCATTTGCCCACTCTTTTTTCAAAAATTTTCTCGGGGGTAGAACCACCCCGAACCCCCCGTAGGTGGTTCGGGCTCGCTTGCTACGCTCGCTCGCCACAGTGCAGTACAATAATTGTTTTACGCCCACCACTTTCAAATACCACCAGCCGCAACTGGAAGGCACCGCCTTCATTGTGGGGAATGCGACCCGACCGACCGCCTGACGGGCCCCTTGAGCCCGTTGGAAGTTGTCAGTTGGTCCCTGGGGCAATGCAGTCCGACCACCGCATCGTAATGCGGCGGTCTGACTGCGGTTGGAGATGTCGGTGGGACCGATACCGACAGCATGTTGGTGTCGGTCCCACTGACATTGTAATCGGCCCCTAAGTCTATATTTGCACCAACTAATATGCACTAGAATCAACAAATGTACTTAAACATATGTGGAGTAATGGGTTCAAAACGGAAGCCATACACATTCATGAAAAAATACAGCATTACCCATTCACATGTGCGGCACCAAATATGGAAATAATTCATATGTGGAAACGACATATCCATACTTGTGCATCATTACTGAACTTAGTATCATTCATTTTAAAAAGGAAAGTAATTGAAAAACATTAACATTTCGATGGGAGTCAACCCTACAATCAGAACAATAGTAAAAAAAAAGGTGCTTTAAAAAAACAAATCACTCCATAACACTGTATAGAAACTGTAACTCGACCCGAATAGTCACCAACACATCACAGCGAAACATAGCAAAACATTACATTACTCAAATCATACACGCTGAGTTAAAGTTTCAGTATAGCTCATTGGTGTTTTTTTCTGAAAAGCATCCTAACTAATAGTTTATTATTGTACACACACTATAACCTCAACTCCCAATTAACACTTTTTTTCGATTAAGATACATGGGATACTATGTCGACATGAGTCCTTATGGAGACCGGAAAGGCCTTATGTGATGAACTGGAGAAAGATTTGGGCCAGTGAGTTAAGAGCTTGTGCCTGATGTTTGGTGTGATTCATTGGCCAGCATTTCGAAACCCCAGCAGGCCAATGTAGCTTTACATGCTTCTCAGTGTAGCTAAATTCAGTGCTATTAAAGTTAGTAATAGTAGCACGTGATTTACAGTGCTGAGAAATGGCAAAAGTTGTGGCATTATGTCCAATTACAAAAATAATGTTATTGTTGTAAAGATATTCAGTAAGAAGTTGGGCTCACCATTCCCTTCCTAGTGCAACAAGCTGTTTTTGAATGAATAAAAAATAAGAAAAAGCAGATGCTTCAATCTAGGAATAGTGTAGTTTACCGATGGTACATGAAGGCTTCCTCTTGGAGTCTAGGGGAATTTTTAGCCATTTGGTGGTGGTCTTTCTGGGGATTTCTGTGCCATGGTTGTCAGGGCATGGAGGGATCTCGTTGTTCACTGGTGGTTTCTGGTGTAGACATGCTGGCACAGTATGGTGCATTGGCGGCACTAAGGGGCTGGTGTGTGGAGGATGGGTGCACCAAGGCATTAGCACTTGTCCTCGAGATGGAGGTGCAGTGTGATGGGCACCACCTCAGTGCCTCTTCCTGCCACCGATGGGAACAGACCTTGCTGGTCCTTGCAGAGGTGAATTTCATTGTTGGATTTGTTGGGTGAGTCTTTGTAAAGTGTCATGGAGAGTGCTCTCAAAGCTGCCATGAATGCAGGGGTGTGATACATGGGACCGGGGCAGTTGTACCCACACCACCAAGCTTTTGCTGGATGGTATGCATATGGTTCCAGTGGGAGAGCTAGGAGGCGGACATGTTGGTCAATGTAAATTTTGCTGCAAAAATAATTTTCCTGGTGGTGGCTTGGGAGTGCCAGACTTTGAGAAATACTATTTGGCTGGCCCGTTGGCTGGCAGGCCACAATAGGGAGGAATTTGGGGCCCTAGGGGACCCCCAACGACAGGGAGTCATAATTATAATGCTGTTGGAAGTAAGGTTGAATTTTGCACGTTGGCCTGCACTGTTTGCTGTAGGGTGATGCTGCTGGAAAGCAGCAGTTGAAAAGAACTAGGCAGCACAAACTTTATGCCCCTGCTTGTCCCCCCCATTGATAGGCCTACCCACTCCCAGAGGAAGATTTTTCACTGAACGAAGAATGAAGAAGTGGACTGCTATGATGGGGGAGACTCTGCATGATGGAAAACTTGGAGGAGGTGGCGGGCTTACCCCTGGTACAATTTTGACCTATTTATTAAACAATATCCCAGAAGTGGGGGCAGTTCCCCTCGGAAATGTGGACGCATGATTTACTACAGACACTGGTCACTTTTGGATGGGGAAACAGACTAATTTCCTGGCTTTATAAAATGACTTTGCTTATGTCCTTTCCTGAACTGACAACGCTCTGAGACAGGTGGGAGGTACTGCTACATAGGGAATTCTGGGGAAAAGCATGGGAACCAACCATGGGACACCTGCATAAGATTTCTTGAAACACCAGATATAAATACATGCAGTTCAATTATTTACACATGACATATCTTAACCCTCACTGAGTAAATGTCATGAAAGTAACTGATACTATGCACAGCCCCAGCTGCGCCGAGCTAGACGCTGATTTTGCACACATAGTGTGGAACTGCCTGGTACTAGAACGATTCTGTGCCAGAGAAGTGGAGAAGATTGAGTGCATACTCAAAAGACAAATGTACTCAAAATGGAAATACTCCTGCTGGGCCAATACCTGCATAGACCAGAAAAGAAAGTGGGCAATAGATTCCTGGACCTGACCCATGCAGTAGCCCGAATGAATATAGTGTTACAGTGGAGACTGACAGACAGCCCACCACACTGCAGATGGAGAAAGGCAGTCGAGAACTGGGCTATTGCAGAAGGGGCAGCTCTATAGAAGGATGAGCAGAGGGGACTCTGCAAGAAGCCCATAGCTGACCTTTGTCTGGAAATATTCACAGCCTTCATGAACTAAGATACTTGGGAGGGATCGTGAGCATGGCAGACCTACGCATGAATGGGTCTCAGAGGGACCGTGGGCCGCAATTTTTAGTCAAATTTCTTAATTAGTGCACAGTGTGCGCTATCATGTCAGCTGTATCCTAGTACGCTATCATGTCAGCTGTATCCTAGACTATCAGGCGTAGTTCCGGAATCTAGGGTGGGTAGAAGGGGGGAAGGATGCACAGCACATGAAGGATGTCTTGAAACATGCAGGAGCAACTGGTTTAAATTCTATGACCTATATTGTTCACACAAAATAACTAAACAGCCCCGAACGGGTTGGTGAGGGTGACATATATAACATGCGCATGTCCTAAGCTTTGTGATGTTAAAGAAACCTAAGTTGGCACAGTATATATGAAAATGTTTCCATGCCACTTCTTGTAAAAGGTCATTAAAAACTGTTTAAAAAAATCATTTTCCCAGTAACTAGACCGCTAACCTGTGGTACGTAATATTGACTTCTATGGAAGATGTCTGGGTAGAAGAAAAATTGTCTGTTTGCCCTTCTGTAACCCCTATATGAACTTCTTTTATTCAGCAGAAAAGCCAAATTTTTGAATTTCACAAACTTTTACTGGTCAATGAGCCAACCTAAGGCTATAGAGAACTAACGTTCTCACAGACTGTAATTTTTATACTGTAACCTGAATGTAAACTTAGTACAGTGCAATGGAATAAATCTAATGTGCTTATGCATGTTATCTGTTCTTATGTAAGGAGGCATATCACCCGTTTGGTCCTGTTCGTGCTACTTAACAACTGCAAATTAATAAATAAATAAGAATTGTAAATCCACGTCCTACATGAATATATATCATCAAAGATTACTGGCCCCTCTCCCCGCCTCCCTTCGGATGTACATTGAGAAACACACTGCAAATGATATATTTTTTTTTCTAAACAAATTTATTGGGCATTTATAAGATGTGCTAGTACAGCACAAACATTTGCAGAAGTATGTGAGCAATCAGAAATACTCTTTTGCTATTTATGCATCTCGTCATTATTGCATTGCCATCCATATTCGTTCAGTGTTTCCTCACAAGATGTAACGGTAAATAAGCTCACATCACATATCAACAAGTGGTGCAACCATCGAACTTAATCCCCCGCCAAATGGCGACCCCCCTCCTCTCCCTCCCTCCAGGCGTGTCTTGGATTATTATGCGCAAGTAGTCTTCTCAGGGCCGCTCTCCGGGAACTTCCATCGAAGCATCATGCACTCTATGGTCCCTAAAGGGCTTCCGCTAATGGAGCACCTTGCATCATTCCCTCACCCCCATGTATTCATATCAATGTATTTTATGACCCCCCTTCCTGTGGTACTCCCCGATGTCCCTCTTCTGAAATGTCATTGAGCTGCTTAAGGTGCATAGTTAGAGCTTCCCAAGCCCTAGCTGCTTCTAGCACCTTCTCACTCCCATTGCGCCTAGCGTCTTAGTCGTTCCCTCATAGCCTGCCCAGCGTTCAAACTCTCTCCTCCATCTGTCTATGTTAGGACCTCTCCTTGCCTTCCAATGCCTTGTAATGTCCCGCTTCGCTAGTATTAATCCCAGGTCCTGAAATTTACTGGTAACCTTGTTCTTAGAAGTATGTAAGAATCTGTGCAGTAAGCAGTATCCTGGAGTCATGTGTACTTCTTTTTCGGTAATTTCCACTAATACTTCCGTCACCTCCCTCCTGAAATTCCCTATCTCCGGACAGCCCCAAAACATATGCAGGAACTCCGCACCTATCTCTCCACACCGGGGACAAGCCGCGTTATCATGTTAAAGTACCTATTGAGGCACCCTGGGGTAAGGTACGCCCTATGAAATACATAAAAGTTTACCAGTTGGAATCTAACATTCCTGGTGATCTTATTAACCCTCTCCGTTAGCTCTCCCCAGGCTTTTACCTCTATAGGCTCCCCTAAGTCCTCTTCCCATTTCTGTTGCAACTCATTAAGTGGAATGAGTGTGGCCCGGCTCAGCCTCCTATACAAGCAGGTAACCGCTTTAAATGTCCCCGCTGCTGTTACCACATATTGGCATCCTTCATTCAGAGGGGGTTCAGTCAGCCCGCTCCCCCAATGTTTGCGGACCCCTGCAGTTAAGGCCGCATGAAGCAGAAAGTCGCCCCCTGGCATCTCATTGCGCACACTAAACACACAGCAAATGATATATGGCCTGATTTAAAGTTTGGCAAACAGAGTAATGTCCTTTAGGATGGCGAAGAACATTATCTCCGCCATCCCGAGGGCACTCTGGCCACCAAACTTAGAGATGACCGCCGGCTCAACTGTCGTTTCTTTACATTGAAAGGAACCGCTGTCACTGTAGTTTCTTTCAGTGTACTGAAAGTTTTGTGTACAGCCATTGTCTGTTTTGACAGCCATACAGCAAACTATTGATATTTTGTTTTCGAAAATAAACTCTCAAACTGGAAGTTTGTTTTTAAAAAACAAAAACTAATGAACCCCCCCCCCACACCCTCGGAGTTTTCTTGCAGGGAGAGGGGTCATTATTGTTTTTTCCATGTCCATCACTGCTAGGTTTTTCCTAGTGGTGACAGACAGGACACAAAAGGCATTGCACTGTCAACCATAAATATGGAGGATGGTATAGTGTCCTTCTTCCTCTGGATTATATCCCGTCGGGCCGCCGGAGGAAGTATTGTTGATGGAGCCAATGAAGGCTCCCTCGATGGAATACTTAAGGTCCACACATCTCCACATGAGGTGTCTGTACTGAGGGATTCGCGAGCAGGGTACTCGGTTGCCAGGGAGTATCTTATTCTTCATTGTAATTTACCCTCTCTTAGTCTAATATCATAATAGATAATGAATTCTTCAGGGAAATGTGTTTTTTTGATGACTACTGTGTATTACCAGAACACTGCCTTTTGACCGACTCTTAGTCAGTGATTATCTACCAGGGAGAAATAGAACGAGATGCTACTTTGAGCCTCATCACAGACTCAACCTGTGTAGCACCATGCCTTGTGTTGAAAAAACAGACTGTGAAGAGAAAGCTGAACTGTGTGAAATCAACTAACACAACGCATGCTTTGGGTGCAGAATTAATAACTGCTGATGTGTATCCTATGACTCACAGAATCAAAGGCTTTGTGAGCACAACAGTGTTTTGTAATGAACAAAATTTACTCGGCGAGTCGAAAAAATGCATGGTAATTCCTAATTCTTCCCTGGATGAAAGTTTTTTTTTTTAAGGTACCAACTATCCCTTTAAGAGACACTGACTGCTTTTAAAAATAATGTCGTCATCCTGGAAATGTAAACACAGGGACAGAGGTTTGCTGTTCCTTGCAGGCCCCCTTTCCTGCATGTCGGACAATGCTCCTGCAATTGTAATGTATTGTAATTGGATTTATATGGCGCTTATTACCCCTGACAAGGTGTCGAAGCACTTTTCAGCGAGAGGCACGCTACTCCAGAACCCAAAAAGGATGAGTGGTGGATTAGAATAGTGAAATTTGAGTTATTTTGCCTGGTGGACATGTGAGTCTGTTATTTGGATCGAAAAGGATAATGAGGGGATAGAAGAGGGAAGAGTCTAGAAAGTGTTTATTGGGAGATCATAGTAGTAAGATGAGGTTTGGGATGAGTATAAAGAAAGATGGAGGAGGGACGAATCTCTAGAAATGGATTATGAAGATCATAGTAGCAGAATACGTTTTGGGATGAGTCAAAGGAGGGATAGGTGAGGGAAGAATTTTGAAGGGTTGTTTGGGAGATCATAGTATTAAAATGAGGTTTGGGGTGATCCAAGGAGGGATAGAGGAGGGAAGAGTCTAGAAAGGGTTATTTTGGAGATCATAATAGTAGTATGAGGTTTCGAATGAGCCAGAGAGTGGAGATCCTTGGAGCCCAGAGTCACTGAAGCAACTCGAGATGGGCACCTGGCAGTTAAAGCAGACACTACTTTTTTGCCTCCATCGATGGAAATCCTGCATCCTCTCTGAACGTGTTGCATACCTTCACAGTGCTCTTATCTGAGCTCAAATAATTGCTTGGGCTATACCAGTATGGTAGAAAATATGTACTGCACTGTTATTGTGGATTTAAACAAATTGTAAAAGGAAATGGCATTAACAGCGTGGTCGGAACCACGCATGCAGTTACAACACAAGCGTCACCACGTTTGCCTCTACCACACAATTAATATTCATTTAGTAGTGAGTTTTATGGCCTCCTGCAAATCCACATTGTGGGTTGAGACACATTAATACTCCAATGGCCTCGCAAAATGAAGGCCATTTCATGTACAAAAACACCGACAGCATTGCAACTTGCACTTCGGTTCCAAAATCCTATATTTTTAGGATCCTGATTAAAAACAAAGATGCACTTCAAATGAATGGTTTTAAAGTGACAAAGATATTTTTTACCCTTATTAATATTGCTTTAGAACAAAATCTGAACCACTCCAAATAATGTATTTAGACATGAAAAACATAAAACTATATGAACATCTCTGAATTACTTGAATTTTTTGTTGTTTTTTAAAATTTGTATTTTTCACAAACCAAAGCTTGCCCTACCACAAAGGTGAGAGGGACCTTTGCTGTCCCTCTCCATTGCCAGTAATTCACTTTCACTCTGTTTAGATTTGCCTAATAAATGGAATAGCCAGTCCATTTGGCTTGGATCCAGCCCTCGAGGGTTTGGGTTGGGCAGCCTTGCTCTACGACCTATAAATGAACTGGTGAAGCAATGTCAAGCCAGCTGTATTTCTGGTTTGAGACAGTCTTTTCAGTGGAGTTTGTAAAATTGAAGGCAGATGGTATGCGTGGTCCCCAGAACACTTTGTAGATCTTGAATCCGTGTACAAAACAGTTTTAAGGTATAGGCAGCCCTAATTTAGAACTCCGTACTGAGATGGCAAAAACATTCTAGGATCTTCCACGAACACCTAAAACCTCTAGTTTTTTACCACATCTGCGTAATATTCCTGCTTGTAGTCACCTCCTGTCTTGGTTGCAATGGCTTTGAGATGGCTTGTTGTGATTAGCGTTGAACAAGTACCTTAATTCATACAATAACTCAGTGCAACTGTTGCATTTTCTGGATTAGGAACATTAGGTCTCAGTCCAAGGGATCTATTTTCAGCTTGTGTGCATTACAGTTATTCTTTAGGGCATTCGGAATGAGTTGAGGTTCGATCAGGACAGTACATTTATGGCCTTTTGTTTGATATTGATCAAAGAGTTCAAAATTATAGTGGGTGCTGTTCCTAGGGGCCAGCTGTTTTGTCAATGTGACACTAAGTGATGACAGCGGGTTTTCACGATGACCTGTTGATTAATTTTGGCGGGGATTTATCTCAGTACATGTAAGGTCTGTAAGTCAGTCCCTTCCCTGGATCAGGCCTGGCCCTTGTCAAATGTCAACTAGCATGAAGTCACCTTCACTGTGGTTTCAGTTGCTCTGTGTAAGGGGTCGGCTGCAACACTGATATATGGCATACATTTTAACTAACCTATTGACAGGCATATTCCTCATGCTCGTTGCCTTGTTTACCGACTCACTTTAAACCACTCTTAGTTATTGGGATGACTGTATCTACAATATTGTCTTTATGCTAATGATATGCAAATAAATATTTCACTCCAGCAAACCAGACACCATTGGCACTCTGCTGCCTTTCGGCGAGCTTCCCCCTTTTACAAAAACTACCCATTCATGCATACATAAATGCGTCTATGGAAGGTAAATAAATAGATGATGGAATGACAGCTCAGACTTAGGGGCCGATTCCGATCTCGGTCGGAGGCGCACCTAACACCATTCGGTCGGGAAAAAAGCCATGCGAATGCCTGTTTCCCGACCGATCCGCACATGAATCCGAACGAACAAGTACGATGCGCACAACAGCACAGATTCCGACCCAGTCGTACTCACCCAATCCAGGTCCTGTTCCCCGACCGAGCCGGATCCGTAAACGCAGATTCGAGTCGCCCGGAAGCCAAAAAGCAGCCCCGTCCGGCCGGACAAGTACGATGCGCTTCCCGTACGCGCCGAACCCGTCGCTACGCACGGCACGTCAAAGCATCCGGGAGAGGCGCACATAAGCTCCGATTCGCGCCACAACACGATCCACGGCTACGAGACGAACACGCAAGCGACGAGGACGAGGCGAAGCAACGACAAAGACGAACGAGACGAACCAACCATGAATCCCATCGTTCCGATCCTACCAATATTCTACATCTACTACCGGAACAGGCACAGACGTGTACGGCGCAGAAGGTAAGTCAGACACCAACCACAAAATCAAACTACACGTACCAGACATATCACACACACACAGAGGGATGCACAAATTACTTACACCAGAAACAGCAGCACCATAGGGGCGGGATGCCCATCACCAATGCCACATATACACATAGGGCCCCGGATGCCTGTCACCACTACCACCTCGATCCAGGGGGGGCTGGATGCCTGTCACTACTACCACCCTTACCCAGGGGGTGCCAGGTGCCTACCACTACTACCACCTCTACCCAGGGGGTGCCAGATGCCTACCACCACTACCACCTCTACCCATGGGGGGCTGGATGCCTACCTCTACTACCACCTCTACCCATGGGGGGCTGGATGCCTACCACTACTACCACCTCTACCCATGGGGGGCTGGATGCCTGTCACTACTACCACCCTTACCCAGGGGGTGCCAGGTGCCTACCACTACTACCACCTCTACCCAGGTGGTGCCAGATGCCTACCACCACTACCACCTCTACCCATGGGGGGCTGGATGCCTGTCACTACTACCACCCTAACCCAGGGGTGCCAGGTGCCTACCACTACTACCACCTCTACCCAGGGGGTGCCAGATGCCTACCACCACTACCACCTCTACCCATGGGGGGCTGGATGCCTACCACTACTACCACCTCTACCCAGGGGGTGCCAGGTGCCTACCACTACTACCACCTCTACCCATGGGGGGCTGGATGCCTGTCACTACTACCACCCTTACCCAGGGGGTGCTAGGTGCCTACCACTACTACCACCTCTACCCAGGGGGTGCCAGGTGCCTACCACCACTACCACCTCTACCCATGGGGGGCTGAATGCCTACCACTACTACCACCTCTACCCATGGGGGGCTGGATGCCTACCACTACTACCACCCTTACCCATGGGGGGCTGGATGCCTGCCACCACTACCACCTCTACCCATGGGGGGCTGGATGCCTATCACTACTACCACCCTTACCCAGGGGGTGCCAGGTGCCTACCACCACTACCACCTCTATCCATGGGGGCTGGATGCCTACCACTACTACCACCTCTACCCATGGGGGCTGGATGCCTGTCACTACTACCACCCTTACCCAGGGGGTGCCAGGTGCCTACCACTACTACCACCTCTACCCAGGTGGTGCCAGATGCCTACCACAACTACCACCTCTACCCATGGGGAGCTGGATGCCTGTCACTACTACCACCCTTACCCAGGGGGTGCCAGGTGCCTACCACTACTACCACCTCTACCCATGGGGGGCTGGATGCCTACCACTACTACCACCTCTACCCATGGGGGCTGGATGCCTACCACTACTACCACCTCTACCCATGGGGGCTGGATGCCTGTCACTACTACCACCCTTACCCAGGGGTGCCAGGTGCCTACCACTACTACCACCTCTACCCAGGTGGTGCCAGGTGCCTACCACCACTACCACCTCTACCCATGGGGGGCTGGATGCCTACCACTACTACCACCCTTACCCATGGGGGGCTGGATGCCTACCACCACTACCACCTCTACCCATGGGGGGCTGGATGCCTGTCACTACTACCACCCTTACCCAGGGGGTGCCAGGTGCCTACCACCACTACCACCTCTACCCATGGGGGGCTGGATGCCTACCACTACTACCACCCTTACCCATGGGGGGCTGGATGCCTACCACCACTACCACCTCTACCCATGGGGGGCTGGATGCCTGTCACTACTACCACCCTTACCCAGGGGGTGCCAGGTGCCTACCACCACTACCACCTCTACCCATGGGGGGCTGGATGCCTACCACTACTACCACCTCTACCCAAGGGGGGATGGATGCCTGTCACTACTACCACCCTTACCCAGGGGGTGCCAGGTGCCTACCACTACTACCACCTCTACCCAGGTGGTGCCAGATGCCTACCACCACTACCACCTCTACCCATGGGGGGCTGGATGCCTGTCACTACTACCACCCTTACCCAGGGGGTGCCAGGTGCCTACCACTACTACCACCTCTACCCATGGGGGGCTGGATGCCTACCACTACTACCACCTCTACCCATGGGGGGCTGGATGCCTACCACTACTACCACCTCTACCCAGGGGGTGCCAGGTGCCTACCACTACTACCACCTCTACCCATGGGGGGCTGGATGCCTGTCACTACTACCACCCTTACCCAGGGGGTGCCAGGTGCCTACCACTACTACCACCTCTACCCATGGGGGGCTGGATGCCTACCACTACTACCACCTCTACCCATGGGGGGCTGGATGCCTACCACTACTACCACCTCTACCCAGGTGGTGCCAGATGCCTACCACCACTACCACCTCTACCCATGGGGGGCTGGATGCCTGTCACTACTACCACCCTTACCCAGGGGTGCCAGGTGCCTACCACTACTACCACCTCTACCCATGGGGGGCTGGATGCCTACCACTACTACCACCTCTACCCATGGGGGGCTGGATGCCTGTCACTACTACCACCCTTACCCAGGGGGTGCCAGGTGCCTACCACTACTACCACCTCTACCCAGGGGGTGCCAGATGCCTACCACCACTACCACCTCTACCCATGGGGGGCTGGATGCCTGTCACTACTACCACCCTTACCCAGGGGGTGCCAGGTGCCTACCACTACTACCACCTCTACCCAGGGGGTGCCAGATGCCTACCACCACTACCACCTCTACCCATGGGGGGCTGGATGCCTACCACTACTACCACCTCTACCCAGGGGGTGCCAGGTGCCTACCACTACTACCACCTCTACCCATGGGTGCTGGATGCCTGTCACTACTACCACCCTTACCCAGGGGGTGCCAGGTGCCTACCACTACTACCACCTCTACCCAGGGGGTGCCAGGTGCCCACCACTACTACCACCTCTACCCATGGGGGGCTGGATGCCTACCACCAACAACACCCTCACTCACAGGATGGCAAATACATGCCACAAGAAGCACACACCAGCAGAAAGAATGCAACACAAAGACATCCCCCCAACACCATGACAAGCGTGTGTAGACTGTGTCAAATGCCTACAACACTGAACAGGACTGTGAACATACAATGTGACCCCCTATCACAAGTGCCACACATAAATGTGTGTGGCACCCACAATGCAAGCAGGCCATGACCATTGTGGCAATGGGGTCCAAACCCCCATCATCACAGTGCCCAAAATGTAAGTGTGAGGTCCATAGCTGAAGCACATTTAGAACATTGTGGCAATGGGGTCCAAACCCCCATCATCACAGTGCCCAAAATGTAAGTGGGAGGTCCATAGCTGAAGCACATTTTGAACATTGTGGCAATGGGGTCCAAACCCCCATCATCACAGTGCCCAAAATGTAAGAGTGGGGTCCATAGCTGAAGCACATATTGAACATTGTGGCAATGGGGTCCAAACCCCCATCATCACAGTGCCCAAAATGTAAGTGTGAGGTCCATAGCTGAAGCACATTTTGAACATTGTGGCAATGGGGTCCAAACCCCCATCATCACAGTGCCCAAAATGTAAGTGTGAGGTCCATAGCTGAAGCACATTTTGAACATTGTGGCAATGGGGTCCAAACCCCCATCATCACAGTGACCAAAATGTAAGTGTTGACAAAGAAAAAGCTGCAACTGCCAAACTGCATGGATGATTCCTGGTCACAGAACAACAAACACATCAGTGGCAAAGTAGTGCTTGTGTCCCATAGCAACATAGAATGGGGGAGGCAAACAGTGCAGTGCAAATAAGACATACCTTTGGCCATGTGCAGACAAACATCACCCATGGGGGCTGACACTGTCAACATTCATCAATGACACAATGACAGAAGTGACCATCAGAATGCAGACCCACATATTTGCACCAATGGGCACACAAATTCAGATACCCAGTGGAGACTGTAGATGTGAGGTGAACAGATACCATACCATGGCAGCAATGGGACACACACACAATGATCATTGTGCTGACTGATGACCTAGGAGTCCCAGGGACAGCAAGGCAAACACACCAAACAACATACAGCCAATAGCACACCTAAGATATGCCAATGCAGTGGTGCCGATGCACATACACAAACAGGCAGACCCACACTGCACATCAAACACAACAGGTGAGGGGGGGTACCAGTGTCCCCAGGCAACCACACAACACATGAGGAGGCCTGAATACCAATTACACAGACGTGCATACAGTGCCACACAAAGGTAACTCATGGAGCCAAATCCCCTATGTGGGCAATCAGGCATTGTCAGATGAGAGGGAGCACAAATCACACATGTCACACAAGCATGTAGGAACAGCAACTGACACAGCAAGACACAGAGACACCACAGCACTACCCCCAGGGCCCCCACAATGTGGTGACCCTGGGCTGCATTACAATCCCACTGTGATGACAAAGCTAGATGTCGTTCACACTGTGAACCACAGTCATGTGTCCTGAGCAACAAACTACCATCACACCTACACAAGCACAAATCAATCAGCACGGCCTGTCAGCCAAGGCCAACATGGAGGCAGGGGTCTAGCTGGGCAACAACTCTCATCTGCACACACTCAACACCACACACCTCGACCTCCAACAATGTGCAGCAGTGAAGCTCACATGCACTGGTGACATTGCACATGCACCCATGACAATCCCAGGGGGGTGGTGGGAACCAAGGTGCAGAAACACATCACACATGGCCACTCAACCAGACTCCTGAATGTCTGACACACTGCACACTACGGTGTACATGGACATGACGGCAATACCACACCAACCAATGGGATCCCAGCCACAGTCACACACCTATGAAGAAGCCAAGGTCACCCACAAAGAACACACATAGACAACTACCAACATTGCAGCCCTCAGGAGTGCCAGCAGTCACACACACAACGTGTCACAACCAATGAAAGCTAACACAAACAAGAAATCACATGACAGGAGTAAACAACAAGTGCAAAGGGGAATCCTGACTGTGACACATCAGCGTCTGCCCACAAACTCAGCCCTGACAGCAAACACACCTATGGGTGACACCCTGATGACCAGTAATGTGCCATGCACCCACATCACAGAGAACCCAGGGAGAAGACTTTGGGGGAACATAGGTCAACTCAGCAAGCATCACAAACAGGAACATCACTAGGGATCCCAGCATGCACAGCAAAATGGAAGTGAACACACAGACATGCTCATACAACACACACCTTGGGCGCACGAGATGTCACAGGAGTACACACTGCCATGAGGGGACTCCACTCCTGTGTGAGGAAAGCTGTGCCATATGTCGCATCAGTAGGGCTCCATCATGTCAGCAGAACACTTGGTCACACAGTCAACAATTAGCACAAAATGAAGGCTCCCGTCACATCAGCCTGGTCATGGGAATGCCAACGAAATCAACAGCACAGATCCAACACACATGTATAGCAAGTTGCACTGACAACACAGATGAGTCCTTCCCCATTGATGCCCAAACCTGCATGTCCAGTGGAGATGGCCACACGGTCAGGGAAGTAGACTAATTGAACAATGGCAAACACAACAGATGTGCATGGGTGGAACCCACAGATGTGACATTGCTAATGTAAGTAGGAAATCCCATTGCCAAATATTGAAAACATTACACCCTCAGATGCTGCTAAGGATGACATGGATACACCACAGGATAGGACACTGTCCCCCTGGACCACATGGGTTCCTGCACAGTAACACTTCATTTTCATGAGACCAAATATCACCATCACTGCAGCAAGTGCATGGTTAGCGTCATCAACATCATGTACATCAGAAGTAAAAGCACTAGTGAACAGAAAGTTGCTTTATTCAGCATATGTGGGTTCATAACTTGGAAAAACTGTAAGCAATCAACAAAGGCCAATGGCCAGTCCATCAAGGAAGTCAATACAGGGTGACAGTGGCAGATGTCACCCTATGCATGCCTGCACTGATCAAAACCAGGGACAATCCCCTAGGAGGGGCATACGGGGGGCAGGCCAGGCACCGCAGGGACAGGATCAGGGCTCACCAGGAGGAGGCAGGGAAGGGGTGGTGGGTGCTGGAGAGCCACTGACAACTGCAGTGGAGGTGTCTGACATGGTGTGTGCCGGCACAACTGGGGGGCATGACTCAGATGTTGTGGGTGCCGGCACGACTGCAGTGGACCCTGCAGATGGAGTGGACAGGTCCGCCACTGCAGTGCCCAAGTCAGACAGGGTGATAGTGGACTCCACTGCAGTGCCTACCTCCAGGGGAGGAGAATGGGGATCAGGTAAGGTGGGCAGGACAGAGGGGGAGGACACCCTCAACACATCAGTGGTACAGACAAGCGCAGCGGGGGGTGTGGGGCCGGAAGAGCAAGTGGCATGGGGTGAAGGCCTGACCCTTCTGGGGATGGTGTATCTGTGGGTGGGGGAACCTGGGGCAGGGTGTGGTGGGGGCACCTGTGGAGTGGGGGCCTGAGGGATGGAGGAAGGAGACTTGGTGCCTGAGCTGCAGGGCGGCGGCGGGGTCTTGCTCTTCCGGGACCGGGGGGACTTGCGGGTGGGGGCCTCAGTCGGTCTGCGCCTGGGGGATGGTGTCCGGGGGCCAGGGGCACTCCGCTCCGTGTGGGTGGGCTTCCTCTTCCCCCTGAATGCTGGATCAGCTGGGTCGGAGGGGAAGAGGCCAAGGTCACAGAGGAAGAGCCGCTGTGTATTTGGGGTTGCAGGTGAGGCAAGGGAGGGGTCTTTGGAGGGAGAGGCAACTGAGGACTGCGCAGTGCTTGTGGATGCGTGTGTTTGTGCCTGTGCCCCATCCCCTGTGAGTGTGGTTTCAGTCCCCTGACGGTGCGTGCGTGTGCGTCTTGTTTGTGGCGTGTGTGTCTGTCTGCTGCATGTGTCTGTGCTGGTGTGTGCATGTGCCAGTGTGTGTGTGCTTGGGACGGGTAAGGTGCTGGGGAGTGTGGATGGGGCAGAGGCAGGAGGGGAGGGTGAGGGACTGTCGGAGGAGGGACACTGCTGCCGTCAGGGAGGAGTCCATGGACCTATTGCCCCTCTGTAGGTCAGACATGCCCGATGAGATGCCCTCCATGAATGACACCAGCTGAGTCAACAGACTGGTGTGTGCATGGAGGACACTCAGCATCGCTGTCTGTCCTACATGGAGCTGGCGGAGGAGGTACACAGACTCCTCACTCAGGGCAGCAGGGGACACAGGGGCAGGGGGTGCGGTGCCTGGCCCGAAGGAGACACGCTCCCGAACATGGGAGCCTCCACGGACCTCGGGAATGGGAGCCAACGGGAGGGCGGTGGTGGTGGTGGTGGTGGTGGCGGGGACAGCAACACTAGCTGGGGTGTGGTGGCTGCTGACACCCGCCTCCACAAGGGAGTCATCCTCCGAGTCGCTCTGGTCCTCAGCTGAGGTGGATGGTGCTGAGGACTCCTCGGTGTGGCTCCCCTCGCCCTCCGTGCCACTGGGTCCCTCCGACCACTCCTCGGCTGCTGACCCAGTCTGGCTCTGCGGCTCCTCCTGGTCCGTGGAGCTGTCCCCTCCTGTGGCCGTGGATGTATCTGCAATCAATAGGGAAACAGACAGACATCAGTCACCTGCACCGAACGCACACACCACAGTAAGTACAGCACATTACAGAGCAAGCCCTGGCATCCTTAGTTGAACATTGCTAAAACTGCACAAACAGAACAGGAGAAGTCAATTGTCAGTCTGATGGTCAACCATGGCACTCACATCCCACCTGGCCTTGCACCCATCTGTCTGGTGTCTGTTGGATGGCAATACCCCAGTGTGGACACATGCACCACCTACACAGTATTTGGACAGTGCAGAGAACCCGGTGAAGCATGTGGACATGCACACATCACAACTCTTGCCACTGAGTCAGTACAGGTGTCCGGATGTAAGGGATGCCCAGAGTCAAATAGGAAATGCATGTCATGCATACCAGCGACAGACACCATGATGCACCCATGTCCTGATAGCCATTGCCACAATGGTGTGCATGTAGCACATGTCACTCCCCTGCAGGATCACTAATAGGAAGTCACATGCCATGGCACAGCCATGCCTGCTAAGTCATACATCACTGTCTCCAGTCACATGGGCAGGGCAGCCAGACAACAACACTCTGCACTGTGTCACAATAGTAGATCATGGGGAATGCAAGTCCTGGAGCTGAACAAGTGCACATGTACATCCCCCACACACCACATCATCTGAACCCTCATCTGTCCAGGTCATACCCATTGGACATATGGGAGACCTGTAACACTACCCTCTGCACCTGAGCACCTCACAATCTGCTGTGAATGGGAAACAGCTGCCTGAACTTCATATTCGCATACCCCAGTCTGCAGGGTCAGGTGATCAAACACCTATGTGTCACACAAGTATCATCTCCTATGGTCACATCTCCGGTGGCATGCGGAGCCCCAACCGAGGAACACCCCAGCAGACCTGACAACGAAGCCACAGCACACTGACACAGAGGCAGACACCTGAGGGGACAAATCACTGAGCAAAACGTGTCAGCTGATACACGGCAGTGGGAGTACAGAGTGTATTGTATGGCCTGGAGTAGGCATGACTGTCCTGCCCCACATGAATGAGGGATGAGCCCTGGACAGTAGGCAGCTGGCTACGTATGTGTGACACACGTTATATACACACTCCTGGGGCCCAAACATTGTTCCCACCCGCAGCATGGGTGTGTGCCAGATACCCCAGGCACATGTGGTGGATCAGCTCAGCAATTGGGCCACATATCAAAGTAACACGCAGAACACATGTCAGAACACAGGCATTGTGTAAGCAATGGACCCACCCATGATGCCCACCACAGAGTCAGGGAAACAGATGCTGTCCCCCACCTTGAGTCAAGCAAACTGCAGGGACACAGTACCCAAGTGACACAATACCCTGACTGTAAGGGCCACACCTGGGTATCAGATGAGGAGTGGGCAGTGCACAATAGAGGGACATGGGTCCTGGACCACAAGACTGATGTACTGTGGAAGTTTAACCAGGCCAGAGGAGGGCACATAGCATGGCAGACATAGTTCACAATGCAGACATGGACTCACCCCCTCCTTGCTGCTCTCTGGCCTTCAGCTGCCCATCCAGATCAGGGAAGACCACCGCCAGGATCCTGAGCATGTGGGGGTCAGGGTCCGGTGTCCGCCCCTCCTGCGAGGAGGCGACAGCTTCAGCTGGACCCGTGCGATCCTCCGGGTCCAGCCCCGAAGGTCCTGCCACCTCTTCTGGCAGTTGCGGATCCGGCGCTTGTAGTCCCCCACGGATCTCACTGCCCGGACGATGGTCAGCCATATCTTCTGCTTCTGGTGGGCATCAACCTGTGAGGATGACAAAGTGAGAATGCCATTACTACACATGCAACATAACCGTGCATTACACAGTTGGATTTACATGTCTCAATCACAGGGGCACATGATGTACACAGGCAGTGCAACGATGGCCATGGACAGTATGCCAGCAGTTACTACATGGTATCATTGCCTGGGCAGTAAAACCTTGTTTGAATGCACTGTCACTGCACTATTCCTGTCCAGTGCATATGCCTACACACTATGGGGGGTGACAACTACTCAGTGAGCCTGCTAGCCAGTGGCGTGCAGACTGTTAGCCTTGCTAGTCAGACAACATGTACATTTAGAAAGGCAGTGGACAGAACACTCACCTGCTCCCCTGGTTTCCCATACAGCTTGCTGTACTGTGGAAGGAGGCTGTCCAGCAGGGCCTGGTTCTCCTCAGTGCTGAAGGCTGGGGCTCTCTCCACAGTACGTGCCATTGCAGGGTCCAGAGGGGGCAGAGACAGCAGCAGTGTAGTGGCAGATGTCGTCCTGGAGCATGTAGTGCAGGCAAGTGAGCTCTCAGGGGAACAGCCAGCATTATATGTGTGCTGCAGAGGCAGATACTGTCCCATGTGTCCAAAGTGATAGGTCCAAGTCGTTTGCATCTTCTGAATCTGGCCAATCCATGGAATCGCACCACTTACACACGCCCCCAGCATCCTTCAAATGTTCAACTTCATGACACCCATGAAATTGCAACATTGTTGTGGGTGACCAACTGAATTTACAGCATCAGACTCGTTCAAATTTTGAAAACGCGTCCGTTGCCAGGCCAGGCCATAGCCAATGGGTGCGCACCGATCGGACCATTGCCGTTCAACGCGTACCTAGGATACAACGCGTACCCGCACACATTGAATGCAATGGGCCGGCCGGGCACACCGATCGGACCATTGCCGTTCAACGCGTACCTAGGATACAACGCGTACCCGCACACATTGAATGCAATGGGCCGGCCGGGCACACCGATCGGACCATTGCCGTTCAACGCGTACCTAGGATACAACGCGTACCCGCACACATTGAATGCAATGGGCCGGCCGGGCACACCGATCGGACCATTGCTGTTCAACGCGTACCTAGGATACAACGCGTACCCGCACACATTGAATGCAATGGGCCGGCCGGGCACACCGATCGGACCATTGCCGTTCAACGCGTACCTAGGATACAACGCGTACCCGCACACATTGAATGCAATGGGCCGGCCGGGCACACCGATCGGACCATTGCTGTTCAACGCGTACCTAGGATACAACGCGTACCCGCACACATTGAATGCAATGGGCCGGCCGGGCACACCGATCGGACCATTGCCGTTCAACGCGTACCTAGGATACAACGCGTACCCGCACACATTGAATGCAATGGGCCGGCCGGGCACACCGATCGGACCATTGCTGTTCAACGCGAAACTAGGATACAACGCGTACCCGCACACATTGAATGCAATGGGCCGGCCGGGCACACCGATCGGACCATTGCCGTTCAACGCGTACCTAGGATACAACGCGTACCCGCACACATTGAATGCAATGGGCCGGCCGGGCACACCGATCGGACCATTGCTGTTCAACGCGTACCTAGGATACAACGCGTACCCGCACACATTGAATGCAATGGCCAATGTGTGCGCACTGATCGGTCCATTGCTGTCCAACACGTATTGCGGATACAACGCGTACCAGCGCACATTGAATGCAATGGCCAATGTGTGCGCACTGATCGGTCCATTGCTATCCAACGCGTGTTGCGAATACAACGCGTACCAGCGCACATTGAATGCAATGGCCAATGTGTGCGCACTGATCGGTCCATTGCTGTCCAACGCATCCCTGTACAAGTCACTGGCATATGTCACCATGCCTGTCACAGGTGAACATATGCCAGCCACATATACTTCCCAGGGAGTGAGGGGCACACCTACAACACCACAGCCTGTCCAAACTGTATCCTACCGCATGTAAGGCTGCATTACCTATTCCGTGTATGGGGGTGAAGATGTTGTTCTGTGGGTGTCACTTGGGGGCAGCCACCCCCAGGCTGTGCACGTGTTCATGGGGACAGAATCCTTGGTGTTTCGTGTACATGACCACTGTGATGTGCAACTGTTCATATCTGAGCATGTGGCATGGTCACATTTCACGGTGGTGTATGTGTATGTCATGTCACATACACCCTGAGTCCCATGTGGGACGGTATGTTTAACCCAGGGTGACCCATTGGCACAATGGTGATGGTCCTCCACAGTCTGTGTGCATGTTGTGTTACCAATGTCTCTGATTTCATGTGCACAATGGGAGGCAGTCTCCACATCCACGTTGTTTGTGCATGGACTTTGATGTTGTGCGTGTGTGTGTCACAGACGTCCATGTCTGTCCTGCCGAGGCAACAGGGACCACTACCTGTGGGGGTCATGGTTGTTTTGCTGTGGTGTATACATGATACACCATGTCATGCCAGTGTCCATGTGGCAATACAGGGTCCCTGGGAATCTACGTGTCGTTGAGCTGTGATGCCTGGGGCACATCAGTCCTCACATGTCACTGTGGGGTGTGTTTGTAATTTGGCAGCAGGAGATGGGAACTGGGACACGGCCTCATGATATCCAATGGCACGACCTGGGACTTATTGATGCCACTTGTTGAACTGTGATGTTAGATGTTGGCCATGTATGTGCCATACATATCCTTACGGAACTGCACACATCATGTACTTGTGCCTCATAATGATGTATCATGTGATGTTGAGTGTGTTCAATGCCACATATGTGGGGTGACTGACAATCTTGCTTTCTTCACCTATGCACTGCAGGGCACCAGCTGTCCTTAGACCATTCCCTGACCTGGCAACGATGGTGGAACGTGACAGCATCCGACGGTACCGCTTCACCAGGCAGCTGATTGAGGATTTGGCAGTGCGCTTGGCACCACATTTGCAACCTGGCCGTCCGTACCCTACAGCGCTGACCCCCAAGGTGAAGGTGATGGCAGCCCTACACTTCTTTGCCACCGGTACCTTTCAACACACTCTGGCGACTGCTGGTGGGATGTCACAGACCATGTTCAGCCGTGTGCTCCGGGATGTTTTGGAGGCTATGTTGATATACCTGAACCAGTACATCTATTTCCCTAGACTCCAACGACTCACTGGCGTGAAGAGTGACTTCTATGCCCTGGGGAGGATGCCGCATGTCATTGGCTCCATTGATGGGACACATGTGGCTTTGGTACCACCACAGGCCCAAGAGCAGGCCTACCGTAACCGCAAACACTACCACTCGGTCAATGCACTGGTGGTCTGTCTTGCAGATATGAGCATCACACACGTGTGTGCCCGTTTCCCTGGTTCTGCACACGATGCCTACGTGATGAGGAGTAGTCGCATCCCGAGGATGATGGCACAGATGCCGAACCAGCGTGCCTGGCTTGTTGGTGTGTACTGACTTTGTACCATTGTGTGTGTTCTGCTATGTAGTGTTCCACCCTCTTTTCCAACTCTGCTAATGTGCAATTGTCTGTATGTAGGTGACTCCGGATACCCCAACATGCCGTGGTTGCTGACGCCCCTCAGGAACCCTGTGACACCAGCCCAGATGCGCTACAATGAGGCACATGGTCGGACGAGGAGAGTGATTGAGCGGACATTTGGTCTCCTGAAGAGCCGCTTCCGCTGCCTCGACAAGACAGGAGGGTCCCTCCCATATGCCCCAGCAAAGGTGTGCAAGATTATCATCGTCTGCTGCATGCTCCACAACCTGGCAGTGCGGAAGGAGTTGCCTCTCATCCTGGATGACGATGACCAACGTCCGCCACCTGTGGAGGATCCTGGCCTGGACCACGATGCCAGTGATGATGATGATGATGATGGTGATGTCCGCACACAGCTCATCACCAACTTCTTCAGCTGAATGTGAGTATCCAGAGATGTCATGTCAATGATGTGAGTTAGCATGATATGTGTTGGTGGTGCTCTGGTGCTGTTTGAGTGTGTCCATGGGCTACATGACTGTATGCGTGTAGCGATGTGTCCTTGCAGGTAGTCTGTACTCCCCAACAGTGTTGACATGCTAACTTGGTTCTGTGTGGGTATCTTGTAACATGTATTGTGCATGAGTATTGCAGTTCTGTCCTGTTCTTCAGTGCTTTTGACTGTGTGTCATTTCTGTCCTTCACAGGGTACTTTCAGAGTCGTTTGGTCAACTGTGTTCCCCAACACCGTGATTTGACTTCCCGGGTGGTAGCTGTTGTGTCCCTACAGGTGATGTGCACCACACCCATGGACTTCCTTCCTTCTACACTTGTTGACTGTGTGCCCGCTGCCAGGTGGGATTACCTTGCATCTGTGGTGGTTACAACATGTTGCAAATGTGTAATAAACCTGTGCTTCACTTTGGGATGTGCGTTGTCTGTGATCACACATCTGACTGACATTTGCTTACTGCACCAGTGGGCTAGTTAACACAGACTGTGAATAGGTGTTGGGTCTGTGCAATGCAACGTATTTCCTGGCAACATCAGTGTAGGCGATGAGTCAGATGGCCATGGTGTGTATGTGTTGTGTAGCCCTGGTGGTGTGCCTCCCTCATATGTGTGATGTCGCCATGACTCACATGCCGGTGTTGTACTTGCTGTAGCAGTTAGCATGCACAGTGTCATTTCCCAGATCATCATAGCCACTTCTGAGACAACATAGGAATCACAACAGAGGCAAGTATGGTGTATTAGTGAGTTTATTGACATACATGTGTGAGTATAGTGCACAGGATGGTGGGTGCTGTACATTGTGATTGTAATCCAAAGTTCCTAGATGATTTGGAAGTCCTGGTAGCAGAAATGTCCAGAGTGAAGTCAACAGTAATCAGAGACATTGGTCCAACTTGAGCTCCCCATGTCATGTGGGAGAGTTGTGTTGCAGTCAACAGGGTGAACAGTTTGCGCACAAAGGTGATTATCCAGAACAGGTTTTGGCTTCCTGGGGGTTGCACATGGCCATCGGCCTCTCACTTGCCCCTCCTCGGACGGCCCCTCTTCTTGGGGGGGGACCCTCAAGTGCAGGCTGCTGCGGTGCAGGGGACTCTTCGCCAGAGTCATACGCCCTCCCTGTGGCAGTTGCAGTTGTTTCAGCAGCAGATGTTGTGGGCACACAGGGAGGTGTTGACTGGTTGCTGCTCATCTGGCGGAGGCATTGTAATATGTCCCTATGCACCGCCGTCATCTCTTGCAGTGTGTCCCACTTGGACTCCACGCGGGCCATGTGTGAGTCCAAGCGGGCATGATGGGCAGCCTGCTGCTGTTTAATGTCCCTGAGGAGCCCCACTACCTGGCTGAACTCTCCGGTGCTGGACTGGTACGCATCGGCTATGCGTGCCAGTTGTGGGTCATCATGCAGTCCAGACCCCTCTGTGAGCAGCGACCTATGTCTCCCACCCCTCCCACCACCCCTGGCGACACGTGCAGTACCTGAGGTGGCACGCACAGGTGACCCTGGGCCACCTTGTGGGTTGTTGGTGGTGGTGGTGTCCATGGCCCCACGTTGGTCCAGGGTCCCTGTGCTGCTGGTGGTGGTGCTCCTTGGTCTGTCCATGTCGGCAGGGGTGGTATGTGTGTTGACAGTCGTTGGAGGGGTGGGTGCAGGGGGTGCAGCTAGTGGTCCTGCTGGTGCTGCATGATGACTTGCTCCGGAGGTGCCAGGTAGGTCTTCTTCATCCGAGGAGGGCAGAGGCTGTTCCCCACCAGTGAGCTCCGTATCCTCTTGAGCCTGGGACGAGGACTCCTCAGCGTCTGCTGCTGTGTCCCCATCATCACCTGTTTTTGGGAGACACACACAATGTATGTTATGTTTCTGCAGGCATCAATGGTTGACACACCTGACAGTTGTGACTGTGCCTCTGGATGCGGGCCTGTACATTGCATTGTCCTAAGTTGTCACAGTCAGGGGTTGATATTGGTGTAGCACATTGTCCTGCATTATTTGGGCATTTCTATGTGAATGTTGGGGTGTGTACATGATCTGCATTGGTTGTATTTGGTTGACATCCGGTCCTCCTTCCCACCCAGCCAGATATTCCACCATGGAACGTGCTTTCATTGCAGGGAGTGCAAGTTGTCTTTCAGGATGTCAGTCAGTGGTGTCCTGCTGTTGGTTGTTGCACAGTTGCCAGCAGGGCCTTGTGCTCCCCACAGCAGTAGCCAGTGTCAGCCATCTTGTGAGTCCTTTTCCACTCCCTGTGATGTGAGCATGGTTGAGAGTGGTGTTGATGGGCCAATTGTGAGGGTGAGCAATATCTGTGCCTGCAACTCCCATCATGCTATTGCCTCCACCCCCTTCCCAGCATGCCCATCCTTCCTTCCTTTTGACTCTGCTTCCCTGTGGGGTGGGCTGCCTGTGCTGAATGGATGGCTGGGAGTGTTGTCCTGGCAGTTGTTTGGCTAAAAGTCCCAGGAGTGTCCCTGTGCTTCACACAGCATAACCCAGGGTGGTGGTTCTTTGTGGGATCTTCAGTTAGGATGTGAGGCATTGCATTCTCCCAGGTGGGTTATGTGGAGTTTGTGTTGAGGGGGTGTGTGAGGGGAGGTGCTTGTGACTATGGTCAGTGCTGTGAGTCCTCCTTCCCACCCAGCCAGATATCCCACCATGGAACGTGCTTCCATTGCAGGGAGTGCAAGTTGTCTTTCAGGATGTCAGTCAGTGGTGTCCTGCTGTTGGTTGTTGCACAGTTGCCAGCAGGGCCTTGTGCTCCCCACAGCAGTAGCCAGTGTCAGCCATCTTGTGAGTCCTTTTCCACTCCCTGTGATGTGCGCATGGTTCATGGTGGTGTTGATGGGACAGTTGTGGGGGTGACCAATATCTGTGCCTACAACTCCCATGATGCTATTGGCTACACTGACTTGCCCAGCATACACATATTTCCTTTCTTTCAGTGGGCTTCACTGTGTGGTGGTGTTGTAGCGGTGGCTACTTGTCTGGATGTGTTTGTCAGTTATATTTGTGCCACTGCCTAGCTGTAGTTGTAGTTGTGTTTGTACATGTGATGACACAGTTAAATGTCACTTTGAGATGGCATGTGTTGTGTTTCTCTGAGTGACATACACATTTTGGGATGATTCTGTTCTGGTTGCTGTGTATTTGCTAAGAGTGCATGGTTTGACTCTCCCCTTGACAGTGATGTGTGTGTGTAGTCGCAGAATATTGTGTACATTTGTTGTGTACTCACCAGGCTCTGGGATGTTTTCTAGTCCATAGACGCTCACTGGTGGTAGGATGGCCCGCACCTTCTCCTCCCAGGGCCTGAGGTATACTGGCTTGGCAGGAGGGCCACTGCCGGTGTGTTGGCTCAAGAGGTAGTCCTTCTTCAACAGCTCCTTGACCCTCCTGCGCACGTCATACCACCTGTTCTGGATGTCTGTCTTTGTGCGCAAACATGGTGATTGTGCGTTCACCCTGTCGACGATCCTCTCCCACATCTTTGTTTTCTGTGACATGGGTGTCTGTTGGACCAGTGTACCAAAGAGCTGTGGCTCTACCCTGAGGATCTCATCTACCAGGACTTCCAATTCACTATCTAGGAACTTATGATTCTTCTTTGGGGGCATGGTGATGGGTGGTGATGGTGAGTGATGTGTGTGTTGGTGTGCAGGTGAAGGTGTGTGAGTGTGTGTTTTGTTGGGTGTATGTGAGGTTGCTATTTGTTGAGGTGCTGATGGTGTGTGGCTTGTGTGATGGATGAGCTGTGGGTGTGTGGTTGCTGTCTGTTGAGTGCTGGCAGGTAATTTGAATTTGCAAAGGATCATGGTAGGGATTTGTGTCCTTTATATAGGTGGAGTTGTGGGTGTGTCTTTGTTCCCTGCCCCTCCCCCCAGTATTTATTGGCTTTGTAATTGCTTGTTTGGCCTTTTTTTGTGTATTTTCCCTTTGTACTTTTCGTGCATGTAGGGAGACGTTCTTGTGACCGAGTCGGACCCTGCAGTTGTCTCGTACGGGCTTATCCGTTTCGTTCACGCTGTGTTTGTGCTGTTTTCTATGCTGCGTACGCGTCGGTCGCGGTGTTTTGGGTTGCTTCGCCTCGCAGTTTTGTATGCGTGTCGGTCGTACGGTTTGTACTCCGTGCGACTCGGTCGTGTTTTCCACGCCTTGCATCGTACTTGGCGGGTGGGAGTCCGCTGGTACGTCTCGTTCGGTATTGTTCCGGGGGGCGAGTCGGTCGGTTCGTATCGCGTGTTTTTCCGGCCGGATTGCTGTTTTCCGCGCTGCTCGGTCGTTCGGCTTGTGTTCCGTACGAGTCGGTCGGGTTTTGCTCGCTTTTCATCGTACTTGGCGGGTCGGGCTGCACCGGTACGTGTCGGTCGGAATTAATTCCGGCTCCGAGTCGGTCGGTACGTTTTCCGGCCGGAATCGGAATCGGCCCCAAAGTTTTAAAGTAGGACAGAAGTGCCTGTTTGTATATAAAATGTAAAGTCCTAAAATATAATTAAATGTGATTATTAGTTGTCATCGCCGTTGCTGATGCGCTAATTTACCTCTTAGGAGTCTCTTCCCCTTGGGTTTCCGATAATGCTCTTCACTTCACTTCTCACTGATAGAACTCTTTCGCTGATGTGTTTTGGAAATATGCTGAGCCCAGGAGAACCTGGATGCTTCGTAAATAAAGCGACAACCTTTGAGTAGTGAATTCAGTTACTTTTACATTGCTCTAGATAGTGGCATTATTTAATTGCAGTTGTAAACTAATCTTTGAATGTTCTACTTACCTGACTTTAGATCCAGTTTGTGATAAATATGGTTACGCCCTATTCACATACCTATATACACTATAGCCCTCATTACAATGTCGGATGGGCGTTGCGGAATCGGGACGGCAATTCCGACCACATTATTAGGATGCGACCGCACATGGTGCAGTCACATACTGCCATTTCTCTATGGGAGCTTGTGCTGTGGCCGTAAACTGGCCATAGCACAAGCTCACATAGAGAAATGGGTGTTTTTGTTAATTCCTGCACCGCATGGCAGGTACCTGAAGGGGGGCACCGAAGGTGCCCTCAAGGCCACCAACCGGAGGCCGCTGTGGCAAAGGGGCCCTGCTAGGGGCCCCCAAAGTCGCTTTCCGACAGGCTTGTCATGTCGGGAATCCCAGCATGAAAAGCCTGTCGGAAACTGGCATCATAATCCCCACAGTGTAAACGCCGTACATAGGGGATTGTGAGCGGCCTCCGACTGCCCGACGGGCTGCTTGAGCCTGTCGGAAACCAGTCGGTCTGACTGGCCTGTTTCAAATCCGACACCCTTTATCGTAATAAGGCTGTCGGATTTGAAACCAAGGATGTCCTGCGGTCTGAGGCTTTCCGACTTACATCGTAATCGGGCCCTATGTGTGAAGAGTGGTTGGGTGTGGACAGTAGAGTCAATAAAGTGATTTATTATCTTTATGGCCATACCCAACCACTCTTCGCCCCAAACTTTGCCAGGGGAGGTATGCCTCTATCGAGGTGCATCACACACTTAAACTGAGCTAAGCAAACTAGTGTTTGTGCTCCAATGCGTATGATAGCGGGCCACAGCTCTTGCCCTTTCCCAGTTTCCCATGCTCATCCTATCTGATAGAGATTCTAGCTGCAGATTCCTTACCTTTGAATTTCCCAGGCGTCAAGCTGGATCCAGAAACTTTTGCATGAGCAGTACCCCTTGCGCATGTCGTCTGGTGGCTCCATTCAGCTCCTTGTGACATTGTCGGCGTCGTTAGTGTTGGTTATGACATCACAGTCACCTATATAGACGCCACCCAGGCGCGCGGATGTCATTTCTTTTCTTTCCGTGCCAGTTAAGCATTGATCCGGGAAGAGCTACCCCTATGTCGCTTTTTGGCATGCGTTTTGACTCTTTGTCGACCAAAATATTTTTGCTGTGTCGAGGGATGTCTTCTAGGAAGACAGGGCTTAAACCGTGTGGTGCCTGTCACCGCGCCATGTCGGTAACCGATCCCCACCTCGTATTTCGGTATACCGAGTACAACCACGACTCGAAGTCGTGCTTGGACTGTCGGGCCATGGTTCCGAAGGGCTTGTAGGAGCATGCTATGAAGCTCCTTGCGGCCCGGCAGTCAACACCGGCCAGCGAGACTCTGCGGAAATACCAGTCCCGATCGAAGAAGAGGAGGTCCCGGGCCCGTTCCTGGAGCCCCAAGTCCTGTTGCTCCCACTGAAGGTCTTCGGGACACTCTGGGGAAGAGGCACAAGAAAAAGAAGAAGTCTAAGCAGACTTTATCTTCACCTCAACTGTTGTCTCTCGAGGAACGAGGTAAGGAACACTGACACTCTAGGCACAGTTCTGCGGAGCCGGGCCAGGGTCAGCTCCGTGCCTCCCTCCATTTCCGTTAGCCGGAGTGACCCCCGCTCAAATAAAAGAGTTTTACAAGGGCATGAGCCACATATTTGAGCGGGCCAACCCCTCTGGTGAGCCTTTGGGCCCTACGGGGTTGGAAGGGGCCCCACTGGATTTGACGCTATCGGCTCCGGCCACGGCAGGACCTCATGGATCCGATCTGGGATGACCCTGGTCGTGCCAACGTGACATTCACCGGCATCGGACCCGAAGTCGATGCCGCAGACGCCCACCAGCGGTGTCAGCCCCATCCTTATCCATGATGACTCAGAGTCGGATCGGCGTCGCTCGACGCCAGCGCTGGTAGAACCCAGAGGTTCTATGTTGTCGCCTGGTCATTTTCAGGCACAGGAGAGGACTGGGAGCAGTCTATGGACCCGTTAGGATGTATCTTTGGAACAGATGGACTGGTATGAGGAACTTGGGTAAGCCAGTGGACTGGACACATCCCCAGATACTGGCATGCTCCCTCCGCCAACTGTGGTAACAGAGGGAGGGGGGGGGGGGGTTCTTATACCATGGGGGTAAGGAGGGCAGCTGAGGTCCTTGGACTGAAGTTGCCCTCCGTGCATGTCAGGACTAATCTTCTGACCGAAGTGCTTCAGCCTGGGGCTTCCACCTCTAAACCCCTATTGCACTTTAATGAGGCACTCGCTGATGTCCTCCTAGGCACGTGGTCCAAGCCTAGCACAAGGGCTCCTGTGAACAGGACAATTGCACGCCACCATCTCCCGGCTCCGGGCGACCCAAAGTTCCTCAACACTACCCCACCCCTGAGAGCTTGGTGGTGCAGGTTTCAACTTCCCATGGCACATTCCCTTCTGCCCAACCTGGACAGGGAATCCAAGAGGCTGGAAACATTTGTGAAGAAGATGTTTTCTTCTGCCAGCCTGGCATTGCGGTCAGTGAATACTACATGCTTATTGGGCTGTTTCTCCCACTCCTTTTGGGAGAGGGTTGCATAAGTGCCGCCACAGATCCCGGAGGAGGCCTGAGCTGTACTCTCCCAGGCGGTGAAGAATGGGAGAGATGCATCAAAATTCACAATTAGGTGTGGCCTTGACACGACTGACTCGCTGGGCAGAGCGGTTTCGTCGACAGTGGCCTTACGGAGCCACGCCTGGCTAAGAACATCTGGCTTCTCAGGTGATGTCCAGGCTAATTTGATCGACAGGCCCTTTGATGGATCTCGTTTCTTTGAAGAGAAGGCAGACTTGGCATTGGAGCACTTCAAGGACTCTCGTGCTACGGCCAGATCCATGGGCCTCTTAGTAACACCCCGTGGCCAGTCTAGCTTTCGCCCCTTTCATGGGAATGGAAGGGGTTTTCAGCTGCACCAACCACCATCCTGTGCAGACTTCCCCAAGTTGTGCAAGGACATGGACACGGCTCATTCCGACCTCGGAATGGAAACCAGAAGTCATCTGCCACCCAGCCCTTGGCAGCCGCAGCCTCCAAGCACTCCATCTCTGATTCTGCATGACCATGCTACTCCAGTTGGAGGGAGAATTCATCATCATCTCCTCCACTGGAGGTCCAAAATATCGGACACGTGGGTCTTGCAGATCATTCAGGAGAGCTATTTTCTGCCTTTCCTGTCTTTTCCTCCTCCTATTCTGCCACTTCAAGTACGGCTGGCAGAGGATCATCTAACTTTACCCCAAGAGGAAGTTGCAGCTCTCCTGGGGAAGGAGGCTATAGAGAGGGTCCCGGTTTCAGAATTAGGCAGTGGTTGCTTTTCATGCTACTTTATGATTCTGAAGAAAAACAAAGGGTTACGGCTCATTTTAGATCTTTAGACCGTCAATCTCTTCCTCAAAAAGGAGAAGTTCAAGATGCTCACTTTGGCGTAGGTCTTTTCTGCCCTAGACCAAGGAGACTGGCTGGTAGTGTTGGACCTGCAGGATGCGTATTTTCACATCCCCTTCCCCATCCTACAGGGCCACAGAAGTTACCTACGGTTCAGGGTAGGCCACGAGCAGTTTCAGTTTACCGTGTTAACGTTTGGCCTTACTAGCGCCCCTCGGGTGTTCGCCACGGTGATGGCAGAGGTTGCAGCTCATCTGCACAGGTTAGTGGTTTCAGTCTTCCCCTACCTCGACGACTGGCTGTTGGAGGCTTACTCACCCCTGGCTGTCGACTCCCACCATCAGACTACGGCGGACCTCCTGCATTCGCTGGGGTTCTCTATAAACGTGCCAAAGTCACACCTGACTCCTTCTCAGACGCTCCCTTTCATCAGAGCTGTTCTGGAAATAGTGCAGTTTCGGGCTTATTCTCCTGCACAGCGAGTCCAGGATATTCAGGTTATGATACCCATGTTTCAGCCTCTATCCTGGATTTCGGTGATACTGAATCTGAGGCTGCTGGGCCTCATGGCCTCTTGCATCCTGTTGGTAAAACATGGCAGATGGCGTATGCGGGTTCTGCAGTGGGACCTGAAGTTCCAGTGGGCGCAGCATCAAGGGAATCTCTCCGACATGGTCCAGATCTCAGAGGGAATTGCAAAAGGCTTGCAGTGGTGGCTAACGAACCACGATTGGGTCAGAGGCAGACCCCTCTCCCTTACCCAACCAGATCACACAGTAAATGTAAATCCAGTATTTGTAAAGCGCGAACAGCTACCCGAAGGTATCCCGGCGCTGGGGGCCGTCTGGAAGATTAAGCAAGCTATTGCCCAGAGTCACATGGTGCTGGGCTGACCTGCCGCCGGTGCCGGGGATCGAACCGTGAGCCCCAGATTCCAGCGTCAGTCGCCCTGGCCGTGGCGCCACACCTCTTCCAGATCACACAGTAAATGTAAATCCAGTATTTGTAAAGCGCGAACAGCTACCCGAAGGTATCCCGGCGCTGGGGGCCGTCGGGAAGATTAAGCAAGCTATTGCCCAGAGTCACATGGTGCTGGGCTGACCTGCCGCCGGTGCCGGGGATCGAACCGTGAGCCCCAGATTCCAGCGTCAGTCGCCCTGGCCGTGGCGCAGTAGTGACAGATGTGTCACTTCTGGGAGGGGGTGGCCATTTGGGAGAGGTGGAGATCAGGGGACACTGGTCTTCGATGGAGTTGGGGCTTCACATCAATTTGTTGGAGCTTTGGGCGATCCGGTTGGCATTGAAAGCATTTCTTCCCTCTCTCAAAGAAAAGTTAGTGCAGGTGTTCACGGACAACACCACCGCCATGTGGTACTGCAACAAACAGGGTGGGGTGGGGTCGTGGACCCTTTGTCACGAGTAACCCAGGGCGGAGACCTCCGCTCCGCCCGCGGAGTGTGCAGAGATTTGCCTCCTCCGCGTTCCGCGGAGAACGCGGAGAAGGTAAATCTCCGCACACTCCGCAGACGGAGCGGAGTTGGCCAGCCCTCGCTCTCCACCCCCTATATAAACAAGTAAATCTACATTACTTCTAGTAATTAAAACCACTTACCTGGCATGCAGTGCCTGGGCTGCTCCTTCCTTCCTGCCGTCTGGGAAATTCTTTGAGAAAACTGCGCATGCGCATTTCTCAAAATGCGCAGGCGCGCGCGCATGCGCAGTTTTCTCAAAGAATTACCCAGACGGCGAGGAAGAGGAGGAGGGCAGCCCAGGGACGCCGCATGCCTGGTAAGTGGTTTTAATTTACTAGAAGTAATGTAGATTTAATTGTTAATATAGGGGGGTGGAGGCGGGTGGCGGAGCGGTGTTCCACGGAGTTTGTTCGCAACTCCGTGGACCTCCGCGTAGCCCCGCTACGCCCACTACTCCCGGGGTTAGTCACGAGGTCCTGCGTCTCTGGACATGGGTGTAACAGCAGGGCATAACCCTGGTGGTTCAATTCTCATCAGGTTCTCTGAATGCCAGGGCAGACGAACTCAGCCATCGATGTCTGGCAGATCACGAATGACGTCTCTAGTCGGAGGTGGCACAAGGTCTCTTTCAGCAGTGGGGAGATCCTTAGTTAGATCTGTTCGCCTCCAAAGAGATTGGGCAGTGTTAACAATTTTGCACACTGGAGTTTCCAAGGTGGCTATCGCTCGGCGACGATTTTCGGCGCGAGTGGAGCTCAGGCCTACTGACTCCTTTCTGTCATACCACTTCTGCCCAGGATTCTCAAAAAGATCAAGAACGACTGAGCCAAAGTCATTCTTGTGGCTCCGGACATGGCAAGGAGAGGCTGCTATCCAGAGCTTCTGAAAATGAGCATCAATCCTCTGATCAGGCTGCCCCATCGGCAGAATCTTCCATTGCAGCAGCAGGGTAGGGTTCTCCACCCAAACCTGTCAACTCTCTGCCTCCATGTGTGGAGATTAAGCAGCGACAGTTAATAGCTTTCAACCTTCTTCCTGAAGTATGTGAGGTTTTGGCCCTCCACTAAGACGGTATACGCCTGCTTTTGGCAAAAAAAATTAAAATATTTACAGAAAGGTCTATTGACCCTCTTTCTGTCTCTTTATCTACTAACCTTCTTTTCATTCTTACCCTTGCCCAGCAGGGTTCTGCATTGGGTACTCTAAAGGGTTATCTTTCGTCTATGGCCACTTTCTTGCGGCTGCCAGACCAACCCTCCTGTTGTAAATAGATTCTTAAAAGGGCTTGTACATATGTTTCCACCAACGCCCTTTGTCATGCCACAGTGGGACCTTAATTTTGTTCTCACTTTTCTTATGTGCACTCCTTTCGAGCCTTTGCATAATTGTTCCTTCCAGCTGCTTACCATTAAAATAGCCTTTCTGGTGGCAATAACATCGGCCCGGAGGGTGAATGAGTTGCAGGCATTGTCATCCAATCCTCCATATATGATGGTCTTTGCCGATAAAGTGGTGCTTCGCACCCAGGCGCCATTCTTGCCTAAGGTGGTGACCCCATTCCTTCTGGGTCAATCTGTCACGCTGCCCACCTTTTTTGCTCCCCGCATCCTTCTAAGGAAGAAGAGGAGCGTTGTCGTTCTATCTTGACCACACAAAAGAGTTCCAGGTGTACGAGCAACTCTTTGTGGGGTACATGTGGGCTCAAAAAAGGTCGGGCAGTGCAGAAATGGACCATTTCTCGCTGAGTGGTTCTCTGCATTAAGATCTGCTACGCCCTGGCTAAGAAACCAGCCCCCTTAGGGTTTACTAGCCCATTCCACCAGGGGGAACGCTGCGACCACGGCGTTGGCTCGGGTGTCCAAGTCCTGTACATCTGCCAGGCAGCAATGTGGGCATCTTTGCTCACGTTTGCCAAGCACTACTGCCTGGACAGCCAGGTCCATAGGGAGGGGCATTTTGCCCATTGGGTCCTACAGGACTTTTTAGTGTGAGAAATCTGTACGCAGCCCACCGCCAGGATGGTATGGCTTGGGTATCTATTCAAAGGTAAGGAATCTGCAGGTAGAAGTATCTATCAGATGAACAAGTTACATACCTTCAGTAATGCATTATCTGGTAGAGACAATATCTAGCTGCAGATTCCTTACAGACCCACCCATGCCTCACCGCTCTGCAGACTCATTTGTTAGTGCTAGGGCTGCTCCCTTTTTTCAGGGCCGTAGTCATTACACACAATTAAGTCAGTCACTTCATGGCTCTGCCCTTCTGGCCTGGAAAAGTGAAAAGTACTGACATCCACGCGCCTGGGTGGCGCCTACATAGGTGACCACGACGTCATAACTAATGCCAACGATGCCGACGATGTAACGCTGAGCCGAATGGAGCCACCCGACGGCGTGCGCAGGGATTACTGCTTATGCAAACATTTCCAGATCCAGCCTGACGCCTGGGGAATTCAAAGGTAAGGAATCTGCAGATAAATATTGTCTCTACCAGATAATGCATTACGGAAGGTAAGTAACTTGTTCTTCTGGAAGCCAGTTTTCAGAGCATGTATTCATCTGCTCTATTGGTAATCCTGGTGGTCATCTTTGAGATGGCAGGCTCTGTTTATGTAGCCTCTGAGAAATGTACATATGTGCTCAATGACGTGCACTTCATCCGTGAGAAAGACTTGCAGTATTTTGTGAATGTGGTGTCAAATACTGTATGGTGTAATACAGCCTTATAACAAAACAATGGGAGAGCAAGGGAAATATGGGGTGCGTCCGTATCCCCGGTATATTGATAAGCTAAACAAGGAAGGACGAACCCTCTGTGTGGATGTGATACAATCACTAGTCTGGTTGGTACATGGACCCACTAGGTTTGTTTAAAAGACCCCTCACACACCAACCTAGTTGGTGTCATGCTTCATCATTGGGGTCCCAACCGGGTGGCCGAATGCCGCCCGGTTGTGCTACAACGCCTGATTACAGCGGAGCTGGTTTGGTGTGAGTATGTGATGTGATGTGAAATTAATTTAAAAATATCTCTGAGAATCCTTGCCTGTAAACTTTATTAGTGGCGGCTCAGGATATGGTTAAAATAAGTGTAGTGCAACTAAAATGGGAGGTTATTATCCCTAGTTGGCTATGTGAATGGTCTACATGTTTCAGCCCGCAATAGGGATTGTGAGGGGCTTTCTTCAGGACCGGGTGGTGAAAAAGTGAGTGGCAAAGTGAGTATTGCCACGTGAGAAAATAAGAAAGTACCTACACATGCACTAAGGTGTGTGGACTGAGTGTCAACGTACTTACGGACACTGAAAAAGACCTGTGGGAGAAAAGAAGACAACACAGAACATGTATATACATTATTGTTAAGCAACATAAAATGCAACCTTACGTCGGTGCTATGGTCTAATACAGCCTTAACATCTACACTTTCCAATGCTCTGTACCAGTGTTCACACATTATGCGAATGACAATTGTGCTGTTTAATGATGCACCCACCAACCTCCTTTATATCTAACGAATCCTTAGCTGACCATGGCAGTGGTACTGTACAGCATTCAGGGCTGTACATTCTTCACACTTGAGGGTTGGTTTTCACAACATGCACTAGTATAAACCACAGGCATGGTATATGACCAGATCAGATAATCACATATGGAACATCTCTTGTCACTCAAAAACAGTCTTGCTGGGGCGTGGCCAAGATGGCGACCTAGACGGACGCGAGACCCTGAGGCTCCCCGTACCGAACACCTTCTCCCAGCCAATTCGTGCACAATAGTCCCCAAGCCAGCACGATTTTGGCGGTAAGCAGAGAGGGGGCTCTGTGCTCTTTCGGGGGGTGACTCCGGCAGCGCCACATCCCTGGATGACGACGATTCCGCTCCGAGCACGGAGCCGCGAAATGGCGCCCAAGCTGAGCGGACACTAGCATCGACTCGGCTGCGTCCCCAACTGCTGTTTCCAGGGCAGCCAGCTGTCCGCTGCCCCGACAACCGTGAGTGCGTGGCGACGGAGGAGGGGAAGGCGCATTGGAGGCATCTCCGGCGGAGCTTGCCGCTCACCTCGGAAGGCCGACTGAAGCTCCCGCGCGGCGGGGCAAATCGAGGCTGAGGCTGCTGGGCCTGGGCGGGCGTGGGCGGACGTCATTCCCCCTCATGGTGAGGCGGGAGGCACACAACACACGGCCCCAGGCGAGGCACAGCTGAGGACACCGCTGGGCTGCGGACGAAGAAAAGCCCCGTGGTCGGCGGCCACTAACGGCGCATCACCCGAGACCTGGGCCCTGCATGGGGGAAAGGAGGCGAGACAGGCGCCGGAGGCCGCCCAGCATCTAATTGCCAGCGGGACCTGCAGGCCGTTTGGGGGCGCGGGGTAAGTGCCTCCACCCCTGATTGCGCCCCCCCTCCAGACAGCACAGTGCGGTGGAAACGGGGCCGACGGCACCGGCGCACCCCGGGGGGCGCCCTGCTGGGTGTCGTCGGAGACACAGCCACAGAGGGCTCCACAGCGCCTGCGTCCCGGAGCAACCCGGCGTGGCACGGGTGAAGCCATCAGGGTGTGACGAAAGGGCCCTCATCCAAGAAGGCCAGGGGGGCGGCGCCCACAGCTGCAGAGGTCTGCCAACTTGCTACGGTCTCACCCCGGGAGGCACAAGATCGAGGGTGACTGAGCCTGCCCCAGGGTCTCCACGACGAGAGGATTGGGGAACCCCTGGAGACCCGCTCACAGGCGGCTTAGGGGCTTCGAGCAGCGCGGGTTTCTGGTCCTCATGGGATGCAGACGGAGGACAGGGCCCGCATCAGACAGGCTTACCGGGATACTGCGTGAGCAAGACCGCCACCAAGACTGTGGGCATTAAGGGGGACAGGGGAGGCCAAGAGGTGAGAGACACTGGGGCAACCACGCCGGGCCAAGCATCAAGCACACGGCAGCACACGCATCAAGCGCACCATTCTAAACGGCCGAGCCCCACGCACATGAGAGGGACAGACCTAGGAGGCGAGAGCAAGGGCAGGCAGCGGAACTGAAACTACCCACCGTCCAACCCGAGGTGGGGTGCATCTTGGGGATTCTCTGAGCTACCCCAAGAGGGGGCATCACTCTGGCGCAAAGCACGGCACAGGGAAAACACACAGCCACGTGGGGATAAGAGCATAGCAGCTGCCGTCAGCCAGGGCCTACAGCGTCACCTCTCCGGAGGAACCGGCGAACACCGAGCACCGGTGCTTAAGTCCGGGAAATCTACCATGTCCACGACGCGCAAGAAGGGGAGCGCACTCTGAAGGACATGCTCATTAAAGGCCCCACCACAGGCACCGGGGGACCGCACTCCCCTCCCACCTCAAAGCAGCAAGTAGACCCTGGAGACGGGGACGTGCCGATCACCCGAGCGTTTTTGGAGACACTTTTTAACTCTCTACGCGAGGATTTTCACACGCTCAAACAGGAAGTAGCAGGGGAAGTGAAAGAGATACGTCATGAGGTGGATGGGCTGGGAGAGCGGTGGCTACCATAGAGGACAATGACCACACCAGAAGCGAGGAGTTGGAACAACTCCAGCAAGAGCTTATCTGCCTCAAAGATCAACAAGTGGACCTTCAAGCGCATGCTGAAGATTTGGAGAACAGGTCGAGACGCAACAACATCCGGGTCCGAGGAGTCCCATCAAAAGCAGAGGGAGCAGACGTAACCCAGTATCTACAGGGCCTCTTTCGAGAGATCCTCGGCGAGGGCCCCGACTTTGAGGTACGCATCGATCGAGCGCACAGAGTGGGGTTGGCAAGACGCACACCGGCTCCACCTCCAGATATCCTGGCCTTCCTGCCGGATTCCCCACTGAAGGAGCGTATCCTCCGGGAGGCAAGATCGAAACAGCCTTTACAGCATCAAGGACAATCAATGGCACTATTCCAAGATTTGTCCCCTATCACTCTTCAAAAAAGGAAGATGTTCAAAGAAGTTACTTCCTTCTTAAGAGCCGAGGGGATACCCTACTCCTGGGGCCATCCCTTCCGCCTAATTTTCAAACGGAATGGCGTGTTGCATCAACTGAGTTCCCTTCAGGAGACTCGTGCTCTCCTGGGCCTAGCACATCGAGAACCGGAAACCGCCCCAGAGGGTTCTCAACAATCGTCGAGAGGAACATGACACAGAGTGGGACGCAGAAGCCTGCCTAAAACAGACTTCAAAACAGACCTGAAACCGGATCACACAACAATGTCACAAGAACGGGCATCGGCCCTGGACGCGGTGACTAGAGACACCTCACCTCTTGAGTGACATGTTCGGCAAATGGGGACACATAAGCACTGATCCACAGCAGGCTGGGGGGGGAGGGAGCGGGGGGCCGGGGTTGCCAGGGCTGCACGCTCACACAGGTAAATCCACCACATGCCTGCATCGCAGGGAGGCGGGCATTGGACTATGGTTATTTGTTGGGGACACTCAGTTGGGGTTAGGGTGGGGGAGGAAGGGGCATTGGGTACTCGATTGACTAATGGGATTCAGTTCGGGAAAGCGGGGGGGAGGGGGAGGGCGGGATGGGGTGGACCGAGGGGCCGCGGGAGGGGGGAGGGAACCGGTGTGCCACATAGGGAGAGGATCCAGGCGAGACGCCACGCTGGGGCAGTTCCCCCACTGATAACGCCATCACCTGGTACGCAAACAACATGACGAGGGATAGCCTGAAAGTCATTACTCTAAACGTGAAAGGGCTCAACAACCCCATTAAACGACGAGCCATATTGTCGTTCCTGGAGAATTCTGGCGCTTCGGTCTGTCTCCTGCAGGAGACGCATCTTCTGCCCAAAGACTGGCACAGAATGAGGTCCCGGGCATTCCCTCAACAGTTCTACTCCTCTACCACAGACAAGAAAGCGGGGGTGGCTGTGCTGTTTGCTCGGCACTTTCACGGTCAGGTGGGAGACAGATTAGCGGAAATTAAGGGTCGGCTGCTGGCATACACTATACGGGTGGGTGGCACCTCCATGGTTGTGGGGTCCCTGTATGCCCCTAATTCAGGTCAGGAACACTTTCTTAAGGGCGCCCTAGCAGAAATCCTGCGTTCCCAAGAGAGGTACAGCCTTGTGGGAGGCAACATCAACCTAGTAATGGACCCGGAGTCAGACAGATCTGGCCACCGTGCAGGATCGACGGGAGCAATCTCGACAGAGGGGAGGACCTGGATGGCCCACAGGGGACTGGTGGATCTGTGGCGGGAGGCGCACCCTCAGAGCACACAATATACATTTTACTCGCACGTGCACCATACATATGCTCGTTTAGACCACTTCATAGGCTCCTCGGAGCTCAACACACTAGTAGAAGATGTGGACATTACCCCAGCAGCACTTTCGGACCACGACGCGGTGGTAGTGACCATAACGGTCCCTCGGACTAAGGCGCCTGGGGGGAGGTGGCGTCTACGGGAGGCCCTCCTACAAAGAAAGGGGGTGACCCAACAGCTACAAGAGCGCATTACTGACTACCTCACATATAACGACAATTCGAACACACCGCTGACCGCGATCTGGGGAGCACTTAAAGCAGTAGTGCGAGGGGAACTAATAGCTATCTCGGCGGCAGAAGCTAAGGAGCGTAAAGAAAAACGGGAGGCCCTTACGGCCAGGGTGGTCGAACTCAAGAGGGTGCACAGTTGCACGGGGGCTCCCAGAATATGGAGGCAATTGAAGGCTGCAAGGGCGCAACTCGCCGGCCTGGACCTCGACCGCGCCTAATATGCAGCCCTGCGGCTCAGACACACATACTATGTAGGGGGCGACAAAACAGGGCGTCTCCTCGCAAGCAAGCTTAGAGCTCGGGTTCAGCGGTCTAAAATCACCACTCTACATAATGCTACGGGGGAGAAGCTGGACAGTGACACCCAGATAGCCGAGGCCTTTAGGGATTTCTACGCCTCGCTCTATAGCGAGGACCAATCTATCGACAGGGATGGGGAGGCCTACCTACGTCGGGCAAGGACGCCAGCTCTCGACGCGGCTGGTGCCGCCTCACTGGATGCCCCTATCAGGATAGAGGAGGTGGTTGGCGCGATCTCCCGCCTCAAGGCCCTGAAATCGCCCGGCCCGGACGGCTTTTCGGCCGGTTTTTATAAAGCCTTTTGCCCACTTCTGGCGCCGCTCCTCACCCGACTTTTTAATTCTTTCCAGGGGCCCGGCTCCATACCCCCCGACATGTTGGAGGCGGATATCATTGTGCTGCCTAAGCCAGGCAAAGACACCACCCACTGCGCTGCATACAGACCGATTTCCCTGCTTAACCTTGACCTCAAACTTTTCACAGGGGTTCTCGCTTCCAGACTCGGACCACGACTACCTGGCATCATTGAGCCGGATCAGTCTGGCTTCATCCCCAACAGACAGTGCAGCGACAATACTAAGCACCTCATGCACTTAATAGACAAGGCTCACTACAGGGGGACGGATGCCGTGCTACTGTCGGTGGACGCCGAAAAGGCGTTCGATCGGGTGGACTGGGGCTTTTTAAATAAAACAATGGCACACCTTGGCATCGGGGATCGCTTTAGGGCATGGGTGGCAAGCTGCTACGACAAGCCTAGGGCAACAATACGCGTTAATGGCATGGGCTCGCGGCCGTTCGACATTAGGCGAGGCACGAGGCAGGGTTGCCCGCTCTCGCCTCTCCTCTTTGCGCTTTACGTCGAACCCTTAGCACAGAGGATCCGCGACAATCCGGACATCGCAGGCATCCCATTCGGGGGGGAACAACACACAATTAGTCTATACGCAGACGATATTTTAGCTGCGCTAGACACGCCCGAACGTTCAGTGCCGGCCCTCTTGGGGGAGCTGGAGGCCTTTGGAAGGGTGTCCGGCTTCAAAATAAACAGGGGGAAATCAATGCTTCGCCCTCTGGATTGCAACGCACATCAATTAAACGGTGCATCTCCGGACTACGGGGACCTGCGACCACAGGCCACGATCCCCTACCTAGGGATAGTCCTAACTCCGTCCACCGAACAGACAGTTGCTCTGAACTACTCAAATCTCACCTCCCAAATACAGAACGATCTGAGGAGATGGCAGAAACACCCATTATCACTGCTCGGCTGGGCGGCGGCGGTGAAGATGTCCGTCCTACCCAAAATCCTTTACATCTTTCAAACCATCCCAGTGGGCCCCCCCAAGGGCACCATACGATCACTACAAGACGCGGTGCAGAACTTCATATGGGCCGGGAAACGACCGCGGGTGCGAAAAGACCTATCCCACCGACTTCCTGGTGAGGGAGGACTGGGGATCCCAGATATATTGCGATACTTCCAAGCGTCACAATTAAGATACCTGGTGGAGTGTAGCCGGCCTGATTCAGAGAAGAGGTGGCTCTTCCAGGACAGAGCGATGGCGCAAACTTCGCTTTGGAAAATCCCCTTCCTGAAGCGATCGGATAGACCGGCCTACCTCAATAAATCCCCTATCACTCACACTGTGCTCCGAGTGTGGGACGCGGTGGCAGTCAAGAGGGGGCTCACCACTTTCCCCTCACCGCTCACGCCCTTATTCGACAATCCCGACTTCACCCCGGGGATGGAGAGGCGGGCGTTCCCGCAGTGGCGAACGTCAAGCTGCAGGTCTGCGGGCCATCTGTTCGACCTTGAGGGGTTCATTCAGTTCTCCGACCTATCAGAGCATTACGACATTATAGCCCCGCAACGATTCCAATACTTTCAAATTAGACATTGGTTGACACAGCCGGAGATACGTCCCTTAGTCGGCAGAAAGCTGACGACTTACGAAAAATGGCTACTTACCAGGCAGTCCGACCGAAAGCTGATCACGGAGCTCTACAAAATGCTCAGCCCCCGATCCCCACAAGTCCCTCCGCTGGCCAGACACGCTGGGAAAAAGAGCTGGGAAGCACTCTTTCTGGAAAGGAATGGCAAGACATATATTACAGAGCCAACCACACGGCCAGGAACACTGCCGGCAGAGAGGCAGCGGTCAAAGTCGCGACCTATTGGTACTTGACACCAGTCAGATTACATAGAGGCAACCCCAACCGGAGCCCAACGTGTTGGAGGGGCTGCGACGAAGAGGGCACACTGACCCACCACTATGGGAATGCAGGGAGGTGGTGGGATAAAGGACGGCTGTCCTTCAAGACATTGACACACAATTTGATACAGAGATTCCCCGATTCCCCGCTTTCCCACGTATACACTCCTAGGGCTGCCCAACGCACTCACGTTCCCACTAAAGTCACTCAGGGGGAGACAGATGGGACTGGCCATGGGAGCGGCTGTTCAACACATCTTATCGCTTTGGGGTACACAGATTCGCCCTATACACACGGGGTGGCTCCACAAACTATGGTACACGGTTGGGATGATGCGCATACAAGCCACTCTCACGCAGTCTGCAGCCTCCTTCAATACTGTCTGGGAGCCCATTCTGTCCCTCCTGGCGAAGGAATTCAACGAAATCACGTGCCCGAAATATCTTCGCCTCCTGCGACTCACGGACACACTGATCCAGCAGATGGCCCTGAAAAATAGATACTTGGCAGTCATCACGTAGGGCGCCCTAAGAGGGCAAGGATGTGGCACAATGGTTCGGGGGTGGGGGCTCGGGGGGGGGGAGATCCTCGTTCTATGTTTTCTTCCTTTTATTCTCTGGGTTTGTTTATTCTCTTATGGGACTGGCAAGTAGGTTCTTTCATGGGAGCCTCGACTTCCCTCGCACCCACGGGCACTTGCTTTACCGTTGAACACTCTCTATACTGTAACTGGATACGGGAAAGGGTGGGACCTGGGGTCAGCCATCATTGTTCTTCAATGAGAGAACATGAGATTTGTATTGTGTCTATCACTTTGTCAAAATGTAATAAAACAAAGTTAAACCAAAAAAACAGTCTTGCTTAAATTAAAGCACATCTGTCAGAATACACAAGGATGGGGGACAGCAGCACAGGGAAATGTCATAAAATAAGAAACAACATTCGCCAGTAGATCGTCTCCAAAGAAACTAAATGAAGTCTCTGTAACAAAATTCCCTTCAGCATCCATTAGGGAGTAGTTTCAGACTAAAACCAAGGTGCAAGAGGAACGAAAAATCAACAATTATTCTGTGAGCACCAGAACCCATAGCAGCCCGTTCAGTCGCACCCCACAGAGTTCCGCACACCCATGAGAGCAGTAGCGGCTGGGAGGGAACAAGAGTGGAGGGCGGGGGTCGTACAAAATAAAAACAAAACACACTTACCTCCTCGCTGCCGCCACCGTCCCTCGTCGTCTCTCAGTGGGGAAGCAGGAAGCACACAGGCTCCCTCTCCTAAGCCAATCACAACGCTGCAATGCAGCGTTCTGATTGGTCTGAGTGCCGTGGCTTGGCGCTCAGACGAGGAATGGGAGGCTAAACATGTTCTCCACCAGGCTGTGTAATGCAGCCTGGTGGAGAACATAAAAAGTGCGCATAACTGTTTGGCCGACCCGAGAGAGCCGGCCAAGCAGTCATGCCCACTTTGGAGTGCAGCAACCACTCCTCCTCCCGGACGTCACGGAAGCCCAGCCCTGCCCTTCCCAACCTGGCTGATACCAAAATAAAATGATAATAACAGAATAACTTCTGTTATTATCATTTTATTTTTGCATTTTACACTGCTCCGGGTGCAGTGGGGCTACACTCATCTGCCTTAGCGGAGGAGCCGCCTCTGCATCAGAGTTGTTACTCACAGCGGTATAGTATTGTTTGGCAGCACAAGAGATATAAAAAACATGTTCCTTCTTACCGTCCCAAACATGCGGTATACCGAAGGGAGTCTTCCTTACCAAGAGACAGAATCTTGGGAGATTATGTACTTTGGACCCACTCGACCCACTATCAAGTAGTTTTATTTTTTTAGATGCAGACCTCATGATATGTTCCTTGTCTCATGGGTCACTTTGTCACACTAGTGTCGCATCTGAGTTGATTCTCGTCCTGAGGGACCTCAGGTTGGCAAGTGCACAGTTTTAACAGAATCCTCATGCATTCCGTCAAGAACAAGCCACTTGCAGGAGCAATATGAAAGTACCTAAATTAAACCACTCAAATGTAGTTGCTTTATCTCTGGAGCATCCAAGTTGTAGCCGCAGCACATTGCCAAACTGTTGGTACCATTGTTTTTGTGCTTCCCCTTTCCTTCATACAATGTTCTATGTTAGACATCCAATGGTCCAGACATCATACATGCTTCAGGTCTATCCTTGCAATATAGCCTGAAAGTCCCTGTGGAGTCCCTTTCAATCAGGACACTTTATCCTTAATGCACAATGTAAAACCTTGCATCTTTGTCAGTGTCCGCATATTCAGGGCCTCCCTGTGTCAATGAAGCCGCCCTAAAAAAAGTCACTCTCGGGCTTTCTGCTATTTAGGTGGCATTAGGGTGACCGGAAGTGTTCCCACTTCACTCTCACCTACCACACAGGTATGTCGGTTGTCACGGGGTGGTTGTCACAGAGGACGGGGCCCACCTGCCATGCTCCTCTATAGCTCCCTCTGTTGCTTGAACTCTTCACATCTTGTGCCACAGTTGTGGCGGACATTGACGAGAGTCTCACGGGGGTGCCAGCTATACCCATTACTCACAAAATTCCAGCTGGACCCACTGGATATTAACAAACATTCTTTCTTGAATATGCGCTGAGACTAAAAATACAGGTTCTGGGCAGACCTGGGGGAAATTACATCTCCTCTGAATGGTCCATGGGACTCCCCAAGAAATGTGGGCCTCTGAACTGAGCGTTACATTCCTCTCAGTCAGGAGGCGCCTCTCTGACAAGCCACCTCACTAACCACACTAGAACTAAGCTCAAAGAAAGAAGCTGCTTCAGGCCTCCAGAGGTTAGTGGCCAACTTAGAATGTGGCTAGTTCTACCACGGGGGCTGTGCATTCTAAGCATAGTGCACAATAGAACTCTTCTTGGTTATGTATAGTGCTGTCAGTAACGGCAAGGACACTGAATCAAGGTTGCATTATACTTTCTAACTGTGTTATATTTTACCAGTTGCCTTGCATACCATAACATTGAAAAGGTTCAGGTGTTCAGATTACACTTTTGTAATCACTGTCATGCTAGTTTGAATATAGTTTTCCATTCAATATATAGTTTAATCTATCATACTACATTGTAGCACTGACAAATTAGTAATAATTTGTTTTATACATACCTTCCTGAAAATTGGATGGCTTTTATACAAATGAATAAAAATAAAAATGTTGACCATGCAAATAAAAGAGAATATAAGCATATCTGAGAAGCCTAGTGAGCTATTTTTAATTTTTAGGTACATTTGAACTTATCACTACTAGAAACATATTAGTTTCAGAAATTTTGGCGGACCATTTAACGCTTTCCTTCAAGTACTTTATATTTTCTTTTTCTTCGAACAGTAGCCAACAGGCTGAAAGACCCCATGTTTTACTATATGCGACACTTTTCATAAATAAAATCTACGACATAATGTAATATGTACATTGTGCAACATGTATACTGTGTTAAAGCAGTCAAATTATTGAAACTCGCTCCATTAAAATGCCAATACAGTAAAAACCTGTTTTAAAACCCATGGCTATAAAATGGCCGCCTCAACACTATAGACAGCATTCTTTTCTGGATACCTTATTTTTGCTCTCAAATAAATACCATGGCACAGAGGCATGTGTTTATTCCAGCTTAATGTAAAGATATATGGAGAGCCTGTGCTGTTCCCCAGGAATTGAAGGCAGTAGTTGATTTTTTATTTTTTGGGTCTATTTTAAACTGGGCATACTTCTTCAGTTTGAGCATTTATAGAGGCTAAAGCTCTCCGGTGAGGACAATGATGCACTCCGAGTTAAAAATATCCCTGTAGTCTTATTTTCCGAATATATTTGTGAATGTGAGGTTGCTTCAGCCCTCCCATTGGCCAGCCACCCGCTCTCTCCTTGCCAACCACGGAATTTGGAACAGAGACAATTCTGGGTTCCCCGGGCTCAGCGCCAGAAGAGCTGAGACATACTTTTGATGTGATGTATTCGAAACGCTGGCTGGGAAGAGAGTTGGTGTCAGAGCGCAGTTTCTTTGCAAATCCATCTTCTTTGCCTATTCACAAAAGCAGCATTGCAGTACGGTATTCAGCATCCTTCATAAGGTACTTTCATGGAAAAGGAGCGGTAAATTAGTAATCGATGCATGTTGTGGTAGTTGCTATCGGTGTGCACATATCTACAGATGCTAACCGCTGTCTATTGGTTCCGGATAAATGGCAGCCGGTTGTTCATTTAAATGGGAATTCTGTTCATCTTTTAACTACTTCCCTGTAAGAGACGGTGATGTACTTAGACTCTCTCAGAAAACTGCATACTTTATGGCATATCCCATCCCTCCCTTCCACCTACAATGCACTCTCCAGAATATTTGCTCCCCTCCCTCAAATCAGGGCAATGTGGTTTTGGATCTATGGCATTTCATCTAAAATTAAAGACCTAAAACCCAAATGTTCTCAACCATAATATATAAAATCATTATGTGCATCGTAGAAAGATTCCCCCTCCTTATTGCTTTCAAGTAATCATCTCTTCTTTGCTGTTTTCCATGTTTTTCTCACTTGGGATTCCCCTATGGTGTTCCTGCTCTATTCTCCTGTTTATAGTTGTAGCGCTTATAATACTATTGCTCTCACCCTCAACACAAGTTTCCATTTTTTTGGTCTGAAATCAGTTTTTAAAGAATTAAATTCAGGATCCCGAAAGGATGATGTAATTTGGCCTTTTATTTATTTTTTCTTCTATGGTGCAATTGGGTGCCATTGCCTGTACCTAATGTCTTCCTGATTGGAATACAGGACCATCTGCAATTCCACCCTTCCCTTGTGCCCTCCCAAATACTGTAACGCCAGATTGCCAGTAGTATCTTGTTCATTGCTCACTCTCTACTACATGGATCAATTCTAGAAACTTTTGTGTTTCTCTCATTTTATTTTTCCCCAAGTCGTGTTCATTTGCAGTGCTGCCCGGCTGAGAATATTTTTCTCAACAGCGTTTTTGGCCTTTATTATAATTTTGCTGGTGCTTTTCTGTTTGAAAAACCAAAGGTAAAAAGGAAAAGAAAACGCTTGTGCCTTCCATGTATAAATGTTTTTATTATTTGTTATACTAGACTTCAAAATCCTCCAGTAGATTCAATAAGTGGATGTTTTCCAAACTTATATATGAGTTAGGCTTTAGTGTGAATGAAAAGATTGTGCATCATCTGTGTCTTTGCCCATTGGATACCTTCTACCCTTCCATCCTGGCTCCTTGACCCTTCACCAACGGACAATAAGTTGAAAGACTCTAGCTACAAATTTGCTTCTCCAGGTCCTAGGGTATAATGATGATATTGCTCACTATAATAGCCAAATTAACATGAGTTTTGATACTGCCCTTTCTTGCCTGGAGTAGGTTTATGGCTCTCAATGTTATGTTATGTTATTTGATTCTTGATATAGCGCTCGACTCGTTCCCGAGGGGACAGTATGTAAGTTTCCAACTGATGGCAGCCACGTGAATATTGAAAAGATGTCTTATCATGTGAAGTGTGTGGGGGGTCACATGGCCTATTGCACACAAAAAATGAGAGAGCATGTGGAAATCTATTAATCGTAGGTTTCTGAAAATAACCTTGGGCTTTCTAGGAAATTGACAAAAAATCCCCAAAAGAAAACATTGCATGCTGCACAAATGGTACATTTTATACTGTATTGTTTTTATTTCTGTGGATTACGCGCAGGGCAGTCAGTTCACAGGAGTATGTGTTGCAAAACCCTTCACCGATGCCCCTGGAAAATATGAGGTGTTTTAACACCCAACTGCACACTTACTATATCCTGTTAAAAGTTTTAACACCAAAGCCGTCATTCTGAGTGGCCCATTAAACCAATATAACAGTTTCCTTCCAAATTGTTTTCACTTGAGGAAGAAATAATGATCCCATCCTCTGCACTGCCTTCTGCATTGCTTGAGATTTTTTGGGCATGTGAGATAACAACGCTTTGCTGTGAGAAACCACCCGTAAATCTGTTTGTAGTAGCTTTCCGTATCTTGTAAACATCTTCAGATGGAAAGTGTCCACTTCCAAACAGCTCTATATAAATGCAATTACAATTACACATTTTTTTTGCTCTTAGTTGGAACCCCAGATTTTTGGTTTACCTTACTATGAGGCTCATTACAAGTGCCCCTGTAACTGACCTGTTAACTCTGCCCCCAGAGGTACCAATACCAGGGGTACCAGTAACTCCCTGGGTGAAGTTAACGAGGCATGAACGAGTGGACCTCTGATGGTCCCCTTAGAAATGAGGAAATAATGATGCAATCAGTCATTTTGGTCACCATTTCCCTGGTAATTCCTCATTTTCCCCCCGGAATTTCACCTGTAGATTTCAGCTGCTTTCAGTAGCAGAAGTCGCCAAGTAAAAGACAACAAGTCAGCGAATTACCTAATTCTGATGGGGGCTGTAACTCATGTCACAGTCCCATCCAAATTAAGTAGATATTCGTAATCGAGGCCTATATAGGTAAGGTACCCATGGTTCCATCTTACTGATCACCATTTTCCCACGCCTAACATTTCCTTTTATAAATCGCTGTTATTAGATTGGTTAGTAAAATGTGTTTTAGTTGCAGTGAGATAAGGTTACAATTCCCTGAATGCTTTATTTGAAGAGGAGGAGTAGAGGTTCCAGGAGTTGCCCGTTCTTGAGTAATGGCTATAATCAATGCATTCAGATGTCCTTTGCAAATGGGAAACCCCTAACCCATTGGACCGTGATTCACAAGAAGAGACAAGGACAGAGCTGAATTATTATAAAAGATGTTATTTACGTTCCAATTAATTAAACGAATCTGTAGTCCTGAATTAGTGCCTCAGGTTTCTTTATTTTGCTTGCTTGTGTCCTTAATTCAATGAGATTCTTGTAGGAAGAATCACAAGCTCCCAAAAAACAGCCAACACTTGTTTCGAACCCTTCTTGGTGCGCAGGACTGGGGCTTTCTCAAGGCAGATAGTGAAAGTGTGAAGTACCATCAATAAAATATTCATCATAATTTTGTCAGGAAGTCAGATGCCCAAGGTTACCCCAAGTATGTGGTCATAGAGCGACCATATCAAAGTGGAAAGAAATGGAAAAGTGAAAAAGATCAATAAAGCACAAAAGGTATATAGACAATAGATGACCCATAGATCAAGGACAAAAGAGATACTTGCAGATTGCAAACCTAAATCATGATATGCAGTGTAATTTTACATGTAGAATCGCATGTATGGTTGCCCAGCAAGATTTCATATAAGAGTAGACAGCCACATATAAAGCATATGTATATACAGATGTGCAGATATTAGCAAGTCATAATTTAACATACTTTTACATTCATCATGGTTGTGTCCCAGGCTTTTCACATCAGATGAGATAAATTCATGTGATGGAACGATTTCATGCATTGTGCAATCCAAATGTACATCCAGGCAGAAGTATATTTAATGCAATTATCAGTGAAATAAGAAGAAGTACATACGGATTTCCAGAAGTCGGTTAAAGATCAGGAGGATCCATGTCAATGTCAGGGGAAAACATATGTAAATAAATTAGGTAGATGTATCGATATGCAATGACAAACCTAACCGCACCCCATATGGGAGAGGGAAAGGGCACAGAGAAACACAGTGTGAAATAGTAACATTCTGAGGTGCAGAAGGAACACACAATTAGGCCACAGTGTAAACGTGCCTGTTACTGGCACGTGCCTGACCTGAAAGTGTTGGAGTGCCAGAGGGTAGAAAACAAACGATTGGGCACCAGTGTCCCCAACTCGCAGGGCCGGGTACGGGAATAGATCATGCTTAGTGAAGGGCTCTCAATGTCTTAACGATAGGTATAGAACCAGGGGCGTCTCTACCGGTTGCGCTATATCGTAAGAATTGCTCAAATGGAAAAAGTAAGTATCACAGGTAAGCAAAAATGGAAAAGGTTCCTGCATATCAGTCAAGCTGTCAAGTAAGCAATTAAGGTACCTGTGCTTGGCAGGACAGTCACATAGCCAACTGGGGCCGTGTAGGGCGCTGACATCAGTACGGTGCAAAGAATCTCAAAGGATGGAAAGGACAGTTGTAATGCGAGCTGGTTAATATCTTAAGAGTGGACATGCACTTTACAAGGATGAGAGACGATACCTCTTGTGGTCATTCAAAAGTAGTCCGACGCAGTCAGTGGAGAAGTCAGGAAGCATTCCCACAGAAATCTGAATATGCGAGAGGCAGAAAGCCTCAGAAGTTTTAGGCATCTCACTTCTGGAGTGAGGAGTAGTATGCATGACTGCAGGTGGACTTGGACGAATACGGCCTCCAGGTTGAGTTATGTTTGGTAGGTATGCGTCCTAGGTTACGGAAAGAAGTACGTGAAACCGCAAGCGGATTCGAAAAGGCGCTGCTGACTGATTTCAGTACAAGTGGTTTGATCAAAAGACACGCCCTCCATGGTGTAAGGGCTGAAAGTCATGTAGACCATCATGTTGAGATGCAAAATCATGTAGAAGGCATACACACACACCGCGCTCTATGTAGTCTATGTGAGGATGTGAGATTTCCATTGTATTGGAGAGGTAGATAGGTGGTTGGTGGGGGAATGCACCTTTTTGTTAGGTGGAAGTCCATCCAAGAAGCAATGTGTATGGAGATGTGGAATGATGTGGTCACATTTTATATAGATCCAGTTTACCATTTTTGGATGATGTGATCACTATATGTTAGACCATCTTCTGAGTCTTGAGAACCCCTTTAAAATTTTCAGATTTTCTGAGTTGTCTTTTGCTCCAGATTTCATCTGTTGAATTACCCTAGAGCAGACGTCTTCAATCTGTGGGGCGCGACCCCCAGGGGGGACGTGGAGTCCTGAGAAGGGGGTCGCGCATTCCCCAGCCTCACTTTGCCTGGATTCTAAAACATTTGCTTTCGTTTTGTAAAAAAGACAGCCCTCCTGGGATAGCAAATGTCGCTCGTTAAATGCTTTATCTGAGTCTCCTGTGCTGTGTAAAGGTTTCGTGCCAGGGTGCCTGGTCGCCTAAAGGAAATGCAAATGTGCTCCATTAGTTAATCTGCAAGTGTGAAGGGTGCTTGGGACCCCATGAATCACTCCAAGCTTTGCGATGACAAAGAGTTGTTTTCTTGAGTGGTAGTGCAAAGAGTTAACAACTGGGCTGTGAAGTATTTGCTTTTAATCATAACTGTACTTACACAGCCCTTAGTCCCACTAAGGAGGTGTTGAAGTGACAGTTATTTATAGAAGAAATTGCATTACATAAGCCCTGGTATTCCTAAAATCTACATTTTGGAGAACCATTTTATTGTAAAACTATTTACACATTTTGTATCGGTCTATATTTCACTGTGTGTAATGCAAGTATAGAATAATGACTTACATACTCACAGTGCTTTCTGTCACAGGCTGTGACCTCATAGCACTGAAAATACACTATTCTCCACTGCACCAACCAAGATTTAATTCTGTGTCTCTCTGGTTACACACAGACCTCTGCAGTGCATTAACTAATAGAGGTTTCATAATATACTACAGTGCATTTCCCACTGAGTAATGACTTTTTACATTTATTTTTTATTAATGATGCCCATTATTTTATATGTAGGTACTGATGGTGAAAGACCTAAAAAACATACAGAATATTTTGGGGCTTATTTATGAGAGGCTTGCGCTGCTAGAGCACCAGTTTTATTGACGCTCTGGCGGCGCAAGCGTCTCAACCATATCTATGAGGTGGCGCAAAGTCACCCTGCCTGGCTTTGCATGGCCTCATAGATATGGAGTAAGACAAAGCAGGGCAAGTTGCTGCCTTGCCTAACTCTGCATCAAGGAGGTGTTCCATGTGCGCTGCGTGGGTGTTCCCACGCAACACCCATGGATTTTGATGCTGCCCCATATTTACAAAATCACTTAAACCTGGGGCAGCACCAAAAATGTATGTCTACCTAGTGAAAAAATGTCTCCTCATTTTTTCCTCTTTCCATTTGTGCTGCATTTTGCAGCTCACATAGAAAGAGGAATACATCTCTCAGGATTGTTTTTGTGCAGGAAGGTGCCCTTCCTGCACAAAAAAAATCCTGCCTATGTTGGTGCTAGGCAGCAATTTGTGCGCCAACGCAAGAGGAAAGGACAGGAATGGACCGTATTTCATAAATATGGTGCATTCCTGTCTTTTCACATTGGCGCAGAGCAGCGCAGCAAGAAGCCTGGCGGTGCTGCCCAACGCCAATTCCTCATAAATGAGGCCCTTTGTTTTTAGCTACACCTCTGACCACGCCCCCACGCTCACTGACCTTTGGTTGGCTAAACACTGTTTAATATAATTTCCCCACTATAAAAATTATTTTGTGTGGGAATTGGGGGAGTTTATGGTTGTCGATGATGAGGAGTACTAGGTTCTAGAAACTTTTGTCAGGAGGGGGTCCTTACTCCTAAAAAGGTTTGACAAGGGGGTCTCGGCATCAAAAAGTTTGAAGACCTCTGCCATAGAGCCTCCCTTTGAAATATTGCATTTTACCTTTTGCATTTTGACCGAATATTTTCTTGATCTTGTCTATGAATTTGATTTTATTAGCTCAGAACATGTTTGTCATGTGGAAACAGTCCGTGGTCTTACACCTCAGAAGTGCTATTCATCTAAAAGGTAAGGGAAGCCCAAAGGCCCACAAGTGCATTGTTTGTGAAAATGGCTGGTAAGCAAGGCCTTGGTCATCACCAGGTGATTGATTGCCATGTGCTTTATATTCTGCATTGCTATGGAATATCTGTAGGGGCGAACCTGTTTGTTGGAGATCAACGATGGATTTTTTTGTGGTCACTTAGGAGGAAAGGAACCTGCCTTGGGAGGAGATTTGATATCTCTCAGCCGGTTCGCATAAGTGTGTCTGGGAGTCATCATGGCATCCTGCAGGGGAGAGTAGCTGTGAGGGCTATGTCTGCTTTGACTGACCCTTTTTTGCGGAGTTTAGCACTTTGAGAGCTCCACCTGCAAACCAAATATACTAGAGGAAAAGGCAAGTAAATCATCATCCTACATTAAGGGTGTTTTTTCACAGCGGGTGGTGAAAATTAGGTACACCCAGAACACCGCCTGGACACCCTTCCACTGAAAGTCCATTTAAGCGATTCTAGCGAACACACATTGGTTCCCATCAACCTTCAAGGGCTGCATTGCTGGTGCACAGAGTACAGGCACAGAGACTTTAAATGGAGTAAGACCACTTGTATTTCTTCAGAAATAGCAAAAGCTAAAGCTCTTCAAGTTAGTGGCTCTAAAAATAGATCATAGGAATGGCCCCATCACTTCCAATCATCCTCAATGTCCTCTTAATATTATTTTGCAGAATGAAGGTTATTTTAATTTTTGCATGATTCTCGAGCCAGGACTTGAGGTTAGTACTGTAAAAGTAGACGTTCTAAAATGTTGATATAAGAAACGATTTGAAGATGTTTGAAAGGTTTAAGTATTGTATGAAGAGGTGATGTCCCTTTTCTCTAGACTGAGCCTGGTTATGTGGTATTATTGTACCCCCTCTTTTGAAACCCATTTTTTTGTGTACTTGGACATGTTTACCTTTAGAGTTGGTTTTGTAGTGCCTGTCGAATTTGCAGCAAGGGCCCAGAATTTGTTCAGAAATCGTCCTTAAACTGTTTTCATCAGGTTAAAACGATTCTTTAGAATTATTCTCATTTTATACTTAAGCTGATTTCCTTTTTTATGACATTGTGACAGCCAGTAATGGTCTCTGCCAGCGGTCTACTTTGGGAATCAAATTCCAACTTGAAGTGAGAGCGCCACATGCTGAAGGCCAGAGTGGCTTTTCATTCTTATCTCGGAATGCCAAAGCCACTGAGGAGGAGGACAAAGCGACTGCTTTCCCTTTTACCTTACCCACAAACAACACAATCACAAATAAAAATTCTCTGGATTGTTCACTGCATTGCTCTTCATAGTGTGGAGTTAGGGCTCAAAGGATTTCTGGCTCACTTCAACAGGGCAAAAAACATCATCATCTGTTGTCGTTAGACTCACCGCTTCAGTGCGAACATGAAAGTCTGCCACATGGACTTTGTTGCCAGTAGTCAATACTACCTCATAGGCCAAGCAGGGCCCATGCCAGAGTTTCCAACGCACTGCTGCTGAATCAACAGAGTGGATTATGTGACTGGGAAGAGGAGATGTAAAAGCTACCCATTTGTTGCAAAACTGTATGAATCTCAGGAGAAGAGACAGTGTAGCACTTGAAATCTTTCATATGTCTTGTGCTGCTTTAATGGCCATTGCCATTCTGCTCTGTAAATGCTGATGCTTCAAATTTGAGAGTGTGGGTGTAACCAGGGGCAGTGATGTTACTTTGCTTTGTTTTAACTGGAGTTTTTAAGAACTAAATATTGCTGATTGTTTTTACTGCAGCCTCTGGCTATGTGAGAGGAAGGGATTGGGGGACTAGGATTGGTGTGTAATGGGAAAATAAAAGTAGGTACCGTACTTTGGGTATGCGCACTATGACGAAGCAGCTTTTCTCAGCGGAGGGTCTGAAGCGGTAATGCAGGCAGCATTGGACTCTTTACGAATGTGTGACTTCAGGGTGACGCTCCAACCCAAAGTTTGGATTTACTAACCAGACCAATGGAGAAAAGCTCCTTCGTCATAGTGCGCATACCGAAAGTTGGGGATTTGTATGGTGTATGTTTAACACTCTATGTTTCTGACTGAGAGTATGACTGACTGATCGAAAGTGACAGTGATTAGACAGGGGATCATACAGTCCGGACGAAGGCCACTGACCCTTAGTAGAATATAAAGATTAGCTGAAACATGTTGACAATATTTGCAGTGATGGTTGGGCAGAAAATAAGCCTACAGGCCATCAAACGTAGTGCTTTTTTTATCCAGTCTGGGGGACCCAGGAATAAAGTATCAGAATTGAGTGGGTACCCTTAAGGTAGTTTTAACCTATTGATACCCTCACAAATTTGACTCCTCTTCAACAGTTGAAAATCAACAAAATCCCTTTGCTGTACCTCTGCTGATGGCTACACAGGGAGTGTAATAGCCCAATTATGAAGCATGTCACGATTAGTGGGTGAGGACATTTCTTTCCCAAGAAAAGGATTTCTTAGATGGTCATTTGGTTTCTTTTCATCAACCTTTACGCGTATGTGAGGGGAGAACGTAGGTTGTGCCAACGGTTGTGACTGCTAGTCTATCCTCATTGCATATACTTTTGTTATTAAGAAATGGTGACTATTTTTGGCAGATCTGACATACAAATTCATGCAGTCTGCAAGCCTTGTCACATGGTAAATATGCTGCAGATTAATGTTTTACCAGTATAGGACCTTGTAACACACATAATGGATCTACGCATTTTTTTATAATGTGCAGTGAAAAATGGATTGAAATGAATATGGTCTGTTATTCTTTTACTAAGCATCAAAAATAGCAACTACATTATTTGACTATTTTTTTGTTAGGTTCAAAGGCACTGCAGATGAATGCTGCTAATGTATAGTTTTTTTACAAATATGCAATCGAAATGGGAATTATTCATTACAATGTTATTGGTAAGGAGGTCAGTCTAGTCCCACAACCACCCACTCAGTGACTCACTTACCCGCCGACATACTGAACAACTCATCCACTCTTTTATCCACTTTCATTAGCTCAGTGGTCTATCCATTAATTTACTTACACTCTTAACTACTTAAGGTATTCACTAATTCACTCATCAACTTACTGAATCGTATACTAGCTCACCCTTTGAAACACCCACTCATCCACCCATTCACTCTCAATCATTTTCCCCCTCTGTCTCTTCAGAAAATATTGCTCTTGACAAGACTACCTCCTAATGCCCTGCAATAGGAAGTGAGGCAGACAACTTACAAGGCACCAAGAGACATTATGGGCGAATGAGTGTAAGCACAGCTAGGGTAGTGTTGTTAGGGCCGTTATATCGATCAACGCCTCCAAAAGGCACTGTATTCTAGGAGGGAGCTGCAAACACATCCCTTGGCGGGAAGGGTCGATGTGTCACAATGCATTTTTGCCTGTTTCCCCAATAATCCTTGCAGTATGGTACTAGAATACGGTAGCCTAAATATCGTGAGACAAAAATATTGAGTCCTAAATACTGTTTTCAAAAACATTGCAGCCTTGGATTAATAACAGAATATCTACACACAATAGAGAGGTATTTTTGTAAACCATATTTAGGACACACTATTTATGTCAGAAGATATTTTTGCTGTTGATATTCTGGCACCACCATCCTTGCACCACCGTTCTTCTGAAGTGTGATGTCATCAGTGCTGTTATCAGAGATATGCTTTATTGTATTGGCACTTATGTAGCACTTTCTGCCCCTATATTTCGTGATGTTATTCAGTGTTATTACTTGACTGTGCTGAGCAATGCATAGCGGAGTTAATGTGAATTTGGGGGCATTTAATTTTAGCAAACCCATAATATCTATTCAACTATGCACGCATGCTGTTTATGTACAATTGGGCGTCTTATTAGTAAAGAAACTGAGCACTCCTTAACGGAAGTCTTTTTTCAGTGAAGTTGCATAAGTGTCCATTGAGTATGGTGCAGTAAAGAAAACACATTAGAGACTTCATTCGTATTAGTTTCAGGAATCTGACGAATACAAATGTTACGCAAGTGTGTTCACGCACAACCAACAGCTCGTCAAGCCCCGCCTGGCCGTGGTTCACACGGCAGCTCGGGCACCGCAGAGCCCCGTTTGCATCGCCTTTATCTGTTTTCACTCTGGCAAAGCGAAAGTCCCGGGGCCAAACTGACATCACCGGGGTGTCATCAAGGAAGAGGAGCCGGAGCTGGGTGTGGGCAGGCCGCATGGCAGGAAGCTCCCGCCGTTCCCTCCAATGGCTGTCAGGTGCACGCTGCTTGTCAGACTGGTTATGGCGAGGACATGTGACACTGTTTCAAAGCAGCCCTCTGCCAACACCCTTCAGCGCCCAGAGGTTCAGGAATCCGCCAAGCTGCAGAGTTCCTGATAAGTCGGGACTTGTTCAAGCTTTGTGCTGCCGCTCTGTGGGCTTTTTTTTTTTCTAAGAACTCGCAGTATCACCAAGGAGACCGTCCCGAGGATCCGTCGTGCTTTTCCGGAAGTGTGCAGCGTGCTGGACGACGGGACATTACTAACTGCATGAAGTTCATGAACGCGAACAGGCTGTTTGTCGTCCACCCTGACCTGAAAAAGCCCTCCGCTTGCGCCGCAAAATGAGATCCGGGACGCGGTGACGAGAAGCTGCGACAACATCCAACGGCACGGCGAGACACGCAAACGTAGGTATGTCCGCTCAATTGCGGTTGGCTGATTTTTGCATTTTTTAAGCAAGCTCACATATGTATCATATCATCTTTATATGTCACAGAGCTGGTGTTAGCAACTGTAGCTGTGGTAGAGTTTTGCTTTCCATAGAAAGGGCTTTTTTACTTTGCTAATAGTGACTTCAATTTGTCAAAGTTTACGTATGTAAACATTTGTGCAGATTCATCATGGGTAGCAAATAGTAAAGTTAAGGGGAGGAGTCAAGAAAGAAGCAGCTACCTTTTTACCTCATGTAGGAATTTGTGTTCTCTACTACAGTAATGAACTACTTAAATTAATTATATCAAACTTGGTAAGAAACTAGAACTTTATTCAGAATAGACCCTTTTTGTAGTTTGGTGTAAATTCATTGAGTAGGTTTTGTGATATTTGCACTTTGAAATTTGGTATTTGCAATTTTTATCAGTCAAATTAGAATAATTTTGAGCGATTTTATTGATTAGTGAGAAGTTTATTATATCTTTTCCTCCATCTGAAATGTGCATATTTAGCACAAATTTGGTGCCGAGGAAAAAACATTTGTGTGAAGAGGTGGGGACATGAGACCATTGTGGCACCCTCGCAGTTTTTACTTCTACAACAGACGCAGAGCAATGCTGTCCTTTAGGAATGCTCCCTCTTGCCACACCTCATTCTGAGTTGATAGAGACACCTAACCACCTCCCGATGCTTCAACCGAATATGTTAAAGATGTATGATAAAACTCACATGAATCCCACACATTTTTCTAAACCGATCCTATCCTCTCAATTAGGAGAGTCACTAGATCTCGAAATGCTCAGTACAGGGCCCACTCCTTCAGCAGGGCACGCTTTAGATTTAGAGGGAAGAGGTGTGGCGCAGCGGCCAGGGCAGCTGACTCCGGAACCCGGGAGCTCACGGTTCGATCCCCGGCGGCAGATCAGCCCCCTGGCGGCCCCCAGTGCCTTGACACCCTCGGGTAATTGTTCGCGCTTTACAAATACTGGACATTTACTGGACATTTAGATTTAGAGCTTAGCTCACAGCCTTGCCTACTATTAAAAAAGGTAATGCCTTTACCTTGAATGGACCATTTTTTGATGCGCCTGCAAGCCACCTTTCCACAGTGTAGATTTAGAAATGAGAGAAACTTTGTAGAACCTGGAATAAAATAAATTCCACAGAGAGGGCTGCCCTACTTGAAAACACCTTGCCACAATTGAGTGATCCCGTTGGTAGAATTCTTAAAGTGGACAACTGACTTCTTAATTTCATAGATTCTTTAGCTCCTATGGGAAAAAGGATATCAAGAAGAATACCTCCGTCACAACCATGGTACAACTCTGCATTGAAAAGATGGAAAGAAGATTGGGAAGCAAATGGAGAGGTGATTATCGGTTGGAGAATAACATGCTCTACAAAAACAAACTACAGGCATAGTATCATTTGGTGAAAATCACAAAAGCTTACTTTTTCGAGAAGAAGATCTTTAACTCACCTAATTCAACTAGAGAGGTCTTCAATTTGTATAAAAGCAAAGCCTAGTCCAATGCGGAAAATAATGCCAGAACTCCATCACAAGGGTTATGTGATAATATATTGGATTTTTTTTTCACACCCAAATTGTTAGTCTGGTGGGTGCCAATGAGTAATGAAGACCTTCCAATTTTGTGGGCAAGTTTTACACCAGTCTCAGAAATGGAGGTGGAACTTGTCTTTTCGTCCATCTCCTCCTCTTCTCCACCTGATGTTGGTCCTGCTCTGCAGTTAAAAAAATCTGCCACCACTCTGGCTCTGCACTATCTTGCTTTGCAATTCCTTCCTAATGTCAGGATGTATCCCAGGTCACTGGAAAGCTGCTGTGGTCACACCATTACTAAAACCATTGCTAGATCTCAAGGTGTTCTGTAACAATAGGCCAATATTGCTGTTACCAACCTATGCCAAACTCACTAAAACCTTAGTGCATAGCAGCTGATGAAGTTTATGCAAACAAATGGCTTATTATATTTGGCACAATAGGCCTTCCGCAAAGTTTTCAGTACGCAAACGGTATTGGTCAAAGTGATAGATGACAACATGCAGATAGGACATCAAAAGGGTGTCTGTTCTCTGATTTTATTAGATCTATCAGCGCAGCTGTGTTAAACACCATTTTTATTCAATTTTTGATCAAATATCTGACAGACTCTGGCATGGGGGGAGGGGGACAACCTTAAATGGTTCACTGCCTTTTTACAAGACCACTGCATAGCTGAATTTAGGTAATCTCCAAATTGGTTTTTTCAAGGGTTCCAAAAGGCTCAGTTTTGAGCTCCTGCCTTTTCACCCTACATACCCTTTGGCCTAGTTGATAAAATCCTTCAGTCATGTTTTCACCTACTCTGATGACACCCAGCTTAGAGTTAGACTCGATGGGAACTCCATGAAGGCCGCTTCTAATCTTAACTGCCTACATGAAGTGTGTAGCTGAATAGAAACCAACTCACTGTCCCTCAATGGGGTTAAACAGAAGTGGTGGTTTTCGGTCTGGACTCTGCGTGGCCAGCTGAGTGGTGGACAACAAATTAAGGAACACTCCCAGTGCCAGTATCCTATGCATGTAACCTTTGAATTGTAATTGATAAATATTTTAATTTTGAGCTACATGTTAAAACTACTTGCTCAACTGCTTTAGACTACTTAATGTAATCAAAACATCTCCCTTTCATCTCTAAATCAGAAAGAGGAGACCTGGTCTAAGCTCGCATCATCTCACAGATGGTCTACTGTAATGCCTTTCGGGTAAGGGCACTGACACATCTTTTTTACCATCTTTAGCTATTACAGAATGCTGCTGCAAGACTGGTTTTGAGGTGAAGAAGACACACTCCCATATTTAAAAATCAGGACAATCTTCACTGGCTTCCCATAAGAAAAAGATGCCTGTTCAAAGCATTATGCTTTTACCACAAAACAATATATGACAACAGTCAATCTACATACATGAATTCCATCTTTTTTTATACAGTCCTTCTAGAGAATTAAGATCGAATCATGGTTGCTTAGTCGTCACTCCTAGATTCAGTTAAGCCAGGTAGGGTGGTCATAGTAGTTACTATGGCCAAGATCTGGAATGCTCTACCCTAAATGATTTGGCTACAGACAAATTTGCTGATGTTTGGAAAACAAGTGAAAACTTTCTTGTTTGCACGTAGGGGCAGCTAAAGTTATGATCGCCTCCACCTTGATTGGTGGACGCGTGGAGCATGCTGTTTGGGCCAGGAGTTCCTCTTTCTCAAATGCACAGACCCTAATTAGGAAGTAGTCGTTTTGTGCTATACAGATGTCAAATCAAATGAAATCAATTTTTGCAGTACAAAGTGGGAGAGAGCGGTCCTGAGAAGTGGGAAAATGTTCTTTGTTTTGAGAAGAAAAAAAATGTCAACTTGCAAAATGTATTAACGAGGTGCAAATTTGGTAGTTCGAAAATATTAAATATGCAAATGATCTAGTTAAGTTTTAGATAGCGTTGAAAATTTTTTTTTTGTTTGTTTGTTGATAAGATTAGCACTGCCTAACAGATTTTCATGAAATTTGGAGGTCACTTAGCATGTTTAGATTTCTTTTGCTATCAAATTACATGCAGGTTTGTCAGTCGGATGCAAAACAGTGTTTAGTGCTGTTTGGCAGATGTGCATTTGCCGCACATTAACCCAGTGCTGTAATTTCAGGTTTTCCGTAGATCAGTCAAGCAGCAAAGTTTAAGAAAACATTTTTAAAAGGCATTGATTTACTAATAACTTTTGTGCAGTTTGACAGAATTCCGTAACACTTGAGATACCAGTACTAGGCTTAACGTGCTAACTGCCAAACGTCATGCAGATTTGTGAAACAGTGCTAAAGTTTTTAGCAAATGAAACGTTTTTTACCCCTTCCTGTCTTTAACTTTGTCATAAGTCAGGCCCAGCGTCCAGAGGCCACTGCGCACCTCTTAAACCCCTGTGCACTACTAAAGGTTGTTTCATTGCTTGCTGATTTGGTTAAATGGGGGAGGACCCTACATACAGCCGAAAGCCATATGCAGCTGGTTTGGGCGTGACAGACCCTGCACAGATCCAAAGGCCAAGTGCCTCTCCAACCCACTACTGGTACTGGACCTGACTACAGAGCCCAGGTGAGACCAGCACAGGGCTTCTACTCAGATCCTGCTGCGCCCAGCCAAAAGTCAGGGGCCACTGCTAGTTGGATTATATCGTGAAAAATATAACTGAAAATACTTTGTTAAAGGAGAGTATTGATTAAATACTTCTCAATATTCTTTCTTAAAGGAGTGTTATGATTAAGTACTCTGAAGAAAAGGACAAACAATTGTTTTTAAAAAAATAGACTTTCCTTTAAAAAGCTTCAATTGAAGAGACGTTAGGGCTAAGATTTGTACTTTAATAGCCGCTGTAATTTGTCTGTTATGAGTAGCAACAAATCGTATCTGGCCAAAGGCCTGGTCTTGACCTCACACCCAAGGATGTTGGAGTGGGCTCAGGGCCTGGCTTAAGGTAAGGTGATATGTGATGTACCGGTGATGTCATTGTTGAGGTGGATAGTTATGTCATATGTCATCAGTATCATGTCGATAATTTCCTTTGTGAAGTCATCCGTGACATCATGTGTGAGGTCATGAGCAGTGCTTTGGGGGCAGTTATTGCTGCGTTGCTAACCATAACTGGCACATTTCCGTGCTTTTTAGAGTGAAGATCATAGCCATAATGTCCCCAGTGGCAGCTGGCACAATGAAGAGGTGGTGAATCGGGTGGAGGGGGCTGGGGGGGTAATAATTAAAAAAAAAAAAAACACTTACCTTAAGCCGCCGGCTGCATTGCTCCTCGCGCCTCGGTGTTCTGCTGTGCTGCTTCCTGGTCCCAGCAGGCACTGGGGCAGCATCAGACTCCCTTAGCCACCCCCCGCTGCTCTCATTCTATGAGAGCAGCACAGGGATTGGCCTGAGCGGGCTGAGAATACGCTCAGCTCAGGACAGGGAGTCTGTGCTGTTACTCTAGCCCGGCTGTTCAATACAGCCGGGTTGGAGAAACCTAAGTGCGCATGTGTGTTTGGCCGGCCTCGGACGGCCGGCCAAACACACATGCACACTTAGAAGAGCACATAGCACTCCTCCTCCCCCTCCCATGCCCGGCCCCGCCCCTCCCTGCACAAGCTGGCTCGGAGCCGGCAATTGAAAAATAAAACAATTATGGTATATCGTTTTATTTTTCACTTCCTGGCTCTAAGCCAGTGGTGCGACGCTCCTTCGCCATTGCGGAGTAGCCGCCCCTGATTATGTCCCTTTAATTAAGTTTTTAAGGAGATAGATAGATAGATCGATCAGAAACCCGTAACAGGATCATGGTCCTAACGATTAGGAGTAAGTCAGGAGTCGAGGTGATAATTCATGATATGTGACAGTGTTTGCCTTGTACTCCACTGTGACTGCAGATCCTGTTAAATCTACATGTTACGAGTTGGAATCCACTCGGGGCTAAGTCAACCAGAGACCCCAAAAACGAGTACAGTTGAGTGGGTTATAAAGAACTCCTAACAAGGTGGGAAAAGGCTGTTGCATTTGGAGTTGTTTCACTTACGAAATGGTTACTAACGATTGAAATAATATTCTAATACCAATAATAAACTCTTTTCTTTACGTCGACGGCAGAAGTGGGCCACTCCCACTGCCATGGCTCTAGCGTTGCTCCAGCGGGTCTGCAGTGTTCTGAAAGTTTACTTTGCTGTTAGTCTTGAGTGCGATCAGTGTTGTGGTGAATAATTTATAGGCGGCATGAATGAGCTCGTTAGTCACCTTTTCAGAGTTTAAATGAGTCGGGTGCTTGTTGCTGCACGCGCCTTCTGTTCGGCGGCACGGCACAATAACCGTTTGGCAGTTGGCTGGCTAGCAGGAGGGCAGCTGGGCCTCCATTCAGCCCCCCATTTGCTTTTGTGCATCCATAAAGGACCCTCATTACTGGCTACATTAGTCCCCGGTAACCTTTCCATTTTTGTTTTTTTCCATCTCTGCACGTTCGCAAACCATAACGCGCGCTTTGAAGTGGTTTTATCAGTTAGAGACAGAGTTAACTTTGGCAAGGGTTTTTTTGTGTTCCATTTTGGACTTTGCACTCTGTGCGAAAGATTACGGATGTAGCTAATATCTGTTTGTGTTGAGTGAAAGCTACTGGTCAGTGCTTCAGAGAGCTAATTGTATCGTTGTGTTTTATTTATTTTTTGTATTTACATCTTTCAAAGTGTGCTGTGACTTAATACTTTTCAATTTTTTTTAACCAAATACAAATTAGGTTTTTATAACATTTTAATCTGAAGTTCAGTTGTGTGTGCATACAACTACACATATATGTGGCAGCCTTAGGGGGGACAACCATGTAGTATGACCTATAGGCATATAATGACGTTGAGAGCACCCTAAGTTGGCATGTTAGAACCACATATTGTATTTTACATCGTTAGTGGTTTCAAGCTCTTCATGCATGAAAAGTATGGCTAGACCCACAAACCCAGATACCATAGAGGGCACAGCAAGCTTTTTATCAGGCCATATGTCGCTGGAGAAGCTGCAGAGAGGAGATGTCAACTGTCAAAGTTGCTCTCCTTATGGAGAGGTGACTGGCCACGGTCAGTCTTTTGTGCAGGACATTGCAAAATTTCAGATTTCCTATAAAGGCCAGGCCTCCTCCTGCACAGCACCTAGGACTCTCTCCTGAACACAACAGTAAAAGGGCCTAACAATGACTATGCAATACGGGCGGAGTGGTGCGGGGCGGGGGAAGCAAATCTAGTAGAAGCTGCAACTGATTAACATCATTCTGGGGCCATATCAGCTGGTGATTAAAATTCGTAATCAAGTCTGTTGTTTAGTTTTGCCATGACATCATGAGAAAAAGACAATTCATTCACAATTAATATTATTCTTCAGCATATGACCATTAATTATAATGAAACGAACACAGGCGAGTTTCTAAATTTATTAATATAACTTAATTGTTGGGCTCAAGGCTCTCTAAGGGCGTTCCGTATTAGCACTCAAGGGCTTTTCGTAGATCCTGTACTGTTTTTTTATAGCAATTTTTTTAGCTATTAATATCTCATCTGTTTGTGTGAGTGATCCACTGCTTAACATTTCCCTGACTACAATGGCATAGCATTATATCTGGGGTGACTCCCACCCAAGTGCTAGTTCCAGCGACGAAGGGCAGAGGTCCTAGACAGGTGCAAATACAAATTTTGTTTTTATGACGTCCTCTAGCTGTTCTAATACAGTCTTCTTTCCACCTCAAAGTTAGCAGCCAGCATAGCATATCAGTTTCTCATCTCTGTCAGCATATCCGTACCCATCTAAGAAAAATTTCTATTAAACTTCTCTAATTTAACCTTCTTACAAAGAGTTTGATTGTGTCACCCCAGGGGACCAACTACATCACTTGGTAAAATAACAGTTTGCTTAATTGTTTTCTGAAAAATATGTCACCGTTTGTACCAAATACAGAGACAGTTCAGCGACTGGGTTGAACGTGGAGATGCATCAATAGGAAAAATAAAGAGTTTTTCTCTAACATCAACTAGGAAGTCCTAGAAGCTTCTACTAATTAAGTGCTCAGAATTAATATTCAGATTCCATAAACTTGAGATCATGGCGATCTTTCTGGTAGACCTACAAAGTGAAAGAACCTTACCAATGTTAAAGGGCCTACAGCTTATTATTAAATTACTTTACACGGTTTGTGCCTTCCATGTCAGGTCTTCAGCTTCTCTTACCACTAAATAATCAATACTTTTAACATCTTTATTTAGCATTTTCCTACTTTGACAATGCTCTTCTCATAAAGCATTCCAAAAACATCCACAATGAAATTCAACTTGATCACATTGTCTTCGACTTAGTGGCGAAGAGAAAGTATTCAAGAGAGATATTGTAATGCTTCTCACAAACATTGTCTACCTTCTTTAACATATTTTCAATTATTATTATAACATTCTATGCTGTCCACATTCAATATTTACCACTGTTGTCTTTTTCCATCTAGATTGTTCTGGTTGCAATCATGTTAGTCAATCTCAAAATAATCAATAAAATAACTTTTCTCAATTGGTCCATTTGTAATTTTTGAGCCTGTGAATCAATGTACAGTGCAACCAGATCCCATGAGGTTTGTCTTCTTTTAAATAACCACCATTGGTTTCACACACAGTGCCCCTTAGATCTTTCAATATAGTAAGTACTGATTCTTTGTTCCACATCTCTATCCTGATCTTGCGTCTTCAGCAAGATTGAGATAGAATGCCCTTTGACCACCTCTCTACCTCATAACAACAGACTCTAAGGACATTAAGCCTTCGTTTAAGTAAGTTATGAAGACGTTGAAGGAAGTGGTGCCATGATTATTCACTCACAGGTCACCTCCCCAGTAGAGCTTGAGCACTGTTGAGATGATTTGCCTTAATATTTCAACCTTTGTTTGGCACACATTCCTTTTGGTGCTAAAGAATACTTAGGAAGATAGGGACTGATTTAAATCTCAGCGGATGGGTTACTCCGTCACAACGGTGATGGATAACCCATCCGCCGAAATATAAATCCAATAGGATATAATGGGATTTATATTTCGGCGGCGGGATTGCCGTCACCGTTGTGACAGAGTAACCCTTCCGCCGAGATCTAAATCAGGCCCATAGATATCAACAGAATTGAACCCTTAGTTCAAATCAATAATGATAGCATAAAATTCTTAGATAGTAGCAAGACATTTAATTCATGACTGTCATTTATGCTACACAAGTATGTCCTTAAGGGACCCTGTATATCTTTGGGCCGGGAGAAAGCCAGTTATAAGGAAGCTGTGTTCCCCACACTCATTACATAGAACCATGTCCCTTGGCCAGTCTTTCTGCTGAGGGGCAGGCCCTTTAACCAGATTATTGCCACTTTGCTTTTCGCCAGAGGTAGTGCAGTCAGTCTCCTGGATGGTCTAGGACAGTACTTCATTTATCTTAAGATATCCTAGCAACGCAGGAGGTAGTGCAAAGGGACACCATTTCAAGCCTCACTAATTTTACCCCTCTCTCTCTCGACTTTACCAGGCAGAACCTTCCTCGCACCATAAGGATGGGAGGGCCTCAGGAAAACATTAGATGTTTGTCACCAGAAAAGGCTTTGACAGCATGGAACGTACCCTGCAGATAAATGATGAAACAAAAACAACAAATGATTCCAAAAAGCCTGGGAGACAAAAGTGCTGAGGAGCCTCATCTCCTGTCATAGTCTAATATTCCGGTCTATTAGTCTAGTCATTAATAGAATACAGTTTATCTGTTTTTTTTCAAAGATAGCCAGGGAAGGCTTAATGTGGAATTCAGGGGCGTAACGAAACTTGAGAGGGCCCCCCTGCAAGGTACCTGGAGGGGCCCCCTCCGGACTCAATCAGGCAGTGGTGGCTGGTGGATTTAGAAAGTGGTGAGGCATAAACAGCGTTTATGATTTTGACTAAGCAAGACAGCAAAGAGAATAAGATACATTGCTAGGCCATATATAGGGTGGGCATTACAACAGACTTCCCTTTAAGTTGACTAATCGCATTGACGTCTGATGGGGAGGGTGAATGTTGAAAACAATGTTGCCTAGTGGGTATAGCTGCTATTCATGCAACACTAGGAAGCAGTTTTGAATCTCAGAAAATCTCCTTGTGCCAAAAAGATGGACCATGGCCTGTGTCTTTGGTGAAGCGCACTTATGTCCTTCAGCAAGGTTCACTCTCTGTAAAACTGCTTTTACATAGGACTTTTATGTATTGGTCTGTAATCAGTAAAATGGCCTCTGAAAGGGGTGTGATAGATTGGTGTACTGAAATGTGTTAGTCACAAGTGACAAGATGGTCTATGTTGTGTGGGCTAGTGGTATGCTGGAGTGAGGTAAGGCAAGAGTGACCTGGTGGTGTATGGTGAGATGTATTAAGTGGTGCTGTTGACCATGTCTCTGCAGTGTTGAGTCATGTGCCTAAGTGTGAAGGCAGGTGGCGTTCTAGATGTGGAGTTTGTATGATATGCTGTGTCCTGGGTTGTATGCCATGGACTATTGTGGTACAGTAAGAAGAGAAGGCAAAGTAGGGACCAGGGATGAAGTAGCTGGTGAGTTTTATTTGGAGACTGAGTTTTAGTGGTGGCATGTTGTTGAGCAAGTGATGGTCTAGAACAGGTGTGGACAGTGAGCAGGAGAGGGAGAAGCAGGAGAGGGAGCAGGAGAGAGAGCACGAGAAAGAGAGGAATCCACAGTAGAGAGTATATTAGCCAAATGCAGAAGTATCGTATGGTTATGTGAGGTGAGATTATAGGAAATGGTATAGTGTTGGGTGTATTGTTGTGTGGGAAGTTGTGATGTCGACTTCTGCTGTGAAAGATGGCTAGGAGCCAGGTATAGTAGATGGTGGTGGGGGAATTGGGGAGTGTGGGGGAGGGAGACAGGGGGACAAGAGGTTTACAACTGAAGGGAAAGTTGAAAAGAGTGAAGAGAGTGAGAGAAGAGGAAGTGGGACCTTGTAGTTAAATGTGGGAGGGGATGAGAGGAGCCAGCATGAGGAAGTGACGTAATGGCTAGAGTGACATGAGGGTGGTGTAATAGAGAGGGTTTCAGATGATGGGCGGGAGCTGTCTGTGATGCTGCGACGTATCCACAGTCTCAAGAATATTAGACTGGTGGACCAATTATTTTCAGGTATGCGAGGAATTTAGGTGTGTGGAACTAGATGTGCTGTGAGGCTCTGTGTTAAAGAGATGGGAAGTGCATTAGGAGTAAATTTAGGGATAAGAGGAAAGATGAGCAAAATTGAGAAAACAAGAAAAAGAAAATGAGGGAGAGCAAATTAGGAGAGGAAAAATAGACAGAAGACATGAAAAGAGAAGGGGAGAGGAGAAAGACGATGAGAAACGTGGACAGCAGAATGAAAGAGGTGGGAGAAAAGTGGATGGAATGAAAAGATGAGGATCATGTAAGAGAGTGAAGAAAGAGGAGAGCAAACAAAAGAAGAGGCGAGAAAATGGGAGAAAGTTAATAGTGGAGATTATCAAATTGTGAAGAGTGGTAATGGAAATGGGGAAGACAGCAAGAAGGAGATGAGAATAAACAATGTGAGAATAAAATAATATAAGGGGAATACAGAAGGGAAGAAAGGAATGAGCAAAGCAGATGGGGAAGAGAACACGCAAAGACAAGGAGAGGGTGTGAAAACATGAGGAGAGAAAGAAGAGGAAAGTTGAGGAGAGGAGAGAAAAGTAAAGAGGGAACTAGGGATGGGATGAGTTATGGGAATGCGAGAGGTAAGAGGACAAGAAATGAAGAGAAGAAAGAAAAAGTAAAGAGGAGATTGAAAGCAAGAAAGTGAAGAGGAGAAAGAAAAGAGCAAAAAAGAAAAAGAGGAAATGGAGGACAATGGCACAACAAGGAACATGAAAGAGGAGAGAATGGAAAAAGGGCAAAACAACATAAAGCGGAGAAAAGGAGTAAGAGGAGAGGGAGAAACAAAGGGATGGAAGAAGCTGATCGCAAGACTAGCCTCTCCAACTGCTTCTCAGCTATTTTAACACATATTTTGTGCTCCATGAACGTAATTCCCTCCTGATTCTCCCCCACACACATCAATATATTTTAATGTACATTTATGACACAGAATAAGTAACTACACGCCTTCGCAGTATCTATTTTCACATCGTGGATCTGCTGTTTTTGTCAGCCCTTCTGCCTGGGCCAATTTCTAGTCCACGCTTCACTGGCTTGTAATGCCCTTTATTATCCTAACCTATATACACAAACAATTCTGTGATAACGTTCTATTTTTATAACCATGTGCAGCACCTAAGTCAACGATTGGTAAACTCAAAGGCCATTCCCATCGGACACCTTAAAATAAAGTTGACGCTGCAAATTGAGTTTTTATGTTGAGCTGGATTGCTACGTCACCTAGCATTACATTTCAATGAGGCCCCTGATTCCGCTCAGGACTACAGCCAGATTTAATTGTTTCAAATGCTGCTTGTTAATGTGGAGCTGTGCCATAGATCAGAAAATAACAAACATTGTGAAACTGCAACTTTACACATTAGAAATGTAACGGTATCAGAGTCTTCTATTTATCTGTCTGTAGCATTCCATATAAACCGGATATGTATGACCCTTATCACTGCTACTGACTGTCTGTTCTCCGTGGTGCATGCATTGGCAGAATATTTTTTGGGGGAGGGGACGTTTGAAATGTTTTTGTAGCTTCCTGAGAAGTTATTATTTGGACCCAGACTACACTGTCAGGGTGAAGGGGCGAGGGGAAGCGACGCAGGTAGCATTGCCACAAAGGCCATTTTTTAAACATATGCTGATACAATTTTGTACAATCTCACGCATACACACATTCAAATACACATACACTGGTGCAGGCTCGCAGACACACAAACAATATGTACATGCTCTCAGACATACACAAGGTGAAACTTACCCGAGGCAGTCCTTGACATGCACTTCACGAATCACGATTCCCAACTGCTCAGATTCAGTAACAAGCATTTGCAATGCAATAGGTCTCGCATTTTAGAAACTTTGACCTATTGGTAAATTACAATGCCTTTTTTATTGCAGGTGTTTGTTTAAACACATAAATGGCATTGTTATTTACAATGCCAATAGGTCAAAATCTCGCAATTCTGAGACCTATTGCATTGCAAATGCTTGGTGTTTTTTTTTTTTAGAAGTGTAGCTCTTTACTGTACTTTTTGTATTCGCGAATCACAACAGTGCCATGTACTGTATATTTAGCACAATGGAGATTTTGTTCTCTTGCTTCAAGTTTTGCACACAGTTGCTGCGCTGTAAAGCAGCGGGTTGAAACAGCCTGATCAAAGCATTTATTGGAATGTTACTAAATCCTATTTTAATTGAAGACATCAAGCGATCTTTGAAAATTAAAAGCTTCCATGACATAAATGTAAAAGTTTTGGAAAGCCCCCCCAAACAACACTTACACTCTACTTTCTGTGAGTAATTATTAACAACCCTACTTATGATTGACCTATTCAGTGACTGTGCATTATCAGCATCTCTCATCGTGTAATTAGTTAAATGTAGAGTCATGCTGCCTTGTTGCACTTGTGCATAAATTAATGAACTTTATGCAAAGGGTAAGTGACAATGACATAACAATTTTTTTGCTCTAGGCAAGTTTTCGCTTTGCATAAAGAGGTAGTGTATAGAAAAAAGGCAGTAGGACCCGAATGCTTAATCTGAATTTTCAGGGTGGAGCCAAGTTTGAATTGGGCAAAAACTGCAGTTGCTTTGGAGCACTTTAAGCTGCCGGAAGATGTTTGTGAAATGTTATTTCACTGCAGGCATTTAAGCCAACGGCCTTACGTCCCACTTGTTCATAACTATCCAATATCATAGTATGTAGCATCGAGGTGCCTGTCGATTTGTTTTGTTAAATTAGGTACACTGAGATGTAGAACTGTGGAAGATTTATTTTGGGTAAATGATGTATAAATATCCACAAGACACGAGTACATTACATTTTAGCTGTGTAGCCCTTGGCCCCTCCCTGTTGGCATTCTTCTGTGAGGCTGTCGCCTGAGGAGGGGTGGGCTCACACCCAGAGCCGTGGTGGTGGGTGTGGTGGTGGGGGTGTGTGTGCGTGTCTATCTACAGTGCATTACAATGCATGTCAGCTGTCTCGTTCGATCCAGGTACTCTAAATCCATCAGTGAATAAAGATTTCCAGATGTTAGTCCTGTTGCCATCCATCCTCTGCTGTCATCATATTAAAAGGGTGTGCTGCTACACGGAATGTCCATCACAGCCAGTCTCACTGGAACTCAATTAATCCCAGAAACATCTTTAAATAGTAACTCCACGGCCATAATCATTCAGGGAAACATCCACGGTCACATTTATTCCTAGCCACAGTAGTCCCAAATGCTCTATAAATCTGTACCACAGCCTCTGAGCTATTAGCATTGTAAATGAAAATGCCTTTTATTTATGTGTTAATTTTCAAAACAGATAAATAAAATGCATTGTCATTTACAATGCCAATAGCTTAAGCTCTTGCAAATGCGAGACCTATTGCATTGCAAATGCTTGTTTCTTAATGTCTGCCCTTCTCTGTTCACAAATGTGCCCACCATATCCGTTTTTTGAAGGCTGCCTTCCGCACATTGGACACATTCATTGATCGCTGTTCTAATATAGAATTAAGCAGGACCATAAAAATATTTTGCAGATATATATTAAAAAATGAATAACAATAAAAAAGCTATGAACAAAATTCCAACAGCGTAATTCGGGGGAAAAAAATCAGTTTACCGAATTGTGTGGTCTACACGTCCTTCTGAGGCATCCGCCAGAGTTTGGTTTTCAAATGCTCGTCATCCTGCCAAGTGTTCGACAATGACGACCGGAGTCTATCACAATTGCTCTTATGCTGTTTTATATAGCTGTGATGTTAAGCGAAGAGGGTGTACAAAGCTACTGTACTGTTCATTTCCACGATGCTAATAAAGCTTACAGAATTTGAAAGCCGTCATTCAAACGTGCCATGTTGTGGAAGTGGTTTTCTCTCACGTTGTGAGATTCTAAGATCTGCATGGGGCACATATGCTTCATGGAGGCAGCCATGTCAGAGTCAGGACGATAATAGTAGTCCAGGTCCCTGAGCCAGAGTCGAACCGCTTTGATCACTATGGAGACTTCTCTGTGTGCCTGTTATTAAAATGGCTACTCTTGTGACTCAGTTACGTCTCCGGCGCAGTGAGGATACGCAGAATGGATGCATCCGCACCGGAGTACTTGATGTGTGTTTAGCACTAGGGAGTAGAAGAGGCACTAGGTTATATGCTTTCTGCCAGATCTCAGCATGGAGACCATTCAGTCCCAGACACCAGCTGCCCCAATAGTTAAGAAAGCTCCTAGGTTTAACAACCGCACAGACCCCCTGAAGAACTTTGAGCAATGGAAGAAAAAGTACAGTGAAAAGCAACAAAAGTGCAAGATCCTGCGAAAAGAGCGATGTAAGCCAGAGTGGCAAGTGGAGAGGGAGAGCATCAGCCACCTGGTACAGCGATATAATGAGGTAAGAACTGAAATACTGAAGGTACGAAAGGAACTGCATTAGGGGCTCGGCACGGCAAGAAACCCGGGCTGTCATTGCTTGGGATAGCACTATATGTAAACAAGCCCGGCAGGGAGTGGTGCGCGCGCACGCGCTCGTGTTGCTGGTAACTGCATGGAAGGAACAAGCCTGGGAGTGGTGCGTGCGTGCGTGCGCAGTCTGCTCATTTTCAAGCACTGCACTCGTGCTTGTGGCGCGCCCCTGCTCGCTCCCGCAAGGCGGATGCCGCCACAAGCACGAGTGCAGTTCTTGGAAAAGTGAAGAGCGACGGCTAAAGGCCCTCCTATGCAGCGCATGCGCGCTGCGTAGGCGAGACCTAAAAAGTGCGCCAGAGTGAGGCTCACACCCTTATGCCCAATCAGAAGCTCAGATAGGACGGAAGGCTGTCCTTTTCCATTATCGTGGCTTCTGATGGGTCATAAGGGCGCGTGAGGGACAGGCCCCAATTCACCATTTTCTGACATGCTGCACAGCCTGAGGCTAGTACAGCATGTCGCCGGATATGTATTGTCTCTTTGAAAGGACGGGCTGAAACAGCCCACACCTGACACATGCACAATACAGCCCCGGGGAGCCCTGTTCTGGTGAAGGGTGATATTACAGCTTTTATATGCAAGCAAACGATCGGTAAGATCATTTCTTTCATGTAAAAGCTGTAATATCATAACAATTAGGTGCAGAGGAAGGCATGAGGGTTTGGGGAGTCGCCACCCTTTTGTCCTCTATAAAGGAGCCACCACTGCAATCAGGAGCTCTCCGGCCGGAGGGCGGTGCTGAGGGGGCCCCCTGGAGCTTGGGGGCCCCCCCGCACCGCGGGGGCTGCGGGGGCCTGTGTTACGCCCCTGGTGGAATTGTGTGTAGGGGGACAAATCTAAAAAGATCTTGGGAAGAAGATGGATCTGGCCCTCTGTAGGGAAAGAAACAAACTCTCTCAGAAGCTTTTCCTACAGAAACCTTAAAGGCATTTCAAATTTCCCTTTTTGGACAATAACCTCTCCCAAGCACAAAAATCCCCTGGCGTTTTTAACCCTAAAATATAAGACTCTTGAACATACTTTTTAAAGTTATTTGTTACCTGAGAATCTCTCTGGTGAGTTGTCCATCTTAGATCTTGTCCCACTAGTCTGGAGCTCTCTCCCAACCAATATAAGCCAGCAAGATGGCGCAATGAGTTGAACTTTCACTACTGGAACATGCGGTGTTCAGCAGGTCTTGTGTTTAAATCTCGACAGTCAGCCTACTTTCCTTCCGAGGTCAGGACATTGAGTGCAGTTACATTATTATATTTGCAGCACTTAAAAATGGTAGAAGTGTGGTATGAAACACTGTATAAAAACAAGTTCATATTATAAAAATGCAACAAACTGAGCATATTTGCGAACCACTCAAATCTGCCCTGTTCTTACACTTCCTACTCTTCATCCTTCAACTATCTAGACTCAAAAACATGTGCACTATTCCTTATTTGTACTTATTTTGTTGATCATATAAAAGGTATCTCTTTGTAAACCAGGCCTGGAAAATCATCGATGTTTTTGTGAATCACAAATTGGATTTAAAAGCTAAAAATCTGCAGATTCGCCACACTGCCAATTCAGCATTTTTACTGTTATGTTAATGCATTGTGTAGGCCAGTGTTCTCCTTTTCCATGGCAGCATGGCACCATTGGGTGCGTGGTTATTCACACTATAGTCTATAGGTCGTGAGACATCCCATTGGGAGTTCCTTACGGGGTCAAGACTATCGCAACATTCAGCTAAGTCTGTGTGAAGATGATCAGTGAATATTCAGCTTCAGTTATGACATGCTTGTCTGTGCTTCCCTGTACCAAAGTGTGAGTCGTGTATTCTCTGTTTGTTTTGCAGGATGAGTGTATTATTTGCAAGTGTTTGGCTCTCCCTTTGAAAATGTCCAAGTTCCCACATTCGATTCTTTAAGATTTCCAGCTCTGTTGTCATGACATTCGTAAACTAGTGCCCATGTGTTGTGAAATTAGTGAGTTGCTTGTAACGGTATTGCATGTACTCTCCTAGATGCATTCCGTGTTTTAGTGTCAGTGGACTCCCTGCTCCAGAATTGGCATTATGTTTTAATTTATCCACCATGTGACCCCTCAGGTCAACTATATGGAATTCAAAATGAGATGCTGGGCACCAGTTCCAACAGATCGAAAACTGTGATGGGACAGACCATCCTAAGCTAGGTTCGAATAGCTCCAGCCATGCTCATGAAAGTATTGCCTAAACACCTAAGCAATCCACCAATATTTAATAACTTTTGACCCGAGGCCTGACAGCTGATCGATTCTGAAACAACTCTGTTATAAAGCCACCTTACATGCGCACAAATTGATCAATGCCACAACTTTGCTTTAAGACGCTTTTGTGACTGCAGATCTGGTGTGACTGCCTCTGCTAAACAATTTACAGCAGGACCCCCTGCTCTGTTTTATCATGACCATTTGTGGAATGACCACATCTTTACTGGCTTACGGCATGGTCTGAATTTCCTTGGTGAGTATATCAAACACTCTCCTCTGCATTAACATGTAAAAAATACCTACGCCGTGGTTATTGGGAAGAAGTGATGTGCAGGGAGTTGTACGTGGGCTGTGTTTGAGATTTTGGTGCTGGTTTTTGAAAATTAGCATGGTTTCATTATGTCTGAGAAACCATGAATCTGCTGAAGGATTTGCCACAGGTACGACTAGACACCATGCTACTTGAGTTGGGTCTCGAACCTGGCTGTGGAAGAACATTTTCTAGACTGTTACTATGATTGTTTGATATCTATCGTACTAGTCCTGAAACTTTACTGTCCTTAATCTGTAATCACCCTAATCTGGGAAGAACTGAATTCATGATGTCAAAAGATAAAGTGAATTATTCGACTATTTATGTTGTCTGGCTGAAGTCTTTGCTCTCTGACAGTGGAGAATGAGTCTTTGTGTGAAAATCATTCTTTGAAGGTACTGTTCTCAAGAATGATCAAACCCCAGCGTACTTGAACGTATTGGATGGTTATGATGATATTTCCCATTCATTTCTTTGTCTTTGCTAAAAATTGAGGCTTTATGGGTTGAACTGCCAAAGTGGAAGAGGATTTGTCACTAGTATATAAGGGTTTTTGAATCAATTTAGCACACCCTCTGTCATTGCCTTTGCCTGTTTGATCTCAATTAATGTTTGATAATTCCCTCTGTACAAAATTGTGTGACATTGACGGTTAGGTACATCCGAGTGTAATAATGAAAGCAGATTCTTCTCAGATTTGTTGCATGTTTTTGAATTTAATATTTTTGAACAAAATTGTAAAAATGTGTAATAGTGGTATTAACTAATACATTTGATGTTTATATGTTTTACCAGCATTAAATCTTTAATAATAAAATACACTGCCAGTATTTTGTAAGGCAATGTGACGCCATTGTGGGGTCATCCCCATTTTGTGTATTCTGCTTTATACTGGAATTGGGGTCTATGTAAGATCTTTCAAGCACTATAGATATGCTAATTGAAGCTCAATGGTCCTGCCCTGGTTGTCCCTTCTACTGCTGTGATTCATTGTTGTGATAACAGTGGTAATCGCAGTGTTAGTGAGATCTGCATTCTGGGGTGGGGAGCACGTGGAGCCATTGGCTAAGGCTTGACACAAGGTTCTAGCTGATATGAGGAGAGTGTCGCAGTCCCACATGAAAGAGTCATCCAGCAACTGGCAAGGGAATTGTCTAGAGAAAGCGGAGATAGGTTTAAGCGAAACAGAGAACACGAGCGAGAGAGCCCAAGGAGATAATTTCAGAGTAGAAAGCAATAGAGTGGCAGCTGGACGTATAGGGCCTGGGCACTCTCCTGTATGACAGTAGCCAATCATACAGCGAAGGGAGCGACTGATGCTTTCACCAGAAGATGAATTAGCAATCCCTGTATTAGTGGTTCCCGAAGGACATGGGCAACTTTGATGGCAGCCGATGTGCACCGTGATCTATACATAAGCAGACAGAACTAGATACCAGGCAATCGCCTTCATTTGCTGTGGTCTCTGGAGGCCTGGGTGACAGATGGGCATTAATTGTGACACCAATAATTAAAATCTTTTGTAGTGACGTGTGAGGCTCATGAAGGGTTGGTTACCTGATGATATTAAATTAGAATTGGTTGAAATGGGCATGATGCATGGGCTGTGTGATACTCATATGCAGTTACGGAAGAGGCCATGTCAATCAATATTTCTATATGCATTTGTTGTGAGGTGGTTGAGACACCCCCGGCCGAACAAAATCGGCTCCACAGGTAATCATAGAGAAGGAAGTAGACACGTGCAGCTTTTTGTTTTAGGTTGAGGCAAGGTCGTTTCTAATTAATTTATGCATCATTCCATTGTCTCCGTTACACATGACTGTAACTTTTAATCAAGTGTACACATATTGCACAACTTCCATAATAATCTGCTGGGTACTGCTAACCGTAAATATACGTGGAAAAGAAACTGATATTATGGCTCACAGAGAAACAAAATGACATTTTAAATTGTGCTGGTAAAATGTGTGGCATCTGGGCGTCGCATAGTGGTAACTGTTGAAACCCAATAGGTATCTTTCTAAGACAAGAAGTATTCAGCAAATAGTTTTGGTGGGAGGTGCGGCTCTATTGGTTAAGTTGAGGGCCGTGGAAACAGAAGATGAACATTTTAATCCATCTTTCATGGTTTCCTTGAATTATGTGAATCAGTGCCACATATTAAATGACCTCAGAGGCTTCCTTAAGCAGCTTTCGAAAACAAGGTGAATCCAGAGTGCCATGCACAGAAACCCGGGGTCCTGAGACATCACAGCCTCAGTAGTCACAGCCATGACCATAAGTTGTCTTGCTCCAGAAAACCACTACATCTGCCAGCAATCTCCCTCCTACTCAACACTGCATCAAGCGCTTCTCTCGTGGGATATTTTGCAGTTGTCATTCCAAACTGTGCCCATGTCATTCATACCTCAAGTCAATGCTCTCACCAGAACATCTGACATGTTCGGCTCTTCTATGAGGTAATCCTATGCCCCCTTTCCCACATTCAGTAACAGTGTTCCTTACAGACATAATAATGAACATCGGCTCCTGCAACAGCATTTATGGAAGACTTCCATCTAAGATTTGCCCAAATTTCAGAGAGCCCAATACAATGCAACCTGCATCATCCTTGGCCTGAAACAAACAGACCAATTCACCCATTTCACCCAACCTTTGATGCTATTATACTTGGTCCTAATCTGTGTTGTTCATAAAGAGGTCAATGGCATTGATGAGCACCTAATTACCTCAGGAGGCCTGCTAGGCGGCCACATGCTGAAAGTCGGTATGCCAAAACAGACCACCTTTGCTCTTGTAGAGAACCATCATTGTGGTGCTCTATAGCTGTTCGCTGTAGAACGTCTTCTATATTTGTATTTGTGCAAAAGCCACCTATTTTGGCAAACATGCAGTTTGACTCACTGTACCCCCTCTGCTTATTGTTGTCTCCTTCTTGGCATCCTTTTAAGATTTAATTGCAGGAAGATTACTCTAAAACAGAGAAACAGCGTGTGCATCATAGAAAATGGTAAATACAATTACTTTTGGTCATTTGCCCTTATTTTATTGACTTGGGGGGCGGGGTAAAAGGCTGATTTGTTCTTGCTTGGATTTTATCTTGAGATATTCATGTGACACAGACTTTGAGATCTTAACAGCTTGCAAGGACCTCTTATGAACGATAGCAAAAACGTACACTGGGACAGAGCATTGTTCTTTTTGATTTGTTTATTATTTTATAAATAACAACATGTACATTTCAAACTAGTCACAAAATTCCTTTCACACCCCAGTCACCCGGTAATCGGGTACAATATGATAAAAATAGTCACAGGGTTAATGTTTGCCTCATCTCCTCCCTACTTTGTCGCCCCACCGTGTATTCCTAGGTTTGCATCCTTTATGTGTATGAGCTATTGGACTGATCAATCCGACCCCTTTTACTTGCTTCAATTATGTGTACCCATTCTCGCCCCCATCAACCTGGTCCTGTGTCCCATTATGTTAATGATGTAACACGGTTTTTCTCTATGCTATGTTATGCTCTAGTAACTAATGTAACTATGTAACACTGTTGTCTTCTAACGATATCCTCATGTAAAGCGCTCAAATACCTCCGGGTCTAGCCAACGCTATATAAAACTCTTCAAATCAAATCCTCCCCAGATCTTTTCAAATTTCCCCTGACACCCTCTTCTTGTGTATACTTCCTTTTCTGTAATTTTACAATACTCCACTCCTAGTTCCCATGTCTGGTGACTAGGGGGGGGGGATCCCAGAGCCCCATTTCTGAGCAATGCCACCATACAGCCTAAATCTGCCAACAGCTTCTGATAGCAGGAGTGATCCGCTGGTCCCCAGATACCCAGCAATGCCAGTCTTGGTTGTAGTTCCTGGGGTAACCCTATAGCCTCCTCCAAGGAGCCCCAAACCGCCTCCCAGTAGTCTCGTATGCGAGGGCAACTCCAGAGTGTGCGCAAAAGTGTGCCTTCTGACCCGCAGCCTCTGAGGCAAGTTGCGTCAACCGCCCGCCAGAGCAAGGTACGTGTGTAGTAGGCCCGGTGTAATGTCTTAAGTTGGACTAGGCGGAAACTTGCTTTTATTTTCACCACCACCAGGAACTCGAGAACCTCCCTCCAGTCATCCTCATCTATTTCTCCCATTCAACAGAGTGGGTTGTGCATTTCTCATCACTGTACCGTATGTCCGCGAAATCAGTTTCCTGTTTACTCGCCCCTCCAGTAGCCTTCCTTCCAGTCGGGAGTCCTCCTGAGGTTCCTCTTCCAGAGGTACACATTCTCTGAGGGCAGCTTAGAGCATTGTTAACCCTTGGTTGGCTTTATTACATGTTCGGTTGCTTGCCTTCCTCTTCCTGTCCTTGTTCGTCCCATTGAGCATCATTTCTTTACCATTCTTTGGATTGAATGACTTGTTGTCCTTCCAATGCTCATATTTTAAGGAACAACTTATTTATTTTTCTTTCAGCATTCCATGCACATGTTTTCTAGCTCTCTCACTTGTGTGCCGCTTCCTCCAACAAAAACTGTCCCTCCTGTGTATGCTCCGTGTTGCTCCCTGCCCCGAACTCATCCATTGCTTTACCCACCCCGAAGTTTTTTTTAAACATTTTTGACTCCCCCAGCCTTGAGCGCCTTTGTTACACCCTCGCCCCTGTCCACTCCTTGTTTCTTCCCTCAACATGCACCCCCACGCCATCTGCTCATACCATTCCTTGTGGTGCTTTAATTTTTTTTAATGTTAAATTTAGTTATTTGCAGAGTCTGGCAGCTGCCATTTGCTAATCACAAAGGATAGCATACGTGCTCAAACTTAGTAAAGATACAGAAAGTATGCTGGTCCTAATTACGAGACAAGGGAAAACTAGGGGAACCGGTTTTGCGTGGTCATGAGAAGTAGGAGGACGGGGATTCCTCCTCTTGGAATTTGGGGCCCTCACACACCCGGCTGGGTGTCATGCTTCATCATAGGGCTGCTCCTCATCAGGTCGGCGCTGCAATACCTGACGGGCTCCCTATGAGGGAGGGGCTCTGTGGCGGAGATCTTTTATTCCAAATTGCCGTTTGGTGCAGTGTGGGTGAGGGGCCTAACCAGTGTAGATGAGTGAGTGGAGGTGTGTAACCTGAAGGAAGTTTAAAACAGGTTTGGAAGTACCAACGAAAACAATTTTAATCAATAGGTCTCCCAACCTGATTAAAAGAAACAAAGGCGCGTGTCTGAGGTTATGTCTCAGGTAGGGCGCTCTATTGTGTGGTCAACATGTTTCTCGCTTGGTAGTCAATCAATCTGGTGGCGATTTGTCAGGACCTTCTAAAATCAAATCTATCTACACACGGGTGGTTATATGGTGTAATCTACCTCTTTAAACCAGCCTAACACATACTATGTGTAGTACCTGATAGAACATGACCAACCCCAGTCGGGTTTCTCATTTTATTTCATCAATACCCGGCAGGTATCACACAAGAAATTTCCCTATGTAGTTTGCTGAATCAGCAACAGGCTCTCTGACCTACCCACTTCTACCGGGATCGCTGCCATTGGCTGCCGGGCCACTCTGCAGGTCAAAATGCGCATTTATGCACGTTTTTATTTTTTAATATACTGATTCATCTTGGATTGCTAAAATAAAAAACAAAAGAAAATGGTCTCGTGTCATTCCATAGGTGCGTGCATGTGTGGTAGAGCATGCCCATGGATGCGTCCTAATGCATGCATCTACAGAATGATACAGCTGCATCATCACACTTTTTTGGTCTTTTTTTCGAGTGCTTCACAAAATCAGAAATGTAACTTTTTACAGATGCTGCATAGGATCAGCAAATCACACTGGCAAAGCCAATCTGTTAAAAAAGCAAGACCTATTGCCTTAGCCAGTGTTTGTTAAACCCTGTTAGCTATTGGAAAGGGTGTCTTTTTGATGTTTTCTTTTGCTTTGTGCCTCTCAACAATCTTCTGAGATGAGTGCAAGTCCTTTTTTGAATACCAAGTTCCTGGTTTTAAAAGAGGAAGGATACTTCTGCTTTTTTGGGTTGAACTTTTGATTTAGTTTCCCTTCCCTCTAGAAGAACATTCTTGCTGCCCGACTGGTATCGTAACAATGAAATGGTAGCTTTTGCCACAGAAATCTGATTTTGAATTTTGAGTGCTGTGATGGGAAGTGTGTGCTTAGCACATCATTCTCATCCCCAGACTGGCTCCCAAATCATTGATGGTGCAGATGTGGTCTACTTGTTAAGTTGCCAATTTCAGAACCAGGACATCTTATTTTAAATCCATGATTCCTCACTTGTGACATTAGACAAATAGTATTACTTTCAACTGTCTGAAGATTGAAGCTCTCAGGGAAGGGTGTTAAACAACATGTGTTCTTATACTGAACTCTAAACATTTACATTCTTCTTGACATTCTTTATGATTTATGCCCTGGTCTTATGGTTTATTGGTCAGTATGTTGTGAAATATGAATCATTTATTCATTTCTGCAATGATTTTCGTAAGCATGAAGCAGGCTCACAAAGACACTGGAAGTGCCCCATTTCTTTAACAAGAATGATAGGGTGGGTTCTATATTGCATTATAGATAAGGTGTTCTCCCATTGTTCTTTTTATTCAGCACCATTGAAACAAGGAACCACTGGTTGGCTTTATGTCCATGCTCATTTGTGTGCTTCTTATTCAATGGCTGTCCTTGTGCCATCTTGTGCTTGTGTCTCTCCCCTGAAGCATAGCCTCTTTACCATCCATTTGCTAGGCTGACTTGTGTCCTTTCAAAGCTCACTTTTAGGGAACTGCAATCCATGAGATTTCATGTGTTTTCCAGTTCTCTCCCACAGGTGCTCTTCCCCCGCCATACGCACTGCCCTATGCTCCCTGTTTCTCTTTGCCTTTTGTATTTGACTGTAAATATATGTACAAAAATATGCTGTATCTCAATGATTCCTAATTAATCACATATAGAGACACACAGTATATATCACCTTCTTCAGGACTATCACATATGTGAATCTTCCATACATAAAGTAAAACAGATTCCAATATATCTACAAATTAATGATGCATATTTGTAAGACCACTTAACTTAAATTTCATCAAAATACAAATTATATATATCACATCCATATATATATAATATTCCATCTCAAAATTCATTATCAATATTATTTAAAAAGTGTTTTTCTTTCAAAACAGAAACATATCTGATATATAGCTATTTATCTATCTATGTATATTCAACCATATAGTGCATTTATACTATATTAAAAATATTTTTCTTACTTCAAAACACTTAATGATAAAATAATTTACATCCCCCAATCTTCAGTTGTATCAATTGCCCTTACATAGCTTCTTCATTCCAAAATCTCCCCACCACTCATTCAATCCATCCATGCCCATTGTAAAGCCTTCACTTAATTCACTGAAATTTGTCACATTCTTATCCATCAAATATATATTGCTTTATTTAAAAACTCTTCCTCGCCTCATAATAAGGTTGAAACCATATATAGGAGTATCTAGCAAATCTCCTGTTGCCAGTCACAATGGGTTCAACCCAGCTCCACTACATTCGAAGTCCAGGTTAGGGGTCTGAAAGAATACTATAATAATCCTCTTAAAAATCACCTCTACCACTTCCATGTTCGTAGAGCTCATTAATATTTCTTTCTCTCAGCCCTGTTTAATGTGGCATCACCATAAAGTCATCATTCACAGGCCATCTTTGTATCTGTATACCTAAAAACTAATTTAACTGTGCAACATATTTCGAATTCATCAAATGATCTTTTCTGGTCAAATGGTGTAATTAGTAGCTGTAAAACCAAGAGAGGAAGTCAGATCTAAATATATTATTCAGGTTCTCTCACTGACGCCCTGAGGTCAAAACAAAATACCTTAAAATCGGTAAGTCTTGATTACTTCCCCCTATACAAGGAATACACCCTTCAGGGAAAGATGTCAATCTTCCTTGATTAAATCTCCTCTCCGATTGTGTTATATATATAACCACCATTGAACATCTAAAATTACAAAACACATAGCAACGCAATTTACACCACCATCTGTGTAGCCCCCTTATTTTGTTACCAATAATGGGGGAGGGCCTAAAGCTCACCAAAAACTCCCAGATTCGACCTGTATGTATTAAATTTGGACATAAAAAAATGTTCCCTGATCTTGCGTGTTTTACTCATATTTCCACCTCTCCTTTTTATTTCCACACTTTCTAAAATAAAACACTGAATCTTCTGTTCATTATGTTCTTTTTTAAGGAAATGATCTACCAATGGGGCCTTATTTTTTTTTTTTTTTGTTCTAATGGCAGATTTGTGTTAATTTATTCTAATGCGTAACTCCTGGCCTGTCTCACCTGTCTAACCAACTTACCCCTTATTATATGGGCAAATTATTAAATATCTGTAAGAAAGGAGAGTGGCCCCACTACTCCATGAGACAGGGTTCCTTGAACCAATAATATAATAAACGGAAGAATTCTCTTGGAGAAATCACCAATCAACTCAATCACACTCCACTGTATCAACAAACAGGAGTTACTCACTCACAATCTTAAAGGACCCAAAAGGCAATTAAATAAAATCTGTTTAATGATCCATAAACTGTAAAAACCATATCACAATAAATAAAATTCATGTAGTTAAAACCATTTTCATAAAAAACATATTACAAACTAATTACACCACATAACAAGTTGGAGAGACAACATTCCAGACATCAATTTTTGTAATTAAAACCTGTTAATTTGAAGAAATCAGTAAGAGAAAGTGCAGTGTCACAAATTGTTCATTGTTTCTCAAATTTAACACAATCAAAGGGCGTCAACGCGTTTTGGTGGAACAACAACACTATAAAACCACCTTCTTCAGGACAATAGTGTAAGTATCTCTCTAATAAGGCAGTATTCACCTACATGAAAAGTAAAAGAAGTAAATATCAAAATTCTTTTTATACAAAAGTAGTAAAAAATGAGTTTAACAGCTTACTCGTAGATTATAACAAATATTTTTACACAATGTATTTCATTATGGAACCATAAAATCTATTAGACACAACTATTTTAGATCAGATTTATAATTGTCAGAAGGGTCCATATTAAAACTGCGACCATCCATTCATTCATTTATTCCTCACTCAGACATGATATCATATTCATACCTAAATAAATCATTACACTTACCCAAATTCTATGGTTGTTACTATAAGGGTGAGCGACCTTATTGACAATCACAGATCTGGTCATCTGTATATAAAACTAGACATCAAAAGAGACAGTAAAATTACTGTGACACTTTGCACCCTCTTACTGATTTCTTCAAATTAACAGGTTTTAATGACAAATTGATCTCTGGAATGTTGTCTCTCCTACTTGTTATGTGGTGTAATTAGTTTGTAATATGTTTTTTATGAAATTGTTTTAACTATATGTATTTTATTTATTGTGAGATGGTTTTTACAGTTTATGTATAATTAAACTGATTTTATTTAATTGCCTTTTGGGTCCTTTAAGATTGTGAGTGAGTAACTCCTGTTAGTTGATACAGTGGAGTGTGATTGAGTTAATTGGTGATTTCTGCAAGAGAATTCTTCTGTTTATTATATCAAATTATTAAATATACCACATTTTTACTGCGGCAGTTGATGAGAAATTTAGTGTCCTGGGTCACCCCTGACAGGAAACCTTGACATCTCTTATGCATTGATGGCATGTGTTGCAGCCTTCATATTTATAATTCCCAATTACTCTCTTTGTTCATATTAATGAGTGTCTGTGGTCTTTGTTATATGTCTATATCTATGAACCAATTTATTTCTAAGGTTCCTATTCCTTTGAAAAGCAAAAAAGGGAGTTTGCATTTTTACAGGCTGTTCATTATTTAAAATATGCCAGTTCCTACTGGTAACATTTTTCACCCCATTTCTTATACCAAGAAGTTCCAAACACTATCCTCTCATTTTTATTGTTCTATTGTTCTTTTTCTTATCCTCAAACATATTCTTCCTGTTGTAATACTTCGCCCTTTTGTAAGATTGTTTTGTCAGCTTCTTAGGGTAGCCTCTCTCTTGCAATCTGCTCTTTAATATTTTTGAATGTTTATCATAATTCTCCATTGTGGTACAACTTCTTCGAAGATGAAGAAACTGTCCAAATGGAATATTCTCCTTCTGACTTTTGGGGCGTATTTCGAAAAATGCAACAGTTTTTTGATCTATAAGTTTCCTAAATAGTTCAACTTCCAGATGACCTAAACCTTCTTTCATGGATCTATCTAAAAAAAAAATCACACCTACTATGACTTCTGGAATCCGTGAACCTCAAATTACTGTCTCCTACATTAAGCCAAGTTATATATTCATCCAATTGTTCTTATGATCCTTTCCATAGGAAGAAAGTATTGTCTATGAAACCAGACCAATAGTTTACATTTACGAAAAAAAGGAACCACCTCATTTTATAAATGCTTCTTCTCAAACTTGCCTATATAGAGACATGCCAAACTTGGAGCACCTGCTTCCATACTCGTCCATTTTAGTTGCAAAAAAAGATAATCTTTAAATAAAAATACCATATTTTTTAAAATCATTGTCACGCATTCAACTCAAAACTCTATACTGCATTACGGAACTCTTCTAAAACTTCCTGGATTACTCTAATGGTGTTATCCTTGGGGATATTTATATACAGAGCTTCTGTGCCTAATGTGACTTAGCAAATTCCAGGCCCTCAATTTTGGAAACTGTATGTGCCGAATCCTTAACTTAACATTTTTAGGTCGAGCCTTGCGGCAGGGCGCTGCTCCCTCTGCGAGGCATGCTGTATTAGGGTATGCACTAGCAGCCACGCCCACTCTCCGCCCATATTTTTAATTGGCTTGTGTCATTGTCCTTTGTAAACGCTGGCTTCCGATTACATATGAGGCTTGTTAGTCCCTCCTTAGTACCGCCTTGTCTCCATTTGTTACCGCCCATAAGGACTGGACCTTTTACTTGGCTTGTTACATGGTCGGCTTTATCTAGTGGGTGAGCACTATTCTGTTTATGGACACTGATGGGGACAAACAATGGCGGCTGCTTTTTTTTTTTGTATTTGCATGCTAAGCGCGGCACCCGCTTCAGGGACACCGCGCTCTGTTTATTTTTTTTATTTTTTTTTATTTAATACTGAGCGTGGCGCCCGCTTCAGGGACACCACGCTCGGTTTCATAATTTATTTTTATTTTTTTACTTTAGGCATGTCACCCCCCTTGTCTGCAGCGCATTTCCTTGAGCAGAGCCTGACTTACATCACGGCACCTTTTGGGGCTGAAAGCCTTAGCTGGTGGACAGACAGTGTGAGCAGTCATGTGAAGTCGGGGGAGTCCATTTCAGGAGAAAGGGAAGTCTCTAAGTGATGCTCTGTGCTTCTTGCTACCTAAGGCTTTTATCTCGCCAGCACTCCTTGTGCAAAACTGACTGTTTTTAAATATGTTTATGACGGAGGTGTTTCGTTTTGCAAAGCCCTCCAGGAGAATTGAGTCATGTGTTCAACATTAAAGACTCCCCTGGTGGCCCCCTCTGTGGTGCAGTCTGGGATTCAGCTGAAGTGTGCCTGTAGCAGCCTCGTCTAGGTATGAAAAGTTTTCGAAGGAACGTCAATTCCACCGTCCAGCACCCGGCAGCCGGCAAGAACCTGGAGACCCCGGGGGGATCCGCAATGAGGGAACGGGACCTGCCCTGCCCGATACCCACCGCCCCAAGAGGAAATTCAGCAGCTCCCCTTTGAGGAAGATTAAGCAGGGATTGAAGAGCATGGTGAAGCTACCGCGGAGAAGTATTTAAAAACCGCAGCACCCCTAGGTACTGCCCGGGGCAGAGAGCTGTTGACACTGCCAGGTTGAAGCACTGCTGAGGCGGGGGAGCAGCCATGGAGGAGGAGGACCAAGCGGCCTGTACAGAGCCCCAGGAGGAGACGGGCATGTCCGATGGCTTTTCAAGGCTCTGGACCGATGTGATGGGGATGCTGGTGAGTTGTGTGCAGCCGGTGAGAGAGTTGGGGGAGGGAAGAGCGCTGGGGAGCTTGGGGTACAAATTACCGAAGACCCAGCAGACCTGAATGACACCTGTTTGGACCCGAGAACTTTCATAGCATTCGCAATGCATTAGTGATCCCAAGATGTCCCCTCGCAGGTGTGAAGAGATCATCCACTCATATTTGTAAAGGTGCATTATGGGTACTGAAGTCCTGAAGAAAGTAAATCTATAAGTACCGGGAGGGGGTAAAAAGGACCCAGAGCCCTCCCTACACACTCCTGACAATATGCAACATTATACTGTTCTTTATTGTTTTGTTGGCTTTTGCTTCTGTAGCTCTTCATACCTTGTAGATGTATGTGTGATTTACGGAGGCACAGTAGTTGCCACCCACTAAAACTGATACTCATTTTTCTGACCTCGGAAGGATGAATGAATGCGCGAACCTTGATCAGACTGGAACTCTATTTTTAGGCTGCTAATTTATTAGGCTTCTCTCATGCTCCCTTCTAAAAGCTGAGCCGATTTTTTTTTTTTTTTTTGACACCGCGCTCAGTTTACATATTTTTAAAAACTTTAATACTAAGTGCGGTGCCTGCTTCAGGGACACTGCGCTCTGCAATACAATAGGTATTGCTTTTGCAAAGCTTTGAACTATTGGTATTGTAAATGACAATGCCTTTTAATATCTGAATGCTTGTTGTAAAGTTACTGCGGGTTTTAGAAAGTGATCCATGTAATTGCTGAGAGGCTTCATCAAAGAATTCAGATGAGAAACAATAGGTCTTAATGGTGGATCTCTTACTTCTTTGTGGATTTTTGGTAATCTATATGTTGCTGTAATCATAGGATGTCCTTGTTTTAAAAATCTATATTCATCTTCACAGATCCACTCCTTTTCCTTACCTTCCTTCAAAAGTCAACCTCATGACTCGTGCCTCATAGTCTGGAGTATCGAAAATAAACCCCCCCCCCCCGGCCTTATCATCTGGCTTTATGGTAATGGAAAGATACTCACTTAAAGATTGCAGGGCCATTCTATGTTCGCCAGAGTAATTATTAGGCACCCAAGTAAGGTGATTCAAAATCTTCCGTATCTCTATCTCAACTGCACTCTCAAATGCCTCTACTTCTTTCCCAATTTGGGATAAAGAGGGAGTAAATGTGGATTTAGGTCTCAATCCCGATTATTATTATTATTATTATTATTATTATTATTATTATTATTATTATTAATTTAATTTTATAAGGCGCACAGCTACCCGGAGGTTTCCCGGCGCCATCCGACTAACGCAGAAAGAGAGAGAGAGCATTATTGGTTAAATAACCACGTTTTGAGACCTTTGCGAAAGTTCGTGTAGATGGTTTCATGCCGAAGTGGCGTGGGAAGTGAGTTCCATAGTGAGGGGGCCATATAAGAAAAAGACCGGCCACCTATACGTGACCGTCTGATCCTAGGTACTGAGAATTTGGCCTGAGTGGAGGATCGGAGAAGAGGTGTTGGGAGATAGGGATGGACTAAGGCACTCGGATACTGTGGAGCTGTGCCCATTTTAATTTTATGCATATAACACAGGGCCTTGAATTTGATGCGATTCTCCATCCTAAGCCAATGGGGGTCGAGGAGGGAGCCTGAAATAGATGCCTTTCTAGGTACCTGGCAAAGCAGTCTTGCCGCCGAGTTCTGTACTACCTGCAGTTTTCGAACCACCTCCTTATTGGCTCCTAAATACAGGACGTTGCCATAGTCCAGCCTAGAAGTAATCAGGGCCTGAACCACAGTTCTTTGTGTGGGACCAGGCAACATCCAAAGTATTTTTTGGAGCCATTTTAGGATGGTGAAGCAGATTGAGGCGACCCTGACTGCTTGCTGCCTCATTGATAGCTGGTCATCAATGATTATGCCTAGATTGCGGACTAGTTGCATCGGCTGGGGAAGATCACCCATTTGAGGAGGCCAATGTCGGGGGCCCCAAAGATCTTTGTTTTTACCGAGAATTAAGACCTCTGTTTTTCCACCATTAAGTTTTAGCATGTTGGCATGCATCCAACCAGCTATATTTTGCAGCCCTGCCTGAAGAGAAGATACCTTAGATGCCTCATTGGTGGACAGAGAGAAGATCAGCTGGGTATCATCCGCGTACGAATAGATAGATAACCCAGCCTCTTCCGCTATAGTGGCCAGGGGTCTAACGTAGATATTGAATAATAGTGGGCTGAGGATAGAACCCTGTGGCACTCCATAAGGAGAAGTGTGTGACTTAGAGCTTGCTGATGATGAAAAGACCTGAAAAGTCCGGTCAGTCAGAAAGTCATTAAGCCATTTGAGTGCTGTCCCGACAACGCCCACAGATTGAAGAGCTTTAAGTAGGGCGGTATGTGACACGGTGTCGAAGGCAGCACTCAAATCAAGCAATATGAGTGCCACAGTTTCACCCATATCAAGACATTGACGCAGAGTTTCTGTAACTCCCAAAAGCATGGTTTCTGTAGAGATCCCAGCTCTAAAACCAGATTATAATCCATGCAAAATTTTTTGGGAGTCAACAAATTGCGTCAATTGTTGATTTATATGTTTTTCTAACATTTTTGAAAAAGCTGGAAGTAAAGAGATCGGGCGGAAATTAGATAGTTCCGTCGGATCAGCACCAGCTTTTTTCAGGAGTGGACGAACCATGGCATGCTTCCATGCCGATGGAACGGCTGCTTCTTGCAGAGACGCATTAAGCAACTCCATAATAAGTTTGAGTGATGATGGTTCCAGTTTTTGAAGAATGGGGATGGGGAGAGGATCTCTGGGCGAGCCGGATTTAAGGCTATTTAAGATGCAGATGAAAGAGGTAGTGTCCAAAGGCTGCCAGTTTTCTAGCTTATTCGTAGGCGTAGTGATCTGATTTGCCGGTGGAGCAACGCAGCCTAATGTGGGGAGAGAACTCCTCATTTGCTGCCCCCCATTAGTTGTTACCACATTTATTTCTGCGTACATTTTCTCCACTTTGCCAATAAAAAACTTGGCTACGTCCTCGCATTGAGCTTCATTGAGCACAGGGGGGGGGCGAGGGGGGGGGAGGTTGGCATGCTGCCCCCGAAAGATCTTTAACTAATTTAAACAAGACCTTGGGGCTGTTATAGGCCGATGTAATGGTGTTGTTTACATATTCAGCTCGGGCAGTTTTGCAGAGAGAGTGGTAGTCCCTTTTAGCCAGTTTATATATACGTCTGGATTCAGGCGCGTAGTCCTTCCTCCAACGTCTTTTCAGTGCTTTGCATTTGGTTTTCTCTGTTTTTAATCCCGATCTGTTTATAACAGGGATCATTCTATTCTTTAAAGAAAATAGACAAATTTTCCTAAAAAACAGCCCTCAAATTTTGTTACATCTCAAATTTGTTAATCTCAGCTGGTGGGACAAAACTAAAACCCATCTCTAATGCTTCTCTCTGAATGCTGGTTATATTCTTTTAGATAAATTGATAACGGGTGCCCTACCTATTGCCAACACTTCTGGCTCCTGGTTCTCATATATTCATGAGGAGCTTGGCCTCTCAGGGGTTGGCCTCTCCCTTTGTTTTGATTGCCCTTCTGATTACTTTTCTGGCGTAGTGCCAAAAAAGGATATTCATTGTTGGTACCTAGGCCTTCCCTGTCCTCTTTCCAATATCCCTGGAGTGAATCAGCAATGAAAATAAATGGCATATTCTAATCTGCACATCTACAAATTATTACATAGGCCGATCTACAAAATAACACATTAGTTACAAAATTTGCCACCAGCATTTTGTGATCAGTGTTTAGAACATCTTGTCCATAGTGTTCTAATCTGTTTCTGTTTTGCTGTAGACGTAGAGGCCTCTAGTCAATAGCGAGAATAGATTTTTTTTTTAAATTTCGTAAGCAGGCGACAGTTTAATCTGAACTGCTGGACCACAACTCATTTGAAATAAAATTCAAGCAAGCTCAGGCATCAGTTTCCTCGGTTGGACTGCATCAGTTAGGTCTAGTTTAAGTACCCTAAGTCAGAATGAGCTACAGGACCAATGTTTGAGCATACCCATACTAAGTACAATTAGCTTAGTGAGTATAAAATGATGGAATAGCATGCTATCGGAGCGATTGCCTGTGGGTAAAACAATTCAGACATTTACATCCAACACTTTTTGTTTTCTTGCGGTCCCTATCCTCCAGTCAAAATTATGTGAAATGTAGGTGATAGGGAGTGTGCCAGGTTTACTTCCCAGATTTCATTTTTAGTAAAACAAGTGCACTTATTGGTATACTAAATTAATCTTCACAGATATCAGACAGACCTTGCGGAAGCATACTGGCATTACATAAACGGCCAAAGCCTTTTTAGGTCTGGCTTGACATTGGAGTTCTCTGCTTACCTATTTTTTGCCAGTTATTTAAACTATGCATAAAGTGGCTGCCAGAAGAGTATATCTCGCTGTGTATAGAAAGCAGTCCTTTTCTGGTTTGTTTTTCCCACTGCAGTGGCTTTAAAAAAAATATTTCAGTGAGGACTCAAAATGCAAGGCATACCTATTGGGTGTGCCAGTGAGTGCTTTTCTGGTGGGATCATTTCCACAAAGTGTGCAAATTCACCTGCCTGAAGATTCGTTTTTCTGCGATTTCTCCAAGACACTCGGCAGTGTCAAAATGTAAATCCTGCATGTCCTAACACATGGCCCGAGAGATTACAGTTAAAGAAAGATCTAGAAGCAAATCCTTCGTCTACCACAGACAACTTTATAGAAAGTCAAATTGTACTCCCATCTGCAGCTGTGTGAAAATAGAGTTTGATGTCACTGAACGTCTACTAGGCATTGACTTTTATTGCATTAATGCTCATTTTCTGGCATACACTGGTGCCTCCGTTAAGGTAATGACTACTACTGATTTCACCAAGCCGTGCAGTGACATCTCAACCTGCCACGTAGCATTACATATGCATGTTGCTCAATAAAGCCAATTTCCTATACAGGCTACTTCTGTCCCTCTCGCTGCCACAAAGGGTGGTGTGACAACGTCACTGTTAAGTCATGGAAGCCTCTGCAGACATTGGGGAGGTCTAAGTTTTTGACCTGCTGTCAGTCTGGTCTGCTTTAAGTTCTCTGTTATTTCAATGCAAGAATAGAGATATCAGAAGACCTCTGTTGTGGTTACGTTGTTCCCAAATTTAGGTTGTTCTGAAATGTAAATTTTTTAAGTTGATCCCTTAATTTATTTAGCAGGATTAGGAAGAGGCAAATATGATTGGCCACTGATGAAGAAATGAAGCCTACGGTGCACCATTTCAGAGACATCCAGTGTAACAGATATATGCATATTGAGGCCAAATTAAATTATCTTCCACAGCAACCCATTATTGAGTCTGTTTAGGCCCACTTCTTAGGTTTTCCATATTGTGTCTATTCCCAAATTCCCATTCATGTGAACATGCCACAACCCAGTCTGGCAATTTGTGGAGAAAGACAGGTTGCTCCAAGACAGAACATGATACATGAGCTGACTGGTGCCCAGTTATTCTCCATACTGGGTTTAAATAAAGGATAAAATCTGTTGGAGTTGGATTCCCATGGAAAACACTGTCAGACATTGTGGAAGAGCATCTGTTACTGGGCAAGACAAACCTAAAGCAAAATGTCACAAGGCATTTTGCAGGCCACCCAGCAGGACCCTATACTCATTGCTGTGACGTAACTCATCAAACTGCAATGATGGAAAGATCTTGAAAAGCTTCAAGAAGTGGGTATAAATAGTGTGATCAGAAAAAAATGAAAGCTTTTCTCAATGTTTATGGTTAACTGGCACCACGCTGGAAAAGGTGATGTAAATGTAAATAACATAACATTCCTATCAGGCACATGCCCACTAAGCCCCAGTGCCCTGCAAATGGAACTAGTTGAACTGGCCCACAAGGGCATTGAGGCATAGTGGCCACCCAAAAAAAAAACACACTACAATATGTGGTTACCTTTCTTCAATCAAATGTTTGAAAAGATGCTTTGAAGCTGCCACGTCTCTGACCTGCTCTATATGTCTCCACTACCAAAGAGTGTGGTAAGAAGTAGCAATAGCTTTTTTTATGGTCTAACATTTTAGATCACTTTTAATAAGTAGTAATGTTTGAGTACTTCCGAGTCCTGACGCAGTACCTTTATCGAATACTACTGCTGATGTGCTTGGGCCATATTTGAACAGACTTTTTTGACATATGGCATACTGATTGCCTGAGGTCTTTGTGTCCTGCAAAGGGAAGAAGCAGTATTGCCATGAGTAGCACAAGGGGACTTCTGCTGCGTGTGCTCTTCAGGAGAGTCCTCCTCCTGTCTGTCATGCGGATCTGGACAGCCATAGCTACAGACGTATCCAGTTCAGGCCTATCTCATTATAACAATCTAGGGAAGCCATTTTGAAACGTAAATCTGGCTCCCCTCTGGATACCTGTCCCCCTACTTTGTTATCTGCTGTAGTAGATGTCATCCATCCTGTGATCAACCCCATTTTCAACCATTCTCTTCATTCAGGGGTCTTGCCTGCCACGTGGAAATTGGCTAAAGTCGTCCCTCTGCTCAAGAAGCCTGCAGTGGATCCCAACATCTTTTGCAACTATAGACCCATTTTGCTTCCCCCGGCCTTCATTAAAATGCTGGAAAAACTGGTCAATGCTCAGCTTTCTGAGTATCTTGAGCAAGGCAATCTGTTACATCCCAGTCAATCTAGATTTTGCGTCCATCACAGCACGGCATCGGCAGTACTGGAGATCTCTGACCATATTAAATGGTCATTATATACGGGGAGAAATGCAGCCTTGATTCTTCTTGTCCTGTCTGCTGCCTTTGACACCATCCCACACTCTATTCCTCCTGCACCGACTGTCCACCGTGGGTGTGAGGGGCATTGTGTGGGACTAGTATAAGTTCTTTTTGGACTCCAGAGTCCAATCGGTTTGGCTCACCCCTTTTTCTTCTGAGATCAAGGCAATTAACTAAGTGGCCCCGCAGGACTCTTCTTTAAGCCGTACCCATTTTAATGTCTTCATGTCCTCTCTGGGCTCTGTAGTTGAGCTGTATGGGTGCAAAATAATTTCTTACACCGACGATAGCCAGTTGCCCTTTGCCTTTGATGGTTCCCATGCGTCAATTGCAGCACCTTTTGCAGACTGGATGCAAGCTGTTTTTGATTGGATGTAGGGTAGCCAACTCAAATATAATGCGGAGAAGACAGAAATTATTTCATTTAGATCACGTGTCAAACTTATGGGAAGTTCTCTGGCCCTCTACACTGCCGGCCCGCTCCCTCCATCCTCTGTGATTAAAAACTCAAGGGTGAAATTGGACATCACACTTTCTATGCGGCCGCAGATTTCTGTGGTGGTTGGCCAAAGTTTTGCTATACTCGGCACTCTGAAAAAGTTCCTTTCCCTTCCTTCCTCTGCAGCCTAGAAGATTGGTGATCCACCCGCCCATCACCTCACGCTTGGACTACGCTGACACCCTCTATTTAGGGGTAGTGGAGGTTCTGGTTAATCGCCTGCAGGTGGTCCAAAATGCGGTGGCTTGGCTTCTCTTGCGTTTACCTAGGTATTCTTCAATCTCGTCTGCCCTGAAAGCCCTCCATTGGCTGCCCGTCAGGAAACGGATCTTATTCAAAGCCCTGGTTCTGGTCCACAGGGCAGTGTATGTCTAGCCCTGGCTATCTGGCAAAGAGATTTGTACAGTATCTCCCCTCCAGAGCGCTGCGTTCTGCCTCTGCCTCACTTCTGGTGATTCCTGGCTGTAAGCGTGTCCGAAGGGGAGGTAAAGCTTTTTCTTTTTGTGCAGCCAAAGCATGGAATGAGCTCCCACATGAATTACATCTGATCCCTCTTGAGACTATATTCCGCCGAAAACTTAAAACTTGGCTTTTCTCTGTGGGGCAGTTAAGTCTTGTCTTTTGGGCGTGTACCGTGGGCCTCCTTCCGTTAGCGCCAGGACACTCCTCAGAGTAGCCGCGTGTTTTATAAATCCCCCCCAATTCATTCATTCAAGCAGTTGACAAAAGTGGAGAGTTGGGGGACTCAGAAGTCAGCAGCGAACTTCCTGACAAAGCAGATCTTCCTACAGCGGTTCGAAAAGTGAAGTACAAGACCTGCTTTCTACTGCTGTTTATGAATTTGCAACACACACTCTTGTCAGGGTGAGCTTCACATTACCAATTGGTACCGGAGGCTGTCTCTACCTCACTAATTCTCTCACCGACGACACAATATTTTGGCCATTATAGCGGCAGGCTCTATAGGCACCAAGATGCCCGTTGGCATGGCAGAGTCCCACACAAAAGCCCCTTTCATGCTGTAGTAGGAAAACAGATCAGAGCAACTGACTTGCACCTAAAACATTTCTCTTGAGATGGAAAAGAATCTGGCATGTGTCCGGGCATAGGGAGGCCCCTGTTCACGGAGCAGACAGAACCACTAGTGCATAAGGCTTGAAAGTCGGTGATGCCACCAGAGATTCTGCCCATGAAGAAGGCAGAGGTGAAGTAAGACTGCAACCCAAATGGAAGATAGAATGGAACTGTGAGCTACACTTTTATGAAAAAATTGTTGTCATGTCCTTTAGGATAGTCCTGTCATGTATGCCCCCTTTTACATACATTGTCCCATCTACACGACAATAACGGTTCAGAATAGGTTACCTTTTACCTAGTAGTTTGCCCCTGTCTCTTCGACACCAGGCTCTTAGTAGTTTATCATAATCCCTGTACCTGACGCACATAAACATGTCCTCAGGCACTGCATAATTATTCTGTATAAGGGTCACCACTTTTTTTCATCCTTGGCCAACAGGCCCGCTGTAAATGATTGCATTTGTTTGGAAAAACATTTATGATTGTTTTCAAAACATTTATGATTATTTTCAAAACATATCGATTCTAGAAGCAACCCTGGAGTGACCACTCTAGTATATAAGACCCTTCTTTACCCATGAAAATTAGAGGAGAATTCCTTCCACACTGACACGGGGTCCTGCATGGTGAATCTTCGACACACAGCGATCGGACATCCCTTGCGGGGTGTCATCCTCGGAGCAGAGATGGGGTCCTTCATTCTCTACCACCAGGTGAGGGGGTTGGTTCTTCCCTAGGGGATTCTTGGCTATATACATATATATATCTATACACATAATCATATACACGCTAACCCTACATATCTAGGCAAGGTACATTTAGGCAACTTACGTAGGGCGCGCATTATAGGACTGTGCAAGTGCTACTGTTTTATCTGAACTGTATATGTTCATCTTCTTAGCACTATGGTAGAAATGTATCTACTGTTTACTATATTGGTACTTGCGATTTCTTTCGTATGCTTCCGTCTCCTGATTGTCGCAGCAAATATGTTTTACACAAGACTGACGCTGGACCAATAAATACTTATTGAAACGTCCTAACCGCCATCCTGTGTATTTTCTGAGAATAAGTAAGCACGAGTGACTGAGCGAAAAGTACTGTACTGTTTTCCACGATCCCTGAGAAATGGGGGTTGTCATGTTTAGTGGTTACCAGAAACTACCAACACCACTGTAAAATACTGGGGAGTGGTAGTGGCACTGTAGAGCTAGCTGGTCTAAATGCTGACGTATCCTGTGGGGGTGTCCGGAAGCGGTTTGGACACCAAGCCCTCAGTTTAGGTCATCCAAAACGCGCAGGTCCTGGGGATTCCTAGGAACTACACGACATGGCGCCTCCAACGTTGGTTTGGTTCTTATATTAACAGTTAAAATTCTGAGTAGTTCAGTCGTGCTTTTTCAGAAAGCCCTGCTCACACTTTTCAGAGACGTCTGAAGTGGGAAGTGAGATCCGCCTCAGCTGAGCAAATATACCCTGTGTATTGGCTGAAGGTTTAAACAAGCTTGTAAGGATAAAAGGTTCCCTCATTGTGCAAAACCCCTAGTTACTAAAACTTTTATTCCTCTCCTTTTGAGAATGCCTGACAACGCGAGTGGTTCGGGTTCAGGGGAAGACGAGTTTGCAAACGCTCTCAACTTTACAGAAAACTGCAGACATGCAATAAATATAAAATTGTTAGAACAGGGCATACCCACAACAAGTGGCTGTGTTACTATTGTGATTGAGGCACACGAGGTGTTCGGATCAGAGGTATTCTATTCTTGGTTTCAGTTCCCACCTGCAGATCCACAGACTAAATTTTTTCACATATACATTGTAGTTGAACCACCGGAAGAATACATTCCATACGAAAACATTGAAGTCCAGTTAACTTACCAGCAACACAGAAACTGGTTTAAAGGCGCCTTCCCACCCACAACATCTGTCGTAAGACTCAGTCCATTCAGCATAGAAGGAGCGACCTGCCCGGTCTTAGCGACATACACTCTACATCCTGAGATAGATACACTACCAGTGGATGAAGTCCATACAATATACAAAGACATAGTCCGGCTATACAGACACATTGTTCAGTTTGTCATGCGAACATTAACAGTCCAGCCTGCGAGAAATGCTCCAGTCGGTCCACATAAGACCACACCTACAATTAGCCCACAGACACTAAAATCAGTGATGGGGACAATCCCCTCCAAACGGGAGCAAATTCCGTTCTGGATAGCATAAAAAATTACACAGCTGGAAGCAGTATTTCCCCATACGGGTCCGCAGGAAAAACCTAGAATGCTAACCATTTGTTTGACAATGGGGATGGTTCCCTCGATTGAGGATTGTACCAGTTGGGGAACAATCTTTGCTGCCGTTTACATCAGAATACACGGCACCCCTTCCATAGCAGTCATTCCAGAGGTATTGAAACAGATACAGAATGAGTACGGGGCAGGACCTGCCCTGGACTTGGGGATGAAACTGATGGGTAATTTTTTCCCAAGTCTCTGCAATCATGCTGAGCAACATAAAAGGGGAGGCAGCAGCAGAGGCCATACACCACCGCCTAAGGGAAATAGCTCCTATAAATAAGGAGCAAGAGTTACCAAAAATTATCGAAGAAACTTATGCCGCATTAGGTAGAGATAGTTTGGGAGCCAAACCAGGGAAACCACAAATGGCGGGTAGTCCCAACAAGGACAACTCGAAGCAAGCACCCTCTTCTTCTAAAAAAGAAATGGGATAACAAACAATCTAAAAATAACAATACAGAAAATAATTCACGATCAAGGGGTGGGTCTCCCCAACGGGAGTCCCCTGGAAAGAGGTATAACCTTAGGAATCGTGATAACATTAGGAAACCTGACCGGTATCAGGACACTGATGCACATTCCTTTTGTTTTTTTCAGGGTTAATCAAAAAACTCGGAGAGGGACGGGCGATCAGAACAAAATACAGAAGATCAACCAAAGACAAAAAGGGAAACATCGTAATTCAGATTACATTATCAAGCAGTAAGAACAACCTAAAGCCAAGCCTCAATTAAAAAAGAAGAAAGTAGCTGTCTTGAAAATTAGACATGCCAGGGTTACTGAGGACTCAGCTTCTGAACGGGGAATGGGCTCTGACGATGCTAGACAGCGCAGCAGGAGTAACAATAGCTCGCCAGAACCTGAAGGATTTTCTGGTGACTGCAGTATTGAATGAACATATCACGGTGGAAACACCTGATACAAGAGTTAGTGTCCCACATGGACTTTACGAAATTACATTCCAAATAGAGGGGGATATCTCAAGAAAAGTTAAAGGTCTCTTTTGGGAGGACTTAACATTTGGATATGACATCCTTTTAGCAGAAAAAGATTGGCCACAAGAATTTGGGATGGATTGCCCAAAAGGGGAAAGCGTTATTTTGCCTGCTTTCTCCGACCTCGTTCCAGAATCTCTAAAACATTCATACGCGCAGGAGTGGGCGCTAGCGCTAGCTCCGGCATTATACCGCAACCATGTAGGGTGGGACGTGGAGTCTACTCACCACGAAATCCCATTAAAAATCTCCAAATCCACAAAGACAGTACCCTATTAAAAACAATGCAAAAAAAACAGGTCAAAGAAATCTTAGACCAAATTGAATACCAAGGTGTGATTGAGACTTGCTCCTCTCCAATGAACAATCCTTTGTTTCCCGTAATGAAACCTGACAACTCATATCGTCTAGTTTTAGATTACCGACATTTAAACACAAGCACACGAACATTTGCAGTTCAAACGCACATAGTGCCGCATTAAATGAATAACATTGTGCGGAAGAAATACAAAATGACATTAAATATCTCGAATGGATTCTTATGCCAAAATATAGCTCCAGAAAGCAGATATTTGACAGCATTTTCTGCCCTCCGTACTCAGCGTCACTTCTGTTGTTTGCCCCAGGGGTATAAGAACAGCCCGGGGCTATTTTCGGCAAGAGTGTCAGAATTATTACAAACATGCGTCGAGGAGGCAGTGTCCTATGTAGATAATATCTATCTGACGGACAATGAATTACTTGAACACTTGTGCAGGGTGAACAACATAATTGTGGGTTTTGCCAACTTGGGCTACAAATTTAATTTCAAGAAATCAAAAATTGCCCATCTCAATGTCCTATTTTTGGAATATGAACCATCAAGTGAAGGCAAGAGCCTGGCAGCCAACTTTTTAGAAAAGAGCGTGCTGCTCCAACCTCCGAAGACTCTGAAGTGTTTTCAATCCATTTTAGGATTTCTAAATTTTGGCAGAACATTCATTCTGGATTACGCAGAAAGAGTAAAACCTTTCTACGACTTAATCAGACCTGATTTCACAGCACATCAGTGGACACAGGAACATACAGATATTCTCCGTTCCGTTCAGGCTGACATGATGGCATCAAAACATTTGCACACTCGTGTGAATTCTACCAACTTGGTGATCCGGGTGGTCCCGAGTTTATCAGGATATACATACATCACTTTCAATGAAGGTGAGACAGTCCCAATTGCATACAAATCACATTTATACACAAATGTTGAAATGTGATTTGTGGCCAAAGAAAAAATACTGACAGCAGTACAGACTGCTGTAGTGAGAGAAAGAGCACTAGCACAGGGGAAACGCATAATCGTTGTAACCCCGGTACCAACTTTAGAAGCTGTTACCAAAGTGAGCATTCCAAATGCAAAAGCACTGCATCCGCGATGGATACAATGGGCTAATTCTCTCAGTGCAACAGACGTAGATTACAAATATGATCCTACACTGAAAACACAAGTGTTCCTGCAGTACGAACAAGAATACCCTCTCCCGAATGAAATCTTGCCTCTAGAAAAATCTGAGTACATCATTTACTCTGATGGTTCTGCTCAGCCTGCCATTGGAAATAAACAACAGTATAGCGCAGCATGTGCTATTGTGAAGGGACGTATGCGGGACGGTAAGTTCCATCTCAGCAATACAACTACACAATCTCTAGGAGACTGTACAGTGCAGCTGGAAAAACTAAAAGCCCTGATACTAGCACAATATATGGATCGGGAATTCCCCACACTGATAGTGTGCGATTCATTCTACTGTGTACAGTCTTATAATGAATATCTTCATTACTGGGGCCAGAATGGGTTTAGAGATTCCAAGGGTTGAACAATTAAGCATAAATTGTTATGGGAACAAGTGGCAAAGCTGAAGGAATGCCTGCCACGGGCTCAAGTTATTCACACCTGGAGTCATCAGCGTGTTGGCGTACACGTTGAAGAGAATTCACTGGCTGATGAAGCCACCAAGGCGACAGTACAAACTGCTGCCGTTGCTGCAATCACTCGTTCTAGCATGAGGATAGACGGAGACATAGTCATAGCTGTCAACGCCTCGAAAAATGGCTCTGCCGTGCCAAAGGGCTCTCCACTCAAGTACTCCTAGAAATTAGATGCGCAAAATACACCGTATGCTCAAATTCCAGGAGTGGGGGATAGTTATACCAAACATGGATCGCAGATTAGGTTTGATTCTAGCTGCACACGAGGGTCTGGGCTCCGCACACGCAGGAGTCACTGTTACAGTTTCATTACTGAAGCGGCGATGCTGGTGGCCAGGTTTGTCTAAACAAATTAAGGGTTATCTCCTAAAGTGTGACATCTGCCAGCAGATGAAAGCTTCCACTGTAGCACGGCCACCGCAAACACCATTACTCATTTCAGACAGACCTCTCGCATGTGTCTATTTGGACCACTGCGGCACCTTAAATTCAGATGGGGCCTACAAGTACATCTTGGTGGCAGTGGATATTCATACTCTAAATTCCTATGGGTTTGGCCTCAGCGCTCGGCTGACGCCCAAACTGTTATAAAGGATTTACGAGTCTTCATCGGGACATACGCAATTGGCACGTTACACTCCGACTGAGGCCCTGCGTTTAGCTCTCGGGCTTACAAGGAAGCCATGGGAAGTATGGGCGTGGCCTTGCGGTACTCCTCCCCCTACCATCCCGAGGGAAATTTGGTGGTGGAGAGGAAAAACCGGGACCTAAAGCAATCCTTAACAGCAAGGGTATTGGGTGCGGGCGGCAGTTGGGTTAATCACTTGTGTGGGGTCCAGAGGGCACTTAACAACATGCCAAGAATATCCTTGGGAGGACGTACCCCCTATAAGATCCTGTTTATGGCAAGAATGTGGATACCTGACCTCGATTGTGCCAGCACAGTGGCGGATGTAAAACCATTTGAATTGAATGATCGTTTGGCTGTTTTACAGGAACTCAATGAATTCCGGCCATTACAAAGCAACCTCCAAGTTTAATGCACCGCCACTGGGGAAGTGAAACCGGTTCCGGCAAGGCCTGCCTGGGTCCCAAAGATTGGGGACCTGGTCAGAGAAAAGATTGCAGACAAGAAGGAGTTTGGGCCATCTTACAAAACACCTGTACCTGTCCTGGCAGTCAAAGGAACAAGAACAGTACTTCCACCTCTTGCCGGCAAAAAAGAAAGAATTTGTCTCCATTGATCCGATCAAACCACACTATGTGGCCGATTCTCAACAGTAGGCTGCGTGGAATCCTGAGTAGCTGCAGATCTCCTCTTGCTACTTACTATACAGGAAGATCAGATGGAAAGACTAATAACGTTTCAAGACACCCCTGCGAAAATTGCAGGAGTATCAAATAACGGAGTACAAATTACACCTGTTGAAACTGAACAACATCCAAATACATCTGAAACGCAAATTGCAATTCGGCCCAATAATGACATCTACATCAATGTGCCTTCACAAGAAGCACCTGCCAGTTCTACAAGTCCTGCAGAGCTACCAAAGAGAGATCGAACTGCATCTGGCTACTTCATCAACTTTGATGACCTTTCTTCAGATCCAAGTGAACCTGAGCAAACGCCACCCATTTCCAAAAAAGATAGATTTCGACAATTCTATCTCTGGCTGAAAAAGACTTACTTTGTGTCCCCTTGGTTGCATCTTTGGTTTGCATTAGGGATCCTGTTCCTGTTAATTTGGATTGGAATAGTAACAGTCTTTTTCCTACTACTGAATGGACATTACCTCCGACACCACTCTGCAGTACAATCTGTGAACTTGGTCCTGAAACCACATACGTCATCACACTGTGAACAGAGAGACCTGTCCCTAGTGAACATTAAAGCAGTTCCAGTACCTGATAGTATTGTTTGGGATAGGGTTTCATATGATGTATTTGGTCCTACTGAACATTTGAAAATTCCACATGTATTTAAAATTTCATTGAATGATTTCATTACTCCGAGTACACTCTGTTGATTGAGACATTGAAACTGTAAATACCATGCTCTCCAATTTAGAACAATCTGCTGCATTTTCTTACAGGGAATTGTATGAAGATACACCTGATTTTGATACCATGTATTGTTACCAATACCAATGGTCATCACTTTTTGCACAAAGCAAGTGTCCCACACACTGTTAACACTTACCATCAATGGGAACATTGCCCAACACCACCGAGAGGTAGTTCTGCCACATTTGCACAGAAATTTGCATACTTTTCAGGGTTCAATACATCAGACCCACGGTCCTACTACTATAAGCTTGTGCAAACGAATGCAACTGCAAAGAAAATGATGCCGACAAACACCAAGCTTATATATTCAGCACCTTTTATCTCCCAACTGTCTATACAAGGTTTCGACTATTGGAGGGACACAATAGACACAAAATCCATCTGGGGGACAAAAGAATGGCAGGTTCAGGGATCTGAGGCTTTATTTAGAGCTTGCCTCATACCATTACAGATAATCTTCCTGAACAGAACAGTGTAACAGACTACCTGCTACGGGTCTGCAAAAATAAAAGACCTGAAAACACCACGCATCCCCTCGCCCACACCTATTGAAGATATATTGAATGACACACTGATAAGTGAGGAGGTACTCGGTACAATGATACAGAATGGTACATACAATTCAACAGCTCCCAATTGGAAGGGATAGTTGGTTTGTCCTATCGACACAAATAGGTGTCAATCAAGATTCAAAGGTACCACCTTAGGGTTTAATATTCATAGGCCTGACCCACGCTATGTACACACAGATGATGCTGGGGTTGTGACTTCTTATAGTGTTGGGAAGTTATGCCTAGAATGGCTAAAAACCTCAACAGTATTAGAGGTAAAACAACACTTGTCCCTTCTGTCTGATAACATGGATCTTAGGGATTTCTTGCTAGGTCCAAAGAAACCGCATAAAAAAACGCTTCTTATATGCCATCTACAATGAACTATGGAAAGTCTCCCAACAGGAAACTGCTGAGAGATTACGTGAGATTGATAGAATTAACCTAGAAAAAGCCTTAGCTGTGGTAGACAATGGAATGACCACAATTTCTTCATGTATGTATTCACTGGGCAACATTGTGTCTTCAGTAATTGACATAATGGAACAAGATTTGTCTATTCTACAACATGGGCAATCTCAATTGCGCTCCATTATGCTTTTAAGCTGGACGTTACAGTCATTGCATTCTAGCCACTTGCCATGGCGGTACATTAACGGCACAAATCTGTTTTCGGCTTATAATCTGACCGACAGGCAAATGACCATGGCTCGCAGAGATGCGAAGGACACCTGCTGCTCATTGAAAAATTAGAGAAGTTACCTTTTACAGTAGCAGAGCCAACGTCTACAGAATGGTTAATTCATGGCTATATCACACTACCAATCACGACATTCCAGTTCCAATACTGCCTTAGATACCACCAGGTAGGCAGGTATGAAGCATTGGGTGAAGGGTACATACAGGAAACCTGGGAGTTGCCGAATAGATATAGGTGTAGAAGTAAGGACACTGAAGTTTTCCTAAATGGTACAGACTGTGAGAAGGCTTTAAGTGGATCTTTAGAGTGCAAGGAGGTCTCGCTTCACGGCGTGTGTAATGCTTCTATAGCAAACTTATCTTGCTACTTGAAAGGCTCCCCAGCTGCTGTGATTCATCCAGTTTTCGAGTTACTCTCAAATGGGAATTATTTAATGCTGAATGATCAAGGTTGTTGCGGGATGGCGTCAGGCATCGCGTACCTAGTCACAGTAAACTCCAGGGTTATTTGTTGTAAGCAAGTATTGTTTCCCCCAGCTCGCATAGTTAGGGAGGCACCACTTCATTGAATGTTTCCAGTATAAGGTTTGATTCTCTGAGCAGACTGAAAGCCATGTTCTTTCAACAAAATGGGGCCTTAACTTCAGCCCAAAGAGACTTTTGATCTCCAGGTTGCAAGGTCTTCGGCAGAGATACAAGCCCTGGTCCATACGAACTTCCCGCTCCATTTCGGAGAAATGGTTCATCGTATCTTTAACATGTCTGATACGAGGGGGATCGTACACTTATTTAGGCGTATTGGATCAGGTCTGTTAACCACGTTTTAGACCATCTTCGGAGTAATTCCAGCTTTCATACACTCCATACATGGAAGCGTTTTTGGAGGGCTTCCTCTGGTCCTGCTATCAGTGGCGGGCATCCTGATTTTAATCCCATTGTTTCGCAATGGATGTCTCAATCCCTCAAGACATGGAGAGAACACTACTGGAACGACGTTGTGGTGAGCGTATGGTGTTCGACCTGGGTACGCCCCGGCTTTGAGAGCTGAGTGAGCATTGGTTCCTGTCTTTTAGACCGGTCTGGCTAGACTGTGTCCTGCCTGTATTCCGCTGCCTCTTCTGCGGATTTGGATGCGTGTTGGACCTGTGTCTTACACTTCCATCGGTTGCGCCACCGAACATAGACGTGCTCCTGGAGCCCTTGCAGGCCCACGTGTACAGTTGTCCACAGCGTATTCCCATGTTGATGACATTTTTAGAGCCTCCAAAGGATGCTCCTGTTCCTGTTGGAAGGGAAATCGGCTCTGGTACAGGCATCGGTTCCAGGCGTACAGGCATCTAATTCTTCCCCGGCGGCTGTTGTGGGGACCAGAGATGACCATCTTTGCTCACTCAACATGATTTTGGACCACCTGCGGATGCAATGTTCAGCGACGTTGAATCTTCAGCACGAGATTCATAAACAATCTGGCCTTTCCTGTGCTGGGAACTATTCAGCTATTTTTTAAACATTTACCAAATTGACGGTCGAAACTGACTTTGTTTTATGTTTTTTCCTTCTCTACTCTAACTGAGCATACGGCTTTCAAGGTGTTCAGTGTAATAATAACCACATATACGAGTTTAGAGGACCTTTTGAACGCTTTTAGGGAAATGGCTTTTCTTTTTGGACATTTTTCAGGCTTTTAAGATGCTTTTAGTATTTTAGTTATAAATGATTTTTATGCTTTTTATGGCCTTAGCTTTATTATTATCTAGATAACCCTGTTGACCTTTTGAGGAGGAGTGGGTGTCGTGTCCTTTAGGATAGTCCTGTCATGTATGCCCCTTTTACACTCAATAATAGTTTTGTTCCTCGCAACTTTTTTATATAATGTCCCTGAATCTGTGTATACACATAAGTAAGATTATTCTTAGTAGAAAAAGAGGAACAAGACATACAAAAGGTTTTTGAAAAGAAATTAAAGAAATGATTACCTTGACAGTAGAATTGTAGAATCTCTTATTTTATTAAAAATATTAATACAATTATAATTCATTAACCAAACAAGCACCAATAATTCCTAAAATTCAAAAAACATACTTGTTTCGGAGGGAAATTATTTCTTATAACAACATTTTCTGGTGAGTCATTCTATATCTTCTTGTTGTTTATCACCCTATTCTTTCACACTCCTAACACATATCTTTGTGTACAATAAATTCAAATATAATTCAACACAAATAATAAGTAAAAACAGTTAAAAACACGAAATGTCGACGCAGCGTTTCGGTGGTAAACGTTGATTCTCACCACCTTCTTCAGGACAGTGTTAAAATGGTACAATAAAATCTGTTAAAATACAAACAATATTTTATCAACTTGCCAAGAGACATATCAATCTACTGTCAGGTTTATATTATTTCAAAATCAGAGATAATGGAAGGGAGGATAAAGAGTGGAAAAGTGGAAATAGAAAAAATAAAGTGGTAAAAGAATTGTTTATAAAGATAGGGACAATACCCCTACCATTCTCTCATTTTTAACACCGTGATTTCACTTTAAGCCCAGTGTCACTCAATCTACTAAGTGTGTCTGTTTAGACTAGGGGAGTTCTTTACCTAATCTAGAATCCTCTTGTTGGTCATAGAAGGATGTATCCTTGCGGGTAAATCGTCATAGGAGACTGTGGATGGAATATTATAAATGTAAATAACCACAAGTTTATTTGTAGGGCCGTAGATTTTAAGCCTCATTATCAGTTCTTTAGGAGGTTTTTTTGTGGCATACTCACACACCTTATATCACCGATAGGTCCTTATTTTCGATTCTTATATTCCCTTCTCCTACGGTACATTCCAAATTATCCCAATATTTCAATGATTTTCACCAATAGGTTTTTATATCCTAATAAGGCACAATAATTCTTTAATTAGCGATATATTTTTTTATATATTTACTCATTCGGATATAGTTGCTAATATATGCTTACCTTTATAGGAAAATTATCTTTAATTCTTTCTTTTTAAATCGTCACAGCCCCTCTCAATTCGGACCATAAACGTTTATTTTGATGCAACTGGTCTGTTTTTATAATCTTTTCCAGTTGATCTGGCCTTCTTCCTGATCAAATGCAAGGAAAGGCAACATTTTAATTTAACTTCCGGGCGTCATTAATGTGAAATTCCTGTTTAAACTCATAATGTACTTATTAATACTGCTTAGTTTTAATCCTCTTTTGCTCTTAGCACTATATTGTTTGCCCATTTTCATAATACAGTTCGTTTTTTATATAAAGCGAGGTAGAAATAATCTATGACATTGATGCAAGGGGAATTCAATCAATATTCCCTTTTCCAATAGTCATTTAGCAATTTATATTTAGTAAAAACAGGTTAGAATTATCTACACCATCAACTATCTAATGATTCAACGCGGGATTCAGTAAATCATCCCTTCTACCGATAACTAGTTCTCAACCCAAGAGAAGCTCCTGATTTGTTACACATCCTATCAAAACTCTCAGTCGGGCATCAACTCACCAGTTTGCCTTTGATCAGTCTCCCGCAGTCTTCGTGGCGGTTACCGGTAACTATCGGTAAACAGCTCCAACCCGCTGTTTATATCTGTATCTCAATTGGTTTTCCCGCGTGAGTGACGTATCTTACGTCACTTCCGTGGGTGTATTCTTTAGATCCGTACCCGATGTGGTACCATTATGGCGGCCATATTGTAGTGGTCTTATTCCGTATACGTAATATCCTTATGTCTGGTGATACATTTAATTTAGATCAACTTCTGAGTGTTATAATTACAGGGCACTAATGGAAAATCTATTCATAATGGGCTTATGTGTTTAAGCTTAAACTTCTATCATTTCATGGTTTTGTGGGAATATTTTCGCGAATATTTTTCAAAGTAATTGACGTATTTAACTACGTTACTTCCGTTAGTTTGTGCTTCCATGACCAACTTTGATACGATATAAATCAAGTGGCCATCTTATAATGGTTATAACACGTGCCCAAGAAATACTATTTTAATTTTTATATATATTGAGTCCTTAAGGTGTATAGTCTGTTTATCTAATATTGATAATCAGATGAATAATATATCATATATACAATTTCAGCATCTATATCTAACTGCTAAATAGCACTCAGCTCAGATTATTCATGATCCATTGTTCAGACATAGATTCTTTCCCATTCCTCTCTGTTGTTTAAGCCATATTTATATGTCCTAAATTTGCACAGGAAAAATTGCTCCCGTATTTCCCGTTTTTTATCTAGATCCCCGCCTCTTCTGGTTTCTACTATCTTTTCCAGAATGCACCATTTCAGGTCCTCGACTTTATGGTTAAATGTCCTCCAGTGTTCAGTTAATGGAGCATTCACTTTATTATTTCTAATGGCAGATCTATGTTCATTAAGGCGGAACCGTATTTCTCTGGCGGTCTCACCCACATAACCTTTGCCACATGGACATATTATCAAATAGATTACATTTTTAGTCCTGCAATTAAACATATTATTGAATGTGTGTTTAATTCCATCCAACTGTATGTTCTCACCATTTATCACTAGATTACAGTTGCAGCATGTACTACATGGAAAGTTACCAATTATTTTCTTATTATTCTCAATGCTCCTCTGTTGTGGTCCTCTCGATTCTCTATAGGTTTTCACTAATCTGTTTCTAATTGTTTTATTTCTTCGATAGGAAAAGAGAGGTTTTTCAAGCACATGGCCACTTCTATTTTGTAGCAAAGACCAATTTCTGTTGATTATGTTCTTAATTTTGTTACTGTGGCTCGTGAAATTAGTTACAAAAACAAGTCTTTCACCCTGATTCCGTTTTGCCCGATCATTCTCAAACAGGATTTCCCTATTAAAATATTTTGCTCTCTTGTAGGCCTGTTTGATTATTTTATTTGGGTAGCCCCTGTCTTTGAGCTTTCTCTTCAGTTTTTCCGCATGCCCTTCAAAGTCCTTTCTATTGGTGCAATTTCTGCGAATACGCAGAAATTGCCCGAATGGGATGTTGTCTTTTTGACATTTTGGGTGGTCACTTTCATAGTGTAGTGTAGTATTTCTATCTGTGGGTTTTATAAATAAATCTACCATTAAGTGATTATTTGTCGCTTTGATCCTGATATCTAAAAAGTCACATTGTTCTTGGCTGGTTGTTGACGTGAACCTTAAATTAGGTCACCACAATTTAGCCAACTAATAAAATCATCCAGCCCATCTTTATCACCTTCCCAAATGAAGAATACATCATCTATAAAACGTGACCAATGGGTCACGTTTTCAAAGTAAGGTGCCACTTCATTAAATATATGTTTTACTTCAAAGTCTCCTACATAAAGGCATGCCAGACTGGGGGCACATGTCATACATTGTCCCATCCACATGACACCACATGACACTAACGGTTCAGAATAGGTGACCTTTTACCTAGTAGTTTGCCCCTGTCTCTTCGACACCAGGCTCTTAGTAGTTTATCATAATCCCTGTACCCGACGCACATAAACATGTCCTCAAGCACTGCATAATTATTCTGTATAAGGGTCACCACTTTTTTTCATCCTTGGCCAATAGGCCCGCTGTGCATGATCGCATATGTTTGGAAAAACATTTATGATTGTTTTCAAAACATTTATGATTATTTTCAAAACATATCGATTCTAGAAGCAACCCTGGAGTGACCACTCTAGTATATAAGACCCTTACTTTCCCCTGAAAATTAGAGGAGAATTCCTTCCATTCTGACACGGGGTCCTGCATGGTGAATCTTCAACATGCAGCCGTCTGACATCCCTTGCGGGGTGTCATCCTCAGAGCAGAGACGGGGTCCTTCATTCTCTACCATCAGGTGAGGGGGTTGGTTCTTCCCTAGGGGATTCTTGGCTATATATATATCTATACACATATACATGCTACACCTACATCTCTAGGCTAGATACATTTAGGCAAATTACGTAGGGCGCATTATAGGAGTATGCAAGTGCTACTGTTTTATCTGAACTGTATATGTTCATCTTCTTGGCACTATGGTAGAAATGTATCTACTGTTTACTATATTGGTACTTGCGATTTCTTCTGTATGCTTCGGTCTCCTGATTGTCGCAGCAAATATGTTTTACACAAGACTGACACTGGACCAATAAATACTTATTGAAACGTCCTAGCCGCCATCCTGTGTATTTTCTGAGAATAAGTAAGCATGAGTGACTGAGCGAAAAGTACTGTACTGTTTTCCACGATCCCTGAGGAATCAGGGTGGTCATGTTCAGTGGTTGCCAGAAACTACCTACACCACTGTAAGATACAGCGGGGTGGTAGTGGCACTGTAGAGCTTGCTGGTCTAACGGCTGACATATCCTGTGGGGGTGTCCCGAAGCGGTTTGGACACCAAGCCCTCAGTTTAGGTCATCCAAAACGCGCAGGTCCTGGGGATTCCTAGGAACTACACGACAATGTGACTATACTAATGTAAAGATGTTCAATAATAAAAACAAAATGCAATGAAACAAAAAGTACAGGTGTGCACAGTGTTCCCCCAATTTGTCCCATTATTCCCAGCAGGGCTACTTTGAGTGTCAAGTCAATGGGTTGCCCCCAGCACCAAACGGAGGGATTGTTAGACCCACTTCCAATATGGCTGGATATTGGGGCATTCCCAAATCATGTGCATCAGGGTGCTCCTTGAGGCTCTACCTCTAGTGCAGTTTGAGGAGAGCCCACTCCTCATCTTCCACCACCTCTCCGGGTTGTAATATAGTCAATGAAAGTAATTAAATTGAACAAGCCATAGTCTGGTTGAAATTGCAAGTGAACAAAGAGCCATCTTGGCTTCTCTCCACTCATCATAATTAATTGGACCCAGGCCCGCTTCTCAGCTAGTGCGTAGGAGGACCATCGAATCTGGAACATTGGTGACGAGTGAGCGGAGTAATCATGACATGCTACCTCTAACATCAATTTGGCCTCAAGAGAGATGAATGCTGGGAGGCGAGTCTGCTGGTCATGGAAAGGGGCCGAGAAGTAGTTAGAATACTGAAAAATTTAGATTTATGCATCTGATATTCTCCCTGAAGATCTCCAAAGGCTTTCACGTGTTCCCTGCCCCATATGTCTCCCAGTTTGGAAATCCCAATCTAGTCCCATCCCTTAAAGTCAAGTGACCTGGAAGTGGAGAACAGCCAGTCACCAAACCAGAGAGGGGTCTCATGTATAAGCTTCTTGTGCCAACCAATGCAGTGCAGTGCCTTGTGATAGGTAGTTAGTGTCGATGTCGTGATAGTGGAGAGACTGTTGGGGATCTTCGATTGGTACAGGAGTTTCGAAGGACCTGTCCCTTGAAGGAGTTCTTGTCAGGTCGCAACAATGCGGCGCTTACCTTATAGCCCGCACCACTTGATTTCGTAGGGATGATATGGACCCAATTCCGCGTACCCTACCTTACTGCCTGTGTATATATGTATTCAGGAGGGAGCTTGATGAGGGACAGGGAAGAGGGCCTAGATACTGGATGTCTTCGTAGACACTCTTACGTAATTGTCGACCTTTAAGACAGGAAAGGGGATCAGGGTATAAGTGACATGTTCTGACACTCTGTCCCTATCCCTACTAAGTATCATCACTAAAGTGTCCCCCTACTCCTCCTACCTGCGAGGCAATTATTAGGATCATGATGTCCTGGAGTTGCCGGGAACGTTCTTTGTGTAGATACTGTCCTTGCGTTCAGATACTGCTCTAGATGCTGGTTGGGAATAACACTAGTTTTTACCAGGTACCTAATGAGAACAACAAACATAGAATATGTTAACTGCTGGAATCATAAAGCATGCCCTTCTTTCACCACCCACACGTGCTCCCACAATGTACTGTTAAAAGATAAACGTAAATCCGGAGTGTTCAATAACCTTGTAGGGAATACCAGCTGTTGTAGAAGGAAACTCTGGTATCCTGTATCAGCACAGGTATAGCGCCTGGTGCTTTCAAACTGTTCCAGTTAGTGCCAGAGGTCTGGTGAACTGTAATGCCAAAGTTGGTAGAGGTATTGAAAGTTAATGCCAAGCATTAGTACCAAGCAAAGCAGTAGTTACTTGCGCTGGGATTATATAGCAAGGCAAGTTACAATGTCACTGCTACCATTAAGATATGGTAGCGTTTTCTTGCGTGGGGTACCTTGTGTGCGATGCCAACTCCTGGAAAGCGAGTCAGGAGTTACTCAAGGTTTGTCTCACATTGTATTCTTTGCTTTGTTGGATACCTTCAGGTGGCCGAGCGGAGAGGTCTGTTGCTTGGAATCCGTGCAGGTAAGTCAAGTCCTGTTATACTCAGGAGCAGAGCAAGAGATGTGGAATGTGGGAATGAAAACTAACTGCTGCCTTGATCAAATCTCAAGGCAAAGCGGCTTCCAGAAGGTGGGCGCGGTTTGAGTACAGAGACCGCGACCATTAAGGCCGCCTGAGTCATTTGAGATCATGCGAGATCTCGGCACTGAGCGAGGAATCAACACTGGTGCCGAAAGGGGGAGGCGTAAGGAGCAAACTTCCTCATGTAAAGGACAAGAGGATGATTATGTACAAAAACAATGATGTGACTACACGCACATCCAATGTTTCACAGGATGCAATCAGGTTAGTAGCGCGAGTACATTGCTGTTGCTGTGTAACCACACTGAATGCTTTCAAATCGGCAATGTGAGCATACTGTTGTGTACAAGCAGAGATAACATAATCAGTTAACACAAAAACATAATGACACAGTAGTGCTGGTTGCGTGGGTAAGAAGGGTTTTTTGTGTTTTTAAGGGCCTCTGGACCCTTATAGGGCAAATGGGTGTTGAGAACTAGGAGTATCGTGACAGTGAGTGGTGTTGGTGTTGGGGGCTAGGAGTATTGTGACCGTTCTGGTTCCAATTGATGGGCAGGGTCATCGCTATCCCCAAATAGCCATTCATTGATGGTGGTGCGGCAGGCCGCCCAATAGTAAAGTTGAGTGTCTGTGTGTATTTGACCATTGAGACTCGAGGTTGCCTGTCCACCACCAGGAACTCCCTGAATTTGGCTTTGAAGTTATTGAAGAAAGTATGTGGGATAATCTGCTTGAATCGTTGTAGGACGTACAAGAGTTTGGGAAGGCAATTATCTTGATCAGTGTGACCCAACCCTTTATTGATAGAGGAAGTCTTCTACCTGCCCATTATTGATAGAGAAAGTCTTTCACCTACCCATTACTGATAGAGGAAGAGTCTTCCACCTACCCATTATTGAGAGGAAGTCTTCCACCTACCCATTATTGATAGAGGAAGTCTTCCACCTACCCATTATTGATAGAGGAAGTCTTCCACCTACCCATTATTGATAGAGGAAGAGTCTTCCACCTACCCATTATTGATAGAGGAAGTCTTCACCTACCCATGTGTCAGGCTTCGGCCTCCCCTACCAGCATTGACTCACATCGGCACCTGTCCCCCGTAAACCCCCCTTTGTTTTCCCCACAGCTCCCTGATACAGACGCCACCCCGAGTGACTACGAGCTGCAGTACACCCCGGGCTTCTGGCCCTTTAAGTCTGAGACTGGTGTGGAGCTCGACTCCGCCCTCGGGGCTGGGCCCTCACCGACTGCGGCGAAGTTTAAAGTCCCGGCGGCCAATGAGAAGGTCGTCTTTGACCAGCAGGAAGGAGAAGCCGACGAGGAGCCATTGACCGGGAGAACAAGGACGGAGTCAGTGTCGCGGAGCGAGGACCCGAAGCGTCGACCCGTCGCTGGGGCAGACCAGGACGAGAAGCCAGGAGGCCTACTTCGCTCAGCGCCCTGCCACGTTCCCGGAGGAACGTGGCTGCAACAGGTGCGTGCACGACTCCGGGGGTCCGGGAAGAGGGCAGAGTTCTGTAGTCCGGGAGGGGGTAGCGGGGGCGGTACGGGATAGAGTCCTTCTCTGCCTCCGTCCGGTGGTGGCGCTCCTCTCCTCTGTCTGCACACCCCCTGATAAAAACCCGGTGATCCCACACACCCGTCCCTCAAACCCCTCAAGAGCCTGATACTGAAGGCTGTTTATTTTCTTTCCTCCCTTCCCATTTCCTACGTTTCCTGACCGGAGCTGCGCGAGGAAGACACGGCAACGACCGACGAGAGGCCAGCCCATTCCTACCGAAGCAGACGTGGACCGGCATTTGCTGAAACCCCTCCCCCCGTGCTGTATTCCCCAATAAAGAACCTACTTACCGCACAGCTATCGCCTCCTGTGGCCTCCTTATCCCGCGACACATGGTGGAGAATGGGGGCAACTGACACCATTGTCAAGCAAGATGGAGACATTGATACAACACGTCGTGGAGAGCCAAAGGAAGCTGGAGTGGGCCGTGGAACGGCAAATGACCTCCGCACAGGCGGACAGGGACACCTTTAATGACATGATAAAGGCACAGATGGACACCCTCCTGCGGGTCGCCGAGGAAGCGCCGCAGGCCGGCATCAGCCAGAAGCTATCCAAGACCTCTGTCCCTGCCCCAGGGGTTTCCCTACAGAAGTATGTTCCCGGCGACGACCCAGACGCCTTCCTTCTAAACTTTGAACGGGCTGCCAGGGCTTCCGGATGGCCGGTATCTAAGTGGCCTTTCTTTCTGGCACCGCTCCTAACGGGGGAAGCACAGGCAGCCTACCAGGTGGCAAACTCCGGGGGTGTTACGCCATACGAGGAGGTAAAGGCCACCATTCTGGACCACCTGGGCATGGACAGTGAAGCGTACCGTGTGAGATTCCGGAAGGAAAAGGGGCTCCCCGGAGATACACCCAAGACCCTCTTCTATAAACTGAAGTTGGCAGCAGATAAGTGGCTGAAGCCTAGCGACAGAACCAAGGAGGAGATCATAAACGCAATATATCTTGAGAAGTTTCTAGAGTCTCTCCCGTTTCCCACGCAAAGATGGTTAAGGCAGCACGCCAATCTCACGGCCGAACAAGCCGTGGAAATGGCCACATCCTTCTCCCGGGCTCAACCTCGTATAAGTTCTTGGGATCAAGAAAAAGGTAACCGTGCGATACCCATGCCCGAAAGCCATTGAGGCCCATTAAAGAGCCAGAAAGAATCCGTCCCCACAAGACAGAGGCCCTCCTTCATCGGGGCCCCCAATGCTTTGACTGTGGCGAGTGGGGCCACATCGCACGGGCCTGTCCGCGAAAAAGATCTGATGAGCCAATGGACGTTAGCTACGTGCCACGTGATCTCCTCTATACCGCTGAGATGGGGGCTTGCTATTACGTAAGTGTTTCTGTTAATGGCTCCTGGATTACCGCCCTTCTGGACTCAGGGTGTAGACAATCCGCGATAAAAGGGAGCTTAGTAAAGCCTGAGCAGTTGCTCCCTGGTCGACAGGTAGCGATCCGATGTGTTCATGGGGACGTCCGTGCTTATCCAACGGCTCGGCTGTCCTTGCGCTGTCCAAGGGGAACCCAGTCCTCCGTTACTGTAGGCGTCCTGAATGCCTTGCCCGAAGAACTAATATTAGGTACTGATAACCCAGACTTTCTTTCTCTTTTTCTAGGTTCCATACAGAACCAGGTGCCGAGCCCCGCCAACCCCTTACAGGGTGCTACTAAGGCTCTGCTGTCCCCAGAGCCCTGGCAAATGGACAAAGGTTTTCGCTGGGCTCAGTCTAACGACGCCACCCTATCCCATGCCTGGCAGGAAGCCCGTATTCCCTCTGCCGTCACCGGGGTCTCGTATCCCACTTTTCAGATACATAATGATCTTTTATACCGAGTTGCAGGACCTAATGAGCCATCTCAATTACTAGTCCCTAGGGAATTCAGAGAACAGGTTTTGTTCTTTGCCCATTCGCATCTCCTAGCGGGTCATTCCGGGGCGGAAAAAACAACCCAAAACATTCTTCAACACTTTTACTGGCCGGGGATATATGCCCAAACCAAACGATACTGTCAGGAGTGCCAAGTCTGCCAACTGAAAAACCCATATCGACCTCCTTCTGTTCCCCTACAAACACTACCCGTTATTGGGAAACCCTTTGAGAGAGTGGGCATGGACCTCATTGGGCCCCTGCCGCGTTCTACTAGAGGATTCCAGTATGCCCTAGTACTAGTTGATTACTGTACCCGTTTTCCAGAGGCTTTCCCTCTTAGAGCACCCACAACACAGAACATAGCCGATAAGTTGCTGGAATACTTCTCACAAGTGGGCTTTCCGCATCAGATTTTAACCGATCAGGGCACACCGTTTGTATCGAAACTAATGGCACAGGTCTGTAGGTTGTTGGATATGAAACACATCAAGACCTCCGTGTACCATCCACAGACCGATGGCTTAGTGGAACGGTATAACGGAACCCTGAAGTTAACTCTGAAGAAGATGCTGTCGAGCGAAGGGAGGGACCTGGACCGTCTCTTACCCCTGGCCCTCTTTGTCATAAGAGGACAAGTCCAGAGCAGCCTAGGATGTTCCTCCTTTGAGCTCCTTTACGGCCGGCAGCCGCGGACTCTGTTAGATATGACAAGAGAAACCTGGGAGAAAGAGGAGAATACCACCCAAGAACTCCTAGAATACTCACAACATCTGAAGTCCAGGATAGGTAAGCTCCGTGATCTAGCTCACGCCAATCTGGAAAAAGCCCAGGAGCGTCAGAAGTATTTCTATGACAAAGGAAAAAAATGGCGAAGGCTACAGATTAATGACTGGGCCCTAGTACTTCTGCCGTCCTCCCTGTCCAAAGTAAAGAGTGAGTGGAAAGGACCCTTTAAAGTGGTAGGCACCATTCGAGAAACCACCTACCGTCTCCGATTGGGAACCCACCAGTTCCAAACCTATCACATTAATCTCCTAAAGAAGTGGTTAGGACCTCCTCCACTGGACGTCCAGCTGACCCGCTCTAAAGAAATGGACCTATGCACCCTGGAGGACTTGGTTGTCAATGACGCCCTCTCCAAAACAAAACAAACCGAACTACTATCCCGCCTTCTCTCATACACAGCCCTGTTTTCCAATGAGCCAGGTAAAACGTCCTTGGTTGAACACCAGATAGACACTGCCCCTGGTGAAGTAGTCAAGCAGAAACCCTATCGGATCCCCGCTGCCTGTCGCGCAGCCGTCTCAGAGGAGATATCCAAGATGCTACAAATGGGTGTGATTAGACCATCACAAAGCGAATGGACCTCCCCCATTGTCTTGGTTCCTAAACCCGACGGATCCATCCGTTTCTGTATTGACTTCCGCAGGGTTAAAGCCATATCGAAACTGGATGCTTATCCGTTACCACGGGTAGACGAGTTGATCGAGAAGTTAGGGAACGCCCAGTACATCTCCACTATAGATTTAACTAAGGGATACTGGCAGGTTCCCCTAAAGCGCAGTGACCAAGAGAAGACCGCTTTCTCGACCCCAGACGGCCTCTTTGAGTTTACGGTCCTGCCTTTTGGTTTACACGGTGCCCCTGCAACCTTTCAGAGGTTGATGAACAGGATCCTGCGGTTTCACCAGGCATTTTCCTCAGCTTATCTTGACGACATAGTGATCTTTAGCCCTACGTGGGAAGGGCATCTTGAGCATTGTCGTCTGATACTGCAGGAGCTGCAGGCCGCCGGCCTCCACATCAACGCGAAGAAGTCTCGCATGGGGTTCCACCGGGTGAAGTACCTGGGCTATCTACTCGGGAATGGTTGTATCGAACCTCAGGAAGAAAAGATTAAGGCGATAACAAATGCCCCCATTCCCACCACAAAAAGAGACGTCCGGGCGTTCTTGGGACTCCTGGGATATTATAGGCGTTTCATTCCCCAGTATTCGGCGATTGCTGCCCCCCTAACGGACTTGTTAAAAGGGGACACCCACAAGAACGCGACTGTACATCTCACAGCTAAGGGACTTGACGCTATTAAGGAATTGAAACGGGTTATCACCAGTGGGCCTGTGCTGGCGTCCCCTGATTTTGACCTTCCTTTTGTTCTTCAAACTGATGCCTCGGACGTGGGGATCGGGGCGGTCCTGTCTCAAGTCACGGGGGAGGGGTTGGAAAAACCTGTCCTTTTCATCAGCCGGAAACTCTTCCCTCAGGAGAGAAACTATCCAGTCATCGAGAAAGAATGTCTGGCTGTGAAATGGGCAATTGAGAAACTGCGGTATTACCTGGAGGGGGCGCAGTTCTCGCTGTATACGGATCATGCACCGTTGGTTTGAATGTGCCGGAACAAGGGGAACAATCCCCGTGTTATGCGATGGTTCCTCTCCCTTCAGCCATTCTCCTTCACTGTCCACCATCGGAAGGGGTCAACCAACACGAACGCTGACTTTCTCTCCCGGATCCCTTGTGTCCCCGAACGGGACAAGTCTGGGGGAGGGGTGTGTCAGGCTTCGGCCTCCCCTACCAGCATTGACTCACATCGGCACCTGTCCCCTGTAAACCCCCCTTTGTTTTCCCCACAGCTCCCTGATACAGACGCCACCCCGAGTGACTACGAGCTGCAGTACACCCCGGGCTTCTGGCCCTTTAAGTCTGAGACTGGTGTGGAGCTCGACTCCGCCCCCGGGGCTGGGCCCTCACCGACTGCGGCGGAGTTTAAAGTCCCGGCGGCCAATGAGAAGGTCGTCTTTGACCAGCAGGAAGGAGAAGCCGACGAGGAGCCATTGACCGGGAGAACAAGGACGGAGTCGGTGTCGCGGAGCGAGGACCCGAAGCGTCGACCCACCGCTGGGGCAAACCAGGACGAGAAGCCAGGAGGCCTACTTCGCTCAGCGCCCTGCCACGTTCCCGGAGGAACGTGGCTGCAACAGGTGCGTGCACGACTCCGGGGGTCCGGGAAGAGGGCAGAGTTCCGTAGTCCGGGAGGGGGTAGCGGGGGCGGTACGGGATAGAGTCCTTCCCTGCCTCCGTCCAGTGGTGGCGCTCCTCTCCTCTGTCTGCACACCCCCTGATAAAAACCCTGAGATCCCACACACCCGTCGCTCAAACCCCTCAAGAGCCTGATACTGAAGGCTGTTTATTTTCTTTCCTCCCTTCCCATTTCCTACGTTTCCTGACCGGAGCTGCGCGAGGAAGACACGGCAACGACCGACGAGAGGCCAGCCCATTCCTACCGAAGCAGACGTGGACCGGCATTTCCTGAAACCCCCCCCCCCCCAGTGCTGTATTCCCCAATAAAGAACCTACTTACCGCACAGCTATCGCCTCCTGTGGCCTCCTTATCCCGCGACACCATTATTGATAGAGGAAGAGTCTTCCACCTACCCATTATTGATAGAAGAAGTCTTCCACTTGCCCATGATTGGTAGAGGAAGAGTCTTCCACTTACGTAAATCATTGTTAAATTTAGCCACCAGAGGAGTAATATTGAGCGCCCATGCTAGCTGTGAGTGGAGTGTGTGCAATGTGTATAACCAGGTACTTGAAACTTTCTGTATGGATCTGAAGGTTGGGATGCCATGTCATCCCCCCTGTTGCCCCTGTGAGCGGCACCAGCACTGATTTCGTTCATCAGGCCGGCTGCATAGTTGTATAAATGTATTATTTTCATTATGCGAGGCCCCACTGAGTGAAGGTCACGGAGAAAGAAAAGCACATGATCCGTGCATATTGAAAGATGATCGTCAGATTGTCCCTTCCACTTAAAGCCCTTTATCAATGTGTCCTTCCTTATACCCTCGGCCAGGGCCTCAATCGCCAAGGCAAAGACGAGGGTGGAGAGAACACACCCCTGTCAGTTACCTCTTTCGATCAGAAAGCATTCCGTTTCACCTTAACTTGTGCCCATGATGAAGAATATGTGAGATCCTGACACATGCCAGGAAACGGGGACTAAAGTTCCATTTTTGGAGGGCCTAAAACTGAAATTCCCATCCTATGGAGTTAATAGCTTTTACTAAGTCTAACAGAAGAAGAGCATGGGGGTCAACCAGTTCCTGCTGTCTGGTCAAGATCAAATGCAGCCTCTGTAGAAAATACTAAGTACTTTGGTCCAGCATAAACCCAATTCGATCTTGATGGACCATGGTGTTTATGGTCTTTACCAGTCTGTTAGCCAGTATTGTCGTGAGAGGTTTGGCTTCTACGTCAATGAGTGAAATTGGACGAGATGATGTGCACTTTGGGGGGTTCATTCGCTTTGGGAATTGAACACTATTGTGGCCCTGTGCAAATTTCTGGGCAGAAGACAAGCCTGGGTCGCCTCTTCGGATAGAGTGTTGGCAGATGGTGATCAGGCATAGGAATTTTTTAACAAATTCCACTGGGAAGCTGTTGGAGCCCAGAGTTTTCCCAGATTGTAGCCCCAGTGTTGTTTCCGCAACTTCCTTCATTGTTATGGGGACGTCCAGACCATCTCGATCCGCAGGCTGCAATTGTCTGACTGGAAGGTCTGAGATGAAGGGTTTTTCAGGTCCTTCATGGACAGCGTGCGTTTTGCGTAGAGGGGTCTGTAATAAGATGTAAAGGCGATGGCTGTGCCCTTGGTGTCAGAAGTTACGGCACCCATGTCATCAGTGATCCTTGGCATTGCTGTCACTGCAGACTCACTAGTGGCCAACCACTAAAATAACTTTTCTGATTTATCCCCAGATTCATATATCCTACTGTGAAAGGCCCTCCGCAGGTGTCTGGCTGCATCTAGTGTGATGTCTTCCCTACTGGGCTCTGGAACTCTCCAGCTGTCGGAGGACAAATAGGGCCTTGAATGCTACAGCTTTCTGTTCATCTCTCTGAGCGTACACACCACTACCTCCGACAATCTTCCAATCTGAACTGAAAGCCATTTTTATATGAAAGGCATATCATTTCATTTATTTTCTTCCCACCAACCTATCTAAGACCTATATTCTGCGCTGACCCTTGTTTTGAGGCTAACCCCTCTTACCTCCATTTTGCATTTTATTTTATTTAGCTTTGTATCTGCTTACATCTTGTTGCTCAGTATTTATAACTGATGTAACGTATTATTCTCTCGTAATGTTCTGTTTCGGTAATGTCTGTTCCGTGTAAGAACTCATAATGAAATAATAAATTTCCACAGTAACTTGTGGAAGGAAGGTCAATTTACAAGACTGCCTGTATCACCCACAAAGCCCTGCACACCTCCACCCCACGCTATCTGGCGAATAAACTCAAATTCTCAGGCGGCTCTAGACCTTCACGCAATGCGGAAAACTTACTGCTCGAACCTCCTACCTTCAAAAGGGAAAGATTTATGGCTCAATCCTTCTCTGGTAATGCGACCAGAATCTGGAACTCACTTCCTCCATCCCTCCGAACCACGACCTCTTTCCGTACCTTCAAAATAGATCTTAAGACTCTCCTCCTCCAAAGACACTTCCTGGAATAACTCAACCTATTTCTTGACCACTATGACCATCTCAAGGCCATCCCCAACACTCATTCTGACCCACCAACAAACCTCCATGATCAACTTACCCCATCGGAACCTAATAACGATATCCCCATGCAACCAGATATCGAGATCCCATGCAACCAGACCTTACTTGCTGACCTCCCCCTATAAGAGAACACACGCCTATACACATAACTAATTATCCTAACTCTGATTGGATTGCACGATTCAACGAGTTAGCCATCGGCCTATCTCATCTCAAGGACGAAATGCAAAATCTATCAACCATCACTAAAGAACTCCTAAACTCACACAGAGCCACTAGTGCCACTGTGAACCGAATTAGTTACCAAACTAGCAGATACATCACCAAGAATTCACACCCTGAGTACACTAAACAGAGTAAGATACCTTCCCCCAACGACCCGTCTCGTCCTAGGAGGGTAATTGCTGAACTATCTGACAATGACATATATGACCTCCTCATATCCTATGCCAGTCCTACAGACAACAGTAAGTCTCTATGTGGCATTATCCAAACCATTCAAACCAACCCCTACAGAGAACCCACTCACAACTACAGATCCATAAATAGAGAAAACCTCACAAATATCAACATAGTGCAGACTGCTCTCACCCATTCGACCAGCAAGCTGAAGTGTGCACTCGTCAATTGCAGATCTGCTAGCAAACATGCTCCCGACATTTACGATCTCATCCTCTCGAATGATCTGGACATTATCGTCCTTACCGAAACATGGCTAAATAGTTCCTCCTCTCCCATCCTAGACCTACTGGTCCCTCCTAGTCATGTTATAATCCGCCTAGACAGAACCTGAAGCCTGGTGGCGGGTTAGCCTGCATTTATCGAAACACAATCTCAGTCAATCAAGCAGACTCCATCTCTTTATCCTCCTGTGAATATCTCTGTATCAACATCTCAGATGACAAGTGCCTCACCAGCAAACTTCACATAATATACCACCCCCTGGGTGATAATCCGACATTCATCGATGAGTTAATGGAAGTCATTACATCCAACGACAATTCACAAGTGCCGCAGATTTTTCTGGGAGATTTCAATCTCCATTGGAACAACACAGGCGATCATGATGTAAGCTGTCTTAAATCCTTTCTGTCAGATCAGGATCTGTCCCAATTCTGTGACAGCCCAACCCATAACAAGGGAGAGGCACGAGACCTCATCATAGCGAAAATGAACATTTTATCATTAGAATCCATTATCCCATGTGAATGGACTGACCATTACAGCATCTTCTTCTCCATCAATATTGAGGTAATTCCAAAAAGATGCCAACCTACAAAAACAAAACAATGGAAAAGGAATATCCAAAATATTAACCCCATCGCCCTGGTAAACTGATGCAACTCCGCCCTGATCCCCACGACAGGCATGGTTGACGTCCATGACCTCACAGACTTTTACAACTCCACTATGCTTGAAATTCTTGACTCTACAGCGCCCCTCCAAGAAAAAAACGTTTCCTCCAAAATCTCCAAACCATGGTTCAATGAGAACCTGAACTCTGATCGGCGCAAGCTAAGATCAGCTGAGCGACTATGGAAATCAGCACCCTTGATTGATCACCTATATCACCATAGAGCGCTGAGGAATACATACAACAGGAAAATCCTAAAGGCTAAGGCAGACTTCTTCAAAACCCAGCTGAGCCAAGCCATTAACCGTCCCAAAAACTATTCAAAATCGTCAAACAACAATCGCGCAACACTCCTAACGCTATGGAACTAAGCGAGGCGGCTACCCCTAAATCCACAAACTATTGCTCATGAGTCTACATTTCACCCACAGATCAAGGACCATTTTAGTACTCCGATTGAAATTCCCAAAAACAATGCCTCTTGGCACACCTTCTCGCCCATCCCTGAATTCGAAATCTATAACACTCTTCTAGCGATTAACCCCTCCAATCACTTCTCTGATCCCTTACCCCCTTCTTTATTCAAAATGATAAAAACCTCTATTCTACCATTATGGTCAAAGATTGTAAACGCCTCTCTGAGGCAAGGCTCCATACCTGACTGCCTTAAAGTAGGGCAGGTCACACCTATACTAAAGAAAACCAACTCCCTCTCCTCAGATCTCAACAACTACCACCCTATATCCAACATCCCCACTCTGGCGAAACTGTAGGAAAAATGTGTACAAATTCAATTATGCAACCACATCGAGAACTACAACCTCCTAGACAAACACCAATCCGGCTTCCGTCAAGGTCACAGCACTGAATCAGCACTCACCCACATATTGGATGACATACTAAAAATGTTAGACCATAACGAATCATGTCTTTTGATACTTCTTGATTTATCCTCCGCTTTCGACACGGTTAAGCATGACAACCTACTGTCCCTACTCGAACGAAGGATGGGCCTAACTGGCCCAGTGTTACAATGGTTCACCTCCTTCCTAAATAACAGAACCCAAAGAATCAAGATGAAGCAATCACTTTCTCAACCCTCCATGGTCACCCTAGGGGTTCCACAGGGCTCAGCACTATCACCCATTCTTTTTAACCTACTCATGGAACCCCTGGCAAATGCGCTGAACTCTGCGAACATTCTATATCACCTGTATGCGGACGACACACAACTGTATCTGAAAATCTCCTCTCCAGATGACTTCATCTCCCTCAACGCTATTCTACATAATACTCAAGGTTGGCTCACTGGCAACCACCTCATGCTTAACACCAAAAAAACGGAATTCCTTCTCATCTCCTCCCCCCCCCCCCCCAATCACACACCCAAGATAGACTTATGGCTGAAGCATCTAACTTCCTTTGACTGCGCTCCCCTCATCATTGACTCCGCGAAATCCTTGGGAGTCACCCTAGACAAACACTTAAATATGCAGGCGCAAATCAATAATGCCACCAAGTGAGCTAATCATCAGATGAGTATCCTAAGGAAACTTAAACCCTTCCTCCCACAGACCGACTTAAAAATGGCGGTACAAGCCCTAGTGCTACCAAGATTGGACTATGGAAGCACCACTCTATGCGGTCTTCCCAAATACAAGCTGGCCCCGCTGAGGGCATCGCTTAACGCTGCGGCCAGACTGGTCTAGGGAACTAAAAGAAATAACCTCATTTCTCCGACCTTGAAAGTTCTGAACTGGCTACCCTACGAGGCAAGAATACAACTAAAGATCGCCTGCATAGCAATACCCCCAGTTACTTAGCACAAAAGTTAGAGCGGTCGGGGGGATGCAGACAATCGCGAAGTGCGAGTTCACTACTACTGAAACCAGAATCCTTCCGCAAAAAGAGAACTGGTTGCAGAGCATTCTCTGGTATCGCACCGAAGATTTGGAACTCCATACCTCCAGATGTACGCAGAATCTCTTCCTTTACCTCCTTCAAAAAAGAAGTAAAAATGCTTCTAATGAACAAATTCACATCCTAAGACTTTAATTCTTTGATGACTATTAGCCACCTATGCTATCCATATACCACTGTCTACCTCTTTTGTATTGAATGTCGAATTTCGAATGTATGTATATTGCCCCAATCATCTAATGTTTAAAAACAGTATATTGTAAAGCGCTCTGATACCCTCGTGGGTCATGTTCGCGCTATATAAAACTTTATAAATAAATCAATAAATCTAGCACTCACATGAGGACAACTGTGTAAATATGTATTTTACTCCTGTTTCAACCTAACGCTGTCCCCTTTCATATTTTTACAATATAATATGCAACCTGTTAGCGTTGTAACTACATATATGTAACTTGTTAGCGTGATCAGCTATCTTGTGTACCTGTTACTGTATATATGTAATTTGTTAGCGTGTTTAATCTATCTTGTGTACCTTTTGTAATTTACCTGGCACTCATTTGAGGTCAGCTTTGTAAATATGTATTTTGCTCCTGTTCTAACCTCACGCTGACACCTTTTATATTTTTTACAATATAAATATGCAACTTGTTAGCGCTGTAACTGCATATATGTAACTTTTTAGTGTGTTCAGCCTATCTTATGTACCTGTAACTGTATATATGTAACTTGTTAGCGTGTTTAGTCTATCTTGTGTACCTTTTAACTTCCTGATTCTTTTGTAAAGCGCTCTGACACCTTTGGGTAAAGTTCGCGCTATTTAAAACTGCATTAAATAAATAAATAAATAAATTAAATAAGGAAACCGGGCGTGTTCCGCTGCCTGCCAGCAGAGGGCGCCGGATGGCTCCCCCCCCCCACTCACTAATTACGGCAACTGTCTGGGTAGTATTTTCTTGGGTCTGTGTGTGTGTGTGTGTTCAAGGCAGTCGGGAGTTGGAAAGAGATAAAGAGGCCGTTTGTTTGGCCCAAGGCTAAGGCATTTTTGGTGTTTTCTTTCAAAAGACAGAACTCGCAGCTCAATAGTGGGTGTGGTCTACAACTCCGAGGGCGAGTTGGGGGTCGTGCCTGGAGCACAAATGGCCAGGAGATAAGCACCCCTGCTTTATCTGGGCGCATGCGGCGGCTTTTCAGAGTCCCAGGAAGGACAGGCATGGACACATAACGTGTTTTATTCCCTGCGTGAAGGCACCGGTCACCCAACTGCCTTGTCGCCAGATTGCCATAAGGGCTAGCGATCCTCTTGCTGGGCATTCGGAGGCCAGCCCGATAGAAATCCTGCGGCCCCCGGCAAGCTGGAATATGGACCGTTTTTCAGAAGACAGTAAGAAGTGTGTACTTACGGGGGGAGTCTGCCGCAGCTGTTTAAGACACGTGGATAGACAGGGGCTCGGTTTTCAGCGGACCCGCCACCATTTCAGAAGTAAGTGACGTGGCCTTACGCCTGAGACCCAGAGTCGGTTTATTTCGTGGGCTGAAAAGTTTGCACTCACCGCCCCGTGACTCGAGTTTCAGACTTGAGGAGCGTCGTGCTTTACAGTCTGTGCTTCTGAAGTCGAGTCAGGGGGGGGGCATGGGGGGTTACAGGGGGTTGGGGCGAGGGTCATGGGTACGCTGCAGAAGGTGGTTGACGGATGCGGAGTACCCGTAGATGGCTGGCTGAGTGCTTGACAAGGAGGGTGGCTGCAGTGGAGAAGTAGGAGGGATTACTTAACCAGAGATCAAGAGTGGGAGGTCACTGGATGTCGCGTTGGATGGGGTAGCAGAGGCTGGGGGTTTGTGGATGAAGAGGGAATGGGGGCGAGAGACGGTGGAGTTTACAGGGTACGGGGTTTATAGAGAGGTAGGCTCAGACGGCAAAGTTCAGGGTTGGGAGGTATGCAGGGTTCTCGGATGGGCGAGGATGCAGGACTTGTGGATGATGGTCAGTGGAAAGCTGCTGGATCGAGGGCCATGGACGGGTACACTCAGGAAGGTGGGTTGTGGTCTGTTTTGGAGGGTTCAGACTTTGTTGATGGGCACGTTGGGGGTGGTGACCTGAGATGCGGCTGCAGAGTTTACAGATGGGGTTTTGTGGACGGTAAAGTCACTCCCCTCCTTGTCTTCTCGGACACCATGTTTCCAGTGTGCGGTTTTCCCCTATAAACCATTGCCATCACGCGTGCTAGTGTAACTAGTCCCGTGGCCAGAAATCGTGACTACAACACCCAGAATACAGTTTGTTGTCACATAAAAGCCCAAGACATACAGTGAGGTGGTCACTGAGTGCAATTTATTTGTGATGTATTAAATGGGACAGTGGGATTCCTCCCACTCCCTCACCATTGGCTCTTCCTTCAGACCACTCTACCTAAGCTTTCCCTCAGGCTTTTACTCCCCCCCCCCCCAATAAGATTTGAGCCCCTCTCCCTGACTCGTATGTCTCCTCCTTCCTGCTGTTCAGCTGTGACCCCTTCCTTTTACCCCCATATTTAACCCTCCTCCAAGTTCCCTTAAGGTAGTGACTCCTCCTCCCCCCCCCCCCCCCCCCCCCGATCTTCACACTGTCGTTCTTCGATTCATTTAATTAACAGCCTCACCTTTGGGCACCCGTTCGACACCTTTCCTCTTACCGCAAGTCCCAACCACTCCATCCCGTCGGCGCCTGTTTCCAACGCTCCTTCTGACCCTCGTCAGCCCTGCTCTTCCTACTCGCTGTTGTTTCACTCTGACTGCCCACTCACTGCAAATAAATGTTACCGAGGCGAGCCCACACTTCACAGCCCTTTGCACTGTGCGTCTGCCCTCGCCCCAGAGTCCCCTTGTCACTCTCTCTCTGCCTCATTCCGCACTTCTATCCTGCGCCCTCCTATCCTCTGCCTCCACGTTCTATCCACTTCGACCTCCTTGCTCAGCCTCTGCGCTCTCTCCGCAGCCTCTGCTGACGCCCAGCCCACGCTGTCTCTCTCCCTCCTTCCCCCTCCCTCCCCCTTCGCTCGCTCCCTGGTCATGTGCTGCCTTTTTGTTTGCAGTGGAAACAATTTCTCTCGTCCTGTAGCCCAGGCTGGAGGGAAGGCAGCCCTGCGTGCTGGCTCTGCAGAGCAGGGCGGTGAGCCCTGGAGGGGAGGACCGAGGCGTCGCCCCCACCCCGAGGAGCCCCTCTCTGCCCCCTCCACCCCTGGGCTCTGGGAGCATGCAGCGCAGGAAACTTTTCGTAGTCCTGGGGGGCAGCCGGAGCCTCTGACCCCTCCCCCTTCTTCCACTGCCAGGTAAGTTTATGTTGTCTTTGCTGCCGCGAGGAGCGATATTTTACCAACCCGGACCTGCACTCGTGGCACGTGCATGCATTGTGGGTCGTTCTGGGCACCATCCCTGGCGGGTGCACCAAGCCGTACATTGCTGTGCAGTCCTGCTGTGTAGTGGGAGGGGGTACGACTTCCTGATTCTTATGTTGAGTGGCGAGGGCGGGCTGTGTTACAATGTACACTTTTTGTCAGGGTGCTGTCTGTATGACATACTGCTCTGGGTACTGACTGCACACTGCACGCTGTTGACTGCAACAGACTGTTCTGGTTACTGTCTGTAGCACAGATTCGCTGACCGTCTCAGATCACGGATGGTGTCTCGTTTTCTACATGTTGCCGTCTGTGATCACACCGTGCAGGTTCTGCCCGTCTCATATGGTTTTATCATGCTGTGCAGAGTGTAAATGTGCAGGTTGCTGTGTGCACACGGCGTGCAGTGTGTCTCGCATGCTGTTTGTACTGGCTGCCTCGCTGACATTGTGCAGGCTGCTTACAGAGCCTTGCTCGGCTTGTGTGGATGCAGTCTGTGCATACTTTATGAAGGGTGTGCCGGTGTCTGAATTTGTACCTGCACAAGTTGCACAGTGTTCTGATTGCGGGGGGTGCCGATTGTGTGGCCTTGGGCTGTGCTCACATAGTGAAGGGTGCTGCCAGTGCTCCTGTTTTTTTTGTGCTTTAGATTGTGTGGCCTTGGACTGTGCACACAGTGTGAAAGGTGCTGTCAGTGCTCTGGTTTTGTGGTGCTGCACACATTATGAAGGGTGTGACTGTCTGATTGTGTAGTCGCACGCGTTGTTGATTGTGGGTGATGCTGACTGCGCCGTAGATTGTGTGGCCTTGGGCTATGCACACATTATGAAGAGTGCTGCTTCTGCTCTGGTCGCGTGGTGTTGGCTGGCACACATTGTGGAGTTGACTGTCTCAGATTGCAGAGTGCTCAGGTTGTGTGGTGCTGGCGGTGTACACATTTTGCGTAGCCAGCAAGGCCACACCGGATGCCTTGCAGGACAGCTGTCAGCTACAGTTTGTCTGTGTCCCAGGCGCACAGCAGCGGTGCGGCCGCCTTCAAAAACAAGAAGTTGGTTTTGAGTGGGCTGGGCCAGTAGGCAGGGTTAGGACATGGCAGCAGTTATGAAGGGAGGCCACTAATGGCACTGCATAAGAGCACTCTTCAGTCTCCTAGCAACAGCCCGACTGACTCAGTGTCGGACCAATCAGCATTTCCTGCTCTATTTTTTTCTTCCACGTACAGTAGCTGAGAGTGTTGAAATGTGAGCTCCGCTCTGCAGATCGCTCTCCCCTGTCTGCCCTTTGCCCCCTCCTTCACACGGCAGCTGGTCCATCCAAGATCAGTGAAACAAAATGAACACTGGCATTCCCTGCTCTTCCGACAACCCCCCTTTTCATTTTCCGAATTCTGTTGTTTCCGAAGTTAGTCTCTACAATAAAGGAGGTGCCCCCCCAAACCCCCGCAATTCCACATTCTCATGCCCAGGGCACTCTTTTGCACGGATGACGTGTCTTTACTTCGTACGTGGACTTCAGAGTAACTTTGCATGGAGAGCACCTCGTAATGCGACATCGCAGAATCTTTCGAGAGTTTAAAATTCGACCCTTTCCTCCTAAAGACAGAAATAATCATAATTAACAAATCCTACACGTGGCGCTGTACATTTTGGTGTTGATTCCGAAACTTCTGAAACAGGTAGAGTGCCGACGCCTCTGCTGAGAGACCGCCCCCCCCCAGCCCATTCTGAGGCGAAGCCCCTTCTCTGCGCCCTGATGGGACTGACGACCCATGCCTTCACTCCCAGGAGTCAGTAAATCACTGACACGCGCGCCCGCCTCTCTGTCTGTCCTAACCCTGCGGTCGGAGTGCGGTTTCTCTTTTGTTGTATAAAACGAGGCATAAATATCTTGTGCTGTGTTTGTCTGTGCCCGCGGTTGCTCTTTACTTAACCTGCCCATATTTGACTAACCCTCATCTCGGCCTCCCCTTTGCTGCCAGGACACTAAAGAGATGCTGTCGCGTGGACAGTAAATTATTTATTCATTAATCCCTGCGACAGGCTTGGAGGTTGCGTTCTGATTGAATCTCCTTGGCACGGACCACGCTGCAAGATCAAGTTGCTGAGTAAAAGAATGCAGTGGGTGAACATATGGATTAATTAATTTGTAAAGTTCTGCAAACAGCAGAAGCCACCTCTGTGCCCTTTGTGTGCAATGCACAGGGTTAAATGGGAATTATGGGCAGAAGTGATGTTGGTCAGATGTGGTTGTAGGTGCTGGGGCCCAGGTGTGCCAGTTGACCAACTGGTCAGATAGGTACAGGTGGAAGATAACGTGAGACCACCCCAGAAAGTCTTATGCCCTGATTCCGATTGGGGGGCAAATGCTGAATAGAGTGCAAACACCAGTTTGTGTCCGACTCTTTATTAGACCCTGGGCACGAATTGCGTATCTTTGAGGGTTTTGTCCCCAGGTCAAACCTGGGACGGTTCAGAGCAGAGCAAGGAGTACCTTTTCTGTTTGTGAACCTCGGAATGGGGACAAAACACACCTTTGGCTCTTTATTTCCTATTCTTCCTTAGTAGTGAGCAGTGAGTATCGGTCACAGACACTGGCTTAAGAGCATGATTGTTACCAGATTCACAAAGGCCAGTCTGAGTTGGTGCACCCCTGGTGGAACTGGGGAAAACTATGGACATCCACTGACTACAAAATGTGTGGAATGGCTAGCACTAGATCGGCCCAGTGGCATTTTTCCTTACTACATCTCTGTAAATCATGAGTCCACATGCCATCTGCTCACTACTATCTGAAGTGCTCGAAAGGTGAAAATGGTGCAAGACAGTCTCTGTTCCTTCTGAACTTGCTGATGGAGTCTTCTTAATGCCAAGTTTCTTTGCGCTAAGTTCTCATGTTAGGGGTGTGTGACTACGTGGACCCCCAAGTACTTCTTGCGTCTTTTTTAAGTGATTAGTCCTCAAACTGACTCAGAATATGTACAGTAACTAATGAAGTGCAGTCCTGAGGGCACCTGTGAACAGCTATTTACTTATCTGGTGGAGCTGTTTAATTGGCAGCAGATTAAGCAAATGTTTGCTCAGCTCCACAGGACTCATGTGATTCTGCATTTCTTTGTCTGCCATGAGAGGGGAAGGGAATCTGGCATCACGTTCTAATGGAGGAATGATACGAAAGTATATTTGGAAGCTGAAGTGTGGTGGGCCAGACCTTTCGTATCACTTGTGTGTTCATGGGGATAAACTTTTCTTTCCTGCAGACTGTAGAGACTACAATGCTGAACCACACCATGAACCATTGTACTGTTTCAACAGGTTCAAAGTTCTATGGAACTGTTAATGGCATCAGTGTATGTTTTACTGCGAGGTGCATATTCATTTCCAAAGGTTGTACTGGGAGAGCATTGCCATTGATGCAGGTTGTTACTGTAGTAACATGGTTTTATATGCATGTTGTACCTGGGATACTATCGCTGTTGATGCAGGTTTTACTTGTAGCCTTATTGCCTTTTTAGGTTAAAAGGCCGATGTTCGTCCATGCAGATTTTACTTGCTGGAGAATTGACATGTAGGAAGGTTGTATATTAATTGGGTGTTTTTGGAGGAGTATTGTTGGTGATTCAGATTATTTGTGGAGGAAGGAGTACATTCACTGGTGCATGATGAACTTTAAAGGCCATCGTTGGTGGTGCAGGTTTTGTGTGGAGGGGCATCTAAGGTGATTTATGTTCTTGAAGCATGATCATCATCAATGCAGATTGCACTTGGAAGAGTATTGCTATTGCATGGTGTGCTTGGAGGGCTGTTGGGGTGATTTGGGTTGAATTTGGTGCATTGTCACGTCACGTTCAGACTGTATGTGAAAGAGCATTTTTTAGCAATAAAGGTTGTATTTAGAGGAGTTTCTGCATTAATTCATGGACTTTGAAGAATATACTCAAGGCATTTTTTACATGGGGATCATACTTGGCAATTAAGTTTTTTTTAGACGATGATTGACAGCCATACGTATTTAACTTTGAAGAGCATTGTTGTTGGAGGTTGTATCCTACTGTCATGGGTGTATTCGTCTCAGGCGCTGTACATGGAATACACCACTTAGTATCGACTGACTAAATTAGTGCGGTGCTCTAGAGAAGGGGAGACGCACCCTGCTCCCCCCAATTATCAATCCAAAGATTGAAACAACAATTCACCAAATTCAAGGCACACGCTAATACAATCAAGACTATAATTCGTAGTTATTTTTTGGAAAAGAAAGATGCTGAAATGCTTGTTCCTCTTTGTGTTCTTTTATACCTTTTTTAGCCATACGCCAACGCGTTTTGTCGCAGCGGGACTGTACCCCTTACGACTTCCTCAGGGCTGCTAGGCTTTAAGTGATTTCACAAGGGATCCTCCTAAGATCGAGTACGATTTTGGAGGATCAGTCCAATCCGCTGATTCGCGTATTCAATCAATTAAAAGTGTAAGATCAGGACTTCAAAATGTATTACCCAGTGGTAAAATCCACCACATAAGGTACTCCTGCACGTTCTTCTCTCTGACCTGCAATCGGGCCAGAGATGCGCGTACACTTGAGGTCGGACACACTGAAGGCATTGGTAATCAGGACCCGGAGGAAATTATAATTTTCCCTCTATGCTCTCGCTAAAACGTCGAGAGAAGAACCTGCAGGAGTACCTTATGTGGTGGATTGTACTTGGTGGAGCACTGTCATCTCTGTACGTTGCACTTGCAATTTGTATTTGGTGGAGGATCACTGGTAATGCAGGTTGTGTTTGGGTGACTGCCTCTACTGATGCATGTTATACATTGAAGAACATGGTCTTCGATGTAGTTTTTATATGGAAGGCAGTTGGCAGCCATACACATTATACATGGTAGAGCATCACCGGTCTTGCAGGTTCTAGTTAAAGGAGTATCACTGGTGGTACAGTTTGTACTTAAAGAAGCGTGGTCGGTGATGCAGTTGTATTTTAAGGGTGTATTTATAGGATCATTATTGGAGACAGCTTGTTTTCGGAGTATTACCTTCATTGAGGTAGGGCTGCTTTGATCCTACTGGACTTATCCGCCGCATTTGATACGGTCCATCACGATATTTTGATGGACCGTCTCAGGGAATGTGGGGTACAGGGTAAAGCCTGGGATTTGCTCAGGTCCTTTTTATCAGACAGAGGACAGATTGTATCCCTGGGGAAATTTCAGTCTACACTCTTCACATTGCCATGCGGAGTACCGCAGGGGTCCTCTCTGAGCCCAACACTTTTTAATGTTTGTTTCATCGCTAGCTCCTGTTATCAGTGCCTTTGGATTTGGGATTACGTCTTATGCGGATGACACACAGATTGTGGTGTCTCTTCTACCTGGCCAAGAGCTGATAATAAATTTCAGATCTGTATGGAAGCAGTAGGGAGCTGGATGGCAGATAACTGCCTTAAGCTAAACTCGGGTAAAACCGAAGTGATGTTGTTCGGGAATGACACTAACTTTTGGACCCCCAATTGGTGGCCCGCTTCTCTGGGAACTCTTCCATCTCCCTCTAAAAAGGTGAAAAATTTGGGAGTTATGTTGGATGAGAAATTGTCTCTGGGTGCCCAGGTTAATGCAGTAGTGTCAAAAACAGTATATGTCCTGAGAACTATCAAGAAAATTGTGCGGCTTCTCCCTTTGGGGAGCCGGAAAACAGTGGTCACAGCCTTAGTTCTGTCAAGGCTGGACTACTGTAATAGCTTATATCTTAACATGCAGCAAAAGTTTCTGAACAAACTTCAGTTGCTCCAGAATGCTGCGGCCAGACTTCTCACGGGCTCATCTAAATTCTCCCCAATCTCTAATGAGAGAAGAAAATTGCATTGGCTCCGGGTGAAGAGCCGCGTGCGTTTTAAATCTCTTTGTATGGTCTTTAAGGCATTGCAGGGTTCGGGACCAGAACATTTGCAACATCAGTTTCAATGGTATAGACCGGCAAGAACACTGAGATCAATGGGAGCCAAACTGGTTGCAGTTCCACCCGTAAAAAAAGCCCAGTGGGGTGGCAGAAGTTTCTCCCTATGTGCAGCTAAGGCCTGGAATGGTCTGCCTTTTCATTTGAGAAATGCCGATAATCTTCTGGCTTTTAGGAAGGGGCTGAAGACCTGGCTTTTTGATGAATAACTCCTGTCCTTCCGGTCTCAGCAATTGGAATAGTAACTAGCGCCAGGACACCTCCGGGTAATCGCGCGCTTTAGAAATCTTCTTAACATAACATAACATAACATAACATTGATGCATTTTATACCTCAAAGAGTTTCTTCAATGGAGGTTTTACATGAAGGAGCATCCTGAGCTACACAGGTTGTGTTTGAAAGACAAAAAACATCTGTGTATACTGAACTTGGATAAGTAACGTCGTACTTGCATGTTGTGCATGGAGTTGGCGATACCGGTTGTACTTAAAGGAGAACGATCAGCGATTCAGGTTGTACTTGGACGAGCATCAGAAGAATGAAGTGTTTGTCCCTCTGGGATGAGACTGGCAGATAAGCAAATTAAACGGAAAGAGAGCAGCATGTTGTCATAGCAACACTGCAATTAAATTACTTTTCTGTCTGCCATCATATAATTTTCCTGTTTAGGAGCTCCTGGGACCTACCACTTACTTCCATTTGCAGACGCTGCCAGAGTTAAGTTCGGGGGACTAGAAAGACAGCGTTCAGTTAATTTTTCTTTTCTGACCTTAAGCCTCGCTGACACAACATGGACACTGTGTTGCTGCAATGCCAATAGAATGCGTAAGTTAAACTACACTGAGTTGACAATTTAGGACCTATTCATAGAGAAATTACTTTGGTAGGTCAATGCACTCGACGTGTTATCTTTGAAGGCACAATTTGCCAGTTGTAATCTCACCATGCTGATACAAGATTTAATTTTCCTAAAATCAGCATCATAAGGACTAGTGGCTAACGGGTCCACTCCACTCAAGCCTACAGGTGTTCATGTGGCTGGCTTTGAATGAAGGGGCAAGATAAACGATGACCCGTGTGATTGGTGCAGATTTTAGTCTCTTTGGGAAAAAGTGTACCCTATTTTTGTTTGAACTTGGAAAAGTCAGACATTGCCCATTCGTTACAGATTACCCAGTACTTTTGATCTCTTTCAGTTATCAGCCATGTATCTTGGATTGAATACAAGCATTTTTGTATTAATGTGGCTGGATTGCGTGCACATCCTGACGTGTGCTTGTCTTGTTCGAGCTCATGCACATACTATTTTTTTACTTCCTCTTGTACACATATCTTGCATTATAGGTGCACCCTCAGTCTTTGCTTCATGGCATTCACCTGTGATAATGTTACTAGACTAGCACATTCTTAATCCACTTGCTTTTTTCGCCCCAGGAGCATAATCCTTCATAAAGTTTAGCATCTTTCTCGCCAGTGCAGTCCCGTCCGCGCCTATTGGGTCTCTCACCAAGACGGTAAGCTAATGAGGTAGCACTCCATCTTCAGTTCTGTAGATCCATATCATGAATGTAGATTCTGAATACACTTAACGAGAAACGGTAAGTTGCAGTAATGGTCAAAGTTTTTCAAGCCAGGGGTATCTCACCCTAAATGTTTTTCAGACTGGACGGTTCAAGCGAAATCCTTTAAAATGTTTGACTGATAGCATTGTCTTGGCTGTGCCATCCACAGACCTGATCAGCCTGCATCGTTTGTAAATCAGGAGAGTAATCAAGCAGACCTTGGAGTACTCCATCTGCGCCGCGTCCTATTTACGCACTTGTTAGATGTGCAATTTTTGTTCTGTTTTGGTTCGACTTACTGCTTCCTGAATTTCCTTTGCACAATTCTAAACCCACAGAAAACGCCAAAGTGCTCTGAAGCAGTAGAACAGGTTAGTGATATGAACCCCATCAAAGTATATGTTAAAATTAGAGTTTACTGATAGATGGGCTATGTTTTTGCCACTTGGGGCCACTTTCCAACTGTTGAGCAAAACTGGGATGCATTGTAACAAATGCATTATTCTTCAATTATTTGCGTAAAAATTGCAAGCAGCATTACAAAGTGGATTACAGTTGACATCTAGCATTAAGTTTGAAGATATGCTATCATGTTTAAGAAAGTTTATAGGAACGTCCGGGCCTCGCCAGTAGTAGCGTTATACAAATGCTACTGTACAGACGTTTAAATAGAGCTGCAAACATAACCTCTCTTTTAACTATTTTTTAGGTGATTACTACAGATTATGATCATTTTTAGAAAAAATTGTCACGGGGTAGTCAAATATTCAAGCAAGTAGTATTAATCCATGTTGGTTAAGAATTGTTTCCTTTTTTTCTGCAGACCGACTTTTAAGCTTCTATGCTGCAATTAGGATTTAAACACCTAGTTCTGCTGAAAGTTTGCTGAATTTTAGAAACAAAAGCTAAAATCGCAAAATTTCAAAACACTTTGGATAGCACCATTAAAAAAAAAAAAAGAATTGTGCATGACTTTAGATTAATTGTATGCCTGGCCACACTTTGCCACCACCATATAGAATCTATGTTTTTAGGAGCACATCATGTAGGTTTTGAAACAAAACTTTATGTATGTCACTTGTAGTTTCCTTCACTTTCCCTTTTTTGCACACATACCCCTCATAAGCAAAAATATATAAAAGGAGATTGTTTGAGCATGTATTCAGGACTCTTTCTGCCTCCTGTAAAACATAAAGCAGCTGGTTGCATTTTACAGCAATTATGTGCTTTCCACCCAACAATGCTATGATAGTTTTTAGGCTTTAAAGATAAAAGAAATTGTTTAGACTTTCACCTGAATGTGGCTTATCGTTCATAGTAGTGATCTGATGCATAGGTTATAAAATGTTAAATCAGACACTGATTCAAGATTTAGTCTTAAAACACAAGACTCAAAGATGGAAGTCATTTTAAATTCTTCACTGCCGAGGACCGCATTGAGTAAGTGTTGTTGCTGGTTGTAACTTATTTTTATTACTGAATCTGGCCAGTATGCCATTTATAGTAAGAGCGGGACGCTCTTTGAACTGGATCCTTTTAGATCTAGTATTAGCAATTTGAAGTGTTTCCTTTGAAATGGTAGACATTGTGCAGTTAAATGTCTATAAACCCTCAAATCCGAGATGGATTGCTGCAGCTATGTGGTCAGTGTTTTTGATATATTTGTAGTTGTTTGCCTCCATTTCTTAGCATGACTCTTTCTCGCTTTGCTTTTCTAGGAACATTGGTCTAAATGGGTCCCGTCATGCCTCCCAGCAAGAAGCCAGAGGGCACCGGTGTTAGTGTTTCCAGTGGACTAAGTCAGTGTTACGGTGGAAGTTCCTTGTCAAGTGCCCTACAGGACGACGACGATTTAGACTTTGCTTTACCAGCCATCAAACGAGACAAGGAAAAAGGGGCCATGGAGGATGAGGAACTCACCAACTTGAACTGGTTGCATGAGAGCAAGAATTTGCTCAAGAGCTTTGGAGACACCGTTTTACGGAGTGTCAGCCCTGTCCAGGATGTGGATGAGGACACGCCTCCCTCCCCGGCTCACTCAGACCTCCCCTATGATGCCAAGCAGAACCCCAATTGCAAGCCCCCTTATTCTTTCAGCTGCCTCATCTTCATGGCCATTGAGGACTCGCCAAGCAAACGCCTGCCTGTCAAGGACATCTACAACTGGATTTTGGAACATTTCCCCTACTTTGAAAATGCCCCCACAGGTTGGAAAAACTCTGTGAGGCATAACCTGTCCTTGAACAAGTGTTTTAAGAAAGTGGACAAGGACCGCAGCCAGGTAAGCGTTGGTTTGCTGGGCCACCACAGTAAAGTGATCCATTGACCTATTCAAGATATGTTACATCATCTTGCATTTTCATTGCATGAAACTGCCAATAGTGTGGGATCACAGCAATGCCATCTGTCCACAGTAATTAAGGGCAGTTCTCTGTTGGTTTGATCAAGAGAGAATGTGGTTCTAGTATGCCCCGTGTAGGAAGAGCTTGGTGTGATGCGATGGGTCCTGGCACATAACCTGATCAGGGTCGATGAACTTGTCTCCGTCTGTAAGCGTGCTAATGTTTTCGAGGTATGTAATATGGTATTAAGCGCACTTCAGCCAGCATTTGTTCTTCATACCTGATTTATGAATCAAAGAATGGTACCCAGTTATTTTGATCAAAAGTCTTGCTCTGGAGGTTTGGGATAGCTTTGAAAATGTGGTAAGTTGAGTTCCTGTAAGTAAAATGCTGTTTTTGTTTGGAATGGCCTGGTGTGAAATAGGTCCCTGTACTTGAGGGGTTTCTCACTGTTGTAGAGAATTATCGCACCAGGGACCAAAGCTTAAGAGTCCACTTTTTATGGCCTTCCTGAATGCGTGGTGGTTTTGCAAGTGAAAGGCCTTGCTCTGAGATCCTGGTGCTTGAAAGTGTTTGGTGGCTGTTTTGCCTCACTTTATGGCCTTTACTAGAGCCCCGTGCTCAAGTATAATAACACTACTTAATACCTGTGGAAATGGCTACCTCCAGGGTTTTGTGAACCAAGCTGAAATGGTCTAGAGTTGATCTGATGAGTGCAGTATAATTGTTTTGTGTTCTGATTTGTTGTATTTATTTCACCTTAGCTTTGTTGCTAATAAAATGAGCAAAAAATTAAACCTGCTGCAGAGATTTTCGTGCAATCTACACGTCACAGTATTCGGTCGACTCATCCTTTACTACTCTATGCATTCCTAATATATATCATTAAAATGGGGGTAGTAACATACGACACTGTTGAGAAGTGCATCCAGCTGTTTCGAAGCACGAGATTTGGCAGTGGTAATCTCATTGAAGCGGGAACTGCCTTCTTGCGCTGTCTGTGGTGATTTTACAGGCTCAAAACCCTTCACTTCCTGAGTTGATCACTGAATTTAAGGGTCTGTGGTGGAAGAACAGTGGTGCAATCTGATGCTTGCACCTTTTCACATGTATCTTTATCACCTTTTGTTGTTTTTTGAGCCTCAGTGTTTGGACTATGTTACAGTGCGTGTGCTGTGGCTTCACAGGTAACGGAATTTGCATAGACAATAATGTGGTGCAAATTCTAACAGACATTTAAAAAAAAAAAGTCAAGACTGAAAGTGCTTCTCTGGTCTTTGTATTTCACTGGTCCTGATTGTCCAGACGGTAACACAGCGCTAGGTGGATGAAGTGGACTGTTGACTCAAGTAGTGTTACTGGTATTTTGAGTTGTCTGTTTTGTGTATTGTGATGCGTGTATTGTGTGATGCATAAACCTTTGTTCTGTTTTGGTATGGTGTACGTTATATGTTAAGAGTTATGCTCCCTTTAGTATGGCATGGCTCTGTTGGAGTTGAGGAACATTCTCATCATGGTCTCTGGTGTACCGTCACAGACCGGAATCTGGTTTCTGGTTGTTTAAGTTGCATGTGTATGATTCAGTTGAGGGTTTGATTGGGTGTTGCAGGAGGTCTTTACCACTTTGAGTACGTGGTGTATGGTTACCATGGCACGTAGATAGCTGCCCTCCATTGGCTGTTAAGAGGGAGTAATCATTTTGCAAGAGCACGGGCAGAGCTGGAGAGTTGTGGAGTCTGGTGTAGCAGGCAGGGGACTAGAGTCTGCAGCCCTCGTGGTTTTTTTTCCAGGTGTTAATGTGTATCTAAGACCCATGCCAGTGGATATTGCGCTGAACGTGATCTGAAGTGGGTGTGTTCTAGATGTGTGGGGCTCCACGTGCCGACACAAGGTGGTTCCTGGCCGCAGAAGCGTAGATTATCCACATTTGGAGATATTTTCATCCAAAGGTTGATAACGCGAGGTGACCACTCAGGGAGAACAGGACAGCCCCCTCGGACAGTGCTTTGACACTTACACTAGTTAAAGTTTGCATAACATTTTAAGAACCAACTGGGTCCGGGAAAGCTTTGCGCATAATTTGAGAACTGACTCTGTTAGGAGCACGTGCTAAATTCAGTAAGATGCATTCACATGGTGTCATTTGTGGAAATTCGTGAAGTGACTACGGAGGGAATTTGTGTACTCACCTGTCGTGCTTGCAAGCGCCTATTATGGACCTAAGTTTAGCAGAGGTTAACCCTATCACAAGTTCTCATATTGGCTCCAGTGCCACCCCGCTTTTACAAGTTTTATAAGAGTTGACATTTGCTTTTTTTGGGTTGACTGGTAAAAGCGAAGTTTTCTCCTCCTATTCTTGAAATGTCCTTATGGGTCAGTTATTAGCGTTTCACCACTTTCCTTGTGTTTACATTAACGTTTATTTGTAAAGCATGATGTAAAGGCCAGCATTTCTAGGCGCTGCAGAGATTGAAATTTGCGGAACCACGAGGTGGATTGAAGTATATAGGCAGTTTTTAAGATGGGTCCTATAGTGCAAAAATAAAGATTTATGATAAAACAGAGGAAAAGGAGTTCTTGTTGCGGCAGGGACAGAAAATGGTGTCTCCAGGTCGGCCACTACTTGTCAGAGGTATATGTATCAAAGCAAGATTTGCAGGTCTTAGGCGTTTACAGATTTGTGCTATCTAACTTTAGATGCATTCAAATCTGGGGGGTGTGAAATCATGTTTTTATGGCCAGTACTGTCCGTAATCAGATTAACAGCCTTCCAGATGGGTAACCAGTACAAGGCATATAAAGTTGCATGTGAGGCACAGTACTGCTTCTTTGACCCAACTCCAGCAACTTCTGATCTCAACCTACATCTCTGAAAAAGCGCTGACGCTTCGTCAGGGATAGTAAGCGCTATATAAATGCAATTACAATCCAATACACTACATCACCCCTGCGTAGGTGATGCACAGTAAACACCCTGCAACCTACATTGTTTTTACCTGACTTCCGCAGGCACTTGTCTGACCGTGATATATACCAATTGTGGTATCACCTGGAAAAAGCAGCACAGAACCTTTCCCAGGTGTGCGCCTTCAGTGAGTTAATCTCCCCACATTATGGTGGCCATTGGTCTTCCCTGAGGGGTTATTACCCCGCTGGAACAGGCACTTTTGTATTTTACCATTTGGATTGTTCTGCAGCATTGACCGTCAGCATCACTTGACAGGGTAAACGTCTGCTGGAGAGCTTCAATGAAAGCAGAGTGTCATGTCAGTACAGTGCCACAGTGAAAAGTGAGCTGTAGGAAGTGTTTAAATGAAAGAAGTTCGCCTAATTGAAAATTGAATATTCCAAAACTGAATGCCATATGCCATGACTCTATTTCCCACTGTGCTATGGGGCTTCACTGAACACACATTTGTGGAGTTCTGTGTTGCTCTGTCTACCAGCTACCACAATCGGTGCTTATGTCTTTGGATTTGGAGTTTCGAGTGAGTGTACAGGGGAATTGCTCCTTTGCTGGGACAGGTACTTGGATATTTTGTCATTTTAATTGTTCTGCAGCATTGAGCGTGAGCACCACCTAACAAAGTAAAATTCCTCTGTAAACGTCTCCACGAGAGTAGGGGATTATCCCACTGAAAGTCAAACTGTACTGTTTTAAGGAGTGGAGGTTATCTCATCTGGAATCTAAGTATTTTACTGTTTCACCAAAGTTGAAAAAGGAAAGCTGCAAGGACTACTTGTACCACAGTGCAGTGGGGCCCTGCTGAAGGCGCACATCTGTGTAAAGTTGTATACTGCTTTGTGTGCTATCAAAGTTTGTCTTTTATTGCTCTGACTCTACTCAGCCTCTTCAGTGCACAGCACTGGTCTTGAAACACCCAGTGCTTTTACTAACACAAGATGTGTATTTGGAAAGCTCATGTTCACTTTTGGGTCTCTAGGCGCTGGAATAATAGATGTTTACTGTTACCCAACTCAGTTGTACTCACTTTATCGACCTCAGAAGGATGAAAGGCTGACTGGAATCGCTGGGATTCAAACCTGTGATCACGAGGTCAGACACAGATTTCTGGAGTGAATGCATTAGTCCACCGAGCTACCAGATTCTGCAGTGGCCACTCCTTTTACTGGACTCTAGCAGTGTCGGCTCTAAAATGGGTGCAGGGTTGTATGGGAAACACTCATACCTGACCCTGCAGGAACCACTGCATTTATCCTTCTCAAACACTTTCTCCTCTAATGAGAGATGTCCAGCACTGCCATTGATGCGCCCACTGCTTGCAGTTGTCTTCAGGAGCCTGCGCTTTAATACAAGATGCACACTTTTGGGCTAGCAGCATCCACTCCTTTTGCCTGACCCCTGCAGTCTCTGCTCGAAGTGTAATTCAGTGTTGCATTGGAGGCACATCCCAGGTCCTGCCTCCAGTGTCCACTCCAGCAGTCTCGGCTCTCAGTGTAATGCAGTGCTGTGTGGGAGACGCACATACCGGACCCTGCGGGGACCACTGCCTTTACCTGTCTCAATCACTCACTTCTCTCATAGGAGATGCAAACTCTGATACTGCAGTGTCCACTCCTTTCACCTAGACAGTCTCTGCTCTAAATCTAATCTAGCTCTGCAGTGGAGAGGCAGATCACTGATCGTGCAGTTTTCACTGCTTTTACCTGTCTTTAGCAATCTGTCCTCTGTTAGGAGATGCCTGGTCCTGCGGCATCCACTCCTTTTACCTAACTCCTGCAGTCTCTGCTCTAAATGTAATTGAGATGCACATGCCTGGTCCTGCAGTGTCAACTCCTTTTACGAGTCTTCTGTGGCCACTGCAGTGCCAGCCCTACTTAGGCTATACACCGCCCTTGCACTGCTGATGTGTGCATTGTTCTTGTGTGACTTTGTGCCTAACAGAAGGCGTTGTTAATAGTGGCAGCTTCTACTAAACAGTGTCATTTCTAAATGAAAGAAGTGTATGCAGCAGTTTCACAATGAATTCAGAACCTTTCTCATCTTGTCTTGTGATACTGTAGTGCTAACTGCGCCCTTGCTAAGGTGCATCTTAGATTTTTCAGTCTTGGGATGGTAATACATTTGCGAGAACAGTACTTGGTGGGTGGTGGCGGGAGCTCCTGCTCTAGTTGTTTTTCCTTTTTCACACTCATGTGGTCCAGGTTCTCTTTAGTTACACCCTCCTGGCTCTAGCTTCTCTTTGGTTATGGCATTCCTTGATCTAGCTCTCTGTTTTTGAGGCCTATGCAAAATATTAATCATGCCAGTGAAATTTTGAGGCATTTCCGAATACTATGGTTCACATTTTTACCCTCCGATACTACCCTTGCTTCTTCATCCAGTGCAGAGGAAAACACACAGGCAATGGGTAGATTTCATGACTGAATTTCAGTTCATCATTTTTCAGACAGAGATGACCCCAAGGCACATCATCCGTGGTCCTGTTCAGTGGAAGCAGTCGAGCCCAAACTGCCAGGCTAAGTCCCCCCTCTGAACATCTGAATGAGAATACAATGTAACCCAGACTTGTTTCTGTTTAGTCAGGCCGATCAGCGAGGTATAGCTAGAATCTTGTGGCACAGCGAGCCCAGGACCCAAGTCTGTGCATCCCCATTGCACCTAGGTAGTTGCACCAAGGTGCACACAATATTGATGGGTGGAAGGTAAAATGCTTGCAATACTCTAAGCCACTGTCAATAGCTCAGAGCAGCTGCGGCCGCTGCAGGCAAGAGCGGTGGGGCAGTGGGGCCGGGTGGGGAGGGGATTTCGAGAGACGACCATGAGGGAAAATTAATTATTTAAATTTCCCTCGTGGCCGTCATTCGAAATCCCCCCCACCCGGCCCCACCGCTCTTACCTGCAGCGGCCACAGCTGGCTCAGAGACTCATTTCATTTAATCGTTTTTCACTCACTGCCACTTCACTTTCAACAGAAACGAGGCCCATGGAAATCTGCTTTGGTCCTGCTTCTATGGGAACATTTCCACCTGAACTGTCAGGTCACCTCATAGCCTTTGCTTCAGATATTCTTGGGTTATGGCATCTCCTGCCCTAGGTTTTCTTTAATTCTGACCACCCATGCTCCAGTTCTTTTCTTGCTGCAGCATCCCCATCTTTTCCGTGTTGCTGGTGTAATTGTATTTGTAATTGCATTGGCATAGCGCTTACTACCGCTGACGAGGCGTCAAACCACTTTTCGGCGAGTAGCACGCTACTCCGTGCCTCTAAAATGCTCAGCAATTGGCTTTGCCAGTACTTCTTTTTCAGTTGCATGCCTATGTATCAAGACACATGACCTGCATGGCAGGCAATTAGGAAATGGGTTTTCTGTATTCCAAGATGGCTGCTGATGCGCATGGAATGTGTGCTTCATGATGCATGCTTGTGTATGTCATAAAGCAGGTGGACATTTTTAATTTACTGCGAAGCATGGCAGTAAAGTATAAAACATTTTGCATGAAAAAATGGCCTGGCAGCAGTCTCCAGCTGATGAGAAATGGTAAAAAAAAGATAATTAAAACGCAACAATGGATAATGTGCAGCATCTTGGAGCGTGGGGGCTTGTTTTGAAAGAGCAAGCAACACATGTACATGTGAAGTGGATGGGGCCTAGGGGAGAGGGGAAACCAAAGAGAGCACCCCCTGATGAGCATGCCAGTTAGAACAATGTGAGACCAGAATGCTCCTGGGCATGACAAAAACAGAGAGGAAACCCATTGAATCAGAAGGTGGGAAGTGAGAAAGACGACAAAGACATCCGATCATGAAAAAAGGGCTAACCCAAATCCCAGTCGATGTATATTGGAAACAGAGGTTCTGGCAAGCAGATAGCTAAAGCTGTTTATACCCAAGACCTACCCAGGTCAGTTCAGCTCCGCTTTGGGCGAGGAATCTGGCTCCATTTTATGAAGAGTGGCTTGACCCACCCCCGTCCTTCTGCTTCACCGCTCATGCTTCAGTGTATAACAAATGTGATGGGATGCGTGGCCATTCGATGACTTTCACTCCACCCCAAGGGGGATGGTTGTATGCTTCCCATCCGAAGAAACTGGAGTCCAAGTGTATAAAAGTTTGATATGTCTGATAGCAGAAGAACATGCTTCTCTCTGGTGTCCAGTACACCGTGTGCACGGCCCCCTAGGTTTTTGTACCGTCCATCCGCTATGTAGTTGGACATCCACTGGGGTGACCATAAGACACCATCTCCCCAGAAGAAAGCACGTTCGCAGAAGGTTCAATTTGCTGGATGAAACACATCACTGGTACGTGGCTTTGTACATCTGTTTGCCAACTGGAAATTTTTCTTCTGATCGGAGGGGTATTTTATTGATTAGTGATGCCGTGTTTTGGATCCGCATCATGAGCGTTTTAGGATAGGTTTCTGAAGCATTCTATCTTAGGGCCTGATTTATAATTTGGCAGACGATCCATCCTCCGCCAGGGCGACAGAGTAGATTACTCCGTTGTCCTGAGGGAGGTGTCACGCGACAAAGTATGAAATGTCCGCTGGCCTAGTGGACATTTCAAGCAATGACAGAAACATGGCGTTCCTGCCAATGCATTGCAATTTCGCTAGATGGCTCCCGCAAACATGACAGAGCCATACATCAATGTCATTTTTTTAAAATTTTACAAAAAGAAAATCCTGTTTGGTGAGTGATATCCAAATCAGGCCAGCAAGTCAAGACTCTGTAATGATCTATCACCATTCTCAGGAGAGCTCTGTGCTCATCTCTTTGGCCAAGGGAAGATGGAAGTCAGCACCTCGATGGACTTTCCAGCCTGTGACATACATGTTGCGCGCCTCGCTGCAGCAGCTGCATTATCCCACTGAGCTGTTACCAGCTCAGATTCACTGACTGCTTTACTCCAGCCGCACCCTTGGCCTTCCTGTTTGGGTGCAGCCTAGCTTCCCTGTCAGTTTTGTGGAGTCTAATCCCTCCCTCGGCGAGGGCTGTAATTATGCGGCGCGGGAGGCGTGAGGAGGGAGCTCATTCTCATGTTACTGCGTCGCTAGGCCCTGATTTTATTTAAAGTTGTTGTGACAGTGCGAGCGCATATCCATAAAGATGTGCGTGAAGCGTACCTTGCCAGTGATGGGAAACATGCCATCCGGTTTATAACGGAGAACGCGAGGCGAGCCTGTCAAAACATTAGTGAAACCATATTTCACGAGCGCTGCATTTCATGTACTATGTGCAGGAGCGTAACATTGGGCCCCTCTGCCACTTAGCATCTTCGCCCTGAAAGTCAGGGTGAGTGTGAGGTTCATCCCCGTACTGTGTCCCCCTCAGGTGTCCTACTCAATGTGGGATGCGGCCGAACCCCACATTCCTTTACTATGTGCTTATTGGTCAATCGCATTGGGCGGCCTATTCCAGGTGTTTACTAACAGTGACGTTTAATGTCGTCTAAGTTACTGCCAGCGCATCTTCTCTGAGGTTTCTCATGCTTCACCTGGCTTAAAAATGTCAATAAACACCTCCCAGTCACTTGCTGCGGTGGAAACTAGAGGACCGAATTAGAGTTGGGTACAAAGGAAAAAATTCTGTGAATTAACAAATCTGAAGGAGAATCCACCAGTGGCATTTCTTCCACCCTAAGGGACCGAATGGTTGAGGAGAGTCCACTGCTGGATCCAGTCACTGAGTATTTTCTGTTAGCACTGAACTCTAAACAAGGCCCTTTGATCTCTAGAAAGTCCTTTTTGGTTGGCGACCCTCTATTGGATTCCCAATTTGCAAGAAGAGGTGATGTCCTTGACATAACCAGACTCAAGGACCCTAGACTTATGCGTCATAGATATATTTACTTTAATTCGAGAAAGTTACTACTATATGTATTTGACTATGTCTTTGTTTTTGTCCACTTTTTTAAAGTTTTCTGCGAATATTGGAAAATCCCGGATGAGCCTACGTGCAAGATCATGACTGGTCCAAACTACTTGCTAGGTCCCCCTTCTTACCGGAGTGACCTTGCGCAGGAGGCCCTGTTGCCCATCAGATTCATTCTCTCGGGGACCCCCACCGCCCTCCAATACTACTTCCCAGGGACTGCTGTTATGCCAACTTGGCGCCCATGCGGGGATTGGCCCAAAGGCCTGCCGGAAGCGGAACTTCCTACCCCAGCACCCTTCAGCCTACCGGCCGTAGACGCCCCCTGGAGTGTGATGAGAAACCACTGTCCCCCCTCCCAGACGTCCCCATTAATAATGGGATGCCTACTAAAAGATGGAAAAAATTGACCGACCAAATCATGACCTTGCCGCAGACCAAGAATACTTAAACATAAAATACGACAAAGCAAAATGACGTCGCCCTGTAATACAAAACATACCGATATGACTTATTTGGCAAAACATTGCAATACCTGAAAAGAAAAAAACAGCAAAATTCAAATCTGCAGGAGAAACCATCAAACAAAGCCTACACATGAACATTTACTGAAATTGCTGCCTCAGGGGATGGTGGGTGGGGAAACAAAAGAGAAAGGGTTAAAAATTGACCTCCGTCGCGTGGACGGAGGCGTGCAGATTTTCCAGCGGAGCGGCGAGGAAGAGACCGTGCTGCCGCTCCGCGCTCCTTTTTTAAAGGGGGAGGAAGCCCAGAAACCAGTTCGAACAGGTCCCGGCAGGATCTGGGACCTGTTCTGCCTACTTTGCCCTGGAAGCACTTGTAAGCTTCCTGGGCATGCTGGCCGTCCACCACTCACCATCCGGGGGGGGGGGGGCGGACGCCGGCCGCGTCATCGTCCGTGCTAATCCCGCCCCCCAGTAGAAGCGTCCCAGGGACCGGCGCAAACTGCCATATTTGCGGCGTGCCCGAGTTCCCGGTGGTGCCTATGGAAAATGCAGCTTTGGGAAATTCACCTGTGACGTTTTTAGCAATGTAGGACTTTCCTGGTTTACATTCTTTGTACTGATTTTATTAACTTAATTGCTGGTTTACGCATGCTGTTTTTGTGAGAAACCACAAGTTTATGAAATGTGTTATAGTATTTCTTTTCAACTTCACTTCTGTTGGTAAACAAATATGATCTCTGTTTTAAAATGGAAACATTTTGTTGGTAGTATTTACCAAAAAAGTAGTTTTTGTGAAAATACATAAAATTAAGTATTTTGTGAAACTATGCAAACTAGAAACCACATAGCCATGGGATTGTCAAGATTACAATCGTATTCCAAACAAAAACTGTGAAATTGGAAAGAGTGGCTTTTTTGAAAAATTAAACCAATTTATTGTTAGGTATGACTTACCAACGAAACTGTCTGATACACCTGTTCTTACCAGTGTTTTTAAAGCATACATAGTGTGGGCTTTACCTCTGCCCTGAGGAGTATTACTCTCTCCTTTCAAGCTATATGCTGTTTCATGCATAGTTAAGCCCGCTAGAAAATGCTCCCTCTCTAATTCATTGGAAACTATTTTATTTCTGAAAAGTCCAATCTTTACGCTGTTTGTCACATTCAGTTCTTTATTCCATTGTAGATTCCATGTTTCAAGTTTATTATATTTGTTTGTATAGCCTTTAGCGGCAAAAAAATAAACAGTAAAAAAAAAACATTTCTAAAATGAAAACACTTTTTCAACATTCTCCGAAATACTTACCCAGTTAAAAGGACAGACCACTATCTCCACAGTTAATTATTTATTTCACAAAATTATATACCGATCTGCATCTGCAATTTCAAACTGCTAATAGAAGTGGTTTCCACGGATCTTTCACTGCTTCACAAAATAGAGCGTTTAAAGGATTGGTCAGCTGTCCAGCAGAGAGGACATTTTTTTCCAAGTTCACCTTCTTCCAAGGTTCCCTAACTCTTACTAAGGGTAGGGTGACCAGACGTCCCGGTTTTTCACGGACTGCCCCGTTGCCCCTACAGTTTTTGCTGCAAACAAGACACGTCCCAGCTTTTGAGAGAGGATTGGGTGAGTGTGCACATTAATCACAATGTGGTGCGGGGCTCACGTTTTCTCTGGCTCTCTCTCCACACCAGGGACGGATTTCGGGTTGTTAAGAATCTCCCACTGTGCTGCCTTGCCTCACTTATGCAGCACAGAAGGATTTGAGGAGTGAACCTGTGTCCAGTCACCCAAGCAGCCTTACCAAGTTCCCCAGGTTCATGCGTGGTGTGCTGCTCAAGTCCAGATTCTTTCTTTGCATTCCGGGGCTTGTACTATTGTTTATTCCATTATAAAACAGGACTACAAATCCCAGAATTCTTCCTCCAGGGCGACACAGAAAGACGGCAACACGCGGGAATCCTCAAACTAGTAATTTATTAAGCTTTTTCCTTTTTTATCATCCTTAAACCAGCAAAGTGCAAAGGTGTGCGTGCATAACAGACAGAGCTACACGTTTCGGCCGTGGCCTTCAACTGGGTCATAGAGTCAGTGTAAAGAGTGTCATTTTTAAAGGGCCAATGGCCCTCCATCCCATCACCTAATTTAAAATATATGTAATTGTCTTAAAGGGGAAAGACAAATTAACCATTGACTGGATACATTCATATTAGCTCCTATTCTATTTCAAAACAATTGCTGTAAAGTACCTAAATGGACATAAACATAGACATAATCTCTGTGAAGTACAGTAACCGTGGCAACCAATATTTGCACAATACTAGTAGTGACCCAGTATCCACACTCTATTAGGCTTTCTGTAGGACTTATCATCAAGTGCATATATATCGGGAGGAATTCTGTTTCCAATATACAAGTGTATATCACATATATAATGTGTGGCCAAAACATATTCCGATTTCTCTGTGTATGGCCGCCCCGGGTTTTCATTCTAAAAATCTGGTCTCCCTAACTAAGGGTCACTGGCCCATCCTCAGATTGAGCAGCACACACCTTCTAGCTTATTATGATTGGATTTTTATCAGGTGGAAGATACATACATCCAGCTTTCATTATATATTGATATCGGGGAGGACCCATACAAGTACTTAATGGACATTCATTTTCCTTGTTTTTTTTTTGTTGGAAACAAACTTTATTAAGTAATACATCATAACGGCCATGCGTCCTAGCAAGGACGTTGTGAGATTTACATTTTTGTTTTACAATCGTGCACAAGTCACTTCTTAGTACAGACTAACCAACAAGGTTCCTATGCTAATACAACTCAATGTAGTCAGTACGAGTATAATACAAGTAATGTATGTTGATCGAGAAGCCACAAGAACTCTAGATATAAGTACATTTCACAATTTTAAAACAATTCCAGTAACGTAAACCCTATTTCCCTCCCCCACCCTCCCTCCTGGTCTGCCCTTACCTGGATAATTCACAACCAATTAGTTACGCATCAGTAATGTCTATTAACCCTGCTGACCTGCCACTGGAGAGCTAATAGGGTTGGTATGGCGTCCGCTGCCTTGTACCTACAGGGGCTGCTGGGTGGATTATGGAATGGGGTTGAGGTGTGTAGGTAGGAGGTCTTTCTGCCTAAAGTCCTCCAGCATAATGTCCCAGTCCATAGAGCTGGGATGTTTTCGTAGCCCTCTCGCCTCCTCCCGTCGAATGGCCGCACTTTCAGCGCCGCCCCATCTGAGCATGTCGTCCTGCCACACGGTTAATGGGGGGCATCTGGGCGATTTCCATCTCATGGTGATCGCCCTGATAGCCAATACTAGGGCGAGGTCTAGAAAGCGTAGCTGGACCTTCAAGGCACTAGTGCGCCTGCGGAGTCCCAGCAAGCACTCCAGAGTGTTGTCTTGGATTGTAAGGTGTGTGATCTCCCTGAGTGTAGCCCGGACCTTTCCCCAATAATCAAGAAGGTGAGGGCAGGCCCAAATCATGTGTAGAAACCCCGCCTCACCTGTTTTGCATCGTGGGCAGCAGTGTTGGGCCTCTGGAAACATGCGATGGATTCTTTTTGGGGTTAAGTATGACCGATGGAGTATCATGGTTTGTATAAATTTAAGTTTGGCGTTGCGAGAAACTCGCTTAGGGTGTTCCAAGATACTCACCCAGGCTTTGTCAGTAATTTCCAAGTCCGCAGCTTCTGCCCATTTTGTGCGAAGGGCAGTGAGTGCAGTAGAGGCTTGCGCCCGAATGCCAGTGTATAACCATTTAACTAGGTGGCCACCCTCTCCCATATAATAAAGCATGCGCACTAGCTCGTGTTGTGGGGGTTCCGCACGTTGAGGCGCCCATGTCGTCTTAATGTAATGAGCTATCGTTGCGTGCAATAAGTACAGGCGGTCTGGTGCACCAGTACTCTGCACGAAAGTGTCGTGGTTTAGTAGGGTGCCATCACCAAAAAACGACCCGACCTCTTCCACCCCGGCCTCTTCCCAATCTCGTAGACGGGTCCTCGTGAGTCTGCCCCCGGGTCTTGGTAGTCCTAGGAGGGGTATGTTGCTTGCATATGGTACTGCGCCTGAGGTGTAGCGCAACGCCCTCTTCCAGCATTGAAGTGCAGTTTTTAGCAGTGGGGCCCCGTCCGGAGGAATTTTTATCTTGGGAAGGAGTAAGTTGTGTAGGGCTCCACGGTCAAGGTCTCGGGTTTCGTAGCCTATTTCCTGCAGGTTTCTGCCTGCCGTCCAGAATGATAGCCATTGGAGCTGGCTTGCGTAATAATACGCTCGGAAGTCAGGGACTCCCAGTCCGCCCTTATGGGGCTCTAGTTGTAATTTCTTGAGGCTGACCCTTCGCCGACCCTTCCCCCCAAATAAGCTCCGTGAGGAGTGTGTCCAGAGTGCGGAAGGTGGACTGTGGAACTATCAGGGGTAGATTTACAAGGAAGTAGAGGAGGCAGGGAAGCATCACCATCTTAGAGATGGCAATTCGTCCCATTGCTGATAGAGGTAAGGATGTCCAGAAAGCGATACTCGAACGTATAGACGTGATTGCCCTCATAAGGTTACCGTCTAATTGATCAGTCGGTGACCGGTATATGTGGACACCCAAATATTTGAAAGTATTTGTGCAACAGGCAGGTTATATGTGCCAAATTGGTGCACATCAGGGCGGGGCCTTGCCTGAAAGTAGAAGGCATTAGATTTCCCCTCATTGATGGCGAGGCCCGAAACACGCTCAAAAGTGGAGAATATGGTGGGGAGGGGTGCCGCCCCAGCTGTCAGGTCGCGCAGATAAATAAGGATGTCATCAGCATAGATGGAAATTAAATGCGCGGTACCAGCTATTGGGATTCCCAGCTGTTCGGCTGATTGTCTCAGGGCTATTGCTAACGGCTCCAGCGCCAGAGCAAACAATAGGGGTGAGAGGGGGCATCCCTGTCTTGTGCCCCTGTGTATGGTATATTCACGTGAGATATGGTTCCCAGTGCGAGCTCTGGAAGTGGGATTAGAATGGAGCAGTCGCACCCATTGTAGGTACTCTGGAGGGAGCCCAAAGCGTTGTAGGGCCGCAAACATATAATTCCATGTTATGGAATTGAAGGCCTGTCGCAGGTCTAGTGCCAAGCATCCGGCATCCCCATACATCCCAGGGGTGGCCCCCATGATGTGGTGCAGGCGTCTGGTGTTTAGGGAGGTACTGCGCGCCAGGAGAAACCCACACTGGTCTTTATGTATGAGCATATTTAGGACGGGGAGTAGTCGATTAGCGAGGGCTTTGCTAAGGATCTTATATTCGGTCGCTAACAAGGACAAGGGCCTATAGTTAGATAGATCCGTACCATCGCGTCCCGGTTTGGGGAGGGAGACGACTAGGGCTTGCATGGTGGAATGTGGTAGGTGTCCGGAGGTTAGGGCCGTCTTATAAAGTTCCTCCAGCTTTGGTACGAGGCTATCTGAGTAAGTGTCATAAAATTCTGTGGGTAGGCCATCGAGACCTGGGGCTTTGTTCCGGTTAAGGCCTTTTATTGCGGCTCGTATTTCGTGCTGGGTAATGGGGCCTGAGAGACCTCGCTGCGCAGCCGCTGTGATACTGGGGAATGTCAGGCTATTGAGGAAGTCGTCCATTAGTGTGTCAGTGGTGTGTGTCGGTGCAGCATATAGGGTACTGAGGTAAGTGCAGAAGGCTTCGTTAATTTCGAGTTGTGTGTGTACTAAGCCTTTGGTCGGGGTATGTATGCAGGTGATGACAGGTGTTTCTGGGTTGTCTCGTAATATCCGGGCTAACAACGTTCCCGATTTGTCGGCTACAGCGTGCTTCCATTGTGTGTAGGCCTGGTGGTCAATAACACGGAGAGTCTCTAGGGTCTCGGCATGTCTGATACGTGCATCTCGTAGGGATTCCCGTTTGTCTGGGTCTGTCACTGCTGCTTGTTCTAGGTCGGTCAATTGGCCCTCTACACTAATAAGGCTGTTATGTACTTCTTGTCTAGCCTCAACTATGGACCCAATTGCGGAACCTCGCACCACCACTTTTAGCGCATCCCATTCTACGAGGTGGGAGGAGGCTGTGTTCCAATTTTCAGAGAAGTAATTTGTGATGGTGGTAGATAGTGTGGTACGGAACGGATTATCTTCTAGGAGCTGGGGCCAAAGTCTCCAAGTAGGAACTGGGGTGGGGACTCTGCCCCATGATAGTGTGATCTCTAAGGGGTTATGGTCCGAGAGGGTCTTAGCTAGATAAGTGGAGTGGTGTATTTGCGTGGCAATGGTGTGGGAGCATATAAACCTATCGATCCTGGTGTGAAGTTGGTGGACTGGTGAGTAAAATGAGTATTCTCTGTGTGTGGGGTGCAGCTGTCTCCATACGTCTCTCAATCCCCAACCAGACAGCCAGGTGTTCAGGAGATCAGCTTGTTTGCCGGCGCCTGCGCTATGTAGCGGGGGATGAGACCTGTCTAAGTCTATGTCTAGAACAGCGTTACAATCGCCGCCCAGGATGCAGGGAATAGTTACCCAACCCGTCAGAGCCATACTCAGTCGCTGGAAGAACTTGTCCTGATCAAAGTTCGGGGCATAAATACTGCCCAGTACCACTGGTAGCCCGTCAAGGGTACCCTTCAGCAATATGTATTGGCCCTGATCATCCACCCGGCGGTCCAGCTCTGTAAACAGGACCCCGTGGCGAATCCAAATGGTTGCCCCTCGTGCAAAGGCCGAATAGTTAGTGGAAAATATATGTCCCCTCCATTTTTTACGAGCCTTCACGGCTTCAGTGTCCGTGAGGTGGGATTCCTGGAGGAAGACGATTTGTGCCTTCCGCCTAAGGAGGTGGGCTTGGACCCGGTGCCTCTTATGTACCGCTCCTTCATTTTCCTTGTTTATTAAGCTCTCAACTCTTTCTTGCAACTCGGAGTCCTTTGAACCTGTAGCCCTTTATCACATTTAAATTGAGTGCAGGCGTAAACAAACCAAGGAGCATGTGGCTGACTCTCTGGATGTATTTGACCTGCATGCGTTCTTTGCAGAAAGTAATTCTGCTGGTGGTGTATCCCCAGCATTAGCAAAGCCAAAGGTCTGGTTTTAACATGCTGCACAGCATTTGTGTTTACCTTTGTTTGTATGCATTAGCACAATAAAGCCAGACCTAGTGACGACTTTGCCAACATTTGTTGATAGTGTGTGCACCTAACTAATAATAAAGTTACTGTATGAGCCCTTTAGAAAGTAAGAGACGAGAGAAACGAATATTTTATTAATATTAGCTTCTCGCTGGCGCCTGCTTTTGTCAGTCTCCTGTGCTCACACCTTGCCTTTGCCCGGTTAACTTGCCCTCGGGGTGTGCACAGTCGTATATTTTGGGTTTTGGTGGATCTCTATAGCAGGTCAGCGCACAGTGCAGTGGGGTGTCCCCGTGCGTTGGATGTTGTGATTGGTTGGTGTTGTGAACTCTTTGCATAGTAGCCGTCCGCGTGTCGAGTGTGCTTTCCTGCTCATACAGCTCTCTGGAGCTCAGAGACGACAGTGAACAGCGGCATGGAGGGTTCTTTGCTTTAGCTCCTTAATCAGCTTCTGAACCTGGGCTAATGACTGTAAAGTCTTGGTAATTGTATCTTATTACGTTTTTCCTACATGTGATCTTCATAAGAGTGACACGCGTAAGGTACGTGATCCTGAGCGAGGGTCATATTGGTGGAGGTTTTCAGTCTTGCCATTGGCCTTTCGTGACTCGGGGGCTTAGGACAGATGTTTCTAAGGTGGGGTGATTGGTTTACGTGCATACTGCGAGAGTAGGGTTAACGCCAGCAGAGCCAGCTCACCCTCTTGGATTCTTCTGAGGTTGACCAATCGGTACTGTTTTTTTTGTTTTTGCAGTTTTTTTTCCCTGCTTTTTTACGTAGGGCGAACTTTACCCGAAGTTATTGGAATGTTTACATGAGCACCAGTTACTTTGCACAAGGATACATTATTTTTTTTTTGTAGGTACGGGGAGATTTGGGGCCAGATGTACGACCCTTCCAATTTGCGAGTCGTAAATTGCTTTGGTTTGCGACTCGCAGTTTGCGACTCCCAAATTGGAATTTTACAACAGTGTCTCAGACACTGTTTGCGATTCCTAATGGGGTCGCAAATTGCCTGCCTCATTAATATTCATGAGGCAGCTGCAATTTGCGACCCCATTGGGAATGGCTAGCACTCCCAAGGATGGTGGCCTGCTGGGGTCAGCGGACCACCATGTCTGTGACTGCTTTTTAAATAAAGCAGGGTTTTTTTGCAGCCCGTTTTCCTTAAAGGAAAATGGGATGCATTTAAAAAAGAAAAATGAAACCGTACTGTTTCATTTTTTAAGAGTAGGCAGTGGTCCGTGGGACCACTGCCTGCTCTTAAAAAATATTTTCACTGCCAGTCACAAAGGGGAAGGGTTCCCATGGGGACCCCTTCCCACTTGCTAGTGGCTTACCACCCATTTGAAATGGATGGTAAACTGTGAGTGTTTTTCGGCCGCAAAACAATCTTACATTGAAGTGCAACTCGCTATTAAGAAGGGACGACCTTGGCACACCCCTTCCTAATAGCGAGTCGCAAACCCTATCTTGTGAGTGGGTAAAAGGTTACCGACTTGCAAAATAGGGTTTGTAAATAGAGTAGACCTATTTTGCGGTCGTAAACTGGCTGATTTCCCGTTTGCGACCGCAAAAAACGGTCGTACATCTGGCCCTAAGTGATTTGCCCAGAATCAAAGGATGTTGAGCCGACGCTGAGACTCGAACCTGATTCCCCAGTTCCAAAGTCTTGAGTTGGGTGAAGAGAACAACAGTCAACATTGTGAGCATCGCCCCTTTGTGTGGCTTCTCTGTGGTTTACTGTGTGTTCACCCGAGTTGGTCTGTTCAGTGGGGGGGGGGGGGGGAGAAGGGGGGTGAGGAGGGCAACTGTTATGTTCTGTTGATTTTATATAGCGCACTAATCACACGCGAGGTTATCCAGGTTCTTGGAGTGTGGTACCTGGATCACCTACTAAATGTTGCCCCCTTTGCCCATGGCTTTCACTGCACAGCCATCTGGTCCTTGGCTGCAGAAAGGAATTCTTCTTGTATATGTGTCTCCATGGCAACCGATTTGCAGTTGATGTAGCAAGTAAGCGGTTGCTATGACAACGGAGTTACTGATGTGGCGGCTCGTAGCTTGCTGGGGCGGAGGGATAACCCTCCGAAGAGCGTCCCGGTTTATGGGACTGCAGCCAAGGCGATGGGTGACCTGTATGTTTGCATTTCACTAATTGTGTGCGGAGAGCAGCGAGCATCACAGCTGTACTCACGTGGGAGGTTAAGGCATGCAAATATCATTTATATAAATATCCCTTTGAACTACTAATAATATCAGTTTATCGTTCAACCGGTGACGTGACACAGTCTGCTTCCGCGAGCATTTCATGTTCTTCGTCGGTGCTCTCCACTAGTCGGTCTTGTATGTGAAATAAATCTTATATTACACTCCCTGTATAGAGACTTTCAATAGCAGTACATATTATGTGAACAGGACATGTTGCCTGGTAAGCAGAATTCCTGCTACGCCCGTCTGCATTGGGCACCCACAGATGTGAATCCCAGTGTTCGGCATTTGGCCTATCTGCGACTGATAAATTGAGCACAATCAATGATGACGGTATTAATAGACATTTGAGCTATGTAAATCCTCACCATTATTATTACCTTTAAATGGTACAATAATGCAGATGTGTTGAAGATTGCCAAATACATTAAATGATGGAACAAAGTGAGCTGATTTGTTAAACATGTTATACTCGTTTTGTTTTGGCTGAAGGAAGCACTGGGGGGTTTAATCAATTTGACTTAATTACTTTCTTTTGTTAACATTAGCTCTTGAACGCTCAACTCTTAAGACATGTCGCCAGTAGGCTATGTTCTGGCAATCAGTGACAAAACAGTTGATTATGTTTTCCTTGTCTTTCACCATCTCGTTTCACCTTTCTATGGTCTGTGTCTGTGACCTTAGTAACGTGGCAGTTCATAGCAGGCGAGGATTGGCTGACTCCTCTGTTCTCAGTTCTTCTGCCTGCCGACCTATCCTCAGGTTTTGCTGCAGTGATGGCCTGTGATGCAGGGACTGGCATTTGTTGTAGTTACTCTATTATCCCTGCCCTCTGTTGAGGGAACTACACAAGACCTGGCCTCACCTGCAGGTACTGCAATAGCCCTGGATTCACCTGCAGGTATTGCAGTAACCCTGGCCAATGCTGGATTTCTGTTGTAGGTCTGGGCTATGCTGCAAGCACTACAATAGCCCAGGCTTCACCTGCAGGTATTGCAGTAACCCTGGCCAGTGCTGGATTTCTGTTGTAGCTCTGGGCTATGCTGTAGGCACTGCAATACGCCTTGGCCTCACCTGCAGGTACTGCAGTAACCCTGGCCAATGCTGGATTTCTGTTGTAGCTCTGGGCTATGCTGCAAGTACAACAATACGCCTTAGCCTCACCTGCAGGTACTGCAGTAACCTTGGCCAATGCTGGATTTTCTGTTGTAGCTCTGAACTATGCTGCAACTACTACAATAGCCCTGGCCTCACCTGCAGGTACTGCAGTAACGCTGGCCAATGCTGGATTTCTGTTGTAGCTCTGGGCTATGCTGCAAGTACAACAATACGCCTTAGCCTCACCTGCAGGTACTGCAGTAACCTTGGCCAATGCTGGATTTTCTGTTGTAGCTCTGGGCTATGCTGTAGGTACTACAATAGCCTTGACCTCACCTGCAGGCACTGCAGTAACCCTGGCCAATGCTGGTTTTCTGTTGTAGCTCTGGGCTATGCTGCAAGTACAACAATACGCCTTAGCCTCACCTGCAGGTACTGCAGTAACCTTGGCCAATGCTGGATTTTCTGTTGTAGCTCTGAACTATGCTGCAACTACTACAATAGCCCTGGCCTCACCTGCAGGTACTGCAATAGCCCTGGCTTCACCTGCAGGTACTGCAGTAACGCTGGCCAATGCTGGATTTCTGTTGTAGCTCTGAACTATGCTGCAAGTACTACAATAGCCCTGGCCTCACCTGCAGGTACTGCAGTAACGCTGGCCAATGCTGGATTTCTGTTGTAGCTCTGGGCTATGCTGTAGGTACTACAATAGCCTTGACCTCACCTGCAGGTACTGCAGTAACCCTGGCCAATGCTGGTTTTCTGTTGTAGCTCTGGGCTATGCTGCAAGTACAACAATACGCCTTAGCCTCACCTGCAGGTACTGCAGTAACCTTGGCCAATGCTGGATTTTCTGTTGTAGCTCTGAACTATGCTGCAACTACTACAATAGCCCTGGCCTCACCTGCAGGTACTGCAGTAACGCTGGCCAATGCTGAATTTCTGTTGTAGCTCTGGGCTATGCTGTAGGTACTACAATAGCCTTGACCTCACCTGCAGGTACTGCAGTAACCCTGGCCAATGCTGGATTTCTGTTGTAGCTCTGGGCTATGCTGCAAGTAGTACAATAGCCCTGGCCTCACCTGCAGGTAGTGCAGTAAACCTGGCCAATGCTGGATTTCTGTTGCAGCTCTGAGCTATGCTGCAGGCACTACAATAGCCCTGGCCTCACCTGCAGGTACCGCAGTAACCCTGGCCAATTCTGGATTTCTCTTGTAGTTCTGAGCTATGCTGTAGGTACTACAATAGACCTGGCCTCACCTGCAGGTACCGCAGTAACCCTGGCCCGTGCTGGATTTCTGTTGTAGCTCTGGGCTATGCTGTAGGTACTACAATACACCCTGGCCTCACCTGCAGGTACTGCAGTAACGCTGGCCAATGCTGGATTTCTGTTGTAGCTCTGAACTATGCTGCAAGTACTACAATAGCCCTGGCCTCACCTGCAGGTACCGCAGTAACCCTGGCCAATGCTGGATTTCTCTTGTAGTTCTGAGCTATGCTGTAGGTACTACAATAGACCTGGCCTCACCTGCAGGTACCGCAGTAACCCTGGCCCGTGCTGGATTTCTGTTGTAGCTCTGGGCTATGCTGTAGGTACTACAATACACCCTGGCCTCACCTGCAGGTACTGCAGTAACGCTGGCCAATGCTGGATTTCTGTTGTAGCTCTGAACTATGCTGCAAGTACTACAATAGCCCTGGCCTCACCTGCAGGTACTGCAGTAACCCTGGTCAGTGCTGGATTTCTGTTGTAGCTCTTAGCTATGCTGTAGGCACTACAATAGCCCTAGCCTCACCTGCAGGTACTGCAGTAACCCTGGTCAGTGCTGGATTTCTGTTGTAGCTCTTAGCTATGCTGTAGGCACTACAATAGCCCTGGCCTCATCTGGAGGTACCGCAGCAACGCTGGCCAATGCTGGATTTCTGTTGTAACCCTTGCCTCACCTGCAGGTACTGCAATAGCCCTGGCCTCACCTGCAGGTACTGCAGTAACGCTGGCCAATGCTGGATTCTGTTGTAGCTCTGAACTATGCTGCAAGTACTACAATAGCCCTGGCTTTACCTGCATGTACTGCAGTAACCCTGGCCAGTGCTGGATTTCTGTTGTAGCACTTAGTTATGCTGTAGGCACTACAATGGTCCTGGCTTCACCTGCAGGTACTGCAATAACCCTGACCAGTGCTGGATTTCTGTGTATTGTGTTGTACATTATGTAGTTACCCTAATTTACCTTCTAATACATAAAGACTTGAGTGTGCTTACACACTCCAGCAGGGTATTGTGATGCAACTTATAAGCGTCCAATGAAGAACCCTCAAGGCAAGCCATTTTTAGCGACCTGCAAGCAGACCCATCACATCATTCTCACTTTTGACTTTGGCGACAAATTCATCATCTGACTTCACCTGACTACACAGGAATACTTCCCCTCATACAGAATGCTCAGTTATTCCAGTTACCAGACAGAGGCCTTCACATCCGTTGTCGTCAACATTTTATGGTTGTCCTGGACCTCTTTCCTGTCTGTGGTTGCAAGGCGCAAGCCTTTTCTGCTTTACCAACTTAGGAATACCTTCTCTCGTTGCGCCATCCAGGACTGTCCCGTGATTTGGTGACCCGTTCTGTTATCTTTGACATTCTTTTAAGACCAAGAGGACCCCCCTTTTGGTCACGATGAGCATCAGTTGACTGGAAGTTTTCTACCTCTTACTTAATGGCTTTGTAATTCTTATCAGGAGGTGCCCGGCAGTATCGGTCTGTGATGGAGACATATTTTTAATAATTTCACTTGTGTGATATGGATTAGCCCATGTGGAAAAAACACTCAAACTGAAATCATTGTATTTATTTACAGGTTATGCATGCAAAACTTAACAAAGGACCATGTGCAGCCATTTCATAGCAGCTGAAAAAAATTAAATCCATCGTAACTTATAATCAGCGTGAACTCAGTATAAGTTTTCAGCAATTCAAAATGGTCTCAAAACTACTCTAGGTAAAGTAGAAATGCAGTGCACAATTTGATATTGTAATCTAAATGAGAATAGATACCGGTACTAATGGACTGTCCTAGGCAATAACTGGTCAGGTCGGACATTTACCCAGAGTCAGCCATTTTTCGCTAATAAACTTAATGTAAGATATATATCCGTATTTCCGTCTGTACAGTTTCCCTTATCTCATTTTGTCCATCAGTGACAGAGTTGGAATCCTTAATATTCCACTTTTTAGCATTAACTCGCCAGATGAAAAGGTCCCATGAGCATTGCACGATGAGCTGTAGACATCCTAGACTTAAAATGCAATGGCATTCTCAAGAGTGCCATTTTAGAAAATGAATTCAGGGTTTCTTTATCAGCCGCTCAGTTCATAACTGTTCCTCATCATGTGCTATGAGGATGAGTTTCTCACTTCCAAGAATCCGTGCCAAGAAATCTTTGCTGAGGGTTTACCGATCTAAAATGTAACCATTAAGTGATAAAATATAATAATGTCCTCACATTAGAACCTGGAAGTCTACTGTGAAGTTTGGAGACACCAAGATCAGTTTTTCACGCTGCAAAGAAGTTCTAATATCTCTCAGTTGCTTCAAAATGTCTCGCTTGAATCTCCGTTTTAGTGAACTCAAGACTAGCAACTGAAGTAGGCCTTCTTTCACATCTAACAAGATCAAATAATTCAACTTTACGTATAATGCTTCCAAAACAATTGTCATTGTTCAATAGTCAGATACACAATTGCAGGGATTTATAAAAAAAAAAAACTCTGGAAGGGAAGAGCTAACCCTGCATGCAGCTCTGAAGATGCCTTGCTATTTCCATCGCAGGTCAGAGTACCGGGAGTGGTTATTCCTGAACCCATCATTTGCGGTACTCCTAGTGCTTTAAATGGGCAGGTATTGTCCGGTACTGAGTACCTGCACTTCTTTAATTTGAAAGGGAGAGGGCCTGCACTTCTCAGCACTGCTGCAATACATTTAAATGGGAAAGTACCGGCACTTCTGAGTGGCAAACAGGTACTCTAAAGAGTGAGTACCTGCACTTCTATGTTTCCATTTAAAGCACTGGGCACTCCCCTTAGTCAGTTTGGAAAGTAACATGGGGTTCACGCTCAGTGGGGCTAACCTGGGCCTATGAGGCAGTCTAAGTCTAAAATCGAGGTAAATGAGCAAGCAGCCGTTATTAAAATAAAGAAAATACAGAGGATAGTCTAACTAGAATAGTAACCCTTTTAGGCCAAGTTTAACTGAAATCCTTGGCCTGCTTTTAGTAGGAAAGATTAAGAAAGCACCTGTTACTCCCCGTAGGCTGTTCTAAGTGTAGTGAACTTTTGTCAACAAGTGCAGACTGGGGGCAAAACGTGATAACAGAATGTGGAGGCGCACTGTGATGCCAGACTGAGAACATACCTTTATCACATGCAGGGTCACTGCCGCATGTATGCACAGTCAGGCCCTGCTGATACCTGTGTGCACGAATACCTCTCACTGGCTGTTTATGTTGATTTCACCCACGCCTGGCAGTCGAATCTATAAATAGTCCGGGTTTCATACAGACCTATTCCCCCCCCCCCCCGCCCAGCGGATCACCGGCGGCGCGTTAGTCATTCCTTTTCTCTAAACTGTTGTCCGCTTCCGGGTGGTGTGTGCTCCCCCCGCCCTGTCGCTGTCGGCTGGCTCGCTTGGTAAACAGTGAACGGATCGGTCTTAAGGAGGTACATTGCAGATTTTGTTTTTTGCTCGTGGCTGCCGAAGAAAAATGTGAGGCTTGCCTCTGCCTCTCCATCTGAAGCGGTAATTCAGTCGAGCACTCACGTTTCATTCAAGTGATGTGCTCAGAAGGCTGCGTGTTCGCTATTATTAGCTGAAGGCAGGTTGGAGAAAGTAATTGCAGTGTGATCTCAAGAAGTACTCGCGGAATCTCTGTCCAGTTTGGAGCTTTATTGGAAGAGCAGGCTTCCAAGCACCCTCTACTTGTCTCGTAGACAATATTTGCATGAGTTGTTATAGCTTGTAATTCACCGGGCAAGCGCAACGGTGTAGGTGTGCTTTTATGCCCACAAGCTGTCAGAGCTGGACCAGTCCGTTTAAAAACCAAGCATGGCCTGTGTAACACCTAACATGCGTGCCCATCTGTCTCCGTGACCTGCATGTCACACGGCACACCTGTATTTTGTGTGTGTGCTGCCTGACACATTCAGCTGTATGGGACCTGTTGGTTGTGTGACGCATCTGAGCAACGTAAGCGTCTTTTTGTTGCCTGTCACATTGAGCTATGTATGACCTGTATGGTGTCTACCACAGATGAGCCATGTATTAATTCTGTGTTGCCTAACTAGCCTGTATACTTTAGTACCGTTGTGTGACATGACATGTAGGATCTGCGTGGTTTCTGACTCACTTGTGTTATGCTTGACCTCTGTGCTGTGATACTTCTGTGAGTTATGTGTGACATGATACAGCAGTGTTTGTACAGCCAGTGTGCTGACTGACCTAGTTTGTTCTTTATGTACTGCTTGATTGTAATGGTGTAATGTAACATCTGGCTATTCCCTGGCTCACTGTGGTATGTATGTCCAGCATTCTGTCTACTGCAGCGGTCATGTATCACAAGTGCCCTCCCTGACAAGCATGTGTAACCTAGAACCTGTGTGGTGCCTGAACGCACAATTTGTGTCCGATAATATTGCTGTGTTTTATACAACCTGTGTGCTGCCCAACATGCTCTGTTCTGTATGACAAGTGTTATGTTTGCTACAGCTGCGTTGACACGCCCATGTAACCTAGGACCTGTGATGTCTAACACTTATGTGTATGTGTGCTTTCTGACACATTATGGTTTGTATGACCTGTGAGCTGTTTGCCACGGCTGTGTAACCTAGTTCTATGTGAAGCCGGACGCATCTGTCTGACGCCCACACCGGACATGATCACGTCATTCAACCTTACTTGTTATAACTAAGCACTTGTTACACAAATCATTCTACAAATGGATAATGCAGAAGGCTGGTATAAATCAAGATTCGATTACCCACCGTAAGGTCAATACCACAAAGGCATAGTCAGCAAGGACAGTTTAGAAAATCTGGTAGAAAAGGAGGTTTATGAGTCCACAAAATGGTGAAAATGGCATGTGGAGGACAAGTAGACACCAGCCAAATCCTTAGATTTATCCGCGCGCAGAGTTGACTGCAGTGAATCCAGGCCGTTCAGACAAATGCATCATCCCGGTTTGTGCCAATGTATACAGATAACTAAGTGACCACCGCTTTCATGATTGTATGGGGGGACAAGATGACCCAGGTTAACAGAAGTGGCATACAAATTATGCAATTAGGCACTATCACTCTCCTGTCACAGGCTGCAACCTATGTGCCAGGCATAGAAAATCTGATAGAGACCGCCTCGTGTGAGCCACTCTCGTAAGTGTATTACAAGGTGCATCTGAAGTCCTTCATAGCAGTGGTCCCACACCTCAGTCACCCAGGCTGGCTGTGCTTCTCTGCATGGAGGATGTGGGCATTTGGAATTTTTGTATGGCACCACAACAGTGGTGATTTTGACTGTAGATTCACATTTCTTCCTATCACAGAGGGACTGATTTACGTGCTCTCCCAACTCCCATGCTTATTTCCTTAGTTTGGGGGGCATAGAGAAAGTTTTTCGTGGCACAGTACTAGCCCTGCCACTCACGATTCACACTCCTTCAGCAGCTAGCAGTAGCACACTCGTTTAGACGGACTCTATTAGACTGTGTCCCTTCAGTTTCCACCACTTCCTCGGTCAGCCCTTCTGTGTCTTCGCACAATGGACTGAAAGTGGAGTTAGAGGGTGCAGAAGAAAGGATGCGCTTGTGAGCTGTTTTGCGCATCTAGGAGTACAAACTTTCATTCACAGTGGTGTGGTAAGTGCTCGTCTGGAACTAGTTTGTAGTATCGTGCAAGGTAGTACGATGTAGACTACTCGCCCGGCAAAGTTTTTGAGTTTTTCGGGGAGGAGTTTCTCAAGGGTTTGTTTGATTCCTTACAATGTCAATCGGAAGCAATTGAGGCATTCTTATGTTATATTGGTCTGTATGGGACAGCTTATCACACGTGAGGATATCCAGGTGCCAGAGCAGGAACGTAGGCCGGGCGATACTCCTAGTTGAATAGGCAGGTCTTCAGTTTCTTGCGGAAATTGACAAGTGAAGTAGTAGTTCTGATTTGTTGAGGAAGGTAATTCCAGTTCTTGGCGGCAACAAAGGAGAAGGGGCGCCCTTGTGAAAAGCAGCGAGTCTCCTGGGATCCCCAATGCTGCCCGGCGCAAAGTCACCTTTAATCCACTTTGGATTCACTATCTAAAATAACGAGGCAGGCGCTGGAAGCTGGAAGGCAAGAAAAAGGTTTATTACTCTTAGAGGAGACCACGTCAACTGCTGACACCAGGATGTCTTCAGGGAGGTGTTCTACTGGCAATGCTTCTGACTCTTCCTTTTATACAGTTTTACACAATGTATTTGTTTCTTTTATCATGGTTACAAGCTTGGAGTCTCCGCCCCGGGCAGGTTGTCACACAAGCCTGACATTGTTTTATCAACATGGTTACACAAGCCCAACATTAACTCTCCTCCCACCCAGGTCAAAAACAGACAATTTAATTGCAGCTGGACCTTGCTTCAGGGTCTAAAAACGAGTGAGACCGGCCAGATCTAAGAGTCCGTTCTGTTGATAAGAACAGGTCCCATTGTTGGCAAAAAACCAGTCTTGCTGTGTGTAGTGCAATAAACCATGTTTGCAAGAGTTTGTTTGGTATTTGTAACCCGTTTGTGCAGGGATGAGAGGAAAGACGAGTTTGAGGCAGCAGGTGATGTTGATGTTTGTCGTGGAAATAGTTTATAGCCCCCAGCACACATATCAGGTTTGGTCAGAGAGTCAGAAGGCTGCTAGAGGACAGGGTGAAATGAAGGTGACCAACAGAGTACAAAATGGCTGTGGTAAATCAGAATGACTGTAGTTTATGTGCACGTAGGAACTTTCATCAGACAAGATGGCGCAGAATGTTCATGATTGTGTTTTGTTCTTAACAGTCGCCCCTTTGAACATAACTAGCCATCTTGTCAGTCTATTTCGATCTCCATAATGTCCTGTATTTCTTGTTCATACATTACTCTCATTTTTGTTAACTGAGTGTCCATAGTCTTAGGGCGCAAGGCACTTATGCAAAGAGAACACAAAGGTGGTATACAGTGTACACCCAAACAGCAACCACATATTGCCAATACTGGGACCAAGAGAAACATTGATATTTTCCAACCCCAGTCCTTTAAGATGCCCCAAAGCCAACTTCCAATTGTCCAAGTCTCTGATCCTTGATGAATTTCTGAAGACAGTCTGTGGAGATGTTCGATTGCTTCATAGACCGAGGGTGAATTATCAGGGATGTATATGCAGCAACTGGCACCAATGATGCGACATGCTTCTCCACGATCCGCTAGTACCACGTCCAGGACCATGCAATTTTGTAGGGCCACCAGACGGACCGCTTGAAGCTCGGCGGTGTTGTTGGTGAGGATGCCAGCTGTGACGTTCAGGGCGGTTTCTACCGCTTGAGACAGATGTCTGATGGCTCGGCTGTTTGCCATCGGACCCCATAGCGGGACGAGCCCTTTTGCTGCGTCAACGAACTGTGATGCGGCAGAGTCTGCTTGATCAGTGTCTTTAGAACGCTTTTCTCGATGATGCTCTGCAGGGGCTGTGTAGGTCGGTGGCAAAACAAAGGCGATGTAGCACGTGCCCCCCAGTTTCTTGGGAGCCAGGTGTAGGCTTTGGTTCCACAGACAAAGTACATATTGGGTGATGCAACAAATGCTGGAGGATTGGCAGTGTTCAAAGTCCTTACAATGTTACAAGTGCTGTGACCCACATTCTTAGTCCCACGGCCTTCAATGCATACAAGGCCAGAGACGTTCACCATAGATAGGGCCACAGTCAGTGTTGCAGCAGTTCTTTTCTTCAGGTAGGAAAATGTGGCTCTGACAGGATTATTGAACACTTGTATTTCCACTCGTTCTTTGGAGGGGACATTCATTGGGAATGTCGTATTGGAGGTGTGAGGGCAAAGGGAGCTGCTGTTCTTCCTGTTTGGTTTAGCCAGAACTCGTTGTAGAACTGAGCGATTGTCCCATCGGAAGTGGCATTGTCTTTGTAACTTTCTTGTAGGAGCATCATCCAGGCAAGGCAAGATCCATGAACAGAAAAGGGTGAAGGGATGAAAGGGATGGAATGTTCAGTGGCATGTGGTAGCAGCCCACAGACCCAACAGTTAGTGGCATTGGTGGCAAGATTGTGCTGGTGCAGCATCTGTACGAAAGAATTATTCCAGAATTCTTTGCGTCGTTCTCGGAGATGTGTCGGTAGTGATACCAGGTAGTGTTCTTTCTTTGTGATTGGTTGCATGGTTGGTGACAATGTTCTGTATGCAGGTGCATTCTCTTCAATGATCCAGAGTGTGACCATTAGCAGGAGGCAGGTGAGAAATGCAGCTACAAGTGCAATTGTCTTTGTACTGTGCAGTTCAAAAGTCTTGGTGTCTTTGGGGTGGCTTTGCAGGTGTTCCGTTTCTTCCATCATCTTCGAGGAGCTCACCAACTGTTAGGACCACAGACTTTTGTCTGGTGTTTTTCCTGGTAGCGTCGTTTGGCTCTGCTACCGATCTGAGACTCTGACTCAGTTAGTGGCCTGGTTGTTGGAGCTCCCCCTTTTTCGTCGATCTTAGGTTGTACCCTTCCTTGGATGGCACCGTGGGGTCGGGAAATTCAGACAGTTGGAGGGTGTCTTCTTGTGGGTAGCAACTTAGAGCTGGTCGGTCTTTGCGAGTACTTCCTCTTGCACCTCCACCTCTTCACAGGTTGCCAGCGTTGGAGGGACTTTCTTGCAGTGGTGGGCGTGCAGCCAATTTTTTCCTTCCACTCGGAGGGCAGTTCGAGTGGTGATCAAGACTTGCCAGGGGCCCGTCCACCTGGGCTCCAGATTCTTCGTTCTTTGGAAGTTGCGAACTAGGATGAAGTCCCCAGGCTTTATCACATGTCCTGGGCCCCTGGATATGTCAGGCAAGGCTTGCTGCACCTGTTGGTGGATAATTGTTAGCTCGTTTGTCAATTTATGCAGATAGTCTGACATTAATATGTTCGGGACATCGTTAATGGAGGTGGGTCTTGGTGCCGCCCAAATGTTCATAGGCCTGCCGAAGACCACTTCATACGGGGTCAGTCTGTGTTTGGTCGGGGTGGAGCGCATTGATAGCAATGCCAATGGAAGGGTGTCGGGCCATTTCAACCCGGTTGTGGCAACTATTTTGGCTAGCTTTAGTTTCAATGTTGCATTGTGTCTCTCTACCAGGCCCGCTGATTGGGGGTGGAAGACGGCATGGAATTTTTGTTTTACCCCCAACCCTTTCAGTATGTTCTGTATCACTTCGGCTACGAAGTGTGGGCCGTTGTCGCTCCATAAAATTCTGCAAAGGCCGTACCGGAGGAAGAATTCTTTCAACAATACTTTTGCAGTGGCTATGGCAGTATTGTCGCGGGTGGGATATGCCTCCACCCATTTGCTAAAAGCGCACACAACCACCAGGACATATTTTAGACCATGGCATCTCTCTAGTTGGATGTAATCCATTTGAAGGACTTCAAAGGGGTGATCAGGGACTCCAAACCCTCCCCGTGGTACTACTGTCCCTTTCCCTGGGTTGTGTTGTAGGCATACTATACATTGTTGTACTAGGCGCTTTGCAGATTCTGTTATCTTGACATTATGCCATACTCTTGTGATTAGTTCAATCATGGGGGTGGAGCCTATGTGTGCTGGTAAATGTGCCATGGTCAATATGGGGATGAGGTAGGCATTGGGTAACAGCCATTTATTTTCGTCTTTAGTTCTCCAGCAATTTTCCTCGTCTTTTAGTCCCACCTTTTCCCACTCGGTCAATTCGTCTTGTGTGCCTGTAGTCTGTATGTCCCTTACAGTGGTCCTAGCATCAGTCCATTGTTCAGCTTGTGACCTGGTCACATACATTCGTGTCATGGTTCTGTCTTCTGCTGTGGCTCGGGCAGTAACGTCTGCTAGCGCATTTCCCTGTCCAATGAGATCTGTCACTTTCCTATGTGCTTGGCATTTTATCACTGCTAGCTTTTTGGGGAGGAGGACTGCTTCCGTCAAGGCGGAGACTAAATCTCCATGCAGGATGGGTGTACCGTGTGAAGTCAGGAACCCTCTTTCCATAGAATCCCGAAATGGTGAACCACCCCGAAGGCGTATTGGCTGTCGGTGTATATGTTAACTGTCGTGCCAGCTGCTAAAATACATGCTCGTGTGAGGGCAATGAGTTCTGCTGCCTGGGCGGAACGTTGGGCAATACGGGCTGTTTCTAGAATGGTTCGGGCTGTGGTGACAGCGTATGCAGCTGAGGTGGTGCCGTCGGGGAGTTTGATGCACGAACCATCCACCCATAGTTCTCCATCTGGCTCTAGAAAGGCGGTGTCTCTGAGGTCTACTCTACTTTTTGTTTGTTCATCGGTTAGTGTCACACAGTCGTGTAGTGGAGCCACGTTAGAATCGTTCTCGGGTAGGGGTAACAGTGTGGCTGGATTGAGGGTGGTGCATCGCTTTAGGGTAATGTGCGGTGCTAGCAGGGTCAACTCATATCCTGTCAGTCGGGCGCTAGTCAAGTGTTGGGTTTTGGTCTGGTTCAGTAGTGTGTCGACTGCATGGGGTACTAAAACAGTGACTGGATTGGAGAGCACTATTCCTTCGCTCTGGCATATTGATACCGCTGCAGCTGCCACAGCGCGCAGGCACGCTGGCAGTGCTCTGGCTACTGGATCGAGGGTGGCAGAAAAATATGCACAAGGGCGTTGTTTGTGACCAATTGATTGTGTTAGGACAGACAATGCACATCCCTCCCTTTCGTGTGTGTAGAGGAAGAATGGTTTGGAGTAATCTGGGGTTCCTAGGACTGGTGCTGAGCAAAGGGTATTGCGTAGTTCTTTAAAGGCTGTCTGGCATTCGGGGGTCCAGGGGAGAGGTGAGGGGATGTCCTTAGCTAGGAGGGAGAGAAGGGGTTTGACAATGAGGCTAAAGTTCGGTAACCACTGTCTGCAAAACGAGGTGAGGCCTATCAAAGAGCGGACTTGCTTCTGATTTTTGGGGACAGGGGTGTCTAGAATTGTCTGGATCCTGTCAGGCGTGAGTTTTCTCCCTTCTTTTGATAAAAGGTGACCCAAATAGGTCACTTGTGATTTACAGAACTGCAGTTTCTTTCGGGAGACCTTGTGACCATTCTCAGCAAGGAAATGGAGTAGTTTGATGGTGGCTGTGACGGCTATTGGTATGGTGTCTGCTGCTAGAAGGATGTCGTCTACATATTGTATTAGTGCCACTCCATCTGGCAATTGTATGGCGTCCAACTGTCTTTTAAGCGCCTGGCTATAGATACTTGGGCTCTCAGTGTACCCCTGAGGTGCTCTACAAAATCTATACGAACGGGAATTTAGGGTAAATCCAAAAGATAGCGGCTGTCCTCGTGTATAGGTATGGAAAAGAAGGCGTTCTTGAGGTCGAGCACAGTGAAGGTGGTGGCAGTGGAGGGGATTAAAGTCAAAATTGTTGTGATGTCGGAAACTACTGGGTATTGTGGTACTACGATTTCGTTTACCTCCCGCAGGTCAATGATGAAGCGGTAGGCTTTCCCATCTCCCTCTCCCTGTCTCTTTACAATCGGTAGTATGGGACTGTTACAAATGTTGCTCACTACTTCCTCTACCACCCCTGCCTCTACCAAAGAGTGTATGATCTCGGTTAGTGCTTTCTCACCCTCTGGCGATATTTTGTACTGCGGTACCTTCGGTAGGGTTGCGTCCTGTCGTATTGTTACGTGTACTGGGTCAATCATCATTCGTCCTACGTCTGAATCAGCCCTAGCCCATAAGTGTGATGGCAAAGTGTCCAGTAGGGTTGTGTCAGTCTCAGAGATGGAAAACATGTGCTGAAAAGGGTTCTCTCTATGGCGTTGGGGGTTGTCATACAGGATGACACGCACTCCGTCTGGTGAGCATCTGATAGTCGCATGGAAGTGTTTCAAAGGTCGAGGCCCATAATGGCGTCTGGGGTGTTAGATGAGAGGAGGAATGTCGTTTCGAGGCCATTGCTGTCAAGATTAAAAGGGATGGGTCGGGACAAAGGGTTGGTGGAGGGCGTACCGTCAAATCCTATTGAGGTCACATGTGAGCCTGACAAGGGTGCCCTTGGAATCAGTCGTTTGGATAGTGCACTACGTGTTGCTCCTGTGTCTACCAAAAATGGCGACCTTGTGCCCAGGACCTCAGCGGTAACATAAGGGCCTTGCTGATCAACGCAGAGCTCGACTGGATCCCTCCCTTGCCCCTGGCTGTCCTATGCAAAGTCGTACGTATTGTCATAATCTGTCCGTTGGTACTGATTCTGTCTGGGATGGTCAAATGCGTTCACTCTTCCTGGCCTTTCCTCGCTTGCTTCACTCTCGTACCCTCTCCCACGTCCTCTTCCTCTCTGTCCACTTGCTATTTCCCTCGCCCCTCTGCCCCTAGCAGCTCCTAACAAAGCCGGGCATTGGGATTTCCAGTGTCCATATTTTTTGCAAACTGCACATTGATCCTGTCCTAGGTCTTGGCGTCCTACATATGATGTAGATGGATTGTTCCTAGGTGGCTGTACTCTAGGGGTATTCTGCTGGTTTCCTCCCCTATATTGCTCCCCTCCTGTATTCGCCCCCTGGAGTTGTGCTATCATTACCCTTTCCTTCAAGTCCTTCTTTTTCCTTTCTGTAGCCCTGTCATTTTCGTTTCTCTGATGCTCGTAATACTGGGCCATTTGGAGAATGGCCGTCGGTTTAGATGCTGCCCAACTACTTTCGCTGGCTTGTAGTTTCTGGGATACATCTGGCAGTAATCCTTTGACGTAGTTCTGCACAAATAAGTGGTGTCCGGTTGCGGTGGACATGTCTTGTCCACTGTAATCAGAGAACACAGTTTCAAATCTGGAGAAGTACTCTGAGACGTCCTCTTGTGGTTTCTGGCAGCATGCGGTTACTATGGACCAGTCTATCTTTTTCTCTGGGATCAGCGTTTTCACTTTCTGCACTATTTTGTCAGGGAGGTCTAATATTGCTTTAACTGGTTTTTGACCAGGGTTCCGCTGTTTATCTAGTGTGTCGAGTTGTTCCCAGGTATGACCAAACAGTTCGGTATGGTTTACTTTCTTAACCTGTTTCCACACATCTGCTGGCAAACATAACCCGAAGAACAAGTCTATGTCGGCAAATGTCATTATTGTTGATCCCAGAGCGGTACCTAGCTCGGCGTAAAAGGCGGTGGGGTTCTTTCGTAAATCCGGCAAAGATTTACGGAAGGTCAGGATGTCCTGTCTGTCCCATGGCTGATACACCCAATTGTAGACCACCCTTCCTCTAGCGTCTTGATGGTTTATATCGTCATTAGTCCCTTGTCCTCTAGGAGGTACCCAGTAAGGGGCAGCTTCTTTTATTGGCATCATGCTATCTGTTTTTTCCACTGGGGGTCCTGCTACCTTAGTTGTCCTGTCCCTATCTATCTGTCCTTGTTCTATGAGGTGACGCAATACTTCTAGTGTGGATGAAAATAGTTCTGCAACATCGTTGTCGCCTTCATCTCCGATGTCTACCTTCCTGTAGAGAGCCACTAATCGCTCGGGCCCTACGTTTTGGTACTTCTCTTCATATGCAGTAAGGGTGTGGTAACAGAGACGTACAATAAAGTATCGTTTGCGGTTTTCAACATAGGAGTCGCATATGTCTGTTACGTGCTCTTCTGTTTCTTTCCTATCTATGAGGGTTTTAACTATTTTATCAATGCCTGCTCGCTCATTTTTACTTAATCGCGGGACCCTGGGCGCTCCTATTTCCTTGGTTCCTACCTCTACTACTGCCTCCTTTGATGAGGCATTTGGTGTGGGTGGCTCGGTGGGAGCAGAGGTGGTGGAGACTGAGGCGATCGTGCCATCTCCAGCTATACTTTGGGGGTCCTGGCGTTGTACTACGGGATGAGTAGGGGCATAAGGGGGTGGCATGTATATCATTGGGGGACCTAACAATAAATCATCATCTACCCCCTGTTTTGCTGGTAACTCGGGGTAAAGAGTTAAGGGCGTTCTAACAGGGCATTGACCTGATATTTTTGATTCCTGTTCCTTTTTATCGATTTCCTTTTCTTTTAGTTTTTCTTCTAACTTTTTACAGGCTTGGTAAGCTGATTTTCGCGTTTCTTTATCTTGTCTAGCTTCGTCTCTTTTCTTTCGTTGAGCTGCTTCTTTTCGCCATAAACCAAAACTATCAAACATGGCTGGTCTAGCTTTCTTTTTGTGGAGAGCTAATTCTAACGTTTCTATTTTAGCGGGATCGAAAGATCCCGTCAGTGGCCACTGATTTACCCGGTCCTTCCTAGTGCACTTATGCCATAGTTTGCTATAAGCTACGGTGGCTAATCCATATTTCACGTACATGTCCTTGTTAGGGGTGCCTTCCGGCGGTGCCGGATGACTGACCTCTAACAAACGGTCCGGTCCAAAACAATCAAACAATCTAGAGAAAACAGGCATGACGTATTTAGCGGTCAAAATGAATATCTCAATTAATGTTAGACAAAAGTCTGCACTACCTGTCCTTCGCTGTCTGCAAAGAGAGAATATTCCTATTCTACGTTGTTTGCAAGCAGGGAATGTCTCAAATAACTCAAAAAGGAATACTAGTATTTCTATCAATCAATCAATTTAAGTCATGTTTTCTCACGACCTTACCCGGACCGTATGGACAGTTCTTCGTATTCCCCTTCCAGCGCCTGGTTGTCCTCTTACTCCAACAATCAATGCGGCGTTCCTGTAAGGCCCCAGTCAGGACCGCAGGTCACTCGAGAGAGGTCCGTTCGGAACCGGTGAAGTTCAGTCAATTGGCAGCCAGACGAGGGTCTCTTTCAGGCAGGTGCACTCCAATCATTTAGTCGTTCACTCCGTCGTTAAGACCTCTCTACTGGACCCACGTGTCTCTGATGGGCCCCCGTTGGGTCGCCAATTTGTGAAAAGCAGCGAGTCTCCTGGGATCCCCAATGCTGCCCGGCGCAAAGTCACCTTTAATCCACTTTGGATTCACTATCTAAAATAACGAGGCAGGCGCTGGAAGCTGGAAGGCAAGAAAAAGGTTTATTACTCTTAGAGGAGACCACGTCAACTGCTGACACCAGGATGTCTTCAGGGAGGTGTTCTACTGGCAATGCTTCTGACTCTTCCTTTTATACAGTTTTACACAATGTATTTGTTTCTTTTATCATGGTTACAAGCTTGGAGTCTCCGCCCCGGGCAGGTTGTCACACAAGCCTGACATTGTTTTATCAACATGGTTACACAAGCCCAACATTAACTCTCCTCCCACCCAGGTCAAAAACAGACAATTTAATTGCAGCTGGACCTTGCTTCAGGGTCTAAAAGCAGAGTGAGACCGGCCAGATCTAAGAGTCCGTTCTGTTGATAAGAACAGGTCCCATTGTTGGCAAAAAACCAGTCTTGCTGTGTGTAGTGCAATAAACCATGTTTGCAAGAGTCTGTTTGGTATTTGTAACCCGTTTGTGCAGGGATGAGAGGAAAGACGAGTTTGAGGCAGCAGGTGATGTTGATGTTTGTCGTGGAAATAGTTTATAGCCCCCAGCACACATATCAGGTTTGGTCAGAGAGTCAGAAGGCTGCTAGAGGACAGGGTGAAATGAAGGTGACCAACAGAGTACAAAATGGCTGTGGTAAATCAGAATGACTGTAGTTTATGTGCAAGTAGGAACTTTCATCAGACAAGATGGCGCAGAATGTTCATGATTGTGTTTTGTTCTTAACACCCTCCTGACTTGCTTCTGCGGGTGCGGGGGACCCATGTGAGGGAGGGAGCTGTGCAGCGTAGCAGTTCTGGAGGGTTGGTAAAGTTGAAGTCTGTCGTTGAGGTATGCTGATCCAGTGTTGTGGAGGGCTTTTGTAGGTGTGGATGAGCAGCTTGAATTGGCAGCATTTCTGGATGGGTAGCCAGGTGGAGTTCAATGAGGTAGGGAGTGATGTGAGTGCTTCTGGGAATGTCTAGGAAGAGCCTGGTGGTGTTTTCTTTTATTGTCTGGAGTCTTTGTATGAGCTGGTTGGAGATGCCGAAGTACAGGGTGTTGCCATAGTCAAGTCTATTGGTTATGAGGGCCTGGGAGACTGTGCGTGTGGGGACGCATTTGAAAATCTTGCAAAGGAGGAGGCAACAGGATGCGAACACAGCGTTGACCTGTTCATCATGAGTTTGTCATCAAGGATGATGCAGAGATTTCTGGCATGGTCTGTTGTGGTGGGCGTGGGCCCTAATTTGGGGGTCAATAATCAGAAGGAGCGACTAGGAGAGATATTTAATGAGGTCCTACACCCACACTCCTCCAGGGATACTGTTAACAAAACAATTGAATGGGGTAGTTCATCTTATGGGACTTATTCGACCTGGTATAGTGTGGAATCAATTGTCTGATCCTCAGGATCTCGGGGGATCCGAGTTGTCAGATCATGGAGCCCTAACACACCCAATAGGGTGTCATGCTTCATCATAGGGCGCTCCTCGTCAAGCTGGCGCTGCAATGCCTGATGGACCTGGGGGCTCTTTATCGGAGATCTTTTGATCCGTAAATGCTGTTAGATGCAAGCATGTGAGGGGTCTCAAAAAATAGGGTGGTGAAGGAAAGTGGAGATAAGAGTCTAAGGGAGCCAAGGAAAGTTTATTAGGGTGGGGGCCCCTTGGCACAATAAAAACAAGGGTGCTATCTTGGGGTCACAATGGGCTCTAATAGCTAGTATGTGAGTATATACCGGGTCGATTAAGTCCCATAAGAGGAACTACCCTATTCAAATATTTTGTTCACCTAATTCGGGTGGCCACTAGGAGGAGTCCCAAGGGGAGCTCTTGTTTCTGAAAATCAGATCTCTGTTTTGTCCGTGGTGAGTTTAAGGCAGTTCTCCTGCATCCAGGTGGCCACATGGGAAATGCAGGAGGTGACATTGGCTTCCTGTTGGTGTTTGTTCATGTCATTAAGGGAGAGGATGAGCTGAGTGTCGGCGGCGTAGGAGACCATGTTGATGTTGTGGACTCTTATGATGCGGGCGAGGGGTGCCATGTTCACGTTGAACAGAGTTGGGCTGAGGGAGGAGCTTTGGGTAAATCCGCAGATAAGCTTCTTGTGTTCTGAAGTGTAAAGGGAGAGTCTGACTCTTTGAGTTGTCTGCAGGAGAGGAAGGAGGCGATCCAACTCGGACGGGCCCTTGAATTCCTGAGTCCTGGAGTCTGGCAATGAGGGTGCCATTGGAGATGGTGTCAAAGGCTGGCGAGAGGTTGAGCAGTTTGAGAGCGGAGGTTCCCCTCTGTCCATGATGGACCGCATGTCGTCTGTTGCTGCCAGTAGGGCGGTTTCCATGCTGTTGTTGCTGCAGAATCCTGACTGAGTGGAGCCCAACAGGTGGTGCTGTTCTAGATGTGTTAAGAACAAAACACAATCATGAACATTCTGCGCCATCTTGTCTGATGAAAGTTCCTACGTGCACATAAACTACAGTCATTCTGATTTACCACAGCCATTTTGTACTCTGTTGGTCACCTTCATTTCACCCTGTCCTCTAGCAGCCTTCTGACTCTCTGACCAAACCTGATATGTGTGCTGGGGGCTATAAACTATTTCCACGACAAACATCAACATCACCTGCTGCCTCAAACTCGTCTTTCCTCTCATCCCTGCACAAACGGGTTACAAATACCAAACAGACTCTTGCAAACATGGTTTATTGCACTACACACAGCAAGACTGGTTTTTGCCAACAATGGGACCTGTTCTTATCAACAGAACGGACTCTTAGATCTGGCCGGTCTCACTCGTTTTAGACCCTGAAGCAAGGTCCAGCTGCAATTAAATTGTCTGTTTTTGACCTGGGTGGGAGGAGAGTTAATGTTGGGCTTGTGTAACCATGTTGATAAAACAATGTCAGGCTTGTGTGACAACCTGCCCGGGGCGGAGACTCCAAGCTTGTAACCATGATAAAAGAAACAAATACATTGTGTAAAACTGTATAAAAGGAAGAGTCAGAAGCATTGCCAGTAGAACACCTCCTGAAGACATCCTGGTGTCAGCAGTTGACGTGGTCTCCTCTAAGAGTAATAAACCTTTTTCTTGCCTTCCAGCTTCCAGCGCCTGCCTCGATTATTTTAGATAGTGAATCCAAAGTGGATTAAAGGTGACTTTGCGCCGGGCAGCATTGGGGATCCCAGGAGACTCGCTGCTTTTCACAAATTGGCAACCCAACGGGGGGCCCATCAGAGACACGTGGGTCCAGTAGAGAGGTCCTAACGACGGAGTGAACGACTAAATGATTGGAGTGCACCTGCCTGAAAGAGACCCTCGTCTGGCTGCCAATTGACTGAACTTCACCGGTTCCGAACGGACCTCTCTCGAGTGACCTGCGGTCCTGACTGGGGCCTTACAGGAACGCCGCATTGATTGTCGGAGTAAGAGGACAACCAGGCGCTGGAAGGGGAATACGAAGAACTGTCCATACGGTCCGGGTAAGGTCGTGAGAAAACATGACTTAAATTGATTGATTGATAGAAATACTAGTATTCCTTTTTGAGTTTTTGAGACATTCCCTGCTTGCAAACAACGTAGAATAGGAATATTCTCTCTTTGCAGACAGCGAAGGACAGGTAGTGCAGACTTTTGTCTAACATTAATTGAGATATTCATTTTGACCGCTAAATACGTCATGCCTGTTTTCTCTAGATTGTTTGATTGTTTTGGACCGGACCGTTTGTTAGAGGTCAGTCATCCGGCACCGCCGGAAGGCACCCCTAACAAGGACATGTACGTGAAATATGGATTAGCCACCGTAGCTTATAGCAAACTATGGCATAAGTGCACTAGGAAGGACCGGGTAAATCAGTGGCCACTGGCGGGATCTTTCGATCCCGCTAAAATAGAAACGTTAGAATTAGCTCTCCACAAAAAGAAAGCTAGACCAGCCATGTTTGATAGTTTTGGTTTATGGCGAAAAGAAGCAGCTCAACGAAAGAAAAGAGACGAAGCTAGACAAGATAAAGAAACGCGAAAATCAGCTTACCAAGCCTGTAAAAAGTTAGAAGAAGAACTAAAAGAAAAGGAAATCGATAAAAAGGAACAGGAATCAAAATATCAGGTCAATGCCCTGTTAGAACGCCCTTAACTCTTTACCCCGAGTTACCAGCAAAACAGGGGTAGATGATGATTTATTGTTAGGTCCCCCAATGATATACATGCCACCCCCTTATGCCCCTACTCATCCCGTAGTACAACGCCAGGACCCCCAAAGTATAGCTGGAGATGGCACGATCGCCTCAGTCTCCACCACCTCTGCTCCCACCGAGCCACCCACACCAAATGCCTCATCAAAGGAGGCAGTAGTAGAGGTAGGAACCAAGGAAATAGGAGCGCCCAGGGTCCCGCGATTAAGTAAAAATGAGCGAGCAGGCATTGATAAAATAGTTAAAACCCTCATAGATAGGAAAGAAACAGAAGAGCACGTAACAGACATATGCGACTCCTATGTTGAAAACCGCAAACAATACTTTATTGTACGTCTCTGTTACCACACCCTTACTGCATATGAAGAGAAGTACCAAAACGTAGGGCCCGAGCGATTAGTGGCTCTCTACAGGAAGGTAGACATCGGAGATGAAGGCGACAACGATGTTGCAGAACTATTTTCATCCACACTAGAAGTATTGCGTCACCTCATAGAACAAGGACAGATAGATAGGGACAGGACAACTAAGGTAGCAGGACCCCCAGTGGAAAAAACAGATAGCATGATGCCAATAAAAGAAGCTGCCCCTTACTGGGTACCTCCTAGAGGACAAGGGACTAATGACGATATAAACCATCAAGACGCTAGAGGAAGGGTGGTCTACAATTGGGTGTATCAGCCATGGGACAGACAGGACATCCTGACCTTCCGTAAATCTTTGCCGGATTTACGAAAAGAACCCCACTGCCTTTTACGCCGAGCTAGGTACCGCTCTGGGATCAACAATAATGACACTTGCCGACATAGACTTGTTCTTCGGGTTATGTTTGCCAGCAGATGTGTGGAAACAGGTTAAGAAAGTAAACCATACCGAACTGTTTGGTCATACCTGGGAACAACTCGACACACTAGATAAACAGCGGAACCCTGGTCAAAAACCAGTTAAAGCAATATTAGACCTCCCTGACAAAATAGTGCAGAAAGTGAAAACGCTGATCCCAGAGAAAAAGATAGACTGGTCCATAGTAACCGCATGCCGCCAGAAACCACAAGAGGACGTCTCGGAGTACTTCTCCAGATTTGAAACTGTGTTCTCTGATTACAGTGGACAAGACATGTCCACCGCAACCGGACACCACTTATTTGTGCAGAACTACGTCAAAGGATTACTGCCAGATGTATCCCAGAAACTACAAGCCAGCGAAAGTAGTTGGGCAGCATCTAAACCGACGGCCATTCTCCAAATGGCCCAGTATTACGAGCATCAGAGAAACGAAAATGACAGGGCTACAGAAAGGAAAAAGAAGGACTTGAAGGAAAGGGTAATGATAGCACAACTCCAGGGGCGAATACAGGAGGGGAGCAATATAGGGGAGGAAACCAGCAGAATACCCCTAGAGTACAGCCACCTAGGAACAATCCATCTACATCCTATGTAGGACGCCAAGACCTAGGACAGGATCAATGTGCATTTTGCAAAAAATATGGACACTGGAAATCCCAATGCCCGGCTTTGTTAGGAGCTGCTAGGGGCAGAGGGGCGAGGGAAATAGCAAGTGGACAGAGAGGAAGAGGACGTGGGAGAGGGTACGCGAGTGAAGCAAGCGAGGAAAGGCCAGGAAGAGTGAACGCATTTGACCATCCCAGACAGAATCAGTACCAACAGACAGATTATGACAATACGTACGACTTTGCATAGGACAGCCAGGGGCAAGGGAGGGATCCAGTCGAGCTCTGCGTTGATCAGCAAGGCCCTTATGTTACCGCTGAGGTCCTGGGCACAAGGTCGCCATTTTTGGTAGACACAGGAGCAACACGTAGTGCACTATCCAAACGACTGATTCCAAGGGCACCCTTGTCAGGCTCACATGTGACCTCAATAGGATTTGACGGTACGCCCTCCACCAACCCTTTGTCCCGACCCATCCCTTTTAATCTTGACAGCAATGGCGTCGAAACGACATTCCTCCTCTCATCTAACACCCCAGACGCCATTATGGGCCTCGACCTTTTGAAACACTTCCATGCGACTATCAGATGCTCACCAGACGGAGTGCGTGTCATCCTGTATGACAACCCCCAACGCCATAGAGAGAACCCTTTTCAGCACATGTTTTCCATCTCTGAGACTGACACATCCCTACTGGACACTTTGCCATCACACTTATGGGCTAGGGCTGATTCAGACGTAGGACGATTGATGATTGACCCAGTACACGTAACAATACGACAGGACGCAACCCTACCGAAGGTACCGCAGTACAAAATATCGCCAGAGGGTGAGAAAGCACTAACGGAGATCATACACTCTTTGGTAGAGGCAGGGTGGTAGAGGAAGTAGTGAGCAACATTTGTAACAGTCCCATACTACCGATTGTAAAGAGACAGGGAGAGGGAGATGGGAAAGCCTACCGCTTCATCATTGACCTGCGGGAGGTAAACAAAATCGTAGTACCACAATACCCAGTAGTTTCCGACATCACGACAATTTTGACTTTAATCCCCTCCACTGCCACCACCTTCACTGTGATCGACCTCAAGAACGCCTTCTTTTCCATACCTATACACGAGGACAGCCGCTATCTTTTTGGATTTACCCTAAATTCCCGTTCGTATAGATTTTGTAGAGCACCTCAGGGGTACACTGAGAGCCCAAGTATCTATAGCCAGGCGCTTAAAAGACAGTTGGACGCCATACAATTGCCAGATGGAGTGGCACTAATACAATATGTAGACGACATCCTTCTAGCAGCAGACACCATACCAATAGCCGTCACAGCCACCATCAAACTACTCCATTTCCTTGCTGAGAATGGTCACAAGGTCTCCGAAAGAAACTGCAGTTCTGTAAATCACAAGTGACCTATTTGGGTCACCTTTTATCAAAAGAAGGGAGAAAACTCACGCCTGACAGGATCCAGACAATTCTAGACACCCCTGTCCCCAAAAATCAGAAGCAAGTCCGCTCTTTGATAGGCCTCACCTCGTTTTGCAGACAGTGGTTACCGAACTTTAGCCTCATTGTCAAACCCCTTCTCTCCCTCCTAGCTAAGGACATCCCCTCACCTCTCCCCTGGACCCCGAATGCCAGACAGCCTTTAAAGAACTACGCAATACCCTTTGCTCAGCACCAGTCCTAGGAACCCCAGATTCCTCCAAACCATTCTTCCTCTACACACACGAAAGGGAGGGATGTGCATTGTCTGTCCTAACACAATCAATTGGTCACAAACAACGCCCTTGTGCATATTTTTCTGCCACCCTCGATCCAGTAGCCAGAGCACTGCCAGCGTGCCTGCGCGCTGTGGCAGCTGCAGCGGTATCAATACGCCAGAGCGAAGGAATAGTGCTCTCCAATCCAGTCACTGTTTTAGTACCCCATGCAGTCGACACACTACTGAACCAGACCAAAACCCAACACTTGACTAGCGCCCGACTGACAGGATATGAGTTGACCCTGCTAGCACCGCACATTACCCTAAAGCGATGCACCACCCTCAATCCAGCCACACTGTTACCCCTACCCGAGAACGATTCTAACGTGGCTCCACTACACGACTGTGTGACACTAACCGATGAACAAACAAAAAGTAGAGTAGACCTCCGAGACACCGCCTTTCTAGAGCCAGATGGAGAACTATGGGTGGATGGTTCGTGCATCAAACTCCCGACGGCACCACCTCAGCTGCATACGCTGTCACCACAGCCCGAACCATTCTAGAAACAGCCCGTATTGCCCAACGTTCCGCCCAGGCAGCAGAACTCATTGCCCTCACACGAGCATGTATTTTAGCAGCTGGCACGACAGTTAACATATACACCGACAGCCAATACGCCTTCGGGGTGGTTCACCATTTCGGGATTCTATGGAAAGAAAGAGGGTTCCTGACTTCACACGGTACACCCATCCTGCATGGAGATTTAGTCTCCGCCTTGACGGAAGCAGTCCTCCTCCCCAAAAAGCTAGCAGTGATAAAATGCCAAGCACATAGGAAAGTGACAGATCTCATTGGACAGGGAAATGCGCTAGCAGACGTTACTGCCCGAGCCACAGCAGAAGACAGAACCATGACACGAATGTATGTGACCAGGTCACAAGCTGAACAATGGACTGATGCTAGGACCACTGTAAGGGACATACAGACTACAGGCACACAAGACGAATTGACCGAGTGGGAAAAGGTGGGACTAAAAGACGAGGAAAATTGCTCGAGAACTAAAGACGGAAATAAATGGCTGTTACCCAATGCCTACCTCATCCCCATATTGACCATGGCACATTTACCAGCACACATAGGCTCCACCCCCATGATTGAACTAATCACAAGAGTATGGCATAATGTCAAGATAACAGAATCTGCAAAGCGCCTAGTACAACAATGTATAGTATGCCTACAACACAACCCAGGGAAAGGGACAGTAGTACCACAGGGAGGGTTTGGAGTCCCTGATCACCCCTTTGAAGTCCTTCAAATGGATTACATCCAACTAGAGAGATGCCATGGTCTAAAATATGTCCTGGTGGTTGTGTGCGCTTTTAGCAAATGGGTGGAGGCATATCCCACCCGCGACAATACTGCCATAGCCACTGCAAAAGTATTGTTGAAAGAATTCTTCCCCGGTACGGCCTTTGCAGAATTTTATGGAGCGACAACGGCCCACACTTCGTAGCCGAAGTGATACAGAACATACTGAAAGGGTTGGGGGTAAAACAAAAATTCCATGCCGTCTTCCACCCCCAATCAGCGGGCCTGGTAGAGAGACACAATGCAACATTGAAACTAAAGCTAGCCAAAATAGTTGCCACAACCGGGTTGAAATGGCCCGACGCCCTTCCATTGGCATTGCTATCAATGCGCTCCACCCCGACCAAACACAGACTGACCCCGTATGAAGTGGTCTTCGGCAGGCCTATGAACATTTGGGCGGCACCAAGACCCACCTCCATTAACGATGTCCCGAACATATTAATGTCAGACTATCTGCATAAATTGACAAACGAGCTAACAATTATCCACCAACAGGTGCAGCAAGCCTTGCCTGACATATCCAGGGGCCCAGGACATGTGATAAAGCCTGGGGACTTCATCCTAGTTCGCAACTTCCAAAGAACGAAGAATCTGGAGCCCAGGTGGACGGGCCCCTGGCAAGTCTTGATCACCACTCAAACTGCCCTCCGAGTGGAAGGAAAAAAAAATTGGCTGCACGCCCACCACTGCAAGAAAGTCCCTCCAACGCTGGCAACCTGTGAAGAGGTGGAGGTGCAAGAGGAAGTACTCGCAAAAGACCGACCAGCTCTGAGTTGCTACCCACAAGAAGACACCCTCCAACTGTCTGAATTTCCCGACCCCACGGTGCCATCCAAGGAAGGGTACAACCTAAGATCGACGAAAAGGGGGGAGCTCCAACAACCAGGCCACTAACTGAGTCAGAGTCTCAGATCGGTAGCACAGCCAAACGAAGCTACCAGGAAAAACACCAGACAAAAGTCTGTGGTCCTAACAGTTGGTGAGCTCCTCGAAGATGATGGAAGAAACGGAACACCTGCAAAGCCACCGCAAAGACACCAAGACTTTTGAACTGCACAGTACAAAGACAATTGCACTTGTAGCTGCATTTCTCACCTACCTCCTGCTAATGGTCACACTCTGGATCATTGAAGAGAATGCACCTGCATACAGAACATTGTCACCAACCATGCAACCAATCACAAAGAAAGAACACTACCTGGTATCACTACCGCCACATCTCCGAGAACGACGCAAAGAATTCTGGAATAATTCTTTCGTACAGATGCTGCACCAGCACAAACTTGCCACCAATGCCACTAACTGTTGGGTCTGTGGGCTGCTACCACATGCCACTGAACATTCCATCCCTTTCATCCCTTCACCCTTTTCTGTTCATGGATCTTGCCTTGCCTGGATGATGCTCCTACAAAGAAAGTTACAAAGACAATGCCACTTCCGATGGGACAATCGCTCAGTTCTACAACGAGTTCTGGCTAAACCAAACAGGAAGAACAGCAGCTCCCTTTTGCCCTCACACCTCCAATATGACATTCCCAATGAATGTCCCCTCCAAAGAACGAGTGGAAATACAAGTGTTCAATAATCCTGTCAGAGCCACATTTTCCTACCTGAAGAAAAGAACTGCTGCAACACTGACTGTGGCCCTATCTGTGGTGAACGTCTCTGGCCTTGTATGCATTGAAGGCCGTGGGACTAAGAATGTGGGTCACAGCACTTGTAACATTGTAAGGACTTTGAACACTGCCAATCCTCCAGCATTTGTTGCATCACCCAATATGTACTTTGTCTGTCGAACCAAAGCCTACACCTGGCTCCCAAGAAACTGGGGGGGCACGTGCTACATCGCCTTTGTTTTGCCACCGACCTACACAGCCCCTGCAGAGCATCATCGAGAAAAGCGTTCTAAAGACACTGATCAAGCAGACTCTGCCGCATCACAGTTCGTTGACGCAGCAAAAGGGCTCGTCCCGCTATGGGGTCCGATGGCAAACAGCCGAGCCATCAGACATCTGTCTCAAGCGGTAGAAACTGCCCTGAACGTCACAGCTGGCATCCTCACCAACAACACCGCCGAGCTTCAAGCGGTCCGTCTGGTGGCCCTACAAAACCGCATGGTCCTGGACGTGGTACTAGCGGATCGTGGGGGAGCATGTCGCATCATTGGTGCCAGTTGCTGCATATACTTCCCTGATAATTCACCCTCTGTCTATGAAGCAATCGAACATCTCCACAGACTGTCTTCAGAAATTCATCAAGGATCAGAGACTTGGACAATTGGAAGTTGGCTTTGGGGCATCTTAAAGGACTGGGGTTGGAAAATATCAATGTTTCTCTTGGTCCCAGTATTGGCAATATGTGGTTGCTGTTTGGGTGTACACTGTATACCACCTTTGTGTTCTCTTTGCATAAGTGCCTTGCGCCCTAAGACTATGGACACTCAGTTAACAAAAATGAGAGTAATGTATGAACAAGAAATACAGGACATTATGGAGATCGAAATAGACTGACAAGATGGCTAGTTATGTTCAAAGGGGCGACTGTTAAGAACAAAACACAATCATGAACATTCTGCGCCATCTTGTCTGATGAAAGTTCCTACGTGCACATAAACTACAGTCATTCTGATTTACCACAGCCATTTTGTACTCTGTTGGTCACCTTCATTTCACCCTGTCCTCTAGCAGCCTTCTGACTCTCTGACCAAACCTGATATGTGTGCTGGGGCTATAAACTATTTCCACGACAAACATCAACATCACCTGCTGCCTCAAACTCGTCTTTCCTCTCATCCCTGCACAAACGGGTTACAAATACCAAACAGACTCTTGCAAACATGGTTTATTGCACTACACACAGCAAGACTGGTTTTTGCCAACAATGGGACCTGTTCTTATCAACAGAACGGACTCTTAGATCTGGCCGGTCTCACTCGTTTTTAGACCCTGAAGCAAGGTCCAGCTGCAATTAAATTGTCTGTTTTTGACCTGGGTGGGAGGAGAGTTAATGTTGGGCTTGTGTAACCATGTTGATAAAACAATGTCAGGCTTGTGTGACAACCTGCCCGGGCGGAGACTCCAAGCTTGTAACCATGATAAAAGAAACAAATATATTGTGTAAAACTGTATAAAAGGAAGAGTCAGAAGCATTGCCAGTAGAACACCTCCCTGAAGACATCCTGGTGTCAGCAGTTGACGTGGTCTCCTCTAAGAGTAATAAACCTTTTTCTTGCCTTCCAGCTTCCAGCGCCTGCCTCGTTATTTTAGATAGTGAATCCAAAGTGGATTAAAGGTGACTTTGCGCCGGGCAGCATTGGGGATCCCAGGAGACTCGCTGCTTTTCACAGATGGGCAGAGATTGCCTGTTGATCTCTTTTTCCAGGTGTTTGGATGGGAAAGGAAGGATTGAGATGGGTCTGTAGTTGCTGAGTTATTTCACATTAGCTGAGGGTTTCTTCTGGAAAGTTGTGACTTTTGCACGTTTCCAGCTATCTGGGGTGGTTCTGCTCAGGATGGAGGAGTTGATGATGCTGGTGGTGAGGTTGGAGCTGATCAGCGTTCTTCCTAAGTTGAGGGAACCACAAGAATCAATCAATCAATCAATCAATTGTAAGCATGCTACTCACCCGTGAGGGTCTCAAGGCGCTGGGGGGGGGGGGGCGCAGATCTGTTTAGCCGAAGAGCCAGGTCTTGAGGGTCTTCCTGAAGGTGTTCAGGGAGGGGGCGCGTCTGATGTCTGCCGGTAACTCGTTCCAGGTCTTGGCTGCAAAGTGAGAGAAGGATCTTCCGCCTGCTCTGGCTCTGTGGATGCGCGGGGTTTCGGCCAGTGCGAGGTTGGAAGATCGGAGGTTTCTTTTGGGTATGTGGAAGTTGATTCTGTCGTTGAGGTATTTGGGTCCGTTGTTGTGTAGGCATTTGTAGGCATGAGTGAGGATTTTGAAAGTGACTCTTTTCTCCATGGGGAGCCAGTGGAGACTTCGTAGGTGTTGGCTGATGTGTTCGTGTCGGGGGATGCCGAGGACGAGTCTGGCGGCGGTGTTCTGTATTGTCTGGAGTTTGCGGAGTAGGGACTTGTTGATGCCCGCGTAGAGTGCGTTTCCATAGTCCAGTCTGCTGGTGATGAGTGCGTGGGTGACTGTCTTCCTTGACTCAGGGCGGATCCACTTGAAGGTCTTGCGGAGGGTGTTGAAGCAGCTGGAGGTGACGGCGTTGACTTGTCGGTTCATGGTGAGTGATGAGTCGAGTACGATGCCGAGGTTCTTGGCGTGGTCTGAGGGGGTAGGTGGGCTTCCGAGGGCGGTCGGCCACCAGGTGCTGTCCCATGCAGAAGGGGTGGTACCGAGAACGAGGACTTCTGTCTTCTCGGCGTTGAGCTTCAGGCAGTGTTGGTCATCCAGACTGCAACGTCTTGCATTCCTTTCTGGAAGTTGTTTGGCAGTGGTGGGGTCTTTGGTGAGGTAGAGGATGAGCTGGGTGTCGTCGGCGTAGGATATGATGTTGAAGCCGTGTTGTCGGACGATGGCTGCGAGGGGGGCCATGTAGATGTTGAACAGGGTGGGGCTGAGCGATGAACCCTTTGGGACTCCGCAGATGATTTTCGTGGGGTCGAAGAGGAAGGGTGGGAGTCTGATCCTTTGGCTTCTTCCGGTGAGGAATGATCGGATCCAGTCCAGAGCTGTTCCTTGTATGCCTGCGTCGTGTAGTCTGGCGACTAGTGTGCGGTGGGAGACGGTGTCGAAGGCCGCTGATAGGTCGAGTAGGATGAGGGCTGCGGAGTGGCCTAGGTCCAGGAGGGTGCGCATGTCGTCTGTGGCGGCGAGTAGGGCGGTCTCTGTGCTGTGGTTGCTTCGGAATCCGGATTGGGACGGGTCGAGGACGGCGTTCTCTTCAATGAATCGTGTCAGTTTCCTGTTGACTGTTTTCTCTGCAACTTTGGCTGCGAAGGGGAGGAGCGAGATGGGCCGATAGTTCTTGAGGTCGGTGGGGTCAGCTGTGGGCTTCTTTACGCTTTACAAGCATTGAATCTTTGGCAGTGTTTCTGCTTCTGTATCGAAGATCAGTGATACATGGACCTCTTCCCTCCTAGGTCTACCTTCAGTGTAGAAAAGTCTTCAATGCGACCGCTTTGAAACACTGAGACTTCATCTTTAGCTTGATAGTAAATTTGTCATGGTTGGTATATTAGCAAACATAATGGGAGAGCTATGACTCTCGTTATATCGGATCTTTACCTGAAAGTTGTGCAAGGTGGAGTAATATTTCTTCACTTTTTAATGGAGACAGATGTCATCCTTGCAGCTTTCATCCCTAGTTACTCCTCAGATTGGAAGACTGCCTTTGATCCCCTCTGTGCACATCACGCATTATTGAAATGCCTTTAAAGACAACATTTTTCAATCTGGAAAACTCTCACATTTGGGCCATCAGCAAAAGGCAGTGGACTGTCTACGTCTACGACTTAGTCAGTGGGTTCGAGCAGCAATACAGAAGGCATATTAGGAACAAGTAATTTACAAAGAGGAGAGGTTTGGGGCAATACATACAGCACCTATCTCATATGTGGAACACAGGAGAAACTCCTCACAAACTTTAAGTACACTTAGCATAACATCACGTACCTGCCCAAAATAATAAAGCAATAAATTCATTGATAAATGTCAGTAATAATATATCACATAATGCACAGACTCCTTCATTCATTTTTTTATTTATAATTTTTTTTTAATCATCTCCACGTGTATGGTCGTAGCCAACACGTTTCGTCCATATGGACTTATTCAGGGTTTCGTTTAATATTTGTATCTCTGGTGTCAAGAAAATATAACGCTTCATATGATTAAATGACCACCAACATCATGTCATTCTATTTCAAAATGCAACTGATTCCAAAATGCAATGGATCACGCTTGTGTTTCTTTTTATCCTTTATTGAAAACAAATGTTTTCTCTGTCTTGAAATTAAGATAACGGAGAGACCCACAAGTTCACAGGTTTCCCTTGTGTTGTGACCTGGTGTTTAGATTTTCTTTAGTTTCAATATTCTTTCAGGCAGAGTCCTCCCGATTTTTTTAGCATGGTAGCTCCTGACAAAATCATATGTTGTAGCATCATAGATCAAACTTTGATCTTTGTTGGAACTTAGATTGTGAGTGGCAAGTAGTTAGTCAAAAACGTACTCTGCGGATAAGGGTTGTATAGCATTGAGTACAAGTGTCAGTAGTTTCTAGAATCTAAAGGGTGCTTGTTTTTACCATTGAGCCAACTATCTTGATGGAGATAAGTGGGAAAGGCTATGTTAAACCAATGGTTAAAGCTAGGGATGGCTGAATATGTGCTAGATAGCCGGGCGCCCTGTGGCAGCAGTACAAGTACAGTATCTTGTTGACCAAAGGAGCGGTTTACGTGATACTTGACAGGTAAAATATGAATTTCCACATGCTGGTCTAGTACTTTGAAAAGTTCACTTGTTTTAAAAAAAAAAAAAAAAAATCACATGCAGGGGAGTGGGCTTCTCTCTCTATTTTATTTATTACCATAGTTTTCCGTTTCCCAATCCCGGACAAAAATCATCCAGTCACCACCTTTTCTATGTTTTTTTTTTTTTTTAGCTAAAACTGGGATCGGAGTCAATCGGTCTTTTTCATTATTCTTTACTGTGGGGTACACTTAAATCACACATATTTGCATTATTCCCCCTACGCTAGTGAACGTTTCCGGGTTGATTGTCTTATATTGGCGACCGATTTTCTAAGCTATTTCTGCAAAATTAGAAGGAGACATTTGAATGTTTTTCTTGGCTCGTGAAGGCAGGGGATGCGACGGGGGAGGGGGGGCGGGGGGCCTCGGAGCTGTATGAATTATTGCCTGCGGGGCATGACTCGTCTATTAATAGCGCTGTAGTTTGCCAGATAATTAGTCGTGACGAACCCTTGCATATGGTCCAAAGCAGTATAGGAGCTGTGCACTCAAAGATGTGCTTAGGCTGGAGTGTGCTTTAAAGAGCACGGGATCAAATCTAAAAACTTGATAAAGGTTGGTGTGGGTGATCCAAGCATGTGGTACACAAAGAAGTGCTGCTTTCTGATGGCGTGTTGGCTGGAAGGCGTGTATGGAGCTGGCAAACCGCGCAGATCGTGTACAGTGGAACAGATAATCGTTTTGATGTTGGGCTGTCGCTTATAGCACTTTCAACAATAAAGTTTTATATGCCATTATTATACCCAACGAACCTGGGCCTCACCCCTTGTCAAATCAGTATCTCATTTATATCTTTGGGTGGTACTGGCATTACTGTGATAGTGTGTTTTCCTTTTCTACTGCAGTCGTAGCAGACCTGTTGTCTTTGCCAATTGCTTTTGGCGGTGGTGTATAGCATTTAGATGCTGTGTAACATAGTCAGAAAAATAAAAGCACAAAGCGAGAAGCACACAAGGGAGACAGCTGGAAAACTTTACTCTTGCTGCAACGTTTTGGATGGTTTGGAGCCTGGTCGGGAGCTGTATGGTGATTCTCACATAGAGAGCGTAGCTGTAGGTGAGTCTGCTGGTTATCAGGGCTTGTGTGACTGTTTTTCCGGTGTTCTCTGCTAGCCATTTGACGATTTTTTTGTAGCGTTCTCAGTATGTGGAAGTAGGTGGAGGTCACTGTGTTTACTTGGGCTAAAATATTGAGCTTGTCGGAGAGAATGATTTCCCAGGTTTCTGCCTTGGGCGGTGGGGACTGTTGTAGGGTCATTGTCTGCTGGCCACCAGGTGGAGTCCCACGCAGAAGTCATTCTTTCAAAGATCACTACTCTGGTCTTGTCTGTGTTGAGCTTACAGTAGTTGAGTTGAATCTCATCCAGGTGGCCACTGTGGTCATGCAGATGGAGAAGTTGTTTTGCAGGGATCTTGCCCATTAGGGAGAGTGTTAGTTGAGTGTTGACTGTGTAGGAAAGAATGTTGATGCCATGCGATCTGATGAGGTCTGCCAGTAGGGCCATGTAGATGTTAAACAAGTTTGGGCTGAGAGATGGTGCTTGGGGGACTCCACAGATGAGGTTCTTGGCTTCCAACGTGTAGGGTGGCATGCTGACACTTAATCTTCTTCCTGTAACTCAACAGCAGATCCTGTTGAGGGCGGGTCCTTGGATGCCCATTTAATGTAGTCTTCTGATGAGGGTGGAGTGAGAGAATGAGTCCTGACGTTTTAGCCACTGAAGTTAGGAGATGCCTAGGGTTTGCAGCCCTCAAGCTTTGTCTACATTTGGAAAGCAAGCATTGACTTAGCCAGTGCTTGTTTTTGTCTCTGTGTTAGGCACTATGCATACTCAAGCACCTGCAGCCTCCGTCTTGGAATTATTTTTTTCAAAGAAAAGAAAAATCACCGAAAGATGACTACTTTATGTGTTTAGAAAAGTCATTCCAAGTTCGCTGCTTTACGAGGATCTTGGGGTGATTGTTTTTATTTTATTCTTACTTTGCCATTCCTAGTAGGTGAATGGTCATATTAGAATGGTAAATTAAAAAATAAAGTACATGTGGGATGCTGCACAGTGGGAGAGAAGTAAGGGCCCAGTATCAGTCTGCTGCTGTGGGCCCTCGCAAAAATAATATATATATATATATATTTTTTTTTTTAAAGGAACAAAACACGTAGGAGGTGGGTAGAAGTTGATAGCATAAGGGCGGGAGTAAATGCCCAAAAGCAAGTGTCCCACTAGCAAGGTGCAGCTATCTGGCCCACACAAAAAGAAAAAAAAGATTAAAAAAAGGTTTTGAATAAACAAAATAAAGCTGGGGCTGGTGTTGTGGCTGTAGTAGTGTAAGGTGAATTTTTCAGGTTGATATTGTACAGAAGAACGTGGAGCGATGCAGCCACATTATCCTAGGCTTCCATTTAGATAGACTACTTTAAATGATGAACTTAAAACTCAGATACAGTCTGCAAACAAGGCTTTAAGACAACAAACTAAATCGGTTTTCGGTGCTTAAGGAATCTAACAGGGAAGCGTTTTGTATTCCTTTGTTTGACTCTGCATCACCATTCTTTGTTTTCTTATATGAATTCACTCAACAACGCTTATTTTGGTATTCGTAATTTTAAGATGCACATGTAATTGCACTAGAGTTGTTGAATTACTGACATAATAGGAAAATTAGACTTAAAAGCAGCCAGCTTCCCATGCCTGTCTCAGATGCAAAACATGTTTTATTTTGGCTTCTTATATGTTACATATGGATAAAAGTATGTTGTCTGAAATACGTGTAAATATTGTTTTTCAATGGTTTTTATTTTCAAGGTACTAAATGCTTGTAGCGGCAAACCTGCATAAAAGTTATCCTTTGAGGTTTCTTGGCACACTGGTGTTCCTGGAAGGGTCATACAGCCATGGAAGCCCACATGCTGGCATCACTGAAGCCGCTTTAAAGCTGTTATGGGTTGGGCAACCATTACCAAGTCAGGCAGCGCCAGACTTGTGAATGACTGCCCCAGCACCATCAGCCCAGTGATGCCATCTCTTAATTTTACCAATTTGCCCTATGTGACTTAACAAAGAGACACTGTGCTGTGGCACAGTGCACCGGAACCGCCATAGTAATACACATTAATCAGCACATTGAAAATGTGCTGCACCAATTACAAAGAAACATCCCAGATGTATTACATGTGTTCTTTGCCTAGCAGGGCACCTCCTTCATAGGCAGCAGGTACTCGTTAAGACAGACCCAACACTGGATCCTGTTACGTGTGGACCGGGCTTGCAACAGGACAAAGGAAGAAGAGAAAATACCTGCAGATGTAAGGAAGAAATAGCATCAACAATTAAGCTAAAGCAAGATCACCCTTACTGTACACAAAAAGTGGCAACGGAATATTACAGTCAAACGCAATTTTTGCTTACATTCATTTTACAGTCTTCAACAAGTGCCCATTTTTCAATTGCAATACCTGTGTGCGAAATCCCCAAATAAAATAACCACAGGCAGCCGCACTTCAACGTGGCTTTTTTGCGAAACAACATCTCTGGGGTTTCTTCAATAATCACCGGCCCTTTGAGACTCGTCTCGCAAAAAGGAAGTGACGTTCCTTATTTAAAATGTGAATAGCTTTACTTGTTCTTCTGTAAAAAGACTGTTCTTGCATGTGAGGACTGGTGAGTGATCGGAACCTTTCTACTCCACGTTACCATAGGCGTGTTTTTTTTTTTTTTTTTACCATAACATTGAAAAGGTTTCCAATCTCTCTACAAACAAAAACATAGCTATTGCGTAGTTTCAACAGTACTTTGATCTTCTGCATGAACTTTGAACTGAGCCTACAAAGTGTAATGCCTATGAAAGCAGTTCACCCACGTTTTACACTATTGAAAAAATGTAGCCTTTTTATTTGTCACTATAAGTCAGTAGTGTGAGGCTACAAAACGGGTGTCCAACGTAGTCCCCGGAGGACTCGATGCATGCCAGATTTACAGCATACCCAGATAAGCTAAGTTTACATACAGTGAATCTAAATGTCATTCATTTACATCCTGAAAATATGGTTTGGATCCGGCCCCCTGGACCTACGCTGAACACGCTTGGTGTTCGAGTTTACTTTTATCATTGAAGTAAATTCGCACCCAGTGTCTGATGTGTCAGATTCGTGACTGAATCCTTTGCTTCTCCCCACCTCGCCCCTCGGGCGCCCTTCAGAAGGACCCTGTCACCTCATCACGGGTCTTACAATTACCGTATCTTGCTCTCTCTAGTGACCTTGAGGTGTTAATTCGAAGTATAGGCAGACTGTATATCTGGGGTTGCAGCACAGAATCATTAGCTAGTACCCAACCAGGCAGGCAGGCAGTACACCTACCTGGCTGCGGGACTCTTATCAAAGATGGAGGCCATCCTAGCCTCGGCTCGACATTCTCTCGGGTGTGTTCTGTGGTCCAGTGTATGAATGTTGAGATCCTGCTCCGATGCGCGCAGTGAGCACGCGCGGAAGGTGGCGGGTTCTCGTTATGCTGACTGTTCTCTAAAATGATTACACGTGATGTCATCCAGCTTCCTGCGGCCTACTGACAACTGGAAGCAGGCTGCTGAGCACGAGAGGCTCCTCCTGCAGCACCAAGAATGCACTGAAGTAAAATTTCCCAATTTGGTCACAACTCTCCACAGATGCTTTTGATTCAGTTCAAGATGGGTTCCTTTCTCGCCTCAGCTCCAATCTCTTTTCGTACGAGGTCCCCGCACTCTGTAGAGGGCGCACCCCCTCCCTTTTGTTTAGTTTTAAAATCCTTATGTGTGCATGTGAACTTGATGACCCTCCAGCTCAAAAACACACACTACAATTGTTGTAAAAAATGACCAGATCTTCAAACTGCGTCCGTTCTCGTGTGACTGAGTTTTTCCTGCTCTCTTTCCTAACTCCAGGAGCCAGAGAGCTGCCTCTAAAACCAACGGCTCTATAGCTCACGCACCCCGTGCTGGCGGGAATGACCAGTTAGACTCCCTAATGCAGTTACTTCTCGTGAGAATTACTTTCTCAACAGCAGATGCCACAAGCAAAGAAACGGGGATGTCAAACTGGAATTCAGCTGTTAGTCCTTGAAACTTTATTCTGCGACACAGATGTTAATTTTGATGAGCATTCAGATATTTCACGTGAACAATACAAGATTGTGACATGCCATGAATATGTGAATGTAGCTCTCCTGATCTAATCTGCAGAGACATTAATTAGTGTGTCCGGAAGGGGCATTTGGTCTGAGACCTGTATTTCTGACTGTTGTTAGGAACCCAGCGCCCACATTTAACCCTTGTGTGCCTGAAAATGTGAGGGAGGGTTAATGCAATTGTTTATTGATATGGTTCATGAATATACAGTTTTTTGTGTCTGTGTTTTAGTAAGAGAAGCTGACGTTTGCTAATACCGAGTACTGCGCATTAGGTCTGTAAACGAGCAGTTGATGGAGGTCTTTTCATTTTTAATATTTCACGTCTATGTTTAGGTATTGATGGCTGATCATGTGTCTGTATACCAAACGGTCTATAAAGAGAAAGGAGTAAAAAGCAGACTTTAACAGATGAACTTGTGAAGAGTTACCTTTTTGGCAGAGAAGATGAGGAGCGGGTGTATTTACAGAAACTTGAAATGTTGGGCGTATCCAGTGTCGTGATTAGGTTGACATGACATAACATGAGGTGAATGAGAGAGGAAAGAATCAAAGATCAATAAGTTCGAGACTGAGTAAAGAACCGCGAGTTAAATACAGTCAGTCATTCAGCACCATTCTCCCATACACCAACATGACCACTCCTCCATATGACCACATTGCTGCCGAATATGTCCACCTCTTGTGGGTTCCACTGTAGGACACCTTAGCGCGGATTCTGCAGATCTGACCAAAGGAAGCACATCAACCGATATCTAAACACACTCTAGTGATCAGAAGCCCAGCAGATATCCTATCCAAGATGAGGTGCTTGGTGCACACAACACATCTCTTCGCCTGCCCAAGGTCCTTATGCCCACCTAGGCACTGAGCAACCTTCCTCTTTTGGACTGAACACATCTACTTTCCAGGATGGCTTGTGTGTTCGTTAAGCTCATCTCTGGCCTCTGTGTAAATTCTGCACAACATTCAGTCTGCTTTGTATTTTTCACAAGTCCATTCAACATCATGTTTCAGCCTGTGTTTTCAAGTCCATGTAAGCATACTGAACGAAGCTTCATGTATACTCTCCCACTCCATCTTTGCACCAAGGATTGAATGAAGGGATCCTCTTCATTCTGAAGTGTCTGCTGGGTCAGAAGGTGGTCGTGGAGTTGTTCCACATCTTTATTTCATCCTTACATTTCCCTATCGACCTCCAGGCCCACTGGCAATTCCCAGATGGTAACCAGTGGAACTAAGTTCTTAACAATAAAAGTCTCTGCTTGCATAAATAGAATTTTTGATAAGGTGTCCGTGAAGGTACTTCAGGGTGATTATGTCCTGTAGCAAGAGGACAGAAACTGAAAAGAAATGGTTGTAAATTACAACTTCTGAATACCAGAACCATAGATCCACGTTTGTTGGATCTCCTAGCTATGATGTGCTGTTTCCCACAAATCTCTGTCACATATAAATAACTTCAAGCATTGAAATGTGTTGTAGAAACAAAAGAGTTGTTCTCCTGTATCTGGAGACCACAAATAATATGTTTGAGTCGCCATTGATGGCCAGCGGTTCAACGAGCTGCACTCAGAGTGCAATACATTATGCTGAAAATGTATAAATGATGAGTCAGATTAGGGGGGGCAAATAAGTTTTATTGTGCCTGTGGATCGTTCTTCAATTGGGTACCAGCCGGGAGAGCTGGTTGAAGTTGGTCTCATTTGTGGGATCATGAGAGGAAGTGCCTGAGCAGTAATGGGCACTGCAAGAGCTCCAGCAATGATGCTAAGGATGAGGAAGGTACACCGTATAAATAGGATTGGAGACCACACCCTTAAAACGAGGTGCTCATGGAAAACTGATGCAGTAATACCACACCCGTAATTACCAATGGCACAGCGTAGAATAATGAATAAGTGTGGCAATACCCCACCATTACTTATTTGCACTTACGGAATGGGAAATTTCTTTGATAATTAGTGTTTTTTGCACATTTCTGCAGGTTTATCTCACATTCAAAGCACATTTTCCTTAATATAGTTCACCAGTTTTTCACTGGCAAATTATATTCATGAAAAAAGCCTGAAGATGCCATTTTAGTGCATATCCGTTTCACCCATACACGTTTACCGAGAACCCAGTAGGGAGGGCCGGAAATGGAGTTAATAGTGTTACGGTGAAGATAAGATTGAGGATTTTAATAACATTTTGTACAACTTTTCTTCCCTCACTATTGTTATCTCTGAGCGTTGTAAATAACAAATGTTACTGTTACCCATTTTGATGGAGGCACTTTACCTAACTTGAAGGATGGAAGGCAGAAAGGCTGAGTCGCCCTTGCTGGCCTTCTAACTCCTTACCTGCAGATGTCAGTAGTGAGCGCTCAAGTTACTGAGGGATGGTGCAAAAACAGTCAAAGTTGTCTGAAGCCTGCGGTTGTGATAAACATTGATCGAGATAAGTTTGAGCCGAAGAATGTGGGTTATGCGGTTGTTGGGGATTTTTTGTTACCTACTTGTGAGAGGAAATTCTTGCCTTTGAACCCCAATATCGTCACAGTGCTCACTTACAATTAGTTAAATTGCCGAGTGGCCGGTTTCTGGGATGAAAGTAGCCGAGCTGTGCATTCCGGGCCCTGTGCAGTACAAGTTTCCTGTGAGCACGTGGTGGTGACCTGCCCTCCGCCCACCCCCGGACGCTCACTGCCGATTCAACAAGACCCGAACGGTTGCAGCAGGGATGGATCCTAGTGTGTGATATTCTGCAGCTGCCCTTGGCCGCTTACCACATGCCTGCTTTGCTTCTCTGGAACACTCCTGACAAAACCGCACAACTGCCTTGGCAAAAATGCCGATTTTTACTAAAATTGTTAAAAGCTCCACAGGTAGTTTGTGGCACTTTACAGCTTTTCGTACGACAGTGTAAAAGCTACATCCATATTACTGTGTAACTGTGCAACAGGCCACGATTCATGACTTTCGATGGCTTTCCTGCCAGTGTGATACGCTAATGTTTGTTCTGTACCACAGGTTAATTTTGTAGAGTGGTGTCTTTTCCTTTGCCTCGATCATCTCACGATACACGGGCTATTCACCTTTTACTCAGGATAAAAGCCCCAGAAACGAGCCATTTCAGCAGCCCGTTTGTTCGCCCAGCGCGGTACAGCATCGAAAGTATTTAGTACATAAAGAGTGTAATATTAAGAATAAACTGCCGGAATACCTGCTCTGACCTGGCGAGGTTATTTCCATAATTGCTTGATTGCAGCCCGGTAGCGTTGTGTCGCGCTGGCCTGTAATCAGTAAATTATGTAGAATGCAGTAAATTATATGATTAGCGTCTCGAATTAGACAGTATCTTCGGTAGCCAGTTGGTGGGCAGGGCCTACAACCTAGAAGCGGGGAGGGCCTTGGAGCAGCTTCTCCTGAGGCTCTCGTCTTTCATTTCTCCGCAGGTTTTGATCATGTGCAGAACTCCTTGGTGTGTGTTTGCTGTCTCTTTGTGTGCAGTACCCTGGAGGGGTTAAATGATGGGCTGCTATACAAGCCTTCATTTTCTCTCTTTGAAACTCCATGAAATCCGAAGTTGCTTGATACGTCATTTAATGTGTTCATTTGGCGGGCATGTTGTAGCTATTATACACAGGGTCACTGTAATTGGCTTTTTTTTCCACGTAATTTTGGATCTACTGCAATTGTAACATAATCTGCCTTCTGGTGCTTAATTTACAGATTATAACCAAAAAAAATTTCTTACTTAAATAGATCTAAAGTTACTGTAAAAAAAAAAAAAGTGCCACACATGATGCTGCCAGTGGCATGCCACATAATTTTTCCTGTCATCCTGCCACAAAAGGTGCTCCTCCGTTGCCATACATTTCTTGTGGCCTAAATTTCTGCCATGATTCATCCATTTTTTCTTGAACTGTTTCCCTCACATTCCTCTCACCCTCATCATTCGAAAATAACAGCAATCATTTGAAAAACAGCCACACGCATCCCTACACACAAACTCCGAGAGAGCGAGCTAAAGAGACACTCACTCTCTCTCTCATATCTTAATTCCACAACTCTTGATCTGTTTGATACTGTGCACCTTCCCTGACAAGCCAATAACAAGTTCGGCTAGCAGAAGTGTCAATCAGGAACACAATTATAACACTGTTATTCTTCTGTTTGAGTAATGTTGTCTACTGCGGGACATGTGCTTCTGTCCTAATAGCTTTGCATCCCCAGTTTACATTAATTATGGACAGTGTTGTGCACACAAGCTTTTGTGATTTGCCATGTATGCTGTTTCAAGGCTTGTGGTTTTGGCATGAAGATGGGGGTGGTTTATTGTTGAACACAGTGACCAGGTTGTTTGCAGCTGGCACTTGTGTGTCGGAAAGTGATCATTCTGAGATAGTGAGTGCTTTGCGGTTTATCCAATGTGTGCTGGGATTGATGATCTACAGCAAGAACATGTTGGACCGCTTTTATGAATCTTGAGTTTCTAGGCGGATGAGGTAGCCTTAGTTGCAGGACCTAGCATTGGTGTAGTTGGATGTCTGGGTAGGTTTGCTGTTGGGAAGGCAGACTTGTCGAGTTCCATGAGACCAAGAAGTAGATCTTTGGCCAGATACTAGGCCTTCCTCAGAGCCAGAGCGTGAGAACTCTGTCCAAGCGAACCTCTGCTGGCAGCTGCTTGTAAGAGAGAAATGCAGTGGTCCTCTCTGAGCTGCGAATATGGTTAACGTCCTTACTCCCAACGCCCCACCTATCCCCCTGCCCAATCACCTTCTTCAGTGAAGATTCTGACAGTTGATAAAAAATCCTAAATTCTGATAATTTGAGGCCATAGAGCACCATGTCATCTGGAGAAAGACTGAGCATTGACCTCTTCCAGGGCAGATGCTCTATTAGACTTTTGAGGAAGCCCTTCATTCTGTCGGTGAGCCTCAGTGGCACAAAGAGTATCACCTCTTATGGGATGGTGATCAGCAAAAAGCGCCATTTAGAGATCTCACAATCTTCCTTCATACCTAGACACGACCTAGAGTACTCTTTCTAGGGGACAAGACTGCAGTGAGGCTTGTTGACATCTTCTCTTCCGCTTTTAGCTATGCCAAAGTGTGTAAAGTGGATAAAGTCCAGGAACAAACTGTTGTTTTCTCTGGTCTTCCTCTGTATGGTCACAGTGATCAGCGCACACTTTCACACTGTCGTGATTAGTCATTAGTACAGCACTCGTTTAAAAATCATCTCCGTGGCAGCTTTTTAAGATTGTCATACCTCTTGATAGAAACATTACGTTTTCTGATTAGTAGAAAGCAAATCTATCAGTAGTGTAGCAAGAGGGGGGCGGTCCGCCCCAGGCGGCACGAGTTTTGGGGGGGGGGCGCGCCCCCCTCTCCCCTTTGGGGCTTAAGGCCTAGTTGCTCCACAGAAATCTATGCAGTACTGAGTAAGTGTAGGAAAAGCAGGAAACCAGGTTGGGACTCTGTAAAGACTGATTGGGTGAGTGGAGGCGTAACTATGCTGTTGAGAGGGGTTAATAGTTCCCATTGCCCGTTATCTGGCCCTTCTCTAGTGCGCACGCATATCTCCGTCCGCGACTCCCTTTGGACCTTTTATTTTTAATAGAGCACGCAGTAGGAAAGGAAAGTTGTCTGGGCCCTTTTTTGCTTCTTTTGGCTTTGAACTTTCGCGCTAACCAGAAGTACTCGTAGACGGGGAGGGCCGTAGACTTGGTTAAATAGCACCGGCGCATTTTACACATTTGCGTCTTCCTGCGTCGCGTCAGGGGCTCGCGGGCGCCGCGTCTAATAACACTGATTATCGTTTCATAACTGCATCGACCCTGTAATGCGATCAGCAGCGCGCGGGAAATGGCCGTGGAGCGCCCCCATTGTGGGAGCCGGGGACATTCCGCTGCCGAGATTACCGAGCGCTCTTTATCCACTCGCCAGTCACTTGTTGCCACGGAGACCGGTGTAATCCACTTTCTCCCCCCTCTTTTGATTGGAGACGCCACAGACTCCTGGCGGGTCGAGGAGTTTGCGGAGCAGCACGCCAGCTGCCATCAGAGGAAAATTAATCACCGGGAAAGTGGCCTAAAGTCTATTGATCCCCCCTTCTGATTACACTGTATTTAGAATTTGGACCAGCGGCGGGGAGAGAGAATGCCCTCGGCAAATAAATAAACTGCTGAGACACGTCTGAAGTGTAGCCCAGCGGTTGAGCAGACAGACGACTTTGGAACTGAGAGACCAGAATATGAAGCAATGTTACTTATCACACAAACAAAAAAACCTGTGATCCTGGGCACGTCACTTTATCCCCAATTGACCCCACACCCCAGGTGGCGTAACTTGGAGGACTTGGACTGAGGAGGGTGAACGCAGCTGCAGTTGTGGGAGAAATGGCAATGTCTGGGCCTGGGGGGAATGCAGAACCAACACTGTTAATCTGCCCTAATTAATCCACTTCGTCTACAACATTTTGAAACGTTCAAGTGTTTTGGTAAATACCATAATTTATGCTATGTTATGCTGGCTTTGTACCTGTCTCTAGTCAGAGGGAGTGTTCCAAGCATACCCACATTCATATATTTGTTTATCTTATTTCATTGTAGTTTTTCTATGGCACTCACTCTTCTACCCCTGGACGGGGTCCCAAAGTTCACTACAGTAGGCCAAATAAGAAGCTGCTCTGTTGTGTGTATGGTTGGGAGAAGGTGTTGATTGAGGAGTGGGCTAGGCGTGGTTTGTTTTGATATCCTGCATGAACATGGAGACCTGCTCCACGCTTGCTGCAGTGGCATGTAACTATGTCGTACACAGAAGGAGGTGTACACCCTTTTCTGTGGGTGGGCTGGTGTGGGGAATCATCCGCATAGTTGCAGTAGGAGAGTTTGAAGGAGTTGATAGCATGTGGTGCAGATAAATGTTAAAATAGAAGGGGAGTGATAGTGGAACTCTGAGATGTCTACCGTACTGCCGAATTTGGCGGAGTTGAGGGGTAATAAAGTGAATATTGGTGTTCTCTTGGTTGAGATGGGGTTTTATCCACTTGAAGACCGTGCCTTGAATTCTTTGTCTTATAGGCTTTGCATGAGTAGCTGGTGGTCCATGGTGTCACATGCTGATGATCAGTCCAGAAGGAGTAATGTGGTAACTCCATTCATGTCCATGGCGTTCTTGAGGTTGTTACAGATGGAGATCAGCACTGATGCTATGCTTCCACCTGTTCGGAATCTTGTCCCTTTGTCAGAGAGGAGTTTTGTTCAGTCAAGTTTGGTATGTTAGAACAATGCTTTTTCATGAGTTTGCACAGGGACAGACCACTTTCTATTGGTCTGTAATTTGCAGGGTGAGAGTATTCAAGTCCATGCTTCTTTAAAATGCATTTATTGTAGGATGTTTTCAAGTTGTTCTGAAACACTCCAGTTACTAGGGATATGTTAATAAACTCGGGTTGGGATGACAGTAATGATTTCTTGAAGAAAGGTTTTATATATTTTTCGAGGCCAAGGATTTGCAGAAGATCCTGATAGGTTTATAGCTTTGATTAGATCATTGGCTTCTTTTATTGTTCGCAGGTTGAAAGAACACAATGTAGGTTGTATTTTGGATGTAACATGCTTGGTAGGCATCTGATGCTGGGAACTTTTGCTGCCCGTTTTTTGGAGGAAGTGTGCTTTGAGGCTGCAGCTTTTTTGAAGGGGTCTGCTAAGGCTTTGCAGAGTTCCCGGGTGTGTTACACCACTGATGAGATGCATGCTGATTTACGGAATTCAGTGACGATTTTGAAGTTTTTTGCTTAGCCATGATACTTCTGAAACGCAATAGGAGTAATGGTATCTCTTTGCTTCTTTGATAAAAGTTCAGATTTTTTTCTCCATTGTCATGGCGCTTATTATTAATAGGTTGCACTGCCCTGGTCTGCGCCACAGCACACCTTTAGTTGGGTGTGCCGGGTGTGCGCCCTGCCACAATGTAAATACTGTTCTCACTGGAGCCATGAACATGCACCACCCTTGGGGGTAGTGGATTAGTGAAAGGTGGACTGGCTCTTTAAAGCCACCGATCAGTTTTTCACTGTGCAGGCTGCAACAAGCCTACATTTGAAAGGGAAGGGGGGTGGGGCAGAGATCTCCCTGCACACAACGCAGAGGGATGTCTGGATAGATCCATGGGAACTCCTTTCTCCTCTTCCAAGAGGTGCCCTGGTGGAGCACCCTGACTATGTGGCACCTTTTTGTGGGGAAGTCCGTGTACGTCCAGATGACCTCTTTACTTCTGCACCTATGTCTATAATACAGCACTGACACAGAGGCAAAATATTTCCTTATTTGCATAGGATTCCCATTATGCCCCCTTGAGACTGACTAGCGCCACCTGTATTACAGAAGGGGCTGTGCAAGCATCTAAGATCCATTCTATAATACCAAAGAGCTCAGTGGGTGGAAAAAGTGTCCATACACACACGCACACACACATTGCATTCCTGGGCTCTTTTGCGAATACTGTCCCTGGTGTTAGCATTGTAGGTTTTTCTGTGTCTCAGCAGAAGCTAATTTAAGAGTTTGCTAGTAAGCACAGAATCTACAGTCGTGGGTCTATGTGGCCTACCCAGAAGTAGGATTCCATGTTCCCCTCCACTGTACCAACGCTCTCTAAAACAAAGTGTTGTCAAACAAGGTACCTGGTTGACAACAACTTACCTTAAAAAAAATCTTCTGAATTGTTCATGAGCTACTATGTGTGAACGCGAAACTTTAAATATCAAGAAGCAGGCCTTGCTACTAAGAACATAGCATTTAAGATTTGTGCAGATTGAACACCTGAGATATCATTTGATGGATCACTAACGTTTTAAAACGTGCTCTGCCACGTCATATTAGGGAGGCCCACATCCTTCAAACCGGAAGTCACACTTTCCAATATTGCGCCTTCTAGCTGGAACAACATCCGCATCCTTAAAGTTTTTACCGTTTGTGTAGAATACTGATGCCCACGAAGTTCAGTGTATGATTCCACTCACTGGTTTTACGGTTGCATCCGAATGTTTAATACATTTTTAGAGTAATGCATCAAATGCTCAGCATCCTTTGTAAGTACAACAGGTGGCTTTTAGTAGTAAGCAAGTTCCCCTTGCAGCAGCTGCTTAGTGGCCACTTCCCTGAGAAAAGCTCCTTATATTTTGAAGAGGTGTGGATGCTCCGGGGAGCAGTTAGCATACTATTTGTCTTTGGCACTGTGGGAATTTTCACAAGAAGGCAGATAAAAAGTTTGTCTTTCTCCGGCTGCCTGTGAACTGGAGTTTCAGCTTCATGGACCCTTTCGGTTTTACGACTCTTAATGCGCGCTGGTTTAATTGCTTTAAAGAAGGGTGGCAGGCATTTCTCGTTTCATCAGTCAGGTAGGAATGCCAGCCAAGGAGCGGCTCCTGTAGGGTGACCGTGCATATTGACTGGATACGCACCGCCATGACCCTTTGGCTTGGAGTACTCGCATGCCCGCTAACACTTCAGTCATGCCTGACGTTGCACGAGCAGTGACAGCGCTGCAATTTTGGCCTCCTTGTATCTCTTTCGAAGAGTCACTGGCATCTCGCTCTCATACTTATTGTATTGTAATTGCATTTATATAGCGCTTACTACCCCTGACAAGGCGTCAAAGCGATTTTTCGGCGAGTAGCAAGCTACTCCGGAACCCATAAAGGATTAGTGGTGAATTAGTATAGTGAAATATGAAAGTAATTTGAGTGGTGGATATGTTAATTATTTGGATTGAGAAGGATAGTGCAGGGATAGAAGAGGGAAAAGGTTTACATTTATATAGCGCTTGCTACCCCTGATGAAGTGTTGAAACGCTTTTCCGGCGAGTAGTACGCTACTCAGGAATCCATAAAGGATTACTTGTGAATTAGTATAGTGAATTATGAAAGTAATTTGAGTGGTGGATATGTTAGCCCGTTATTTGGATTGAGAAGGATAGTGGAGGGATAGAAGAGGATAAGGTTTGCATTTATATAGTGCTTGCTACCCCTGATGAGGTGTTGAAGTGTTTTTCGATGAGTAGCATGCTACTCCGGACTCCAAACAGGATTAGTGGGAATTAGTATAGGGGAATATGCAATTCATTTGAGTGGTGGACAGGTTAGTCTGTTATTGGGATTAAAAAGGAATAGTGGAGGGATAAGAGGGAAGAGTCTAGAATTTTTTTGTTTATTTTGGAGTTTATCGCCATAGGAGGGGGTTGGGGAGTTATTACAGGGAAATATTAAATTAATGTGAGTGGTGGACATGTTATTCTGTTATTTGGATTGAAAAAGGAATAGTGAAGGGATAAAAGAGGGAAGGAGGGATAGAAGAGGGAAGGGTCTAGATTTTTTTTTTTTTTTAGTTCATAGCAGTAGGAGGGGGTTTTGGATGAGTAAAGAGGAGGTGAAGGGGTAAGAGTCAGAGGCAATTCAGTATGAAATGGAGGGGTCTCGAGAGGTGCAATACATCCCGGGACTTGCAGGTCGTTTTATTTGACCAAATGCACCAATGATACTTGCACAGCTATGAGAGATGGTGCTTCTTAGAAGATAGTTGAAAGCAACCTTGGCTTTAGAGTGAAACATTATTCTGAACTTTTGCTCGGAATCATCAGTGCTAAAAATTAGTGTTTGTCCATTAAGAGTGCACTTACCTACAGCTACTGTAGGTATGTCCTTTGCATCTCGGGTGAAAATCATTTCATAAATAGCATGGAAGGCAGTGGCGTCTTCAGTAGACAATTCTTTCAATACACCTTTGCTAGTGCACATTAAAGCCGATGGTTTTGTCGCATTTTTAATGGCCATTTTATTATTGTTTGTTTATTTCTCATAAATAGACACCACAAATTTGTGTATTCTAGAATTAAGGCTAGTAAATCCGTTTAGTTGACAGAATGTTTTTAATGTAAGAAGTTTCTTCTGACACATGAGCGCTGCAAGCGCCAGGCCCATCTGTGTACTGTTGTGGCCCTCACTGCTCTCATTGCCAAAAAACTACTCAAAGTCCCCGGCCCTCCGGTTGTACCGGATACCTCAGGTCTCCGCTGCAATGAACATGCGGAATATTTCGCTACCAAAGTACAAAACATCCTCAAGCATCTTCCCCAAAAAGACAGTAACATTCCAATCAAGTTTACGAATACGGGTGGGCATATAACTGAACATCAATTGGAGACCTACACCATGATGACTCGGGAATCATTCCTAACCATCTTGTCATCAGTAAAAAGTGGGCCACCACTAGACCCTGCACCTCCCAACATCCTGAAATTGGTCGCACCAACAATTGTCCCCACTGCCAGTTGCCTGATTAATGCCTCATTATCTACGGGTTCGGTTCCCCCTGAGTGGAAAAGGGCAATGGTAAAAGCGTTGCTAAAAAAAATCCAATCTGGACCCAGCCGACTTGGGTAACTATCGCCCCATTTCGCTACTCCCTGGAATCAACAAGATGGCGGAGAAATATGTTAACCATACGCTCTCCGCATTCCTAGAATCCAATGATCTGCTCCACCCCTCCCAAACGGGCTTTTGCCCATGCCAAGGTACTGAAACCGCTTTGCTAGCAGTGGTGGTAGAATCTAGAAAGATTCTGGATTCAGGAGGGTCATCAGCCATAATCCTCCTTGACTTGAGCGCGGCCTTCGACACGGTGAACCACCGAATCTTGGTTCACCGCCTCAGGAGTGACTGGCACAGCCATACTATGGTTACAATCTTTCCTAGAAGATTCTTCCAGGTTTTTGAAGGCAATACCATCTCAAATCCTATCCCTTTACAGTGTGGAGTTCCTCAGGGTTCATCCTTGAGTCACACTCTTTTTAATGTCTATATGGCCCAGTTGGCGGACATTGTAGCCCCTTCGGGATTCATATAGTAACATACGCCGATGACACACAGCTGGTTGTAGCATTGAACCATCCTGACCAGTTGTCCAATGACCTCCATTCCTGCCTCGAGGAAGTTGCCAAGTGGATGAGTTTGTCTCACCTAATACTTAACTGCGAAAAAACCGAGCTTATGATTCTCGGCAACCCTCTAAGCTTTAAAGCAATCACTATGTGGCCAGCTAGTATGGGCCCGGTGCCGGCCCCAAAAACAGAGATAAAAAGTCTGGGAATTTGGCTAGACCAAGACCTCACTTTTAAAGCACAGGCTAGGAAGACTGCTGCCTCATGTTATGGCCTGCTTAGAATGACCCGCAAAGTCCTCCCCCTCCTACCTTTTCAAGCAAAAAAACTGTTGATTCAGGCATTAATTCTGTCAAGGATAGATTACTGCAATGCCCTTTACCTAGGGGCCCCGAACTCCGTGGTCGCGAAACTGCAGGTTGTACAAAATTGTACAGCGAGACTGCTTACGGGGACCCCCAATCGCTGTTCAGCAAGGCCCACGTTATGCTCCCTCCACTGGCTCCCGGTGCAAGAGAGAATTAACTTTAAAGCCCTTTGCGTTGCCCATAAGTCTTTGGTAGGGAGTGGTCCTCCTATCAATAAAGCCATGATTCGCCCCTGTAGGGCGAACAGAAAACTCCGCTCAGATGAGCTCCACCTAGCAGTGGTCCCTAGGATCAAGAAGGCCAGAAGTGGCGGCCGGCTTTTTTCATACAACGCTGCCAGACTCTGGAATACCCTTCCACTGTACCTTCGTAGTGAACCCATCCATCTTACCTTCCGAAAACAGCTAAAAACCTGGCTTTTCCCCTAGGGTGTCTGTCCTTTTAGTTACAGTCTCAGCGCTGGGATGCTCCCGGGTAGCCATGCGCTATATAAAAGTAATTCATTCATTCATTCATTCACTGCTAATGCTCTGTGATTGTTCCCATACCCCCGCTTACGTCTCGCAAATTGCCATCATGTCCCATGTAGAAATGTTTAGAGAACTCACTCCACAAACACAATTGGCACTAATTGATATGCGTTGCTAGTATGCAGTTGTGTCATGTTACGTTGTAGATCTTGTAAACGGCAGTGGCGTAGCAAGGCGTGGTGGTGGGGAAGGCGGTCTGCCCAGGGCGGCACAGCTTTTGGGGCGGCGACCCCCCCTTTACCTGCAGCTATCGCAGGGCGGCAAACGAACGCAGGAATCGCCGCCAGCAACCCCCTCCCACCCTGCTGTTCACTTGGGGCCACCGGGCAGCAAAAGCAGGAGCCGCCACAGGTGGCAAAAGGTCTAGCTGCGCCACTGGTATACAGTGAAGGCTATATTTGCCCTGGCAGGTGGACTACCTGTTGGCCACAGGTTGGAAACCCTTCAACTTGTGGAAAGTTTGTGTGTCCTGCCACACAGTACAGAAAGATCACATGTCTGGAAGGTGACAAAGCTGAATAGGAATAAATACAGCTCTTATAGTAACAAGTGTGTGTTTCTCGCGCAGTTGTATGCTCAGGTCCCCCTTAACACCCTCTCCTGAAGCGCACACATTTGAGTGTGTTTTAAAAAATAAAATGTTATCCATTTTGCTGTAAAATAGCAATGTAGAAGTTTCTTGTTGAGTCTGCTGCATAAGGGGAGGGAGGACCAGACAGGTAGAACGCATGTTTACTCAGTTCTTGGAAATTAAACACGTTGCTTTATTTAAGACTAGTAAAACTCCAACAAGCAGCTATTTTATTTGTTTGAAGGTTGAGTTTAACCTCCACACTTGTATCCAGAGCATTTGACATTGCCATTTTGAATGCAAAAGGGCAGTGGTTCTTAACCTTTTGACTTCTGTGGACCCCCACTTAATCATTGCTGGAACCTGAGGACCCCCACTAAATCATTATTGGAATTTAGGGACCCCCCCACTGAGTAATTACTGGAAGCCAGGGACCAAGATCTAAGAATTTTCGATAATTTCGACAGCAAAACAATACATGGAAAATACAAAAACACGCATTCATCAAACATATATACAAATGATGAAATATTTTATATAATTCACAAACAAATATATATATTTTTTATTCTAATGGGAAGGTCAAGCGTTTCTAAATTTAATTGAGGCCACTCACCTTCATTACTGTATCCTGTTTGATGTACTTGCACTGCTCTCATGAAGCAATCTGCGGATGCTATCTTCATTTTTAGCCTCCAATTTCAAACTCCTTCGCATTTGCAAAAAGTATTACAATCTACATTTTGCTTCTTTATTGATATGCACTTTATTAATTTGTTAATGTTATTTGTCTACGCAGTCTCAGACTCCGTGATCAGGCTTTGCGGACCCCCGGGGGACGGACCACAGGTTAAGAACCACTGCAATAGGGAATTACCTGAAAGATTTTCAAAGATTGTTTTTTTTTCTTTCTTCAAAAGACTCCTCCTCCGATTGACCGCATGCGCCCATTAGTGAGCAGGATTTTAAAACCAGAAGAATATTATAATAGTAATTTGAAGCAATAATTCTTCAGAGTGTTTGGAAGCTGTGATTGTGACTGTAAGCGCTATAAAAGTTCTAGTTCTCTTGTCATTCGTATGTGTCTGATAACAATGTAAGCAGCCCCTGTGCCTATTTGGGGCTGATTGTAGTTGTGGTGTGCTGACAGATTTTTGTGAATCGAGCACATATTTTTCACATGCAAAATTTGCTCCTGCAATAAACATTCATTCATACTCTGAAACAAGTGTTTCTTAAATAAGCCTGCACTTACCTTCTTTCTCCATCTTTGTACCTCACACTGAGAAAGAAGCCCTACGGAGCTTCTACCTGGATAGCAGTTAATGTTTTTGAACTGCACGATGTTTTTATACCCGAAATAAATGATGGAGCATCATCCTACTACAGGGAACTCGACCATTTATCCTTCTGAGGTTGATAAGACCAGTATGACTTACCTTTTTTCACATAATTGTTGCTGCCATGCTTTTGCAGTGTCTCAAAAATAGAATAGGAGGCATCATACACCTGATTATGTAATAGAGAGTCACAGTCTTTCTTAACATTGTGAAGCACGAAGACTTGCATCAAACACTATTTAAAAGCATGTTTTGTGCATGGGTGAAAGAGGACCCTGGCTAATCAATTCTTAAAACGGCCATACTCACCATTCGTTTATCCTTGACCTTGTTTGTGATGACATTTCTTAAATGCAGGTGTTATGTTTTATTAAAGGAGATAGATAGATAGATAGATAGATAGATAGATAGATAGATAGATAGATAGATGGATGGTCGTTCTAAGGACAGATTTTTGTCAAGTTTTCTTAAAAATAGCCACTGTTGAAATCCTTGCTTTGTCTTTGAAAACTCCTTCTGGTAAACGTTTACATGGCTGACCAGAAGGAGTTTTTGAGACCAGGGTTGTAGTTTGCTCTGCCGTGGTGAGTCAAAATTGCTACATCCACATTCTCAGGAAAACCGACCCATGGAGTTATAAGAAATGTAAGGCCTGCTAGAAAAGGGGAGAATTTAAAGTGACCAGAAAAAGAAGTCGCTATTCCTCATCACAATTAATTTATTGCGAGGGTGAGTGATGTACAGAAACAAGCAATTTCGCTTTCCTTTTAAAGTTAACAAAACATCTTTGCCCTTTCCACTTGCTAGGAGCACACAAACACCTGTTCTTTCACAGAAAGTCCAATTAGCCCATTTCTTGAGGAAGATGCTGGGCCTTATCTAATTAAATTCCCTCTCTGTTTGTGCTTTCCTATGTTTGCATGTCTGCATTATTTGGGATTTGTTGTAGAAGGGTACAGCTTGTGCAGTCGTATTGTGTTTACACCTATAAATCAATGACCTTTCTTTATTCTTTCTTTGTCGAGATGAGCTTTGTCATTCAATTTGACATCCTCGAAGCCTGGTTTCCCTTGGTGTGCCTACTGTGTTACAAAGGCCCTGGGGTTCTTGTATCTATGCTGAGCCTGTTACGGGTTGTGTACCAGTCTTGGGTTGTCACTTATTACCCAAGGCCAAGTTTTTTTCTATTTTGTCATCATTTACACCTACTGGAACTCTAATGGGAGGCCATGAGTCGGCCACTGCAGGACAAAAGGGATGGTAGGAGATCGGTCCTATCACGGAGGAGGAAGTAACAGCCCTAGCAGGTTTTTCAAACAGATGGTATTTTTTTTTCTCCCTGGATCACCATGTCGTGTAACAACTCTTTAAATAATTGAATTATTCATGCCTATTGTAAAAGGGCACCTATCATGCCACTTTTGATAAAGGAAACACTTGATCCTAATGTTCCTTCAAACTATTGTCCTATCTCCCTTTCCCACCTTTCGCAAAAATATTGGAAAGATTGATTAATAAGCAGTTAGCCTCATATTGTGATGAAGGTGGTGAGTACAACAAGTACCAGTCTCGATTTCGTGCTTACTTTAGGATGGAAACTGTGCTAATCACTACAACCAATGATATGCAAATAATCCTGGAGGCTGGCAACTTGGCTGCACTAAAACTTCTTGATCTGTTGGCTGCGTTCGACACAGTCTTGCATTCCACCTTATTGAAAAGGCTTAGTTCTATTAGTTTGATGGATAAGCCACTTGCATGGTTTGAACGCTTTTTGAAGAAGAGAACCCAGGCTGTGCAGATGGCATTCTTCCATTCTGTTTTTAAGGATATTTCATGTGGTATCCTGCAGGTGTCTGCACTCAGTCCTACGTTTTTAATATATATCTGGCTCTTCTTGCAATCCTCATTGTTTCCTCAGGATTTCAATTTTATGGGTATGCCGATGACACCCAAATAATCATCCGTATGGAGGGTGATGTTTCATTACATCCGGAGCAATTCAGAGGCTGCATGATTAAGATGGCCAACTGAATGAATAGCAAATTGCTTTGCCTTAACTTGAATGGAAGGCCTGATTTTTGGTAATTCTCCCATTTGGTCCCACATGCTTCTTACTTCTGAGATAGCTCAAAAAGACTATTCCATTTATTCCTAATGACTCCAGGCAGTTGTTGGTGCAAACCTTGGTACTAAGGATACTGGACTACTGTAATGCCTTATATATTGGGCACTCTGGGTACCTTATTCAGAGGTTGCATCTCATACAAAATGCAGCAGCCAGGTTGATTTTCGGAAAGAGAAAATTTGATAGTAACTCTCCCCTTATTAGAAAGCTTTACTGGCTGCCTGTTAAGATGAGTTGCCAGTTTAAGGCTCTTTGCATTGGCCATAAAGCTCTGTATCCAGCAACGCATGGCTCTTATATCTCTGATATGTCGAAAAGATATTGTCCCTCTAGGCTGCTTCGCTCTACATCGCCATCATTGATCTGATTATTATACCAAAAGTTCTCAGAACCCGCCTAAGGGGTAGGACTTTTTCTGTTCCACAGCTCAAGCCTGGAATAAATTTCCTTTAGACCATCGCCTCAAATCTGATTTGCTGAAATTTCGCAGAGGACTGAAAACCTATCTTTCTTTTCACTTTAACGTAGACACCTTTTGATTGCTATGCAGTACTCGTGTTTGGCTTAGTGCCAGGACTCCCGCTGGATAATCACACGTTATACAAACAATAAATACATTAATTTGTATGACTTGTTTAAACAAGTTTGAAAATTGTTATTTATTACACCAACACAATCTCTTGTTTCAAGCCCTGTGGTTCCTCTGATGACCTTACTGGTTTTAAGTCACCTTGGCCTGGCCTGTTTGTACTGGCATTATTACAACAGCTTACCATTTTATCTTAAGGCCAAGGCAACGCTTTACTACCCTTTTGGGTACAGCTATCTAATGTGCAGGCGGCTGAGCCCTTCTTGGACAGGTTTTCCGATAACGTTCTTGTTTTGATGTTGCTGCTATCGTTTTAAGGAGAGTGTGGTGATTCATGACATGTATTATACAATTCTAAAACCACTCTGTACCCAAGAGTGGCATCAGTTTGGTGATTGAAATGTATTCTTCAAGTACAGGGCAGCCTTGTCAAGAGTATTCACTTGCCTTCCTGGTTAAGTCTTCGCACTCTGGGAAGTGTGAGGGTAAGACAAATACTTTTAAAGTAACAGTATTACCAAAATGTAGTGATCAACAACTTGGCAGTTGAGGAGACTGAACCACACAAAACAGATCGGAGAAAAGTAGTTTCAGCTTCTAAAAACTCTTCTAACCTGGCTCCTTTTAACAGCAAAGTATTTCATTCCAGGTGGTTTTGGATGGTATTGTACCAATCCAAAGCTGTAATACTGTGCCTGAAGTGGTAAAAGGCTTTTGTCATTTATCAGTTCGGCATGGGTGGCACTGTGCTAATCCTACTGTTAAAGACTTTGCTGTAAAAATGGCAAAAGGCTTTGCCCCTTTCTAAGTCAGCGTGGATGGCACTGTGCTAATCCTATGCTTAAAACTTCTGAATCTGCTCTCCTGTTTTTCTAGCAGAGTGTTGATGGTGTTGTAGGGTGCTCCATATAAAGGAGCTGCTCTCCACCTAAACTTGGGAACTGCCCAGAGTTCCTTGCTTCCTGTTTTGCATAATTTATTTGGCACTCTAAGCCTTAAAGGGTATTGTCGTGATAGGCATCTGGGAAGAAACTCCCGTCATGTACAGACTTGCTCCAGTGCAAATATATGCGATGCAGGATGCTGTGGCTGGTGTGAATCTGAGATGGTCTTAGCCTAATTTACTCTAGAGAAAATCTTGTTAACCAGCTGCTCTACTTTTTAGCATTATATCTGAAACTGTAGACATTACAAAATGACAGATAGTGCCGATTTTATTTTGATTGCAAAACTATGCTGAACTAGAAGTCTAATAACTGCCTAAGTTAAATTATGAATAATGATTTATGTTGGAGTTCCCATTAAGTCTAGTGCGAAAGAAGTCCTCAGGCCCAAAACCCTCTGTGTTTTCTACAAAGTGACTACTTTTCCATAGCCATTGTAAAATCCTGAACTTTGGCATTCTTCTGGGTGGTGTGTTGCATTTGGTGACAGGGTTTTTTTAATCTATCTTTGTTGGGTGAAGAACCATTTTAGAAATTAGTTTAAAGAAAAGAAACACTTGCATCAGGATTAGAAGAAAGAATGTATTTGTTCACAACCATAATAGTGTGCCAAAAATTAGTAGGAAAAAGTTTACAAATGTCTTGTGGTTTGAGTGTTGCCAAAAAACTCTGTTTGAAACTATATTGATGAGATTTTGGAACCTGATGGTTTGCACCAAGGGAGTATGCAGGTTCTTCCTTGCGGTAGCTGTCTGGCACAGCTAAGTGTAATGAAAGCTGCATGCAAATTTACATTTACACACTTGCTATATTCTTCTTATGTGTCTAATAAATAATGTAAAGGGACGTGAATTGCATAATGAAAATGCATTTCAATCCAAGTATCATAAAGTTGTGCAAGGAATGTGGAGAAAACAGGACACAATTGTGAAGATGCACACTTGAGGAATGTCTCAAAGCTGGTTTGTTGGAGGATGACCTCACAACTTATTTGGAAAAGACAGAAATGGCCTTCAAGTGATAAAAAATGCTGTACGTTTTTTAGGTGTTCCTCATTCTCCTCGGTTTGCAATATGTTTACAGTGGAGAAGTTTGAGCTTGGAGTCCTGTTAAATTTTACATTTCGCCTTATATAATATATTTTATTTTTTATCTTCATTGAGTTGTCAATTGAAATGTTCTGCCGAAATAAAGATTTACTAAAAATGAAAAGTGTAGAATTAGAAATAGCAGATGAAGATCATCAAATTTGTTGACTGTCAGTTTTGCGGTCTACTTTTCTCTCTTTCTTTTTCTCCCTCTCTCACGCCCTCTTTTTCCCTCTCTCTCTCTCTCTCTCTCTCTCTCTCTCTCTCTCTCTCTCTCTCTCTCTCTCTCTCTCTCTCTCTCTCTCTCTCTCTCTCTCTCTCTCTCTCTCTCTCTCACACATATACACACACACACACACACTCTCTCTCACTCACTCACGCTCTCACACACAATTACCCACTAACACTCACTCATTCGCTTCTGGCTTTCTAAGGGTCTTCAGGATGCGGTTATGTTTTTTTTTCTCCATCTGCTGGAATGTTTTTCTTAAATTTATTTATTGATTTTTCCAAACAACAACAAAAAAGACATATAATATTACAAAAATAAAGAAGTCAGTGTTATGTACTATATTCATAACCTGTCATTGTCTTGTCTTCGCTTTGTTAAAGTCAATACTGACAAACAAGGGAGAAAAAAAAAACAAAGCTTACCCTACAATAATGGAGCATATGTGATCTACAGTAAAATATTGTGCACAAAGTACCTCATATAGTATTGCTTTCCAGTTAGCGACTACGAGTGAATAGGATTCACAATGGAGCAGATTTGTAGCCATATACCGGGTCCTGGTTGTCTACTTGAGCGGGATATGCCGACCCACGCGTCACTTCACATTTCATCCAGCCCCCCCCTATGTTTCATCTAAAGAATGCATCTGCAGGTAGTCTTTAAGTGGTTGCCAAATATCCCGAGGGCGGGAAGTAAGAGGTAGCAGTGTAGCGTATGCGTCACTTGTTGTATTGCAATAAATGAGGTCCCGAACCCAATCTTTGATAGTTGGTGTTCGGGCTCTACATGTAGGGATACCTGGCTTTTGGCTAGGAGGAGCGCAAACGCCGAGAATCTTCTAACACTTCTCTTGAGGGGTTTGACATATCCTAACAGTGCCATCATTGGGGAGGGTGTTAGCGTGAATTCAATCATGAGTGATAAGTGGTGAAAAATAGTTTCCCAATAATCCCGGAGGGGTGCCCAATTCCAAGCAAGGTGTGCAAAGTCTGCGTCTGGCATCGCACACCTGGTACATGTATTCGAGGCAGTGGGGTTAATTCTGGTCATCAATTTAGGAGTAATATATGCTCTATGGAGATATTTAAAATGTACCAGTTTATGTCTATAGTTATTCAATACGTATCGAGTTTGGGCACAGCAATAGGACCATATTTCATCTGACAGTTTCACCCATTTCAAGTTCCCAAGCCTTCCTAGATTTGAGTCCCACTATTGGTCGCATGGATTGAGATACGTGATAGAGGCGGGAAATAAGATGTGTGCTATCAGTAGATTTAATGACTAGAGTGAGAGGGGGGGAAGTCAGTTGGTTCTGTAGCAGCATCAGGCAAGACATTCCTCAAGGCTCCATGCACTCTGTGTATTAAAAATCTATCCATGTAGGTAGCGGCGCCTCTCGCTGCCAGTTCAGTGACCGGGCACAATCGAGAGCCCTTAAACAGATCTCCCACAGTACTAAGCCTCAACCCATGCAGCGTCCGTTTAGTACGAGTTTCAGTGGTGGGGGGTAACCATAAATTATCAAGTAGCGGTGTGTGGGGGGAATATAAGATGTCATGCTGCAAATATCGACGCAGTTTGGTCCAAGCCCAACATGTTGTGGCTACTGTCTGTATTTCCGTGGGGCAGCGTGGGAGCCCTTGCGGGAGAAGTGACGAGTGCATTCGGGTGTACTTGGGATCGTTCAGGTCTGAGATACTGAATGCGGGCATCTGGGTGATACCAAAAATATGTGAAATGGATCTGAGCTACCAGATAATAGAGGTAGAGATCAGGAACCCCGAATCCTCCTCGCTCGTATGGCATAGTGAGAGTATCCCATCCGATTCTTGGATGTTTACCCGCCCACACCAGTCGGATTAATATAGAGCGTAAAGTTGCAAAAAAAGCAGTTGTCAATGCAATTGGGATATTTATGAATAGATATAGCAGGCGCGGGAATACCACCATTTTAATGATGGCTATCCGGCCGGCTACAGAAAGGGGTAGTTTAATCCAGCGGTCCACCTGCGACGTGAGGTGGTCAATAGCCGGCCCGTAGTTGATTCGGATGACTTTGTCCGCACTGCAGTGTAAATAAATACCAAGGTATTTAGGAGGAGAGGTACACCAGCGCAAAGGGAACTCAATGTCCACTTGGGTGGTTGCAGGCGTCGGTGGGAAAATCTCCGACTTTGACCAGTTTATGACTAGTCCTGAGTGTACGCCAAACAGGGCCGGACTGGCAACCGAAACCGGCCCTGGCAAACTGCACGGCCGGTCCCCCCTGGGGTGAGGGGGGGTGCAGCCGAGCAGTTTGCGAGCGCCGGTTTTGGCCGATTTTGTTACAGGGGGCCGATATTGCTGACCCCCGGTAACCAAATCGCCCCCCTAGGGGCCCAAAACCGGCCCCCACCCTAGCGGCCCACCGGGGAAATGCCCGGTGCCCGCTACGGCCAGTCCGGGCCTGACGCCAAATCGGACTATCTCTCTCAATAATGGAGGAAGGTTTTCTGCAGGGTGGCGAACAAATAACAGTACATCATCAGCGTAGAAGGAGGCTATGAGCGGGCCAGTATGTAATTGCAAGCCCCTGTGGAGATGACGTTCCTGCATATGGCGGGCTAGGGGATCCATAGCAGTAATTAACAGTAGGGGTGACAGTGGGCACCCCTGACGGGTACCGTGTGACAATGAAAAAGGAGCTGTAAGTATTCCGTTCACTCGCAGTCAAGCAACCGGATTGGAATATAGCAGGCAAATCAGACTTAAAAAACCTATGGGGATACCTAATTTCTGCATTGCTGCGTATAAGAAGGACCATTCCAGGGAATCGAATACCTTCTCGGCATCTGGCATCACGACAGCCGCTGGGAGCGTAGGTTCCATCTGGTTTATTACTGAGAATACGGTACGCAGGTTAATGGCCGTAGACCTACCGGGGATAAACCCCGCCTTGAAGGGGCATAAGATGCTATCAACTAGTAGCGAGAGGCGCGTTGCTAAGATTTTAGCGAGAATTTTATAGTCATGATTTAGCAGCGATAGCGGTCTGTACGACTGGCATTGGTAGGAGTTTTGCCCGGTTTAAGAAGTAGTGTTACTATGGCTTCTCGCATAGTTGGGGAGAGGGAACCGCTTTCCAAGGCCTCTGCATATACCTCAACCAGCCGCGGGGCGAGTATGTCCTGGTACGCCTTGTAAAAATCCACGGTGAGGCCGTCGGAGCCAGGGCTCGACTACTAGTTAAGTCTTTTATTGCCTGCCGCACTTCATCAGCATCAATGGGGGATCTGCTGGAATGATGATCTGTGCACCCAATACGTTTTCTCTAAACATTATTTTGAATACTCTCTTAAGAACTCCCCTCCCCCCCCCGCCCTTCACTAGCATTGTATTTATTCCTTTTCGGAATTAAACTGTCACGTTTCTAATCCTTGTGTACCCAAGTTTACCTCTGGATTCTGGGGTCTGTCTGTTTTATGTCTGGTATCATTTAAGTGCTTTGTAGCTTCTTAAAAAAAAAGGTAAAAACGTTATTGATAACAAAATAGGCTTTGGTATTACCCTTATAAGCCCGGTGTGCAAGGAATCCTGGAAAACTAAATTGAATGAAAATGTTTTTAATATTGATGATATGCTTGTTCAGTGGTGGTAGCATATATATGCATTTGATGCCATTGACTAACCACATGTAGACTAGTCTTCGCCACTGATAATCATTGTGATCATCTGCAAGGCTAGCCATTCCTGTTTGCTAGTTTTCTATCATAGGGTCATCATTTGTACAGCACAGCTCCAAGCCGCATTACATTTTTGCCACTTAAGCAACACTACCATTTCATCTCACTAACCCACTGACTATCCAGAAAAAGTTAATTTAAATATATCACACCCATTTGCACAGAACATTGCATCAAAACAATGTAATCAGCAAACGTAACATCAAACCCAAGCCTAGTATTGGACAACTAAGCAGCCCAGCAGAATGAAACAAACAGCAAAGTAATTTATCATACACTACCACACACACACAATGATGCACACGTATCTAGCAGACTGCTGTCCAAAACAATGCATCACCAAACTCTATATCAGTCTATTCATACCTCGCCGGACACTGTACAGTGTAACTCAGCTGACCCTAACAATCTGAAACCAGCAAAAGATATCAGCTGGCCACTTTGACCCTGCTAGAATCCCAGAACCATAGAGAATACCCAAATGTACACACACACACACACACACACACACACGTACACACACACACGTACACACACACACACACTGCTATATTGATGCACATTACATAACAATGCTAAGGCATGTTCTGTCATGCTTAACTAATGAATTGTTTTTGTCCATTCACAAACTGATTCCATGTATAAAATTGTCCCAAGAAAAGTAATGAAAATATTAATCATGCATATACAGCATACTCAACATTTACCGCTTTGTACAAGTGCTAAAATGTACCCTGTAATGATGAAAGATCCAGTTGTTCATCTGGGCTTTCACCTACATAGAGATTTTCCGAGTTAGGGGTGGATTTTCAGAGATAGAGGTGACCCACTGAGCTCTCTTGCTTGCTTTATAGAAACATATAAGGCAACCCAAAGAGGATTATCACCCACCCATGTGTTCACACATTCAAAGGCCCACATCTAGTTCTGACACAAGTTCATCGACTATTGGAGGAAAAACAAAGAACAGTCTTGTGAGACTGGCAACATTAATGAACTCCCCCTTTTCATGGGACATTATGTTTTTGGTTTACTCCTGGAAGGAGGAAAGCCTTCAATCGGAATATTGTTACATTGAATACCAACAACAGGAGTGTATCTTTCAGTAGTGCAGCTGGTACGGTGTCGAGAGGTCTGGAGGGCCTCTGCACTCTAATTATAGGTGTATCTGCGTATCTAACCAAGGGATAGGGAGTCCATGTTGCTTGCTTGCCCATAGGCCCATGGTATCCTTGCTACACCAATAACCAACAATATCAATCCTTTGGTTTTCTTAAATATTGACGCCATCAGAAACTGCTGAATGCTGGCCTGAATGGAGAGTGCAGGTGCAGCGATACCTGTGGCCAGGATTTCAGCTTTAAAGCTTTAGTTTCGCATAGCTCCTCATGAATTGCTGCATAAGTCCATCTAATTTATTTATTAGTGCGCTTTAGAAGGAGGATTAAATATTTTGTTAAGACTGTTGTTTACAGGTATTCATGCGGGTGAGTCATTTGGTGCCTGATCAAGTTCATTTGGTTCTAAGTATGCCTCACGGATACACCTAGCTGAACCGGGACCATCTCTTAGAGTTGCTCGACATCAACATGAGTGTGCTTTGTGGCTGTGCGGTGCCTTGGGAGCAGTCATGCCGAAATTCATTCTGAGACAACCAGTCTGGCCTATTGCAATTGTTGATTGTGTCGTCCTAGTCTTAACGTCTTCCGATTTGTGAAGATGGTCTTTGTGTGTGTAAAAATTTAACTACACAGTCCTTGTTTGTGGTGTGTGTAAAATATAATTATCATATTCGAATATCCAGGTGTGGCCATATCCCTCTCTCCTTGAGAGCAAAACACTTGCTATCAGATTAAGTTCAAAGCTAGCAGCTCATCTTTTTTGGTCATTCACAGCCCCTACAGCTGTGCAGAAAATGCAACTGGTGTAACACTTATGTTCCCTTCTCTGTGCCAACTCGCAGTCTTTGGCTGCAAAAGTCCAGCAACGGGAGCCAGTTGATTGCTCTCATGGTACTTCCTCTTGGATTTCCTGCCACCAACATTTCAAGCTCGTTGTCAATTTAGATGGGCAGTAAAACCGTAACTCTTCGTTTGGAAGTCCATCTTTACAACGTTGGGTGGTTCACAAGGTCATTTTATCTGTATGCTAGGTGTCGTAGAATGGACTTTCCAGACATAAATGAAACTCAAGTGTCTGCACAGCCTTGGAATGGGGTAATGAAAGTGTGTACTTTGTTTCCCCTTTTTACAATACAAGCCCACTGCTCTTTGTGTAAAAGGCCATTTGCAAATTGACTCTGTGGCCACCTCCGCCCTCTTTAGTGTAGGGAGTGGAGTACAACCAAATTATAGTGATCTGCCCATGTAGTGTCCATTGTCTCCAGTGCGTGCTTGATGACCCAGTGGGCCTTGAGGAAGAGTGCACCAGCAGAAGCCTGCCTCTGCTGGGAGTAGAAGTGCTGCTCATTCTCCTGGGGAGCTGGTGACACCTGTGTTCTGTGGCAGTGAATTGAGCTAATTTTGCTTCTGTAGTGCAGAAATAGCCCTTTCCCGGAAACTGTGTAATGAATAAAGATGACGTTTATTCTATGTAGCAGCCAAAGCTTAATTTGAAAAGAAGAAAAAAATACGTACCAGGGCTACCGTCAGTAGGCCACTGCAGTATGTACCACACATTGCCCCTGCCAGTGCTGCCAATGACAGTACCAACACAACTACTAACCATCACACTCTTACAAGTGTGGCCATTCAGACAATTCCAGGCCCCCAAAGCTATAAGAATGGCATGGGTGGCAGGTATTAGTCATTTTAAGGTTTATTGAATTAATAAACAACTGTTCTTGTGCTCGTTTCAAAATTATACAAACAGTGCTACCTTGTGGTGAATTGTCACAAGTGCCAGTTACAACAATGAAGTGCCGGTGCCGAGCACCGGAAACCACATGCTCAAATTAAGCACTCGTAGCAGCTTTGATTGATTGGTTATACGTCTCTAGGTGATATGGTCCATCTCCATGAAACATGACCGTCCCCGCACAAAATACTCATGCACTTGTTTTGGGCTGAGAAGAAACTTTTCTAGGTAGCTGGGCAGTTGTGCATGTATTGCACACGTTATGTAGTGCAGATCTTTGAAGCTGGTTTCTTAAGCTTGTCGGCTTAATATTGTTACATTTGTTTAGTTAATAGTAATGAAGCCGTTGTGTGTGTGTGTGTTTCTTACTCTAGAAATTAAGTTTTCTAAAATTAGTAGACTGGGGAATCTGTCAAGTTATGCTCCATAAAAGTAGCTACAACTCGTGAAATAATATAATGAAACAAAATCATTTACGGGGTAAACTATCTTTCCAGGATTTGAAAAACTTCAACACACACATGATCTCACAAAACACTCACCTGAAATGCAGGCCCTGTCTGACCTGCTTCAAAACTCCATTTGGACTAGGATACAGGATTGATAAAGGTGCTAGCATGCTGCCGTTCTGCGCCTGCATGTGGCCGCATGTCACTTCTGCAGCACTGAATGGACTGCAAAGGACTGCCCGCTTCATGAACCTGCCACATGCGCAAGAAGATTGTGATCTGTACAAGGTCAAGTAGTTTGATCAAGCGGCAAAGCAGGAATTAGAATTATGGTTGCCAGGTTCCACAATCAATAATATAAACACTAAATCACAATCGCCCTGAAAATTACCATGTGGTGAGTTTGAGGCTGGAACGTAGTTAAAACAAGCATTTGCAATGCAATTGGTCTTGCATTTGTTAAAGTTAGAGCTGTTGGCATTGAAAATAACAATGTTTTTTACTTTTGTTTTTTTATTTGCAGTGGAGTTATTCTATTTGCATAGCACTATTACCAGTGGTATAAAAAAGCAAAAGTAAAAAACATTGTCATTTTCAACGCCAACAGCTCTAACTTTAACAAATGCGAGACCTATTGCATTGGAAATGCAATTGGTCTTGCATTTGTTGGAGTTGGAGTTACTGGCATTATAAAGGCCAATGTTCTTTACCTAGCCATTTTGCAGGGTGCAGTACCATATGTGGCCAAAAGTGGTCCCATGGGACCTCTTTTTGGTCACATATGGTACTGCACCCTGCAGAAGATATGGTAAATCCACCCTCCCCATAACAGTACCACAAGTACATTCAAATAGCTATGTCCATATATACAATTAGTAGCTTTGAAATGTGACAAAAAATTATTATATTAATTCCGGATTAGGTTGTATTGTGTGGAGCTGGTGATGGGAAATTTATAGAATGTCTGTTATAAATGTGATATGTGCTAGTCAGTAAAATTACCACTGCCAGCCTTGCTTAGGGCCAAGCGTGTGTCCTGACTGAATCGCTTAAATAAAATAGTGCTCTGAGGCTTTAATTAAAACCTAGGGCCAACACATGTAACACAGGGTTTCTTCATGGGAGGTTCCAAGACAAGAAAAGGCGGTACTAAGGAGGAACTACTAAGCCTATTGACCAATAAAAAGCCACCATTTACAAAGGACAGGGACAGGAGCCAATTAAAAAGATGGGTCGAAAGTGGGGTGGAGCTTTATGCCCATATCTTGACTACAGCATGTCTCGAAGAGACAGCGCAAGCGCTGCCTAGGTGAGACCTAAAAATGAAATGTTGTGATGGAGAAAGTAGAGGAAGGTAACTTATTAAAAATAGCAAACCTATGTTTGTTCAAAATAAATCTTATTATACTAATGATTGCCTTGTTGAAGAAATAATACGATTTAGCATTAAAAGGGTACTGTTAAGAAGCAATACTTTTTTACATTAATAAGATGTTAAGGTAAGTTAGCTTGATTTTACTAAGTGTTTGTCCACTTAGAGCATTAAAAATGAATATGAAAACCCTTGAAAATGTGCTCCAACTTAAAAATGTTAGTTAGGACAAAGAATTGCTTTTGGGATTTTCAGTTTGAGAGGGTCTTAGGAGACGGAGGTCAATTAATGAACTGCTCCACATATTATAACCACTGTAGACGAGGTAATCGAGCTGTATTGTAAAAGTTTTTTGCTGCATGCCTATATAATGAGATTGTGTTCTCATGCTTCAGTGGGACACAGAAAACGTCCCACATGAACAGCAGCAGTGGAAGCATAGAACCAGTAGAACGTAAACAGTAACAGTGCAAGCCTCTCTGTCTTTGAGTGCATTAATACAACAATGGTTCTGCACTGTGGCAGAGTTTGGACAGCGTGATCCTTGGGTCCTAGTGCATAAGAAGACTGATCCCAGCTGCCTGGAGAAGGGTGTTTCATAAAATGATTCTGAGTCTATTATTGCAAAGATGGTCCCTGCACCACAGCAGGGCTTGGATACCGTGATGCAGGAGGTCATACTAATGCAGCAGAATACTGATGGCCCCAGATCCCCTCAGCAGGGCGTTGCATATGATAATTCTGAGTGTGATCACAGAGAGAGTCCCTGTGCCTCAGTAGGGGTCAGACACCATAATCCATGGTGCCTTACTACCTAAGGAAGTGAAGTGTTAAAAGCAAAACGACAATCGTGAACATTACCTGCGCCATCTTCTCTGGTGGAATTCTATGTGCACATAAGTTGCAGTCATTTTAATCTATCACAGCCATTTTGTACTCTGTTGGTCACCTTTGTTTCACCCTGCCCTTACTAGCATCCCTCTGACCAACCTGGTACGTGTGCTGGGGGCTATAAACTCTATTTGCCGCAACAAACCTCAGCGCCACTTGCTGCCACAAACTCGTTTTTCCTCTCATCTCTTTTTCAGGCAAACCTTTGGACACTCTACCCCTCACTGCACCTAGTTACACAAACAGGTTCCAAACACCAAAAAGACTCTTGCAACATGATTTATTGCACTGCAAACAGCAAGACTTGTTGTTACCAACAATGGGACCTGTTTTTATCAACAGAACGGACTCTTAGATCTGGCCGGTCTCACATGTTTTAGACCCTGAAGCAAGGTCCAGCTGCAAGATAAGATTGTCTGTTTGACCTGGGTGGGAAGAGAATTACTGTTGGGCTTGTGTGACAACTTGCCCGGGGCGGGGACCCCAGGCTTGTGTAACCATGTTGATGAAACCACTGCATTGTGTCAAACCTGTATAAAAGGAAGAGCCAAAGGAGTTATCAGCAGAACACCTCCCTCAGAAATCCCGGTGTCTGCAGTTGACGTGATCTCCTCATGAGAAATAAACCTTTTTCTTGTCTTCCAGTTTCCAGCGCTTGCCTCATTATTTTGATAGCGAACCCAAAGTGAATTAGAGGTGGAACCCTGCACCGGGCAGCATTGAGGGTCTTAGACGACTCGCTGCCTTTCACAAATTGGCGCCCAAACGTGGGGGCCCATCAGCGATGCGTGGGTCCGGTAGAGAGGTCCTAACGATGGAGTGAACGACTAAACGATTGGGGTATGCCTGCCTGAGAAGACCCTTGTCGGGCTGCCGATCGACTGAACTTCACCGGTTCCGAACGGACCTCTCTCGAGTGACCTGTGGTCCTGACTGGGACCTTAGAGGAACGCCGCATTGATTGTTGGAGTGAGAGGACAACCAGGTGCTGGAAGGGGAAGACGAAGAACCGTCCATACGGTCCGGGTAAGGTCGTGAAAAAGCGACTTAAATTGATTGATTGATTGAATAGTTTGATTGAAATACTAGTATTCCTTTTTTGATATTGAGTTATTTGCGACATTTCCCTGCTTGCAAACAACGAAGAATAGGAATATTCTCTCTCTTTGCAGGCAGCGAAGGACAGGTAGTGCAGACTTTTTGTCTAAATTGATTGATTGAGATATTCATTTTTGACCGATAAATACGTCATGCCTGTTTTTATCTAGATTGTTTGATTGTAATTGTTTTGGACCAGACCGTTCGTTAGAGGTCAGTCAGCCGGCACCGCCGGAAGGCACCCTAACAAGGACATGTACGTAAAGTATGGATTAGCCACCGTAGCTTATAGCAAACTATGGCATAAATACACTAGGAAGGACCGGGTAAATCAGTGGCCACTGAGGGATCTTTCGATCCCGCTAAAATAGAAACGTTAGAATTAGCTCTCCACAAAAAGAAAACTAGACCAGCCATGTTTGACAGTTTTGGTTTATGGCGAAAAGAGGCAGCTCCAAGAAAGAAAAGGGACGAAGCTAGACAAGATAAAGAAACGCGGAAATCAGCTTACCAAGCCTGTAAAAGATTAGAAGAAAAACTAAAAGAAAAGGAAATCGATAAAAAGGAACAGGAATCAAAAATATCAGGTCAATGCCTTGTTAGAACGCCTCGACTCTTTACCCCAAGTTACCAGCAAAACAAAGGGTAGATGATGATTTATTGTTAGGTCCCCCAATCATATACATGCCACACCCTTACGCCCCTACTCATCCCGTAGTACAACGCCAGGACCACCAAAGTATAGCCGGAGATGGCACGATCGCCTCAGTCTCCACCGCCTCTGCTCCCACCGAGTCACCCACACCAAATGCCTCATCAAAGGATACAGTAGTAGAGGTAGGATCAAAAGAAAAAGGAGCGCCCAGGGTCCCGCGATTAAGTAAAAATGAGCGAGCAGGCATTGATAAAATAGTTAAATCCCTCATAGATAGGAAGGAGACAGAAGAGTATGTAACTGACATATGCAACTCCTATGTTGAAAACCGCAAACGATACTTTATTGTACGTCTCTGTTACCACACTCTTACTGCATATGAAGAGAAGTACCAAGATGTAGGGCCCGAGCGGCTAGTGGCTCTCTATAGGAAGGTAGACACCGGAGATGAAGGCGACAACGATGTTACAGAACTCTTTTCATCCACACTGGAGGTATTCCGTCACCTCGTGGAACAAGGACGGATAGATAAGGACAGGACATCTAAGATAGCAGGACCCCCGGTGGAAAAACCAGATAGCATGATGCCGATAAAAGAAGCTGCCCCTTATTGGGTTCCTCCTAGAGGACAAGGGACTCATGACGATATGAACCATCAAGACGCTAGAGGAAGGGTGGTCTACAATTGGGTGTATCAACCATGGGACAGACAGGACATTTTGACGTTCCGTAAATCTTTACCGGATTCTACGAAAGAACCCCACCGCCTTTTACACCGAGCTAGGTACCGCTCTGGGATCAACAATAATGACACTTGCCGACATAGACTTGTTCTTCGGGTTATGTTTGCCAGCAGATGTGTGGAAACAGATTAGGAAAATAGACCATACCGAACTGCTTGGTCATACCTGGGAACAACTCAACACACTAGATAAACAGCGGAACCCTGGTCAAAAACCGGTTAAAGCAATATTGGACCTCCCTGACAAAATAGTGCAGAAAGTGAAAACGCTGATCCCAGAGAAAAAGATAGACTGGTCCATAGTAACCGCATGCCGCCAGAAACCACAAGAGGACGTCTCAGAGTACTTCTCCAGATTTGAAACGGTGTTCTCCGATTACAGTGGACAAGACATGTCCACCGCAACCGGACACCACTTATTTGTGCAGAACTATGTCAAAGGACTACTGCCAGATGTATCCCAGAAATTACAAGCCAGCGAAAGTAGTTGGGCAGCATCTAAACCGGCGGCCATTCTCCAAATGGCCCAGTACTATGAGCATCAGAGAAACGAAAATGACAGGGCTACAGAAAGGAAAAAGAAGGACTTGAAGGAAAGGGTAATGGTAGCACAACTCCAGGGGGCGAATACAGGAAGGGAGCAATATAGGGGAGGATACCAGCAGAATACCCCTAGAGTACAGCCACCTAGAAACAATTCATCAACATCATATGTAGGACGCCAAGACCTAGGACAGGATCAATGTGCATTTTGCAAAGAATATGGACACTGGAAAACCCAATGCCCGGCTTTGTTAGGAGCTGGTAGGGGCAGAGGGGCGAGGGAAATAGCAAGTGGACAGAGAGGAAGAGGACGTGGGAGAGGGTACGCGAGTGAAGCAAGCGAGGAAAGGCCAGGAAGAGTGAACACATTCGACCATCCCAAACAGAATCAGTACCAACAGACAGATTATGACAATACGTACGACTTTGCATAGGACAGCCAGGGGCAAGGGAGGGATCCAGTCGAGCTCTATGTTGATCAGCAAGGCCCTTATGTTACCGCTGACGTCCTGGGCACAAAGTCGCCATTTCTGGTAGACACGGGAGCAACACGTAGTGCACTATCCAAACGACTGATTCCAAGGGCACCCTTGTCAGGCTCACATGTGACCTCAATAGGATTTGACGGTACGCCCTCCACCAACCCTTTGTCCCGACCGATCCCTTTTAACCTTGACAACAATAGCGTCGAAACGACATTCCTCCTCTCTTCCAACACCCCAGACGCCATTATGGGTCTCGACCTTTTGAAACACTTCCATGCGACTATCAGATGCTCACCAGACGGAGTGCGTGTCGTCCTGTATGACAACCCCCAGCGCCATAGAGAGAACCCTTCTCAGCACATGTTTCCCATCTCCGAGACAGACGCATCCCTACTGGACACTTTGCCATCACACTTATGGGCTAGGGCTGATTCAGACATAGGACGAATGATGATTGACCCAGTACACGTAACAATACGACAGGACGCAACCCTACCGAAAGTACCGCAGTACAAAATATCGCCAGAGGGTGAGAAGGCACTGACAGAGATCATACACTCTTTGGTAGAGGCAGGGGTGGTAGAGGAAGTAGTGAGCAACGTTTGTAACAGTCCCATACTACCGATTGTAAAGAGACAGGGAGAGGGAGACGGAAAAGCCTACCGCTTCATCATTGACCTGCGGGAGATCAACAAAATCGTAGTGCCACAATACCCAGTAGTTTCCGACATCACGACAATTTTGACTTTAATCCCCTCCACTGCCACCACCTTCACTGTAATTGACCTCAAAAACGCATTATTTTCCATACCTATACACAAGGACAGCCGCTATCTATTTGGATTCACCCTAAACTCCCGTTCGTACAGATTTTGCAGAGCACCTCCAGGGGTACACTGAGAGCCCAAGCATCTATAGCCAGGCGCTTAAAAGACAGTTGGACGCCATACAATTGCCAGATGGAGTGGCACTAATACAATATGTAGACGACATCCTTCTAGCAGCGGACACCATACCAATAGCCGTCACAGCCACCATCAAACTACTCCATTTTCTTGCTGAGAATGGTCACAAGGTCTCCCGAAAGAAATTGCAGTTCTGTAAATCACAAGTGACCTATTTGGGTCACCTTTTATCCAAAGAAGGGAGGAAACTCACGCCTGACAGGATCCAGACAATTCTAGACACCCCTGTCCCCAAAGATCAGAAACAAGTCCGCTCTTTGATAGGTCTCACTTCATTTTGCCGACAGTGGTTACCAAACTTTAGCCTCATTGTCAAACCCCTTCTCTCCCTCCTAGCTAAAGACATCCCCTCACCTCTCCCCTGGACCCCCGAATGCCAGTCAGCCTTTAAAGAACTACGCAATGCCCTTTGTTCAGCGCCTGTCCTAGGAACCCCGGATTACTCCAAACCATTCTTCCTCTACACGCACGAGAGGGAAGGATGTGCATTGTCTGTCCTAACACAATCAATTGGTCACAAACAACGCCCTTGTGCATATTTCTCTGCCACCCTCGATCCAGTAGCCAGAGCGCTGCCAGCGTGCCTGCGTGCTGTGGCAGCTGCAGCAGTATCGATACGCTAGAGCGAAGGAATAGTACTCTCCAATCCAGTCACTGATTTAGTACCCCATGCAGTCGACACACTACTAAACCAGACCAAAACCCAACACTTAACTAGCGCCCGACTGACAGGATATGAGTTGACCCTGCTAGCACCGCACATTACCCTAAAGCGATGCACCACCCTCAATCCAGCCACACTGTTACCCCTACCCGAAAATGATCCTAGCTTGACTCCACTACACGACTGTGTGACACTAACCGATGAACAAACAAAGAGTAGAATAGATCTCAGAGACACCGCCTTTCTAGAACCAGATGGAGAACTATGGGTGGATGGTTCGTGCATCAAACTCCCCGACGGCACCACCTCAGCTGCATACGCTGTCACCACAGCCCGAACCGTTCTGGAAACAGCCCGTATTCCCCAACGTTCAGCCCAGGCTGCAGAACTCATTGCCCTCACACGAGCATGTATCTTAGCGACTGACACGACAGTTAACATATACACCGACAGCCAATATGCCTTCGGGGTGGTTCACCATTTTGGGATCTTATGGAAAGAAAGAGGGTTCCTGACTTCACACGGTACACCCATCCTGCATGGAGATTTAGTCTCCGCCTTGACGCAAGCAGTCCTCCTCCCCAAGAAGTTAGCAGTGATAAAATGCCAAGCACATAGGAAAGTGACTGATCTCATTGGACAGGGAAATGCACTAGCAGACGTTACTGCCCGAGCCACGGCAGGAGACAGAACTCCGACACGAATGTATGTGACCAGGTCACAAGCTGAACGATGGACTGACGCTAGGACCACTGTAAGGGACATACAGACTACAGGCACACAAGACGAATTGACCGAGTGGGAAAAGGTGGGACTAAAAGACGAGGAAGATTGCTGGAGAACTAAAGACGGACATAAATGGCTGTTACCCAATGCCTACCTCATCCCCATATTGACCATGGCACATTTACCAGCACACATAGGCTCCACCCCCATGATTGAACTAGTCACCAGAGTATGGCATAACGTCAAGATAGCAGAATCTGCAAAACGCCTAGTACAACAATGTATAGTCTGCCTACAACACAACCCAGGGAAGGGGACAGTAGTACCACGGGGAGGGTTTGGAGTCCCTGACCACCCCTTTGAAATCCTTCAAATGGATTACATTCAACTAGAGAGATGCCTTGGTCTAAAATATGTCCTGGTGGTTGTGTGCGCTTTTAGCAAATGGGTGGAGGCATATCCCACCCGCGACAATACCGCCTTAGCCACTGCAAAAGTATTGTTGAAAGAATTCTTCCCCCGATACGGCCTTTGCAGAATTTTATGGAGCGACAACGGCCCCCACTTCGTAGCCGAGGTGATACAGAACATACTGAGAGGGTTGGGGGTAAAACAAAAGTTCCATGCCGTCTTCCACCCCCAATCAGCGGGCCTGGTAGAGAGACACAATGCAACGTTGAAACTAAAACTAGCCAAAATAGTTGCCACGACCGGGTTGAAATGGCCCGACGCCATCCCATTGGCATTGTTATCGATGCGCTCCACCCCAACCAAACACCGACTGACCCCGTATGAGGTGGTCTTCGGCAGGCCTATGAGCATTTGGGCGGCACCAAGACCCACCTCCATTAACGATGTCCCGAACATATTAATGTTGGATTACTTGCATAAATTGACAAACGAGCTAACAATTGTCCACCAACAGGTGCAGCAAGCCTTGCCTGACGTATCCAGGGTCCCGGGACATGAAATAAAGCCAGGCGACCATGTATTGATTCGCAACTTCCAAAGAACGAAGAATCTGGAGCCTAGGTGGACGGGCCTCTGGCAAGTCCTGATCACCACCCGAACTGCCCTCCGAGTGGAAGGAAAACGAAACTGGCTGCACGCTCATCATTGCAAACGAGTCCCTCCAACCCTGGCAACCTGTGAAGGGGTGGAGGTGCAAGAGGAAGTACTCGCGAGAGACCGACCAGCTCTGAGTTGCTACCCACAAGAAGACACCCTCAAACTATCAGAATTTCCCGACCCCACGGTGCCATCCAGGAAAGGGTACAACCTAAGATCGACGAAAGGAGGGAGCTCCAACGACCAGGCCACTAACTAAGTCAAGGTCTCAGATCAGTAGCACAGTCAAACAACGCTACCAGGAAAGCGCCAGACAAAAGTCTGTGGTCCTAACAGTTGTTGAGCTCCTCGAAGATGATGGAAGAAACTGAACACCTGCAAAACCACCGCAAAGACACCAAGACTGCTAACCTGCACAGCACAAAGACAATTGCACTTGTAGCCGCATTTCTCACCTGTCTCCTGCTAATGGTCGCACTCTGGATCATTGAAGAGAATGCACCTGCATACAGAACATTGTCACCCACCATGCAACCAACCACCAAGAAAGAACACTACCTGGTATCACTACCGCCACATCTCCGAGAACGACGCAAAGAATTCTGGAATAATTCTTTCGTGCAGATGTTGCACCAGCACAATCTTGCCACCAATGCTACCAACTGTTGGGTCTGTGGGCTGTTACCACATGCCACTGAACATTCCATCCCTTTCATCCCTTCGCCCTTTTCTATTCACGGATCTTGCCTTGCCTGGATGATGCAAAGACAATGCCACTTCCGACGGAACAATCGCCCAGTTCTACAACGAGTTCTGGCGAAACAAAACAGGAAGGACAGCCGCCCCCTTCTGCCCTCACACCTTCAATGCGACATTCCAGATTAATGTCCCCTCCAAAGAACGAGATCAGAGACTTGGACAATTGGAAGTTGGCTTTGGGGCATCTTGAAGGAGTGGGGTTGGAAAATATCAATGATTCTCTTGGTCCCAGTATTGACAATATGTGGTTGTTGTTTGGGTATACACTGTATACCACCTTTGTGTTCTCTTTGCATAACTACCTTGCACCCTAAGACTATGGACACTCAGCTAACAAAAATGAGAGTAATGTATGATCAAGAGATACAGGACATTATGGAGATCGAAATAGACTGACAAGCTGGCTAGTTATGTTCAGAGGGGCCACTGTTAAAAGCAAAACGACAATCGTGAACATTACCTGCGCCATCTTGTCTGGTGGAATTCTATGTGCACATAAGTTGCAGTCATTTTAATCTATTACAGCCATTTTGTACTCTGTTGGTCACCTTTGTTTCACCCTGCCCTTACTAGCATCCCTCTGACCCTCTGACCGACCTGGTACGTGTGCTGGGGGCTATAAACTCTATTTGCCGCAACAAACCTCAGCGCCACTTGCTGCCACAAACTCGTTTTCCTCTCATCTCTGTTTTCAGGCAAACCTTTGGACACTCTACCCCTCACTGCACCTAGTTACACAAACAGGTTCCAAACACCAAAAAGACTCTTGCAACATGATTTATTGCACTGCAAACAGCAAGACTTGTTGTTACCATCAATGGGACCTGTTTTTATCAACAGAACGGACTCTTAGATCTGGCCGGTCTCACATGTTTTAGACCCTGAAGCAAGGTCCAGCTGCAAGATAAGATTGTCTGTTTGACCTGGGTGGGAAGAGATTTACTGTTGGGCTTGTGTGACAACCTGCCCGGGGCGGGGACCCCAAGCTTGTGTAACCATGTTGATGAAACCAATGCATTGTGTCAAACCTGTATAAAAGGAAGAGCCAAAGGAGTTATCAGCAGAACACCTCCCTCAGACATCCCGGTGTCTGCAGTTGACGTGATCTCCTCATGAGAAATAAACCTTTTTCTTGTCTTCCAGTTTCCAGCGCTTGCCTCATTATTTTGATAGCGAACCCAAAGTGAATTAGAGGTGGAACCCTGCACCGGGCAGCATTAAGGGTCTTAGAAGACTCGCTGCCTTTCACAAATGGTCCCTATATCCCAGCACATAGTGAGAAACTACTATCAGTGGTTTCCTAGTCCATTTGACAGCATTGTACAGCTGTGGTTATTGCACCAGAATGGGGAGAGAGCATAATGAGGATATAGGGGAGGTAGTTGGTAATGATAGTGAAGCTTCTGTAGCTGGAGGGTGGGGGTGGCAATGAAGTCTCAAAGACACCTCCTTTCAACCATATTTATTGTATTCTAGAATTAGTAAGTGAGGTACTAATCAATGTAACGTCTACCCAAAGGCATCTTGGCACTATTCTACATTCTAGCTTAGTTCAGAGAGCTGAGTGCTTGACAATATTTTACAAACTATTTGCACTGTTGTTTCTATAAATCCAAATTATCCTTATACATTCCTCCACTTTCTGCATCAACATCCTAGTTTGTTGACTGCTGATTAACACTTTTTAACGTCCATTTAATGCCATCTTCTTTAAAGCATGCTACATTTTACATTTATGATAAACATTTAAGACCCTGCATTGGTAGACTTGAAAACTGTTCACCACTTGATAATAGACCAGCAGCCAATCAGACAAGCTTAGTTAGGTCCATGTCGTGTGCCTCGGGATTTCAGCTCCCGGGCAGATGGCGGTCACCGTCACGTCACTGCACTGTTGTTGCAGACTGTGCAGCAGAGGCCCAGTAATTCCTGGCGTGGGTGTATGTTGGAACACAAATATGATCCTGCTCCCACTCCTCGTAGGATTAATACTCCAGGGCCGTATGCAGCTATGCATCCAGCATGATTCATTGCTAGCTCATATTAGCGGCGTTAATAGCATGTTAACCTGTGTTAATTTCAATATGCAATTGTGGATCACGGCCATCAAAACGAACAGCCCTAGCTGAATGATAATTGGCAAAAAGCAGCAGTTTCTACACATCAATATGAGCGAAACCATACGCTCCATTTCTGTCTTGCTGAACATGCCATCTTGGTGTGCAAGCTGCCATATGTGCTTCTTTGTGGAAGGGGTCCTCGCTTTTTGAAAGAGGAGCAAGTTGGCTTCAAGGTCGCTTTTCAATAGAATAGTTAAAATGTGTTGTGATCATAGGGCACTTTAGCGTCCTTTGTGTTTGGGTAAGAGGTAAACATTTACAGAAAATTATATCAAATTGACCGCCAATGCAAGGTCATCTAAAAGCGTGCCACCAGCGCTCTGCTCTAAATCTCCCTAGGCTTTCAGAACCTGAATTTTGAAATTGTGTACATTGATTCAAAGTTCTCCGGATGCTTTACCAATTGATCTTGCCATCCTCTACCCAATCACCTTCGTGGATAGCAACAAAAAAATATGATGTGTGTTCGAGCGCTAAGGGTTGTGGAAACAAGGACATAAAGAGGAACCGTCCAAAAACGTAAAATAAATATTGGCTTTTGTAGATTGATTGACTTTTACAGACTTAAGCTGCATGGACTCCTTTTGTCTGTTGAAGTGGCTAATTTCGACGACTGTTGGTTTAGCAAATCTGCCTCCTTCACAGCCTCAGAATCTCCCCATTAGGTCATGTGCAGAGGAATGGTTGCCTCATGTAATGTTCTTTTGTAATATGTTGACCATTGCCGCTTGGCAGCTCATTAACTTTATTTACTTCAACATGTTTCGTAGTTTGTTTTTTTGTTGCCAGTTTGTTAAAATAAAATCATTGCGAAATGTTCCAATTTGATGCGTTTAAAAAAAGTTGAACTCTTGCTGAGTTGACAGTAACATAAAATCACTGCTAGCTTGGCTTCTCTGTTATGAAGAGCGAACAGCCAGATCACAGAAAAATCTGGTGCCTCCAATAAAATATCTCTGTTAACATAACACAGCATCACCTTCTGTAACAGCGATGAATTCATTTGGCTCGACTTTCATTTGTATCCTAGAATTTATGCCTATGTTGAGCTCATCCACTTAGGAAGCGGCCAGATGCCTCTGTATCCTTTTGTGACTTGAATGTGCGACAAGCAAAATCCTGTCTCTCGCTTATATGTGCCGCCTTCTATTTCAGAGTATTGGAAAGGGATCCTTGTGGTGTATTGACCCCGAATACAGACAAAACCTTATCCAGGCCTTGAAAAAGACCCCTTACAACGCGTACTCGCACGTGTTCAACACGCCCCCTACGTCTCCTCAGGCATATCAAAGGTAAGATTGCTGGAACATGTTCAGTAAATGCTGTTGTGTGAGCCCTTTCTCTGTGTCTTATGAGGCGCTGCCGCCTAATGTAAAATGTGCATGTCGATAATGACGTTAAGTGAGTCCCATCAAGCCCATCTGTTGCCTGCCCAAATTAATGTGCTGTAACCTGTATGCCACGCGGCCCACTGAGTTCAGCGTTCATGCATTTGCCAGGATGGGACAGTTGCCCAGTGCACAATCAATGGAAAAAATACAATTGACCCAGAGATGGAACAAAGCATGACTAGCTGTCCACAGATACCATGATGCGAGCTGTCACTCTTGAGTCCTTCCTAGTATTTCTAGATAAGACTTAGTCCCCTCTGGTGCAAAACCTATGTACATAGACATCAAACCGACCTCAAAAGCAATGCTGGTGGTGGCAGGTGCTGCCTCTGAAAGAAGCCTGGTCCACAGTGTAACAGTCCGCACTGTAAACAGTCCTCTCCTAGGACTGTGGTTCACCCTTTCCCTCCAAATTCTGGTGGGTGACCACACCTTTTCTGTCATGTGAAGAGTTCTCTTTTAACCCAGGGTAGGATATATTTCTACATTTATTCAGGAGTATCCAACCAGGCCAGGTTCTAGAGGGTGGGCTAGGCCCATCCAAGGCCTTTCAGAACTGAAAAAAAAAAAAAATTCACCTTAATGTTTCACGGGGCCATGCAGCCCAGTGGGCTCTCCCTTGTCCTTTATTTTAATGATTAACACCGTTGACATAGGCTACTTTCAGGCCTGGAGAGAGGTGTGAAGTCAGCAGAGTTTAGTAGATGCACTATGATGCACAAATGACCAGCACGGATATCCTGAAAACTGAACTATGATTCTGGACTTTTTGCATCGTATTTTCAAACTTCAATGCTTTGCAAAGTAAAAAGCTGCCAAAGTTTTTTTAAACCTTGAAAAGCTGGAAAGTGGCCCTTTTTGTCAGCAGAAACATTGCTGCTGCTGCACATGACCAGGAGCATGCTAGCTACAGTCTTAACGTTCTGCATCTTAAAGTTTTGACCAGCAGCATCCCTCCTCTTCCCCACAGCTGGAAGCACATCAGAGAAAGCCGAGGATGTAGCTTCTTGGGTGCTGATTATTGTGCTAAAAATGTCAAAAACGAATAGAGATGCCAATACCTAACATTTCAGATCAATTAAATACTTTGTTGTTTTTTGGCCAGTACCCATTCATTTTCATGGCCCACCCATGTTTTTTTACGGCCCTTCCAAAGAAAAAATCTTAGAGCCGGGCCCTTATCCAACCCTCGCATCATGACTTGAGTGTTTCTTCCCTGTGAATAATTTGCTTGGCCACCTTTAATTTGTTTCCCATTCATTGCCCTCTCTGTGTAACTTGGTGGTGGCAACAATCGCACATCTGAGCTGTTGAGCCCTCACTTCCTAGGAAGCCTTACCCACGTCCACGCGTCCTGTCAGGCCTTTGTGTCGAGTGAGGTAGCTCCATGTAGATTCGGCTTGGAGGGGATGGAGGCAGGTACAGCACGAGGGCGACGAAAGGCCCATGCCCCGGCTCCTGGTCAGGAGGCGGCTTCCGAAGAGGGTGGAAGGCTCCTCGGGACCTGGCAGAGAGGGGACTGCGCACTCGCTGCTGGCCTCGCCATGTTTGTACAGGGCTGTAACCTGGTGGCTCTGTTGTCCATGCAACTATGCGACGCCATGTAAACAGATCATAGGGGGCGGTAGAACCGGTTTGGCGGCGGTTATTGTTGTGCATGTGTGTTTTTCTTTTGTGCTCGGCCTGCGGTTGATATTGGAAACCAGCTTCTCGTGGTGACAGCTTTGTGAAGGAATACAGGAGGCGGCTTATTGCCGGGCCCTTCGGTGCAGGATGTTTGCTTCTTTGCAGAGTGGGGAGGAGCACTCATTACAACACTGAACAGTTAAAAACAGCATAAACACGTATGTGGATGTTCAAGTTCACAGTTTAAATCAAGCGGTGTTTGCTCATTTCATCACATGATGAGCCTATCGTTTTTATGTAGTGCTTAATATTATTGTTAACGTTGGTCTGTTTCAGAACGCCCAGTTTTTCCACTCTCTGCTTTACGTTTCACAGGCAGGGGATGTGATTTGCCCAGAAACACAGCCTCGCTTATGTGCGGGCCTGGGATTAGAAATCAGTTTTCTGAACCAAAGTCAAGACCACTCTTCTGCCCACCATGAACGGCAGAAAAAGAAATCCCACAATAACCCCAAGGCCGGTGCAGTGATTTTGTCGAGGAATAACCGTACAAAACAAAACCCTGTGTATGTCGTTCATAGTGTTGAGTCAAAGGCTGTTGATATGTATACTCTTTGTGAGGAATTTACACTTTTAGCCGCAGTGATAACAAGCGGGAGAGCTGAGTGATGCCATTATCTAAGATGGCGGCCCCGTGAATTCGACTTCAGACCCTTCCCTCCACGGACAATCAGGCGCATTCATCTTTAAGACCGGCCGAGTTGTTGATTTCTAGATTTCACTGGCGCCTTTCAGCAGCGCCAGTCTCCGAGCACGCTTTGCCTCTCGAGGGGCCGTGGTGTTTCCTTAAATAGAAGCTGATGGTGTGCTCTTGCAGCCATCTTTAGTGGTGTGGATCGACGGGTCGCCACCGCATATCCATTACACTCCCAACAGTCTCGTGAAGTGATGTCCGCTACGGTGAAGTATTTAGTATTTCTCATTTTGTAAGTCCAGCATTTGCTCGGGCGGGTGACGCACAATGCTACCTTTCAAAGGCACATCAGCGAAGTTCCCGGGCATCTCTGTTGAAAAGCATTCCATCACATGCCCTGACAATCCATCTTCAGTGAGAGATTGGGAGGAACAGCTGGGCTTTCGGAGAAGAGTGCTGTATATCTGCCCTTGCTAGGCGATTAGCGTGATGGTAACCATAGCGACCCGGCCGTCGCCATGGCAACACATAGCCGAGACAGGTGCAGTTGCATCACAAGGCTGTTTGTTGCCTGGCAAAAGGACAGGCCATTAGCACGTAGCGATACGCTGTTGCCCTGGCAACGGATAACCCGCCATAGCTACTACAGTTGGCTTGAAGCCCTTTTTGAAAGGATGTTGTACCTGCTTTTGTCTGTTTTCATGAAAATCAGAAGGCGCATGCTTCATCGGAGATGACAACTCGAGGTCAGATGGCTTTGGGAGATTTAATCAAAATGCGAGCCTGGCAAACAGCAGAGCCAAATTGTTTCAAACTGTGCACCGAGACATGGCGTCGAGCGCACAGGGCGAATGCTCGTTCGCATCCTTTACAGCAGTGTACGGACAAACCCTAAAATAATGCATGTGTAATTCCTTAACAAAGGTAACTCCCTCCCTCATCAGGCATGCTCATTTGGAAAATTGTGAAATAATTTGGACTCTTTTGGTGCAATTACGCAAAAAGATTGCGGTTGGTTACTTCCAACAAAAGGGTCAAGTCCAACTTCTCATCGTTCCTGATATGGTGTGTAGGTGTGTACGTAACATGTGTTCAAGATATACATTAGATTCCCTCACTGGAGTTTTACCTCATGCCCCTAATATTAAATCTCTTTATTTAAACGGTTTACTCGTTTTGTCATGAAAGGAGCGGGGTGCTGGCGTTCCTGATCACTGAACGGCACAGCTGCTGATGGGTCATTTTGTGTGGGATTTGATGGCTTCAATTCCCACCGGAGTGCCTGTCCCTGCGGAACTGGATGGAAGCGAATGCGCATGCAGTACATTTCATTGGTGGGTTTTATGTTCACTGCAGAGCGAGGGGGAGGTACCAAAAATGGAAAGCCTCAGTTTACTCCTCAGTCTTTGAACATACGAGGATTGTGGTGAGGTGCGCCTGGACTTACCTGGTTTATGACGGTGCATCCTCACTTGAGGATCGATGGCACAAAAATGGAAAACAAAAATAGTGTTTAACAATTTGGTTCATAGTCTGAGCCTGCCCCTTTTCCTTTTTGATTGTAGCCTTAGAAGTCTTTTCAGAAATTCAAATTTTGTACAATACGTTTTTTTCCTACCTCGTTTTAAATTGCATGTTACTTCAAATATTCCTAATAAAAATCCGCTGGCCAAGTAAAGTAAAATTTATAACAAGGTAACGGAACGTTTAACTGCTCCCTGTGAATGTAAAACAGACAGAGAGCTAGATTTTATGTCGGGCTGCTGACTGTGTCAGGCAGACTAAGAGCATTCAAGATCCGCATTGGACTTGGTCTGCTTGAGCGTGGAATGTCTATTCGCACACCAAGGATTGGCGGGAGAGCTCCAGGGCTCTGTTCTGTCAGGGAAGAATCCATTTCAGAAGTGCATTGTGACCCTTTAAATGCATCATGGGCACTTCTCCATAGCTCTCTTTCAGCTCAAGTAGCAGAGTACATCATTCAGTGCCCCCGAAAAGCTAATTCTTCCTTGTTTGAACACGACGTCCATATAGAGAGTAGTTGCTAGTGGAAGGGCGCACCGACACTTATGTTTTTATGGACTAGCACTTATTTTTCCACATTAAATGTTTTCCAAGTGCAAGAGAGGGAAAACACACAGACCGGAAAGACGGAGGAAAAGAAAGACAAAATAACTGGCAAAAACAGGGACAAAGCAGGAACCTGCAAGAGTAAGATAAATAGGCAAGTACTGTGTGGTAGTGGATTAAAGAGGCATGAGGTGGAAATATACTCAGCCATGGTATTCGGCAAGTGGAAGTTTAATTGCTCCTGCCGGGGTTTTCTGAGGAGAGCTTTGAGTACAAACATTCTTTCCTTTATATATTAAGCCCTGGGGTACTCAACTGCCAACAAAGATCAGTGGAAGAGGAGGAGTTGCTTGAAGGCCCACCCTCACCAACAGATACCGAGGGAAGTAGAGGCCAGTGATGAAGGTCCAGGCCTCGTGAAATATGTGTACCCTTCTGATCAGGGAAATTATTTTGATATGTAGTCTAAATTTGAGAGTTTTGTTGATGGCCCTTCACAATCCATTGTTTCTTACTTCAACTCCATTCCCAATATCTTGTGGACACACCAATAAATGAGAGAAGAAAACTGCACAATATCCTAGAAATCTCGAAGTTAAGCTCAAACTTTGACCAGATGAGTAAAAGGCATTAGGACGTCATTGCAGAGAAACCCTGTAGCCACACTTACCGCATCAGACTGTAACTGGCAAAGAAAAGGCTGAGTAGGTTAGCCAACTTTTTTGTTTTTGTTTATTTCAGAGTAATATTGGGTGTAAATAGATCCTGATGTGCCCAGACCTCTTTTGATAATGAGAATGCAAAACCGCAAAGAGTGAAAGGATTGAATGTGAAAGAATAAAACGTAGACTTCCATTGTAATCTCAAAATACGTTACTTTATCAAATACTACACCAAAAATAAAATTTTAAATAAAGAGTTTCAACTGCTTATTCAATGGAAGTGTACAAGTAGTTGGCCTTAAGTTGTTTGTTAAATAATTACTTGCAGTGGTAGCAGAACACTTAAAACATTGTGCTCTACTCTTTGACTGTGAGGACATCAAACACAAAATGGGCTTGCTGCTCTAGGTCTTCACACCTTATGAGGCTTTCTGTTTCTCATCCATGTAGACTTGAAGCTTGTGTGTAGTTCAGAGGTCTAGATTACCTAACTTAAATGTCATCCTTGCTTACAGGCATGTCATTATAATATGATCCAAGATACTGGTTCCTAATATGGTGCTATGGATTCAGACACCTAGTCTCGTCTCAGGTGACCTGGACGATAAAGCTATTGGTAAGGTGGTTTGTATGTCTCCCTTGAGACAGCACATGCCTTGTTGCTTTTGAAACATTTTGTTAACTTAAAGGGGGGCTTAGAGCCCTCCTATTCTTCCCATTGGTTGGCTTCATGGTCACTATTATTTACTTGTTCCTGTTTGGTCAGTCCATGCTGGCTTCACTTCCTCTACGTGTGTTCCTCCCTCGCCTGGAGCATGGTCCAAGTACTGCTTCTTAATCCGGTGCAGTGTCCTCCACTGCTTGCCCTTTCTTGGAGGTACTTTTTTACTTGCAGCACTCCATAAGAGAGCACATTTCTGCAGGCTGTCTCTGTCCCACTCACGTCACATACTGCTTCATTACTTGCCTCGTCTCATTAATCTCCCCATCCTGTGTTGTTGCTTGACCCATCCCCAACTCTTGCGTTGGTGCTTGACCCGCCCCTCCCCCATAGTTGGTTCGCGTTCCCCTGCCTCCTCTGTCATTGCTTGTCCCTTCCTCCCCACCCCCTACCCATGTCATTACTTGTCTCATCACCTGCCCCCACTCCCCGTTGTTGCTTCCTCCCCCCACCCTTGGCCCCTCTGACTAGGAAAAAAAAGCCTATGACGCGACCAGCGCTGGTTGCCTCGTTGAGCTCCCCCAACTTTAGCCATGCTGTCCAGCAGGTGTGCTGCTGTACATCATGCTAAATCACATCAACAAAGCCAATAGCTCTTGCATAGATGAGACCCATTGGCTTTCCCAATGCTTGCTTTGACTCCTCCTTTCATCCTATCCAGACGTTGAGGATGTCTTGGCTTTGTGAGTGCATGGAAACCCAAATACGAAGCACTAGCTGCTTTCAGATGTCCCCCTTGTGCTCCATGGGACTTAGGTCCCTTTTGCATCACTGTAAACCAGTTAAACTAAGATTTTGTTGGGATTTGTGTTCTAATATGTTTACTACAATATATGAAAATTGGTTAAAAAAAAGTAATTTATTAAGTTAGATTATGGCAATAAGTGTGTCAGGAATTCACTGCTGACATTTTAGGCAGCAGGGTAGCTCTTAGATATCTCACAATTACTCTAGTTCTTTAGTTTTACAGTCTCTCACTTGAGGGTTTTAACAACTTGTAGTGCAGAAGCCGGTACTCGTTCTCCTGTGCCTGATTTTTGTTACCTACCTGTCTTTTGTGAAGTTTGAAGGATAGGTGTTCTCTCACAAGCCATGGCCCTATTTTCCTAATATGATAATGACAGTAGTAAGGGGGCAATATGCCATTGCACTGTTATTATCTCTTGTCTTATTACGTCCTATAGAGGCCCTATTTAATTTGTCTTTATGTTGCTTGTTGGTTTTGAGGCGGGCTAACTACTGTAGAAAGCACCTCAGCATCAGAATAATATCTGTAACCTGTGGCTCCATTGCAATCCCCTGTGGCATCTGTACTATCACAGTTTTCATGTTACTGTACATTAACGACCATGAGAACTAGCATGCTTCTCCAAATCCCTCATGGAATTGCCATGTGACCCTGCCTACCTCCCTCACTTCTGTCGTCCTGTCTTCTTGACTTTGAAGAGTGCGAAATGGAAGAACTCATTTAAAGCTGAGAGACGTCTGGTCGGGCGGCCTGAGTATTTCCTTGCTTCTCCATTGAAGCACAAGCCAGTTAATTTTTGGGATGGGGTATTTGTGATGTGGAGCGCACTAATACCCCAAGCAGGCACAGTGTGCCGAATAGAAGCCTGACTGGTAGGAATGGCACTGGTCCCTCTGGAAGTGAAAGGGTTATTTTCAGTATCAAGTCTTGTTCCACAATGCTGTATGCGCCAAAAGACTGTTTAGGCAAGACCAGGCTTTATAACGTAGGACATGGGCTCACAAATTGCCACATAACTATAGTTGCAAATGAGATCCAGAGAGAAAAAAGTATTCTAAATTCTTCTTTGCTATTCTTTATTGTACTTTGGATGAAGAAAAAACTAAATCCTTATAGGAACTTTATGTGAAATAGTCAACCTTCTCTTGGAATTTTACATACAGTGTCATCAGCCTTATATGAAATCAACTACCATAATTTTGGACAGCATAGTTTAATTACTTGCCTGTTACTTAGAGTGGATTCCTAATCTCTTCAGCAAGTATCCAAGCAGACTTAGACACCATATGACTCTTTTAACATATCTGCCGTCAGCAGACGAATATCCTCATGGTGTCTTGCTCCCTCTTTGAATTTTTTCATTAATTTACATTACTCCAGTATTGGAGCTTTCATAGATTCCCATGCTTGGAATCATTCCCCGTCGTCGAGATGGGAGCCTCGGTAAATATATATATATATATATATATATATATATATATCAGTAGTAAATAACCATTACAAAGAGAAACAGGCCTAGGCCTAATCCCATTTTGTAGTCAGACCATGTCTTTTTGTAAAAGAGACCAAAAAGACTCATTAGCCAATCAGAGCCGCCTCACCCCTTAGAACCCTGGTGAAAGAACCTCAGCTCCTCAGATTTTCTACCGCACGTTGTGCAGAAGGGAGTCTCCTTGAGCTCTGCTCTATTTCGACTATTTCTTACACTTTTCAGCTGTTTTTCTTCAGGTTTTCTTGGTGAAATGTCTGAGAAAGGAAAGAAAGGGTTATTTAAGGCTTGTTCCACTTGTGGAAAAAGAGGCTCTATGTGGAGGATAGGCACAAGGACTGTATATACTGCCTATACCCGGACCACAAGGCTGCGGAGTGCAAGATTTGCCGCACTTTCTCGACTAAGACTCTCCGGGATCGTGAGGGTCGTCTACTTACCTGGCTTCGCAAGTTAAAGTCAAGGAAAGAGTCGGTGTCCAGTGACCGTGAGGACGCTTCTTCCGCAGTTTCTTCCAGAAGGTCAGTCAAAAGGGGTAGGGGTTCCCCTTCATCATCTCTGGGTCACCCCTCTAAGGCCTCAAAGAAGACCCCAAAGGAGTCTGAGGGCCAAGGTTCCATGAAATCTCCTCACTGCGGTGTAAAGGAGAGGGAGGAACCATTATCTTCATCTGCGACTCTCCCTGGCAAGGAGAAACCTTTGAAGAAGCCTTCTTCACATTCTTCGGAGAAGAGTTCCCATTCGTCGACGATGCGTAAACCCTCGTCGACGAAAACGCAAAAATCACAGGTTAAAAATGTTCCTGTGTCGACTCCGTCTCTTTTCCCAGTGTCGACGGGCTCGTCGGCGAGCACATCTACAGCACCGTCGACGGCGGTGTCGACGAAGACGGCGTCTACAGTTCCGTCTACCACTGTGGCGTCGACGACGAGAGTGTCGACGATGACGACTGCAACAGTGATGACGACATCAGCAGGGGTGTGCCTTATCTCGTCGACGACAGGTTCGACGACGCCCATCGTCTCGTCGACGATCAGCTCGTCATCGAGGATGTCGACGCTGGTTCCATCAACTTTCTCGTCGACGGTGCCCCCGTCGACGATGATGTCACCGACGACGGTTTTGACCTCCAACGACGGTTTTGACCTCCACGTCGACGAGACCGTCGACGACGTCGTCGACGGGGAAAATTTCAATTTCCATTAAAAGAAAAGGGGTTGCGCCAGAGAGGCTTTCACCCCGGACAGTGGATCCCTTACCACCTGCATTATTATTGGAGGAGGAAGAGGACTCTTATGGTGAGGACAGTCAATTTGGCTATGCTAACAGCCCATCTCAGCTTCTAGTGAAATGTCAAGAAACTGATTCTGAGGGTGAATACTGCCAGGAACAAGTTTCTATACATCATCAATATCCACAACAGGAGGATGTTCAGCAACAGATGGTTTCTGTTCCCACCTCTCTGTTATCGGACTTACAGGGGATGCTTCTTGACTATCGTCAGAGGTTGTCTTCGCTTCCTCCGCAACCTATTCTCCTACCACAAACTGTGCATACTCCTCAACCCATGGTGATAGTTTCACCACCTCCAATGACTCATCCACAAATTCAAACGGAGGCAGTCCCTCAACTTCAGGATGTTTCTTCTGATGAGGAAGAAGGTGAGCTTGTGCAAACGGATCAGGGAGAGGAGTGGGACGATTACGTGATCCCTGATCCCGCTTCTCCAATTCCTGCTCCTGTGGATTCCCCTCCGGCTGATATAGGGGGTTTTCACAAGCTAATGGAAAGGGCTTCGTTACGTTTTGAACTTCCTATGCCATCTGTTCAAACGGAGTGTTTCCTATATGATTTTAAGGAGCCGGGTAGGAGGATGATACGTTCCATTCCCATTGTAAATCATGTATGGGAAGAGGGGATAAGGACCATGAAGAATCCAGCTACAGTGGTCCCAGTCCTACCACGGCTAGACAAAAAATATAAAGCTTCTGAGGACAGCCCAGCCTCGTTGACTGGTCAACCAAAGCCAGATTCAGTGATTTCCCAGGCAGCGCAGAGGAAATCTAAGAATCCTTCAGTACCTCTGACCACACCACCGGACAAGGAAGGCAGACGCCTAGACAATGCAGGGAAACGATTTTCCTCTATGGCGAGTCTGGTTATTAGGGCTGCTAATGCATTAGCGATACTTGGCCGATACGACCGCCAATTGTGGTGCGACCTTTCGCCTTACCTTGATCAATTGCCTGATACAGCTAAGTCTGAAGCGAAAAAGATCCTGCATGAAGGAGAGCTAACATCAGCAGAGATTATAGACTGTGCGATGGACATAGCTACGACATCTTTCCGCTCTTTGGCAGGGGCAGCTGTGCTTCGTCGACAAGGTTGGCTCAAAGCAACTTGGTTCCGGCCAGAGGTTCAGAATAAGATCCTGGACCTCCCATTTGACGGGGAAGCTTTGTTTGGGAAGCACATAGATGATGCTCTCCAAGACATTAAAAAAGACACTGAGACGGCTAGGTCATTGGGGACCCTTCAGTATCGGAATGTCCCTTTTCGGGGAGCAAGAGGCAGGGGTTCTCCCTCATATAGAGGATCCTATCAGCAACAGCGATATTCCTCGTATGCTCCCGCATCCCAATCTTACCGGCCTTCTTACAACCAGAAACAACAAGGCCAGACGTCATCTTTCTCCAGATCCAATTATAGGGGAAGACAGAATCGTCAGGGACGAGGCGCCTCTAAGAGGCAGTAGCGGCGACCTGGCTCTTTGCGCTGTGCCCTCCTCCTCCTCGAAGACATCTGTAGGAGGCAGGGTTTCTCTTTACCTTCAAAACTGGCAACGGATTACATCAGACCGTTGGGTCCTAAACATCATTCAGAGTGGCCACACCCTGGAGTTCATTCATCTACCACCATCCAGAGCTCCTCCCGCCTCCTCCATGAAACATCTGCGTCTTCTCCGGCTCGAAGTTCATCAACTGCTGATCAAAGGGGCAGTAGAGCCAGTTCCTTTCTCTCAGAGGAGCAAGGGTTTCTATTCCAGGTTTTTCCTGGTAAGGAAGACATTGGAAAAATGGCGGCCGATTCTCGACCTCAGGGAGCTCAACACTTATCTCACAAAACAATCCTTTCGGATGGTATCTCTCCAGGACATTCTGCGTCTTCTCAACACTGGGGATTTTATGGCCACTCTCGATCTCGAGGATGCGTATTTCCATATACCCATCCATCGGGCCCACAGAAGGTTTCTTCGGTTTACAGTCGCCAAGAGCCATTTTCAATTCAAGGTGCTTCCATTTGGCCTTCGCTCAGCTCCGAGAGTCTTCTCCAAGGTGCTTGCACCGGTAGCGGCATTTCTCAGGAAACATCATTTCCAAGTCTTTCCCTACCTGGACGACTGGTTGCTAAAGGCCCCTTCCAGGGGGCAGCAGCAGAGGCGGTCGCCTCTTGCACCTGCCTCTTCTCCAATCTGGGCTTGACTCTAAACACCACCAAATCTTATCTTCGCCCTTCCAGGAAGGTTCAGTTTCTGGGAGCGATTTTAAACACATCTCTCAGCAAGGTTTTTCCCTCTCTAGAGCGACAAAGAAATCTAATCTCAATGGGCCACCTAGTGCGAAGAAAAAAGTATCTTTCTGTTCGCCTCTACAAGTCCCTGCTGGGTATGATGTCCTCCTGCATTCCATTGATACCTCACTGCAGATTGCGAATGCGTCCCCTGCAGGAGCTTCTGGATTTACAGTGGAAACAAGTGAGCGGATCCTTCAACGACAAGATTCGGATCACTCAGGACATGCGCCAGGCCATTCGATGGTGGACAAAACAAGAGCATTTGTCCCAAGGTCTATCCTTCGTAACCGCTCCAACACCTCAAGTGGTAACTACGGATGCGTCACTGGAGGGCTGGGGCGCAGTTTTGCAGGATCTGCAGGTCAGTGGTCACTGGCTTCCAGAACATCGCCTCCTTCACATCAACCTCTTAGAGTTGACAGCGATTCGTCTAGCTCTTCAAGCTTTTCTTCCAAGGTTGCAGGGTCTGTCGGTACTTGTCCGGACGGACAACACCACAGCCATGCACTACATCAACAAGGAGGGCGGCACCAGGTCTCTGCCATTGTCACAAGAAGCCCAAATAATCTGGGAGTGGGCGATCTGTCAGGGAATTTCTCTGAAAGCAGAACATTTGCCAGGAGTACTGAACGACAAGGCGGACAGACTCAGCAGGCTGAAGTCTGTCACACACGAGTGGGAACTGGATCAGACAACGCTGGAGAGGGTTTTTCGCCAGTGGGGCAGACCTTCCATAGACCTGTTTGCCACACCAGAAAACAGGAAATGCCAGTGCTACGCCAGCAAGCTGCACCATCGAGGGTCACTGGGGAATGCGCTTTCGATAGCCTGGTCAGGCGCATTTGTCTACGCCTTTCCCCCCATTCCGCTAATTCCCAGAGTACTCAAGAAGATGAAAGTGGAAGGATGCAAGATGATCCTAATAGCTCCTGCCTGGCCGCGGCAGTTTTGGTTCACCGAACTTCACCTTCTCTCCTTGGACCATCCTCTTCCACTGCGACCAATTCCTCACCTTCTTACAATGTCTCAGGGTCAGATACTACACCCAGATCCTCGCTCGTTACAGCTCACAGCATGGCTCCTGAAGAGCGGGAATTTCTTCACTTAAATCTTCCAGAGGAGGTTAAAGATGTTCTTTCACAGGCAAGAGCTCCTTCCACGAACAGGACCTACCGCTTAAAATGGAAGCGTTTTAGCATATGGTGTCTAAGCAATAATTTGGATCCTTTCTTATCACAACCACACCAGGTCCTTCCGTATTTCCTGGCCTTGGCTAGGGCAGGTTTGGCTCATTCCTCCATTAAGGTGCACTTAGCAGCAATTTCTCGTTTTCGACGCACGTCCTCTGGGCCTTCTCTTTGGTCAAGCAGAATTGTCAAACAGTTTCTTAAGGGCCTCTTCAGGGTGTTTCCGCCAGTGAAGCCTCCACCGCCTTCGTGGCAACTAAATTTGGTTCTTTCTCAACTTATGAGGCATCCATTCGAACCGATTCATCGGTCAGATCTCAAGTTTCTCTCCTGGAAGGTCGCTCTGTTGTTGGCCCTCACTTCAGCCAGGAGGATAGGAGAATTACAAGCTCTTACAATTCAGGAACCCTTCCTTCAGTTCAAGGGAAATACTGTCATCTTGAGAACTAATCCAAAATGTATTCCTAAAGTACCTTCTTCTTTTCATCTCAACGAACCAGTGATCCTTAAAGCTTTTTTTCCTCAGCCTACTTCACCGGCCGAGAGAGCTCTTCACTCTCTGGATCTACAAAGATGTTTAAAATTTTACTTGGATCGAACTAAGTCCTTCCGCAAATCTTCACAGCTTTTTGTATCATATAGCGCTCCCCGCAAGGGATTTCCCATTTCCAAACAGGGGATATCTCGCTGGGTTGTGAGCGCTATTCGATACTGTCACACAGCAGCGGGCAAACCCCTGGAGGGTGTTGTCCGAGCACATTCGACAAGATCTATGGCATCTTCAGTGGCCTTGTTTGCTGGGGTCCAGATCAAGGACATTTGTAGGGCTGCAACTTGGAGCAGCACTCACACCTTTACAAAGCATTACTGCCTGGAGTCATCACTTCAAGACGACGCGGCGGTTGGACAGGCAGTCCTGAGGAACCTCTTCCAATGAGTGGTGAGCTTTCCCTTGCTTCCCTCCTTCCTTCTTTTATCTGCTTTATACACATTTTCTCTTGTTTATAAATGCACTAACTTATCCATGCCTTTGGCTGGTTTTAAAAGATGTATTTAGAGAATGTTTTTTCAGACAGGTAATGTCTTATGGAAAATGTGTATCCTTACTGCTAGCTACTCTGATTCCAAGCATGGGAATCTATGAAAGCTCCAATACTGGAGTAAGAAAACAAGTTACTTACCTGTAACTTTGGTTCTCCAGTATTGGAAGCTTTCATAGATTCCCATGCGACCCACCCTCCTCCCTGGGAAAGCTCAGCCTCTCTCTGTGTATGTTTTCACAACGTATACGAAAATCTGAGGAGCTGAGGTTCTTTCACCAGGGTTCTAAGGGGTGAGGCGGCTCTGATTGGCTAATGAGTCTTTTTGGTCTCTTTTACAAAAAGACATGGTCTGACTACAAAATGGGATTAGGCCTAGGCCTGTTTCTCTTTTGTAATGGTTATTTACTACTGATATATATATATATATATATATATATATATATATATATATATATATATATATATATATATATTACCGAGGCTCCCATCTCGACGACGGGGAATGATTCCAAGCATGGGAATCTATGAAAGCTTCCAATACTGGAGAACCAAAGTTACAGGTAAGTAACTTGTTTTCTTTCTGCAGCACCACCCACTTCCACGTGCTCTGAATGCTGCCTCTGTCTGGCCAGCATTATGAAAAGACCAGTTTTTGTGTGTGTGCCAATATGGCCCAGTGCATTTCAGTTTGAGGTTAATGGTCACAAAGAACTGCGATCCTGTTAATAGCTTTTTCAATTTAGTTGCTATGGTGTTTAACAAGGTCGGTTTTATTGGTGTTACATTTAAAGAATGATATAATGGTGATTTGGCGGAAAAAAATGTTTCATAGGGAATTAAGAGGAAGGTTTATAATCCTCCTTCAAACTACTAGACCTATTTGTTATTGAGAGTGTCTAGTGAGGACGGTGTGCACATTTTAAGCATAACCACTCAACATTTAACAGATCCCTATTTATATTTAATGTATGTAAATCTATTGCATGCAGATATCCTGAAATTCTGCCATGGACCCCACCCTAGTGCACAAGCATTATGTACCCCAAGAGTCTTGGCAGTGAAGGTGTATAATTGTTCCATAATTACGAAAAAGAAAACTATTAAAAGTATCTATTGATTTCCTCCTTTTGGCCCCTAAAGTTTCTGTAAGACAGCTAAGAACATAAACCTAGCGAACAATAGCCTCATGTTGTCACCCTTTTAAAAGTTCTATTTGGAGAACGTCTTTGAAGAGCAAACTGTTTTTGATGCTATGTAACGCTCCCAGTAGTTCCATTTTTCATTAAATGTTCCCATAATGTGAAGCACTTTCTGTTGTAGTTGTTGTATAAAATTGAAATCTATATCTACATATTTGTCTTACAACTGTTATGTGTGCCATACAGTCTTATGGTCTGTTTTGAAAGTGCCCGAGTGATGTGGCGAAAGCTAAGAATGTAGACTACAAATGTTAATCGGGAATGTATTGCAACAACAGTTGCAATACATTTGCAACAATTGTAATAAAACTGTTGAATGGCTAGCTGACCATCATCTTAAGCTCAACTCACAAAAAAACAAATTCCTGCTGATCTCCCCTCCTAAAAGTTCAGCCAAGATTAAAGAATGGACCAAGATGATCACAGCACTAAACGGTACTCCGACTATAGTTGACTCAACCAAATCCCTTGGTATCACACTGGATAAAGAACTAAACATGCGAGCACACATCAACACAATTGCAAAAAACACTCGTTTTCATCTGAATTACCTCAGAAAACTGAAGCCACTCATCGATCCCGGTGATCTGAAAATGGCAGTCCAGGCACTGGTCATATCAAGAATTGAATATGGATGCGCTACTCTATCAGGACTCCTAAGATCTCAACAGCTCCCCTAAAAGCTTGTCTCAATGCAGCAACTAGACTTATAACGGGTACAAAAAAATACGACCACATCACTCCACATCTGAAAGCGCTCAACTGGCTACCATACGAGGCAAGAATAGAGCTAAAAATTGCATGTATTACACACAAGGCAATACACCACAAAACTCCACATTACCTAGCCCATAAAATTACGCTGTCCGGAGGCCCTAGACCCTTGAGGGGATCTGAGGATTTTCTACTGAAACCAGCATTCTTCCGTAAGAAAAAAACTTACGATAGAGCGTTCACGGGAGCTGCACCAAGGATTTGGAATTCGCTCCCACCGAATATCAGAAGAATCACCTATGCTCCACAATTCAAAAAGGAGACTAAGTCCTTTCTGATGGGTAAATTTCTCCCATAACGATCAACAGGGACGACTAAGTCTTTATGGAAATGTGCTGTCAACGCGACGATCCTAAACTCAGATGTTCAAGTAAGCTATTGTGAGCAGGATTACTACCCTGCTAGTCACAGAACAAAGAAACTGATCACCTCTCGAATCAAGCTACTGTCATTGATTGAGCTCGTATGGCTAGCCTCAACTAGGGTGGATACAGTTAATCCCCTCGTCTACCAACATTGATGCCGTCTATGGACAGATACCTCGACCAATACACAGATATATGTGATTAACCTAACAATACTATAACCAGCTTGAATATAGAAGAACTCAGGAGTGATCTTATCTTAAATTTAAGTACGACACGACAATCTTGAATGTAATCTAATGATTTCTATTATTCCTCATTATATTTGTTTTGTGTATGGATAAATATTTGCCAATGTTAGTGGAATACATAGACATGTTCTTGATGTGAAAGAATTCGATATCTGCTGATATCGAAGGTGGGTGAAATGTAAAGCGCTCTGACACCCAAACTCTGGGTCTGGTTCGCGCTATAGAAAGCAACGAATAAAATAAAAATAAATCACAACCAGCAGCCTGTTGATGTCTATCCCTCCTTACAATGTGGCATATGGTATCCCAGACGGTGTCAGTACAAGTTCTGCTGTTTTGTAATATATTTGTAGAGAACCAGAATGTTTGACAATAGAATTTTGAAAATTACAGTGAATCTCAAAAATTAAACAAATCGAGTCAGACACAGGTTGCAGAATTTCCCACATTTATTAGAAATAAAAATAAATTGGCAGGCGTGCACCATGAAAAACTAATCATTTTGTGGATTTTCAGGCTTACATCAAATTTTCCAACCCTCAGCTTTTGGATTATGAGAATTTCGAATCCACAAGCACGTTTAGAGGAATTGGATATTTATATATTTCCTCCTTGTTTCCTACCACGTTTTTTATTGTGAAAATATCCCTACACCCTCTAAAAATGGCTGCTCTCCATATTTACATTCTCCACCCCCATGATTCTTCCATAGGGCCTCTCTTACTCTCACCACTAGTTGACACTTTCACCTGGGCACAAAACAGAGTTATCAGCTGTCCCAAGCTTCATTTGTGCTCAGAAACGTTGCAGATCCTGATTTCATAGCTCAGGATCTGGACCTTACATGTTCAGATGTAGCTTTTCTGCTGGTAGGTGCTACCTAGATTTGAAATCGTGCTTATTGAGCTCTTTTTTTCTATCTATAGGTGGCATTTTCTAATGCAACACATTTTCTTACTTCTTTTAGCCAGTTTTGTTGTTTGCATTTTGCTGGGTTTTCCACTGCTTCATTCACCTCTGTTTTCCTATTGTCACTCTCTTCAGAAAAACAGCGTTTGCTTCTAGTTACATTTATCTCTGGAAATTGCCATTTCTGAGATTTTTAAATGTTTTTTTGGCTGCAGGCAAGATAGTACAATGAGTTAATCCCTCACAGGAGATATCTATATGAACCCTATAGATTACAGGCTTTCATCCTTCTTTCACCTATTAGGTGTCTGTCGGACGTGATATGAGCTGTCTAGGTGTAAATTGGCTTTTTGTGATAGCTTAAAATCTATTCAGGACAGGTTCAGCCTTGATCGCACTAGCATTTTGAGTCTTAAGTTGCATCTACTACAGTAATTTACAGTATCTTATGTCTGCAGGATTCAACATGCTTTATGGAAAAGAACTAATAGTAGGGTGAAATGGGAGCCAGGATAAATAATAAAGTTGAGTGCAAACAGAAGTCTCTACATTTTAACAGTCTTTAAACTCTGTCGTTAAAAATGTAAGATACCAACCAGAAGACGTGAGGAAATGTAGAATATAGTATGCGTCTCCGTTCTTTTAAATAACTGTATATTTTGATGATAAATAAAAAGGACCCTTTGCTACTGGCATATAGTGTACATCAGACAAGATTACAGTTGTGGACGCCACATACATCCCGGATGTAGAAGCTGTCCCCCCAGTGCCTCAGGCAGGGTTACCAACAGTAGCATAAAAATGTTTTTCAACATAAAATGCCACCACGTGAGTAATACTATAACAGCAATAAAAACAAGTGCCCTCTGGCACTAGGAAAAGAACATCAACAATAATTCTCTTTAATAAGCTGTGAATTTAATTTTGGAACTGCGTTAATTTTGTCTAAACATCAGCTTGTCAGTTTTTGAAAGTACACACATTTTCCTACCAAATACAAGTTCTTAATTATTGCTAAGCTCAATTTTCCTAAATCAAAGCATGCAATTGTCTGGAGAAATTTTGTCTCGAAATATCATCTTTTCATTTTAAGTAAATACACCTGTGTCCCCCAGACACAGGCTTGTCATCTTTATTATTTGCTTGTACAATTCCTGACTCTGCCTTGCATGCCAACGTACCAATATCTCGTGCCAGGTGTGGACCCCATAATGCCAAGAAGGCCTACACTAAATCAACGATGGCCACGATTATGTGAAGGATGGCAATTATTAGACCAAAGGTACCAACAGTATGTTAAGAATGGCCCTCCTTATGCCAGGACCATTATTATGCAGGAGTTGGAGAGCATAATGCTAGGGCTGCCAACAATGCAGCAAGGATGACTCCACCCAGGCCCACACCTTTATACCTTCGATAGGTACTGTTATGCTTGGGATGGCATGATTAGGCCAAACGTGCTAACAGTGTGTCTAGACAGCTGACAATTCTGCCAGGCTTGGCCACTGTTAGGTGAATGATGCTTTGATGCTTACAATATGTCATACACGATCATTGTTGTACCTGACCCACCCTTACACCATGGACTGTTGCCAGGGAGGTTTGATGGCTGCCATAGAGAAACCCCACACTGCTGGCAAACATACTAGCACACATGCATGTGTGTGTACCCGCAACCTCCACAGCAGTTATGCCATTTGTCTCGCTTCTTTTCTCCTACTCTGGCACTTGGTCTTTTCTGCTCCTTGGCTATTGCTCTTATCTTTCTCCCCTACACTGACTCGTGCATTCCTACATCCTGCGCTCCCCTTGTTTTCCATGATTTTCTGTTGGTCTCGCTCTCTCTATCGCTCTCTCTCTTTGTGTCTCATAGTATGAAACTGTAACATGTCCAATCGCATTGTAGTTTTGCTGCAAGGTGACTGGTCGCGTTGAAGGCCAGCAGTGTCAGTCATATGATGTGTTAGCACATGGACCCGTAGACCGCAGATGACATAATTTGCATGCAGTCTAACCCACATAGCTCTGTACCTCCCAACGTTAGAAGCTGTTCTGTTGGAAAATATGTTCCAGTGTAAACAATGTGCCCTTACATTCCATCTTAAGAAATAAATTGTGGTTCTCTTCACTCTTATGGTGTTTACAATCGGCTCCTGCCGGAATGCGTCTGGCTTGCTGTTCACATTCCGTTGTCAGTGCTGCTGTCATTATTCCGTTTGTTGGTACAGGATTACCCCTTGAAAGTAATTTAATGAGCCCTTTCCAGGGTAATGATGTTCTTAATGGCTAACTTCCAAATATTGACAGGCGTGATGATAAATTGCTTTTTTATTGAGGATTCTGCAATTGCTTTCAATTTCCAGACAACAGATCTGCTACTCGTTTCTCCCAGGCCAATTTAAAAAAATTTTTTTTAGCAATTTGAGAAGTTTCTGCAAAGGAGATCTCTCATAATTGGGGGTTCTTCCAAGGGCAAGTGTGGTAGAAAGCACGCAGCAGTAATAATGATGTAACAGTTTGTGTGTTTATGAAGCACTTGCTACATAGAGGTTGCTGTTTTGCGGCCTTATAAATGCCAGTTATTACTATCATCCAACTTCTTTGTCCTTAGTTGATTGACATCGGGAAAGTAAATGTTAGCCTCCAGTGCTCGGTTTTAAAATGTGATATGTATTCAGCTCACCGATTGCTGCATAAAATGCTTTATTCCCTGAGTTATCGCACCAATTAAGGCATCGGTGAAAACTAAAATTGGCATTCTGCTTCTCAGTCTTTTTCATTTTATTTTGTGTCTCTGGAGTCTTTCAGAGCATACACTAATACAGTTTATTGCACATGTCCTAGTCTCCAGGAAGGAGTACAGCATTTGAGAAGTTTTCACCCTGTTTACCCGTGACACCTCCCCACCTTTTCTTTTCCTGGTCCCATCTTTTTAGTTATACGTTAGGCACAGGGTTGTCAGGGCTGATCCTTACATTGGCTTCTTTTTCCTACATTTTTATTTCTTCGGTCCAGAGGTGTACCTTTTCTTAGTCCGAACTTCTCCTTGAGTCTGTGCACAGCAGGGCCTCTTCTCGTATCTTTAAACTGGGGATGTTCTCCTGGAGGGTGCAAGTGCAAGGTGGAGCCATTTTCCTGGAGCATGGTGGTTTTCAGAGCGGCATGCTGCAGAGCCATCCAGTAGCTACAGCCCACCCAAAAGAAGCGTCGGAAGGAACATGTTGTAATATTCCATGGCTAATAGAGTATGGATGGTTTATGCACAGCATGTGCATCAACACGAAACTGCAGAACTATTATTGCAAGTAAGTTCTCTTGTACTTTGATGTCTAATTCTCTCCACCTACATACATGCCCCAGTCATTCATAATGGAATGTCCTGAGATCGTGGGGCTCTACTTTACTCCATTTAGAGCAACGGTCTTCAAACTATGGGGCGGGCCTCCCTAGGGGGACCTCAAGTGATCCGGGGGGGGGGGGAGCGGGCGGCTATAGGTGGGGGGGGGGGAAATGCTGTTAACAGTGCTTTTGTTTTCAGGGCTAAAAATTAGCGGCAGTAATCGGCTCTGTAATAGGCCATTACTAACGTCTTTTGTCATTTATATCCTAGCTGGAAGTATGTCAAAAGGTAAGGACCTCCAAATGTTCTTCAAAACTTTCACCCCCATTTATAATAATCACCCTGTGGATACTCTTACCCGTTAGTAAGGCCTTCCTGACCAGAATAGTATGTTTGGCAATCATGTATTTGATTGCATTTTTAAAACGCTAACAGAACTTAACTGCAATGTTTAAATCAGTCTTGACATATTTAAACACTGGCAGCTTAATAGAATAAGTATGAAAAATGTTGAAGGGGGCTGATTTTTTTTTCCACTGGGGGGGTGGAATTAAATTTAATTTAGAGGTATCCTGAAACACCAGCGCTCTATTGTGTTTTCTCTTCCAGTTCCAGGCTCTGATTGACTTCAGTTCTTTAAGTCGAGTTTTGATGACTCAAATTTTCCTCTCTTTGCTGGTTTTGCAGCTTGGATATTTCTGCATTTTCTCTGCTGGTGGCTCCTTTGTTTCAGTTCTCCCCTGTTTGCTGTGACCAACATTTCTCTTCAGTTTCCCAGTTAGGGTTCTGCTCAGCGCTGCCACAGTTAAACTTGCTGTTACTGTCATACACTTAATAATCAGCGTGGGTGAGGATCAGTTTATTACATTTGGTTCGGGCTGTTCAGCAATCTTCCTTTGCATCTTCCTCAGGGGAGCATCTTTTGGTTCTAAGGCCTTCCTGTCTGACCACTAATGTGCAGATCCAAGACCTTGTACAGGTCCAGGTCCAGGTACTCTGCTGCTTTGGATTCCAGTTGATGGCTCTGAGGTTAAGGCTCCTTAACCTGGTTTGCCTTGTTGGTCTTCATGCCCAGTCGCCACAAATCACTCCTGACAATCTCCTCCTGAGATTCGTCCTCCTAGTGTGTATCTTTGAATTACCATAAACTTTACATGACCGTGTTACTAGCAAAGTAGAAATCTACAGTCAGTTTGTGATTTTAGTTAATTTGTGATTCGATTTATGTTTTGGTTTATGCCATATATATTGCAAACTACAATATCTGGAGGTGCTTAATTGATGCCTGCTAATTATTTTACCATTCTGAATTAGAGTTTTGTGTCCCTCAAGATCTCTGAGCAGGTGTGTGGTCTATGGACAGTCCTAAAGATGTGGATTTTCGGTAGGGATCTTATGTTTGCATATAGATTGTTGAACCATGTTGGATATTGTGAGGAGAAGTGGTCATCTCCCCTGCCCTTGTTTTTATATAGATGTTATACGTTCCAAAAGATTCGCTGATCGGAGGGGGGGGGGAGGCGGGGGGTCTCTGGAATTCACCATGCTCTCTGCCCTTCACCATGGGCTTTAATTTCCTAGAAAGCCTCATCAGCCCTGCAGCTTATTTGGTGACTGGGAATGGACGTCGCTGATCCACCTTTATGTATACTTATTCCTGGCTAACTGAGAAAATGCAAAGTGAGGGAAGCTGTGCAGATAGATTTTGTTTTTAACATACTATTTTTTCCAAGAATTACCTTTACTCTTCTAAAATAAGAGACTGTTGCAAGGAATGATACAAAACTTATCATCTTTAGCCGGAAGTAAACGGGTCTAGTGGCTTTGACCGAGAATGATACGCATTCCCTTAGGAGAGGAAATTGCATGTATTGTCGTTTTTTTCCTCTGATGTTGACATCAACTATTATTATCCAAAAATAATTAGAAGGCACATCTTGCCTTTGGACGTCTATAGTATTTGTCGCCATGCAAGTATGTCTGGTTTGGATTTCTTTGTTGATCAAGTTGTAAGGAAACTTAAAATCTTGCTTTACAATACATTTTCTTTTAGTTCGGCATCATCACGATTTATGTATAGAAATGTGTGTATATCACTTTGAGGCTGAAGACATTGTGTCTATTGTTCCATAGTCTGGATCTTTTGTCAGCCCTATAATGAAGTAGAAGGTCAGTTTTCTAAGTCATATTTACATATGTAAAAAGGCTAATTGGCCTGTATTCCCATTTCTCTCGGAAACTTCCAGTGATTTTGCAAACACTTCCCTAGATTTTATTCTGGGGCAGAAATGGAACCAAAACTGGAGTAAAAGTGTATTTTTCCACCAGATGGTCTGAAGGTGTGAAAAAAACAGTAGGCATACGGATATTGTTAGTAGATGATACCATTGAGTCTTCCTAAACAGAAAAAAATATGTTCAAACAAGAATCAAACGACCAGACAGAATTTTTTTTAACTTTTATTCATGCTGTGCAATAACTGAGGCATGGGATAGCGGGTGCATTTGTGCAACCACATCAATCAATTTTCTACTCTCTCTCGGAACTATAGGCGTGTAAGAAACCACTTCACAGTAATCTACACCAAGTAATGAGTTCTTTGAGAGCAAGGACTTGGTTACCTGTAAGAGTTGGGCCCCCTGCAGCTTATCTACAAACTTGAGGCCAGTCCAGTCTCAAATACGTTCAGGCACAAAGAAAGTAAACATGGTGGAAGCAGCACTGTTGTCATTACTTGAAAATTAAGATTGTTTTTGATTAACCATGGAGAAAATGCATTAAACATTGGATGCGTTTTTCGTTCCTAGCAACTTTTGCACGGTAGGCTTAGGGTCAGCATTAGACTTTGGGATAGGGTTAAGTTTGCGATCCTGTGAAAAGCAGCGAGTCTCCTGAGATCCCCAATGCTGCCCGGCGCAAGGTCACCTTTAATCCACTTTGGATTCGCTATCTAAAATAACGAGGCAGGCGCTGGAAGCTGGAAGGCAAGAAAAAGGTTTATTACTCTTAGAGGAGACCACGTCAACTGCTGACACCAGGATGTCTTCAGGGAGGTGTTCTACTGGCAATGCTTTTGGCTCTTCCTTTTATACAGGTTTTACACAATGTATTTGTTTCATTTATCATGGTTACAAGCTTGGAGTCTCCGCCCCGGGCAGGTTGTCACACAAGCCCGACATTGTTTCATCAGCATGGTTACACAAGCCCAACATTGTTTCATCAACATGGTTACACAAGCCCAACATTAACTCTCCTCCCGCCCAGGTCAAAAACAGACAATTTAATTACAGCTGGACCTTGCTTCAGGGTCTAAACACAAGTGAGACCGGCCAGATCTAAGAGTCCGTTCTGTTGATAAAAACAGGTCCCATTGTTGGCAAAAACAAGTCTTGCTGTGTGCGGTGCAATAAACCATGCTTGCAAGAGTCTGTTTGGTATTTGTAACCTGTTTGTGCAGGGATGAGAGGAAAGACGAGTTTGAGGCAGCAGGTGATGTTGATGTTTGTCGTGGAAATAGTTTATAGCCCCCAGCACACATATCAGGTTTGGTCAGAGAGTCAGAAGGCTGCTAGAGGACAGGGTGAAATGAAGGTGACCAACAGAGTACAAAATGGCTGTGGTCAATCAGAATGACTGTAGTTTATGTGCACGTAGGAACTTTCATCAGACAAGATGGCGCAGAATGTTCATGATTGTCGTTTTGTTCTTAACATTCCGATTATGTCCAAAGTGTTAGGGTTGGGGTTGGGAGTTTGGTTAGTGATAGGGTTATACTTGGGTTTAGGCTTCAGGTTAGTTGTGTGGTTAGGGTTTAAGTGAAGGGAAGTATTCTGTTTAAGTTCAGCATGAGAGTTGTGCCTAGTGTTATATTTAAAGTTAGAGCCAGGCTTACTGTTAGGGTTAGGTCTTAAGCTGTGGTTAGTGCGAGAGTTACAAGTTGTACCTGTATTAAGTGTTAATGTTTGGGATCTCTAAGGTTACAGTCGGAATATGATTTGTTGTCTGAAATAGATTTCCTTCTCTTATACTTACTAAAGGTTTCTACATAATTCTCAAAGCCATGTAACCTTATTTTTTCTTGTTAAAGAGGTCCCTAATATTGAGTTCTGCATTGTTGTATTTTTCCATTTACGCATTCCTCATCATATGAACCCAGCGCTCTGAGTAGTAGGACAATTGGTCTAGATCTCCATAGACCCCCACCATGAGATCTCAAAAGAACTACGGACTATTAACAGAAATATTCCTACCCATTCAGGTTTTCAAGACTTCATCAGCCAGAAACAGTATGCGCTTTCCAAGACCAACTGCACCCTCCCATCAGCACAGGGAGGGACTCTGTAACAACTACTCCACCAGGTTTCATGACCTACTGACTTGTTTGTGTAAATGTTTATTGTGTTGTTGCAGCAGGTGCTGCTGTGGCCAAAATGCATCAGAGAGGTTCTGTAAGGCTCATTGAGTCAATAAATAAAGGAGGTGATATCTTACCTCAAGGCCAGAGTTCTAATCCTTTGAAACAAGTTTGACCAAATTGCATGATCCTGGGAAGGGAAGTCAGTCACCCTGTGTTTCATTTTCTTTACCTGCTGTAATGGGAGCACTTAGAACGTGGTCATTCCAGAGTTGAAGACTCCGTACAAGATACTGGACAAGTGCATGATAATGGCAGTGTGAATGCAACAAGCTAAGCCTTCTGCTGAGAGCGCTCATGTGTAGCCAGCCTTGGCTCTGTCTTATAGGAAAGTCTTTCTGGGATGCCTTGCTTCTTAAACTGGTTTAGAAGATTTCCGCTGTCTAAAATTTGTCTCTGTCGAGAGATGTTTAACAGGAGTTAGTAAAGTGACCATGTCAAAGAGTGCAACTCATTGCAAGGAGCCTAAGACGCAAGAGTTTTAACATTTCATGATTCAGCTTTGCAAAGTGCTCTTTGAGGTAGCAAGTCTGTGTTGTTGTCTCAGTTTGCTCTCCATTGCTCAGTCATTGAGGTGATAATCGAAGTTTAGTTTATAACTCCTCTTGTAACTGACAAACTTTGTGTTAGCCACCCATGCAGTTATTCTGATCCATGATGTGCTGCCCTGTTTGTGTTACTGTCAGGAACCTCCTGTTCCCTGTGACTGCGTTCAGTGCTCCGCTTGACAATGCTAAACCTTGCAAATCGAACAAGAGCCAGTTATGTTTCTAGAGTATGATGTAGGACATAGTTTCTTGCAAGAAACGTATGAATAAAATCATATTGAATGAATTCTATATATGTCCGTTTGCTGCCAATGTTTTGTGACTCTATGGCTCTAAATATCCTGTGACGCTCTCACATAATGGAATGTTACTATTTTTATAGTTTTCAGAAGGATGAACAGACAATTCTGCCTAGTCTGAATTTGAAACTGTGAATTGTGTGCACAATTCTTTAGCACCTGTATAAACTGAATGAACTGTCCTACAAGACACCTCAATGGGTTAAACTAAGAAGCTGACTAGATGTGTTGTTTGCCAGGAGAACCAGAAGTGCCGAGTTTGCTCAACGTCTTGCTATGTGATCTGCCCTGTTATTATCGCAGTTCCCATGTGTATCAATCGGAAAACAGTCTGGTCTCAGGGTTTGCAGAAATCCTGTCTCGTTAATAATGATAAGGTTGCCTTCCTTAAGTAGCTATGGGTTGAGTTTTGCAACATAGAAGGCCTCTATCTCTGCATTTGACTTCACAAAGTGTCATTTTTTGTACCCTGTCATCTAGAGGGTTGCAGTGATGGAATAAACGTTGGGTATTTTGTGAAAGGAGCATAAGCGAAGCATGCAGCAACCCATAGGTCTATTGTCTATTAAGTCCTAGTGGTCATTCACTCAGTGTGAGTGGTCACTGGCAGCCCTTGTCATTCACAAACTAAGATACACTTCCATGCGAATCGTAAGAGAGGGCGGGATGCCCCTTTGTAATTCCTAGAAAATCATGAGGAGAGGTTGGCAGCAATGTTAATATTGGGATTGGCAAAAACAGTTGTCCTTTTAAGACAGGTGGTTTGGTTTCTTACCCTTTTACAGTTGTAACCTTTATGGAGTCCAGTGCGAATGTTTAAAACGTTTCCTTGCTTGTTTTATGTGGGGGAGTGACGGATAGTTGACTAGCAGAATTTTACTGAAGTATGAAATGATCTTGTTTATCCTACCAACAAGGTGTACAACTTAAACTTTATTTTTCTGAAAATAAAAGATGAGCTCTACTGATTGAAAGCACTAAGTGTCACATCTTCCCAGATATTCTTGCCCACGGGCCTCTTTGCAGCTTTCCCCTGTGGTAAAACCATTTGCTTTTTAAAGCTGAAAGCCTTTAATTTGCATTATCGTGGTTCTCCCAGGTCTCAAAAAGATCTGACTGTGCTTAGGAAAGGTGAAATACTGTGTGCTAGCTATTAACAGTTGGACGCTAAACCGAAGTTTTGTAGGGGCACGGCACTCTGGCTGCTTGCCCTTGTCTCGACACCCAAACAGTGTTTAAAAGGAGCACAGTAAAATGGCACCGGGCTGGAGGTTTAGCACCAATTAGTCCTGAGATCACTGAAAGAGGCTTTCAATTTCAAGGTTAAGCAGAATAGAGAGTGAGCAAAAGGATTTTGAAATGAGATTATAGAACCTGTAAGCTCCGTGCTTTTGTTTGGCACATAATTCTCCAATTTTGTTCAAGTCGGCGAGACAATCCAGTTTTGTGGATTGAAGTGGTAGATCCATGTCCTGGGGCTTTTCAAGGGCTCCAAGCCAGTTGGTCTTGAGTGGCACTTGAAACATGTTCAGAGATCAGGCTGTCTGAAGGACCAGTGAATACACACACAGTGGCAAAGGTCCCCCCCCTCCCCCAACCCCTTTCCTCCGAAGCCACCAATGGGAAACGTGGTCTTCTGCTTCAAGGCTCAAATGAAGTATCCACTAGAGCCTTGATTCCTATAACTGCCAAAGTTACTACTACTTATTGGAGATATACTGAAAATAGTATTTAATGTATTACAAACCATTTTATGAACTTGCATCAGCAACATGGTACCTAAACTGTCATGATCTCCCTACATTTTTATGACGTGATTTGAGCCCTAGTTTTGGCAAAAAAATGTTGCGCAGCTTTTTTACAAAACTTCAGAATGATGGTTACTTGTACCAGCCTATTTTGCGTCATTCAGGTTTGGTGAAAATCGTACGACAATTAAGAAGAGACTCAGCACTTTTATGGCCTCTACACTCTTTTACAGCTTCTGACTTCCTTGACAGATCTTCATGAACTCTCCAGAATCGAATCGATGTGTATGAAGCAAATTTTAGAACGTTTCGTGCATTTATTTCCAATAGAGTTAAAGTTATTAAAGATTAAAAAAATTTCATTCCGGTGAGAGCTTTGTAGCGAGAGACAAAATATATGCAGATATTCAGAGTGTAATATGCTCTTTATTAACATTGTTGAGAGTGGTGGTATTCAATAGCATATTGCAATTTTTATATTTGCTTTATACCGTAGCTGTTTTTGTCTACTCATTTGTTTGAAAAGAAAAGGTATGTAGCAAATCCCGGTTTGAAGTGATCAACTGCATGCAGCGAAGTCATTGTAACATGCGATCTATGAAACAGTAGACACTATTTTTCTCACGTCACTTTCACTGTTCTGTGGTTATACCATGGAATCTGACCTGTGCACTGTAGTAATAAATGTGTGAATGTGCCTTTGTTAAGGCTGTTGCTAAATATAGCGTATTATTGGGCGAAACTTCGGTCCCGTTTATATATTATAGTGTTTGTCATCCACATTCTGGATTTCTCTTTACCAAAAGAATGGAACCTCTATAAACAGAGGAAGTCTGGATTCCGGGATATGACAGAAACATTGACATACTTACCGACAACAAATTTGGCAAGTCAAGAGTTTTTCAAAGCATGAGTAGGTCACACGATGGGACTGCAGCAAGCAGGGCATTGCTCAGGTGTAACATTTGGAAATAATGTTTCATAGAAAAGACACTGTGTGTTCATCAGCTTCCAGCTGATAGAAGAGAAGGGAGCTAGAACAGTAAACAGTACATACATTTTAAAGAGCCTGGGATATACAAAGGCTGGCTAGTACTATGGAATAAGCAAGGACAGAACTTAAGACCAAGTAAGTGTAGTATTGTAGACTGTCGAGTCAAGCCTCATATACAATCTATCGCACGTGTTCATGACAACTGTCCTTTGTCAGTAAATACAATCAACCATATTGGATTTCCGCAGTCAGTCTTCACAACATATTAACATAGTGGATCTAAATTGGTGGAATTTGCATATTCCAGAGTATATGGAAAGCCTAAAACCTAGCATAGACCAGCCCTTGAGAATCACGGGTGTGCACTTGTAGTCTAGAGGATGAACTAGCCACTGCGTTGAGAAGTGGGGATATAGAGTTTATTGTTTCATTGCTATGGCAGCTAATTCTTTCATGGTTACACAGGTTGACTAGGGGGCGCGCTATGTTGGCTTTCCTCCCCACCCGCAAGCCCCATATATTCATCCTCTGTACTTCCGCTCTTCCCTCCAGTGCGCAGCACCCCTATCTCATGTTGAATTTCAAAGCATAAGTTACTGATATCGATTTGGCCATTCAAAAATAGCAGGGCCAACAACCATCTTTAACTAACTTCACTATTCTCATTGTAAATCCAACTTTTATGTTATTAAATACTTCAGTGGGAGTGTTTCTGCCATTGTACCTGTAGATGAAGTATTTTTAATTCCATCCAGCAAATGGTATCCGCTGGAAAGTGTCAGAATCTGATCTTGCTAGGACCTCCGAGAAAAGAAAATGCAGAAAGTAATCACTACTGTCTCCCCCTATGAACATTTTGTTCAAGCATAACATGGAATAGCTTTTAGTCAAATATGCCAATGGACCGGAACGAAAATAGTAAGAAAATGAAAACGGTGAAATATCAATGCAATACAAACAATACAGACTCCTTTAAGGCTGTCTAGAAGCTGAAGGACACACAATAAATCAGGCTTTTGGGATAATTTCTGGACCTTGGGAGCAATTCTAGGTAATCGTGTCGTTGAATCGTTTTGGAGTAGGAGTCATCGCTCATTCCATGCTAATGCAGATGGTCTAGCCTGACTAGTTTTCATGCTTTGACAAAGGGAGATTGGCCTCCTGTTTTAGCTTTTTGCTTCGGCTCGTTGTGTGATCTTAATCAAAGTGCTTGCTCGTTCCACCTCAGTTCCCAGAAATTGTGAGACTTTGAAACTAAAAAGCACACTGTTTAGGCCTATGATAAATTTGCAAAGGAGAAGCCTCGTCAGTGACGTCACAACTGAAGACTCTCCCCCACCCCAAAATGTAAAATGGGGTGCTAGAAACTGTAGGTAACTTGGGTAAGTTATTGAAGACAAAACTCTTCATGTAAGAGCTGCGTTGCCAAATGTTTGCAAAATATTCTGTTAGCCTCATGGTGAAGGTGCAATGAAAATTATTTCTAGAGGAAGATCCCTGCAGGTGCAGAGACGTACCCACGTACTAGGTGTGTCTGTTGGAACATTGTGAGATGGTAACGTCAGGCCGAGTCGAGGACATGCAGTCTTATGCCAAGCAAAGGGGTTTGAATTCAACCCTTTGATTAGCAGCCAATGGAGTCCTATGAAAGGTTAAGGGAAATGATCAGGAAAGTTCAGCTAAGAATGAGTTTAGCAGCTCTGTGTAGATTACTTCTGGTCTTTGCCAAGACCCCCCACATAAACTCAATTGCAGTAATTAAAATGTAGAGGGCATCCTGCATGACCCAGCATGGTTCATCAAGGACCTGAACAAATATGACTACTTTACCCTCATCCTGATGGAACTGCACTGGCTCATCCTGACCAGGTTCACTATGGTTGTCTCTCTGCCTTTCGCCCCATACAGCACTCGACTGCCATTATGTAAATAACGTTACTGTTACTAAATGAAATGTATTCAGTTTACCGTCCTTGGAGTATGAAGGAGGCTCAGTCGGCCTTGTCGAGTTTCCATTTGGTGACCCAGCCATCACTGCATATCTCAGCAGTGAGCTTACAGCTCACCGAACTGTCCTTTTGAACTGGTCTGAATCACAAGAGTGTTGCTCAGAGCAAGTATAAAGCAGTGGAAGCACAGTGCAACAGCTCCACTACCCCTCGACACCCGGGAAAGTTCAAGTAGCTAGGTATGCGTCAGACAAAAAAACCCTGAACAGTAAAAAGCCACCAGCCCTGGCAGAGGATGTATTCACTACTGCCAATTTAAAGTGATCATAATTAATCTTTGTACACCTCCTGCCACAAACTGAATTGTCTGTTGATGGTTTGTTAATGTTTTTTCCACACAAATCAGTGGTATTCAAAAGTGAGGACCCAGAAAGATGAAAAGTGGAGACTACCCTGAGGGATTTTCAGACTCCACAGCCCAATGACTATCTCATGAGGCTACCGTTCATCTCAGGCTGCAGCCAGCCCAGTTACATAAACAGTGTCCACCGCAGACAACCCACCCGACCCCTAGAAACCAGTTTACTGCCTACCCCTTAAAGTCTTTCTGTCCCTGAACTGTTGCTCCTTGAAACCCAGAAGCTCCGCCCATACTGGCTCCTGCGCTATACTATATGAAATATTTAAAAAAAATAATGCTGGTGATTAGCTGCTACTGTAAGGACTTCAAACTTTTAAAGTAAGTTAAACTGGCGCACCGCCAGCTAAAGCGATCTATCCAGGGTCACACAGTTAGGTCAAGTGTGCATGCCAGGATTCGAACACAGCGTTCCCGGTTCCAATCCAACTGAGGAGCCACCAGAACACTTCTGCGCCCTGCTGAGGTAACATAAAGTGAAATGAAGGCCCGCGTGGCTTCGAGCTGACACTGCTGGCTTTGACAGTTTACCTAGCATTGGTTCGGGAGCAGAGGCAGGGTTACCCTTACATTATAAGGCTCTGGTCGCCATAGCGATGCATACCATCCTGGTAACATGATGCAAAACATGTGTCTGCGGAGCATAAACACAGGCCGGCCTTCCAATCCATACAAAGGAGCCCTGCTGGAAGGCTAAATGCAGATCCCTCGGGGCAGCGGAGGGCAGGCCGAGAGGCCTTGTTTGGCTGCTTAAAAAGAGATCTTTTCAAGTTGGAATTTGGCACAGACCTAGTTTTCCACCCGAGTCTGCTTTTGCACAGTCATTTAACATGTCACTGAGCAATGTACTGACACGTCGGCCTAGGTTTTTACTGTGCTGCAACGCTAGCCTCTCCTTGCAGCTACCGCGAGGTGATTATAATTGAATATATGATGTTACCCCGCTAACAAACACTCTGCATATCATTACCACAAATTTTTGACAAAGCAAATTTAATGACCCCGCAAGTTTTGACAACGCAAACTTTTACAACGACTATGCCTTTACCACGCATGCCTTTACAACGCAAAGGCATGCGTAGTAAAGGTATACTCGTGGTAAAAGTTTGAAAGGTAAGTGAGAGTACCCTGCCCTACCCTACACTCTAATGTAGTACCCCTGCACGACCCTCCCCCGACACCCAGTCCTCTCCCTACATTTACACTACCCAGCATGACCCCCCGACACTACCCTAAACCACTACTCTGCACTACACACGCACCACAACACTACCCTAAAACACTACCCCCAGCACGACCTCCCCCGACCCCCAGTCCGGTCACTACACTGAAACACTACCCTGCACGACCCCCCGACACTATCCTAAATTAGTACCCTACACTACACAAACACCCCAACACTACCCTAAACCCTAAAACACTACCCCCAGCACGACCCTCCCCTCCCAGTCCGGTCACTACACTGAAACACTACCCTGCACGACCCCCCAACACTACCCTAAACCCTAAAACACTACCCTACACTACACAAACACTACCCTAAACCCTAAAACACTATCCCCAGTCCGGTCCCTACACTGAAACACTACCCCGCAAGACCCCCCGAGACTACCCTAAACCCTAAAAAATTAACCCCCAGGCCCAATCCCCCTTACCTCGCTCTCCTCGTGGTTCCTCTCTCCTCCTTGTTCCTGCTTCACGTCGTCTGTCTCTGAGGGGCGGTGCACGTCGTTGTGAGGAAACTGAAAAGCCTCTGTTTCCTCACAACCTGAATCGCCTATATTTTTTTTTACAACGCTTGTGCATTTACCATACATACCTTTACAACGAAATTCGTTGTAAAGGCATGCGTGGTAAATGCGCACACGCGTTGTAAAAAACATGCGGAGTAATGGTATGCGGGGTAGGTGCACCTTGCGTAGTACTTGAATGCGGAGTAATGGTATGCGGGGTCAAAAATTCGTTGTGAAGGATATTTACCGTAATTACCACCTCTGGTACAAGTTCTATCATTAAACGGGCCTGTTATAAAATGCTTGCTATATTGGGGCTGATAGTATGAATCCAAGAAACTAGGCAGTTTCCCACTCTTCGAGGTGGACTAGCAGCAATCACAATCTAGAAGACACATTGGCCACAATCAACACTTTTACGTCAAGAGCTCTTGATTTTACTAAAGTTATTTGTATAATATACGTACACCTAGGGTCTTTCAGCCCGGCCTCTTCATCCATTAGTCTGTTATTGTGTAATTCTCATTTTTCTTGACTACCGTAGCATAAAGCATTGGGAAATGGGTCAGCTCACTTCAGCAATTGGCTTACTTAAATGTTACTGTGAGTGACAGTACTCTTCCCTTGCACAAGGAGCCCATCCACACACAAAGTACATCCCTTCAGGGCCAGCGAGTACTTTGGCAATCTGTGCTTTTTGAGCCCAAATCATATTTATAGTACTAGCCAGATTTTTTTTGTAGATTGAGGGCCTGGCAGCTTCCACTTCAATAAAGTTTTGCAAAAACCTTGAGAAAACAAAAGAAGCATTGACAAAGCTTAAAAGTCTAGTAGCCAATGACAGACCTATAGGCTATGCCAATGCTTTTTTCCCCCCAGCTTGTCTTGCTCCTCAACTTCAGTTCCAGTTCCGTCCGGCTCACAGCATAGTAATTGCCCCTGTATGCACTCTAAAAGTGGGAATGACTGCTAGAGGGTCTGGAATACTGCCAATCACAATGTAGCTTTCAAACACTCTCTAAGTGTGACGTCTGGCCTGACATTGGCTTTGGAGTGTGAACATACATGACTTTGCTGTTTTTGTCCATTACCTGCAGCGATTAGCCTGTTGTGTTAAATGGAATAATTAGCCAAACACATAGCTTTAAAGCAATGTTGCACCCATGTTTGTGTGGTATGCTCATGTTAACTTCTTCTGAGACGTATGTTGGTGAGAGATTAGGAATGTGTTGTTGAGGTGGCAATGCTTTACGAATTAAATGGCTTTCGTGCAAGAAACATCAAGCCTGCCATTGACTCTGTGACTGGATTCTCCCACAGGGCACACAATATGACTAGTACACTGCAGGAGACAGGCCCTCAGAAGAGCCAAAGAGCCATCTTTCCCCACTCCCACAAGCCTTCTCATGGAGGGTGTAAAACATAGACGAGGGTTCTCCAACTTTTTCTGAAATGAGGGCTACTTATGTTTAATGAAATTCATCCTGATCTACTAATATTATTAGTGTTCTAATAGTGACTACATCAGGCAAGATTATATTAGTGGCCACCATATGCAAGATTACCAGCAGCGATCACCTCAGTGCATCAGTCAAGGTTGTCAGCAAAATTGTAAAAAATACTTTGTCACTTTAGAATGGCTTTACATAGTTAATACATAACAGCCATAGTGCAATGCTCGTGGCACCAAGGTAATTGTAATCATGGCAATATGTCTCACCTATGCTCCATTATTTATCAATCAAATATCGGCTTTAAAAATAATTTGGGAATTCAACCATTTTTCTTCAAGCCTCATGAGTTCTGAAAATCCAGACATTTTTGCCTCAAGTACACACTTTTCAGTAGTTATATAAGTTCATCCAAACAAAATCTTCTAAACTATATGGCTGGGCTGCACAGAGGCCTACTTACATGAGCTACTCCTTGGCAGGCTTGGATTGGGAAGGCGGGCAATCGGGCATTGGTCGATGGGCCGGTGCCCCAGGGTCACCTGTGGGCCAGTTTTTTGGGACCTCTGTAAACCGTCTCAAGAGACTGACTTTCTTTCCTAGTCCCGCCAGGCCACTTTAATGTGGCGCCAGTATCTTGGTCACTCCCCTGCTGTAATTTGAGGCTGGGGGCCAGGTGTTGCTTTAGCCTTTGGGGCATTCTCACCTTGACGCCCTGCCTCGCATGCTGAGCCAGAAGCAGTGTTCTCCCCTGCCGAGCCATCACTTTAGGCCATGGCGGGTGCAGGGAGGGTGGGTTGTATGCAGGGGCCTCACAGGGGGGCAGGTTTTATTGGGCCATTCTCAACACCCTCCTCCCCCCTGCCAACTTCTCGAGCAGCAGCGATATGATTTTTGGCACATCCCTTGCCAGGTATATGCCCTGAAGCTATAATGGGCTGGGGAGGGGGTGAGTAAGAGAAATGGCCTCTGTAGCAGCCAGGTGTTGTGACCTCATCCCCAGTGTCTATTAGGACTTGTTGGGGGAGAGGAGGGTTGCATAAAATTGCACTATGGTCAGAGTTGCACACATTCGAGCCCCAGAGCTTCAGCTCAACAACCTGTGATTCTGGTCAAATCACTTAATCTCTATACTGAAAGTGAATTTGATCTCGTTTAATGTAACTGGTGCTCCTGTACATTGCTCCAATGACTTTGGGCCGAGTTCACACTATACAAAACTATAACAAAAAATAACCGGCCAGATTCCTGTGAGACTAAACAGATGGTGATCCATGGAAGGGATGATCGGGAATGTGGGCCACTTTTTTGAGAGTGCCCGGCCTCATTGTGATCCCAATCCAACCCTGCTCCTTGGAGTATCCTGACAAGGACCGCCTCCTAAGTGTATATATTTCACACGTCTTCAGAGAACTCCATTCATTTGCTGAAAGTTCTGTAATTTGGAGTAGTTGGGAATCCCCCCATATCTACGAGATGAAGCTTAGTTCTCCGTGGAATGGACTTCTGCACGGTTTGTACCCCTGCATTAGGAGTTACAGGAGGATTTCTACTGTAAAATGAATGTTCTCTTGTGGGGCAGTGAATTTCAGGCGCTCGGGCCGCGAGCACAAATTAATAACTGTGTGGCATTCTTTAAAGGGACTATTTTCTGTGGACTTTTTAAAATCTGTTGTGGAACACCCGTTTGCTTAACGTCTTCATCCCAGCAGCCTCTGCGGCCTGCCGCGTGCTCTGCGAGTGCTCCTCAGTGCGCTTAAGTGGCGGCTATGCTTCTGAAGGGAGTGCTGAGGACGTCGTAGGAGTCCGATCCGAACCTTTGAAAATGCTGTAAGATTGTCCAGCGCCGCCCAAGCTCTCCCAAGCAGCCAGGGCAGTCAATTCACTGCCACGAGGTACTGTTCTCTGTAACACAATTGAACTGTTTCCACTCAGTTGTGCGTGGGGATTCTCCTCAAGAAGCGCGCGAGCTGGTTTGTAATTCAGAGAAACCCCGTTCAGGCCTGCGCCTGAAAACCGTGTTCATTGAATTACCGAGTGTTATATTTAGCGGCTTGCCTGCACAACAAGGAGAGGAAAAACATTATGCTTCTTTTTTCCAGGGTTACATTACTTATTTGTAGCTATCAATTTTAATTAGAATCTGAGAAAAGAGACCCACAGTTCTTAACACACTGTAAAAGTATTTTTTTCCTGAGCTATAATTAGCTCTTTTTTTTGTTTTTTTTGCAAAACGCTTTTCCTTGATTTTGCAGGAAACTTGCTTGACCGTTGCTAAGTAACTGGTAATTATGATATTATCTGGCAGAGAGCTGCTGGCAGTAACTGTAAATTCCTTTGTCTTCCCAACACAACTGATGTCGAGGGTAAAATGTTAACTCCAAACACAATGATATGTGGCAAGCGGTACTGCTGACTGCACTGTTCCAGCATTGGTCAAAGAAAATCCACAGTAAAAGCAGTCTCCTGTTTTTCCCACGAACCTCCGTGCATTGTATTTGGTGCTGGTTTGCAGATCAGCGGTTTCTACACAAACAGGCGTATTGAAATGTGTTTTTTGTGTGTGTGGATGATATTTGCTGTAAACTTTTAGACTTTGAAACTGGACCCACAGCTGCCTATTCTCAAAGGTATTTTCAGCCAGAAACAAAATTCACCGCCTCAAAGACTGCCTTTTACGCCTGCTGGGAATTCAGAAAAGGATTCCTGGCAGGTGTAAATGGATTTGCAGCTATAGAATTTTTCAAGATTGGATGTGGAGAAATCGGCTGTAGTAAATCACACTCAGTGGGTTGGAAGGTGGCGTTCCAAGGCGTGGTTTGGCATGGAAGATTGGGGAAGCCGAAACATGTACGTTACCAATTCCCATCCTGCTGTTGTAAATGTACTTTTGCAAAGGGCTGGAGAAACTCGCCTTGCAGGATGGAAAACGGAATGGATGTCCTACTCATTTGGTAGCCGTGTAGGTGAAGGGCTTTCTCCACAGGGCAAAATGTTTCCCCGCAGAGAAAAAGGGGGAAAAAGTATGCATTTGCATAATGGCTCCATTCCTCCTGTACGTTCTACACAATGTACAATTCTACGCAAGTGAACTAGGTCTCCAGAGGAGAAGCAACCTAACATTTACAGAGGTACAGCTCGAAACCCGTGAAGAAAAGAAAAGAGGGCCCCTGACAAAAAGAATAAGGGGTGTGGACCAGGGGAATAAATAGTACACTATTCAGACAAAAGTAATTCCGCCTTCCCCATCATATTTCCAAATTGCTCATAAGTATACAATCAAATATTTCAAAAAGAACAATGCTGAGCCCAGATAAGATATAAAAAAGCAACTTAATCTATTTATACAAAAACCTTTCTGTTGTTATATATCTTTTGTTTGTCTAAGTTCATTAATCTATATAAACATAAAAACATATAAACCTATGTACTTCACAAATAATACCCATAAGAACTTCCCCACCCTCATGCCCGCAATCACACATTTACAATATAGTTAAAACCTCATTCTACTATTCTATCTCTCCCATTCATTCTACATTCATGCTACGTTCACTCAATGTATCACACCAGACTAAAACCTAAAGAGAGGGTGAAACTCCTGGGCCTAGCAAATAACGCAATGAATATATGCTCAACATTAAATTATGAGTGAATACATTTGCTTCAGCATTTGCATACTATATTTTAATGAATCTACAGAAAATCCTCTTCTCAATGCTTTAGAAAAAGCTCCTTGTGTTTATTTTCCATCAGTGAAATGCATAAACAACTTCGCTAGGTGTCCAGTATTGTGCTAACGTGTGTTTCGGTATGGGACTCCTCTTCAGTCATACACTTTCCTCAGGGCACACTATATATGGTCACCATTTCGAAGAGTACAGAGGGCACTTTAGAGAGGGCAGGGGCACAACTGGGCGTATTGAGAGGCCAAAATAGTGATCCACAGGAAGACAGACTCCTCAAGTATATGTATAGGGCTAATAAACAACCTTCCAGCTAATAACTTAATAACCCTCATGTTCCCCTCTTGCCAAACATAAAGATTTTAAGCCTATAGGTCACAACTTTATCAGAGAAATCATCTAATGTATTGCTTATCAATATATTTTCACACTGGTCACATGTTTCTTATGAAAAGGTCAATGACCTCTCAATCATCAACTCGCACCATTCTTCAAAGTTTTCCATCCACTGGCGATTGCAGAATGTCTGTGCCTATTTTTGTATGGGACACATGACCAATGTGAAACTATATTGATGGATAATACATTAGATGATTTCTCCCATTAAGTTGTGACCTATGGACTTAAAATCTTTGTTTAGCCAGAGGAGAACTCGATGATTATTAATCTATGCTACAGATGTTTGGGGAAAGAAAACAAGGCATTAGGGCAAAAGCATAGTGAATGCTATGTTTTTCCTTTTTATTTTTTTACTTTCAGATAAGTTCAAGTGTAGCACTCTGGGCACATGTTTGGCACACTAATGCTGAGGTTGGTTGCTGGTTAAGGACACAGAGTTAACAGTGTCTTTATCCAGTTTTCCTTACTTTATTAAAATAGTGTACTTGGTCTTTAGAAACTGGACACCTTTTGAAGCTAGTGACAGATCACCTTTTGCACAGAGATCAGTGGAAATTGCTGTCTGCAATACAAAAAAAAGCCTTGAGTCAACCTTTAACACTATGCTATTCTATGCTGCTGCTGAACCCTTCAATGCACCTTCAAAATATCAACAACCTAATAAATGGGCTTCCCTTGGCACTCTTTCCATCCTATTTCTATATACGTCCGAATGCTAACAGTCCTAACTTATTATATATCTGGTTGATGGCAGTATTATACTGTTCTATTCACGGTGACTCCTTGTTCCAGTGCTTAAGCTCACTCCCAGGAGCAGATGCTCCAGATTTAACTTGTTCATAATTGCCTGTGTTAAGATAAATGAATGTTGGGGTTTTTGCAGCCCTTGTTTCCTTGATGCAAGAAAAAACACATTTACATAGTGAGTCAAATAGCTTAACACTTCCACAGATATTTTAAATTGTTTGTCATGTTTTTGTCCTGCTTTCATAAATGCTTCTGGTAACCCTAGAACCGCATTAGATCATCAACCTTTCTGCTACGCATTAAGCGTGATCAAGGTCCCTAAGACTGTCATTCATAGAAAACCTGGGTCTACAGTGGCAGCTGGTGAATGCAGTCAAGCAGCCGGGTGATTTGTTGCATCTTCCCACTGCATTCCACTGGACTGTGTCTTTGAGGAGCCCACTGTGTCTTTGAGGAGCCCACTGGGTGCCGCTGTACTGTCATTGGGCCACATAGAACTAATTATTGGACTTGAACGCACTCTTGTGGATAAAAACCTTGATCCAACAGATAAAAAAGTGGTTGGAACAGAGTACATTTGGTAGCATGATGTTTGTGCAAAGCGGCAAATCTGGAATGAAGCGCTGAAGATTTAGATTATCTAACCAGTGACAGCAAAAACCTTTTCGAAGCAGCAGACAGGTTTAAAGTTGGATCACATACTGCACATGGTCTCTATTCCAGACACTTCAGAAGCATTCAAACTGTTTTACATGTATTTTTATCTTAAATTCTGTCAGATGGCTCTTGTAGCAGCATGCAGGCTTGCTTATGTCATGGATGGTTTCAGCTTATTGGGCCAAGATCCACGTCAATGTGGGTGGTCTTGTGGAAGGTGACATGATTGTAGGTGCCTCGCTGAGAAGTGCTAGCGACTTCTGCAGGTGGGCCACAACAACTAGAAAGGCTTATCCACATGCAGAGGATTTTTTGAAAGAGGATGAATCACAAAAAGTTTCTCAGTTATGGATCTCAAAAATCTGGTCAAGTGTAGTGCAAACCAAAATGCAGCTGTAATAAGCATACAATCACAAGTATTTGGGCCAAACTGAATTAAGCACAAGGCTTTAGCGTAGAGCCATTTGACTTCCAACAGCCAGTTTAGTGAAGCCAAAGTCGGCGTGACGTGATTGTTTCTGGTGAGCTTCATTTGTAGTCTGGTCTTCCTGTAGACTGCACAGTCATGTTACTGTAAGTTCCAGATAAGAGCATTCTCTTAAAACTTTGAGAAAAATGGTTTCTCAGACACACACCAAGTCTAAAAGAGCTCCATGAGTTTATCAGCGCTCATTTAATGACTAGAATACGGATTTCTCTAACTTCATAATAGTGATATTTACGATAATTCACATATTAAATACCCTCCAAGCTTCCTCCACCATTGTGCTATCACCTCTTCTCATGAGTCAGCCTAACCGTCTTGACTTTTTCTCCTTATTGCGCTCAAAGAGCTGATCACTATAATACAGGCCACAATTTAGCCTATGCTTCAGCGGACCCTTTACCCCAGACTAAAGGAACTACTAGCCCTGTCGGCGATGGTCTAGACCTGTCTTTCCTTTCTCCTTAACCATTCCCTCTTATCGGGCTCCTATTCTGAATTTTTAATGGTTGTCTTACCTTTGTTAAACTAGTAAACTCCCAACCTCTCCTTTCCACCCTCTTAGTGTGCTTCTTCAAAATCATAGAGTGGCTGGTAATAACCAACTCACCCTTTACCTCCTCTCTTTTAACCTACTTAATCAACTGAAATTAGCCTTTCATTAGTTCCACTGTTAGAAAGAACCCTTACGGACGTTTCCAACTTCCTTACTTCTCACCGCCACATTCTTATTGTCTCTGACCTCACTCTGGTGTTCAGTGCCATTAACTTTCACCTCCCTTCTCATTGCAGACAAAGCCCAGAATTTAAAAGGTTCTCTTCTTACCTCTCTTAAGCTTCTGATGCTCTTCAACCTTACTGCTTCTGTCTCCTGCCAGAATTTATGTTTCATGCTTCTGCCATTGGACAGCTCCTTTTTTCTTTCTGCACGATTCCCCTTGGTGACATAATATTCTCCTTTAACTTCTCATACCACGCTAGTTGATTTTTGTATTTCTCCTTCACCTCCTTTCTCCATTCAGAAATTTCTGAAAGTCTTAATTGGTAGACTGGCCGAGCCTCCAGATTAAATTACATATTTTTAAAAGTTTGATTTACTTTTCTGCTTGTTTGATTCCTGGCTACCTCCAATCTCTTTTTTTCTTGCTCATTCACATGAGCACAAAACGCCACTGCCACCACTGGGGGGAAAAAGGATTAATATTTAATTCCACTATGTGCCCCATGTCCTTTATTACCTCTGCCACCACCACCACTAGGTTTCTTCTGCTAAACATCAGAATATTCATCATACTTTTTACTTTTAAAGGGGCTTAATTCTTAATCAAGTCATTGTTCATTAGTAAAGTGGCCTAACTTTAACAACCATCCGATGAGACATCCAGGGGCATTGATTCCTCAAAGAAAAATCAACAAAAACATCAACTTTGCTACTTCCACATCACACAATGCATACATATTCTCGCCCACCTCACTTTGCAGGCACTATGCATGATTTCTATATAAAATAGACCGGTTCACTGCAAAATACTCATCATAGTGCTTAAAATTGTCCACTCCACTGCACCACCTAACTCTCTTGACTGGCTAGCCACACCCCTCGCACAGTCTTTGCTCTCGGCCATCAAACCCCATTATGCGCCCCCTCCAGATTTGGATCCTTAGACCTGGGGTGCCCTCTTATCTGAAATGCCAACCAAAACCAGCTTAGAGTCACTCCCTCATAGAGCTTAACCAAGCACTTAAGACCCATACCCTGAACTTGACATTCCATGCACATATTTAAATTAAATGGTATTTAAAAGCCTGGTCTCAAGACAAATCTATACCACCTGCTTTACGCCCTGTTTTCCCATAGTGTACAATGAATGTCGTCACCGTCGGCTTCTTAGGCATTGCTTTGTTTCCAGACTTGGAGTATGTTATTTACTGTGTTTAGAGCCACCAACAGCTGTCTCATGTAGCAATATATTTACGACGAGTTGGAATTATTACCAGAACTGCCCAGGCGCCTCCATTGGATTTATTTAGTAAATAAAATGTTTCCCAAGTTGGATACAGCACACAGCAAACAAGGATAATGGTACCCGATACATTTCTATATTTGTTACCGGATGTGTTATTGTGTTATTGTATTGTGTAATAATGTGAGTGATGCTGAGAGTACTGTAATGTATGCTAGTGTGCCGTTAGCTTTCTGAATGCTGCTAGACAACGGAGAAACAGCAGCCCTCATCCTCCTGGACCGTTCAGCCGCCTTCGACACGGTCTGCCACCACACACTACGAACACGCCTTCACGACGCCGGGATCCAAGAGAAGGCCCTGGACTGGACCACATCCTTCCTTTCCGGCAGAACACAAAGCGTCCGCCTCGCCCCTTCCGATCCAAGGCCACCAAGATCATCTGCGGCGTACCCCAAGGCTCATCTCTCAGCCCAACGCTGTTCAACATCTACATGGCACCCCTCGCCCACGTCGCCCGACAGCACAACCTCAACATCATCTCCTACGCCGACGACACCCAGCTGATCCTCTCCTCACCAAAGACCCTCACACCGCCAAAGCCCACCTCCACGAAGGAATGAAGGCCGTCGCCGAATGGATGAGGACCAGCCGCCTGAAGCTGAACCTCGGACAAGACGGAGGTCCTCATCCTTGGTTCCAACCCTTCAGCCTGGGACGACTCCTGGTGGCCAACATCACTGGGAACAGCCCCGCCACCCACCGACCACGTACGCAACCTAGGGGTCATCCTCGACCCCACCCTCTCCATGACTAAGCAGGTCAACGCCGCTTCCTCATCCTGCTTCAACATCCTCCGAATGCTCCGCAGGATCTTCAAGTGGATCCCCACCGAAACAAGAAAAACAGTCACCCAGGCTCCTCGTCACCAGCAGGCTGGACTACGGAAACGCCCTCTATGCAGGAACGACGGCTAAGCTCCTGAGACGGCTGCAACGCATCCAGAACGCCTCTGCACGTCTTATCCTCGACATCCCCCGACGCAGCCACATCACACCCCACCTGAGAGACCTGCACTGGCTCCCTGTCAACAAGAGGATAACCTTCAAGCTCCTCACCCACGCACACAAAGCACTCCACAACTCCGGACCAGCCTACCTCAACAGACGACTCAGCTTCTACACCCCCACCCGCCAGCTCCGCTCGACCAGCCACGCCCTGCCACAGTCCCCCGCATCCGGAAAACGACCGCCGGCGGCAGATCCTTCTCCCACCTCGCCGCCAAGACCTGGAACAACCTCCCCACCAACCTCCGACAGACCCAAGACCTACTGGCCTTCAGAAGACTCCTCAAGACCTGGCTCTTCGATCAGTAGCAGCACCACCCCCCTCTTCCCCCAGCGCCTTGAGACCCTCGCGGGTATGTAGTGCGCTTTATAAGTGACATGATTGATTGATTGATTGATTGATTGAATCTGTCGGTGCAATTCCGTTCAAGCTTTCATGATCCTTGCAGTGTTAGTCTAGTTAGCAACATTGTGCTTTTTGTGTCATATGCAAATATACTGAAAGTAGCTCTTATAATCCAGCCTAGAAAACTTGATATGATAGTTTTGTAGCAATACAACAACAATAATTTAAGGAAAGACTTTATTTTTGCAGTGTAGCAAGTTTGGATGAAGTTTCACAAGTTTTGTTTTTTCCACCTTCTTCTGGATGAAAATAAAGAAACTTCAGACTTGAAACAGTGAAGGAAGCTTGAAGTCTTTATTGTTGGTGTCCTCTGACAACTATATTAAATTTGCAGGTAACTACCCTTCTGTGGTGTCTGTCAGTGTTGACTTGTGTAAGACTAGTTGTAACTAATTGTCGTTCTGAAGGTGCAGTTACATAAGTGGTGATAGGAAATCTACCTATTTTGCTGATAAAGCCAACAGTTACATGCCCCTTTTCTGCAGTAATGGACCTGCACTTAGAATTCAAAAATTTTCATTAATATCAATGTCCAGTCAAAAATCTCGAGTTAGAAAATTCTTGCATTACATATAAAAGTTTATAGTATAGAGTCGAGGTTGGGAGTAGTGTGGGTGAAATATGGGTCTTAAGTTGTGACAAGGGGGTGACTTGAGTGAGGGAATTAAAAGGCTGCAGTTAGGGTCAGACGTGGGTGATGTGAGGGTAATAATGAGAGTAGAGTTTGAGTTCAGCAGTCACGGAACCTTACTCATACAGAGGATTTGCCAATACAGTGGAATTACTATGTGAGCAAATCTATATGAGCCGGTTGGTAGGCGTTCCTGGGTGAGTCCACCTAAAAAAGTTGGTCGGCACCAACAGACTGCAAATATGCAGGAATTTAACACTTTGCATGTAGTTTCCGACACTGAAAATGTGTGTAAATGCCATGCTTCCAATGGCAGAGTAGTGGTAGATCTCTAACGGTGCTCCAGGAATTCTTTGTAAATTCCTAGTAAGTAGAAAATGTGGTGAAATGCAAGAGTAATCCTACGGGAGCAAATTTTTAATCTTTCTGAATCGAGCCCACTGTTATTGCATTTGACACTGACTCATTATTTTTGTAACTGGAGAATAATGAATTTAAGTTTCTAATAAATCAATTTTTTTGCACCTCAGGATAATTGAGATCAAATACAAAATTGGAGAGTGGCTGTGAGCCGTGTATGCTGTCAGTGAGTTGTTAGGTAGTGAAACCCTCACCAAGAGCTTATTTGCTGGAAAGTCTGTAAGAAATCAGATTTATATATTGTGTTGTGTGTATGACCACCGGGATCATGTAATCTGCCCAGTTTTCTCTGTGCTGTGACACTGCATATTCTACTTAGTGCCCAACTTGCTTTACTCTTGTGTCATAAGTGGTGCGGCTGCGTTTGAGAAGCAGTGATAATAAAATGTGTTTTAGCAGAGCTAATTACAAAACTCACACTAATATTCGTTTGGTTTTAAGTGTATACACTTCTTAATCATTGCAAGTAACTAACTTATGTAATCATAACCTCACACAGACAAGGCACATCATCGTACGCAACCGTAAACTCCTCACTATAATCACAAAGTCATACTCGTTGGCTTTATCATTCAGTAGTTTCTCTTAAGAAGCTGACATGTTTAACAATTGCCTATTTTGAGAAGGTGGCACAAACACCCCAATCAGAGGTGTAGCACCTCTTCTGAGCAGAAAAATGTGGCTCGCATATTAAAGCCCCCTTTTCAGTGGCGTAATACAAAATGATGGCCCCCCCTGCAGAATGTGGTGAGGTACTCCCGCGTCTCCTAGATTGCACAGATATTCATTGGTCTTGGGCTCAGTGGGGGCCCCCTGAATACCTGGACACCCGCTACACAGCAGGGGCCTGCTTAGGAAAGCAGAGTGGCTTTACCGACTCTGCTTTCCCAAGCAGTTAACAACTTCTTATTCCATGCCATTGCACGCATTCTGCAAGGCATGCAATGGCATGGCTTAGATGGTGAGGGGGCCCCTTCCAAAACAAGAAACCTTGTGAGCGCCCCACACTGCGGGTGGCCTCCATTACGCCCTTGCCCTTTCTTCTTATAATAATAAAAGGGATAAGACCAGTGGCGGCTGGTAAATTCAGCAGGAAGGGGGGTGGCCTTTCCACACATATACACGCACTCACACCCAGGCATTCACAAACACGCACACACACCCATTCACAACACTCACTCACAACAAATTCATACATTTATACATACATGCACGCACTAAATCTTCAAAAACATAACATTTACCTGCCCTGCATCTCCCGGGGATGAAAGCCTCCGAGGTCCCAGGAGGTTTGGGCTTGCTGCCTTCTTTGAGCCAATGAGGGAAGGCAGCAAGCAGTCCCTCACTAGTCACAGAGTGGGATGGGATCAGTGTGATTGCTGACCCCACCCCACTCTGTGGCATGGTGTTACTGATTGACACACTGCCCAGGGCACTTCAGGTTTTAAACCTGAAGCACCCAGGTCCGAGGCAATCGGTGACACTCCCCCTCATGATGAGGGGGAGGGGCTCCAACACTTTTGCCAGACTGAAAAGTTCACACCCACAGGGCTGTGAAATCCTCAGCTTGGCAAATTTCAGCTCAGGCAGCCAGTAGCAGCCTGCACATTTAGCGCATCTCTAGCTCCTGGCTGCTTGACCTGAACAAGAGGAGTGTTTGTCAGGCTGACTTTTCCTCAGCCTGACAGACACTCTTCTTCTCCTGAAAAAGTTGAAGTGGGCGTGGCCTCTTCGCCCTTATGGACGGGCTGCGGCTGGATAAGGCTGTCCTTAGCTAGACCTACTAATCAACATCCTGTGGGGAATAAATATGAAACAGAACAGAGTTTGGGAGCTGGTTTCACTATGTTTTTGTTAAGACTGGTATTTATACAAAAACTAATTACAGCTGCTAGTCAGGATTCATATCCATCAGGGAAAGCACAGTACCAGACACCGAAGGCCACATCTTCGTTACCCTAGGCAAATGGTATTTGGTAAAACCTATTTCCCTGTACCTGTCTGCAATATACAACAAGGTGCCCAGAACATCCTACTGAAAAGACTACGAGAGTGGAGTGGAATCAATGCCACTTTCCTGGACAAGATCCAATCGCTGCTTGTAACCTAAGTCCACAAATTAGAACGCGGTGACAAAAGGTGTTCCAGAAGCTCCATCCTGATTGCAGCTGCTCTTTAACACACGTATGTGCCCATTTGTTCCGCTCCTCAAGCCCCAAGTATAACTCATGTGGTGCCCGGATGATGCCCAGAAGTGGAAACTCATCAAACCAGCTTTACATGCCTTGCACTGGATCTCGCTGCTGTGCATCATGCACGGGGTGTTCCAAACAAGGCCTGGAGTGCACAAAGAACAAGCTGCAATCTATGCTTCAACCAGGAACTTCCACCTAACCCCAAATCTAAGACCAACTGCCCGACCAAAATCAGCAAACTAAAACGCGTGGGATGAGCCTCCGCAGCCCAGGGCCCAAAGCTCTGTAACCGTTTCACTCAACATGTGACCTCATGGCCAAGCAGTATATTCTTCAAGGAACTCCTAAAATTTGAGCGGTCTACAGCGAAGACCCCAAACACTGCAACAGAAACTTCTGAATGTGCGCATCTGTTATTGCCTCCCCCCCCCCCCCCCACCCTATGGAATGCGGCAAGTTTCCATGTCTGCCATTCATTTGTCAGTGTTAGGGTAAGATGAGCAGATTCTGTTTTTATAACCTGGCATAATTTTATCGTAGTTTACACCTGCAACACAAACCAAGTACCCCTGTTAGCTGTAGTTGAGCCGTGAAAGAGCAGTTGTCTGTTAGGTGTGCACCCACAAAGAAAACTGTCAAGCCAGCCGGAATCGGTATGCACTAACATGCTCAAAATGACATTAAAAAATACCACCTGTAAAATTGTTTCAACCGAAATAGCGCATTGAAAAACAGCTTGTTTATTAAAAGCGCATGGAGTGTGTTTTACATACACTTGGAGATGTACGGTAAACCACCATGTTTGTGTGTGGGGGTAGTGTATGTGTACACAACAAATGAAGTATATATCTGAAAGAGACACGTTAGTGACAGATTCCTTACCTTAGAATATCCCCAGGCGTCAGGCTGGATCCGGAAAGTTTTTGCGTAGCAGTACCCTTGCGCGTCGGTAGGCGGCGTCGTGCGGCTCCGCGTCCTTGCGTCGTGATCGCCGGGATAACGTCGCGGGCAGTACTTAGACGCCGCCCCTGCGCGCTGACGTCAGTTCTTCTTTTTCCGCGCCAGCAAGCGCAGATCCGGGAAGAGCAGTGCCCTGGTCATTTTTTGACCATACTTTTTGGTGAATTTTTTCACTGTTTTTTCATCTATCAAGGTGTCGTAGGGATGCCCGGTTTCAAACGTTGCGGCGCCTGTGCGCGGATGATGTCCGTCACCGACCCGCATTGGGAGTGTCTCTTCTGCCTCGGCCGAGGCCACGACACGGAGTCTTGTACCGACTGCCAGGCCCTCAACCCGAAAGCTTTGCGAAAGCGGTCTCGAAAGCTCCTCGAGGCCCGGCATTCGGCTCCGCGGAAGCCCCGGTCGCGTGAGAGGTCCAGGGGTCGATCGCGGAGTCCACACCGGTCGCCGGCGTCGAAGTCTTCTTCGTCCGGTAAGTCGAAACACAAGAAGTCCAAAAAGCATCATCGCTCTAGGACTTCGCCTCGCCGGTCTCGCGGCTCGGCTGAGGCCCCTCCCGGCACCGTCCCCGCGGCCCCGGACATGCCTGTGGAGTCGCCCCGCCATACCCGCCCCTTTCCGGGTTCGGGGGCGGATCCGGCCAAAGTGCAGGAATTCCTGTCGGCCATGGCCCGCCTCTTCGGGCCTCCAGGCCCTCCATGCGCCTTCGGGCCCCACGGGCCCTGATGGGGTTGCTCCGGCGCCGCCGACGGCTCCGGCCCCGGCGCCGCCCGTGCCTCCAGCCTCGATCCCGGCTCCGGCTTCGGCCCCGGCCTCGATCCCGGCTCCACAACCCCCATCGACGCCGGTCGACCTAACGACACCCTCCGCCGGCGCCGATGTCTCCGGTGCCGTTCTCGACGCCGCCCTGGGCTCCGGGCGGCGTCGTCCCCAGTTCCTTCCGGCTCCGGACATGGATCCGGACCGACGCCGCTCGACGCCGGTTCCGGCGCCGATGGGACCTTGGATCCCAACTGTCCCTCCTCCTCCTTATTTTGAACCAGAGGAGGACCAGGTGGACTGGGAGGGGTCTGATGACCCTCTGACACGACGGTGTCAGTACGATGAGGACTGGACAGAGAGTCTAGGGGAGGCCAGTGGTCTGGATACTTCCCTGACACTGGCATGCTGTCTCCTCCCGTGGCTACGGAGGAGGGAGCCAATTTTGGTACGGTGTTGCGTAGGGCAGCTGGGGCCTTACGTCTCCAACTCCCTACTTTGACGGTCAAGCCTAACATCTTGACAGAGGTGCTTCAGCCGGCAGCCTCCTCTGCGGAGACTGTGCTGCCGTTTAACGACGCCCTCACTGACGTTCTTTTGGGCGCCTGGTCCAAGCCCAACACAGGGGCTCCTGTGGATCGGAACGTGTCACGACGCCATCGCCCAGCTCCGGGCGACCCCCTGTTTCTCTCTGTCCACCCCACTCCTGAGAGCTTGGTTGTCCAAGCCTCCGCTTCCCAAACCGCCTTCCCTACCGCTCCTCCGGATAGGGAATCCAAACGCCTGGATCAGTTTGGGAAGAAGTGTTTTTCTTCCTCCAGTGCTGGCTTGCGGTCCGTTAACACCGCTTGTCTTTTGGGCCGATATACCCACTCCCTGTGGGATTCGGTGGCGGATGTTTTGCCCCAGTGTCCTGTGGAGGTCCAGACACTGCTTTCCCGCGCCATTGCGGAAGGAAGGGATGCGGCTAAATACACAATACGTTGTGGCCTTGACACCGCCGACTCGCTGGGCAGGTCTATTGCAACGACGGTGGCGCTCAGACGCCACGCCTGGCTGAGAACCACTGGTTTTTCAGGGGATGTCCAGAATACTCTCATGGACATGCCCTTTGATGGAGTCGGTCTTTGGGTCCAAAGCAGACCATGCGTTGGAGCGCTTTAAGGACTCACGGGCTACTGCCAAGTCCCTGGGCCTTTCTGCTACACGCCCTCCGCTGACTTCTGCTTTTCGCCCCTATCGTGGCCACGGTAGGGGCGCCCTTCACGTCAGCAGCCCAGCCACCGACCCGCGCAGCAGGCGTCTTCGCGTGGCCGAGGACGTGGATTCCGCCGTGGCGGATCGGGCAACCAGCGTGCGGGTCAGGCCACCACCTCCAACCCGTCCGCGGCCTCCAAGCCCTCCTAGTCCCTCCTTTCAGGTGCACAGCACGCCAGTAGGGGGCAGGGTCCGCCATCACCTTCCCCACTGGCGTACCATCACCTCGGACAGGTGGGTCTTGGACATTGTCTGAAGGGGCTACTCCCTCCCCTTCGAGACCACCCCCCCAGCCATGCCACCTCAATTCCACCGCATGTCAGGGGATCACTTGGTGCTTCTACAGAAGGAAGTCTCGGCCCTCTTGACCAAAAGGGCCATCGAGCGTGTTCCGACCCCAGAAGTAGGGCGTGGTTGCTACTCCCACTACTTTCTGGTGCCCAAAAAGGACAAGGAGGACATGCGTCCTATCTTGGACCTCCGGAACGTCAATCGCTTCCTCCGGAAGGAGAAGTTCAAGATGCTCACCCTAGCTCAGGTCTCGACTGCCCTCGACCCTGGAGAGACTGGTTGGTAGCGTTGGACTTGCAGGACGCATATTTCCACATCCCCGTCCTGCCGGCCCACCGGCGTTACCTTCGGTTCACGGTAGGCCCCGAGCATTTTCAGTTCACCGTGCTCCCCTTTGGCCTTACCAGTGCCCCTCGGGTGTTCACGAAAATGATGGCGGTGGTCGCAGCTCATCTGCGCCGGGCAGGGGTTTCAGTCTTCCCCTACCTCGACGACTGGCTGCTGAAGGCGGGCTCGTCCCAGGCAGTCGTCTCCCACCTCCAGACTACGGCCGAACTCCTGCACTCGCTGGGGTTCTCCATCAATGTGCCGAAGTCGCATCTGATTCCTTCTCCACAGCTCCTTTTCATCGGAGCGGTTCTGGACACGACGCAGTTTCGGGCCTATCCTCCCGAACGGCGAGTCCGGGATATTCAGGCTATGATTCCGATCTTTCAGCCTTTATCCTGGGTTTCGGCACGGATGACCCTGAGGCTGCTGGGCCTCATGGCCTCCTGCATCCTGCTGGTCAATCATGCCAGGTGGCATATGCGGGCTCTGCAGTGGGACCTGAAGTTCCAGTGGGCGCAGCACCAGGGAAACCTGTCCGATCACGTCCAGATCTCGGAGGGGACTGCAAGACAGTTGCAGTGGTGGCTCTCGAACCGGCAATGGGTCATGGGCAGATCCCTCTCCCTTCCCCAGCCAGAGCACACAGTTGTGACGGACGCGTCCCTTCTGGGATGGGGCGGTCACATGGGAGAGGCGGAGATCAGAGGCCTCTGGTCTCCGGCGGAGTCCCGGCTCCATATCAACCTTCTGGAGCTCCGGGCGATCCGACTTGCACTCAAGGCATTCCTTCCCTCTGTCAAAGGGAAGGTAGTGCAGGTGTTCACAGACAACACCACCGCCATGTGGTACTGCAACAAACAGGGCGGGGTGGGGTCTTGGACCCTTTGTCAGGAGGCTCTGCGCCTCTGGACATGGCTGGAACATCAGGGCATGTTCCTCATGGTTCAACACCTGGCAGGTTCCCTGAACGCCAGGGCGGACGAACCTCAGCCGCAGGTGCATGATGGATCACGAATGGCGTCTTCACTCGGAAGTGGCGCAAGGACTCTTTCTACAATGGGGAGAGCCTTGGTTAGATCTATTCGCCACCGAAGAGAACGCGCAATGTCATCAGTTCTGCGCGTTGGAATTTCCAAGGCGGCACTCGCTCGGAGACGCTTTCGTCACGAGTGGAGTTGCGGTCTCTTGTACGCCTCTTCCGCCTATGCCACTTCTACCCAGAGTGTTGAAGAAGATTCGGCACAACAGGGCCCAAGTCATTCTTGTGGCTCAGGACTGGGCTCGAAGAGTTTGGTATCCCGAGCTACTCAATATGAGCGTAGATCCCCCGATCCGTCTGCCTCTTCGGGAGGATCTTCTGTCGCAGCAGCAGGGGACGGTCCTCCACCCGAACCTGTCCAGTCTACACCTGCTTGCGTGGAGATTGAGCGGCGGCAGTTGATTCCTTTCGACTTGCCTCCCGAAGTTTGTGATGTGATTCTGGCAGCCAGGCGTCCCTCCACTAAGGTGGTATACGCCTGCAGGTGGAACAAATTTGTGGCATGGTGCACAGCAAAGGCTGTGAATCCCTCTCTGCCCCTCTTTCTGAGGTCCTTCTGTTCCTTCTTTCTCTGGCCCAACAAGGTTCTGCCCTGGGTACCATCAAGGGTTATCTTTGTGCTATCTCGGCCTTCCTCAGGCTTCCTGATCAGCCCTCCCTTTTCAAGTCCCCTGTTGTTAACAGGTTCTTAAAAGGCATTACTCACCTCTTCCCTCCTGTTCCGTTTGTGATGCCTCAGTGGGACTTGAACTTGGTTCTTACCTTTTAATGTGCGCTCCCTTTGAGCCTCTACATAACTGTCCTCTTCGTCTTCTGACTCTGAAGACAGCCTTTCTGGTGGCCATCACCTCCGCTCGGCGGGTGAGTGAGCTCCAGGCTCTATCTTGCAAACCTCCCTTTCTGTCTGTTCATCCGGACAAGGTTGTTCTTCGGACGCGCCCGTCCTTCTTGCCAAAGGTGGTTACTGCTTTCCATATTGGGCAGACCATCACTTTGCCCACCTTCTTTCCGCCTCCGCATCCTTCCAGAGAGGAAGAGAGGCTCCACCGTCTGGACCCAAAACGTGCGCTCTCCTTCTATATTGACCGCACAAAACACTTCCGGGTGGATGACCAGCTCTTTGTTGGCTACGTGGGCGCCAAAAAGGTCGGGCGGTGCACAAGAGGACCATCTCCCGCTGGGTTACCTTGTGCATCAAGACCTGCTATTCTTTGGCTAAGAAGGAGCCTCCTGTTGGGCTGCGGGCCCATTCCACCAGGGCAACGGCTGCTACCACGGCTTTGGGCCGCGGTGTTCCGCTGCCGGTTATTTGTCAGGCAGCTACGTGGGCCTCGCTGCACACGTTTACAAAGCATTACTGCCTTGACAGTCAGGTCCGGAGGGACGGCTTCTTTGGCCGTTCTGTCCTCCAGGACTTCCTTGTCTGATCTTTGTTCGCAGACCCACCACCGGGGTTGGTATTGCTGGGGTATCTATTCTAAGGTAAGGAATCTGTCACTAACGTGTCTCTTTCAGATGCACAAGTTACTAACTTGTGTAACGATATATCTGTAAGAGACAGTAGTTAGTGACAGATTCCTACCGCCCACCCATCCTCCCCGTTCTGCGAACTGATTTCTAGGGTTAAGGACATCCCTTTCAGGGCCCTAGTATTTTTCAGACACCTATGTCAGCTTCTTGCATGGCTCTGCGTTCCTGGCGCGGAAAGTCGTGTACAGAACTGACGTCAGCGCGCAGGGGCGGCGTCTAAGTACTGCCCGCGACGTCATCCCGGCGATCACGACGCCGGACGCGGAGCCGCACGACGCCGCCTACCGACGCGCAAGGGTACTGCTACGCAAAAACTTTCCGGATCCAGCCTGACGCCTGGGGATATTCTAAGGTAAGGAATCTGTCACTAACTACTGTCTCTTACAGATATATCGTTACACAAGTTAGTAACTTGTGCTTTAAGACATGATAATTTACTGTCTGTAACACCAGTCATAGAATATTTGTGTGTGCCTGGGGAGGGAGGGATATTTAATCCCTGCCAAGTTTTTTTCAGCGTGCTATTTTGAGGACGCTGTTAGTCGTTCTCACCTTGGAGTCCGTATGCAGCTGCAGTTGTTCCCTAGTGTTTACAATTTTCTATTAACCAGTTGCCCCATTTACGCAGTTAATATCATGAGACTAATGAAGGGCCTAATACAGAGGACACCATCCCCTCCTGCTTTGACAAGGAAAAACAGCTTGGTTACCAAAACCACACTTATTTCTTTGACAAGAAAATGCACGTTTAAACCAGCTTTTTATGTATTTACTAAAGAGCACAGCATGGAAGATGCAAACTAAACAAACTCCGTGTAATGCAGAGAATTTGGGGGGATTTATTCCTAAAATATTAAGTGCCATATCTTCCCCCGGGCACTTCTCCATAATGGTAGGCCTATCACCGGTCTCTTTTCCTATTGACGCAAGATACAGGTCATATAATCCATAAATTATAATATTGAATAACCACACATGAGTAATAGTAAGAGATGTAGCTTTTCATATATGTACGATGAATGTCGTATTATCGTGTCTGATTCATACTGCTTTTAAAATATCACGAACCAACAAATACTAATCATTTGCAAAGTTCTGTATTTGTAATGGAAGTACCACCATGATTGCAATATTGTTTGATTTCCCATTCTGTTTTTACTCTCCTTTGTTAAAAAAATACTCAAAGTTTTTCAGAAATAATAAAATATATATATTAAGTGCCATATTGACTGGCGATATCAATCCTGGTATATTTGGCAGATCTGGTTCTGTAAACCCATTTCCAACTGTGTGAACTTGCGTTTGATCCATACTTGGGTAGTTAAGAGGAGACAATGTAAAAGTATTCCAAACTCCCAAAATAGATTTGAGTAAAGAAATGCATGCAGGGTACAACCGCGGACTACTAGATTCTGAATGTTGGGGTAAACCATTACAGAAGAAGTAAATACTCCAACTAATGGACTTTGAGCACCGTCACAAATGACTGAAGGTCTAGGAGGCATATACTAACTATACTGCCCTCTGGACACAGCAGGCATAAGCAGACCTGCTGTTGGATTCTGCACACAGATTAATGCAGGTAAATTAAGCACACCAACTGCAGTATTGTGCATACAGTAGTAAACTAATGCACGAGAACTAAAAATGCAAAGTACAGAATTCTGTGCAAAGGCGTAAATGAGTGTAGAAGCAGTAAGGACGTTAACCCTTTCTTGCAGTAGTGTTTGCACATTACTGTGCTGGAACAGTTTTCAAAATGTTGCTGTACGGCCAATCAAACATAGGCAGATTGATTAGTAACTTAACCCTCCCTTGCTTTAGGATCCTATTTGTACTCTCTGTTATGTTACGTTATGTTATGTTATGCAGTAGCGGCTAGTAGGGGACGGGGGCGGGGAAGTTTATAAACAAATAAAAAAGAGGAACTTACCTGTGGGTCTCCAGGTGCTGCCTCTCCTCTGTCCTCGCTGTATCCTGCCTCACGGCAGCACACAGGCTCCCAGACTCCCCTAGCAAATTACAACGCTGCCTTACAGGAGCGTTGTGATTGGTCTGTGCGCTGTGGTTCGGCACTCAGACTGGGATTGGGAGGCTGGGCATGTTCTCCACCCAGGCTGTATAATACAGCCCGTGGAAAACATGCAAAGTGCGCATGACGGTTTGGCCGACCCGAGATGGCCAGCCAAACCATCATGCGCACTTAAGGTGCAGCGGCTACTCCTCCTCCCTCTGGGTCACGGGAGCCCAGCCTTGCCTCACCCTAACATGGAGCTTGCAGCCCGACTAAAAATAAAATGATAATGTTCGGTTATCATTTTATTTTTCCTTCGTACTGCTCTTAGAGCAGTGGGATAATGCTCCTCCGCCTTAGCGGAGGAGCCGCCGCTTATGTTATGTTATGTAACGTAACATAACATTTGTACTCTATAAAAAAAAGCCACTTTATAAAAAGCTTTCAGCTCACTGCAGCAGGCGCAAATAGTATAATGATGGCCTACTACGGTAGAATGATCTACTTTTTTTTTTTTAAATCGCAAGGGAAAAAACACTACTCCGAATTTCCTCTACCTGCTCTTCCTCACTCCACCCCATGTCTTCTTCTGTCAATGACTGGTTATTGTTGCCCTGGTCGTAAAACTGGAATGCATGCCTCCTGCAGCAACTCTTATTCAGTGACCGAAGTTGCTGCAAAGAAAACAACAAAGCCTCTCTACAAACCCTTCTTTAACCGTCGTTTCTGCCAAACTAGTGTGACCACCTCTGCAGAACAACACAGATCTTCAGGAGAGGCTGAGGTTGCATGTTAGGTTCTCGGAGTGTTGATGGCAATGTACCTGTACTGGTGTCAATAGCTCAGAGCGACGCCTTTGTTTTCTGTGGAGTCTCCAAGATTCCAGTGTTCTAAGAGGATGTATAAATACGCACCGCACAATAAAAAGGTGCTTTCCTTGGGTTGGACGTGAGGTGATTGTCTTCGCTTGAAAAATAAGTTTGTTTACTGTGTTTTTATTCATTTCCGTGTTTTATATTCCCTCCACGTTTTACTTTTCGGCCACTTTAGAGCACTCGGCATGCATGTTGTTAACTGATAGTGCATATTATTGGTTGGCTGTGTATGTATGCAAGGATATTCGGTGAGTGTAAGGTCATCAACCCACATTAAGCAGTCGTTAGAGGTTGGTTCTACTTCTGTCAATGTTTAGGCTGGGCAGTTACCACTGGTTGTGTGGAGGGGGAAATATAGGTAATGGGTGGACAGTTTGTCAATCACTCAGGGGTTTGAATAGCGCACTACTCGCCCGGTAGGGTCTCAAGGTGCTGGGGAGGGAGGGGGGGTGCGCAGTTCAGATGGGGTCATTTGAAGTGCTAGGTCTTGAAGTCTTTCCTGAATTGCTTCAGTGTCGGGCTTCGCCGGAGGTGAAGGGGGATATCGTTCCAGTTCTTGGCTGCGAGGTAGGGGAAGGATCTTCCACCTGCTCTGTTCCTGTAGGTGCGTGGGACGGTGGCTATGAAGAGGTCGGCTGAGCAGAGGTTTCTCTTGGGGGGGCGTGGAAGGAGAGGTGGTTGCTGAGGTACTCTGGTCCGATGTTGTGGAGGGCCTTGTAGGCGTGCGTGAGCAGCTTGAAAGTTATTCTTCTTTCGACGGGAAGCCAGTGGAGGGTGATGTGGTTGTGTCGTGGGATATCGAGGATTAGTCTGGCTACTGCGTTCTGGATGTTCTGGTGTTTGCGGAGGAATTTTTTGTTGATTCCAGCATAGAGGGCGTTGTCGTAGTCCAGTCTGCTGGTGATGAGGGCGTGAGTGACCGTTTTCCTTGAGTCGGAGGGTATCCATTTGAATGTTTTGCATAGTATGCGGAGGATGTTGAAGCATGTGGAGTAGACGGTGTTGATCTGGCGATTCATAGTGAGCGATGAGTCCAGTATGATGTCTAGGTTACGTGCATGGTCTGTCGGGGTGGATGGGTTTTTGAGGGAGGGGGGCCACCAGGTGTCGTCCCATGCGGAGGGGGTGGAGCCGAGGATGAGGACTTCAGTTTGTAGCTATCAGAACCAATATAAATCCAGGTATCCAGTGTTACTCGCCACTGCTTTTAAGATCTTGATGCTCAGTCAGATTGTTAGTCCACCCGGCTCAGTTTTTAGCAGTTTTCTGAAAGTTTAACATTTTTGCTGTACCCTCATGACTGGAGGGAGAGCTTTTGAGAGCGTCTGGCTCCTTGCGTTTTGTCTTTCATTTAGTGACCTGAGGCTTTTAGGTGGTACAGAATATGTGGACCTCTTTTGCCTGAATTCTGAGCCCTTGTCCCAGAATGCTCCAAGTACACTGAGTCATGTTGAATCTGCTTCCGTAGCAATGAGAAAAATAATTATAGGTTCTCACTATAGGTGGCACCAAGGATTTAAGCCAGGTTTGTACCCTTTTGATAGGGAGATATTATTTAATAGTAATTGCAAGGTGGAAATTTATAACTGGTATACTTGCAGTTGTCAAACAGACCTTTTGGTCACAATATACATACAGTAGACTTTGGGTCCACTCCTTTCAACCGGTCTCTTTGACGAAGCCAGTGGGTGAATCACAATTTGGTTCAGCCCATCAGGAGATTCATCCCACCTAATGCTATTTTGGGTGTATCCTTACGCCTTCACTCAAGTGCTTGCATTATAGTGCTAGAGAAACTGTTTCACAACGAGAGCTCCCTTTGTCGACTCTTCCTTGTGTCCTGCTTTGTTCCTTCCCGTAATTCCCTCTTTCCCCTAGGTGCTCCTCGTTTACCGTTTCGTCATCCACTTGTATCTGCCTCATCCCTCCTTCCCCTTTTCCTTTCTCGTTCCCCCTGCCCGTCACCCTCTCTTATCTCCTTACTGCCCCTCCCTCTTTCTCTTGTGCGCTGCTCGGTCTCCCACCCGCCACACTCTTACATTTCCCTTTGCGCTCCTAGCATTAATGTACTTGGGCTACATGCATTAGCACAGCAAACCACGATCTGTTGTCTTTGCCAGTGCTTGTTTTGATCATAACATTGAACTCTGAGTATTGCAGTACATGGCATGTTGTCGAGTTAGCATGTTATTTATGAAGCAAGCAGAGTGAAATTGTATTCAACCATACATTCGAATGTGGAACCAAGTGTATTGTGCGGCCTCTTAGGAAGGATGTTCTGAATCTGGCCCTTGAGAAGCTTTGGCACGTGTGTAGGGTTGGTGAAGAAGCTTAAAGCTCTGCTCTGAATTCTGGCCGTAGTTCCTGGAGCTGACTGGCAGAAAAATAAATGTGTCCTGTACTGGTAGTGCTAATAAGTTGTTTTGTTAGTTGTTCTTATTTAACGCTCAACAGACCACTGTGTAAACTAGTGTGTATTCTGAAGGCGGTACAGCTTTCTACTTTAGGGTGAAACATGTCCTCAGGTGTTTCAGAGTATGTAACTGGTCTTTACTATTAAGGATGGATCGATATTCCAGAAGGTCGTACCCTGCGCAGTAAAGCAGAGTCCACTGGTTCTGGGACCATGAAAATAAACTACTCCTGCTACTTTGGCTTACTCTCTTGGGAGGGTTGGATCAAGTACAGATGGGTGTATTGTGTCCTGCTAGAATCTGGGACCTTCGCATTGCCTTGTGGTCTACGCATAGAGACTTACATCTAAAGGAGTTTAAGGCAATTTACTTGGACATGGTGAATATGAAGCGTTTTTCCTCTATCACAAGGCCAACTTTAACCAGGAATTTCTTGATGATCAAACACGAGCTTGAGTTTGAACCGTACTGGGATTTTATTCTAAAGCCGTTTGATAGAAAGCTATACCACCAGTTTAGGGTAGGCTCCCTTCCTATTAAAACTTTTACTAGCCGATGGTATACATCTTCGACAGAAATGTGCCCTTTGTGTTTAGCACAGATTGAATCAATCGCTCACTTCCTATTTGTTTGCCCGGCCTATAGGTCACCTAGGATGAAATGGCTCAAGCCCACTTGCTCCAGCCTAGGCACAAGATCAGCCATGGAGGCCCTTAGGATCCTGCAGACATGTACCCAGGAATCCATTGTTGTTGCCATGGCAAAATTCTTGAGTTGGGCATGGGCGATTCCGGCTAACAAACTAAGGGAACACTGATTTGTTTCAATCCTCTTTTTACCAACTTTAAGGGACGTGTGGTAGATTGAATTTGCTACCCTGTCAAGTTTTGATGCAGGGCTTAGTGATTTCACCAAAGACCGGGGTAGCTGTCTGCCTAAACCACTGCCATAGGTGTTTGGGCCTTATAACATCGTTTTGCCAACAAACCATTGCTGGGTGGATATATTTCATAACACATTTTTTTAATTTATGGTCTTTTACAGTGTATTTGAGTATGTTGATCTGCTGTATTAATACTTAAACTCATGTATTTTATTGTGGCCCCTCTCATTAATGTCAGCCCTGTCTTGATTTGATCTTTTTCAATTTTGTATTTTTAATCTGTTTTAATTTTTAACTGACTGTAATGTCTTTTATGATTTTTATAATCGAAATAAAGACTAATGAACTGAACTGACTTACATCTAATACACTGGTCCACTGACTGCCAGTGTAGTTGTTTTCTCACAAACTCAATGTGATCACTTCCTGAATAGTTGGTGTCGGCGCTCTATGTTCTGTCATTCTGGAGCCTTGGCAAAATTTAATCTCTAGAAGCCTGGGGTTCATGCAGTTCATGTTCAGGGAGTACAGTTAGTACAGGAAAAGATCAACATTAGGGCAAAACAAAGTGCGACTTAAGGGTCCAATGATAAGTGAGCATTCACAAGGGTACCCACGTTTTTATTCACCCTCGATGGAAAGGCGCACTAAATGCCATTAATGTACTGTAAGGGTGTGCACTTATCTAGGTTTCTTGTCTTGACCCAAAGGCAGTCCACACAGGGCTGATCCAGAAAGGTTATAACCAGAGAACAGAATTTGTGAAAATCTTTTCAAAATGACTTGCTCAATTTAACAAGCATTGTCAAAGCCAATCAGTGTGGTATTGAACGTCAGCTTTTTGAAGTTATCAATGTTTGTTTTGTCATAGTTTAATAAAAGTTATTGTAGGAGCTGCTGGGTTGTCACCAATATTAAAAACAAATTTAGAAAAAGCAAAAATGTTTTTTGTCTCAAAATCACACATTGTCATAGTAGTTCCTGGCACTGAAGGGAACTAATTTGTGTGTAAATGTGATCCTTATGATGGGGCAGAATGCCGTTACTTGCAATTTAATGAACAAATAGTTGAGGTGGGCTGAGCTAGCGCCCCTATGCTGGCACGTGTATTAGATTGAAGAAAATCTAAAGGACATACAAGAGACCAATAGAAGAATAGAGCTGGCTGAAGGCCCCTTTAGGTAAGTATACTATATATATATATAATTTTACTAAAAACAAAAGGTCTTTGCTAATGTAAGACCTAAAAACAGTTGATACATGGCAATGCACAGTGGCTTCGCCCATAAAATGTTCTTTGACTGAGACAAAATGGGGTCATTGTAACGCATTGCACTCGATATATTAGGAGGTATTTTAAAAATGCGAATGTTTTTCCGCGATAACTGCCTCCTGTAATCTTTTTGGGCAGTAGCACAAATGCATTGTGGCTATGTGTTCAAATGTTTTTAGCTTGTACATCTAAACCTGCCCTTAACACAGTTTCATTTTACTTCTAGCACTTCGGGTCCTCCCACTTGGCCAGTGAGCGCTTTCTTCAAGAGGAATGGAGTACTTCTCCAAGGTAGGTTGTTAATGCGTTTTTAGGGTAATATTGCTCCATTATTTGTCTCTTTGCTTCACTTACACCTGGCGGAGTGATTGGCAGCTGCAGTGCATAGCGCAGTGAACTGTTGGCTCTTTAGACTTTGGTTGTTTTAACTTTCTACTTGCATTTCATGCCTTTTGGTTTCCTGTCTAAAATAAATGCTGCTTAATGATTGCTATTTGCTATGATCTTTTAGGGAAAAGCGTATCCAGTCATGATTGTATTAGCATCTTCAGTGACTTAAGAGGAGGATTTTTGGCAATACAAGCTCCTTGATTCTTGGATATAAGAGTTTCTTTGCACATTTCTCTGATTGGTGTATAGATTAGTAGATCCGCTTGTCCTGTTGTCTATGGATGTTTTAAAATGATAATTTCTCCTAACTGATTTGTATTGTTTGCACATTTATATTCATTGCCTATTTCCCTTTGATGCTAGTTGTGACACAGAGCTGTGTAACCTACCGCTCACTTGTAGGAGGAGTATGCAACGGATTAGTTCTCCTTGAGCAATAAGATAACTTCATTTGGCAACACTCTGCTGACGGTAATGGTGTGTTTGATCTGTCGGCCTCTGTTCCCACTGTTTTTGCACCAGTATCCAAGATGCTGCTAAAATGTCTAGCTGCTGGCATGTTGTTTGCAATGGTTACTTTTTAGCAGTCTGATTATTAGAGCTTTCACAATCAAAATGGTTACTCGTTTACGTGGCTGATGATGATGCTGACGCACCTCTGCTCCATCAGTTTAAAAAGATGCAATAGTTAAGATTTAATTTGTGTTTTTATTCTTGAGTGTGGGATATTTAAGCTGTTCGAACTGTGAAGTAAAACCTTGTCATGATTTTTCTATGGATGACTTGCTGCATCCTAACTTGTTTGTTATTTTGAGTTCACCCAAGTCTATGGATGAATGCCTGTATATATATAACTAGGCAATGATGAATGTGTGGTGAGAACCAAAGATTCCTAATCCATTCTCGCTACAGAAATCAGAGTCAAGCTGGTCTGACAGAAAATCAGGAAGTGACTTGATAAGTTAGTAGTCTAGAAAAGCCATCACAGGTGGGGGGGGGGGGTGAGGGAGAGAGACATGGCAGCCTAATGTGTGAGCCTGATTCAGCGCAGTCCTTTTGGCCTTTCAGAGCTATCAAACAGTTGATACAACTCCTGCATACATACAAATCAAGAAGATTGAAGACCTTAGTGTTGCATGGTCACTTGGTCCTTGTTTCATCTTAATTGATTTTAAATTCACTGAAAGTCAGACCCTGTTGCTAATCCGCTGTATCTGCAACTCCTGTGGTCTGGTTCAGATTTCTCGTAGTTCAAGAGCACATCATGCGCCGGAGTATTTTTGGGTGTGTGCAGAACTGGTTCCTTTACTTTGGTAGTCTGTTGACATGGGTATTCTTGATGACACACTGCCATCCTATCAAGCTGCCTCTTTGGTAGTCTGTTGTCATGGGTATTCCTGATGTCACACTGTCTTCCTATCAAGCTGCCTCTTGCACTTACCAAACTTGCAGGAGCAGATTATATTTAAGGGGCCTAGTGGTGAAATATGGCTCACTAGACATTGGGAGGGGGGCTAGTTTAGTTTAGGTTCTTATTATTATTAGCCAATATGTTATATGACTCTTTTTTGTTATGTTTGTTAGTCCTCCTGCATTCAGTAATGCGTCTAGTCCAAACTGTGGATTATTTGCTCATTTTAACCACAATTTAAATTTAATGCACACACAACACTCCTGACGAATCTGCCAATACTAGAAATGTTTACATGCACTGTCCTTAAAGAACAATTCTAAATGCTTGGCTTGAATTATTTGCTCTTTAGATACATGCCTGGCATGAGTTCAAGATTTCCTCCAGGAGATATTGGGGGCCTACCTTCTCTGTTATGAGAAAGATTTAAAAAGACTATGAAGACCTGATTGTTTGCACACCCAGGGCCAAGTCATTCATTTTATGGTTCGAATGATGTTTAGGTCAATGTCCGGGATCACCCTTGATTTTGGATTCACCAAATGGAATGCATTTTTTACTTTAAAAAATAATAAAATATGGGTTTGCTGTCTTCAGTTAGCAGATCCTTGACCCCAAGCTGGTCTATCCACTGACTCCCCCCCACACCCCCCCCTTGTCTCAACTTCAATAGCAGCAGATCCGACATATTTCTGCTTTTATATCAGCTGACACGGATACTCCCAGATATAAAATCAGAAATTCCCTTCCTCGAAATGTAATGTCAGCCGATCCCTGTCCCTAAGTTGTATTGTCAGGTGGTGCTCCTTCCTTCAGTCATAATATCAGCAAAACCTCTCCCCAAATAAACAGCAGCAGACCAGTCGCCTAGCTGTAATACCACTAGATCTCCCCTCTCCCTGCTTCTGTTCAGGATCACCTGGCCACCAAGATGTTACCAGCCCCTGAGAGTGACTGCTGACTTGCATTATGCAACTAGGTAGTATGTTCTAGAACCAAAATGCAACCTTGTATGCATCTTCCCATACTAACCACAGTGTTTTGGCCTTTAACATAGCCTGCATAATTTGCATAAAATTGTAAAGCAGCTGAAGCACATTTCCTTTCTAAGCAGGGAGTTGTTCTCATAAAATAGGTGTAGAGTCATAACATTTTGCTCCTGTTTCTCCAATGAATCCTTAGGATCACTGGGTTATAGGATGGCTGGACATGCCCCAGTTCAATCATACTGCCCTCTGGAATAAACTACTAACATTGACTGGCATTCAGTGGTGGAATAACCGTTTTGGGTCTTGCCTACGGGAAGCATTTCAGCCATATGTTGCCGAAAGACCTTGTGCAGACTTACCAGACCGTAACAGTGAAATTGCTTACCATTAGTTGACTTTCTTTTCGCTCCCGTTGGTTTGCTTCTTGTCTAGTGACTTTCCGCCCTCCAAGAGTGTGCATGTGTTTTCTTGCACTCTCCCTCCTGTGCTGCTTCCACTGCAAATACCCGCGCCCATCGCTCTCCATGTTCGTCCCTCTCCCCCCTGCTTGTCCATTGCTTCCTCAAACTCTGTCTTTTAGTTTATTTCCTTTCATGTTGCTCCCCTGCACACTCTTCATTGCTCTCCCTATAATCGTTTCTCCTTACATGTTCCTCTATTGCCTTTTTTAAAACTTTTTTTGGTTTGCCTCTAGCTGCAATTTGCTCCAAGGGTGTTCTGTTTTTACAAAGCACTTTTGCGCATATATGCATTAGTTTTTTTTTTACTTCTCCAAGTGGCATTCACCATCTTGGAACAAGTAAATAAAAAAATTAACAAAATGGTGGATGCTTCATGTCGTGCACATGCATGTGCCCACATACGTCCTTATGGACCTCCATCGCATTATGATTTTTATGCACGCATCTGCGCGGACATGATTTTTTTTCCCTTTTTACCAATACTGCGCAGTTTGAACAAAAAGCATTTTATGGTGTTCTGTCTTCTGATCTACCCTGGTGTGTCCCATGTTTTAGTCTAGTGTGGATTATTGCCTGTCATGTGGAATGTGTGATATTATTAGTGTGAGTGGTCTATCCCTGTTAGTTGGAATTTCTGTCTACAGTTGGGTTCTGAGCTGGTTACATCCTTGCTCCTGGTGGGGTTCCCGTATTTCTAAATTATTGCTTAATAAACTATCTGTTCCTAATGCCTACCTGTCTCCTGGGTGTTCCTGCCAAGTGTGCAACCTCGAAATGTAACTGGCAACGAATGAAAACTAAAGGTGTTCGAAGGAAACTGATTCGAAGATGCATTTAATTGCCAAGCTTCAGAATGAGCCCCACTGTGCCGGAAGACCTGGCAGTCCCAAAGCAAGTCACAGCAGCTGTAGGGTGAGTGTGCAGTAGGCGTGAGCGCTAAGAAGTGCTCATTAAGAAAGGTACACCAGTCTTGTTCTGCTGCTGAGTGGCTACTAATTCAGTTTAATTGAGGCATTGTTAGGCGAGAGACAGAGCATCCCGGTTGGTGCTGGGGAGTTCTGATCCAGCAGAGAATTGCAAGGGTTTTATAGTTTTGCATTTGAAATGTCTGACTCACTTCTGCCTAGGGTCACAAGGGGCATCAGCACAGTGTGGTCAGGATGAGCAGCACTGTGGTGCAGAGAGTTTATGTGGTACAGCTGTACTGTGAAGATAGTGTTGAACTGCAAGAAAAGTGTGCTATTGCATTGTCATGTCGTTGGTGAGTACATCTTGCAGCATGAGTGCAACTTCAACTGGCGTTGTTTGAATATAAGTGCTGCACTGTGCGTGTTCACCTCACCTGACAGGGCAGTATGGTGTGCAGGGCTCTCTCCGTTCAAGCAGATGCCACGTCTACTGCCATTGTATATCCAGTCAGCATTCTGGACTTGATGTTCGTGCGATTGGAATTTAGCTAAACGAAAGACACCCCATCCAGCCAAAACAATAGTAGGACAGACATGTTCTGTTTCATCACTTGCGAGACAAGCTCTGTTCTGTAATTATTTTTTTGTCATTTGAGGAACTGCCTGCCATTAGAGAGAATATGCCTGGATTTTAGAGATTAATGAAGCTGTGTTCAGCCTTTCACCAATATTAAGCCCACTACTATTAAAACAATTGTATGGTGAGGATTAATTGTCGACTAGGATTCTTGGATTCGCGGGTCCAGCTACAGCCATTTTACTTTCAATCTAAAATATCTTATTGAGCAAGTGAATCTTTTATGAGCGTTTAAGCGCATCATAGCAGATGTCAGTTTTATATTATGTTTATGAAGTGTTTATGCATTTTTACTACTAATGCGTCAGGTAGTTTATAGGCATCAGTGGAGAAGTATACCAATGTTTGTGCTCATGCATTGGTTTACTTTAATTATATTTACTGCAGATGTTTGGCATCCATGGGTGTTTAGTGCAAATGTATGGTTTCATTTTGTGCGTTATGGAACATGTACCTCAACAATTAATTTCATTGCCATTTGATTGCTGAGTTGCATGCAATATTTTACTGAGGGCTGCATGATTGTGTGGGACCCTGGGAGGGGAGTGTGTGTAGTATTGAGTGTACTTTGGTGCATGGCGACAGTATCCACTTTTCATCCATTTGTGTGCTTTTGGCTGTTCGGTAGGGAGTGTGGGCCCCACGGTATTTTGAGTCCTGTGATGCACTCTTTGTGTGGAGAGTGCATACTGCACTAGGATGAAGGCCTGTCAGCTGTTTGCATAGAAGTTGTGTACTCCACTTGGTTGAAAGTTTTGTGTGCAGTTTTCGTGGACGGTGCATACTCCACTGGGTTGAATGTCTATGTGCTGTTTGCTTGGACGGTGCATACTACGCTGTCTTGAATGCCCATGTGCTGTTTGCGTGGAAGGCGCATTTCCCCTGGCTTGAGTGCCTGTGTGCTGTTTACGAGGAGGGTGCATACTCCACTGGATTGAAGGCCCTTGTACTGTTTGTGTGGAGGATATTTACTACACTGGGTGGAATGCATGTGTGCTCCTTGTTTGGAGGGGGTGATCTCCATGTGCTATAGTTTATTATTAATGTTGAGGTTATTTATTATTGTGTGCGCCCTGCGTGGATGTGCACTTGAGTTTCCTCTGTGAACGGTTGTGTCAGCTTGTGTGTGTTGCCATTTTCCCTGTGTGCAGTTATGTAAAGCGGTGCTTAGTTTTGAGTTTATTTCTGGTCTGGTGTGTGTGGATCATAAGATACTATTTTACTTTCAATGTTCAGCAGTATTTGTTTATTAGAAGTACAATAAGTTGTGCTCTTTTAGTTTACTCGTGTTCTGTTTCTTATGATCTTCTGTGTTCTTGTAATATTATTGTGATGATTTTTTTTGTTATAGGGGAAGATGTATGGGGTACGTGTGGTATCCTGTCTTCTATCCTAACCTAGTGTGCATGTTGAGTTGGGTGGAATGTGCGATATCATAAGTGCGAGTGTACTATCCCTGTCAGTTTCGGTCTGCAGCTGGGGGCTGAGCTTATTACATCTCATCTATTGGTGGGGTTCACTTACTTGCTACTTGTTCTTTAATAAAATACGTGTTCCTGTACCTACTGTCTCCTGGGTCTTCCTACCGGTACGCAACTTCGGAATGCATTTCTTTTTTGTTGTTGCTCTCCAGCATAGGCAGAGCCAATAGCCCAAAAATGCCTGTTGACTTAGAAAACGCTTCTTTGGATATATGATATACTGCCCCCTTGGTTCAGTTTAAAATTGAGCTAAAACTCTTTCCTTTCTGAGTTTGGAGTTGTTATGCATCAATTCTTGTTAACTTGCTGCCTAAGTCCTGATACCCTTGGGTTTGATGTCTTACAAGTGGTGGTTGACTTAACTAGAAAACTGGAAAACACCCAACTCTCTGTAAATTCTGAACAGATTACGGATATCTGGCATGACCATGAACAGGGTAAGAGAAGTGTTAATTTATTTTATTTCGGTTTTCATATAGTGCAGAACTGGCCCAGAGTGACTCTGGAGCCCTCTTGAGAGTAATGCGAGTCCAGGCTGGGGATGCAAAGCGCTTAATTAGTTCTAGGGGTAGAGTTGCTTTTAGGAAATGGTGTAGGGGGAAAGTTGTACTCTATGAAAAAGGCAAGTTGTATTAACCACTGAAATTCACCAGTTATATTGTATGTAAACCATAAATTGCACTCCTGCCAGGCACTGCTCATGACCTCACATGTGACATCACTAATGGCATATCGAATGTCATTGAAGATATCACTGATGAGATAACATATGACATCACCAATGATGTCATGGTATGAACAAGTGCATGCAATGTAAGTTCCAACTGTGCAAAATGAAAGGCATTTTCCATATGGCTTAGCTTGGTTAACAATTGATACAGATATAATCCGTAGATTAAATAACAAAAGATCTAGGTCATACACAGAACAATCGGAGCCGGTTTTAGCGCTGGTGGCGCCAGGTGTGACAATTACTTTTGGCACCCCCATGACCGCCTCCTCGGATTCTCTCACTGCCACCTGCAAAAGTGCCCCTCATCTCTCGTATCAAAAGATATTGCTAAACACAGCGCCCCCCTCCCCAGGTCAGCGCCCAGTGTCGCCGCATCAGTCGCACTGCCCTAAAGCCCTGAGAACAATAATATTGAGTAGCTGGGGGCAAAGGTTTAAGAAGATATTGTGTGTTTTGTGTGTGTGCGCTTGTCTGTCCCAGCCTACCTGTTGTTCACATCCGATACCACATTTTATGTTGCCTTTTTGCCTTTGAGTGTCCTCAAGAGCTAGACGCAGGACTGTAGGTGAAGCCTCGTCCAGGATAGGCACAGGTTACCTGATGACCACGTGCCCCTGGTAATATCCACAGGTTATTGGCCTGTGTGCCGCAGATGGTACTCACATGCCAGCGGTGCAATACAACAGCATTGTTCTGTTGAATAGAAGAACTGTGCCATAATTCGGCAAAATTCCTCTGCGGCTGAGGTCCCTCTGGGTCGCTGTTCCACTGGGTAACCTTCATCCCTGCTGGTAGGGTGAGGGTCGTTTAGACGTGTTAACCAGCAGTGCTTTGTGTTTGAAGCATAGCTCCACTGCTATGTGCAGACACAGCATGTTCTCGTTCTGCTAATTTAGATTTTACTGTAAACTAAGATCATGTTGCAAAAGACATTCCTGGAAAAGACGAATCTTTTTTTGACCTTGTCTTTTGTTTTTAACTGTTTATGATTTTTTATGACCATCGTCAGTTCTGACAAAGGCCGAACTCGCTCAGTCCCGAAGCCCTCTCATGAGAGCAGACCGCGGCCTGGCTCGGGTGACATCAGGCGAGCCTCTCGCCGTGACCTCCTGCAAACCAAACAGGGTAAAGTTGACTTCGGCTGCCCCGGCAACCGGAGGGTGCGGCCGAAGATTACAGGGTTGGCTCCTTCCACAGAACAAACGTTAGGTGTGTAGACTGCAGATTACCTGACATTTGAGCTCTTGCAGGCTTTGAATTGTCTCAGGGATGTTTGCAGATAAACATTGAAAAGCCGTTTTTTCCCGAAGGTCTATTCTGCAGAACCAGCTCGTTTCAGCAGTGCTTTGGGGTCTGTAAATTGCTTGGAAATGCTCATTGTGGAGACCATGAAGGCAATTTAGTTTAGCCGCTCCTTTTACAGCCTCCGCAGTTAGAAAGGGGTCCCTTTGTAGATGTATGACCATCACTGATCTCAACATTACATGATTATTAGGGTTGTGTCTGCTACCTTCTCAACGCCCTTATGGGGACTGTATCTGTTTGCCATCAAGCTGGCTGGGTGAATAGAGGCAGTTGCGATTGTGTTTTTTGGGACAGCTTGTGAGTTGGAAACTTCGCACGATTGTCTCAAAACTTCACTTTGTGCAGGTAACAGGAGCACTATTGAATTAAATAAAAGTAACAAAAGTAATTTGTTTTGAATACTTTAGGGGAGGGGGGGTTTAGTGCTATTTCAAGATCACACTCTTATCGTGGGTGTTCATCCTCTCCACTAGTACACATGCTCATGTGCTCCCATTAAAACCTCACAGGTGCTCTCAGCTGGCCAGTGAAGGTCTGTTAGGCACTAGGAGTAGGTGTGTGCCAAGTCTTCCTACCTGGTGTTAGCCTGACAGCAGTATATAACATATGTTTGTGATGAGAAATCTGGCATTTTGGCAAGTCTGCTTAAAAAAATATTTCCGATGGATACTTCTAACATCAGGTTCCTCCCCTTTAGAATATTCCCCAGGTACTAGATTGGATCTGGAAGTTTTCACAGCAGTGCTCCTGCGCATGGTTGTCTGGTGCCACGCAGCTCTGCGTTGCCTCGTTCCACCTTGGAAGTGACAGAGCAGAACACTTTATAATCGCCTTCCTTGCATGTTTGCATCAGTTCCTTGTTTCTGCACCTTCGAGTGTGGATCAGGAGTTCGCTCCCTTTTTCGTCCGATGGCGAATTCTATCAAATTCTCATTCGGTGTGCAATAGAACAAAGACTACAGCGTTCAAGCTGTGCCGTGACGGTCAAAAACAGATGTTTGTGGCAGACCCTCACAAGGTTTGTCTCCCAAGTTGTGCAAGGAATGTGCCCTCATCCACCCAAAGATGACCCAGAATTGGGAAGCAAAGCTGTATATCACTGAACATCTAAAGAAATCGTGGACCTCATGCAAGTCCCACTCCAGGTCGAGGGCGCTGTCCCGTTCCCAGTCTTGTGGCCGAGCCTGTTACAGGTCTTCTTCGCTATCGAAGTCGTCTGGTAAGTTGAAGTCCAAGTGGAAGAAGAAGCATAAAATGGCAAAGTGAGACTCAACCCCATCCTGCCACTCTGTCCAAAGACAAGTAGGGAAGGTATCAAGGTACCAATCTATCTTGCTCCTATCAAAGAGCTCATTCCCAGGGCCATCACAACGCCACAGCAGGCTTTTAAGGAGGCCATGCTGCATATTTTTGCAATTCTTCTGGCTCCCTCTGGTGCCTTCAGGGCTCAAAAATCCACAGGGGGCTCCATTTGGGTTACAGCCTGTGGATCTGTCCGTGGTGCTGTCTGAGCCCCTGAAACTCACTTCGAGTTCTGCACCGACTTCAGTACCGACTTCCATTCCGGCTCCTTGACCTGCGCCGGTCCCTTCTTCATCGATGCCAGTCCAGATGTCTCCGGCGGTTGAACCACTGCTGACTTTGGTGTCCGGCCTGGAGCTGAATTCATCTCAACCCCAGCCAAGGTCGTGCTTTGACTCCGCTTCATCCACACCTGGTTCCGCTATGATCTGATTCAGACAAAGCGACCACTCTACCACGAAACCATCCTCAGAGGCTCCATTATCTTGTTGGCTCTGATTCAGACCAGAGTTTGTGTCCACATGATCATGACAATAGTGATGATGAGGATGACGTACCCCACATTACGATGATTACAGAGTGTATGTGTGTATATGTATATTTATATACTTGCTGTAGGCCAGTGGACTTGATACTCCCCTGATACAGAGTTTGTTTTGCCCCTTGGACCCCTAATGGAGGAGAGTGCTTCATTTGCTGTAATGAATAGACTTGCAGCTGAGTTCCTGGACCTACAGCAGCCCTCTGTTGCTGTCCTAAGGTTTTGCATCCTAGGCCAGACTCATCTGAACCCTTACTTCAAGTAATGAAGCCCTGACTCGTATCCTGATGCAGGTGGCCATACGCCCTCGACTGTCATCTGGTGACCCTTATTTTCTTACACAACATCATAGTCCTGAGAGTTTGGTGCACCAGGTCTCCACCGGCAAAGTGAGTCCTAATGCATTCCCAGCAACTCCTCCTGACTGGAGTCGAAAAGGACTGAGGTGTTTGGAAATCTTTTGCCAGCTTGCCATTGAGGTCGGTCAATGTAGTCTGCATATTAGGCTGTTATACACACTCCTTTTGGGACATTGTCAGCGAGAGCTTACTGGCGTTCCTGAAGGAGGTTTAGGACTCTTTTGCTCAAACCATTCAGGACGGCCAGGATGCAGCCAAATATGTAATTTGGGCTGGCTTGGATATTACTGACTGCTTTGGCCGAGCAGTGGGCAGTACTGTGGTGCTCCGTCATCATGCATGGTTGCAATCCACTGGTTTTTCTGGAGATGTGCAGGCATCACTAATGGATATGCCTTTTGATGGGTCCTGCCTGTTTGGAGAAAAGGCTGATTCTGCCCTCAAACACTTTTAGGAATGTAGAGCCATGGTGCATTCCCTGGGCCTCACCACCCCTCCCTGTATGACAATTTCTTCATCATGATAGTTTCCTGAGGTTACTCCAGAGGGCAGTATATAGACAACGCCAGGACCTCGCCACCACTGCTACAGTCACCCCAGCCCTTTTGTGGCAGAGGATGGGGATCAAGTAGATATTGTCCAAGTGACCAGGGATACTACTCTTCTCTATCTCCAGCCCCTGCGGCATCAGCCCCCAAGCTGCTTTTGTTTGCACTTAGCATTGCACACCCAGCCTGTGGGAGGTAGGATCAGATTTGCTTTCATGATGGCAGTCCATCACATCCCACAGTTGAGCCCCCCGAATCGTCTATCAAGGTTATACCATGCCATTTCTTTTTGACTCACCACAGCTTCCTCCTACATCAGAGCAGTTTTCACTGGACCACCTCTCCCTCCAGCTACAAGAGGTGCAGGCTTTTCTGGCCTAAGGGGTCACCAAGAGGATGGCAACCTCAGAAGACTGGGCAGGTTGTTTCTTCCACTATTTTCTCATGCCGAAGAAGGATGGGGGCCCTTTGTCCTATTTTAGATCTTCACCCTCTGAATAACTTCTTATGGAAGGACAAATTAAAGATGATCACACTGGCCTAGGGCAACGTGGGTCCTGAGGCATGTGTCAAGAGGCTCTGCATCTCTGTATTTGGCTGCAGCATTGGGGCATCTCCCTGATCGTGAACCACCTGGCGAGATTTTTAAATGCCAGAGAGGAGAGCTATGGCTGAATCTTTTCCCCACCATCGATATGTGCAGTGCCAAAACTTCTACACGTTGGAATTACCAAGAACGCTCTTGAAAGGAGATGCATTTAGGCTATGGAGGGAGGACAGAGATCCTGTATGCCCTTCCACCCCTGCTTTTACTGCTCAGAGTTCTGAAGCAGATCAGGAACGACCAGACCCAAGTCATCCTAGTGGCTCCAGATTGTACCAGGAGAGTGTGTCATGTGGAACATCTGGGCATGAGCATCTGTCCTCCGATTAGGCTACTGCTTTGGGAGGATGTTCTGGGCAGCAGAAGGGCAGGGTTCTGCACCAGAACCTGCACAATCTACTGCTCCATGCGTGTAGATTGAGCGATGTCGGATAACTTCTTTCAGTCTACCATCTGAGGTTGTGGTTGTCATCCTCGCACCCAGGTGTCCATCTACAAAGTCTGTTTATTGCTAGATCCAGGGACAAATTTGAGGTCTGGTGAAGAGTCCACAATAGAGACCTGTTATAAGCCAAACTTTCGGATATCTTACTGTTTGTTTTGTCTTTGGTCCAGTAAGGTATTGCAATGGGCACTCTTAAAGGTTATTTGCCGGCCCTCTCTGCCTTTTTGCATTTCCCAAACCATTCGTCCTTGTTGAACTCGCCTGTTGTGATGCATTTTTTTACAGGTTTGGCTCACGCATGTTCTCTCTGAAATTGTTTGTGATACCACAGTGGGATCTTAATTTGGTCCTGATGTCCCCATGTGCACTCCCTTTAAGCCTATGCACAGCTGCTTATTGCGTCTTCTGACTCTCAAAACTATCTTTCTCATTGCAATCACTTCAGCTTGTCGCATAAGTGACTTCCAGGCTCTCTCAGCGCAGCCTCCCTACACCACCATCTTCCCAGACAAGCTGGTGTTGAGGACCAGAGTGGTATTTTTTGCCAAAAGTCTTGACTACTTTTCACGTTTGGCAGCCCATCACCCTGCCAACAGTCTTTTCTCCCGCTCATCCCTCTAAAAAAGACAAAAGGCCTCGTTGGTTGGACCCTAGAAGACTCTTAAGCTTTTCCATTGATTGCATCAAAGGCCATTGAATGGCCGAACAGCTTTTTGGGGAGTTCTCTGGGGCAAAGAGAGGTAAGGCAATGCAGAAAAGGACTTTGTATAGGTGGAAAGTCCTCTGCATTAAGATCTGCTATGCGTTGGCCATCAAGCACTTTCCAGAAGGACTCTGGGCTCTTTCCACCGGGACTCTGGGCTCTTTCCACCGGGACTCTGGGCTCTTTCCACCGGGACTCTGGGCTCTTTCCACCGGCACTCGGGGCTCTTTCCACCATGACTGGGTGCTCTTTCCACCGGGACTCAGGGCTCTTTCCACCAGGGTCAAGGTTACTACCACTGCGTTGTCACGTTGAGTGCCTGTTCTTGGCATCTGGCAAGCCACGATGTTGGCGTTGGTGCACACTGTCATCAAACACTAACACTTAGGCAACCAGGTGTAAAAGGAAGGGCATTTTGCCCATTTGATCCTTCAGGACTTTATCTTCTGAGCCCACTCCACGCACCCTCGACTTTTGGGACGTTCTGCTTTGTTATGTATTCCGAAGGTAAGAAATCTGCAGTTCCTTGTATCCAACAGAAGAACAAGTTACCTACCTTTGGTAACGCTCTTACTGGTGGATGCTCTATCTAACCACCGATTCCTTGCTGCTCTTGCACCTCCCAGTTCTGCAGAGTGGTCTGTTTTCATAATCTAAAAAGGTCCTAAATTGGCGATCTGCATAGTTGTACTGGTAGTTGTCTTGTGCTCCGCAGCAGCTCGGGACAGAAACAGTCAAGTAGGAAACTAATGTTGACTCGCAGGCTTGGAGCTTATATGCACCTTCTCTCTGTCACTTCAGGGCAGAACAAGGCCAATATGAAGCCACATAGCACCACCTAGAAACATGCAGAAGCATTGCTGTGAAAACCTCTGGATCCAGTCTGGCACCTGGAGAATTTTCCAAAGTTGAGGAATTTGCAGTTGAAGTATCCACAAGAAGGAGCTTTACCTAAGGTAAGTAACTTGCTTTAATTAGACATGGATAATCAGGTCATTTTATAACCACCTTTCAGAAAGACGTTTTTAACTTTATGCAGACTTTCTGAGTTTTTTATGCATTTTAAGATTTTTATAACCTCATTGTTCTACCGTTTGACAGTCTACGGTCTCAATAAACATAATTTAGATCTGAACTTGACATCGCTCGTAATTAGCCAAGCCCTGGCTATGAGTTCTTCAACTATGTTGCTGAGTTGAACACTTCAACTGTGAGAAACTATGTTAGGATCTAGGTTTCAATCAAGGCTTGCCCCAAAATGTTTATAAAAAGGGGCCAGTACACTTCAAAATGAAATGGTGACGATGAAGGATGACTGCTATAAAGTTCCAAGTACTACTAAATTAGAGTTTGATGGCACTTGGCCTGTCACCATATGCTTTTTGGATTCCCTATAAAAGAGATGCATTCATGAATTCACAAGTCATGTACCCTACCTCAAAGATGAAGAAACTTAAATATCATGTCTCTCTGATCTTCTAGAGCGACAGTCCTAATTCCTATCCTACAACTATGTGTTAATTCATTTTTTTCTTTCTTTTCTTTTAAACTAACATCTTTCTTAAAGTATTTCACATGTAAATTTAAACCCATCCATTGTTTTTTGTTTTGTCTTTTCACCTGTCTTAACGCCTTCAGACATGGGCTGCCCTTGGCAAAAGTATTGAAGGCTATTTTTGACCAAATAGTCTTTGTTTACGGGCTTTTCATGATCCAACTTAAGTTTATCATCCTAGACATTGAGCAGCATTGTCTCTGGAGAAGATGAAAGCCTTAATCCAAGGAGCTAAAGCTTCGATTCCTGCCTCCCTTACATGATTGCATTTCCCAGAAGCGTTGAAACAGTGGGACCATTGCAGAATGTCCTGCATTTATTAGAGGTTGTTGGGTCTTTTAAGTGTAGCCCTGGCATTAGTTGCTTTGAAAGTGCCTCGAGCCACCTGCTTCTCAAAAGGCGAATGACAGGTTGTGCATGGATTTGCGCGTGGTCCTCTCTGAGCGTTGCCTTGTTAAGACATTCCAAAGTGGTAACCGTAACAGGTGTGCATGCAACAGGTAATAGTTGCTTATTTTGTTTAAGGCAGAGCAACGATTGCTTTACCCAGATAATTCGTTGGGAATAAAGTAATGCCTTTGTTGATGGCCTCACCAATTATTTATATTTTTTAAAAGAGAATAAACACTATACAGTTTGGGGCGATCAATAGCCTAATCAGGTGATGTGAGAATGGTTGTGTGCATCTCTTATATTATGTCTACCTGATTTGTTGCATTTTGCACAACATGTAAGCCAGAATGTTCAGACCTTTGGCCCAGTAGCTCTCTATGCTTTGTCAATAGTCTTTTGCTTGATATATATTCTTCTACACAATCACACATTGATCCATCCCACATAGCTACTCAGTATGTGCTGGCGCACTGTCAGACTTTCAATGTTGCCTGATTTGACCAAGATGCAACCTGTACTAACAGTATGTGGGTGTGTCAGGATCCATCCCGGTCACCCATGACACCCAGGAGACATAGTTTTGGTGGGAGTTCCATGGGTCGACCCAACACCCCTGCCAGCACTGAGCCAATTTCCAGCCAATATGGTGTATTGCCGGACAGCTCAAAACCACATGAATCCAGTTTCCTTCATCCGCCCCATATTGTTTATAGGGTGGGGAACACAGCTTCCCCATTTTCTACAGTCTGCTGGGGGTATAATAGCACCTGTAGAGGAATCTGATTTGAATGATGCACAGGCGCCCTGGGATGCGGAGTTCATGGGGTGCCATCCTAGCATCGGTCCATTCCTTGTCTCCTAAGGAACCAATGTCACATTCACAAAGGGTCCGCAGCGATAAACGTCTGGTGCATTTATAGTCAATGAACAAAGTCCCATGCCTACTCAGTGGTTCTATGGTGATTTTAGCTTTGAGGAGGTTAAATTCAGGAAGAGATACCAATTAATTCTGGTACTAACCTAATGCATGATCTGATGAACTGTACCCGTGTAACCTGTAGTCCTTGACAAGCATCTCAAATGACTTAAAACGGCAATAACTTTATACATCTAGAGATTTGGGGGCCGATTCCGATCTCGGCTGGTAGTGCTCCGAATCGGATTCGGATTTACCGGATCCGATTCGGAGCCCTGTTTCCCGACCGAATCGTACGCGGGTCCGGCCGAGCGAGTACGATGCAAGCTCCCGCGAAATCGCCGACCGACTCGTACGCGGCTTCAACACGCTCCGACCGACTCGCACGGACACGACTCGCACCGCGCTATGGAGACGTTTCCCGGCCGGGTAAGTACGATGCGCGCCGCGAGCAGTCCGACCGACTCGCGCCGTCCGGCTCGAAAGAGCTGTCGGAGCCGGACTTTGGGGGTCCGCGTCGGACCCCCCTGTACGCGTAGGCGCGCGAGTCGCACACAGGGGGGAACCATGGGTCCCCCCTACCTGTGCATGTACGCCGCGATGCGCATGGACGCGTACCCGCTGTAGGGGGCGCCCTTGTTCGCCTCGCACCCATTGAGTCAATGGGAGCCCGCGTACGCGTCGTACGACCGGCTCGCATTGACTTCATCGGGAATCCGACCGAATCGAGTCCGATAGCATGCGAATGCATCGTACTCGTCCGGTCGGACTGCTAGGGTCCGATTCGGTCGGAATTCTCTCCGGGTCCGGCTCGGTCGGAGAGATTTCCGGCCGGAATTGGAATCGGCCCCTTAATTGTGATCCCACTAACCGAAGCCCTCTAGGTTCGTCATCTCCCCTCACACTGTGCTACACTGTAGCGGGGTCTCTCAGGTTATGTTTTGTGTTCCAGCCAATCTATCTTAAGGTTAGCAAGTCAAGTCTGCATTAGTAGGTTCCAGAAAGACATCAGAAAATCGCACCATAAAAGCAATTTAACAATGAGGAACTCTTAAATTTAATTTCCTCTGGATTCTTGTGTTGTCTTTGAAGAGCCAGTCGTTTCTCACTGGTAAATGTGAAGCGCAGTAATATAAAAAAAATTCCAGCCATTCCTGGACCACCCTTGCACACGGATTGGTTGCATTATTACCTTGATATTTTGGGCGCCTTCCCCTCCCAAATAAAGTTGCAGGACATCAATTTAATTGCATCCAGTAATTAGTCTGGAATCGAATTAGGGTAGTTCTGGATAATGTAACTCAGTATGGGAAGGATGACCACTTTTAGAAAAGCGATGCACCCAAGAGTGTTTATAAGAAGCGCTTTTCATGACTCGACCATCCCTCCGCAGATTGGAAAGGAGATGAGCTATGTTAAGTTCCCAACTTAACCTCATGTCTGGTGAAATGTGGCCCTAATAGTATTCAAAGCACTGGGATAACACCCTCAGTTCTGGTGCCCACACTTCCACAGGGTCGCTTTCTCTTAATGGAAAAACTATTACTTTTCCCAGTTTACTACTAGGCCTGAAACTACTCTGTACGGATCTAGGACTCTGTAGCAGCCTTTCCTCAGTCCTTTGAGGATAACGGATCAACAGTAACATATCATCGGCATAGAACGTGACCTGGTCCTCCGACTTGCCCTCTTACTGTAATACCAGCGCTAGACTTCGTCGCATGATCCAGGTCACCAATGGCTCGATTACCAGTATGAAAAATAGGGGCAATAGTGGGCACTCCTGCCTAGCACCCCTCTCAACTGGAAATGGAGCCGAAAGTGTGCCATTAATCCTGACCTGGGCCCAGGTTTCATGATGCAGGTCGAACATGAAGGTCAGAAAGGTGGGTCCCAAAGTTAATCTTTCGAAGGATTTGCCATAGCAATTCTCATCTTAATGAGTCAGAAGTTTCTCGAAATCTTTAAGTATCAAGGCGCAAGGTCCCATAAATGATTGGGCAGGCACTACACCAATTTAGACCTGGCATATACAATGACACACCTACTGGGTATAGCACATTTTGTTCTTATGGACCAGCAAAGTGGCCACCCCTGCCTTTCTGATCATGAGCATCTTTGCCAATGTTTTGATCTTGGTGTTAATTAAAGAAATAGGTTGGTAAGAGGAATAGTGGTCTGAAGGGCGGCCTGGCTTCGCAATAACATAGGTTGTGGCCCGTGAGAAGTATCCCGACCAGGCCACTTTATTAAGTGACGTCAAAAGATGTGAGGTCACTACGTTTGTGTAAATCGCTGATTACTTTGGCAAAATATTCCACATTGTGTTGCAGTGTCTATGTGTACTTGGAAATGTATGTACACGCTACTGCAGAATTGTGACACTGTCAGATGGAGCTCAGACTGTTGATGTACTTTTGATATGGGTATCTCTCTGACCTGAGGGAGGAGCTACTAAAAATTTGAAAAGGTGCAGTTGCTCACCTTGTTGCATGACAAGGCAGAGAAGGAATGCACTGGGTGGTCTGGCTAGGACTTTCACAGCCAGCTCTGTTCATTCAGTCGGAAGGCTGCCGCCAGCTCCTTCCAGTCGTTCCTGCTCTCCTCCACACTGCAGGATGTCACACCTTAAACAGTGTGGCTGTTAGTAGACATAGGGAGGAGGGGTAATTTAAGCCCATCTAAGAGCATCAATTGAAGTTCCTCTGAATGAATTAACAGAAACACATGAAATGTGCACGCTCTTGCAGGAGTCAGCTGTGGATTTCTCAGAAGAGTTAAATAATGTAATTGTTTCGCTAAACAATTCTTTCTGCTGCAGTATGAAAGAACTAAGGATACTGCTGCAGTAAACTGGAATCAAACAAATCTTGTCTGCAGTAACAGAAAAACACATTTGACAGCAGACCTGTTGTCTGCATTTTTCCTTTAATATATTCCAAGTATTTGTTGATATTACTGTTGGGAAGCAATGAGTGGCGGGGGGCGAACTTCTGTATTGATGTGTGGGCTGTTAGCTTTTAAAATATTGTTTCTGAACTGTGACCAGTTTTGAAAAAGAAAGTTAACGATAATAGTCGATAGTTTATGGGCATTACCACGATTTCTTTCTAAGCTTGCTCAGATTTTCTTAAAAGAACTATTTTAAAGATGCCAAGGTAATGCTTTGTTTGAGTGATGGCCCTGCGAGGGACATAACCAAACGAGGACACTATGGGAAGTCTCCAACGCCCACAAAAAGTAGTTGGCCATTAGAACAGGCGTTTATTATAAAGCATTTAATAAAAGTGATTATTTGGAGCGCTCCCAAATTTTTTTTTTAGATGATTCTGTGATATATATATTTAATATCCAAGTCATTGACACTTGTATAATTTGCCTCAAAATGATCTAATCTGTAATCCAAAGGTCGCAGACACCTCTGCATCTGAGGTATTTCATCAAAAGTTTCCAGCCTGTGCAAGACCTCCTACCTCGTATTTCATAAATTAATCTGTTCACATACATCTATCTATCTGTTGAATTTTTAGATTTAAGATCTTTCCTGTTGTATTTCTTTGCATATTGTGAATTGTTTAATATCCTGAGGATGACCGTATCTGAACAGCGAACCTCCAGCCTAGGAGGATACCTGGAGGCAGCATAAAATGAAGCAAAACATGAGTTTATTTTTGTCTTTTACAAGTCGGCCTCCCAACGCAGATTACCCCGGTTTCAAATCAGGCAGTCAGTAACTTTTAATTGTATCATGCTGCGATTGGCGCACTTAACGTAGTGAAGATAGAGTGGCTTTTATTGTGTGACTCTTGGAAAATGATTGTGCATGCACTGTGGAGGTTAACGTGAGGGCACATTGCAGTAAGTGTAGGAAGTTTGGGGTCGGAATTGTGAAAGGTTCTGGGCAGTCACTGTGGCATTTCTTGTGTGGCAGGCATTGTCTAGGCACTGGGGAGGTTAATTCGGGAGCTACCTAGGAGGCTTACTTTCTGTGCTCAGGAAGGTTTAGATGGTTATTGTATGGTTATTAAGCAGTGTTGTAGAGGACGTGGGCAGTTGTCGGGTCATCCAGTCAGCATTCGTAGGGGCTTTGACTTTATTGGATGTGGGGTGGGGGGGCAGGAGGGCTTAGGCATTTAGGTAGAGGATATTGAGCAGTTATTTTTAGACACATGGGGAAGATGATGTGTAGACATTGGGACCTTATTGTGGCATTCATTATATAAGCATAGTCGCAATTAATTAGTGGGCGGAATGAAACATTTCACCCACCCCTAATTGCGACTACAACGTGGATGACATTCTTCAGTATTGAAACATTGTTGGTGAAGACTTTGTGACACTCATTTTAGCAACATTAAATCACTTAATGCAGAAGTGGCTGGGAGGTACTGCTGAAGCACTGTGGCCCTTTGTGTGGCAGGCATTTTGATGGAATTATCGTAGTTGCAGTTGTATTTTGAAAGTATTAACGAGGAAACTAGCTGTTGTGGAGGTGGTGTATAGTTGTTTTAATATGGATTTTCAAAGTTTTTATTTAGCATGCGATGGATAGCACATTCTTTATTGGAAAACGGCACAGGAAAAAGCATTAGGCAAACGTTTAATAAAGAGGGTTTGCAAACAATATGGAAGCACTGTTACAGATCCCTTCGCAAACAATGGAAGGGGACCAAAACGTTTGGAGCTTTATGCATATGGCATGATGGTGCACCGTAATACAACAGATATAATTTTTTTTAATTTTTTTATTGAGCAGAGCATTAGGTTTATGAAGTACATAGTATACTTAAAATCATCATTATTAAAACCAGTTTCTACAAAAGATCAAAATGACAGCCTCTCAATACATAATAAATAAATAATAAATAAAAAAAAATAAAAAAAGGCTGAAACTATAGCAGCTAGTCATATAATCATTCACAAAACAAAGTGCAAATTTATCTTACAACATAGCAGCAATGAAGAAAATTCCTAATACGTCTAAAGTGCAATGCCAATAAAGTGCTAGTGCCATCTTATCACCTAAAGCCATCATGGTTACAACATTTTATTAAAAAACGAGAACTTTTGGCTATAGCGGCTCATTACATCATTGGCCAAACTACAAAATACGTCATTCTATGAAGTGCAAAAACTATGAAAGTGTTAGTGCTACTAAAGTGCAAAAAAAGAAAGTGCTAATGCATTTTAGTAAAAGCTGCTACATTGATTTACCAACCCTAGTGTTATAAACTCTCTTTAAACTTTTCTAGTTCATTAAAAAACTTCCAATTTTTTTCAAATTTTTTAGTAGCTCCTACCCTCCTAGCATAGGCTGTTAAAAGCAAAACGACAATCGTGACCATTACCTGCGCCATCTTGTCTGGTGGAATTCTATGTGCACATAAGTTGCAGTCATTTTAATCTATCACAGCCATTTTGTACTCTGTTGGTCACCTTTGTTTCACCCTGCCCTTACTAGGATCCCTCTGACCCTCTGACCGACCTGGTATGTGTGCTGGGGGCTATAAACTCTATTGCCACAACAAACCTCAAGCGCCACTTGCTGCCACAAACTCGTTTTTCCTCTCATCTCTGTTTTCAGGCAAACCTTTGGACACTCTACCCCTCACTGCACCTAGTTACACAAACAGGTTCCAAACACCAAAAAGACTCTTGCAACATGATTTATTGCACTGCAAACAGCAAGACTTGTTGTTACCAACAATGGGACCTGTTTTTATCAACAGAACGGACTCTTAGATCTGGCCGGTCTCACATGTTTTAGACCCTGAAGCAAGGTCCAGCTGCAAGATAAGATTGTCTGTTTGACCTGGGTGGGAAGAGAATTACTGTTGGGCATGTGTGACAACCTGCCCGGGGCGGGGACCGCAAGCTTGTGTAACCATGTTGATGAAACCAATGCATTGTGTCAAACCTGTATAAAAGGAAGAGCCAAAGGAGTTATCAGCAGAACACCTCCCTCAGACATCCCGGTGTCTGCAGTTGACGTGATCTCCTCATGAGAAATAAACCTTTTTCTTGTCTTCCAGTTTCCAGCGCTTGCCTCATTATTTTGATAGCGAACCCAAAGTGAATTAGAGGTGGAACCCTGCACCGGGCAGCATTGAGGGTCTTAGAAGACTCGCTGCCTCTCACAAATTGGCGCCCAAACGTGGGGGCCTATCAGCGACGCGTGGGTCCGGTAGAGAGGTCCTAACGACGGAGTGAACGACTAAACGATTGGGGTATACCTGCCTGAGAAGACCCTTGTCTGGCTGCCGATCGACTGAACTTCACCGGTTCCGAACGGACCTCTCTCGAGTGACCTGCGGTCCTGACTGGGACCTTAGAGGAACGCCGCATTGATTGTTGGAGTGAGAGGACAACCATGTGAAGGAAGGGGAAGACGAAGAACCGTCCATACGGTCCGGGTAAGGTCGTGAAAAACGACTTAAATTGATTGATTGATTGAATAGTTTGATTGAAATACTAGTATTCCTTTTTGATATTGAGTTATTTATGACATTTCCCTGCTTGCAAACAACGAAGAATAGGAATATTCTCTCTCTTGCAGGCAGCGAAGGACAGGTAGTGCAGACTTTTTGTCTAAATTGATTGATTGAGATATTCATTTTTGACCGATAAATACGTCATGCCTGTTTTCTCTAGATTGTTTGATTGTAATTGTTTTGGACCAGACCGTTCGTTAGAGGTCAGTCAGCGGCACCGCCGGAAGGCACCCCTAACAAGGACATGTACGTAAAGTATGGATTAGCCACCGTAGCTTATAGCAAACTATGGCATAAATACACTAGGAAGGACCGGGTAAATCAGTGGCCACTGACGGGATCTTTCGATCCCGCTAAAATAGAAACGTTAGAATTAGCTCTCCACAAAAAGAAAACTAGACCAGCCATGTTTGACAGTTTTGGTTTATGGCGAAAAGAGGCAGCTCCAAGAAAGAAAAGGGACGAAGCTAGACAAGATAAAGAAACGCGGAAATCAGCTTACCAAGCCTGTAAAAGATTAGAAAAACTAAAAGAAAAGGAAATCGATAAAAAGGAACAGGAATCCAAAATATCAGGTCAATGCCCTGTTAGAACGCCCTCGACTCTTTACCCCAAGTTACCAGCAAAACAAAGGGTAGATGATGATTTATTGTTAGGGCCCCCAATCATATACATGCCACCCCCTTACGCCCCTAGTCATCCCGTAGTACAATGCCAGGACCACCAAAGTATAGCCGGAGATGGCACGATCGCCTCAGTCTCCACCGCCTCTGCTCACACCGAGTCACCCACACCAAATGCCTCATCAAAGGATACAGTAGTAGAGGTAGGATCAAAAGAAAAAGGAGCGCCCAGGGTCCCGCGATTAAGTAAAAATGAGCGAGCAGGCATTGATAAAATAGTTAAATCCCTCATAGATAGGAAGGAGACAGAAGAGTATGTAACTGACATATGCAACTCCTATGTTGAAAACCGCAAACGATACTTTATTGTACGTCTCTGTTACCACACTCTTACTGCATATGAAGAGAAGTACCAAGATGTAGGGCCCGAGCGGCTAGTGGCTCTCTATAGGAAGGTAGACACCGGAGATGAAGGCGACAACGATGTTACAGAACTCTTTTCATCCACACTGGAGGTATTCCGTCACCTCGTGGAACAAGGACGGATAGATAAGGGCAGGACATCTAAGATAGCAGGACCCCAGGTGGAAAAACCAGATAGCATGATGCCGATAAAAGAAGCTGCCCCTTATTGGGTACCTCCTAGAGGACAAGGGACTCATGACGATATGAACCATCAAGACGCTAGAGGAAGGGTGGTCTACAATTGGGTGTATCAACCATGGGACAGACAGGACATTTTGATGTTCCGTAAATCTTTACCGGATTTACGAAAGAACCCCACCGCCTTTTACACCGAGCTAGGTATCGCTCTGGGATCAACAATAATGACACTTGCCGACATAGACTTGTTCTTCGGGTTATGTTTGCCAGCAGATGTGTGGAAACAGATTAGGAAAATAGACCAAACCGAACTGCTTGGTCATACCTGGGAACAACTCAACACACTAGATAAACAGCGGAACCCTGGTCAAAAACCGGTTAAAGCAATATTGGACCTCCCTGACAAAATAGTGCAGAAAGTAAAAACGCTGATCCCAGAGAAAAAGATAGACTGGTCCATAGTAACCGCGTGCCGCCAGAAACCACAAGAGGATGTCTCAGAGTATTTCTCCAGATTTGAAACGGTGTTCTCCGATTACAGTGGACAAGACATGTCCACCGCAACCGGACACCACTTATTTGTGCAGAACTATGTCAAAGGACTACTGCCAGATGTATCCCAGAAATTACAAGCCAGCGAAAGTAGTTGGGCAGCATCTAAACCGGCGGCCATTCTCCAAATGGCCCTGTACTATGAGCATCAGAGAAACGAAAATGACAGGGCTACAGAAAGGAAAAAGAAGGACTTGAAGGAAAGGGTAATGGTAGCACAACTCCAGGGGGCGAATACAGGAAGGGAGCAATATAGGGGAGGATACCAGCAGAATACCCCTAGAGTACAGCCACCTAGAAACAATTCATCGACATCATATGTAGGACGCGAAGACCTAGGACAGGATCAATGTGCATTTTGCAAAGAATATGGACACTGTAAAACCCAATGCCCGGCTTTGTTAGGAGCTGGTAGGGGCAGAGGGGCGAGGGAAATAACAAGTGGACAGAGAGGAAGAGCACGTGGGAGAGGGTACGCGAGTGAAGCAAGCGAGGAAATGCCAGGAAGAGTGAACACATTTGACCATCCCAAACAGAATCAGTACCAACAGACAGATTATGACAATACGTACGACTTTGCATAGGACAGCCAGGGGCAAGGGAGGGATCCAGTCGAGCTCTATGTTGATCAGCAAGGCCCTTATGTTACCGCTGAGGTCCTGGGCACAAAGTCGCCATTTCTGGTAGACACGAGAGCAACACGTAGTGCACTATTCAAACGACTGATTCCAAGGGCACCCTTGTCAGGCTCACATGTGACCTCAATAGGATTTGACGGTATGCCCTCCACCAACCCTTTGTCCCGACCGATCCCTTTTAACCTTGACAACAATAGCGTCGAAACGACATTCCTCCTCTCTTCCAACACCCCAGACGCCATTATGGGTCTCGACCTTTGAAACACTTCCATGCGACTATCAGATGCTCACCAGACGGAGTGCGTGTCGTCCTGTATGACAACCCCCAGCGCCATAGAGAGAACCCTTCTCAGCACATGTTTCCCATCTCCGAGACTGACGCATCCCTACTGGACACTTTGCCATCACACTTATGGGCTAGGGCTGATTCAGACGTAGGACGAATGATGATTGACCCAGTACACGTAACAATACGATGGGACGCAACCCTACCGAAAGTACCGCAGTACAAAATATCGCCAGAGGGTGAGAAGGCACTGACAGAGATCATACACTCTTTGGTAGAGGCAGGGGTGGTAGAGGAAGTAGTGAGCAACGTTTGTAACAGTCCCATACTACCGATTGTAAAGAGACAGGGAGAGGGAGACGGAAAAGCCTACCGCTTCATCATTGACCTGCGGGAGATAAACAAAATCGTAGTGCCACAATACCCAGTAGTTTCCGACATCACGACAATTTTGACTTTAATCCCCTCCACTGCCACCACCTTCACTGTAATTGACCTCAAAAACGCATTCTTTTCCATACCTATACACAAGGACAGCCGCTATCTATTTGGATTCACCCTAAACTCCCGTTCGTACAGATTTTGCAGAGCACCTCAGGGGTACACTGAGAGCCCAAGACACCCCTGTCCCCAAAGATCAGAAACAAGTCCGCTCTTTGATAGGTCTCACTTCATTTTGCCGACAGTGGTTACCAAACTTTAGCCTCATTGTCAAACCCCTTCTCTCCCTCCTAGCTAAAGACATCCCCTCACCTCTCCCCTGGACCCCCGAATGCCAGTCAGCCTTTAAAGAACTACGCAATGCCCTTTGTTCAGTGCCTGTCCTAGGAACCCCGGATTACTCCAAACCATTCTTCCTCTACACGCACGAGAGGGAAGGATGTGCATTGTCTGTCCTAACACAATCAATTGATCACAAACAACGCCCTTGTGCATATTTCTCTGCCACCCTCGATCCAGTAGCCAGAGCGCTGCCAGCGTGCCTGCGCGCTGTGGCAGCTGCAGCAGTATCGATACGCCAGAGCGAAGGAATAGTACTCTCCAATCCAGTCACTGTTTTAGTACCCCATGCAGTCGACACACTACTAAACCAGACCAAAACCCAACACTTGACTAGCGCCCGACTGACAGGATATGAGTTGACCCTGCTAGCACCACACATTACCCTAAAGCGATGCACCACCCTCAATCCAGCCACACTGTTACCCCTACCCAAAAATGAGCCTAGCGTGACTCCACTACACGACTGTGTGACACTAACCGATGAACAAACAAAGAGTAGAATAGATCTCAGAGACACCGCCTTTCTAGAACCAGATGGAGAACTATGGGTGGATGGTTCGTGCATCAAACTCCCCGACGGCACCACCTCAGCTGCATACGCTGTCACCACAGCCCGAACCGTTCTGGAAGCAGCCCGTATTCCCCAACGTTCAGCCCAGGCTGCAGAACTCATTGCCCTCACACGAGCATGTATCTTAGCGACTGACACGACAGTTAACATATACACGACAGCCAATATGCCTTCGGGGTGGTTCACCATTTTGGGATCTTATGGAAAGAAAGAGGGTTCCTGACTTCACACGGTACACCCATCCTGCATGGAGATTTAGTCTCCGCCTTGACGCAAGCAGTCCTCCTCCCCAAGAAGTTAGCAGTGATAAAATGCCAAGCACATAGGAAAGTGACTGATCTCATTGGACAGGGAAATGCACTAGCAGACGTTACTGCCCGAGCCACGGCAGGAGACAGAACTATGACACGAATGTATGTGACCAGGTCACAAGCTGAACGATGGACTGATGCTAGGACCACTGTAAGGGACATACAGACTACAGGCACACAAGACGAATTGACCGAGTGGGAAAAGGTGGGACTAAAAGACGAGGAAGATTGCTGGAGAACTAAAGACGGAAATAAATGGCTGTTACCCAATGCCTACCTCATCCCCATATTGACCATGGCACATTTACCAGCACACATAGGCTCCACCCCCATGATTGAACTAATCACCAGAGTATGGCATAACGTCAAGATAGCAGAATCTGCAAAACGCCTAGTACAACAATGTATAGTCTGCCTACAACACAACTCAGGGAAGGGGACAGTAGTACCACAGGGAGGGTTTGGAGTCCCTGACCACCCCTTTGAAATCCTTCAAATGGATTACATTCAACTAGAGAGATGCCTTGGTCTAAAATATGTCCTGGTGGTTGTGTGCGCTTTAGCAAATGGGTGGAGGCATATCCCACCCGCGACAATACCGCCTTAGCCACTGCAAAAGTATTGCTGAAAGAATTCTTCCCCGATACGGCCTTTGCAGAATTTTATGGAGCGACAACGGCCCCCACTTCGTAGCCGAGGTGATACAGAACATACTGAGAGGGTTGGGGGTAAAACAAAAGTTCCATGCCGTCTTCCACCCCCAATCAGCGGGCCTGGTAGAGAGACACAATGCAACGTTGAAACTAAAACTAGCCAAAATAGTTGCCACGACCGGGTTGAAATGGCCCGACGCCCTCCCATTGGCATTGTTATCGATGCGCTCCACCCCAACCAAACACCGACTGACCCCGTATGAGGTGGTCTTCGGCAGGCCTATGAGCATTTGGGCGGCACCAAGACCCACCTCCATTAACGATGTCCCGAACATATTAATGTCGGATTACTTGCATAAATTGACAAACGAGCTAACAATTATCCACCAACAGGTGCAGCAAGCCTTGCCTGACGTATCCAGGGGCCCGGGACATGAAATAAAGCCAGGCGACCATGTATTGATTCGCAACTTCCAAAGAACGAAGAATCTGGAGCCTAGGTGGATGGGCACCTGGCAAGTCCTGATCACCACCCGAACTGCCCTCCGAGTGGAAGGAAAACGAAACTGGCTGCACGCTCATCATTGCAAACGAGTCCCTCCAACCACGGCAACCTGTGAAGGGGTGGAGGTGCAAGAGGAAGTACTCGCGAGAGACCGACCAGCTCTGAGTTGCTACCCTCAAGAAGACACCCTCGAACTATCAGAATTTCCCGACCCCACGGTGCCATCCAGGAAAGGGTACAACCTAAGATCGACGAAAGGAGGGAGCTCCAACGACCAGGCCACTAACTAAGTCAAGGTCTCAGATCAGTAGCACAGTCAAACAATGCTACCAGGAAAGCGCCAGACAAAAGTCTGTGGTCCTAACAGTTGTTGAGCTCCTCGAAGATGATGGAAGAAACTGAACACCTGCAAAACCACTGCAAAGACACCAAGACTGCTAACCTGCACAGCACAAAGACAATTGCACTTGTAGCCGCATTTCTCACCTGTGTCCTGCTAATGGTCGCACTCTGGATCATTGAAGAGAATGCACCTGCATACAGAACATTGTCACCCACCATGCAACCAACCACCAAGAAAGAACACTACCTGGTATCACTACCGCCACATCTCCGAGAACGACGCAAAGAATTCTGGAATAATTCTTTTGTGCAGATGTTGCACCAGCACAATCTTGCCACCAATGCTACCAACTGTTGGGTCTGTGGGCTGTTACCACATGCCACTGAACATTCCATCCCTTTCATCCCTTCACCCTTTTCTAATCACGGATCTTGCCTTGCCTGGATGATGCTCCTACAAGAAAGTTACAAAGACAATGCCACTTCTGACGGAACAATCGCCCAGTTCTACAACGAGTTCTGGCGAAACAAAACAGGAAGGACAGCCGCCCCCTTCTGCCCTCACACCTTCAATGCGACATTCCAGATTAATGTCCCCTCCAAAGAACGAGTGGAAATGCAAGTGTTCAATAATCCTAACAGAGCCACATTTTCCTACCTGAAGAAAAGAACTGCTGCAACACTGACTGTGGCCCTATCTGTGGTGAACGTCTCTGGCCTTGTATGCATTGAAGGCCGTGGGACTAAGAATGTGGGTCACAGCACCTGTAGCATTGTAAGGACTTTGAACACTGCCAACCCCCAGCGCTTGTTGCATCACCCAATATGTACTTTGTTTGTGGAACCAAAGCCTACACCTGGCTCCCAAGAAACGGGGGGGCACGTGCTACATCGCCTTTGTTTTGCCACCAACCTACACAGCCCCTGCAGAGCATCATCGAGAAAAGCGTTCTAAAGACATTGATCAAGCAGACTCTGCCTCATCACAGTTCCTCGACGCAGCAAAAGGGCTCGTCCCACTATGGGGTCCGATGGCAAACAGCCGAGCCATCAGACATCTGTCCCAAGTGGTAGAGACCGCCCTGAACGTCACTGCTGGCATCCTCACCAACAACACTGCTGAGCTCCAAGCGATCCGTCTGGTTACCCTGCAAAATCGCATGGTCCTGGACGTGGTACTAGCGGACCGTGGAGGAGCATGCCGCATCATCGGTGCCAGCTGCTGTGTATAAATTCCTGATAATTCACCTTCTGTCTATGAAGCAATCGAACATCTCCATAGACTATCTTCAGAAATTCATCAAGGATCAGAGACTTGGACAATTGGAAGTTGGCTTTGGGGCATCTTGAAGGAGTGGGGTTGGAAAATATCAATGATTCTCTTGGTCCCAGTATTGACAATATGTAGTTGTTGTTTGGGTATACACTGTATACCACCTTTGTGTTCTCTTTGCATAACTACCTTGCACCCTAAGACTATGGACACTCAGCTAACAAAAATGAGAGTAATGTATGATCAAGAGATACAGGACATTATGGAGATCGAAATAGACTGACAAGCTGGCTAGTTATGTTCAAAGGGGGGGCCACTGTTAAAAGCAAAACGAAAATCGTGAACATTACCTGCGCCATCTTGTCTGGTGGAATTCTATGTGCACATAAGTTGCAGTCATTTTAATCTATCACAGCCATTTTGTACTCTGTTGGTCACCTTTGTTTCACCCTGCCCTTACTAGCATCCCTCTGACCGACCTGGTACGTGTGCTGGGGGCTATAAACTCTATTTGCCGCAACAAACCTCAGCGCCACTTGCTGCCACAAACTCGTTTTTCCTCTCATCTCTGTTTTCAGGCAAACCTTTGGACACTCTACCCCTCACTGCACCTAGTTACACAAACAGGTTCCAAACACCAAAAAGACTCTTGCAACATGATTTAAACAGCCAAAGGAGTTATCAGCAGAACACCTCCCTCAGACATCCCGGTGTCTGCAGTTGACGTGATCTCCTCATGAGAAATAAACCTTTTTTTGTCTTCCAGTTTCCAGCGCTTGCCTCATTATTTTGATAGCGAACCCAAAGTGAATTAGAGGTGGAACCCTGCACCGGGCAGCATTGAGGGTCTTAGAAGACTCGCTGCCTTTCACAAGGCTTCTTCGAATTTTCGGGTTCTTTTCATTTTATTGTACCATTTCAAGTGAGAGGGAGCTTCCCTAGATTTCCAATTTTGCAAAATTAGGGAGCGAGCCACCCTGCAAGAAATAAATACAAAGGCTTTTTCGGGTTCGGATAGCATCGTTTCATCTCTGCAGATTCCAAACAAAGCAGCTTTGGCCTCGAGCGAAATACTCTTTCCGATTGCTTGCTTAATGTCCGAGAAAACTGCCTCCCAAAAAAACCTGAGTCCTGAACATGCAAAAAAAGTATGATTCCACCCGCCCTCCCCATCTATCTGGCAGCGAAAGCACTTATTTTCAGCTCCCGGAAATCTTTTTTTTAAGGCGGCCGGAGTTAAATAAGAAAGCCATCTCGATAGGAAGGCCATCCTTTTAAAATTTGCAGCACGCAGTGATTTGCTTCCTAAATAGCAGATGGACTCACACTCCTTCCCAGCCAGCCTACATCCGGTCTCCCGAGTTATTTTATCCAAATGATTTTCTATCACGGGAGCTTGTCCCTGCTTATGTAGCAGCCTATACCAGTTTCCCACCCCTTTAACATTAGCCCCATAAAGGGCTACCACAAATTGATTAGGGGTATCCAAAATACCACTGGTATTTTTTAACAAATGAACGACTCGTAAATATTCAAAAAAGGTCGGCTTCCGATGGGTCTCCGCCCTTGCCATTACCTCTTGCCAGGAAATCGGCCTATTTTGAACTATAAAATGCCTTAGCTCAGAAAGTCCACAGCCTTCCCAAATATTTATATGCCTTAATTGCAACTGGAGACCGAGACTGGTACATTCTCTTAGTTTTAGATACTGGAAACCCGACAAGCCCATTTTTTAAAAAAATGACTGAAGTCTAAAAAAATAGTCTTTTAAAGTCTTATAACGTGTTTTTTTTGGAAGTTTGGAAGTTTTTAAAAACACTTGCGTTAGTGATTCAATTTCTTGTGTCATTTTATCTATAAAAAAGCTGTCTCTGGTAGAGTTCGATCCCATCAAGCCGGACACTAAATCTAAAAAAGCGGCCTCATAGTAAGTTCTCAGATGAGGCAGCGCTAACCCCCCTTGTACTATTGGTAATTGTACCACGTTCAATTTAACCCTTGGAGCTTTCTTACCCCAAATGAATTCCCTAAGTAGGGTGTCAATTTCCTAAAATATGACTGGTTTATTTTAATCGGGACATTAGTAAACAAAAAAATAAGCAGCGGAAGTATGGACATTTTAATCAATGAAACTCTGCCCACTATCGATAGGGGAGTAGTGTCCATTGTTCCAACAGCTTCTTAATCTTACCCTTCAGTCTTAAATAATTTAATTCAAATAACTGATGATACTGATTAGATACATATATCCCAAGATATCTTATAGGGTCAGTTTTTGTTGCTTGTATCTTCAGACAAGGTGGAAAAGAATTCAGATCAGCATTGAGAGCAAGAACCTCGGTTTTATTGGCATTTATTTTATACCCGCCTATTTGTTCAAACTCCAAAAATTCCCTCAAAACTATTTCGAGGTTCTCTCTATCAGGGGTCAGGTACAAAATAATGTCATCTGCAAAGAGTTTTAGCTTAGCCATGCCAGGGATCGGTGGTTGGATAGCAGCATTGTTTCGTATCTTTAAAACCAAAGGCTCTATAAAAAAGGTAAAAAGTAATGGCGAAAGCGGACAGCCCTGCCTGGTTCCGCGGTTTATTTTTATGGTTCCTGCACGATTTGAGTTTATTATAACCTGGGCTGTGGCCCCCTGGTAAATATTCCGTAGCATATTAACCACCTGTGCAGGAAACCCAAACCGACCCAAGGTGACAAATAGGGTTCTCCAGTTCACGAGGTCAAAGGCTTTCTCCGCATCAACCATTACAATACTTGCCGGAATGAGGTTTGTATTAAAATAATCCAGTGCGTGTATCAAAAACTGGGTGTTAGCCGCCATTGATCTACCTGCTATAAAGCCAGTTTGATCTCTGTGGATTATCTCTTGGGCGGCAAGTAAAAAACGTTCTGCCCAAACCTTCATCAAGATTTTATAATAGGAATTCAAAAGGCTAATGGGCCTATATGAATTCACATCTTCTGGGTTTTTATCTTTTATAACAAAAGAAACAATTATTGCTTCTTTAAAAGCTGCTGGAACAACACCACCCTTTTTTACAAAGTTAAAAAAAATTCTCAAGGGGGTAGGGAGTTCCTTTAAAAAAACTTTATAAAACTCGATAGGGAAGCCGTCCTGCCCACAAGCTTTTGCCCCGTCTGTTGATTTAATAGCTACTGAGATTTCGGTTGCTTCCACTTCCATTCCCAATTCGCCAATCCGATTATCTGAAAGTTTGGGAACATTCATATTTAAAAAATATTCCTGGATTAGCTCCTCCTCCACTAAATATTCAGTAGAATACAACTGACGAAAGTGGTCAACGAAAGTCTGTGAAATATCGCTACCATTCACTACTTCTTGACCGGTCCGAGGGTCTAGAATTTTAGATATTATAGCTGATTCTTGCTTTTTCCTAGTAGAATTTGCCAAGAATTTGCCGATTTACTGGCTTTCTTCATAGACCCTCTGTTGGAATATTTGTGAGTTGCAAACTTCTTCTAAAGTAAAAAAATCCCTCAGCGCTGATCTTGCCTGCTCATATTGGTTTGGGAGAAGCTGGAGTTGGAGAGCATATTCCCGATCCACTTCAGTTTGCAATTGAGCTATCTTAGTCCTCCGGGTGTTGGACTGGGCAGCCGTAAAGGCTATTATCTGTCCACGGGCTGCTGCCTTAAACCCCCCCACACCGAAAAGGGGGCTCCCGTATTCTCATTAATCTGAAAATATTCCAGAATCCACTCTCTGAACCTAATCCTCATTTTGCAAGAGGAGACGATCCAGCTGCCACATGGGACGTTCCCTACTTCCTCCCCCAAGCACCATTTCTATCCCAACATAAGCATGGTCTGAAAAAGGATTACAGCCTATGCCAGCATCTTGAATCTGGAGGGATCTGGAGGTAAGAAAAAAATCTATTCGAGACGCCGTCCGAAAACGGTGCGAATAGCAGGTGTAGAATTCCTTATCTAGATTGATTTCCCGCCATGGATCCACCAATTGATATTCTTGTATAATGGCTCCCACTATTTTTTTTGTATTTGGTTTTAGTTGTTTTTTATTTTTATTCGAGGTATCTTTCCTTACATCCTGTATGAAGTTGAAGTCCCCACCAAATATCACCTGCCCGGGAGATCCTATCAATAAATCATTAATTTGAACCAGGGGTACAGTATCATCTGAGACAGGGCCATAGTAGTTTATAAAATTTAACGTTTTTCCCTGTAACTTAGCTACTACCCATAGCCACCTCCCGTGTGTATCCCGATGCACTTGCAGAAATTCCCAGGGTAGTTTACTCGAAAAGCAGATAGCTACTCCTCTAGCCGCAAGACCTGAAGATGCAAAAAAAACTTTAGAAAAAACCTTGGGTGTAAAAAGTTTAGGAGAATTAGATTTCAAATGTGTCTCCTGCAAAAACAGAACTTGGGGATTTAGTGAAGATAACCATCTGATAAGAGCGCCATACTTCTTTTTGTTTAGTATACCATTGGCATTAACTGATAGGATATTACATTTACTGGTTTCCATAATTAACTCTTCCTTGTGTATTTTCTGAACCTTCTGCTCGTGCTCTTTTTTCTGCTGTGAAACCCACCCTTCCCACCCCAATAAAAAAGAAAAGTACCCACCCCTCGAAATGTGGAAACCCCCCTACCAGCCACGCTGCCCACATTTCGCCCCTCCCAACTGCCCTCATGGGTGTCATGAAATTACACCCTGAGTGACCCCACTAATCCCAGTCCCCCAGCAATATTTTAACTACTGATCAGTTGGCTAGCCAGCCCAACTTATACTTGAGAGGGAGAAAGCCCTTACTTTACCATATAGTCAATCCAAGAGTTTATGCACTAAATATTCAAAGAGAAAAAAAAAAAACGGTTTTTCATTTACCATATGGTAGATCTAAATATAAACTAATGTCAGCAAAACCTTTAAAAACAATTCAAAGTTGCCTAGCTTAAACACATCTCCTATTTGAGGGATTGAAACCGTTGCACCCCCCCCCATCACCATATAATGGTTCTATCTACACGTCAATACGGACTCCGCTGGCCTGGGGATCCCCAACAATATCTTAAGACCACTCCGAAGGCTAGCCAGCCCGACTTGTACCAAGGGGGAGGGCATCCTTAATATTGCCATGGTAAATCTGTATATATGCGAATATTCAAGTGCTAGACCCTACCGAGATCTCCTTTAATAAGGCCTGTGCTTCTTCTAAATCCGAGAACATAAAGAACTTCCCTTTAACTAAGACTCTGTTTCGACTGCTGAGCAATTGCTGCTTGAGCGCCATGAGCTTTAAACAAATGAAGAATTTTGACAAATTCTTTTCTCCTGCGCGCGGCAGCGGCAGTCATGTCAGAGAATATACGACACTTATTGGTCTCATTCACAGAAAACTGTCTCTGCTGGATCGCTCTTGTCAGGATTCTCTCCTTGATCCGGAAGTCTGCGAAATTCAGCAAGATAGTTCTTGGAATCGTGGAGTTAGGGAAACGTTGCGCTGGAACTCGGTGAGCTCTTGTAATAGTGAGGTCGCCCTCAAACTCAGGCAGAACATTCTGTTTAATAAATGAGTTCATCCATTGGAGGGGTTGGGAGCCTTCTATTCCTTCAGGAACCCCGACAATCCGGAGGTTGGACCTCCGAGAATGATTCTCAAGTTCCTCCAGTTTGTTTTCAAGGAAGTTTTTCTTTTTCACCGCCTCTTTTGCCTCTCCCATAACCACATTCATTTGATCCTCCAATACAGAAATTCTAGCTTCTGCCTCCTGTAATCTAACGGGAAACCCAGTCATCACTTCTTCAATTTTCCCCAATCTCAGATGCAGGGCAGCGATTTCCATTTGCTGCGCTTTTTTCATTTCGCGTATCTCTTCCAAAATTAGATTCAGCAGGTCTCTGATGTCTAACTGATAAACCCCCTTGGTCTCCATATTTTGGCAGGAGTTACTTAGCAGATCATCAATGCCAATACTCGTACTTCCCACCTTAGGATCTGCCTGCGCCGATGCAGCTTCTGGCAGTACTTGTCCTTGAGGTCCTAATTGAAGTTGGGACTGTAAATGGGGCTGTGGTGACATCAAGTTCACAGAAGTTTCAATCATACTCTTGCTATCTTTATCTGCTGAATCTTGAGCCTGAGAGGGATTTAGCCTAAACATAGTCTTTTCCACTGCGTTCAAGGAGGTTGAAAGCATGAAGGGCGCTGCCAAAACTTGTACTTGAGTCCGATCCTGCTGTTGCTGCTGGACTCCTAGGTGATCAGTTTCAGGATTTTGTTGCATTGCTACCTGGTCTCTAGGAGCTGGTGATCCTGGTGAGACCAGTCCTGTCTCCAGCGATGAGGCGTTGGATGGTTTTGAAGCTGAGCCCAAGGTTAATGAGGAGGATTGTGGGTGTGGAGGTTGTGAAGGTTGTGGGATGGTTCTCTTTATAAACAAAGGAAATTCCTTCATTTCTTTTACACCTTTCTTCGGGCCGTCTTGAGCTGGACTAGTTGATACAATAACAGCTTCTGTCCGCTCCGTTGTGGCACTCGCCTGGTCAGCCACTAATTCCACTAATTCAGGCTGCCCCTCACATTGTAAAGAGCCGGAGGTGGGGGGAAGCTCGTCTTCTGAACTTTCAAGGGTGGTATCAAGACCAGGGGAGGTGGAGTTGTTTTCCTTATCCTTATCCTTGGTAGCCCGAAGTGCGGCTTTCTTTGCCAAAGCTTGGCGTGTTTTCGCTTTGAGGCGAGCCGCGACATCTGCTTTACTAGGTTTGCTGACAATATTTCCATCCTTCTGGGGTTTACCCATTTTCTCCCCTCTTTCTTTATTTTTCAATAAACTGTGAATCTTTATACTTCTGCTCCTCCCCCGTGTCCTCTTTTATTCAAGTCAGACTCTATATTGCAATTACACTCACTGGGATCTCACTAATATTTTCACTCGAGCCCGAGCTTCCTCCCAAATCCTCCTCACCTCCTCTCCCATCTCTTGGGTTCCGTTTTTCTTATAACGACAGCGTATGTCAACTTTCACGAGGACGACCACCGGGGGAGAGCTGGCCCGATTCAAAGCACCCCCGAGAGCCCGGGCCGATCGCGCCAACCGCGCCACATTAGCTGGGCGCGCGAAATCCTCTCTGCTGCCTCGCTACTGCCACAAAGCCGCTGGAAAGTCTCTGTAAGCCGTTCCTTCTTCGCATGAAAACGTCCCAATCCTCGGTACTCGCCACACGCCGTATCTCGCAAAAATCGCCTGCGTCACCTTCTCCAGGGGCAGCTCGCTGAATCCGCCAGCCAGGTACGTGCCGCCATTGCTGGGGTGGGCTCGTGGGTCACCTGTGGCTACATGGAGGCGTGGTTCTCCGTAGCCATCCCACAACAGATATAATTGTTGATTAATTGTCTACAGAAGTGGTTGTGCAGTCTGCAAAGGACTTTCTTGTAAGTTTTGCTTTGTCCTTCCAGACCTCTTACTTACGATGCTTAACTGGTTCCATGCCATAGTCCCAGTCACAAGTGAGGGAGGAATTAAAAACTGTCCAGTTCAAAGAGCTCAAAAGTGAACCGATAATAAATTAGACAGAAATAGGACAGCTCTATACAGTCTAAAAGGAATGAAGGGAGGGGTGAGTGTATAGATAACCTATATTCATAACTAAGGTGAGTTTGGCACAAGGTTGTGGCAAATCTACTTACGTCAGGTGGAAAAATAGGAACCTCCAAGGTGGTGGAGAGTCAATAGTCCACAACGGTTGAGTGAAGTCAAGGAATCATTAAAAAAAAAAAAAAGACAAATTTGATCCTCTTGTTGTATTAATTGGACCATAACTAGGTTATTTCAAGCATTCTTCTAATTTTTCTAGGCTTTTATAGTTTTTTGCTGACTTTTCTACCACAACAGAGGTAGCTTGACGGGAGGGACAGGAATGGCTTCTGAATGTTCATGTCAGAGCCTTAAAACATTGGATCCAACCATACACGGATACTTGAGCCTTCCTTTCACTTCCCCCTCAATATCAGTGAACCGACCTTGCCTTTCAGAGCTGGACTCTGCGATGAAGTTCTAGTGCCGCCATGAGGCAATTAGCTTTATCCAGAGTGCGATGGGGCTGGAATGGGGTTACTAGATAATCATTGAAAAACTCCCAAACTGGCATACCACTTCCCTTTAAAATCCCTTATAGTCAACGCCCCCTCTGCTACTCAATACTCTTTTGTGATGGGACATCACGCACATTCCACAGTTCCTGCCATGTACCACTTTGATTGCTTTCAGTGTCATCACAGCCATCTTACCTCCATCCTGCATCACTAACAAATACCAATATATGCATTTTAGAAAATTACTTTGTTTGAAGATGCCTGCTTGGGTTTTTGACAACTATTGTGAAATTATTGCCCTGCTTATCATCCTTGCTTCATGGTACATTTTTCCATTTCTTAGACATAGTATAACTTTGTGTGGCATAGTTCCTTTTCAGCTTCACGTAGACCCTATTGGAGTCATGGGTTCACATACTGACTTTGCAAATGACTTCTGTGTACATAAATGAAACAAAAAGATGATTCAAAATGCTATTAATGGAGAGTAGGGTCCTGTTGGTGCTGCCAATAGGACCCTTCCAACAGTCTGCAGGGAACTGTATGCTGGGGAACAAATCTGTCCCCATTTTCAGTGACCCTTTTTAGGTCTCGCCTGAGCCAGCGCATGCGCTGCTCTGGCGAGACTTTTAGTAAGTGGGCTTTAAAAATCCGACCACACGCTTTTGCTTGTGGCTTAAAGCTTGCGGTTACGCGCGCGGTTATGCGCACAGGCGCCATCTGGCTTTCTTCCCTCGCCATGGCTCATTAAGCGCATCGCTCACGGGCACCCTTACAGCTCGCGATCACTTTCACGGCTGCATCACTTTCACGGCCGCGCGGCCAATGCTTGTTCTTTTCGTCTCCTCATACTTAATTCCTTTTGTCCCACTTTCTTTCTTACTTTCTGTCTTCCCTTCCTTTGCTCTTTCTGTCCGTCGTTCACTCCATCTTTTCTTCCCTGCTTCCACTTTCTCTTCCCTGCTTCCACTTTCTCTCCCCCTTCTTTATTACTCTTTTACTTGCTTTCCCTCTCTACTTTTATCTTTCTCTTTCCATCTGTCTCTTGCTTTCACTCCTTTTTCCTCGCCCCCTCCCTGCTTTTCATGTCCATCGTTTTGCCCCATCCCCGTAACATAGACAGTTTATCCGCAGAAAGAAGTTTCATTTTAGACTCTGCCTAATTCGTGTAGGAGCTACACGAAAGGGCACGCAGCAGTTGAGATCACGGTCACATCACTTCCAGACCCAAGCTGCTTTCTCTGCCACCACCGATGGTTACCGTTTAAGTACTTTACTAGAGTGAAATATTACTTACGAACGTGAATTATGTTATTGTTTTTGTGAGCTCGGGGGTGGCAGCGATGTTCATGTGCGCGCCAGACAGCCACACTCACATTTTTGGGTGTTTCGAGTTATATTCGGCTTCACGCATTACATATGTAATACTCTGTTTACTTAGGTGAAGTAGGTTCAGGAAACACGATTAGTGCAGCAGCTACAGTGTGATTTGCATCAATGGTATGGGTGCCCGCGGACCTCCCTCCCTCTCCTCCCTCTCCTCCCCCCCCCCCCCTCACCAAAACAAAACATTATGGCTGTGTTTTGGTACACGTCCAGGAAAAAAAGACATTTCAAGAAAACAGACTATACAATTACTAATGATGCATACACCCCTGATATAATTAATATTTCAGTACCCACTTCATCTTGTTTTAGTGTGCCTTGAGTTATATGTATTATGAGGTATCTGCAGCATTTGCATACTTCCCTACAGATAACATAAAATGTTAAGTCTGTAAACAGTTGCATGCTCCGAGCGTTTGCCAGCCGTGTGACGCAGCATCTGTTCCGTCAGACGGGAAAAGGAAAGACGACAAAGTGCGTGTTAGCTAATTGTGTTCTAATTTCCAGAAATCTTTCATTCATGACGCATGCGTATTTGAAATACCTATAGTTTTTCTCTTTGTCATTTATTTAACTCGGAGACTTTTTAAGGCATGGAGCAAGTAGACAATTATGCAGGGTCTCGATCTTCCAACGGGGCGCTCGAAAAGTGAACCTTTTCTCTCGCTTCTATTTTCCTATCGCAACCTAACTGTCAATATTGTTTGGCATAATAGGCTTGAATTAGTATAAAATCGGTAGTAAAGTTCAAAGTTATTCCAAATGATGCTCCAAATATTTCTATCATGGGGCCTCCAAATTCTTTACTATGACACTAATTTAAGACTTGTTTGAGAACTAGCCGGAGCACCTGAAACAAGCATTGGCATAGCCAATAGGTCTCGCCTTTGGGACCTTATAAGTGTTTAGCCATTTAACACTTGATGTTGTTGCACCAAGGATATTGTGCTGGATAACTAAACACTTATAAGGTACCAAAGGCGAGACCTATTGGCTATGCCAATGCTTGTTTTTTATGAGACCTTGCACCCCTCTGCAGATAATTTCCACCTTTCCAGATCCTGCTTTCGCTTCCACTTAAACAGGATGCTGCTCGATCTGACTCCACTCATTGGATCCTCACTGGCCTGAGCAGCCACTGACTGCTTAAGGGTTATGTCAGTCTTAATTAATGTGGTTACAAGAGCTCCTGGTGGTCTGTGCCATTTTCCACTCTCCAAGTGCTCTGTTCTGGAGCAGGGTGTCAGCCAGGGGTGGCTCCTCCGCTATGGCACAGAGGCAAACGAAAAATAAAATGATCTTAATGCAGATCATTTTATTTTTCGTCCTGCGGCCGTCTTGGGGGCAGGCCCACGTCACTGCAGCAGGACGAGGAGGAGTGGTGAGCTCTGCTGTCAGTGCACATGACGGTTTGGCCGACCGTCTGAGGCCAGCCAAACCGTCATGCGCACTGACATCTCTCCAACCCAGCCGTATTGCTAGGTGGAGAGATCAGCAGGCACAGGGTCCCATGTCTCGATGGAGTGCTAAACCAGTGCGCTCCGCCCAATCCCTATACTGCTCTCATGGTGAGAGCAGCGTCAACATTGGCCGCAGTGGAAGCTCAGTTTTCCCCTGAGACAGAGGAGAAGCCCGTGGAGCAGCGCGGCATGCAGAAAACCGGCAGGTAAGTTTTTTTTGTTTTTTATTTCAGCCCCCTTGCGCTGTTGCCTGTGCTCCACCCTTCTCCCCACGCTGCCCTTCCCGCGCTTCCGTCATCCCACCACATTTCCCTTACATCAGCCACTACTAGTGTCGGCGGCTGACACATGGAAGGGGTGGGAGCAGCGGGAGGGCACAAGCTACCCTACTTCTGTATTGCATCTCCCGCCTTTTGTTTAGTTGAGGCTCCGTGAATATTGGGATTGCATTGAATCATTGTGGCTCATTGGACCACTGATGTGGCCGTGGTTGTGCCGGTATTGTTACAGCTTTTCTTTATGCCCTTTGGTAGTTATTCTCAATATATGGCATTTATGATGCTAGTTATTGTGGGGCTTTTAACACAAGCGTGACAGTTAAAGAGGTGGGATTGGGAGTGCTCCAAAAGCTGCTGTCTTGCTGCCCAGACTATTTTATATTCAAAGTATTGCCATTAGCTTGTATTGCACCTGTAGATTAGATGGAAAAGTGTAAATGTTGCTGTAAATTTACTCTCAAGCGCCCACCATCTGCCACTCTTCGCGGATGCCTGGCAAGTCATTGGCAGGCGTGTAGCACAGACACTGGGCATTTTCATCTTCTCGGCTCCAAAGCCTCCACCTGTTTTGATACGTGGTATTTTAGTGAATCATGTAACAAGAACAGTTCACTAATGTGACAGACATTCAACAAACACACATGACTTCCTCGAAGCTGACTTGTTGCGTGTGCCAAGGTGACAGCTGCTTCTGCTGGATGTATATCGTGAACAGATTGGTATTTTCTGCAGTTTTTGGTGTTGATCCCTCCCAGCTGGTACAGTAAACAGCAACGGAGACAGAACACCCTGCTATGCTTTTATTAATTATCCAAATTAATCTGGTACTTTCTCTTATCACGAAAAATAACTGTGGTTAAAATACAAGGCAATAGTGGGACTTCAGAGGCTAAAAATAGTAGCCCTAAATCTGCAGATGCCAGGATCCTATAAATCGCTTGTAATGGAGCAATTACTAAAATGCATAGTGCTGCTGGCAGATCCTTGCTGTTTAATTCCCCGCTATGATTTGCATACTATTGTTGGGCCTACTGACTTAGCACATCATTCTGTTTAAGGCAATAAAAGCTGCTCGACTGTCTGTGCAGTGAAATGTATCACATACATCCTTGGATCCCGGGCTACTGTGTATGTGAAAAGCCATCTTTGCTGATGGTACAATGCTCTGCCTTATGTGCTATACCGCCTAGTTATTGGCATTTGCGAATATTGAAATACTGTCAGTATGGTGCAGGTCAGTTGGACATTAGGGAGTGTGCCCCAGTGATTACATTTGATACTGCAGAGGTCCCAAATGTAATCACTGGTAAACACTCATAAACTTATTTAGGGTGTTTGCCAAAAATCTGCCATGTAGCTTTTGACCCTCGTTATTATTCCTAATTCACATGTCCATTGCATTTCTGAATGGAGACATTACCCCAGGTGTAAGTTTAAGAAGCAGTTATTGCATTGTATTGCATTTCAGCATTTATATAGCGCTTACTACCCCTATGTGGGGCACTGAATCACTTGCTTACCTGGGTAGCAAAGTGCGCCATGTAGGGTGTGTGGTTGGAAGGTTGTTGTCTTTATTTTGTGATCCTATAAGGGAAGTGTTTCCATGTTGTGCATGATGACTGCCTATGTGCGGTTATTGTGTTCTGGGACTCCGTGCTTAGCAGTGTGGTGGATGATGACGCATGAGAAATAGCCATGCAGTTTTTGCAGGTCCCGGTGTTTCTTACGATCATTGTCTACTTAACTGTTTACTACACTGTGTTGTCCAGCCTGAAATTTTGTTTGCAATTTTGATCCTGAGCTGGCAGGGTAGGGGAGATAATGAAGTGGAGAGCTCTGCTGGTGTGGGTTTTATTACTTTCATCCCATACCAGAGTGCCAATGTCAGATGTAAAGAAGCAGTCATAGCGTATAGTTATTGGGACCTTCAAGTGGTGGAGTAGATTAGAGCCCTTCCGACTGATTAGCAGTATGTGACAGCTCTCTTCAGGTATTCAGTGTCTCTTCATTTGGTGATGACTGATTAGTTGGCTGGTACAGTACTGGAGATGGACAAGCCCCATATCAGATATGTCTTACGTGAGCGTAAAAGGGTAAGTTACCGTTTGCTGCCGACCACTGAGTGTTATGGTACGAGTATTAGTGTCGGCTAAAAATGTTACATATGATTGATTGACATAACTATGTAATACCCAAGCAAACCATAGGTCAGCCTTTGTTAAATTACCAGCATCTAAAAAGTAATTTGCTGGTTGGGAAGTGCCCCATCGGTGGATTGTAAGTTAAAGATTGAACTTGAAAGTTTCAATGGTCTTTCTGAGTTCTATAACGGGGATATGGGATGATGTAGTTATCTTGTAAAAAAACATCTTTTCAGCTGTCTTCTGAAGTATCCGTTCTCCTGGATATTTCGAATGTTGGCTGATAGTGAGTGCCAGAGCTTGCACTGAGAAGGCAGTGCCTTCTATGGAGTTCTTATGGTAAGGTGGTAAGGCGATAAGTGGTGCAAGCCTGGAATGCTGTGTCCTTTTTTGTTTGTATTGCTTGAATTTAACTTGTAGGTATAGTGGTTGTTTTCCTTGGCAGGCTCTGTGGACAATGAGTGTCTTGAACATTGTCCTTCTCGCTATAGGTAGCTAGTGAAATGATTGCAAAAATTGGATTAATGAGTTCTGTTAGGTGAAGGCAAAGTAGTCTTTTGGGAGCATTTTGGATGAGTTGTATTTTGCATATAATGAATCTGGGTGAGTCAAGCCATAGGCTGTTGGCATAGTCCAGTATGGAGATTACAAGTGTGAGGAAGGCTTGCAGTTTCTGTTGGTATCCAAGGCCTGGGAAGACGAGACATAGGGCCAGATGTAGGTAACTTCAATTTAGCGAGTCCTTAATAGCGATTTTTACCGAATCACTATTAAGGACTCGCTAAATGGAATGTAGGTAGGAATTGCTAAAATATTAGCGATTCCTTAACATTCCTTAATAACGAATCGGTAATTGAGATTCGTTATTAAGGAATACCTAGCCATTCATTCCTATGGGCTAGGAGGCCCATAGGAATGAATGGGAAGATATTCACTATTAGCGATTCGGTATTACCGAATCGCTAATAGCGGGAGGTATTTCAAGGGTGCCAGGGTGTCCAAAGGACACCCTGTTGCACCCCTGAAATGTGCATGTGTGTACATGTGGCGCACATACATGCCCTAAGGGCATGGATGTGTGCCACATGGCACATTTGAAAAAGCAAAAAAGCGCTTTTTTAAAGGAAATCGCTACTTACCACCAACTTGAAGTTGGTGGTAATTAGCGATTCCTTAAGGCTCAAGTGCACTATTTTTAGTGCTACGTACATTGCATTTAAGGAATCGGTATTTCCGATTCCTTAAATGCAAGAGCAAAATAAGGAATCGCTATTTTGCGATTCCTTATTTTGCATGTAGGTATGAACTCACCTACATTGCACTCAGTCAAATACCGGTCGGTAACGCTGAAATTCTCCGAATATCGTCGTTACCTACCGGTATTTCGCCACCTACATCTGGCCCATAGTGTTTTCATTGTGTAGAAGGCACTGTTTGTGAGAATGTTAACATTGGTATCTAAGATAGGTCTGAATCCATGGTAACCCCTAGGTTTCTGACTACTCTTGTTGTTCGATAGGCCACGAGTTCCTTGCGCCATATGGCGGTAGGCTGGTATTTTTGCCATTGTCTGCAGAACATGATCTCTCTTTGCGATATGTTAAGCTTTAAATGGTTAATTATCATCAAAGCGATTACGTTGCAAAGGCAGAATTCAAGTTTTGAGTTGTATCGGTCTTCCAGGCAATCCATTTTTAGAATGATTTCGGAGTCGTCTGTGTAGTTGCAAAAGATTATGTTAAATGATTTATCCAGGTTTGGTAATGGGGTTAGGTAGATGTTGAAAAATTGGCATATGAAGGACCCTAGAGGGACGCCACAGTCTTTGGTGCGGGGAGTTGATGTGAAAGGTAGTAGGTAAGCTACGCTTTGTCTGTCTCAGAAATAAGCAGTATGTTTAGGGCATTTTCACGTACCATGAGATGATGGAGTCTTTGTAGTAGTGTGTTGTGGTGGACAGCATCAAATGCAGCTGATAAATCCAGAAGCAATAGAGCGACCACTTCGTTTTTTTCCACTTTTGGATTCACTTTTTTTTTTTTTTTTAGAAGGACATTTGGTTTCTTGTCACTTAGTACAGTTTTGAAAAATTGAGAAGGCGAGTGTGTGCCCACAAACAGATTTAAACTTAAAGGGCTGTGCAAGCTGATAGAGGAAGGCCTGCTTAGGTGACTCTGGGCCCAAGCTCAATCATTTAGCCTGAAACTGGTGTGCTGAGGTGAAGGGATTTACTACTCATCTCAAAGTGGCCTTAGTTGCATACTGTCCCAACACACACTCTTCAGTTCCTGTTCAATACAGCAGGTAAGGCCCAATTTAAAGCTACTAAAAACGCTGTCGCACACTTTAAAATCTCTCTCTTACCATGCCAAAAGCCAGTATTAAACAGTCTCAGAAACACAATTTAACACACACAAAACATACTTCATATAGGTTTTGGATTAACTTTTAGGGTGTGGGAAGTTGGTCTTTTGTTACTGTTCTGTCCAACTTTGCTCTGGCCTTGCACTGTGCTCTCAGAAGCAGAGGGGAGCAAACAGGTGGCTAGCTTAGGGTTACTTTCCCAAACTTAAGGGACTGTGTGAGGTGGGAAGGGAGGAGGAAAGCCTGCTCAGGTGACTTGCATGTGATTGCTCCTGGAAAACTATAGCTATATAGGTTCTCATAGTACTCTTGGAACTCACTAAGAAATCCAACATTCTGGAAGTTTTCTCCAAACCTTGTATAATTCTATAGTGGTAAGTTCTGGTTTGTTTCACCTTACATTGTGTGAATCTGTCCCCAATTGTTAAAGCAGGCTCAAGGCCACCTTGTCGCTAACCTCCTCTTCTCTAGCACACTAGCCACACTGAGGGGGAATGCTTCTAATAGCAACAAACTGACAAATGTACATACTTAAATACAAGAGACTGCATATTTATGAAGACAAGGATCCACCTCGGAATGAATTAACCAGCCTTTTATGAATTGTGCCTACTAATATACAACAAATGTCATGCAGATTGGTTATTTTTTGTGCATAATAGTAAGCCAAACTCGAAGTAAGCAGAATTGTCCCATGGATTTATTTCGGGATTTAGAGTTTCTCTCAATCCAGCAATCCTGGGTTCTCAAGACCGTGGCCAAATTACCTTGTGATGAAGCATCTTTAGGAGTACTTGCAGAGCACATGTGAGGTGGTCCATACACCTGCTCTGCCATTCAACCCACAGGCTGAAAATTAGATAATTCCTTTGGAATTGGAGTAACTGAGTCATCATAAAGTTAACTATCTGTTTATTCTAAGTGCACATTTTTTAGACTTTCACTAGTTTGTCAAGTAAATAACCCCTAGAGCCATAGCTCTCGCTTCGTTAGGAGTGATGCATTTGCTTCTCTAAAATTGATATTGAAAAAGTTGATCCTAAAATGCAAATAATAATAATATAATAATAATATTAAAAAATAAAACACTTAACAACACAATGTCCTCCGCTCCAGACCTCCTATTTCTCCTCAGGAACTGGAACTGGTTGCTGCAACTCCCTTGACCAATCCTGGTGCTGCTCCCAGCATAAGAATAGCAGCTTGTCTCGGAGCTCCACAGTGTACTGAAGGCTTGCACTTACTCTCAACCCGCTGTCTTAAAACAGTGGGTTGAGAGGTTTAAAGTGTGCATGTGTAGATGGCCGCCTCATGATTGCCGGCCAAAGGGTCATGCGCAATTTAAAGAGTGCACAGACAGCCCACTTTCTCCTTGCTGCTGGTGCCACTTAGGAGGCCCAGCCCCATCCTGACGCTCTGTTCGAGACAGATGGATGAAAAATAAAATGGCAATAAATTACCTTTTTATTTTTCATCTCTGGTGCTCTTTAAGTGGGGCGACGCTCCTCCGCTCCAATGGAGGAGCTGCCCCTGCCCAAGGCTCCAGTGAATACTTGTGGTATTGAGCTCTTACTAGCGTTCTTTAATTTTAGGAAACAGAAATAGACTGACGTTATGGCCTATCTGGGGAAAACTTTGCCACCTTGTGTTGTCAGTACGTTGTCTGAATACAAAGTGACTCATCTAGAACTGTCTGCATAAAGTCAATTCTCCCTACCACTCAGTAGCCCTGCACATTAATCCAGAATTGTGACCACATTGTCCTCCAGTGCTCAAACTCCAGCCCTATAGTTTTGAGCATTTCATTTATTTTTGAAGTCAAGAGGCTGCACTCTGCAGTCTGAGACATGTTGGTGACGTTCAAGAGATCTCACCTATGTCATTAAACCAATTGCTGCTCAGCTGCGATTCCTCTTTCATGTAACTGCAGCGCCGTTGAGACTTATTCAGCAGATTATTGCTTGAGAATATATTGCTTTCTCTCTTGTTCATATATAGAACAGAAAAAGTAGATCTGGACTCAGCACCAGAACATGAAACATTGTGCAATAAAACAGTAGATTAATATATCTCCGAGTATCTTTATGTTGATGATGACGATGACAGCAGTCCTGAAAGGCTAGTCAATTATATCGGTGAAGCATCTCAAAACATACAGTTATAGACCTTAAAAAATACTTTACAGATAGACATTATGAAACATATATGAGTTAAAAGAATCTAAGAATTCAATTATCTATTCACAAATTAGCATAAATTCAGGGTTCAATACTTTACTTGGAAGATAAAGGCCTCTCAGCGTATCTGGTAAAAGAGTAACAGTGGTCAAGAAGCAAATCTGGAAGTGACTCGGGTCACGGCCGATCCACAGCATATGAGCAAATAAATGATCTTCTTTAGGCCAGGGCTTGCAAATGATATTCCCCTTGGCAAGACCAGAGCACCCTACACCAATCTCCGTAACCAGGCTTTGTTTTAATTGTAAGTGCATAAAGGAGTGTCAAGTCTCAAACCCTCTATTTCCATTAGATACTTCTGCATTTGGACAAGCATGGAATAACTTGCCCTGTATATCAGTGATGACCTGAAAGCCAGATAACTTGAGTAACTGTAAAGGAATCTTGCCTAGATTTGATTCTTTAAAGCACTAGTAGTCTTATGTAAGGACCTTCACACCCAGCAGAGGTTACCGTAGTTAGACCCTCCCCCCTTTCCCAGAACTGACACCTCATTTGCAATTGTATCGAAAAGAATGACTGTTACTCACCTTGGAGCCGTGAGACCTGGTTTCCAATTCCAGCTTTGGCTTCTCACTAATAACAAATCTAACCTCCGTTCACTTAAAAACTAGAGAAAAACTGTGATCGCCTATCATTTGGTCCAACTTTATAACAGTTGTGCATTGTTTTATCCTGAATAAGATCGGGTTAAGGAAATGCTAATAGGTAAAAACACGATTGTAAACATTTTAATTTTGTTCACCTTCCATTGTTGAACTGGACATAAACCACAATTTTCCGTCCAGTTTGTGCTCTGGTTTACATTTGTCTTTGGTGTAAAAGATTGCATTAATGTAATGTTTTAGGTATGCCTAACTGGAAGGTAGAAATGATATTTGTAAATAGAATGCATCAGATTTGAGGGAGTACCAGTGAACATAGTCATTAAAATCAGTGCTAACAACACATTGAAAGTTTGTGGTAGAAGATGATTTTGGGCACTAGATCCAGGTATCTTGAATTCCTTCCTTTACTCAAACCCCACACTCATAGGCTAGAGTAGTTTGAAAATCATTAGAACTCGGTTTAGGAGTACCATGGCTGGAAGTGCATAGGAGCAACTGATTTGCGTGCACACACCAGTGTTCGTTTTGGCCCCTTCTGGGAATTCAAGTGAGGGAACAAGAATAGCTGCTTTAGATGCTGTGGACTTGAGGTTATCAAGCACAATGGCCACACCCCCACGTTCTCCTGTTGTCACAGGCAGGTAAAGATGCTTGAGGCCTCTCGAGCAAGCTATAAAGGCTGGCTTCACATTCAGGGAAAATCATAATGGCAGGGCTTGGATCAACATGTTTAGTGTTTGGATCACCATGTTTAGTGTTTGGAGAACTCGGCAAGAACCCACACTTTACTCATATTATCCAAAGCATGTGAGTGGCAGATAAGGATATGTACATCGGGAGCCAGGCGGTAAATCAACAGCGGTCCATGTTCCTTCCTGCATTGTTGACTGCTCTGCTTGCTAACATGGGTCCAAAGTGGAGAATAAAATTCTGCGTGCAGAGTCGGATCGCAAAATGAGCAGCAATTTATCCACTTGTCTTCGAAAGTTTGGTGCACATGGTGAGGTGGATCTTCACAGTGTTGCCCCTACTGGAATGGCTCATTTGGTATCCCTGCAAGGGCTAAAAGCCATCTCCTGGTCACTGTGAATACAGTTTAAACACAAATATCACCTCTGGGATTAAACAAAGCATGGAACTTCTTCAGCAAGTTGAGCAAGTATTTGTCAACACTATTGACTGATACGAAACATGCCCACATTGTTATTTTGTTGTAGGCATTCTGTTGGGCAAAGCCATGGAAACCTTATTGGTCTTTTTCCTGTTTTTAGCACCGTTTCTTGCAAAAGGAGCCCCAGGGTACTCTGTGTAAGTTTGGAGTTCAGAAATGTCTTTGCCAGTTCAATTATTGGATCCGTGTTTGAATGTTAGAAGATCTTGTGACCCACACTTTTGTTTGTAACGGCCATGCAATTTCTGGCATTATGAAATGATTAAAGGTGAATAATTCGGTCAGTTTGCAGTCATCAAACCCCAGCAACGATAAGAACATTTTGTTAATTTCCATCCATTGTCCTTGCACTCGTTATTCCCCATTGTTGTGGAACCCTGCTGCAAATCTAGTTTTAGATAGAAATCTACTGTGTGTGCTCTTTAATTCCGATTTTACTGATACAACTTCATGGTAATTTAGATTTCAGGTGAGAAACGTCTCGCTAAAATATTTCTTTTGGGGTAGAGAAATTAAAAATGTTCTTAACAGGATTAAATTATAACTACTCCTCATAAATAGGAACTAACAAGCATTGGCAAAGCCAATAAGTCTGGCTTTGGCTGCCAGCGTTTTGACTTTGTCATGCTTGCTTTGTTATGGTTTTTGTAAAATCGTATGGTTAAGAGAGCTGCGAGGCCCTTAACAATAATAAAAAAAGGCAAATCCCAAAATGTTTTTTGGTCTCAAAAAGAACAAATTGCCATAATACTCCCTAGGAATGAAGGGAACTACTTTGTATGTGAATGTGTTCCTTTTAAAAGGACAGAATGCTCCTTTTAAAAGGACAGAATGCTATCACCAACAGTGAAGGTAGCCAAAGGCTGAAGTGGGCTCACCCATTGCCCCATGCTTACATGCTGTAGTGGGCAGGAAAAAATGTGAATGGCACAACAGATGAATGGATGGAAAGGGCTGACTGAAAGCCTCTACAAGTAAGTATATTATATATATACTCTCAGTGAAATCAAAAGGTCTTGGCTAACACCAGACCTAAAAATGGACAAAGTTATAATCACCCAAATTGTGCGAAGATGTAGTTTTGAGACCTTAAGGTTTAGTATTATTATATATTATATCATATATGGTTATGTATATATAGTACAGTGTAAAATGACTGGTTTTGATCTATGCTCTCTTTAACATTTTTTAGATCTTCCTAAGCTCCACATCAGGCCGCTAGCCAGAAATAACTTTGCAAATTAGTACACACTTTGAGTTCGAGTTACCCAAAACGACACAAAATGTCCTGGTTGTTCCTGCCTTTGAATTAAGATACAGTTACTTCATTTATTTTACTGATCTTTTGTGTAAATAAAAATAATGCACTAACACGTCATTCTGATCTATTCGGAGTTATCAGGTGGAAGAAACCGAAAGGACAATGCTTCTTTCGTTGGGGATTTTTCTTCCTGATTGGCTCACATGGTTTGCACCTGATTTTAGATTAAGCAGTTGAGGCAGACACACCATTGTAGATCTTCTCCTACAGGCCCCTTCAACAAGGTTTATTTACCCTCCGGAATCAAGGAACAATGTAATTGCATTAATATAGCGCATACTGCCCCTGACGAGGCGAGAAGCGTTTTATGGCGAGTAGCACGCCCCTCCAGAACCCAAAAAGTATTAGTGGTGTACAACTGTGAACTATACATTTGTCGAGTTTAAGAACTCTTGCTTTGTTGCCTCCGTTATTTAAAGCAAAAATTCACAGGTCTGGAAGAAAGAAAGGCAATTTCACAGCTAACACACATAGCTCAGGCAAAGATGGGCTTCTCCTATGAGGCAGTGGTCAGGCTTACCCTTTGCAGGTTGTAGAACTGGAACAGTCACCGTTGCTAACTGAAAGGTGATTCTATAAATGTAAACAAGATACACCAACTCCATGAGTTCCACGGCTTGTAGAAGTATGTACGTTGGCAAAACGTTGACAATAGTGTTTTTCATTCCATTTGAATCATGACTCTATCAATGTTCAGTTTCTGTCCGTGGGGATAAAGTTGACTTAAATGAAGCCTTTTTCTTCTTTAAATTATATTTCTATATATCTCCCCTGTCTGTGTCTTGCTGGGGAATCCGGCTGGTCATATGAGCCAATTTTATGCTTCCTGTCAGAGTATTTCATGCATAATGTCTTGGCAACTATGATGGCAGTTTCACGAGTGTCTGTTATTCGGCAGTTGCATTTTCTGATAGGGCAGTTTAATTTATGGCCACGTGGGGACAGTTTAATGCCTGTTATGAGGATTTTTCATGCAGACATAATCATTTTGCTATTGGTAACTGTGGAAACAGAAGCACCTTTAACCAAATTGTATCCCCTGTACCTCAGTTTCCCTGCCTACCACGGGGGGGGGGGGGTTTGTATATATTGAAACCAGGAAAAAGTGCCCTATAAGCATGGCCACTGGAATTAGGCGAGTGTGCAGCTGCAGCAATTTTTGAATAAATATAGATTTGCCGCATTTGCCACATAATCCATTATCTGCTGCATAATCTGCAAATTTTAACAAAAACAAGCATTGGCATAGGCAATAGGTCTCGCCTTTGGGGCCTTATAAGTGTTTAGCCAGAGCTATTGACTTTGCCAATGTCTTCAAGCTGTGCTGTAGAGAAGTGTGGCTGCTGTGCAGCATGCTGAAAAGTTATAATAAAAAAGTGTCAGAAGCATTTTTGTTACTTTATATATGACCAAGAAGGCATTATGTAAATCTGAACGACAATATTAAAAAAGTATTTACAATAAAAAATGTCCTCAGTTTTCTTTTGTTGTTGCAATGCTGGCAACTTGTTTCTGCCTATTGCAATGGTTGTTTGTTAAAGCTTTTTTTTTGAGGGGGCATAAACAATCGGAAGGTGAAGGTTGGGAACTAGTACCTGTATTATAACACTAGCAGCGGCCAGACGCTAGGGGAGAATCAACAGATGCCAGATTCCGAGAGCAGGCTGAGGTGGCGCTGAGTGATGCTGTGGTGGCGCCGAGTGATGCTGTTGTGGCGCCGAGGGATGCTGTGGCGGTGCTGAGCGATGCTGTGGCGGTGCTGAGCGATGCTGTGGCGGTGCTGAGCGATGCTGTGGCGGTGCTGAGCGATGCTGTGGCGGTGCCGAGCGATGCTGTGGCGGCGCCGAGCGCTGCTGTGGCGGCGCCGAGCGCTGCTGTGGCGGCGCCGAGCGCTGCTGTGGTGGCGCCGAGCGCTGCTGTGGTGGCGCCGAGTGATGCTGTGGTGGCGCCGAGTGATGCTGTGGTGGCGCCGAGTGATGCTGTGGTGGCGCCGAGTGAGAGATGGAGTGAAGATATAATGCCCAATTAGAGAGGGTGGTGAGAGAGAAAGAGAGAGAAAGGGTGTACATAGAATAAAGAGTGGAGCGGGATAGAGAGAGAGAAAGAAGGGGAGAGAGAGTGAATGAAGGAGTTTGAAAGAGAAACAGATAAAGGGGTGAGAGAGAATGAAAGGCTAAAAAAGATAGAGAGGGAAGAGTTAATTAAGTAAAGAGAGAATTAGAGAGGGGAGGGAGAGAGACAATAAGAGTGGGGGGTGTGGAGTTTAAATAGAGTGAAGAAGTGACACGGAAAAAGTAACCTTAAATATAGCTTTGTGCTTTGCGCGAATAAATATAATTTAAAAAAAAGAGTGAGACAAAAATACTGGTAATTAGGCTGTGACTCCCAATATAAAACAAATAGCGATATAAGGTGAAATCAACCCACCGAAGCAATATTTCTAACTAGACAAAAAAAAGCTTGCATTTCAATGCTAATCGCTGTTGTTTTTCATGCGACTGTAGTCCAGGGCCGTCAGTTGGTAATGTGAGCTGCTGCTGCGATTGAAACATCAGAGTCCAGAGAGTTAATGAGCCATGACGAGGAAATGAGGAAGAGATAGGAAACCCAGATGGCAGCTGCGCGCGTGCACGCTATCGTGAACGCAAGCTGGTCGCCAGCCGAAAGCCAGTGGGTTTGCACTTCCAAAACCCACTTACTAAAACTCTTGGCCAGACCAGCGCAAGCACTGGTGCAGGCCGAGACCTAAAAAGGAGACCACCCCCGGACTAATAAACATTACAAACTGGGACTAACACATGAAACTAGAAATAACCGAACTTTACACAATGTCCACCTACACACCCCTCCTGACCCTACCCCATTTACTCTCCACATATAACCCTCATAGTGTTTGAAACCGCACCTACCAATAACATACACTCCCTCCCTGCGAATAGATACCTCGCTCTTTCACATGCTGTATACTCAGTACTATAGACATCATGTATCTCTCCTTATATATTCTAGTGTTGTAACATGACAACGTTAATAATGTATAACAATGCGCAACCACGGAATGGTAACTGAACCACTCTAGGATTTATGTATAATTCTATTTTTAATTTGAGAATGGCATCTTGGTCTTCTGTTGTATTCTGTTATACTCTATAAAACTCAATAAAAGAAATGTTAAAAAGAAATATCTGATTTTACGTTAAGCCTCTCTAATCATATACGTATTTGCTACACGTTGCAGGTAAGTAGCAAGTCATTTAAATAGGTAAACTGGTCAACTTTCCGTTGCGGATTGCTTTACTAAGGTGTTAACTTACACTAATAAGATGATACCTGTGCCCAAGCAGTGATAACAATGAAAGACAATAGTGAAGCAATACTGCCACGTTACACTGCATAATTTGCCGTGTCTTGATGCATAATTCAGTTAACCCTGCCGTATAATTTGGTCCAAATCCTGTCGCACAATTCCACTTGCCCTAGCATTACTCTGCGGGATGAATTGACGAACGAGGGAGGAAGAATGTTCTTTTACCTGGACGTGAAAACCTTAGAACAGCTGATGGAAGGGTTGATGTCACACATCGCCCGGTAGCTTGCGTCACTCTCCTTCGAGGTTTCCACGTGGTATGCATAGACAGAGAGCACAATGCCAACGGCGCAGAGCAGAAGCCGGAGCTTCAGGTGCAAACTTGGAGCTTCCATGTTGCCAGCCTGGCTCTAGCAAAAGTAGCACTCTAGACTTGAAGAGTAGGATATAGAAATAAGACTACAGAAAGAGGTACGGGACTGTAGCCATCTTGGACTGGGAATTGCACTTTCAAGTTTGAGTGAAAGTTTCATTCTACCCTAGGATAATGCTGGTCAATTATAAATTAAAACATTATGAACTAGTATACTTCTTTCATTCAGAAGCAGCGCCTGGCTTTCAAAATCGGTATTGAATATATACCTGAGAAAATGTTGTGATTCCCAAGTCAAGATGGAGGCTTTCCGCTGCTAACAGAGTGTTAGAAAGACAAGGCAAACTACGATTGGATTCCGGATCGTGCCTTTTGATTGGTTGTAGTTGAATTAAGGAATTGTGGGTCGCAGGAGCAGCACTGGTTTTGGTGACGAGGCAAAATCGGACAGGGCGAAAGGGAAAATTTAGACTTTTAGAGTGAAAAGAGGTGTGTGGCCCAGCGAGGGGACGGAAGGGAGAAGATGAAAAGATGATACCGATTAACAACATGACAGTTTGGAAATGGGCGAGAAGAGATAGAAAATTGCTTTGGTAAACAGGTAGAAGGCAAAGAAACCAAACCTAAAATACAACACCGAAGGACACACAATTACAAAACGTAATTCATTTAGAAAATAAGAAATAAAAGCGAAACAAAGATGGAAATCAATGATGAACCGTTGAGCGAAAAAGGAAGACAAACAAGCATTGGCCGCGCGGCCGTGCGAGACGCGCTCTGTGGTGGGGGAGGGGAGAGGAGCGGGAAAGCAAGTGACGCGCGGCCGTGAAAGTGACACGGCCGCTCGGCCCCGTGAAGCGCTCTGTGGTGGGGGAGGGGGAGGAGCAAGTGACATCAAAGGCAGATGGCCTGGAGCATGCGAGGAATGCGCGTTATTGTGCGCGTACTCGCATGCTCTAGGCCAGCCAAAAGTTGTGGTCGCATTTCTGCAAGCCCACTACAAAATGTCTCGCCCAGTGCCAGCGCTGGCTTTCAGGGCGAGACCTAAAAATTGTTTCTAGCTCGAACAGTTCAAAGGTTACTAAAAATGCGATGACGCGTATTGCCGTGCAATGGAAAGCCCTTTGCAAAGCTGGACTGGTCACCTTTCTGTTGCTTATTGCTAACTTTGGGTGTTAAACTGATATTAATGAGGTGCAGCCGATGCCCAGAGTGTTGCCAAGTTTAAAAATGAACATATAATGGAGCAATACTATAACAATATGTGCTGCATTATGCCGCATAATTTGGCCTTCTATGCCGCATAATTTATTCAATCCTGCCGCATTATTCTAGTGGCCCTGCCTATAAGAAACTGGAAAGGAAGCTCTTGGCCCTCATCACTATGCCATTGGTCCTGATGGAGCTTGTGCACCAAATTGCTATTCTAAATTGTGTCATGAAACTGCTCATTTTCCTGGACAAATAAAACGAGGTGGAAATTGTGCTATGATGTAACGCAGTATTTCGAGTTTTGAAGCTAAGAATGGGGTGAAATATGCTATATCAGTGCGTTAGCCACCATTTTGCAGTGCAGGATTCGGAATGGGGAGGTAATTGCACCCTTAGGTGTTGGCATTCACCAGGTGTAGTAGTACCATCCGTGATATGGGGCAACTCTCAATCAGTCCGTTATTTCCAAATGGTGACCTATCAGTAGAACTGCTCCCTTGGACCATTCATTACCTGTTGCTCGGGCACTTTTAATTAAATGCAGATTATGCATTTCTCCTAAAGTCTATCTGAATTGACTGTGAGAAAAAGTATATTTGGCCGACAATCTCGCGTTCTGAATTCGTTTTAATACATTACTTTTCGTACACAAAATGTAGAATAAAATGGCTGATTAATAAATGCATATATTTGTTGGCTCAAGAACTTCTGTATTTCACTCTGTTTATTGTTGGACAGTATGTCCGAGTTGGCGTAGAAATAAGTTATGTGTTTAAAATAATGTTTCTCCGTGTTGATCCTGTGTAAGTTTAGTCTCCCAGCCCTATTGAGGAGGTCGATTCCAGCTATTGCCAGCAGATCTGTGCTCTGTATGCCCACAGCAGTTTCCAGTGCCCCACTCCCCCGGCCGCTGGCATTGTCAATTCTTTCACATTTTTGTGCTCCTGGAGCTCTGTGTCAGCTGATGCGTCAGAAGCACGCGCCCACGTGACCCGTCTGGCTGCCGCCATCCACTTATCGTCTTTCTTCTCTTTTGACTTTTCACAGCGAGGATGCAGCGCGTGCAGCTTTGTGATAAGTGTGTCAGACGAGAGCCTAACAATAAACTTCCTTCGCTGCGGTGAAAGAATGCATAACTTTTCACGTACGATTTGGAAGAGATGTGCAGCTCCTATACTTGCAGTTGAACAGTTCGTGTGCTGGCCCACAGCACTGACATGCTGTCATCTGCTGATACGGCACTGTCTTCTGTTCCCATGTGTTGACGTACTTCTCTCGTATGTTCTCTTAGTCAGACACTGCATACTCCTGTTTTCATATGTCGCTGTGATGTTTTCTTGCCCCTCAATCGAGACACATCCTGCAGTCTCATAGCCTGACTGGGTTTTGGTTCGTAAATGTCTTTGCGCACTTAAGTTGATTGTTTGTGCAAGAATACCAGTTTAAATTTGGTAATTTGTACGCCTAGAATTTTGTGTTTGCAGAGTGCGCTTACAAAGATGGTAGGTTCGAAGTGGTACATGGCTCACTTAAAAGCTCAGGCCTTACCAGTTACGTAGCCTGGAAAGGCCAGAAATGTCTGCTGACAAAAAGAAGAAAGGAGTGAATAAAAAGTTCATAATACCTGGCACAACTCAACTGGTTCGGTGCAATGCAGCATCTGACAGATGAATGGTGAATCCAATTAGTTATGTAGACTGAAGGTAGACCTGCTTCCTTCAGAACTGCATTTATGTGCATATGGATGCATGACTGTAAGGGCATGGGCAGTACTAGATGGAACCTGCAGCTCGAACACACTCTTTGTAATGCGTCCCTTCAGAACAACATTCATGTACATATGTGGTATGGTGGGACAATAATAGGCAAAATCTACAGTTCGAATTCACTCCATGTAAAAGTGGTGTCAGCAAAGAGCCTATATCATCTACTGCGGATACAGAAATCAAGACACAAGCTGCTAACGCCCTGGCCTGCAGTATGTTCCACCTGTGAGGATAAGGCAAATATTGCCATAGAGACCCTTTGGCATTAGGTGAGGGCAGGGCCGGTTCTAGGATTTTTGGGGCCCTGGGCGAAGGGGAATGTGCGAGGCCCCTCTTATTTACATAAGTGACGTCTTCAAGGCCCTGGGAGCTGCTTTGTGCAGACTCCTCGTGGGCCGCAGCTCCCCTCTCTGACACCTACAAGCACCTCTTTCACAGCTCATGTTGGAATGAAAATGTTTTAGCTGTGCTGTTTATGTATTGTACGTCTTAAGTTGGCATTCGTGCCACCATTTTATGTTTAGCCGCAATTTTGAGCCATGATCGAAACTAATTTTTCTCTCTGCCTCTGCTGAAGGCAGCTGTGGTAGTTTTCGTTTCTCCAAGGTTGGGCCTTGCTGTACTAATGAATACACCGTTCTTATTAGCGCATACCTTCCCCACTAGATAGAGGCCTGCTCCCACTAGTCCAGCGATGAGCGCAGGCAGAAAGACCTTGGCACGAAGATGTGTGCCCGGTCTCAGGATCGAAACAAAGCCAATAGCTCTTGCAAAGGCGAGACCTATTGACTTTGCCAAAGCTTGTTTAGAACAGAAAACTAGAGGCACTTAAGTTGGAGGTGGCAAGCAAGTAACTCAGAAAGCAGCTCCTCTCGCATTCTGCGAACACCCCAACTTTCACTGCAAGTCCTCTGGTTTCAGTTTGATTTCCAATCCGTGATTGGTTTGTGTAATGGCCCCATTAAACCTCTATGCACAATTCGAATTCATAGCTCTGAATTTGTCCCACAGCCTTAGGGGGACTTTAAGCCAGTGCACTTTTTTTCAGTCAATGGAATAAAACATGGTAACACTTGCAGTCATTGTCTCTCATTTTAAGTGTGGGCCTGCAAGTCTCATCATGCTGTATCCAATGAGAAAAAAAACACAGGGCCGAGTAAAGTCACCTTGAGGACATGGGGCTAGTTGACAGCTAAGCAAATTAAGACGTCTCAAACATTTTCAAGTCCACTTCGAAAAACACAACATTGCTAAAGCCAAATATTTTTTTGTTTACAAAAGTGAAAACTTGTCAGTCGGCTCCTCCATTGTGACATCTGCGTCACCTATATAGGTGCTTCCTCAGGCACTGATGTCAGTTCTTTTCTTTCCGCACCAGCTAGCGCAGATCCGTGAAGAGAGCTACCCTCTGTCACTTTTTGACAGGCTTTTTTTGACGTTTTGTCAATGATTTTTTGGTGTGTAGGTTCTCAACATGTCAAAGAAGGCTTCTGGATTCAAATGGTGTGGCGCCTGTCAACGTGCCATTGTCAATGTTTTGTCTAGCATTGTTGTAAAGCACGGCGACTGCTTTGCAGCATGGCTGAAAGAAAAGATAAAAAAAGCGATATGAATCAGCCAATGCCGACAATGTCATAGCGCCCTTTGTTTTCTTTACTTACAGCCATACTGTATGGCAGCTGTACAACGTGGCTAAAACACTTTGACAAAGTCAATAGCTCTTGTGTAGTCGAAACCTAGTGGCTTTGCCAATGCTTGTTTTGTATGTGTTGCGGGGCTAGGAAGGCTATGCTGCACATGAGCAACATATGTCTTTAAGGAGAGGGTGAGAATATGTTTATGCATGTCACCAGCAGAGTCTTGACGCATATAAAAAAAAAGTAGTGTTCCACATGGAACAATCTGGACGGCAATGTACAAACTTGTCATTTATGTGTCACTTTGAGTACGCAATGTACTTAAAATGACGAGAATTTCCAGATTTATGATGCCAGTAGAGTATTTTGTATTGTGTGTTGTGTTACAAAGCACGACTTCCTGGTGTACGATACATGCTGCTTGTAGAGCTCAGGTCCTGCACTCCTTCTCCTTACCGTTGGCTTGGAAGACATAGAGCGAACAGGTGGGGTTTGTGCTCTCAGTCTTCCACACATTGTGAACACGTCCCAAGCACTAGCTCAGGCCCACACTGGGCTACAGCAGAGGGGCCTTACCAGAGTCTCCAACTAACTAGCTAAAAGTGCAGTCCAGGGAACACTAATGTAGGTAAGGGCCAAGCCATCAACACCACATGTAGGGTTATACTCCAACCATATGTCTGTACTACCAGTACTCTGAGCTCCTGGGGAAATGAATAGGAGTTCTCCTTCCCTCAAACTCCTCCTTCAGGCGTGGGCCCTGGGTATATGTTTCTATGAAGGGAAGCTGCATTGAGCTCTCTGTGCTTTATGAAGAGGGGGTGGACAGCTTTCTGCATCCGAAGGGCTCGCCCTGATATGCTCTCGAATCTCCCTTCCTCACAGCTTTCTACATACCTACCTATCAGTTTATCTTTTGTATCCATATACAGTATTTGACTGTACTGTCAATGCGGTACTTTCCCAAAGCCAATATTTATCAGCACTCCGGTGCTGTTTATAATAAATATTTAATATTGAACACGCATTCTTTCTCGGAATTCGGAGCACGTGTGGTAGTAACATTGACGTTTGTTACTAGCTGGATTCATATTTTGATTTCATTAAAATAAGGAGAAATTGTTAGCTTTCTGAAAATGTTGTACATGCCTACAATACTAGCTGTGTCCTTTCTCGCCTTATTGTTTTTATAACATGATGGCGCAAAAGAGAGGACTGATATATACACTGATCGAGGATGACCTCAAAAAAACAAGTTACCCAACACGGGAGGAATTAAGTATCACTGAATATTTTTGGGGCCATTTTGTCCCAGATGTATAGCTCTGTTTTTTCGAGCATGGTACACAGGACAACCCTGTAGGCTAAAATCAATGCATCTTTCTTTTGGTGTTTTCATGTAGTGTAATATAAAAGGCACGTCTCTTGCCAAATATGTCATTGTGCTACTTTCCCCATAATGTGATCTCCATTAGCAAGAGAATAAAGGGAGCATGTTCTTGGGATCGTTTTGCTTGGCAGCGCACAATGAAAAGAGTTTTTTCTTTACTCCTCGGCTCCTTCACACAAAGAATTACTCTGTACTGCTTTCAAAAATTCCCTTGTTCAAAATGCCTTCCGTCACTAAGAATCAGCATTCAGCCATTTTGAGATGCTAGCAGTAAACGCTATTGAGAAATTGTCCTAGTCTTGGTGCATCAGGCGGAGCACTTTAAGAGCATTGGGTTCATACTAATGGCTCAAATTCCAAAACTAGGGCAGTGAATCAGCTCTTATCATGTGGTACGCATCTGAGGTTTCTTTAGACATAGACAGTTCTGACTCACTTGTTTAGAGAGAGCACTCCTTGTATCTCATACCCATGTGCCCCCACCTTTTTTCAATTTAATCTGAAGTTCAGAAGCCTGGACCAAGAATGGCACCATGGCATGTTGGCCAGATCCTTAATCTCCTGAAAGCTTTAGGGGAGAAGTGTGCGGAATAAGGGTTGCTGTGAGATGCATCTGATAGATACATCTAGCGTCAGATTCCTTACCTATGAATTTCTCAGGTGTCAGACTGGATCTAAAAGATTTTCATCAAGCAATACCCTTGCGTGCCGTTGGGTGGCGTCAGTCGGCTCCTCCATTGTGACATCTGCGTCACCTATATATAGGTGCCTCCTCGGGGCACTGATGTCAGTTATTTTCTTTCCGCACCAGCTAGCGCAGATCCGTGAAGAGAGCTACCCTCTGTCACTTTTTGACAGGCTTTTTTTGACGTTTTGTCAATGATTTTTTGGTGTGTAGGTTCTCAACATGTCAAAGAAGGCATCTGGATTCAAACCGTGTGGCGCCTGTCATCGTGCCATGTCAGTGACGGATCCAAACTTGATTTGTCTTTGGTGCGTAGAGCGCTCTAAGTCGTGCTCCGACTGCCGGGCCATGACTCTGAAAGCTTTGAGGGAGCGGTCCCTAAAGCTGCTTGCGGCCCGGCGCTCACACTGTCGTTCGCCCCCGGAGTCTCATTCTTGGTCCCAGTCGAGAGGGATGTCCGGGCACCGCTCCGGGAGTCCTAAGTCCTCGTCCTCCCGCTCAAAGTCATTTGGTTGGTCAGGTAAGCGGCATCAGAAACACAAGGAGTTGAAGCATTCTTTGGCTTCCCTCGTCCTTCGGCCGACGTGACTGAGGAGTCTTGGCGCTCTAGGCCTCGTTCTGCGGAACCTGCGCCTGGGTCGGCTCCACGCTCCCCTGCCTTTCCAGGAGCCGGAGTGACCCCCGCCCAGCTTAAAGAATTTTCTAATGCCATGTGCCTCATATTTGGGGAACTGACCCTCCTGGCGTGCCTTCGGCCTCCTGAGGCATGGAGGGGGCGCCATTGGTTTCCGTGCTGGCGGTTCTGGCACCGATGACTCCCCACCCCCCTGTTGATCCGATAATGGATCCGGGCTGACGCCGGTTGTGCCATTGCGACCTTCCCCAGCTCCGGCCCCCATGCCGAGACTCCCGACACTGCTGGCACCCACCAGCGGCGCCAGCCCCATTCTCATCCCCAATGCCTTGGAGCCGGATCGGGGCCTACCAATGTCGACAGCGTCCTTGGGACCTAGGAACCCCTCCTGCCTTTTAATGGGGCCTTGACTGATGTCCTACTGGGGACCTGGTCCAAGCCCAGCACTGGGGCTCCTGTGAATAGGACAATTGTTTTGCATCTTTATCCTTAACACCTTTAAACAGGGCTTGAATAATGAATTGCCATGGGAAAGCCATCCGGTACAATAATTAACATTTGTAATATATTTTTCTTAAGGTTGAGCCATTGGCCATTTGGAAGCAATTATGAATGTTCCGTATTATCAAGTTTTTTCTTCATCAAAAATCAGCTGTACTACTTTCCGTAAAACAGTCCCGTTTTTATCACCTTAGTCAGTCGCGGATATTAGTCCTACTTCAGTTGCTAGGAGTGGAACGTCACACGTGTCAACATCGCTCGCTCCCTATAGGGGAAACACTTACCAGACGTCTGGTTCCAGACGCTTTCCCGCACGGTTACTGCACCGGTACCCGGAGGGACTCATATTCAGGGGAATCAGGTAAGGTCCATTCATCGGAGATTCTGAGTGGCTGATAGTTAATCTCGACTCTATAAAAATTAAACATGTCCCTGTATATGTATATTTTAGAAACAGTAGTTTATGTATTCTGTTTCAGCACTTTGAAAACGGTCGAGTTGATTCTTTGATTCCGGTTCGAAATCAGTTGCTCCGCTACACCCGGAATCCTAATTCAACAGGACAGTTAAAGACAGAGAAAATTTGTTCGTTTTATCCCAGGTATTTAACTATATTTCTGCCACTATTACTTTTTTCCACAAGTTAACCAACACCCTCGACTGTAGTATAATTTGGTTATGACATACCTATCAAAGACGCATTATGTTTATTTATTTAATTGCCCCATACAACTCCATCCATTTGTTAATTATTATTAGTGATATATTCTCTAAGTGTCCATTCTATTACCTTGTAACAACCTTTAAATGCGATCTACTTGATTGATCGATTCATTTGGATTTGCATTCACTATCTACAACACTAGGGTATTTTTTGACTGTTTCCTGAATTGGTGTTTTCAACATTGGGATTTTCTTAATACATCATTACAGTTCATATAGAAGGATCTTGCCGTTGGTGGAGGGTTTCCACTTTCGCTGTGTTTTTTCTCCCTCCTGGTTCACCGTGATCAACATTATTCACAACATCGCTAGGTATTCATTCTTTAGGTATCCTGACCATTATGGTTCATTTTGGCATTGAGTACTGTTTACACACAGGATACCGCCTTATTTTTTTATATTATGTTTTTACCGTCAATTTCTTTGACAGTACATTTTTAATGCTTCATTACTTGCCCCATCATCCACATCAACAGAGAAGCTTAGGTAAGTATATGACCCACTGAGTGCCTACTTCTCTTAATTTCTCTTTAATTATTGACAGCACAGGGCTCAGAAATCCTCCAACACTTCCTTATATCTTTATCACTCAGTCATGGTTCTTCAGTTCACATCTGGAGAGCAATGAAATGGAAAAATTTGTTTATGCATCACGCTTAGGAATTCTGCAATTGATCTTGAGTTGAGTTCTCTATGGTTTTATTTCTGACTGCTCCTTTCCTGACCACTTTTTTCCTCAGCTGATCTTTTCTGCTGAGCAATGACTTAGTTGATATATAACAATAATTCATTTATTGTATTGGCCTACATTGAACATGTGATACATTGCAGGTTCTCATTTCACTTCAATTGTGGCTTTTCCTGAAGAAGGCATTCCAGTTCTCCAAAACGCACGTAGAAGATTCAAGTATTACAACATTGGATAATCAACCTCTAGCCACTGATAGTTATTAAATTGTGCCGAACTTCAACAATGAATAATCAAGGCACTATTTCAGTTTTAAATTGTAGATATTCCATGTTTTTAGATGTTTAATGTGTTGTTTGTCTTGTCACATATGGGTTTTCACTCTGTTGCCATGTGGTTCTTGCAACCTGTTATTGTAATGATTGTTTTCATTTTTTTGTATTAGCTGTGTGTTTTGAGACTTGATGGTATTTTCGTTTAGGAGGTTTTCATACCCCATTGATTAGAACAAGATTATATCTAGTCTTTTAATTCATTCTATACATTTAATAAAGAATGAATATTTATTCACATGTTCTTTTGGCCTTCATCTTTATATTGTATTGGTATTTTTTAATTGGTTGCCAAGGTGTTTTTTTTTTTTGCATTGTTAGATTGTGATGTTTGTCACTTGATTTGGAATTTGTTTATAAAATGCAAACTGTGCGCAACCACTGGGGATTGGGAGGTTAAATCGTACCTTATAGTGACCAAGGCATCTGTACCTGAACGTCTTGGCGCTGTGAAGATTAGAGGGTAGATTTCTGTCCCTATTTGCCTCTGTGTATCTACTTTTGGATGCAGAAGGAAGTGGTTATAGAGTCTGTGTACAACATGCACAGTAGAGACTTGTGTGGGGTTCTTTGAAGACTTTTCACCACCAGCCTGCCTCTGTTTGAGGTCTTTTGCTAATAGGAGCATATATAACAAACCTGCTACTTTAGGCTAGAGTGGACAGGACAGGATAGGCATAGGAAATATTTTCCCCACTCAGCAGCTGTCACGGGAAATACCTTCATTTGTTTCTTGATCTTCAAGGCTTTTTTTTATATATCCTTTGTCCCTGAAGTAGATGTACTGTGCATTATAATAGCGGCTTATGCCTGTCCATCAAATTCACCACATCGACGTGCACTTGTATAGAAGTCATGGCACCCACACTTCTCCCCACATAGAATAGCAATACATTTAGATGTGCATACATGGGCTGCTACAACACCATTTGTCTCCTCAGCAAAGTGGCCAACAAGTCTCCCTGTATGCTGTGTGTCACAGGTGCATCACCACAGCACTTGGTCTCACAAGCTCTCTCTGCTTTGCTGATGTACTGCACTGAGAAGCCACCTTCCTCAGACCTCTATCCTTGCATCTACTCGTAGGCTCCAGCGCCCGTGTGCAACTTCAACGTACATACTGCCCCAAAGGGCATTTGGAGCCTCACAAGAAACACCTCCTCAAGGGAAGCTTCCTCCGTGATACTTCACAACCTTATTCATCTCTGCCTCCTTTTTATTTTCATCTTCTTCTGGACCTGGTTTGTTTTTGATGGACACAAGCCCTGTGGATGAGGACTGCAGGCCTGAAAGGAATCCGATAGCAGTAGCCCTGAATTCCTTAAAGTTGTGATATTTCTCGTTTGGAGCTGCCCAGTTTGGGCAAGTCATGTTATGTACTATTAACAAAAATGGTTAAGTTAAGTTTCCAAGATTTTCAGTTGCGTGGTTGAATTTTTTTTTAATCTTTCAAGTAGGTTCTAAATATTTCGCAAAGGTTCTTCCTGCTTTGAATGAAGCAGTGAAACGAAATTACGCTGGTATATATATTTTCTAGCTTTTTACCTGTAACTCCATTAGGCTCCCATGATATTGTACAATAATTTAACTTTCTCAGAATTATTCATTTTGTTCTGTCCGTAAATCGTGAAGGGAAGAAAGCTCTTTGTTTATGGTAAGTATACAACAGCCTGCTAGTTGGGGACTGATGAAGACCTGTGTCCTCCTGTCTCTGTCTCCATTTATCTCCATTAGTTTTTTTCTATCGGTATATCTATCTCTGTGGCACTAACTATTGAGCCATTTATCTCCCTGGCTGGCCTGCTTGCTCTCTTAATCCATCATTGTAGCTGTTCACTGACTTCCCTGCTTGGTTTTACTGTCTTAACCTCGCCATTCTGTGGGATCATCCAGCGCAATGACCAGTGCTTGCATGGACAAACTGGTGTAGTCATAGAAAGGATTTGTCGGTAAATCAGGATGACCAATCCTAATCTGGTCACATGCTGTTGATTGACAGAGCCCACATTGCATGCAGCTGAACCTTGGCTTGCTGTTATTCTAATTTCTTTGTCAGAATTAGTCTTGAGTTAATGTCCCCCGCACCTCTTCCTGGAGACAGTCTCATGCACTTCATGTACTTTTCATGAATAAGCATTGAAAAAGTCACTTTGGTATCCTGCTTTTTTTTTTTCTGAATTCAGAATTTCACAACCTCCTGCCTCAGAAAAGTAGAAATATTTAGGAAAGCCTTAAGAGCCCAACTGTTTGAGTAGTTTATCTTGAGCAGCGCCCTGTATGTATTTGGGTTGCATACGCTCTAAATGTTTTGATTGAAATTGCTTGTTGTGTCTTACCGCCACTCTTTTCCTCCTCTATGTAATCATACATTCTCAAGCTTCTCAGAGGGCTTTACATCATGGTCTATTCTAGTGGCTTTTCTCTGAATGATCTACAGTTTGTCTGTGTCCTTTTGGAGTTATCTTCCAGAAAAGGCACAATGCCTTCAGGAGCTATTTATTGCAGGGAAACCCTACTTCTCCTTTCCCATAAGCCATAGTCCTCTCTTTGCAACCCTACGTTCTTGTTTTTGTCTCATTGCCCTGCCACATTGTTTAGCCACTGTGAAGTCTCTTACTGAACACCCCCATCATACACTTTCTTAACATTCATCAAGCCCGTGTTACCTGGTTTGCCTGTATTTTATTTTATCAGTTGCTCCAAAGCTAGACAGTAACTGCGGCCAGTCTACCTGAGTTGCAAGATTGAAAACTAGATCTGAAATAGATCTTTAAATTTACGACTTTACAAAGAGTCTGTAGGTGGATTGCCATGCCACACTCTACAAAAGATTCCAAGCTGTGGAATATAATAGCTTTTCTTAGGTCTCTCCTAGAAAGTGCATACTGCCTCTTTGAGACCTTTTGTTTTCTAACAGGGGGCATAGAGGCCGCCCATTGCTTACGATTGGTTGGCTTCAATGTCAGTCTTATTTGCTTGCTTCTTATTGATCAGCTGCCGTAGCTTTCGTTCCTTTGAGTGTGTTTGTCCCTTTCCTAGAGCGTAGGTATATTACTTGTGTCCTCCCACTGCTAATTTTTTTAGGTGCTACTTTTTTGTGTTTAGCACTCTACCAGAGTACAGCTTTTTAGCTGTCTCTCCTTTGCGTTCCTCCCTCCCTGCATCTGTTTGCCCTGACCAGCCATCCCTCCCTCATCTGTGTTGTCTCCCTCATCTTGTCCTTGTTGCTTGCCCTCACGCACCCTCACTCATCCTTGTTGCTTGCCCTCACATGTTGTCTGTGTTGTTGCTTGCTCCCACTCACCCTCCCTCCTTCCATGAATGCTTGTCCCCACTCTCCCTCCTTTCTTCCTTTGTTGCTTGTCCCCATCATAGTGCTTTTTCTCCACAGCCTCCATTGTCCGTGTTGCCACTCCCACAGGTTCACCCTTCCAGTTGCCCCCCTTTCTGCCAGCAATAAAAAAAAACGCTATAACGTGGCCAGTTCCGGCTGCATCATATCACTTTTTTAATACTTTCTGCCATGCTACATAGCAGATGAGCTGCTATACAACATGGCTAAAAGATATTAACAAAGCAAGTACCTCTCTCCTGGGCGAGACCTATTGACTTTGTGAATGCTTGTTTGAGGTCTTGCTGAAAGATTTAGTTTTGGTTGGTAGAGCTAAAGACGGGCAGAGTACCAAATTAAGCTGTGTGTTTACGAAGAGCATAGCAACTATTTCTGTTAACAACATCATGCTCCTTTTTGCCTAGGGTGAAAGAATAATTCAATATATTTCTGTAAGGTTTTTCCTGTGTCCATCCCTGCAGCAGTATGTGTAAGTGGAGCTCTGTGTTTAGTATGGGAGTGGAAACGGTCAGGGAAGAAGAGGCCTGGCAGGGCTGAATCATCTCTTCTTGTTCTGCTTTTCAAGAGCGCAGGCGCTGGATAGCGGGGAAAAAACCGCCTTGGAATGTTCATCTGCCATGACAAGAGAAGTACAAGTCACTCCTTGTTGTGTTCTGAGCACAAGCACAGTGATAAGAAAAATATTCCTAACAGAAAACGGCCTTGTGCTGTAGAGTGCAGGATATTTCTGAGCTAGCGACAGTCACATGTTTGGCATGGAAGAAGGGGCCTTGTAAAGGGTGTCGTTTGTATCACATATGTTTGCGACTCTAAAAACCACGATGCTTTACACATAAATAGGTCTGGCCTGTTGGCTTTGCCAATGTCTGTTTTTCTTGTTTTAAACTTGAAGAGGTCGAAGAGTACTGGCTGAAGTCCTCTCGACCGCATTTTGAGTATTGACAAAGTGCTGTGCATGCCTTTGGACCTTCCCCACGGCACGCTTTGCGCACATGGTAGTGTGACACCCTGCGTGGATTGTGCTGTGAGAGTAGGAGGCAAGCACTGGAGGTATCTGGCCTCAGGAAATGCCTTGATCCCCGTTTACCAATAGGCAGGTGGGGAGCGGGTAGGTCTGTTTCTTGATCTGTAGTGAGGACTGATAAAGCAGGACTATGTCTTGCCAGCTCTGAAACAAGTATATTTTGAACCAGCCAAAGAAATGCAAGGTTTCGGTAGTGCATTAACTTATGGGAGGTGTCTGGAAGCTGGGTTTACGTACTTTTAATTTTGCATGTTGTGGACGTGGCTGCCGAAAACAAATCCAAAAATGTTCTTTTCCCTAATGTCCTCGGTGACTGGGCTGATTGCGAGGTTGCTGCTGAGCACCAGGAGTTCTAGCGCTCACACAATATAATCAGATGCTGCCTTGCCTGTAAATTACCTGATTTTCAGGGTATCGACAGCTTGTTCTCTTTTACATATGGTTGTTTATTACCGCCCTAATCTGCTACGACCTAGTTGGGGCCAATTAAAGGCTGCAGAGCAGGAGCACACAGTTATTTGGACAGTTATTAATTGCGTAAATCATATTTGTGTTCAGCCTTATTAGCACAGAGCTGTTTGCTATTAGCACTGGAGTGTAGTCTGTAATGAGCAAGACTGCCACTCCGTGCACGACTCCTCTTAAATTAATACATTTGTATGGTGAAGTATGAGGGGAGGGCTTCTGGGCGCCATCGTAGGATACGCACTAGGGTTATTTGAATGGATGACTGACAAGATGAAGGGTACTGGGGATGTATGGGCAGGTATTGCCGAGTCCCCGCCCCTACACCCTGATTTGTAACCAGACCGCAGACCATCCACCCACGGGATCTCCCCCACCACCCCCAGGCACCTCCACCGCCCCCCTTGTGGCACAGATCACACATCAATATACCGTCAGTACTTTTTGGTTAGGGGTCGTAACAACACCGGCCGTATTTATTCACACACAACACATCAATAAAAAATTAGCATTTCAAATTAATACGCAGAAACCTCCATACAGTATTATTTACATATTCTTGGATGGCTAACCTTAACAGAGACTCTAATACATAGCCATTCCTAACCATAAACTATACATTGACCCTGCGTATCAAGAAAAAGAAGTTTAAAATTCGAACCCCCTACTGGGACAGCTGGCAGCGTGATGTCGGAACGGCGAGCGGTGAAAGAGACCGCTCCGCTGCCCCTTTTAAAGGGGCAGGGTCTGGCGCAGACTGGTTCTCCGCGACCCGGAAGTGCTTAATGCACTTCCGGGTCATCGCGCTGGGCAGACCAATGCCCGTGCATGTACTAGGCTGGTGCCGGCGGCATCACTCGCTGCTGTCACCAGCCCCTCCCCTTCCGTCGGGGACTGGCACCCGACCATAGGCGCGGCGCTCCCAAGGTCGGGGGGCACCTTGGCATATGTCCTGACTCCTTATGTTGCCGTGCACAGTCCCAGCTCCTTGAGATGGGCAACTCTGTCCCCAATTTACATTGTGCTGCCCTGTCCCAACTCCTTGTGTTGCATTGCGCCGCCCTGTCCTAGCCCCTTGCATTATGGCCAGGTACTACCTACACCCCCTCCTCCCATAACTGGACCCAGACCAAAATGACATGAGAAGGTTTTGGATGTGGGGGTCGTAAAACCCCCGGCCGTATTTATTAAACAAATTAAAAACATTATTAATATATACAATGATTTACAAATTACGCAGAAAATTATGCATTACACTGATTACAATTGATAAGTACATATGTCAGTTGGCTAACCTTAACATGACTCTAATACAAAGGTTTTCCTATCCGAATCTAACATATCTTTCATAATCATCACAGCATTTTACTTTTCTGCGTATCCTATTTGGGCCTACGGCAAGGTCACTAACTGGTGTCAGATCCTTATCAATTGTTAACCACGCCCTCCAGCCGGAGTGCGCATGCGCAGAGGGCCCGTTTACCGTGAGGGTACTCCCCCCCCCCCGGTTACCCCCGTACGCTCTGTATATCATCTCCATAAAGGGGCCCTTGCAGTTCTGCGCCGTTTACTGGCGACATTGTGCACGTGCGGGGTGGCCAACCAGCCTAGGGAAAGCGTGACTCCCCCCTCCCCCGCACCCATCCAGCCAACCGGCTGTAAACTGCCCCTGGAGTTCTAGGAGAGACCACCTGTCCCTCCCACTTGGGCGACCCCATTCAAGAATGGCGCCGCCCTCTAAGGACCTTAAATTTACTGCTCACCAATCATGACCTTACCGCCTGACCTAGGAATAGCACTAAATACGACGTTTGAAGACCTGAAAACAGAATCAGTTGGTGGGAAAAAACACACAGTTTGATACAACCTACAACCAAATACCTATACCAGCATGTTGCTTATACATTGCTCTCAAAAAACCCCCATACCTTTGCTTTAGGGGACGGTGGGTGGGGAAAATGATATTAAAGCCTCCTAGCGAGGCTGGTGTGACGGGCTGGGGAGCAGGAAGCGAAGAGACAGACTCCTGCGCTCCCCAGCCTTTTAACTGTTGGCTATGCCAGGCCGGTTCTAACCGGCCTGGCGCTGTCCCCTTGCGTGCCCCGGAAGTGATTCCAATCACTTCCGGGGCACGCCCAAGACACAGGACCAATAACGCGTGAGGCGCGCCTGTCGCGTCACAAAGTGCGCGACAGGCTCGCCTCTGTGGTCGCCGGAGGGGGCCGGCACGACCGCCATACTTTTGGCGTGGCCGATGCCGGCCCCGCCGTTCTCTATGGCCAGGTACTACCTACACCCCCTCCTCCCATAACTGGACCCAGACCAAAATGACATGAGAAGGTTTTGGATGTGGGGGTCGTAAAACCCCCGGCCGTATTTATTAAACAAATTAAAAACATTATTAATATATACAATGATTTACAAATTACGCAGAAAATTATGCATTACACTGATTACAATTGATAAGTACATATGTCAGTTGGCTAACCTTAACATGACTCTAATACAAAGGTTTTCCTATCCGAATCTAACATATCTTTCATAATCATCACAGCATTTTACTTTTCTGCGTATCCTATTTGGGCCTACGGCAAGGTCACTAACTGGTGTCAGATCCTTATCAATTTTTAACCACGCCCTCCAGCCGGAGTGCGCATGCGCAGAGGGCCCGTTTACCGTGAGGGTACTCCCCCCCCCGGTTACCCCCGTACGCTCTGTATATCATCTCCATAAAGGGGCCCTTGCAGTTCTGTGCCGTTTACTGGCGACATTGTGCACGTGCGGGGTGGCCAACCAGCCTAGGGAAAGCGTGACTCCCCCCTCCCCCGCACCCATCCAGCCAACCGGCTGTAAACTGCCCCTGGAGTTCTAGGAGAGACCACCTGTCCCTCCCACTTGGGCGACCCCATTCAAGAATGGCGGCGCCCTCTAAGGACCTTAAATTTACTGCTCACCAATCATGACCTTACCGCCACAGGCCAGCATAGTTGACCGACTATCTGGCCCCCCCCTGCGCTCACTAGGAGGTCATACCCTGCCCTTGGAGACCAAACCATGCTAGGAGATTTTCTAGGAAAGCCTCATTGCCTACTCTTGACAGATGGACCCCGTCTTTTACGAAACACGACTCTCCCCTGATACACCCATGGGCAATTGTCTGTAGACGGGGAGCCCTGAAGAGCCTCTCTATTTTGTTATTTATTCTCCTTACTGAGTGATTCAGTGCTCTTACAGACTCCCCCCCCCTCCATTGCAATCTTGGAATCATTTGTGACCATACAATTGTACACCCCTGGCATGTCTTGGCTAACCAACCCACTTCTGTTATTATTGCTTCCACTAGCCCCCTTCTACCGAGACTTGCCAGATCATTCCCCCCTAGGTGTAAGATAATAATACTGGGACGGGGACCACCCCTGTTTAATAGCTCCAATGTGAAAACCCTAAACTGGCTCAAGCATAGGCCCCCCTTTCCATGAAATGATACCCTAAAACCTGCTTGCTCTACCCTACTCTTGTAGCTCCCTGTAAGGAAAAAGTTAGACAAACGCTTCACGTACGAGTGACCAATGATCCATGCGACCTGTGGTCCTTGCCTTGGTGATGGTGATGACGTTCTTTGTGTTGCCTGGTGCTGTTGTTGCGTCGTTCGCAGTTTCCCCCCTGCGTGACAGGTTTGAGAAACTGTAAATGAAAACAGAGAGGACATACACATCAGCACCTGGCAACTGTCCTGCTCATAACATATGTAGCCGCACATAGCGCTTGTAACAATTGGAGGACCACCTCCCAATTCTTTGGACGTTGTTGCTAGGTAAACCCCTAGCCGTTGCTTCCGTGGCAGCCCCTATCCTAAAAGAATGCGTACCAAAACAACTTGGGTTTAGCCCTGCCCTCTGTATTGCCATGTCCAGGACCCTTTTAAACTGAAACCGTGTAAGTGGAATACCATCAGCATGAACCAGGAGAGGCCCCCTTTGTTAACAGGTCTTGATCGTAGGAAAGACTCCACCCGTGAGAGGGGGCAACAAGGATTGCCATGCGCCCGATGCAGCACTAGTCCCTCCCCTCGTGCTTCTTGGTCAGTCTTAGATTTTCTAATTGATATAGTTAGCGCATCGCCCTGCACCCTTACATCGTCAAACTGCAGTCCGCCCTGCATATCTTGTTTGTTTTGTGCCACCAATTCCCCAATTCTAAATGCACCATAAAAGGCCAATGAAAATGCGGCGGTGAACAACAGAACTTCCTCTGATGTGGTGCAAATCAGTGGTAGTGTCCTCAGTAAAGATGTTAGCAATTCCACCCCGATTGGGCGCCTCGTATCTGGGGTAGACCCTTGGAGGCGCTTCCACCCTTTCAGTGCCTTCTTCACTATAAAGCTGTTGGTAGGATTCCCTTTCTCCCTAGTTTGGGCAAAAAAGGAGATTGCCGCCACATGGCGTTTAGCCGCTGCCGCTGAGCGCCCCTCCCCTTTCAAGAACCCTAGGTAATGAAGGAGTGCCCCTGCGTCATGCCACTTTTCAGCCCAGTCCCCTCCCAAGAAGGAACAATATGCCCAAAACGCCCCTTCATATGCTTTCCTGGTCCTGGGTGCTAGGCTAGCTGCCACGAGGTCCGGTAGTTGGGGGCACCAATCTGCCAAAGTAGTTCTGGGAAAGGGGTGGCATACTCCGCTGCCGCCGGGAGGTGGGCCCTGAAAACCTGCATCTTAAAGCGAGAAAGTGCATCAGCCGCATGGTTTAATACCCCTGGCACATGTTTAGCTCTAAATTGCATATTTAGCCTCATGCATAACAGTACAATCTCCTTCAATAGCCGGAGAATCATCCGACACCGTGCTGCTTGTTGGTTGATGCATTCGACCACCGTCATGTTATCTGACCAGAACACCACTGATTGATTACGCAATTGTTCTGGCCATACTGTTAACGCTACCCAGATGGGGAACAATTCTAGGAAACCTATGTTGCCCGTCAAGCCTGTCTCGACCCACCATGCTGGCCACCGTTGCGCCACCCACTCGGTACCGAGTATGGCGCCAAATCCCTCGCTACCCGCAGCGTCAGTCATTAAACCTAACTCCGCGGAAGTAGCGAGCGGACCGGGCCACACTACCCTGCCATTGAAGTCCTGCAGGAATGCCATCCAAATCCGCATGTCCTGCCTGACCTCAGCTGACAGCCTGGTGTGGTGGTGTCTCTCCCTGAGACCAGCCATGGCCTGTGAGATGGATCGGGAAAATGGCCTTGCCATAGGTATGATTCTTAGAGCAAAATTCAACTGCCCTACTGTCTGTTGTAACTGGTGCAAGGTGACCCTCTCCCTAACCAAGCACTGCTGTAATGCTGCCCTGAACTTGGTGATCTTGTCCGCGGGCAACCTGAAACACCCCTGTATAGAATCTAGCTCAATGCCCAGGAACTCTATTGTTGTATTCGGTCCCACCGTCTTTCCTGGGGCCAAGGGGACCCCAAAAGCACGCATGAGTGCGCAAAATTCCTGCAGCGCCCACGCACACTCCCGCGATCCCGGTGACCCCAAGACAAGAAAATCATCCAGGTAGTGCATTACCGACTGGTGCCCTGTCACCTGCCTAAAAACCCATTCCAGAAATGAACTGAATTTTTCAAAATATGCGCAGGAAACCGAGCAACCCATGGGCATACACATGTCCATGTAGAATTTCCCTAGAAATTGAAAACCAAGTAGATGAAAATCAGACGGGTGGACTGGCAATAGACGAAAGGCGGACTCTATGTCTGATTTTGCCAAAAGGGCTCCCGGGCCCAACCCCTGAGCATCTCCACCGCCTGATCAAAAGAAGCATATCTCACACTGCAAAATTCGTCATCAATAGCATCATTCAATGAACTTCCCTTGGGTGCTGATAGGTTATGTATAAGTCTGAATTCACCACTTTCTTTCTTGGGGACCACGCCCAACGGAGAGCAGACAAAATTCTCAACCGGTATCGAATCATATGGGCCAGCTACCCTGCCCAGTCGCAGTTCTTTTTCAATTTTCATTGCTGCTACGCTAGGTTTAGTTCGCACTGAGAGTTGGTTCTTGCACTCTGATGCCCCCACATAACCGGGTGCCGGTATCCTAAAACCGTACCTGAAACCATCAAGCAGCATTTTTGCGGTGGTGTGACAAGGATATTTGTTCAGCCAGGGTGTCAATGCCGTTACATCAATGGGTGACCGTGCCTTTTGTTGTCCATGAACCTCACTCCTGTTTCTTCCCTCCCTTATCCTTTGATTTCTTAAAGCACTTGGACTCGGGGTGAGACGGGTTCGCGCAGATGGAACACGCATGCTTAAACCTGCACGTGCCCTGTGGTCTAGTGCAGGTACGTCTATTGAAATCCCAGCATGTCCCTTTGCGCCCTCCCCGGTGTTTGTATGGCTGGGGGGACCTGTGTTTTGCTGTGACCGAAAGGACTGAAAGACCTGAAAGGACTGGTTCCTGGCCCTATCCTGTACCCCACCGCCAATATGGTCTAACCATGCAATTGTGTCTATGCGGTCCCATGATAGGGATGTGTCAGACGCTTTAGTTCTCCTGAAGCTCTTATCATATTCTTTCCATCCCTCACCCCCGTATTTATCATGTGCGAGGACAATCCTGTTTTGGTAGCATGCCATCTCAGCCTGTATGTTTGGGAAACGCTCAGCCATGACTGCCATGAAAATGGAAAAACCTCTAATCCAATTCATCAAGTTTTCCTCCACCCTGTACCTCAATAGTTCGCTTGCCCATTCCCTCGGGAGCATCCAGTCTTTGTTCTTCCTGGCCTCCTCCCTCTCTTTTTCGCAAATAAGCAAAGAGAACATGTTTATGTAAGACCCCGACCAAATTCTGTCTTTTACCTCCTGTGTTACATGCCTCCCCAAATTCTCCCGATCTGTGCGGGACTCACCTACATTCAACATTGGCAATGTCATCAGCTTACCTCCTCCAGCGGACCCGGCGACCCTGACGGTTTCTCTTTCGTCATGCTGTTCCCCGGTACTTCCCCGCTGAGTTCAAGTGGCTTGGCCACCCCTGCTGAAATGAGAGGGGACAGCGCACCCTGACCCTCGCCCGTTTTGTCCGCTGCTGTCCCATGAAACTGGGCCACTATTCGCCTCGCTTCTACCAGCGGATCACCGCCCCCGTCCTTACCCCCCACCGTTGATGACAGGATCCCAGCCTTACCCAACCAAGGAAGTATTGCTGCCAAATGGGACACTACATCCTGTGGCATGCCCTCCCCCCCCGTACCGGGCAACACCGGCAATTGCGGGCTATCCCCTGACGGTCCGGGCCCCCCCCCGGGCTGGGGGACTGGGACAGGAGCAATTGGGGGCTGGGGAGCTGGCACCGGGACAATCGCTGGGGCTGGCGCTGGGGCAGGTACTTGTTCTGCGGGCGGGACCCCCTCTGTAGGCAAAACAGGGGCCGGGGGCAATGGTAGCCTTGGTTCCATCCGCCCCCCCCTGTTAGACCTAACCCTTTTTGGGAGGGGGGGAAAAGCCGACCTCGGGGGCACCATGCTGCGCCTGGCCCTCTCTTCTCTCTCCTCTGTCCCCCCTTGTGTGTCCACCCGCTCTCTGAGGTCTGCTAGACCCTGCCCCAACTCGTCCACTTTCTTGAGCATTGTCTCCATAAAGCTCTCCATGCGGGAGGGCTTGCCCCCCCTCTTAGCTTTCCCTGCCATGTTAAACCGTCCACTGGGTATATGACCTTATCAGTCACTGCTACCGTGCTGACACTGGCTGGATGCGAATGCACAAATCACACTGCCGGGGGTACTAGCGCTTGGCACAACAATAGATGAAGGCCCTCTAAATGCCAGATCCCTACAGAAAATGCACTCCCTGGCCCCACAACACCCTAGTCGGGGGATAACTGCCCCAAAAATTCCCGAGATTAGGCTTATCCCCACAATAAGGAAATACACCCCTGGGCACAGCACGGCAATGGAAACTACACGGACACCCCCCCCCCCCCGCACCAAGCTTCTCCTGGCCGGGGCACAGATGCGATGCACTTCCCCAATACAATTGCCTTATCTAACCGGAAGGGTGCGCGCCCTCGCTAATAAGAGCGCCACCGCAACCGGGTACCTGCCGTCCTTCGCCACAATCGCCGCTGGTATTCCGGGCACCCACACGCCTCTTCCTGCTCGACAGCGGCGCTCCGCAGCCCCGAAAACGGCTGATTGTGCCTCGCGAGTCTCGCTCCCCAGCCTTGACCACGCACGCCTCCGCCCGCCGGCGATTTCAGCCGCTCGATAACTCCTGCCACGAGCGTTGCGACGTCCGCGCCTGTAAGGGGGGGGGGAAAACGAAAATGATATTAAAGCCTCCTAGCGAGGCTGGTGTGACGGGCTGGGGAGCAGGAAGCGAAGAGACAGACTCCTGCGCTCCCCAGCCTTTTAACTGTTGGCTATGCCAGGCCGGTTCTAACCGGCCTGGCGCTGTCCCCTTGCGTGCCCCGGAAGTGATTCCAATCACTTCCGGGGCACGCCCAGGACACGGGACCAATAACGCGTGAGGCGCGCCTGTCGCGTCACAAAGTGCGCGACAGGCTCGCCTCTGTGGTCGCCGGAGGGGGCTGGCACGACCGCCATACTTTTGGCGTGGCCGATGCCGGCCCCGCCGTTCTCTGTGCTGCCCTGTTCCAGCCCCTTGCATTGTGCTGCCCTGTTCCAGCCCCTTGCTTGGTGCTGCCCTGTCCCAACCTCTTGCGTTGTGCTGCCCTGTCCCACACTTGCGTTGTTCTGCCATGCCCCAGGTCCTTACATTACATTACTCTGTTTTGACTCATTGTGTTAAATTGCCTTGCCCCAGCCCCTCGCATTGCATTGCACTGCCCTGCCCCGGCCCATACTTTGCGCTGCCCTGTGGCAGTCCCTTGCGTTGCACTGCCTTGTCCCAGCTCCTTGCGTTGCCTTGCCCTGTACCTCCCGTTTGCTTTTGCTAACCAGAACCAGCACTGTGATTTGCGCTGCTCTGTCCCAGCTCCTTGTTACATTGCCCATTCCCAGCTCCTTGTGATGCACAGCTTTATCCCCACTTTGCATTCCGCTAACCTGTCCCAACTCCTTGTGTTACATTGCTCTGTCCCAACTCTGTTAAATTGCCATGTCCCAGCATCTTGTTTTGCACTGCCCTGTCCCATCTACTTGCATTGCTCTGCCCCTTCTATTTTCATTCTATTGCCCTGAATTGACTCCAGGGTTGCTCTGCACTGTCCTGTACCAGCTCCTTGCGTTGCGTTGCCCTGTCCCTGCGCCTTGCATTGCGCTGCCCTGTCCCAGCTCCTTACATTGCGCTGCCCTGTCCCAGCTCCTTGCGTTGAGCTGCCCTGTCCCAGCTACTTGCGCTGCCATGTCCCAAATGCTTATGTTACATTGCCCTGTCCTGACTCATTGTGTTACATTGCTCTGTCCCACCTCCTTGCGTTACATTGCCCTGTCCTGGTTCCTTGCATTGCTCTGTCCTAGCTCCTTGCGTTGCGGTGCCATGTTCCTCCTGTTAGCATTATGTTTCCCTGAACCAGCCTCTTGAGCTGCACTGCCCTGTCTCACTCCCTTGCATGGTGTTGTCCTGTCCCGGTTCCTTGTGTTGCACTGCCCTGTCCCAGTTCCTTGCGTTGCACTGGCCTGCCCCTGTCCCAGTTCCTTGCATTACGCTGCCCTGTCCCAGCTCCTTGGGTTGTGCTGCTCTGTCCCAGCTCCTTTCGTTACGCTGCCAGGTCCCAGCTCCTTGCATTGCGCTTCACTCTTCCAGCTCCTTGCATTGCGCTACACTGTCCCAGCTCCTTGCGTTGCGTTACACTGTCCCAGCTCCTTGCGTTGCGCTGCCTTGCCCCAGCTCCTTGCATTGCGCTGCCTTGCCCCAGCTCATTGCATTGCGCTTCCCTGTCCCAGCTCTTTACTTTGCGCCACACTGTCCCAGCTCTTTGCATTGAGCTGCCCTGTCCCAGCTCCTTGCATTGAGCTGCCCTGTCCCAGCTCCTTGCATTGAGCTGCCCTGTCCCAGCTCCTTGCGTTGCACTGCCCTGTCCCAGCTCCTTGCGTTGCACTGCCCTGTCCCAGCTCCTTGCGTTGCACTGCCCTGTCCCAGCTCCTTGCGTTGCACTGCCTTGCCCCAGCTCCTTGCATTGCGCTGCCTTGTCCCAGCTCTTTGCGCTACACTGTCCCAGCTCCTTGCGTTCCGCTGCCCTGTCCCAGCTCCTTGCGTTCCGCTGCCTTGGCCCAGCTCCTGGCATTGAGCTGCCCTGTCCCAGCTCCTTGCATTGCGCTGCCCTGCCCCAGCTCTTTGCTTTGCGCTGCCCTGTCCCAGCTCCTTGCGTTCCGCTGCCCTGCCCCCAGCTCCTTGCATTGCGCTGCCTTGTCCCAGCTCCTTGCGTTGCGCTGCCTTGTCCAGCTCCTTGCATTGCGCTGCCTTGTCCTAGCTCCTTGCATTGCGCTGTCCTGTCCCAGCTCTTTGCTTTCCGCTACACTGTCCCAGCTCCTTGCGTTGCGCTACCCTGTCCCAGCTCCTTGCGTTGCGCTACCCTGTCCCAGCTCCTTGCGTTGCGCTACCCTGTCCCAGCTCCTTGCGTTGCGCTACCCTGTCCCAGCTCCTTGCGTTGCACTGCCCTGTCCCAGCTCCTTGTGTTGCACTGCCCTGTCCCAGCTCCTTGCAATTCGCTGCCTTGCTCCTTACGTTGCGCTGCACTGTCCCAGCCCCTTGCATTGCGCTGCACTGTCCCAGCTCCTTGCGTTGCGCTGCCTTGCACCAGCTCCTTGCATTGCGCTGCCTTGCCCCAGCTCCTTGCATTGCGCCACACTGTCCCAGCTCCTTGCATTGAGCTGCCCTGTCCCAGCTCCTTGCGTTGGGCTGCCCTGTCCCAGCTCCTTGCGTTGGGCTGCCTTGTCCCAGCTCCTTGCATTACGCTGCCCTGTCCCAGCTCTTTACTTTGCGCCACACTGTCCCAGCTCTTTACTTTGCGCCACACTGTCCCAGCTCCTTGTATTTCGCTGCCTTGCTCCTTATGTTGCGCTACACTGTCTCAGCCCCTTGCATTGCGCTGCACTGTCCCAGCTCGTTGCGCTACACTGTCCCAGCTCCTTGCACAACGTTGTGCTGCATTGCCCCAGCTCCTTGCATTGAGCTGCACTGCCCTAGCTCCTTGCGCTGTACTGTCCCAGCTCCTTGCGTTGTGCTGCATTGCCCCAGCTCCTTGCATTGAGCTGCACTGCCCTAGCTCCTTGCGTTGCGCTGCCCCAGGTCCTTGGGTTGCGCTGCACTGTCCCAGCTCTTTACGTTGCGCTGCACTGTCCCAGCTCCTTGCGCTGCGCAGCCCCGCAGGTGGGCCGGTTTTAGCCCCCTATCACGGTGTTGCATGTGACGCAGATCTTGATGGTGACGTGGTAGGAGCGGCGTCCAGCAGCGGTCAGTGGGGGTGGGAGAGGAGTGCTCGATTTTAAGTCCTTGGATGACCCGTCCAGCAGCAGGCAGGATGCTCTGGGGCACCTCTGGCGAGAGGACCCGAGTCCGCAGAGCTGTCTCTGGGGTTACGCCGCCCTCAGGAATACCCGACAGTGGAGCTGTCTCTGGAGAGCCATCTCTCAAGCCGCCCCACAGCTCCGTGGGCATCTGTCTGTCTATGTGCATATGTATAAAGCACACCCAGGCGGTGTCCTGGCGCTAGCAGGTCCCGACTAAGATCACCTGCCGGAAGAGCCTCCGGTGGCGGACAGCAAATCTTCATATGCTGGAGCAGTCCCTTTTTCAGCCTTCAACATCGGAAGCCAGAAAGTGAACTGTCCATAAGCATGTAGCCTGGTGTGTATTATTCTGCAGCCAGTGGGTGCCCAAGGCAGGTCCAGGAGGGTCACATGTATGCTAGGTTCTCATGGTATCTACATGCACATAAGGTAGACTTGTATGCAACGAATCTAGATGGACATACTTTACGTAGAGCGTGGATAGGGTGACAGTCTGGCATGGATCTGACCCACCCAGAACCTACGTTTGACTCCCCTCCTGGAGGCCTGGCTGAAAGCAGCCACACTCAGAAGGAGGGCAACACAGGCAGCTAGTTGTTAGTATCATTATATTTGAGTACAGCTGTTATTATATCTGAGCTGATTGCTAAGAAGCTGTCCCTCTTTTGGGCAGTTTCTCTGATATGAATTGCTTCAATTCCCTTCATCTACCCCCTCAAGACCACCCTCTTCCTTCTCCAGGACAACTTTGCTTTTGTGCTCAGTTGTGGTTTATTGCATCCATTCCTTAAAGCCCTTGGATGTTGTGGGCTTCCCTTCCCACGGTTGTAGTATTCCAGACTCACTCACTGCTCGTGCAGTTGTATATTGTGTGCCAGTCCTCCATGGTACAGCCTCGGTATAAGAGTGCCGAGTGAAGTAAATGATAGTGCTTACAGACTGACCGTCTTTGCACTTCTGGGAGTAACCCCGCTTTTCGCCCCCCACTCATGCACACCAACCCGCTTCCCTTGAAGCATAGACCCAGGCCTTTTGGCTTTGTCATGCTTTGTTTAAGGAGAGCGGCTTTTAAGCTGAACATGGCATTTCCTGTCCGGCCTCAGTGATACATGATATAGTGCTCTTTGGTATGTGAAATGTTACCGGTTGCCGTGGCAACCGAAAGCCTGCAACGATCTAAGGAAGGAAGTGCTACAGAGCCAGGATGCCTCTGCTGGGGAAACAACAGCCACAGCGGCAGAGCTCAGTGCGGAGCGGGCTGCAGAGGCGAAGGCGGGCGCCGCACGGTGTCCACGTCTCCGCGTGGTCTCAGGGTGCGTGCGAGGCCGCTTCTCGGCGACAAGGGGGCCATCAAGAGACGGTGCACGGGTGCCTCCCCTGCTGGAGTCTTCTCCCACTCTCCAGCACATTTAAGATAACATTCAGCAAAATGTTCATTTTCAGTCTTTTTGTTTATTATTTAGAAAGCGCAACGGTGCACAAAGTACTAAGCTTCTAGGCGCATTTGCTTCAGTTACTCTTATAGCTTCACATGTACGTCGTTCTCCTTGGCACTGGCCTTAATCTTGCGCATATATCCACATGTTCTCCCTGCAGTGTATGTGGCTTGCTGTGCCATGCCAGATCTTTACAGTGTACAGTTAGCCCTGAAATCACTCCGTCAACTTTAGTGTCCTGTCTTGAGAAAATGCCATGTGCAAGCCAGACCAGTGGGCCCAGTGTAGGTTTAGGAGGATCAGATCCAAGGCCAGACAGGGGAATCAACGTGGGCTCAAGAGAGCCGGGTCCAAGACGGACCAGGGTAATCAATGTGGGTTCAGAATAGCCAGACCCTAGCCAGACTAGGATATCCAACATATATTTAAAAGGGCCAGATCCATTCAAGATCAGGAGTCCAGTGTATGCTCAGGAGGGCCCGACGTATGCCAAACCAAGGCAGTCCAACATAGGTTCATGAGGGCTGGATTCATGCCAGACTAAGCACTCTAACGTAGATTTAGGCAGCACAGATCTAAGCCAGCTCAGAGGGTCAAAAGTGGAGCCATCATAGGTTCAGGGGGGCTGGATCCATGCCAGATCATGGGGTGCAACATATGTTCTGGAAGCCAGTACCCATTCCAGATCAGGGGGTCTAAAGTAGATTCAGGAGGGCCAGCGCCATGCCAGACCAAGGGCTCCAACATGGGTTTAGAGGGGCTGGATCAAAGCCAGACCACATGGTCTAAAGTGGGTCCATTTTGGGTTCAGAAGGGCTGGACCCTTGTCAGACCAGGGTTTGCAACATATGAGGGGGAGGGCCAGGACAGTCCTTACTAAGGCGGTCCAGTGCAGATTCAAGAGGGCCAGATGATTTGATCCAATATAAGTTCTGACAGGCCGTGTCTGTGCGGAACAAGGAGATCCAACGCAGATTCAAGAGGGCTGGATCCGTGCCAGATTATTTGGTCCAACATAGGTTCTGGAGGGCTGTGTCTGTGCCATGCCAAGGGATCCAACCTCGGTTCAGGAGGGCTGGATCTATTCTGTACTGGGGGATCCATCCTAGGATCAGGAGGGCTGGATCTATTCTGTACCGGGGGATCCATCCTAGGTTCAGGAGGGCTGGATCTATTCTGTACCGGGGGATCCATCCTAGGTTCAGGAGGGCTGGATCATTGTCAGATCAGGAGATGCTGTGCCAGTCCAGGAGATTCAACAAAGGTTCAGGAGAATCGGATCAGGGACAGATTTTCAGGAGTAACTGCCTTTGATAATTAGGTTAATTTAGATCGTTTTTAAGCAGTACATCTCATGTGGATATCCTGAAAAGCTGGCAAATCCGGGATATGTTGCATTGTGCACCTTTGGCAGAGTACATTTGTAAAGGTGGTTCTCGGTATGCTTTCTTCTACTTGGCGCTGCGGCAACAAATGATGGACGGAGTGCTGAATAAATCATTCACCCCTAGTCAAGAGATCTGGGTTAAATGCATCGTTCTTTTGCTCACTACGCCACCCCAGTTTGAACCCAGCTATATGCAAATCTGTCTTGAACCTGCTCCTCATGGGAACAGTCCAGCCCTAACTGCCAAGCCGGGTCCTCCCATGACCAGAAACAAGCATCCTGGTACTGGTTTCGGGGTATCACCCCTCATCAGCCAGGCTAGCTTGAATCTAGTGGCACAGGCAACAAGGGACCCCAGTCAAGAGATCTGGGTTAAATCCATCGTTCTTTTGCTCACTACTCCACCCCAGTTTGGACCCAGCCATATGCAAATCTGTCTTGACCCAGCCCAAACTGCCAAGCTGGGTCCGGAAACAATCGATTCCAGGATGCTTGTTTCTCGTCCAGGGAGGGCCTGGCTTGGCATTTCGGGCTAGACTGTTCCCACGAAAAGCAGGGTCAAGACTGATTTGCATATGGCTGGGCCCAAACTGGGATGGCATAGTGACCAAAAGAATGATGGATTTAACCCAGATCTCTTGACTGGGGGTGAATGTCTGATTCATTCAGCATTCTGTCCATCATTTGTTTCCGCAGCATTTTTTCGCCCTTAGTAGGATAGGATTACCTGGACGTGGGTCCCTTGTCCGCTGTGCCACTGGATTCAAGCTAGCTTGGCTGACGAGGGGTGAATCTTTTACTTGGTGGCATTTAGTGGCTCGACATAGTGGGTGGCAGAGGCGTCTGCACACCTACAAGTTAAATGGCGCGTTTTCTGCCTTGTCCCCTGGCGTCATGGATATCATGCGCTCAATGTTGCTCGAATGCGCCGCTTGGCGAGCTCGGGCACTTAGTAAGGAGGCAGGCCCGTTTGCATGCCACCTTTTGTGTCCACAAGCCTTGTCAAGATGTGCTTGTCATTCAGGCCACAATAGGCCCGGTCCTCGGAGTTGTTGTAGCAGAGACCTCCTGCTACAATGGATGTTAAGATGCACTCCAAGGGAGCAAGCGGCAGCCCTTTGTCTGGATCCAATGAAAGAGGGTTTTATTAAATAGATTCCGCATGTAAATGGCGAGCACTGAAAAGCAGTGCACACATGAGCAGTTTACAAGTGTCAGTCTAAGCGTTTGGTTAATTAAATAGTCGGGGCTCCTGTAGATTGGAAAGAGGCAGAAGTTTTTCTAGGTTCTAGTATATTCTCTTTTTAGTTTTATTTGTATGTACTTTCAGAATCGTATTCATCTACATGTTTTATTTCTATTATATTAAAATGAAATTGTATTCATCTCTCCCTTTTCTGTTTTTTTGGTCTTTTCCCCGTTCTGCTTTTCGCCTGTGCCCATGTATATTTTACCTACTTATCTCCCCTGTCTACTTTATTTCTTAGTCCTCTTTCTCCCTCGCCATCTAATTATCCCTGCCTCGTTTGCTTGTGTCCCTTTTCTGTTTTTTGTATGTCTTTTTCAGAGATGTTCCTCTTATTTTCTCTTTTACGAATTTGTGTGGCTTTTAGCTGGTTGATTTGATTGTGCCTTTCTGTTTTATTTCTATGCTTGTAATATTTTTGTTGACCATTTCTATGAATGTGCTTTTCTCCATTCCCTAACACGTGTATCTTTTTCATCTTTTGGTTGTCAATTATGTTTTTTTCTTTTGCGCTTTAGACAACTTATTATCTATGTACCTTTTAATGTAAACACATAATTTATTGTTTTTCTTGCTGTAATTCTACCTACCATACTTAAAAACGAAAAATATCTTAGATGATTTTGTTTTTAATCTCTTCAACTTTTTTCCCTAAATATGTATCATAACCCCTTTTTGTCCCTTTAAGTGTGTTTACGTTTTTTTGGGTAAAGGAAGTGCCATTCTGTTGTTTGATCAAGCCTTCTTTAATTTGGTTCTACCTCCAAGGTTGTCTATCCTGTTTTTCACGTATCCACTCTTTGTGTCTGTCCAACTGGCTCACCTACAGCTTTCCAGAAATGAACCTGCCTCTGCAGTGCCGCTGTTGATACACAACACATTTGAGATTTATGAACTTGCATTTCTTGTTTCTCCTCAGAATGTTACATTATTCTTTGCGTTTCAGGAATATGTGAAAGGTTGATTGTTGTTAGCATCATTTACTGACAGAAATCACTAGAGCTGGTTAATAATTATGCACTCTATTGTTGGCAACTGCGTGCATGGTAACACGCATTTATACAAATATACTTTGCATCGGCATTCTGGGAATGTGCTGTCTCAGGTGAGCTGGTAGATGTGATGTTTGCCATTAATGTGCATTTCATAGTGCGACTATGGTCCGTAGACTGGTAGAAGGCATTCTCCCAGAAGGGCGCAAGTACTGAGTGAAATACAAGCAAAGGTAGCACACCCTCCTAATTCGCCATTGTGGTGTATTACCTGGCTTAGGAGGGCTACATCAACCTCTGATAGGCGAATTTGGGCAGACGCAGGCATCACTAACCCAGGCAACCTATATAATGATACAGTATATCACTCTTTCCAAACACTCTATCTGGAATATCCCGTTCCAGTAGGGCAGCTCCTACTGTTCAGTGCAATAACAAGTATTGTGGAACATATCTGACTGAAGCACACTGAGCTACTCCGATTCACATAGTGGTTGAAACTATGCTTGATATTGGTAGCACCAAGAAATCGGCCACTGGACTGGCTGTATACCACTTTGACATAAATGACAAAACAAATCTTTTGCAACTTGAGATCAATCTGGAAAGTAGATTTAAACACTGGCATATCAGGACAGGAATGGGGTAAAGCTTTAGCTTACCCTAAAACAACGCCTTGAAATGCCTGGATTAAATTAATTCAATATTGTCATTCACCGCACATACCTATCCCCTACCTACCTGAATAGAATATTTTGCACCATTTTGAATCTTTGCCCAAGATGTAATCAGATAAAGTGGATCTCTTGCACATGTTATGGACATGCATTAAAATGCAACCTTTTGGGGAACACATCGCAAGAGCAACACAAAACGTAACCAATATACACATAGAGGGTCCCCAAAGATGATAGAGGGGCCCCAAAGATGTTTCTGCTGGGTCTAATGCCTATTCCAAAAACCACAAGTATGAGTCCAGGTTTAATGACCTAGCTCTCATACTGACCAAATGACTCTTAGCACAGCAATGGAAGGCTGTTGATTCCTGTACATGGGAACAATGGCATAGGGAGCTTCACTGATGGATGGTAGCAAAAGGTTATGTAACTGCAATTCAAAAGAGACTAAAAAAACAATGGTGTCCAAATAGCTAGCTGGGATACAAAAATATTGAACCTACCTAAAAAGAACATTGATAAACCCCTTTAAACTGATCGCTCTAAAGTCAGGGATAAGAATGCAACAGGCAAAGTCACTTGGTTCTGACTGATAGGAGAGCAGTGAAAACAAAAGTGACTGAGAGTCATCATTTAAGTACGCTATCTCTCTCACCATCCACCTCAGTCCTGGCCATTACCCCACTCTTGTCTCTGGGACTATCACCTCTTCTGAGGTTCAACGTTTTACCCCGTAACCTGTTACTCTCCATGATTTACATGCCTAAAAAGAACTTTGCATCTTACACTGCATTTTCAAGGCTGTAAGTTGTCTTGAAGGTATTATTACACACCCATGAGAATATTGATGTATAGACCCAATAGCTCTGAATGACTAAAGTATTCTTTTCTATTTTTTATGATTTGATGTTATTTTACATACATACCATGATTTATATGTTGACCTTGCGCAGCTAACTCCTGCAAGTACTTTAATGCTTTATCGAGCTTCTAATGTATACTCTGACTGCATTGTTCTATTCTACTAAAAACTTAAAAGTGATTTAAAGACGATCATGCAAATGATAAGTGCTCACACCACTTAAACTACGCAAAAACGTTAACCATATCAACACTCATTTTACTGAGCTCAGGTACATGAAATGGACATGTTGCATATAGGTGCCTGCAGCAGTAGTGTTGTGATTAGTGGTTACATTTTGCGCTGCATAAGCTGGAGTATTAAACTGTCTGCCCTATTTTTCTAAACGTGTGATCGCTGGAACATGACTGTTATCCAGTATTAGGGTATCTTTCATAGATTCACATGCCTGAATCATTCCCCGTCGCCGAGATGGGAGTCCCCGGTACATAATTATAGCAATGTCCCATTGGACATATAGAGTAATAGGCTAAGAGCCTTACATTAGTAACATATCCATGTCCTTTTGTAAAAGGACCGAACTCTAGAAGAGAACCAATCAGCTATCGCCACCCTGTGGAACCTTCCTGGAAGGAGCTCTAGTCCCTCAGATTTTCTACCGCACGTCGTGCTAAGGGAGTCTCCACTGAGCTCTGCTCAGGTCTTTCTTTGCTTCTGGATTTCCAGTGATTTTTTTTCTTCACCATTCTGTCATGGCGGAGTCTTCTAAGAAAGGCCTTTTTAGGCCCTGTGATTCCTGTGGCAAAAGAGGCTGCATGTTGACGACCAACATAAAGATTGCCTGTATTGCCTCTATCCGGATCACTCCTCTAAAGACTGTAAGGTATGTCGTACTTTTTCTACAAAAACCCTCAGAGACCGGGAGGGACGCCTTTTAACTTGGCTGCAGAGACTTAAGGACAAAGACCAGGCTTTGTCTTCTGCTGAAAGTGAGGACTCTTACAAATCTTCAAAGTCCTCTCACAAAAGACCTAGGGTTACCTCTCCAGGACCCTCGTCGCAACCCCCTCCAAAGAAGACGCACAAAAAGTCTTCAGAGGGACAGCCTAAGACCTTGCCAGCAAAGGTTTCTCCACAGGAAGGGTTACACACCTTTAAGAGGCCTGCCTCCACGTCGTCGTCGACCACATCGTCGACGGTGGCTTCGTCGACGAGAAAAACCCCATCCACGGCTGTGGTGGTGACTTCATCGACGACGACTGTCTCGACTGCATTGGCGTCAACATTGTCCGCATCGACGACGACGACTTCATCGTCGATGGCGGCTAAACCGATATCGTCGACGATAAAAATAAAGAAATCATCGACGACGAAACTTTCATCGCCGGTGAGCGCGTCGACACCAGCGTCGACGTCTACCTCGTCGACGACGAGACCTTCACCGAGGACGTCGGCGAGCGGCTCCGTCGACGACGGCTCCGTCGACGAGAGCCCCGTCGGCGAGCGACTCCGTCGACGACGAAGACGAAGACAACACCGTCGACGGGAGCGTCGACGCTGTTACCTCTTTCTGTGGGTGCTCCACCAACGACGACGACGGGCTCGTCGACGACACCGCAGTCTGAAGTGGAAAGTGAGTCTGTCCGCCTCAAAATATCTAAACGCACGTTAACACCTGCTCTCACTTCTCCAAGCAAAGTTCAAACATTGCTTCCAACTCGCTTCTTGGATGAGGAGGAAGACTCGGACGACAGCATGTTCAGGGCTGCTACGAGTCCTTCTGAACTTCACGTCAAATGCCAGGACAGTTCCGACTACGAAGAACAAGACCCAGAAAACCAAACGTATTATCCTGACGACAGCCATCCTTCCCAACCTCCCATGGTTTGTCTTCCAGCGGCTTTGGTTTCTGACCTCCAATTCCTCATTGCTGATTATAAGCAGAGGTTCCCTACATCTGCTACGGCTCCTGTCCCAGTTGTCTCTCCACAACAAGGACCACAGCTTTCGCTTCTGCCTCCACAGTCGGTACCTGTAACGATACCACCTCCACCTGACACGGATGATGAGGAGGATGATCAACAGGAGGAGGGAGAACTCCATGATTCACAATCAACTCATGATGAGTGGGATGATTACGTTATCCCGTGTCCAGCTTCCCCGGTGCCTACTCAAGCTGATTCGCCTCCTGAGGACATAGGGGGTTTTCATAGTGTTTTAGAGAGAGCGGCACACCGTTTCCAGATTCCTATACCTTCTTACCAGCAGGATTGTTTCCTCTATGATTTTAAGGAACCTTTTAAAAAGTCAGTAAGATCGGTACCCATCATCGACTACATCTGGGATCAGGGTGTTAAAATAATGCACAATCCATCTTCGCTTCCCCCAGTGTTACCTCGGCTGGACAAAAAATATAAAGCTCCGGACACCGCTCCGGCCTGCCTTACCGGACATCCCAAGCCTGATTCAGTCATCACTCAGGCTGCGCAGCGGAAATCAAAAAACCCTTCTGCTCCACTGTCCGCTCCTCCAGACAAGGAGGGTAGGAGGCTTGACAATATTGGAAAACGTTTTTCATCAATGTCTGCACTAACAGTTCGTGCGTCGAATTCCCTAGCGTTGTTAGGACGCTATAACAGGCAAATGTGGGCGGACATTGCTCCTTACCTGGGGACATTACCAGATAGTTCCAAGGAAGAGGCAAGGAAGATTTTGCTGGAAGGCGAACGTTCGGCCTCTGAAATTATAGATTGCGCGATGGATATCGCCTCCACTGGCTTCCGCCAACTGGCCGGTGCTGCCGTACTACGACGCCAAGGTTGGCTGAAGGCAACTTCTTTCCGGCCAGAGGTCCAGACAAAAGTCCTGGACATGCCCTATGATGGTCAGCTTCTTTTCGGACCACATATTGACGACGCTCTTCAAGGTATAAAGAAGGATACCGACACGGCTAGGGCTCTGGGTACCCTTCAATTTAAAAATCCTCCTTTTCGTGGCTCAAGGGGCAGAGGTCAATCTACCTCCAGAGGAGACTACCAACGCTATCGCTCCTCCTATTCCTCCTCCAACCAGCAGTATCGGCCGCAATACCAACAACGCCAACAGCAATCGTCTTACACCAAAACCTCCTTTCGAGGGAGGGGAGGACGACAGAAGGACGCTGCTCGACGACAATGACTTGTCTCTCCCGCCGGCCTCCATTTCCTTTCCACCTTCCAGGTTAGGAGGAAAAATTTCCAAGTTCTTATGCAATTGGCAAAAAATAACAACGGACCGTTGGGTTCTTCAACTAATACAGTTCGGACATTCGCTAGAGTTCGTTCAAATTCCTCCCCAAACCCCGCCTCGACCTATGGTTCACAAACATCTCCGCCCTTTACTTCTGGAACTTTCACTCATGCTCCGGAAGGGAGCCATAGAGAAGGTTCCTCTCCATCAACGAGGAAAAGGTTTTACTCCCGTTTTTTCCTGGTGCGAAAAAAGGAGAAAAAATGGAGACCAATTCTAGACTTACGAGCTCTCAACAAATTCTTAAAGAAACAGTCGTTTCGCATGGTCACTATCCAAGAAGTGTTGCAACTGCTCAACGCAAACGACTTCATGGTGTCTTTAGATCTTCAAGATGCCTACTTTCATATCCCCATCCACAAAAATCACAAAAAGTTTCTCAGGTTCACCGTGGCAGGCAAACATTACCAATTTCGTGTCCTGCCTTTCGGACTCAAATCGGCTCCACGCATTTTTACCAAATGCCTTTCTCCAGTGGCGGCATATCTCCGGAAACAACACCATCAGGTCTTTCCCTATCTCGACGACTGGCTCGTCAAAGCACCTTCTTTAGACGGCGCAACCAAGTCTTCCAACGCCTGTCTACAGCTTTTCGATCGCCTGGGACTCACTCTCAATCAGGACAAGTCTGTCCTCCAACCTTCTTGTCGAATAACTTTTCTGGGCGCTACTCTCGACACAACCCAGAAGAAAGCTTTCCCGTCACGAGAGCGACAGATCAAACTACTTCATTTGGCAAACAAGGTAAAAGCCAAGAAGTCCATCTCAGTGCGCCTTTTCAAATCTCTTCTAGGCATGATGTCGTCCTGCATTCTTCTCCTTCCTTACTGTCGCCTCCACATACGCCCTCTCCAAGAAGCGCTGTCAGCTCAATGGATTCAATCCCAGGGATCCTTCGACGACGTCATTCACGTGACCCCTCAGATAGTCACTGCGCTGCAGTGGTGGACCTGTCCTCGCAATCTCTCTCAAGGCCTGCCCTTCTTGCTTCAAGCTTCTCCACAAATCATCACAACAGATGCGTCCCTGGAAGGTTGGGGAGCTTTCCTCCAGGAACTCCGCATCAACGGAAAGTGGTCTCCTTCCGAACGGAAACTTCACATAAACCTCCTCGAGCTGCGAGCTGTGTATCTGGCTCTCCTGGCATTCCTTCCCAGGATCAAAGGTTCGCTAGTGCTTGTCCGAACGGACAATACCACCACAATGCACTACCTGAACAAACAGGGAGGTACTCGTTCATTGGCACTCTCTCACGAATCTCAAAAAATTTGGAACTGGCTACTTCTCCACAACATCTCCCTTCGGGCGGAGTATGTTCCAGGTTCAGACAACATACTGGCCGATTCTCTAAGCAGGCAACATACAACATGTCACGAATGGGAGCTGAATCAACGGACTCTCAACCGCATATTCTCCCAATGGGGCACTCCTTCCTTGGACCTCTTTGCTACCAAGCAGAACGCCAAATGCCAAAGCTTCGCAAGTTGGCATCTCCAACAAGGATCTCTAGGGAATGCATTTTCGATCGCATGGTTCAACGTCTTTGCGTACGCTTTTCCACCGATTCCCTTAATTTCCAGGGTCCTCAGGAAGTTGAAAGCAGAACCCTGCACGCTCATTCTGATAGCTCCTGCGTGGCCACGCCAGCATTGGTTCACGGAGCTCCACCTTCTCTCTCTGGAGCCGCCAATCCCTTTGAAACCATTTCCCTCTCTCCTAACAATGAACAGGGAACAAGTCCAACATCCGGATCCAGCATCTCTCAGGTTATCGGCTTGGCTCCTGAGTTCAGAGAGTTCCATCACCTAGACATTCCTCCGGACTGCAGGGCAGTTCTAGCTCGGGCTCGAGCCGAAAGTACTAACAAAACATATTCCCTAAAATGGAAGAGATTCTGTATTTGGTGTAAGTCGGCAAACATACACCCTTTTTCGTCTTCTCCACAACACATACTGCCTTACCTTCTCCATCTGGCAAATTCAGGTCTTGTTCATGCCTCCATTAAAGTGCACCTCGCAGCAATATCCCGTTTCAGGAGATCTTCAACAGGTCCTTCTCTCTGGTCTGATAGACTGATTAAGCAATTTCTCAAAGGCCTATTCAGGACTTTTCCTCCCGTAAAACCTCTGCCTCCCACTTGGCATCTCAACACTGTTCTTGCTCAGATCATGAAACACCCCTTCGAGCCAATACACAGAACTGATCTTAAATACCTTTCTTGGAAGACGGCACTCCTCCTAGCCCTTACCTCAACAAGGCGAGTAAGTGAGCTTCAGGCTTTTTCAATTCAAGACCCTTTCCTGCAATTCAAACACGACAGGGTTATATTACGAACTAATCCTAAATTTGTGCCCAAAGTCCCCTCGGACTTTCATCTCAATGAACCCATAATCTTACGTTCCTTTTTTCCCAATCCTCAAACGCCGGCAGAAAAAGCTCTACACTCGCTAGACCTTAAGCGCTGCCTTAAATTCTACCTTGACAGGACGAAATCGTTCCGCAAATCTAACCAACTCTTTGTGGCTTACAGTCGACCTAGGAAAGGTCTTCCGCTAACTAAACAAAGTATCTCTCGATGGATCTCTGGAGCCATTACTTTCTGTCACCAGCAAGCGGGTCAACCCTTGCGGTCCAAGGTTCGAGCTCATTCCACGAGAGCAGTTTCTACCTCTATGGCACTCTTTGCAGGTGTGCCTATCACAGACATTTGCAGAGCGGCGACATGGAAGACGCCGCATACATTTACCAAGCACTACTGCTTGGATACAGAACTCATGAAGGATGCTGCAGTGGGGCAAGCAGTGTTACGCCATCTATTCCAATAGAGGTGAGCCTTCTTTTCATCCCACCATCCTTGTTTTTTTATACGCACATTTCTTTATTGTGTTCTTTCATGGTCTTCTTTGATTACAGTTTGGTACGATATATATATATATATTTCACATTGATATGTTATTATCTGGTGACTTCATCTGTAATGTACCATCCGAAATGTGCTTATCATTGCTTGCTATTCTGATTCAGGCATGTGAATCTATGAAAGATACCCTAATACTGGATAAGAAATGCGTTACTTACCTGTAACTGCAGTTATCCAGTATTGGTATCTTTCATACATTCACATGCAACCCACCCACCTCCCCTGGAAGGGCTCACCTTGTTCTCTCAGTAATACACCTACTTAGCACTGTGCTTACGAAAATCTGAGGGACTAGAGCTCCTTCCAGGAAGGTTCCACAGGGTGGCGATAGCTGATTGGTTCTCTTCTAGAGTTCGGTCCTTTTTACAAAAGGACATGGATATGTTACTAATGTAAGGCTCTTAGCCTATTACTCTATATGTCCAATGGGACATTGCTATAATTATGTACCGGGGACTCCCATCTCGGCGACGGGGAATGATTCAGGCATGTGAATCTATGAAAGATACCAATACTGGATAACTGCAGTTACAGGTAAGTAACGCATTTCATCTCCATGAACACTTAGAAACAAGTGTAGTGCAGTGTTAAGAGCCATATAAACAACACAGTTCACATTAGTTCCTATCGCGACTTTCCGTACAGTTTCCCTGTCACCAGTACACTCCTGACCCTGTTGTTTGAAGGCTGCCAAAACAGTAAACGGAATTGGACCGCCAAGAAGTCCAGTTTAGGCGCTTTTTTTGAATCGCTGCCTTTACAAGCACTACTTTTTGTAATCTCTCTCTGTCTTACCTTTTCCTGCTTTTCCGAGAAAGGAACCGCTTCAGTGCAGCAAATACGATTAGTCGACCCCGAGTTAAATCGCGTCCAGAGACAAGAGTCGGACAAACAAGTTGGGATTAGCAGGGCTGTGCGCGGCCTTGGCGGGACGCCCCTTGCTTGTCTCCATCTTTTCACATCCGCCATTGAGGGAAGAGAATAGCTGGCTGCCCTCACAAGCGCCCGTGTTTGCCTCTCCTCCCCTAAAGCAAACTGCAGCCGGCAGGCTCCCACTTCGGAATCCGTTGAATGAAGCAACAAGTCCATATTTGCCTGTGTGGTGTCCAGGCAGCAAGATAAACAACAGTATTAAAAGTCCTCCGAGTCTGCCTTTTCCATTTTGTTTTTTTTAACAGTTAGGCCTCTGGCCAAGCACAAGCTTTCTGCAGTTTATACCCAAGACTGACCATACTGTCAGAATATGCCCCACATAAGTTACCTTTATAGATCCCATCTGCTACTAAGGCTGTCGTAAATTCCTTGTTTATTGGACTGCTGCTATTTCACATTAGCTCACGTGAACTGTAAATATAAGCAAATCAGTGTGCTCTACCTATATTTGCAACCCTGTCTCTTTCTTTGTTTCTTCCTTTATTTACTGCCGTCTTCTTTTTACCTTCTCTTTCATTCTTTAATTTTTTCTTTCTTTCTTACTCTCTGCCTTTTTTCTTTTTCTGTCTTTTTATTTTCCTTTTGTTCTTTCTTTCTTTTCTTTTTCTTTCTTTCTTTCTCCCTCTTCCCTTTCTTTCTTTCCTTCCCTTTCCTATCCTTCTTTTCTCTCTTTTTCCTTCTTTCTTTCCTTCTTTTTGCCTTCTTTTCTCCTTATCCTCTTTCTTGCTTACTTTCACCTTACACCAACTTTGAATATGAGCTAATCGTTGTTCTCTGTCTTTGCAATCCTGCCTTTCTTTCTTGATTTGTTTCTTTCTTTCTTGCCTTCTTTCTCAAAGGCAAGAGACTAGCAGCCAATGACAGACCAATTGGCTTTATTTTACTTCTCTAAAACAGCAGAGAAGGTGGTGAACACGCAATTGATTGCGCATATTAACCGGCACAACCTATTCCACCCAACGCAATCAGGCTTTAGAGCCACGTACTCTACGGAGTCAGCGTTACTCCTCGCCACGGAGACATTACGCAGGCGTGCGGATGATGGTCAGACTGTAGCTCTGGTCCTGCTGGACCTCAGCGCAGCCTTTGACACGGTATCCCACAAACTGCTCCTGCAGAGGCTTTGGTCAGGCGGGCTGGAGGGAGCAGCTCTAAAGTGGATGACTTCCTTCCTTCGCGATCGTAGTTTTCAAGTTGCACAGCGTCCGCATATGTCCAAATGCATTCCATTCTCACAAGGGGTCCCACAGGGCTCAATTTTGAGCCCAAATCTTTTTAATCTTTACATCGGACCCCTGCGGAGATTGTGGAAAAGCACAATGTCACCATTGTGTCCTATGTGGACGTGACGCAGCTTGTTGTCACCCTATCCCACAACTCAGAAGATGCAGCCATCCAGTTCTCTTCCTGTCTGAGGGACCTTGCTTCCTGGATCTCAAGTAATTGCCTTAAGCTGAATGGCAGTAAAACTGAGGTCTTGGTTGTAGGGAAGTCCCCTTCCATCTGGTCCTCAGCGTGGTGGCCCCAGACTCTGGGTCCCACACCCATCTCCAAGGAGGAAGTAAAAAATGTAGGGGGTTTGGCTGGACCCTAAACTCTGGTCCACACTCTTGTAACATCCTCTGGACTATGGAAATGTCCTCTATCTTGGAGCAACAACAAAAATGTCTCCATATGCTACAACACATTCAGAATGTGGCAGCACGTCTAGTTCTCAACTTACCTAGGAGACCTTCCTCATGGCTAAGCTATTATTTATTTTAAAAGATTTTATATAGCGCTGGCTGGACCCGGGGGGATTAGAGCGCTATACAAAGTGAGTGTAGTACAGGTATATCACAGTTGTTCATAACGAGAATTTCACTCCGGTTGGGTTACAAAGTGCAGTTAGTATAATACAGTTAACAAGAGTCAAGTCTGAAGAGAAATAATAATAAAAATACCATGAATACAAATAGTCAGGTTATATACAGTAACATGTAGATGGAGGGGGGCTAGGTGGCAGGTGGGGAGGCGTGAATAGGGGGAGAGAAAGTAAACAAAGGGAGGGGAGGAAATGACTGAGAGGAGGGAACATGGAAGGGGGAGGGTAAGAAAAGGCGGGGAGGGGAAAGGAGGGTAAATGGAGAGAGAAGGAAAAGTTGGGGAGGGGAAAGTATTAAGGACCCCAGTATTTGTTGAGCAGATGCAGTTAGAGGTCTTTTTTAAAGCTGATGTAGGAGGGGTTGCAGCACAGGTCTTTGGGGAGGGCGTTCCAGATGGTAGGGGCATATCCGGAGAAGGAGCGGGAATGCGTAGTTTTCTTTTTGGTCAGGGGTGGGATAAGGAGGAGAGAGTTGGTGCTTTTCAATGATCGAGAGCAGCCCGCTTTGTTGAGTTTACAATTGAGATACAGCGGGGTCTTTTGATGAAGGACTTTTTGCGTAATGCATGCAATCTTGTAGGTGGATAGGCCTTCTATAGGTAGCCATTTAAGGGCTGGGGAGATGTGATCGAAACGTTTGCAGTCGGTGATTAGTCTGGCTGCTAGGTTGAGCACCGATTTGATTGGTGCAAGGTGAACTTTTGGGGTTCCGGAGAGGATAACGTTACCATAGTCCATTCTCGAGAGGACTAGAGACTGGACAACCGATTTGAAGTCGTCGGCTGGAATGAAGGGTTTAATTTTCTTGAGGTGACGGAGCGTGAAGAGAGCTCCTTTCGCCGAGTTTTTTATGTGGGTCTGAAGGGTTAGGTTATTGTCAATGGAGACACCAAGGGATTTTACTGAGTTAGATAAGGAGAGCGGACAGTTGAGGGCATTTAGGTCGGAGATCCATGTTTGGATAGGCAGAGGGTTGTTTTTTGGAGAGAAGAGAATGATTTCCGTTTTTTTAGGGTTGAGTTTGAGATGATTGGTGTGGAACCAGGATTGGATTTTGGTCAGGGTGTTGTTAAGGTACAGAATATCAGAGTGGGATTTAATCTTATAGTAGAGTTGGGTGTCATCGGCATAGAGGTGGTAGTTTATTCCAGCTTGTTTAAGGATGAGGGTAAGGGGTTCCATAAAGAGGTTAAAGAGAGCGAGGGAGATAATAGATCCCTGAGGGACACCCAGGGAGACCGGTGTAGGGTTTGAGAGGCAGTTAAAGATTTTGATTTGTTGTGTTCTGTGTTGGAGGTAGGAGGAGAACCATTTGAGGACAGGACCATTGATGCCAAAACGAGCTTTGAGCACGTTGAGTAAGGCGGGTTGGTTAACAGTATCAAACGCGGCAGAGAGGTCGAGGAGAATAAGTAGGCAAGTCTCACCATTATCAAGGGAGTGGTGGATGTCATCCACAATTTTAAGCATGGCAGTTTCAGTACTGCAGCCTTTTCGGAAGCCGGATTGTAAGGGATCCAGTAGGTTGAAAGTGTCAATGTGTTTATCCAGTTGGAGCAGGGCACCCTTTTCAAGGGCTTTAGAGAGTAAGGGGAGGTTGGAGATTGGGCAGAGATTGTTAGGGTCGTTGGGGTCGGCATTGGGGTTTTTGAGAATAGGTGTGATTTGTCCAAGTTGGAGGGAGGCAGGGACACAACCCGTGGAAAGGGAAGAGTTGATGATGATAGTCCAATAAGGCGCGATGATGTGCTTAAGTTCGAGGACAAGGTTGGAAGGAAGAGGGTCATTAGTGTGTGAGGACGGTTTGAGATTAGAAATGATGTTAGAGACATCAAGCTCAGTTACGGGGTGGAAGTTATGCCAGGAGGCATTGTTTTTAAGCTGTGGATTGGGCAGGCTGTAATCAGGAGGTGAAGTGGCATGAAGGTGGGAGGAGGAATCAGGGGGGGAGTAGATGAGGAGGGTGAGTTGGTAGTAGAGTCATCGTTAAGGAGGGGGTTGGGAGGGATCTGAAATACTAGGAAGGATTGATCTATTTTGGCGATTTTTTTCAGAGAAAAAGTTAGCAATTTCTTCACATCTGTCGGAAGTGGCCATCAGCATGGATGGGACAGAGGATGTTTGGGTTCGAACTATGTTGAACAGCTCTGTGGGTCTATTTTTGGCCCGATCAAGTTGAGTGCGGAAGAAGGAAGCCTTTTCAGTGAAAATGTGTTTCTTGTACGTTGATCTAGCAGATCTGAGGAGGGAAAGATGGGCGGGAGTTGTCTCCATGTTCTTTCCGCAAGTCTAAGTGCGCGTTTTTCGTTATTGAGATTGGAATTGTACCAAGATTCGGATGGTATATTTCTTATGGTTTTTAGTTTGGATGGGGCAATTTGGTCTAAGATATTGACGGATTTGTTATAATACTCGGTGAGTTCATTGGCATTTTGGGCGAGAGGGGTGAGGAGAACTTTTGCTTGGAGTTTAGATTCCAGTTCACCAGGAGGAATACAATTGAGATTTCTAGTCCATTTCTTAGTTTTGATGATTTTGGGGAGGGGGGGAGGAGCTGAGGTGGTGATTGAGAACAGAATGAGGAGGTGGTCGTACCAGTCAATGGGGATGATGTTAGAAAGGGAGGCCAAGTCATTGTTAGCAATGATGACATCAAGAGTGGCCCCCTTGGTGTGGGTTGGAGAGTGGCAAAGTTGTTGGAGGTCGCTGATTTCAAGGAGATTGGTGAGGAGGTTGATAGTGGGGTCATTGGACTCATTCCAGTGGAGGTTCAAATCACCAAGGAAGAGATTTTTTGAGTTGGAAAGTGAGGAGTGAGTAAGAAGTTCAGATAGTTCCTCAGTGAAGGGAAGAGGATCACCAGGAGGGTCGTAGATATTATGTAGTGGAATTAAGGGAGACCCCTGAAGCTTAAGTTTGGCTTCAAGGTATTCAAAGGTAGCACGGTCAGAGTTCTTGACAAGGGAAAGTTGGAGTTCGTTTTTAAAGATTATAGCTAGCCCACCCCCTATTCTCTCAGTTCTGTCTTTTCTGATGATAGAGTAACCGGGGGGAGCGAGTAATTCTAGGCTGGCGGTTGAGTGGTCATTGAGCCAGGTTTCCGTGAGGAAGGCGATGTCAATGGCTTCACTAAGGATGGTTTCCGAAATTTCGATCGCGTGTCGAACAGTCGAACGGCAGTTCACTAGCAGGCAGGAGAGGGGTTTAGAGTTGTTCTGTGGGGCAGGGCACGACCGGATGGTGGTAAGTTGGGGTGGGGGTCTGGGTGAGGCGGGAGAGGAGGGGATTCTACAAGTCCCCACGATAACAGGAATGTTGTGATGGGGGGGAGGGAGGATCGTTAATCAATGAGTTAGGAGGGTAGGAGTTGCAAAGGTCGAGGAGGTGGGAGGATGCGAGATTGCTCGAAGCGCGGAGGGGCGTATGGGAACGGCAGTAGAGGGGCGTAGTGCTCCACGGTTTAGGATTAGAGATGCGTTGTGGGCCAGGGGCAGGGTGGTTCGGACGGTTAATGAGGGATCTGGAGTTGAGGGAGTTAGTCTTTTCTCAGTCGTGTGAGTTCTGTCGTCAGTGTTGAAAGATTGCGCTCAATGTTGGACAGAGTCTGGATAAAGAGAGTGAGGGGTGATGCGGTTGAGAGAGGGGTGGGAGATAGGGTATGTTCAGTTTTGGACGGGGGAGGAGAGCTGATGTGGGGAGGGGAGGGGCCGGGAGGGGAGATATAAGGGGTGCTCGGGCTGAGGGACGGAAAGAGGGCCGGGGACAGGACATTCCTAGAGTTATGAGATGAGGCTTGAGATGGTAGGAGGGCGTGAGGGGAGTGGGGATAGACGACAGCTGTTTCCGCGAGTTGAGAGCCGTTCAGAGGGGGAGATATTTGGGCCAGGAGGGTGGCCAGGCGTTAGGAGTGTGGCAAGGGGTGGGGGGGGAGTCGGTCATTGGAGGGTGTGTGGGTTTGGGGGACGGAGTGTGTCGTTGAGATGTCAGGAGGAGGGAGGGACGTGGGAGAGAGCTAATAAGGACCTTCGGATTTACACTGGTGTCCTATGCGGACGTCACACAAATTAATGTGTCCATCAACAGCTCATCCACAGATACTGCATCTCGATTCAAAGACTGCATGAGCCACATAGGGAAGTGGATGCAGGTTAACTGTTTAAAACTTAACACATCAAAAACGGAAGTTATGCTTTTTGGCAACACGCCTATCATCTGGTCAGACAGCTGGTGGCCAACTCACATGGGCCCTCCCCCAACACCAGCCAACAAGGTTAAGAATCTTGGAGTTCTCTTCGACTCCAAGCTCTCCTTTGAATCCCAGATCAATCACACCACAGCAGCTTGCTTCTTCATTCTTAAAATCCTGAAAAAAGTTCTTCCGTTCATCCCATTTGAGCTTAGGAAAACAGTAGTCACAGCTTTAATTGGCTCTAGGCTGGACTATTGCAACACCCTCCTCGCTAGCGCGAGTAAGCGCAGTATACATAAACTTCAGATTACTCAGAATGCCGCTGCCAGAGTCCTGCTCGGGCTCACCCGCTTTGATTCAGTCTCCAAGGCTCTCGCAGAGCTTTATTGGTTGCCCATCAGCAAACGCATTCAGTTTAAAGCTTTATGTATTGGATTCAAGGCCACACGCGGCAAGGGTCCGTGGCAATTGTCACAATTCTTTAAGCCTTAAATTCTGGTCAGATCACTAAGATCATCAGACAGTGGCAACCTGTCCATCCCCAAGATACTCAAAGTAAAATGGGGAGGCAAAAGCTTTGCTTACACAACTGCCAAACTTTGGAACTCCCTGCCCACCTCTCTCAAAAATGAATCCAACCTGTTTCAATTCAGGAAGCGTTTAAAAACCTGGCTCTATTAACACACCTTCATAATACGACGCCTGCCTGGTCCTATCTAGCGCCTAGACACCTTCGGGTTATTGTAGCGCTTTATAAATCCCTCATTTCATTTCATTTCATTTCATTTCCTCTGTGAAAGCCCTTGACTCCCTGCACTGGCTGCCTGTCAACAAACTAATTCTTTTTAAAACTTTGTGCTTCTGCCACCGGAGTCTGCAGGGCAAAGGACCCAGCTATCTCTATGATCTTCTTGTCCCCCATAATCCAACACGTCAACTTAGGTCATCCGGGGCTCACTTGGTTAAAGTCCCTAAAATCCAAAGAGCAAGAATGGGGGTGCGTTCATTTGGTGATTTGGCAACCAAAAACTGGAATGCATTACCCCTTTCTCTCCGGGCAGAGCCATCGGAGAACATTTTCCAAAAAAGATAAAAAACTAGGCTCTTCCAGCTCTGAGGTCTCAGGTTCGTATTGCCCCTGTTCTTGGGTCCTTTCAGCCATCTTTACACAGTAGCTCCTAGCCCGGGGACACACCAGCTGGTGTAACCAGGCGCTTTATAAATTGATTTATTATTATTATTATTTAGGTCTGTGTTGGCCAAGACCTTTTGATTTTAGTAAAATTATATGTATAACATACCTATGGGAGTTTTCAGTCAGACTTCACCTATTAGTTTTTTGTTGGGCCTTTCACATTTTTTCCTCCAAATCACTCCAGCATGCATTAAGGGACAATTGCAGCCATTATCTGACTTCATTATTTCATATGGCATGCTCCTCTTTCACAAAGGCAAAAAGAACAATTGATGGACAGAATGCAGAACAATGTCATACATTCACCCCAGTACAGAGATCTGGGCCTGAATCCATCGTTTTTTTGCACACCATGCCATTCCAGTTTGAACCCAGCCATATGCAAATCAGTCTTGACCCTGTGCCCAATGGGAACAGTCCATCCCGAACTGCCAGGCCCTCCCCGGACTAAAAACAAGCATCCTAGGGCTGGTTTCGGGGTTTCACCCCCTCATCAGCCAGGATAGCTTTACTCCAGTGGCATGGAGAGCACGGGACCCATGTCTGGGCATACCCGTCCCACTCGGGGTGACAAATGCAAAAAGAACAAATGATGGACAGATTGCAGAACAATGTCATACATTCACCCCAGTACAGAGATCTGGGCCTAAATCCATCGATTTTTTTGGTCGCCATGCCATTCCAGTTTGAACCCAGCCATATGCAAATCAGTCTTGACCCTGTGCCCAATGGGAACAGTCCAGCCCGAACTGCCAGGCCGGTCCCAGGATGCTTGTTTCCGGTCCAGGGAAGACATGGCTTGGCAGTTCGGGCTGGACTGTTCCCATGAGGCACAGGGTCAAGACTGATTTGCATATAGCTGTGTCTGAACTGGGGTGGCGAAGTGAGCTAAAGAACGATGATGGATTCAACCCAGATCTGTGACTGGGGGTGAGTGTCTGAAAAGTTTCAGCGCTCCGTCCATCATCTCCTTGTGTTTGCTCTTTCACAAAGAGCACATCCACACACAAAGTAGTTCCCTTCACTGCTTGGGAATTAAAATGGTATTGTTTGCTTTTTTAAGACCAAAACACTTTTTCCTTTAGCCATTTTTTATATTGATGAGTACCCTGCAGCTTTTTGAACCTTAAAGTTGTACAAAAACCATAACAGAACAAGACAGGAATTGCCAGAAGACAGGCGTCCAACATCAGACTTTTTGGCTTTGCAATCAGGGCCGGACTGGCCATAGCAGGCACCGGGCGTTTCCCCGGTGGGCCGGAAGGGTGGGGGCCGGTTTTCGACTGGTGGGGGCTGTTTTTAGGTCGAGCCTCGAGTAGCGCGCAAGCGCTGCTTAGAGGCGAAGACTTTTAGTAAGCGAGTTTGAAAAGCAGTCCCAAAAACGCTCGTGCGTCGTGGCTGGCCTTTTTGGGATGGGTACGCGCGGCAAACATGTGTTTCCAATTATCGTGCCCAGACGCGGGCGCGATAAGTGGAAACACATGTCTGCCGTGCGTACCCATCCAAAGGCCAGCCACGACGCACGAGCGTTTTTGGGACTGCTTTGCAGGTTGCCGCGCTCGCTCGCCCTCGCCCCCGCTCCTCTCTTGTTCAGTTTACGTTTGCAAACTACTCGCATGTTCGTTCATGCGTTTTATATGATCTTTAATCTTCCAACAGACTATGTGTTTTCTTGGCTCAATACATGTGGATGGATGGCACGCCGTCTGTTGTGTGTATGCTCTCTTCGAATGCTATGTTTGTTCACTGGCTATTCTTTACAAGTTCGTTTCAACTAACGTACAAATGGCATTTTACGAGTTTTTCATATTGTAATTATTCTTGGCGTGTTTTTACTGACCTTTACGGGCATGTTGCAATTTATGTCCTAAACATCATCGGTAGAAAAAACACATACAGCAGCAGCACACACAAATCCTTCTATGCCCCTCCCCTCCGGGACTGTAGTGAGGGGCGACGCAAGCGCCTCCCAAAGGGTTGGCGCAGGAAGCTGCAGTGAAGAGAATAAGTGTGGCCCATACTAGCGAGGAGGGGGCAGCTAACCAATAAGCAACAGGTGTGATCCTGGGCCCGCCCCCACGTGGCCTTGAAAAGCTGCAACAGCTCACAGCCCGTTCGTCCGCCGTCTGCCCAATCAACGGTCGAGAAAACGAGAATCTCTCATTTAATTGGCAAGTCGAGTTCTCGCCATTCCCTTCTCTATATTAACCCTTCCTTGTGAGTGGTAAACTGAGAACTATTATATTGGCAGAAAAGAGAATGTAGCGCTAGATGGATATTACGTACCATGTACAGCTAATGTGGCCCTAAAGATGCATTCAGATGAGGCTTGGTAGAAAGAGACATCCGAAGATGTCACGAGGCGTCGTAGCTTAGAGACTGACTGTGGAAAGGGGCAATTTGTGGCGGGGAGCGAGGAAAGGGAAAAATACTCGATGGAGATGCCGCTATTGATGGAAATGGATGTTAAACATAATGATAATCGATTGTGGTGTGCTAACGGCACGCCCACCCCGCAGAATGCAGAGACCGATGTGAAGGAGACGTTGGCATGCGGTGGTTTCTTTCCAGAAGGATCCTCGAGCGTGTAGGGGAAGACGGTCTAGTACCCTAAGTAGTATCATCACCTCACCCAGGAGTGAGAAGAATGCGTTCCATTGTGCAAGGGCAGCGCTTATTTGATCAACCTTGGAAGGATGAAGGGCTGAGCCCGCCCCACTGGAATCTGTATCAGGGACCCGGATTCAACACGATGATGGTTCCCTGCACTTGCCAAAAGGAACGAAATCGGTCATCGTAACGGCTGTTTGACTAGATGCACCTCCTTATACCATGGAACACCGCGCATCACAGATCCCAGCGGCTCGCGTAAAATAGTGCTGATCTGCCCCTCCCCAGCACCCTCCATAGCGGTTCCAATGCATGTACTTAAACATGGCATGCAGCGTTCCGTATGTTTTTGCAGTAAAAGCTAGCATACATTAACAAGCATTGGCATAGCCAATAGGTCTCGCCTTTGGGACCTTATAAGTATTTAGTTATGCAGCACAATATCCTTGGTGCAACAACATCAACTGTTGCATGGCTAAACACTTATAAGGTCCCAAAGGCGAGACCTATTGGCTATGCCAATGCTTGTTGTCACTGGGGGCCGGTTTCGGCCCTTTGTAACAAAAGCGCAGCAGCAGTGTTCACTCCTCCCCCTCCCACCCCCCCTTCCGGGGCTGGTCGGACAGAATTGTCATGTCTGGTTTGCTATCCCAGTCCGGCCCTGTTTGTAATGCTTATTTGTTTTACTTCTATAAAAGTGTTACCTGTCACTTCAGTGTCTTGCAAGCAAGTAAGTGACGTGATGATGCGATTTAGGATTAAAACATTTTTAAGAACTTCAGATAAAGCCTCTTTGGCAACCCTCATTGGAAACGCCTTTACATAAAAGCCCCTCCAGGCATTTATTTTTGTACTTCACTTCTAAACAGTGTAACACTGCCCCATGTAGGGTCTAAACGGAAGGAAAGAATAGCAGAAAGACAACAAAAAAGAGAATAGCAAGTCATATCAAAGGTCAGGTTTCCCGATTTCACCCAAACTCACCCCTGCAAAGTACCCCAATTCACAAACCCAATGCTCTCCTCAGCTCTATAAGCACCCCCAGTAACTGCAACACTGATAAAGCCACAGCGGATTTACCCCACATCCAGGTGTAGTCCTTCTGGAAAAGCACTGGCAAGACTCAACTTGAGCAAAGGCATAATGTGTTCCCCGATGATGCATTCTTAAACTGGAGTGGAAAACACACTGAGGATGTAAGTCCATGTTAAATCATGTCCATTCTGACCTCCATCAGAGCCCTTCTCCTTGCTAGTGTATTAGGAACTGTAATCAGTAAAAAATCAGGCGCCTGGATTTTCCAATCAGTTCTGATCTCTTCTGCGTTGCCACTTGAAGATCCAGTGTTTAATGTGTAAAAAAATAAGTGCCAGGGCCCAACGTTTTGTGTAAGCGCGCAGTGTGCAGAATATCAAGGCTATGTAGTCTTAATTCCACCCAGTTTCTTTTTCACTCATCACAAGCCATTCCCTGCCCCTTAAGCTTACTCTTGCAGCTTCCTGCTTTCTCACTTTATCAAGTTTTCCTGACTTTTTCTTCCTCCTTCTTTCCCCATTGTGTGTTTTTCACTCTCTTGCTTTGGGTCAAAGTCTGATGAGGAAAAATAAGTGCTGTCCCCGACAATGAGTGCTGGTGTACCCCACCTGCATCCACCGGCTCAAATAAAGCACTGTGAAGAACCCTCCAGATCGGAGACTGCTCCACCACCATCACAGTACCACCTGATTGGGCCATTCAATCCCCTGTTTCTCAATGGCAATCTCCATACCCGCAGGATCTTATGTAGATCATCTCTGTCATGCTCACCACCAAGTCATGGAGCACCCCCATTATCCAATCTCAAAGGACTACTGACGTGATCTTGACTGAACCCTAGCACCTTAATATTTGTACCTCTTAATGCATTCTCTTAAGGCATTCTTAAGTATCTCACTGATTGTCTCCAGGCACATGATAGCTACTGTGGCACATTGTTTAACGGCAAAGATCTCTTTTATTTCAGCTCTTGTTGTTAATTCCCAACCGCCTAGAGCCCAAGCTTCAAGCTTGGTTTTCACCAGTTCCACTCCCAGGACCTGCTTGTGGAGACCCTCACTCGTCCTCTGTGCCACTGCTTTAGTGGTCCCCGTTTTCTCCACTAGATCTGACCTCAATGTCGAAATAGAGTATGGATACAACTCCTCACCTCAGGACAGGCCCCCTCACCTTAAGGGTGGCGGTCCGTTTCCACTGTCTTCTCCTTAGCAGCTGTGCTACATTTATTGGAAAATATTCCCTCGCATTCCCACTCCCAGACATGGCTGCACCTATGTCAGCCCTTCTCCCTGCTGTCACTCTATGACGCTTTTAATTGACCTCTAAGATTCGGCACTGCGTTGGCCCTCCTGAGGTACAATGATGTGGGGAGCCACACATCCACCAGCAGGGATTGGTGTTAAGGGATGGAACTCCATAGCTCACTGGGCCTCAGTGACCTGAGGGCCCAGGCTGCCATCCGTTGGTGGAATTTCTTCCTAGCTCTTTTTTTCCCTAAGCCTCCGAACTCCCTCTCTCCCCGCCCCGAAGGCTCAGCGTGTCTCACTGTGAACCCAAGCAACTGCAGAACCAGCACCTCTCTTACTCCTGCTGGGCTACTCTCTGTGGAAGGGCTCCAATAGGTGTTGCTGTCACCATCATCATAGCTCTTCCTGTGACTTAGCACAACTTCACAATCAGTACTAGAGAGTACATGTTAGGCCACAGGAAGCCTGCGGCTGGATTACAGCACTTGAACTCACTTTGCTCCTCTGTACACCGACCCAAGACCTCAAAAGCTCCTGGGTACACCTGCAAGGAGGAAAAGACTGAGGCAGGGGCTCCAAGATACAGTAGCCATCTAGTGACTCAGCTAGACTGGTAGTGCTGTTTACACACTCACCCCCTGTACGTGTTGCTGCTGAAATGATTTATCCTGATTTTCCTTACCGCAGATGCCTATGTAAATGTTATGCTTTTGCAACCCTCTATCATCGAGGACACCTTTCACATAGGTCTATTTGGGAGGACTGGTTCTTTGCAAATTAATATCCTTTACCCTCCAGACTTTGTTTGGTTGTTGGCTCTGATAATAAGGCTCTGCAAGATCTTTCTTGATCCGTCTAGTTGCATGTAAACGAGAATAGGCAGTGTAATCACTTATTCTGCTAGAGGTAGCAAACTTAGAAGTATTAAAGATTTAGGATCAGGTAACATATTTGGAGGAACAGCAAAGTGTATATTACTTTTCTGAATAATCGGTGGTTGCTGATTATCCTTATTGTCTTGGGATGTGTTTTCCAGAATTTTTAGGGTTGTATTAAAAAGGAGCTTTCACTTCTGCGGGTTCTCCTGAAAGGAGCATCATGAGGAGCAGTGCTGTTCTCGATTCCTTCTTTGGGCCTACACTCTAAATTTAGACTGTTGAAAAACCGCCTTGAGGGCAAAGGCATTCTTAATTTCATGGTAGTGCATTGACTGAACACTTTATAAGTGTGAAGTACAGTCCATTGGCTTAGTCAAGGCGTGATAGCACCAGGACCCCCATGGGTTGCTGAAATGCCTATTTCTCTTGGTGTCCAAAGTGAATCTTCCACGCCTCACAAGTTATTTATCCTACCTCTGACTCCCTCGCTTCCCTGTGTTTTCAAATGTATTTGGTGTATTAATGAATAGTGCACGGTGTGCTCGTTAGTGTTTAAACTGCTTAAAAAGCCTGCAATATAAATTTCACACACTCAGAAAATTAAAACGTGAACTCTCCCAAACCATCTGTATCATCAACAGGGACATGCAGGGAAGCACAAAGAAGGAGTTTGTAGATAAGACAATAAACGAGTGAGTAAAATTCAAGTGAATGGAACAATATTCCAAAACGCAGTCATGAATATCTAATGGGAGCAACAACCCACCATAACTAGTCATTCAAGGAAACTGGATTAGTGGCTGTATTTCGGAATATGCCCTGGGGCGCAGTGGGCCTGTGCTCCCACTTTTTTGCCCAGGGACATTTGGTATTACAGAAGGGATCACAGATGCTTGCACACTCTTTTTGTAATGAAGATTGCACCGGTGCTAAATGTGCACTACCACGATCTCAAGGGGATATTCCCTCATTTGCATGAGGATGTGACCCCATGTAAATGAGAGAATACCTTGTCTTTTCACGTGTGTCATGTTACAGACATGGGTGCAGAGGCAAAGAGACCATCAGGAGGCGAACTGACATTCTGCAACATAGAGATCGTGCAGGGTATGTACGTCCCTTGGAAAGGAGAAAGAGTGTTCCAGGGGCACCCCAGGCATCTCAATGCAGGCGGGTAAAGTCACTTGCTGTACCCACCTGCAGGAGGATCTCTGCCAACACACCCTTCTCCTGTGAAGGTCAGGGCAGTTGCCACCTGCACAGAGAAAGGTGGACTGACAGCTTTAAACATCCACTTTATTATTGAAGGGCTCTGCCTTTAACTAATTCATGGTCCCCAGTGCAGGCACGGGTTCAAGCTTGCACCTGGAACAGTAGATTTGCTGTGATACAGCATGGTGGTCCAGTCTATGCCCGGCACATAGCCTAAAATGTACACCCAGCACAGAGTTGGACATTGAGCCTTATCCATAATGCAGTACCGGTAACTGCAGAGCTCTGCTTTTGTCTGTACAGACTTCTGCCCTGATACCCTCCTCAGTTTGGGACCAATAACTTGCTAACCCGCTCACTGCTGACTGAGACTGCTGCAATCTGTTACGGATTGGTCCAGGAAGAACAGCTAGATGACATTTGATGGCATTGCAGCCAAAACATGTGAAGAGAATACTGAGGTAGTGCCTGAAACATCACAGAGGACATCACATACGATGTCATCAGGTACTTCATTTATATAATTGAAGTTACCACTCTACAAAAGATATGGTATGTAGTTAATTCTAGTGCAAATTACACATAGGGTATGCCCTAAGATCACTTCACGAGTCCTATACACAGATCAAAATCTACATCTTTGAACAATGTGTATTGCATATTAAGCATGGCTTATGCGATGTTAATATAGTCATACTAATTGTTAAAATAATTTAATGAATGTAATTTTTCAGGTCATCTGTGATTCCTTAGCATAAGCAGTGAATTGCTGGATGTGTTACAATTGCTTAAATAAAATAAATGTTGGATTTCTAGGCGTAAGTCCCTGCTCAAGGAGTGGTCGCAGGGAAGACACCAGCTACTGGGCTCCAGCCGTGGTGCTTGAGGTCATTTGCCACTGGCGTCGTAGGGTCCATTCTACGATGGCTCTGCAAATTTTGCCAAATACACCTTTCCACACTTGACTCTCAGGGTAGCAAAGGTGAGCAGTCAAAGGATTCCCATGGAGGTAGTGTTTGGGGCAAGAGCTCAGAACTCAACATTCAAGTAGCATATTCAGTAATGCATTGTCCAGCGCAGTGCTTATATTAGTAAAATTAAAGTACTTTGTAGTATTACGTCTTTCTGTGTTATCAAAGTACAATAGTACTCAGCTGTGTGGTTGTGATTCCAACTATGATTCCTAGGTAAGTGTTTACACCCTTTGTGGCACCCTATCCCTGTTCTAGCTTCTCTAGGGTCTAAGGGCCAGATGTACGACCATAGCATTTTGCGACTCGCAAATTGCGACAAATTGCGAGTTGAATTTGCGAGTCGCAAAATGCTATGTACAACAGTGTCTGAGACACTGTTTGCGATTCCCAATGGGGTCGCAAATTGCATGCCTCATGAATATTAATGAGGCAGTCGCAATTTGCGACCCTATTGGGAATGGCTAGCACTCCCAGGGATGGTGGCCTGCTGAGGTCAGCAGACCACCATGTCTGGGACTGCTTTTAATTAAAGCAGTCTTTTTTTTTTTTGTTTTGCGACCTCAATTGCGGTTGCAAAACATTCATACATTGGTTTTGGAGTCGCTATTAGGAAGGGACGCCCTTGGAACGCCCCTTCCTAATAGCGAGTCGCTAACCCTATTTTGCGAGTCGCTAATTGGTTAGCGACTCGCAAAATAGGGTTGGTACATGGGCCACACGTTTTTTGCGGTCGCAAACGGGCCTAAAACCCCTTTGCGACCGCAAAAAACAGTCGGACATCTGGCCCTATGGGACTTCTTCCCAAGTGTAGGCATAGATTAGACACAGGTGCCGTTCACGTGGTCTCTACTCATGCAGAGTATTTCATAGTTGAACAGTTCATATCCATAATGGGACTTCATAAGGAAAAGCTAGTGTTCTTGCTGTCTAGCTCACTCTTTTGTGTGCAAGGCTCTGTTACTTGCTCATGGTGCTGCTTTTGTGAGGCACCGGCAGCAATTCTCCTGGCAGGTTCTTTCAGCAGTAACTCAGCTGACATGGGACCGCAGTGATGGTGGGGCTTCACTCAGGCAGTCATAGGAGCAGCATAGTAGGACTACATGTCGTGGCGGATGCTCATGGCAGACACTTGCAGCCTCTGGGCTCGCATCACACGGGGTGCTCGTCTGGCAGGTGCGATCTCCAGGTGAATCAGGCTTATGTTTCATTGGTGATGGCCCTGTGCACAGCATCTGCGGACATGCCTGCCTGCAGCACACCTCTGCATATTACTCATAGGGCTTGGCCTTCCATTGTACAAAGAGCGTGGCAGCCTATGCACAATATTGCACAATATTCCTATACATATTGGCACTCATTAAATAATGTTATAAATGTGAGATACGCCTGTGGTAAGCACCTGCGGGGTTGCAGTCTCATTTACAATGGCCCTCTTGGCTGCCAGGCTCTTCGATGACATCCCAGGATCAAAATACATTGCACTTCGCGCATTATCTATTCAGTAATGTAAACAAAACAACATATTTATATATTTATAGTTTGTATTTTGGAGATGGATTCCACAGGTGTCCTGCCAAAGACTATTCAAGATTCTGAGCTCCCAAGGAAACCACCCAAAACCGGCGTGGCGGCCAGGCTCTTGATGTGCCCGCCCCTCTTACTGTGAAAGTTGCCTCTCTAAAGGGATTAAAAGTGAAGTACTGCTCCCAATCCTTCCCCCCAGGCCGCCATCGCCTGCTGCAAATGAAGGTCGCTCATTCGGAGCGGCGCTATTCCCTGCTGAAGCCTCACAGATTGGACTGGAGACCTCAATTAATTTCCCATTCCATCAGCTCCTCTAAATACTCCTGTTTCTTTCCTATTTTAAGCTCAGGCTCACAAAGCACTAAACACAGCAGACAGTGACCTGTTTCTTCCTGCCTTTTGCCCGATTCTGTCGCTGCCATGTTGGTGTAGAATTTCCTCATGCACTTTCCTGCCTGAAAATCTATACCGCGCACTTACTAAACCCTGTGAGCCGGCCGTTCCTTCTCGAGGTCCCATGTCACCTGTGACCTCATTATTCTGTCAGAGTAGGGATCCATTAATGCATTGCAGCACTCAGGAGGGTGAAGGGCTTCTGCAGCCCGTGTATCATTTAATGTCTCTTTCTAGGACTTGAGGACTGTAAGCGCTCTTACAAACCTATAGTTAGCCATTGAATCTGTTTCATGACCAGCTCCACATTGAGTGCTCAGTTACGCGCTTCAGTCTTCAGTGTGCGCTAGTCAGTAATGTTAAATGACTTATAATCTTAAATATAAGAATAAGATATATCGTTTTTGCAGAGGTACAGAGACTACTAGAAGCTTAGTCAGTTTGACATATTCTTACAGTTGGGCCATACGCTCACCACATACTGAAGAGGAAACCTAGCAGTTCTTCAGAGAGCAAAATCCTCACCATATTGGAACGGGAGCTGACCACTTTCCTCAATACGACTTCTGGAGAAGGAAAGAACTCTGACCTCTCTGGATGAGAAGAGGGCCAGGACAAAATGGGTTGGAGAGCACGTTTTTAGGATGGCGTGAGCTCTTCTAAGACCAGATGATTTCTTAGATCAGTCCCTGTTGTTGGTTAAGTGTCCCGACATCATGAAGGAAACCACTTATGTCCCAGTCTTCAGAAGTTGGTTGTATATCCAGCTTACATAATGTTGTGCTTGTTTTAGGATTTTAGACGTTTGTTTTTCTGTGAGAAAATCTTGCACATAGGTTTCCAGTGCTGTTTTCTGTGGGCTTAATGTAACCACCACCACTTGCTGATGTGGGAGGGTGGGGATATATGATGGATGTATGGATTTCACTGCTGTCGCCCATGTGTTACCAACATAGTTTCTGTTGTGTGTGAAGAAAGTTTGCACTTGTGTACCTAGAACTGTTTCTGTTCTGTATGTGATGGAGAGTTTACTGCTACTATCGGAAATGTTACATGTGTGCAATTAAAGCTTGCATTGCTTCTGCGTGCACTGGTGCTCTTTGGGAAAAGCTTGCACTCTTTTAGAAGCTTTTCTGTATGTAATGGACGTTTACATTGCTGCTGTTTCTTAATGTATCTGCTCTGGCTGTGAGGTGAGCCTGCACTTGTGTTACCTTGCTGTACCACCTCTGGAGTGTGTGAAGAAAGTGCACTGCTGCTGCCCATTTTGCATCCTTGGAACTTGAGAAAACATTTTTACCTATACAGACGCCTAAAATATAGGCTTCGTTCAATGTATGTTCTATATGTTATTCAGTTCCTTGTCCCATACCCACCCCGTTCACTCCCGTTTTCCTTTTGTTTTTAACTTGTTACCTGGTTAGATTTTAAACCTCGCTTTCTATTCTTTTCTGGCAGATAAGCAATTGTTTCCTTTCTGTGCTATCTATCCTGACATTTCCCGCACCACCTTATCCCCTTATGCCATCGAAACATTGTTTTTTAACATCCCATGTCAGTTCAGTACCGTGTCAGATCTTCCTCCCGCCTGTAAATAAGCAACCGTTATGCAAACAATTATCTTTCAGTTATTTGTGCCTAAATCTCTCTGCTTTAATCTGTTTCGAGCATTTGCAGTGCATGTCGCAGACACAGCCTGCCGTCGAGGTTGAGATTCCCTGTAAAGTTTATGAGCATGGATGGGAAAACACTTACTTTCAAGTTCTTTAAGTGCAGCTACCTTGGCTTCTCCTACCTTAAGCTGATGAAAAAAGTCAAGCCAGGGCATAGATGTCCCAAAGGGGCATCATTTCTTCTTTGTGCACGTCTGCCTCGTGCACTTCTGTTTACTTAAGTTTCTTTCTTTGATTTCAAGTGCAACTTTGGAATTCTTTTAAGCCGATCTCTTTGTCCGAGTGCAAACAGTGTGTTTAAAAGAGAAAAATAGACGGTGTGATCAATGGATTCCTGTGCCATCTTTGTAATACCATAGTCGCCACGTCGTTATTTGTTTTCACATTTTCCATATTAGAAAGTTTGAGGTGAGCCATCATGGAAAATGTGGAGTAAGCCATGCTGTTATCATTTTATGCTGCTCTTAAATAATATGAGAATGTGGGCCGTAATCAGAGGGCGTGTCCACTTCCCTAATTCTTGCTGCTGGATGCATATTTACTCAGTTAGTGCTACATATGTATACCTCAACTAACGTAACCAAACATGTAGCATCCTCATTTTGCCAGGTCTCATGAATAACATACTTCTAATATATATATAGGTCTCATACCCGTCCATTATTGTAACCATATTTTTCAAAATCCGGTTGACTACAAACATGTCACAAGAGTGAAAAGCAAAACTTGTTTGCCACTGCTGTGATGTAACAATGTTCACCTGCCAAGCTGCATTTAGCAGATCTGCAATAAAAAAGGAAAAGCAAAGACCTTTCTTAATTTAATGTGACAAACAAATAAAGTAGTACACGCTTGTGAGAAACCATTCACGTAGTTCCAAATAGACGTGTCATTCCTCATTTACAAGAATTGTACTACGTAGAATTACAAAATGATAGTGTATGTGTATGGAACCGATATACATAACATAAAATTATAGATAGGAAGCTCTGAATAAATGGGATGTCTCGTGTATCAGATCTCATTCAGAACCCCCAGCAAAAACATCCCTGTTATTCACAGTCACCCTTCTATAATTGTGTTTTTTCTGTGCTTGCAATATTGGCACACCTGAAACAACTCGCTTTTAAAAATATTTTTAGATCTTCATTTGATTGGGAATACTGTATTTTGTCAACGCCAGAGGCTTGTGGTGTCACCTCAAAGTGCCTTCTATATTTTGTATGTGTATGTATATTTAATGTGTGTGCACACATACCATAACAGCAGTGAAATTGGGCTCTCTCCAGACGGCACACTTTTCAGCTATGTGTCTAAAGATGGGACTCCACAGCTCCCCCATGCCTCCACCTCCTTGAGATTTTTTCCCCAACAGCAGGGACCAGTGTCTTACTGGCATGCTGAGCAAGCACCCTTAGTTCAAGTTCTTTAATATACGCATTTTCGGTTGAAATTCCATGTTAAGATATGATGGGAAGTTTGCCTAGTTAGAATTGAGCCTCCGCTCATTTAGTCTGTTCAGGGTTTTTGAGCATTAACTTTTAAATCTGTAGCCAATTCACGAGACCTTCTGAATGGCCTTAAATGTCGCCATTCTGGCATCGTAGCTGAGCAGTGCTAATTGCCTGCAGTATTGCAGAATATCTCACTTACTTGGGCAGTCCTTGACCCTAGTATTACATAAACAAAAGACATCATGGCTGCCTTATTGCGGTAGGACATGTAGGATCATCAGCAATGGACGGATGCTACCACATGGAACAGAAAAAGGGGTGGCAGGGTGAGAGCCCAGATTTGTGGCGCTCCTACACCACTTTTGGATTGACTGCATGCGTATAATTTGCATTTGGGCAATCAGTGAGCGAACTAAATGTGTCCCACTCTCTTTAATCACGTTATGGTCCTTGTGGGATCACAACACCAGCAGCTGCAGGCCACAAACAGACAAAAATAAGACCATCTGCGATACTTTATTGTGATGGGTTGCTGCTGGCACCAGTGGCAGTGGTGGGAAGAGGCGGACTTAGAAACTTTACCAAGAAGCTTATGAAGTCCCGTCAAATTTGCGGGAAAGTGGTGTCAAATCTGCCAATCCCCCTACAGCATTTATGCCCCATAGTGATAAATCAGGCCTTATTTTACTGCCAACAGAGAATAATAACTTGACGTAATTCCTGTGTTCTCTACCATAAGATTAGATGTAGCAGTTTATTGGCCAAACTGTGAACTGTGTTTTCAGGCAGCCTGAATTTTGAACCTAGCTTACCCTGTTGAGCAAGTGGCATGATCCTAGGCAACACCCAAGAGCTTCCTGTGCCTATCTTCCTCAGTTTGCCTATGCTGGGTGCGCCTGCTACCCACCTCCAGTGCTATGTACCACAAAGATAAAACTGGCCCTTGTTTTCCTTAAGTAATGGGTTTCTGCTAGGCCCTACTGTTCTAGTGGCTCGGTGGAGCGTCGCATGGGCCCCCTCGTTTATCTTGGGTATTGAAACTGGTGAGGCCCAGTCTGTACTTCTTCTAATATCAATAGCATCTTCAGAGAGAATGCTTGTACGTGGAGAACAGGAGGGCCACTGGTATTCGTTAAGAATACCTTTTGGCTTCTCTACAGTTCTCTGCATTTGAACATGCGTGCAGTAGTTAAGCGGAAATAGTTCTGTGCCCGCGACAAGACTTCTGCCCCTAGAGTCCTAATTGACCACTCAGTGTATTTTTGGGCAGAGCATGTGACCTTCATGTGCCTCGCATTCTTTGACTAAGGACTTGAAAAGTATTTACCTGTGATATTAAGTGCTGTATAAAACGGGATCTTTATGCCACAGTCTTTTATTTATTTAGTTGTATATAGCGATACATACCACTTAGATCGCGCCAGACCTCCGAGTATAGGACATTACGTATGCTTTCTTTTAAATAATTTACTGTACGTACTTCCAATCACATAGAGGCTGTTAGAAACTACTTGTAATTTTAAGGGTACAATTTGAGCAATTTAGTTTGTTTGGATTCTCGGATTATTCCAGAAGCCGGAACTGAGCGGCTTGAGTGGAAGAACTGGATGTGGTCTTTCAAGAGGACGCTCTGAGGAAAGCTCGCCCCCTTCCAAAAATATTTATCAAGGTCATAGATTTCATAGTTTATGATGTTCTACCCCCTGCTGGCCACGCGAAGCAGTGGCGCAGTCAAGTGCAGAAGCTGGAGAAACGGAAAGAGGCGCTGGTGACTAAGTGGCGGAAGACCCCGTTTTGTGGCCTTGACCAGGTCAAGAGGTTATGCTCGAGCACCATTGTTCCGCCAGTGATTACTGGAGAGCAGAGTTTGCAGAGGGCACACTTTGGAGTGCGGGCCTAATGCATTCTCTTGCCTTTGTCAATACAAAAGCTAGATTGAAAGACTGAAAAATGCCCGTAGGGAGCGAGATTTAGAGCAATTTCCCAGAGACTGCAGCATCTTGTGAAGCTGAGACACAGGCCATAAAACGAAGGTTTTTATTTTGCATCACGAGGTATCTTTTGTAATGGTATTTGTGTGTTGTACTGGAGAGAGGGAATCCATATTCAGTAAAAATATATATATGTATTGTAAAATCAAAGCTTTTTTTCACCAATATCATTGGCGCTATTGACAAACCTACATGAAACGTTCTTTTTTTGCCTTTTACTCTTAAAAAAAGAAACACCACACAAGTTCAACTTAAACACTAATTACACGTATAGCGAAAACATTTTATAGAAGGAAATAATATTGTGAAGTTCCATGATTTTAAGAAATCGAGCTGTTTCACTGGCATATGGGAATTAAATTGCTCGTGGTAGTTTTGACAGGGTGTGTGTTACGGTGCAGATAGTGCATTGATGTTAGTTATTAGTTAGCATGTATTGACTTCAGGGTGTTTTTTCAGTGTTTTCTAAAGTGCAAATTTTCTATACTTCTAACAGTGGAATTTTGGATGCTACATAAGTTGGTGATCTGAGAGGAATTCTGTGTGTGTGTTTGTGTTTTTGTATATCATTTGTTTTGAAACCCAGGAGTTTTAATTCTGCGAGGAAGGTGTTTGTGCTGGGTGTGTGTTTTTTTGTATATCATTTACTTTGAAACTCAGATGTTTTAATTCTGCGAGGAAGGTGTTTGTGCTGTGATCAGCAGAGGGATCTCCTCAAAGGTTTACATCCTGTTTGCCGTGGCGCGGGATTCGAATGCCTATGGGAATACCCAGTTTAAGAATGCAAGAATTTACACGTTTGATGCATGGTGGCTAGGGACATGGACTGATATGCCTCAAGATAGTAAATGAGTACATATCCTACACAGGGACATTCATATTCTTTAATTGAAGTCATGCAATCTGAAGAGAATGTCTTGTGTCCACTATTATACCTCCCTTTGCCTCTTTATGTGAGAAATGGGATCTTTTTCTGGGATTAACATAAAAAGATTTTGGCTTTTCAGTCATTCGTGTCATTGAGCAATAAGGTGTGAATGAGTATAAATGATTTGTTGGTGTCAGCTCTTTGTGTGTTTTTACATAGTTGATGTTAGTTATGATTAGGGCTCCCAGTTTTCCGTTTTTACAGATAAATACAGACAAATCAATGTGTTTAAAAATGGAAAAATGCAGAAAATTGGGTTTCTTTGGAGTGCCTTTCCATATTGTTCATTAATTCCAGGTGAACAACTGAGCAGATCTATGTCATGTGGAGTTAAAAAATAGGATAAGTTTTGTTAAATAACAACATATGTCAACATCCATTTGTATTATAATGCCAATATTTATCTCTGAGTGTATTGTTATGATAAATTTGGCTGCCTAATTTACTAAAGCTTGACAGACGTCAAAGTATGAGTGCATATTTATTATTTAAATACATGTGGAAATATACCATATTACAACTTTATTTATTCACACAACACAAATTAAATATGGATAAATACTGATAAGTTGGTAAAAAAATAAATATGGATAAATACAGACGGAAATGATAAATAAATACCATAAAACAGGGAGCCCTAATTATGATACAGTTAGTTTTGTGTGTGGAGGGAAGGCGTAGATTTTTTGGTGCGTTCCAGCTCTGGTATTGAAGTTGGGTATTAAGGAATGTTTTGAGGGAGAAGAGACAGCTTTTTGGAGCAGAAGGCTTAGAGTAGGGTAGTGCCAACGGGCAGCATTATCCCTACTTTCACACGCCAGTCCTGAAAGCTCTTCTTTAAGATCATAATCGCAATTTAAAAGAAAACTATTTCCAAGTATACCACACATGTCCAAAACTACAGTGGGAAGGTATAATTCATATATGAAACTTGACTGTTGCATTCACATTATAGCACTCAAACGGTTCAGAGGTGTTGGCACTTAATCTGAGGGCATTGTAGCACATGGAATCTTTCAATATACATCTTATTTTTCCTGGATAATATTAGTAAGTAATCGTATCACATGTTTCACAATCATTCCCTTCCATCTCGTGCCATTCCCAATCCTGTTTCTTCGTTGTTCTCTCCTGTCTCTCTTCATTTTTCGCCCCTCTTTGCAGACAGATCTGAATATTTTAAACTTTTGCAGCACCAAAGTCATCTCTCGGTCCTTTTATAAAGGTAGCTGATCTCACCCTAACAATCTAAACGTAAATGTTAGCACAGTGTGAAGTGGGAGGCCTTATGCTGGTCTCTGGCCTTCTGGTGGGTCAGCCCACCTGTTACTGGCAGTGCAGGGGTGTGACATACAGTGTGTAGTGGTGAGCCAGACTGGTAAAATGTGATGGCATATTGCGTTTCGCCGAGTCAGTCTACTTGTGAGTGGCAGTGTAGTGGTGTCATGCTGGGCGGAGTCCATATGTCTGTGTCTGGCAGAATAGTGGTGACAGAAAGCACAACAATCAGGTCAGCTCTCCTGTCACACAGTGAAGGGCTATGGGGTGAACAGCAGTGTGAAAAAGTTGACTCTGAAGATGTTCGCACCGTGCAAGCAGTACAGAGGGGAAATTAAAAGACCCAGGGTGATTTGAGCAGCATTGTGAGCGGCTGCTATAGGGCTATGGCCATACGTCTGGCTGCCTTAGTAGACGGCCCCAACAGCGAATGCAAGTGTGGGTACCGGCCCCCCATAGCACTCTCTGGCTGTCCCTTGGTTTCAATGAGTCTCGGGCGGGGATTACTCCCTCAGGAGCGGAGGGATAAGCCCTGAAAGCCCGTCGCCGGCAGGGGAAGCCTGCTCCACAACGCTACTGTTGCTAGGGCCGTCTGCCCCCTCCATTAGCACGCTTGAGCGGAAGAGAAAGGCTACTCGTCTCCTCAGCATTAGGCCGCGCTCCCCGTGGAGAACGCACAACGGCGCTCCCGGGAGAACCGCGGCTCTTCAGCTGACGTGCCGGCCGACGGGGGCGGCTGCGGAGCGCCGCGGACCCGCCTTTGTCAGGCCCGCTCTTTATGGGGACACTTGCTTTAATCTTCTCTGCTCTGCTTTTCTGGGAGGCCTTTGTGTCCTCTGACGCTTTGGCCTCCGCAGCGAGAGGTTCGTGGGAGGAGAGCGGTCCCCTTCCGAGGAGCTGCTGTGAGATTAAACAGTGCAGGGCTCCGTTTCTTTGTGTTTGAAGGGTCCGAACCTGGATGTTTTTGTTGTAAAATTACACAATCGGAACGATTACTGAACCGCTCCTCGAACAGAGTGCTTGTAAGAATGCCCTAAAAAGATACAAATGTGGTAGGAAACGTGCTGCATACGTTTACCCTTGATCCACGTTATGTTTGTAAAAAGATTTTGTAGTCCAGAAAATTAAGCTCATTTGGTTAGCGCACCTGTTGCACGGGTCTGCCGTGTGTGGAAATTCCACTGCGCTTTGTCGGTATGTTACCCTTCCTGAGGCCGATAAAGCACATGAACTTGAGTTGGGTCATAGTCCAATATGTTATCAGCGACTACAAACATTTCACAACGTGTTGTGGATTGCATTGTCTGTTGTTAAGTGCGTAGATCTCACCATTTGAAATGTCGAGAGTGCCTTGTCATTTGCTCACACCTTCTGCCCGCCTTCCCCATATAGTTGAGAAAGTAGCGCTGTGTTTTTGTCAGCTGCCAATTTTACTGTGTATATAAGATTACTTTGTTTAATCTCCTCGACTTCCATCATTTACAGTCCAGTCCAAATCAAAACGTCCCTAATAATTTCATGACTTTCTAAAAAATGTCCCTTAAAAAAGATTTGCCAGCATGGCATCCCTACTCTTCTATGATTCCACATCTGCAAACTTGGCACCTGTCACTTCACGGCATATGGCTGGTGAGTCTCAATTCCTCTAAGCCCAGCAATACCCACATCCTTGAAGTAGGCCTCTCTCTCCCTGTTCCAAGGTATACAGGTCTCTTGCGACTTTCTCACATGATGCTCCTATGAAGCCACTGCCCCAATCTCCACTGAATCTACATCCTTGTTGGAGGTCTCCGCTAAAAGGCCGAGGTTTGAAAAAGCATGGATTCGACACTGCCGTCACACATTTATGTGCAAGTTTGATGTTCAGGGATGAGTAACTAGGAGTTTGTTCTTAAGTACAGACCCATGATACTGTGTTTAGGAGGGAGCTTTCTTACAGCACTGTTCCAACACTTGGCGGCATGCATATGTATGAGGAAAAAGTAAGCATTGTAGAAATGAGTTTGTGCACTGCAGGTCACAGGTTAAATACTTTGGACAGGCCAGCTTCCGATGTCAATGAAATGACTACCACTGAGTTTAACTGTAATATCTATTTTCAGTGGCTGGAGAGTACAGTTGGTGAACATGAATATGCCTCACTATGTAATTGTTTACTGCTATCATTAAAAACGAACTACAAAAGCTGCAGCGATTGTGAATATTCTCTTGTCGCCTTTCTCATACCAGCCCGATTGCTTATGTGTCTAGAAGATTTGTTTTGGGTTTTCTTGCTTGTTGTGAATTCGATCCTGAAAAGGGTGTTTTTGGACTGATATTTATACAGAAACCCTGTTGTGTGCAGTTTTAATCTGAAGAGATTGGGAGCTGCATACACTGTTTGATTTCCTTATCTCAATTGTTCTCATTCAAGGAGGTAATGAGTTGTTTTAAAGGTGGCTTCTGGATTACACGCACCCTCTAATTAAGCAGAGATTGACAACAAAGAAGTGTTGCATGTTAGTAGTGTATTGCATAAAATATTGTTTTAAAAAATGTGAGCAGAGTCTTTTAAAGGTTTGTGCACTTGGGAAGGAATTTACCATGTTGCCCAAAATTACTTCCATGCTTTGGAAAGTCGGTAGAGGCGTGTTTAATGGCGTTATCGTTGCTGGGTACATGCCAGCTTTTCAGGCTAACCACTATGTAAACGACGCCATTCAGAATCATGGTATGGTAACCATCTCCGATGGCTGTCTTGAAAATCTGGCCTGGATTCGACCCTTTCAGATGAATGTTGACCGCATGCATGTGTGGTTTGCATTAGTCAGTGATTGGTGGTGGACAGCCTACCCTGAGGAATACTGTATCGTCAGTATGTGCAGCGAATGCACAGTTTCTTTCTTAGTCATGAAAAATAGGATGACCTGAGAGACTACAGTTACGGCTACAATCATAGTGGCATCTCTACTCATACACTACACTGTCCCTTGCATTCACAGGAAGGAGGTCCTAAAATGTCAGGCGCCAGGAAATGTAATCAGTTATAAGCAGATGAGGATTCAAAAACTGAGATACAGTCAGGCAAACTTCTTGGGTGCACCCGGGCATGCAAAAAACAGATCCTCCAAGGATCCCAACACTCTCAGGCAGCATTGATAGAGTGAACCTGTCTTTGGCACAGTGCTGGCACAAAGAATGATGCTTGCTGAAGTCTTGAGTGTGTCGGAATGCAGAGCATGGATAAGGTGCATGCTTTTTGTTGCCTTTTCCCAAAACCTATCTCAGGATATCTCCACCTACATTTAGTCTTTGACTCCCCATGCGCCACAAGGTGAGGATCGTTGTAACAGCCTAGCCACGCTCCGCACCTCAGACTGGCACATCCCATCCGTTTTTATCCTGGGATCTTTGCACAAACTTTTATTGCCTATTTCTAATCCTCGATGCTACACCACTCCCACCCCCACAAACACGTCACAGCCAGGGCACTCACTGCACACAAGAACATACTTTACTGAATCACATAATCTACCCTTTCTGCTGTATGATCCCCTTATTCACATTGACTACTCATCAGCGACCTGTACACCTAGCTGTATGGGTGAGTCAGTCATTCAGACTATGAAGTGTGGAGCCCGCTTCCTGGGTCCCGCTTCGTACAGTCTGAGCCCATCAGATGGAGATTGGACCTTATCTCAGAGCACAATTCCTTCTCTTTTGTGATGATCAACGGTCTATCTTTAGAGCTTTCCATCATCCCCCATATTATTTATTAGCTGCAAAAGTTGATAATGTGTTGCTGGGACCGAGAACCACCAAATGACTCCTCTGAAAAATGAAAAAGGCACTTTTTTCCACACCAAAATGTATTCTCCTTAATAACCCAAACAAAGTGGCATGCAGCTATTAGCTATAAATTGATTTTTTTTTTCGGTCGCGGAGGGTGTAATTTAGCACGGATCCTGACAAGAGAAGAGGCTGAGATCATTAGTCATTCAGTCTCGTAGACGAAGTGTCCGCAATCGGCGGAGGGTTCGTGTTTTTCTGTCTGCTTCAATTGCACACTTCATTTATTTGGACATGGCACCGGCGGCTTCTCCCGTCACGCGGCCTCGCGCGCTGTTGGCGCAGATCGCTCCAGGGCAGCTGGGATGCTTGGCTGGGGCAGATGTTCTTTTCAGTTTAGTCACCGGCCGTTCTCGGTTGTTTATCGTTGCCATGGTTACCGTGGTTTCCATGACGGCGCAGTTGCTGCCTCTGTGAGGAAAGTGAATATAGTTATAGAATAGATAATATTTTTCCCCTTCTCCCTAACGTATCTGCCCCTAGTTAGACCTTGATTTCGAAGTAATCGTAGTTAACGGTACTGTGGGGAGTATTTATGTTATACCACAGTTCAAAATGAAAGCAGTAATGGAAGTGGGTGTCTTCCTTAAACTTTCTATTTATGAAATACAAAATGTACCTTTTTGTGTGCCACGATTTCCAAATATTCCTTGGCATTTTTTAAAGTGAGACTAGAGAAATGTACTTCATGCTGAAAGTTTCCTCTGGTACTTTATTAAAATACTTTATATCCAGGGATGAGAATAACCAACCAAACATAAATGGACGCATTTCCATATGTGATTTACAGGCCAGTCTGCAGAAGTGCCGTCCAGTTGATTAATTGAATAGCTTTATAGCAGTAATGAAGGTTAATTTGATGTAGCTTGCTCATATCAAAAAGTGCATGAGAAGAGATCAGGCAATTGCCGAGATCTGAAAAACTATGTTTATATTTTAGGTAGTAGGAGATTATACTACAACATTCCAGTTTTTGGAACAAGAATGCTTTTAGGTAGCAGGAGATTATACTACAACATCCCAGTTTTTGGAACAAGAATGCCACAACCATGTAATCGAGAAACTGCCAAAATATGAAGCATTTAGACTGAATTACAGGACGAAGTGCTATAAAAACGCATATGGTTAGAGTATGATTAATATGTTCTCTCGTAATTTTATGTGATGGTTAACGGAGGCTGCTTTTATTAAGAAATATATGAATCACTCCAGAAAGTGATATGAAATCAGCTTCTTACTGGGAACACTCCCTGAATGCGCACATGCAGGTGTCGAAAGACTTGGACTGCTGCGAGCCTTGCTGCACGCATCTTATATTCTGAAATCATCGCAGAAATCATGAGCGGTTATTCACTGGGTCTAAAAAGTCGAAAGTGGCGTAAATGGAAAATACTGCAGTAATAATCCTAATGAGCATGGGCAGAAAAGAGTGCCTGTCTAGCATCTGTACGTAGTGTATGTGTGATCGTGTTGCTGAACTCTCTTGACCTTTCATGCCTATGCCCTGAATTCAAAATAATCTCCAAGATGAAATCTTGCATTGGGGGCAGTATTCCCCTAGGATTGGTGTACACTGGGTAACCACAACTAACTACATTTCTATACAGTATTCTAGGTTTCAACAGTTACTTTGAATTAGATCTGTTAGTTGTAAACATATTGTTCAACCATCTTTCGATCATCTGAAAAAAGCTTGGGGATGAAAAAAGAAAAGCCAAGGAGCTGACAGACAGATATAGTTGAGTGTTACCAGCTTAAACATGTGTTTGGATACAGTCTGTCTGTGTAGGACCATTAGCAGAATACAGGGGTATGTGCAAAATCACATGAGTAAGGGCACCACTCAATTTTACCTAAAGGATTGATGGAATTGCTAGCATCATCTGACACTCAGCGGCCTACTGAGGATGCTGAAGCAATATGATTGGATCCACCAAATCAGACACATCTGATAAATGTTCATAATATCCACAAATTAAGATATCCGTCATAGGCCTTGCTTAAAGTATCATCTCTTATGGCCAAAAGAGCCCATCCAGTCGCATAGGCATCATTTCCTGTTAGCAGCAAGCTCAGGAGAGAGTATACTAAGCACATACCATTTCGCTGTGCTCTATTTCTTCAAGTTAAGAGACATTAACTCTTGCTTAATAGTGTACTGCTGACCAGCCTGGCCCTCCATCAGTTACATATCTTCCAAGCTATTGAGCGGTTTGACCTTCTTTAAAACCACAAAAAGTATTCTTTGCACTGGCAAACAGTAAATCAAAATACAGGCCTAATCCCCCAAAATTAAAACCCTTGGTCAAGCGTGGGATAAGGTGAATAGTCTAATTAATTACAGTGCCATCTTGCATAGTTTCTATTTTGTTAAGAACATTAGAGAGATGATTTTCAGAATTTATTAGTAGGTGTGATTCTTAGTTTAAGGCAATCTTGTTAAGCAAATCAAACATTATTTGAAAAATTACTTTGAGTTTTTTTCACCAGATTTTCAAGTTAAAATGCTTTGTATGTTTTGTTAGCTTGCTTATAAAATGCATTAACATTTCTTCACATCAGTCTTCCATTTTCAGTCTGCATTATTGCAGATATGTGGAAAGTTTTGTTACATGGAGGTGGGAACCAAACTAATCAATTAATTTTACTTGGTAACTATTGGACAAAATTGTAAACAAAGGCACCATTTGGCCTTCAAACATTTTTGATTGTCTAATTCTTTTTAGCTTCTTAACATCAGCACTTTAGCTATATCTATAGCAAAGAAAAAAACAAATTAGTCTGATTAATAATGTATCTATTGGTTGATTTTTCCAGATCCCGACATTGATGCTGCCAGTGCCATGATGCTTTTGAATACTCCCCTGAGTTACAAGCAGGTTGTGAGTAGCTATTTCTATAAAGTATGGTAGACTTTTACATTTAAGGCTTATTCATACACAGATATGGTACAAGAAGAGAACAAAATGGTGGAATATGTACTCCTTTGAAAACAGTGCCCAGTGAGTCCACTACATGTACTTTAGGGAATCAAACAGCTGATTGTCAATTTTAATTAAAAATAAATCACAATGGGCTCTTTAATTGACTATTGCGAATATGTTTTTAATCATCAAATTAAAATTTCGCAAAACATATATCGACCTTCAGATGATTTGTCATTTGCACTTCCAGATGTTCCCAGTAAGAACAGTATTTTTAAATTTTTCGAAATATCAACTAGAGTTGTAAATTTGTTTAATTTAAAAAGTTTAACCTATAATTTAAATGCCTAACCATTAGCACATTTAAAACAGTTGCATCCTTTGAATGTTTTGTTTGTTAGGTTCACAACATACAGGCAATACTGAAGGACATTAAAGCCGATGTGAAGGAGTTTTCGTTATGTTAACACGCAGATTGTAAATCATTTAAGTGGCTGGTGTGAAAATCACTCTGTGGCTTTTCTGATAATCCTTGAACTTTTAATTATTTTCGGTTTTAGTCTTTTACTGTCCAATGAAACAATTGGTGTCAGAAATGTTACATTTAATTAAAACAATGTTACAGAAGTCGAGATTTATCCCCAGTCTAGATGTGCCATGTTATCTCAATATGTCTGCACCCTGAAGGACCATTGCAGGGGCCAGAGAGGAGAGCTGTTATATATTTAGTTATTCTTTTAACGAGAATGGTATACATCATCTACTGGGAAATGAAGGTCACAACCACGTTATTGAGAAAGGGGCAAAGCTTCAAGTTTAAGCCCTGATTTTGGAACTTAAACTGGAAAGACAGGATCAAAATGTGCAGTTGGAAAGATACTTCTTTATTGCATTATTGCCAGAGGCAGTATTTATAAGAGACATGAATTAAGCCAGTGCCTTGAAATTAATACAGTTCTTACTGATAAACAGTTGTGCAGAAGCACAAGGAGGCTGCAGGTGCCTTTGATAGTCTATTAACATTGCATTGTTTTAAGATGTTCTAGTAGTTCTTTAATTTGTCCATTTTCTGAAATCAAAATGTTTTATTTAAAAAAAAAAAAAAACCTGATTTGGCATAATTCAAACTTAATAATTGTTAGTTTGATAGACTCGCACTAAAGATCTTACCTTACACGACAGTTTCATCAACTAAAATCTGCAGAATAGCCGTGGCCAGTTCTGTACTCCCTTTAATCTTACACCAGTCGTCCTCCATTTCCACTCACTTCGAGATGAGAACAAATAACCCAAGGAAATGACATGCAAACTATGCTGGGACTCATTTGTAAGTAAAGTGTTACGGTTGCACCTACGCCACCATCTTCACCTCCCTAGTATGCGGTTAAAGTTGTGCATCCCCGCTGACTGAGTGATCATAGGCATTTTGTAGAGCACATGGAAAAACGAGGAGGAATGCATATGATTGATTAGTACTAGGTCATTCAGTCTGAACCAATGCACTTAAGAATAAATAAACTGAAATGTCTTCTTGCTCCTTAATTTCTGTTTCATTATGAGAGATATGCCCTATGCCGCACAATCAACATGCCTTTATTCCCTTACCACGGCCCACCACTTCATTGTGGTTTTTCTTTTTTTCTTTGTTGGAGTGAGCATGTTCTAATCGCCCTCTGCTTCCTGTGCTGCGTTTTCTTTCCCTCGCCTTACCCACAGAAAACAGCCCTATGTGCACCTGTTGCTTCATATTTTTAAGGCCTCCTCCCTTTCCTCTTCTGTCCACTGCATCCTCTTAGCTGTGCATATCTGTGTGTCTTCGCAGTATGCCATCTCCTACTTTTCATTGGTGCTCCTAGTGCATGTTGTTTCCTCCCTTGCATTTAGGAGTGTGCTGAGTAAATATAATAGACACTGTGAAAGTACTTTCTGTCTCTCCTGCGCTGTACTCCGGGGTCTTTCTATAGTGCTAATTATACATTTTAGCTGTGTTAAAGACTACGTATTTTCCAACGGGTGTTGATTAGGTTTTTAAATAACTATTTATTATTAAAAATTATGTCCTCATATTAGCTGCTATTTATACGTGACGCTATTAATGGATTAAATGGCCGCATCTAGGCTCGCTTTTAAAAGAGCATGAGGAAATAATGTAAGTAAAGATACAAAAACTCAGTTAACGCTCTTTTTTATTGCCCCACATGTGTAAATATTTTAGCAACTGTCTGACATACGTTTTTATTGTTGCATGTCTATCATTGTAATGATTTTTATTAATCAAACAAATTATTCGATATTTTACTCTTTTAATACTCACTTTACAAGTAAGGGATAACTAGCTTGTGCAGTGAGACTCAGACTTGCTGTCTCACTGAGAGGTTTGGGTGCAACAATGGTGTATCAGGACCATATGAAGGTTCATAGGAGATATTGTTGGTTAGTAGAAGAGGTTAGTAAAGACTAGTTCTAAACACTGAAGAACTTTTGAGATGTCTCTTCTTTGCAGTATAGTCCAGCATTGCAGACATATGCAAATAATACCCAGATTTACCTGTGTTTCTGGCAATGTATCTGAGGTCCTTTCCTGTTTTTCATCCCAGTAGGATAAAACTCCTATCTGGAATAAGGGAAATATGTTGGTTTTCAACATCCTAAAATTTAGTTTTCATCCCTGTCATCTCGACAGGTCTTCTCAAGAACTTGTTCCCTTATACCCAAAGCCACTATATAAGGTAGGGGCATCTCCAATACCTACCCTAATGTAAGAGAAATAAAGAGTTGATCTTAACAAAACTCCAAATGATTGATTAATATTGTGGTATTCAGTTGCATTTTTGCGGTTTCCTTTATTCTGTATTGAAGCAAGTCATCTTGCTAGATATCCAAACTCAAGTTCATCTCTGCTTTAATTCTAGTCATAACTATCGTAATTCTTTTTATGGAGTAACTTCGAAGGTCTTTCACTGCCAGCTCCAGATGTTGAGGAATGTGACACACTGACTGATCTTTTGTCTTTTCAAATTACACATCATTCTCACAAAGACAGTTACATTCGCTAATAAGCCATAAAAGGATAGTTTTTAAAGTAGTAGTCTTGTGTTTGATGTGTATTTAGAGGTTGATGAGTCTTTACCTCACTTGGCTGACAATAAAATAACATGATAAAGAAGAGATAAATAAAAATAAGCAAGCAAGATAAATAAACTAAGCAAGTGAGACAGGTGGCTAGAGATACCCAAAGGCAGACTTAGTTCTAGAACAAGAAGTACATATTAAGAGAAATATGGATCAAGACATAGTAAACTAGAACATTATGTAGATGTATAGAATGACCTACAGAAGACCGGTAGGTAGTGGAGGTTTATAAACAATAAAAAGCGTTATCACAGGTTTGTGAACTGTGCCAGATCACTAATGAGAACATAGTGACCTAGGGCAACACATCTAGAATACAGCACTGTGTGGGTTATTGTTGAGCATGATGGAGAGTCGCGGACTAGTTTCTTCAATAGTCCGTTTACTTGCACTTAGTTTCAATGTTATGTTTGAATCCAATTAATATTAGTGCAAAATGTCTACGTTGCATCTCCCCAAAGTGAGTATTAGGCATCCTTGTGTGCTTAAAAACTCACCACCTTCTGAAATAGAAATTGTTTAAAAAGCTCTGTAGGGAGTACGCATACCAACTATCCACTGAATGCTTAGGGCTGGTTATTCAAGATCTACTTAGAGACAAAATATAGAACACATCTCCAAATCACAAATTTCCATCCTAGATTGGGTCAGTTGACTCCTGTGGAGAAGCATGTACACGTGGTTTTGACACAACCCTTGTGCTTCAGGGTAGGATGATATTTGTCACATCTGCTAATTTTACAGTAGTCCTCTCGGCTGAAGAGTTTGCTGTATATTTGAAACTGCAGCATATTTTTTATGTTTGGGTTTCACCTTCTATGCCATGTGTCGGACAACTATAAATCAGTACTGTGTTCCGCCAGTGCAGCAAATCTGTTGTCTTTGTCAACCACAGTATCCTTATTTGTGTGAGTATGTGCTGCATGTTTGGTATCTGCAGTATCTGATGTATGCGTGGTGGCTGCCACACATTCCTTATCCCGGCTCTGCAGTGAATACCACATATTTAACGGATACAGCAGAGGCTATAATGATGCTGTCTGTAGGATATGCTATATATTTTGTTTCTGCAGCACGTCTCTTATCGTCGGAGTTTCCACTTTATTCCAGATGTCTGACGAATAGACAATGTCCTTAGTATCTGTAATGTATGACACTAGAGAATGTCCTTAGTATCTGCAATGTATGACGCATGTTTGGAGACCACAGCATACGTTTTATGGTTTTTGTAGTGAAGGCTATATGCTTGGCCACTGTATCATATACTGTATCTGTGTATTTATAGTGTATGCCTTATTTAGTGCCAGCAACATAGTCCAGGTGCTTGGTTTTTGCAGTATATTCTATATCCACTGTGTGTACAGTTTTTATTATAGGTTAGGGTCTGAAGTATATGCCATACATTTTTCTTTTTGTACAGTCAGATGTTTATATAGGGTGTGTGGAACAAGCTCTGTAGGCTTGATATTTGCATTGAGTGTTGTACATTTAGTATCGGTAGCACACTCTTTCTGTGCTTCTACCAGTGTATGATGTTTGTCCCCTTATGCACATTTGTCATTTTCTTTGTTTCTGCAGTTTGTGCTACTTATTATTGAACACACCCTGTATCTTTGGTATATGCATTTTGCGTTATTAATGTTTGATATCCAAAGGATAGGTTCAATCTGTTGCATCGGCAGTGCTGAAACTTACTCCACGTGTTTCATTTGGCAGTATTTCCCGTATCTTTGTTATTTAAAGCTTAAGTTGGACGTTTTCTTTTTAATCTGTATTTTTGGTATCTCTGGAGTTATGCGAGTATTTGGGTGCAACATTTTCTGAATAATTATGGCTATATGCCACTTGGCATGTATTGGAATATCTTCTGAAAAACGTTAAGATTTGAATGTTTCTAGCTCAGAGGAACCAAAAGTTAATAAAACAAAGACAGTAGTGGTGCAGTGAATTGACAGACTTTCATAAGGTACTGGGTCCCCTTTCAGTTATTGTTTGCTGTATTCAGGCATTACATTGTTAATAATGGGGTGAAACTTTTGCCAAAACAGTATTACTGTCTTTAGTTAATGGAGGGGATAGGGCTTTTTTGTCTGCATAAAAGATAAAATATTACATATTTAAATGTGATTCAAGGAGAATGAAACTAATGTGTCTTTCTTTGTCATTAAAATGTGTTGTTTCATTCGTGCAGATTGATGTTAAAGCAGAGATACTGTTTTCAGAGAAGCAATCCGCAATTGTTTCAGGAGGGCATTCAGGGTACAGAAAAATCCCAATCATAGTACCTCTCATTACCTTCTGATGTATTAAACCTTACAATGCCATGCCCAAGTCAAAAACGTACACTATACATATATGATGTCTTTCTTAATATAAAGAAGTTGTTCTGAAGACCACAGTGTGAACACAGAGCAAGCCCAAAACTGAAGATCAGTTCTGGCGCTTAACTGGGATAAGCACAATAAGAGAGGCACACATTTTATTACACCAATTATGAACATGCTTGTTTGTTTTCTGCTGAGTGGAGTGCTTGTGCACACTTCGTGTAACAGACGCTAGTTTAGTCTTGGCACTAGAAGGAGCGACGTTAATAATGTTTTTGGTGTTCCTGAGCATCGATGCATCACAGAATAAATATTCGTTGTTAAAATAAAATTTTTAAGTGGAACTTGTGAATGCATTTACTTTCTTTCCTGAGAAACCATATTTTGCACAACCTTGAATCCTTTTATATGAATGTGACGACATACAGTGAAAAACAGCGTGTTACAGCCACAGAATGTGTCTCGTAATGCCACGTATGTTGCCTTAGTCCCACCTTCATTTGGTCAACGCTGCTGCATAATTCTAGTGGCCCTGACTATTTGACATATCCAGTATCTGTAGCATAATTTATACTGATACTGTTTTCAGTGTGTGCTAAATGTTTGATGCCTACTGTGCATGTCACGCCCTTAGAAGCTGCAGTATATGTTTGCAATGGACTTGATAATTCGAGTCCATGCTATAGATTTGGTAAGTCCAGTGTATGCTATATGCTTTGTAACTATAGACCATCAGACACCCTTGACACCTGGCATGTGTACTCGGATGGCTTACCATATACTTATCCAGTATTAGGGTATCTTTCATAGATTCACATGCCTGAATCATTCCCCGTCGTCGAGACGGGAGTCCCCGGTATATAATAAAAGTAATGTCCTATTAGACATACCAAACCATAGGCCTAAGGCCTCTCATTAGTAACATATCCAGGTCCTTTTGTGAAAAGGACCAAACTCTCTGGAGCAGCCAATCAGCTGCCACCACCCTCTGGAACCTTCCTGTCAGGAGCTCTGGTCCCTCAGATTTTCTACCGCACGTTGTGCTAAGGGAGTCTCCAACTGAGCTCTGCTCAGGTTTTCTATTATTACAGCGTTTATACTGCTAGAAAGGTATTTCATTATCCTTATTTCTGTCTGACTGAAGTCATAGTCGTCTTCATGTCAGACACCTCGAAGAAAGGCCTTTTCAGGCCATGTACAACCTGCAGGAAGAAGAGGTTGCATGTGGACGATCCTCACAAGGACTGCCTGTACTGTCTTTACCCAGACCATTCAGCTAAAGACTGCAAGGTATGTCGTACTTTCTCTGCAAAAACCCTAAAAGACCGGGAAGGACGTCTTTTGATTTGGCTGCAGAGGTTAAAGGACAAACAAGATCCCTTGTCCTCTGAGGAGAGTGAAACTTCATCAAGATCCTCCTCAAAAACTCCACAGAAAAGGTCGAGAAATGCTTCTCCAAGCCCTTCATCACAGCAACCTGCAAAGAAGACGCAGAAAAAGTCTTCAGAGGTTCCCACGGGCAAAAAATTGCCATCTCCAGACCCTGCGACTCCTTCAGTCAGAGTCCAGCATTCTTTTAAAAACCCTCCTCAGGCTCGTCGACGACTGCATCGTCGACGATTTCAACGACGACTGCTCCTGTCACTGCCAGGGTTACCACGTCGACGACGACAGTCTCCACTATGTCTGCTTCGTCGGCGCCGCGATCATCGTCGACGACTACAACATCTTCGTCGACGGCACAAGTGATCATGTCGTCGACGATAAAAATAAGGAAGTCGTCGTCGAAGATTCCGACGACGATTCAGTCGTCGACGACGCCGACGACGACCTTCCCGTCGACGACAACCACATCGACGGTGCTCCCGTCGACGATACCGCCGACGACGTCTCTATCGACGGTAGGCTTACCGTCGACGACGCCATTTCCATCGACGACGCCGTCGACGAAGATTTCAACAAAGCTTTCAACGAAGCTCAAAGCTTTACCAATCGACGCGCCACCGTCGACGACGAGTGTTCCGTCGACGATCTTGATGTCTACTCCAAAAATGAAGGCTAAACGACTCAGCAGATTGTCACCGTCTGTAACGTCACCCAGTAGAGTCCAATGCTTAGTACCCTCTCATCTATTGGATGTGGATGACGATTTGGAGGACGAGGGTCCTTTTAGGGCCGCAACAAGTCCGTCGGAACTTAATGTCAAATACCAGGAGTTCTCAGATGAGGATGATCAGGACATTGATGATCAGTCTTATCAGGAAGATCAAGTACCTCAACAACCTCAGATGGTATGTCTTCCGGTGGCTTTGGTGTCGGACCTCCAATTTCTGATTACAGATTATAAGAAAAGGTTTCCTACTACTGCTCCGGCTTCTGCTCCGGAACGAGCTCCACCACCGGCCGTACAACTTCCACCTCAGCCGTCCGCATCGACAGTGATTTGTCCATCTCTCCATTCTACTGACGATGAAGAGGACTGTCGTCAAGAAGAAGGGGAAATCCTGGATGATGGATCACAGCATGAGGAATGGGACGACTACGTCATACCACTTCCAGCGTCTCCTTCCCCTCCTCCAGTAGACTCGCCTCCGGAGGACATAGGAGGTTTTCATAATCTTCTAGAAAGAGCGGCAAAGCGCTTTCAGTTGCCAATGCCTTCCCAGCAACAAGAGTGTTTCTTATATGACTTTAAGGAACCCTTTAAAAAGTCGGTGAGATCCATGCCAATAATAGACTATATCTGGGAACAAGGGGTCAAGATCATGAAGAATCCTTCTTCAATGCCTCCAATCCTAACACGACTGGATAAAAAGTATAGGGCACCGGATGACGCCCCAGCCTGTCTAACTGGCCATCCCAAGCCAGATTCGGTGGTGACACAAGCAGCCCAGCGCCACTCAAAGAATCCATCTACTCCACTGTCAGCGCCACCGGATAAAGAGGGTAGGCGTTTGGACAACATTGGAAAGCGTTTCTCTTCCATGTCGGCACTAACAGTGAGGGCTGCTAACTCACTAGCCTTATTGGGAAGATACAACAGGCAAATCTGGTCAGACATTGCACCTTTCTTGGATAGTTTACCAGAGGACACCAAACAGGAAGCGAAGAAGCTACTGCAAGAAGGCGAAAGGTCAGCTTCGGAGATTATAGATTGTGCGATGGACATCGCATCTACTGGTTTCCGTCAGTTGGCAGGAGCGGCAGTCTTAAGGCGCCAAGGCTGGCTTAAAGCAACCACATTCCGACCGGAGGTCCAGACAAAGATCCTAGATATGCCCTATGATGGGCAGTGCCTGTTTGGATCTCATATCGATGAGGCCCTACAAGGGATTAAGAAAGACACAGAGACGGCAAGATCTTTGGGAACCCTCCAATATAAAACGTCTTCCTTTCGTGGCTCACGAGGTAGAGGTCAATCGTCCTATAGAGGAGGATATCAACAAAATAGATATTCTAATTACTCCTCGTCCGGCCAGCAATACAGGCCGCAATTTCAGCAAAGGCAGCAACCTCAACAAACTGCCTATAACAAATCCTCTTTTCGAGGAAGAGCTGGTCGCCAGAGGGATGCTGCCCGGCGTCAATGACTTTTCCTTGCCACCAACTCCAACCTCGCCCTCGCCACTCAAAATAGGAGGGAAGATATCGAATTTTTTCCACAACTGGGAACAAATTACTACGGATCAGTGGGTCCTTCAAATAGTACAATTCGGTCATTCCTTGGAATTTCTTCAAACCCCTCCACCAACTCCACCTCAACCTATGGTTCACAAGCATTTGAACCTCTTGCAGAACGAAATATCATCCATGATTCGCAAAGGGGCCATAGAGCGAGTTCCTGTTCATCAACGAGGAAAAGGTTTTTATTCCCGATTCTTTTTGGTGCGCAAGAGAGACAACAAGTGGAGGCCGGTTCTAGACCTAAGAAATTTGAACAAATTCCTAAGGAAGCAATCATTTCGCATGATTACCATACAGGAAGTCCTACAACTTCTCAACCCGAACGACTACATGGTATCATTGGATCTACAGGATGCCTATTTCCATGTGCCAATCCACAGAAAACACAAACAATTTCTGAGATTTGCAGTCGCTGGCAAGCATTACCAATTTCGAGTGCTGCCGTTTGGGCTCAAATCGGCTCCTCGTATATTCACGAAATGCCTGGCTCCGGTCGCTGCGTACCTCAGACAGCAGCATCATCAAGTATTTCCATATCTCGACGACTGGCTCATCAAGGCACCATCTTTTCAAGGCGCAACGCAATCTTCCAGCGCTTGTCTAGAACTTTTCAAGCAGTTAGGTCTCACCCTCAATGTAGAAAAGTCAATGCTTCAACCTTCTCAAAGGATCACATTCTTAGGAGCCGTGTTGGATACAGTCCACACGCATGCTTGCCCAACGCAAGAACGACAACGCAGGCTCACACAGCTGGCAAACAGAATAAAGCTAAGAAAGTCTCTTTCGGTTCGGCTCTTCAAATCCCTCCTAGGAATGATGTCTTCTTGCATACTACTCATTCCGCATTGTCGTCTCCATATGCGTCCTCTCCAGGAGGCTCTTGCCGCTCAGTGGATTCAGGTGGAAGGATCTTTCGACGACATCATTCAGATCACTCCTCAAGTAATTACAGCATTACATTGGTGGACTCGTCCACAGAATCTGGCACGAGGCCTGTCTTTTCTGCCTCCAGTGTCTCCTCAAGTAATAACTACAGACGCATCCCTGGAAGGTTGGGGAGCTTTTCTCCAGGAGCTTCAAATCAGCGGAAAATGGTCAATAACAGAAAGGACCTTGCACATCAACCTCCTAGAACTCAGAGCTGTGTATCTAGCCCTGCGGGCTTTTCTTCCCAGAATAGCAGCTTCGCTAGTGCTGGTCAAGACGGACAACACCACAACAATGCACTATGTGAACAAACAGGGGGTACTCGTTCTCTCTTGTTATCTCAAGAATCGCAGAAAATTTGGAACTGGGCACTTCAGCACAAAATATCTCTGAAGGCCGAATATGTGCCGGGAAGGGAAAATATATTGGCAGATTCACTGAGCAGACTACAAACATCCTGCCACGAGTGGGAATTACACCAGGGTATTCTCAACCGCATTTTCAACCAATGGGGCGAACCAAATCTAGACCTGTTCGCGTCACAGATCAACGCCAAATGCCAACGCTTCGCAAGTTGGCATCCCCAGCAGGGATCTCTGGGGAATGCATTTTCAATAGCCTGGTGCGGCGTCTTTGCGTACGCTTTTCCGCCGATTCCGCTGCTCCCCAGGGTACTCAAGAAGATGAAGGCAGAGCCCTGCACACTGATTTTAATAGCACCAGCATGGCCTCGCCAACATTGGTTTACAGAACTACATCTCCTATCCCAGGCACCTCCAATTCCATTGAAGCCGTTCCCATCTCTCCTCACAATGGATCAGGGACAGATACAACATCCGGACCCGGTCTCACTCAAATTATCGGCCTGGCTCCTGAATACAATGAATTCCAGGCTATGAATATCCCTCCGGACTGTAGAGCGGTTCTGTCTCGAGCAGTGGCGGACAGTACAAGCAAGACATATTCTCTCAAATGGAAAAGGTTCTGTATATGGTGTGCATCTGCCAAAGTACATCCCTTTAAGTCCTCTCCTGAGGAGATTTTGCCATACCTTCTTCATCTCGCAAATGCAGGCCTCGCTCACGCTTCCATCAGAGTTCACCTAGCAGCGATATCCCGCTACAGAAGATCTTCCACAGGTCCTTCACTTTGGTCCAATAGACTCATAAAACAATTCCTCAAAGGTCTTTTCCGGACTTTCCCTCCACTAAAGCTTCCTCCTCCAACATGGCAGCTTAATACAGTTCTAGCTCAGCTTATGAGGCATCCTTTTGAACCAATACACAAGGTGGACCTTAAATTCCTCTCCTGGAAAACTGCACTTCTACTCGCCCTGGCTTCAGCAAGACGAGTCAGCGAACTTCATGCTTTTACAATACAGCATCCATTTCTGCAATTCAGGGATGATAGGGTAATTCTTCGAACTAACCCGAAGTTTATCCCTAAAGTGCCATCGTACTTCCATCTTAACGAACCCATTGTGTTAAAGACATTCTTCCCGAATCCTCAAACACCAGCGGAAAAGCTCTTCATTCCTTGGACCTGAAGCGATGCATTAAATTCTACCTTCATAGGACAAGACCATTCCGAAAGTCCAACCAACTTTTCGTGGCCTACAGTGTGCCTAGGAAGGGTTTCCCCTTACCAAGCAGAGTATCGCTAGGTGGATCTCTAGCGCTATCACTCTATGTCACCAGCAGGCTGGTCAGCCTTTGCAAACTACAATTCGTGCCCATTCTACCAGGGCGGTCTCTACGTCCATGGCTCTGTTTGCCGGCGTACCGCTGATGGACATTTGCAGAGCGGCAACATGGAAAACGCCGCACACATTTACCAAGCATTACTGCTTGGATTCAGAACTGGCGAAGGACGCTGCAGTTGGACAGGCAGTACTACGTCATCTGTTTCAATAGAGGTGAGCCTTTCCTCCTTCCCACCAACCTTTGTTTTACCACACATTTCTATGATTATTATTGTTATTATGATGATGCACTATATCGATGATATAATGGAATGTATCAATATGGGTTTTTGTTTTTAACCAATGAGTGTATATCCCTTATGGGGAACAAAGGAAATGTGCTCACTATTGCTTGCTACTCTGATTCAGGCATGTGAATCTATGAAAGATACCCTAATACTGGATAAGAAATGCGTTACTTACCTGTAACAGCAGTTATCCAGTATTGGTATCTTTCATAGATTCACATGCAACCCACCCACCTCCCTTGGAAAGGCTCTCTTGGTTCTCTCAGAGATACTATTACTTAGCACTACGCTTACGAAAATCTGAGGGACCAGAGCTCCTGACAGGAAGGTTCCAGAGGGTGGTGGCAGCTGATTGGCTGCTCCAGAGAGTTTGGTCCTTTTCACAAAAGGACCTGGATATGTTACTAATGAGAGGCCTTAGGCCTATGGTTTGGTATGTCTAATAGGACATTACTTTTATTATATACCGGGGACTCCCGTCTCGACGACGGGGAATGATTCAGGCATGTGAATCTATGAAAGATACCAATACTGGATAACTGCTGTTACAGGTAAGTAACGCATTTCTTATGCATACTGATTGTAATGTATTCCATGTCCTTGAGGCCTCGTGTGCCATGTTCTTAATGGCTGCATCATACACTATTCGATTAGTGGTTTGAGGCTTTGGCAGCATTTCACTTGCCAAATATACCAGAGTTGTGTTAATTGATACTTGCACGTCGGCTGTGTTCTTTGTGGTCGCTCTCTGCTATGTTTGCTGATTACAGGGTATGCTCTGTAACGGGTTGCTTCAGGTCTCTCGGTGATGGCAGCATTAGCTATATTCTTAATGGCTGTGGTGCGCACTGTGTTCTTGGTGCTGCCGTGTGTGGTGTATTTTCATTGGGTTACTGTGCATTCTATACTTTTGCTAGATCTTCTTTATTCTTCAAGCATTGTGGCTGAAATGTGTTTTTTACTTTGCCTCGTTTGATGCCTGCAGTGTATCTCCTGTACCTGAGCACTGCAGTGCATGCTATACCCTTGAGCTTGCCTTGTATGTCCTAGGTTTGCCTGCCGTGTTGTATGCTATTTTTAATGACTCCCCTGTATCCCCTGATATTGCCATTTGAAGGGCATGCTGATACTATCTTTGTCGGCTACATTCTATCTACATGCAGCACATGCTATGTGATGAACATCACTGGATTATACGTATGTGAAGACGGCAGTTTATACCATATCACGAGGAAAAGGGTGCTTGCTTTCTGCTTAAAAGTTAGTGTTGGATATGTTCTTTTTGACTACATATGATACTGTATGCTTGGGTGGTACCATGAATGCTTGGGTAATGCAACCTACCGTAGGGCATGAAAGGTGCAATGTAGGGTATGCGTTAAATGGATGCCTGATTCTCTCTGTTGCCTTTAGTATGATTTATTTGCATACTGACCATACAGTATTCTCCGTGATTGCTGGTTGAATCTTATGCTATGTACATCGTGGCTGCAACATGTTCTGTATACTTGCTGCTTGCTTGAGCACTGCTGCCTACACTGTAAGAAAGTTGCAGTATATGCTGAACTCTTGTTATTTGTATCATGGTATATATTTAATGGGTCCAAAATATTCTCTTTATATATGTATTATGACTGCAGTGTGTTCTATAAACATACTGGTGGCAGCGTATTCTAAATACGCAGTGATTGCACATGTTCATATAGTTAATGCAGCCCGTAAACTCTATGGCTTCAGGATATATACATGGTGGCTGTAGTGAATTATGTATCCTCAGAAGCTGCTGCTTATGGTACGCTTGGTGGTTGCAGCCAAGTACTTGATGGTTGCAGTGGCTGCTGTGTAATTACCAGCATTAGCGTACAATTCTTGGAACTGTAATTTAAGCTATATGACTGTACCATATTCTGTTTACTTGATGACTGCAATTTTTTTTAATCTGAATGGGAACTGCTGGCTGTCGCAATATTGCGTGTTTTTTTTCTGGCTGTCGCAATATTGTTAACCATGAAAATATTGTATATATTCAGTTGCAGTAGTTGATGCTGTATCCTTTGCAGCTGCAGGGCATGCTGAGTGCCTTTTAGCGGCACCGTATATTGTATGCGTGGTGGTTGCCGTGTATGATAAAATGTTGTTGGCTGCAGCATATGCTATGTGCTTGTTGGCTGCAGGGTACGCTAAATGCTTGGCAGCTGGAGTGCATGCAGTAAGCGTGTCTGCTACAGTGTACGGTTAATGATCAACGTTTACTACATGTCTACTTAAGAAAAGAAGAAACCTAGCATTCTCATAGTTTAAAGCGAAGAATGGCCATTATAATTTAAAGATAACAAATACCCACTTGGTAGTTGGTGAAAAAGAGATCGTTAAAACATCCAGGATATTTCACTTAGTATACATAGGAAATCCACACCACTGTCAGTATTGGCACACAAGGTACCTGCTTCCTTATTTCAGGCTTTGCTTGTCAAATTTTGGGATCATAATTCAATGGTGTTTGTCTGGAACAGAACTTGTGGCCCCCAAGTAAGACCCTTTGGGGCACATGCATCAAGCTTTTTACCGGTCGCCAACGGTCCGATTCTGCGAATCGTCCAGTTTGCGACCGGTAAAAAGCCATTTCCGATGCATCAACCCAAAATGCATTCGCAAAATAGGTAATCGCAATTTTTGCGGTTACCTATTTTGCAAATGCATTTAGGGAATTGCAATTTGCAATTCCCTAAATGCAATGCACGAAGCATTTTCAAAATGCGAGTTTGCATTAAGGAATCTCAAATTACCATCAACTTCAAGTTGATGGTAATTTGCAAATCCTTAGAAAAATGCATAAAATTGCATTTTTCTAAGTTTCATGTGGCGCATAGGCATGACCTTAGGGCATGTGTGTGCGCCACATGTGCACACTTACCTGTTTTGGAGGTGCATCAGGGGGGCCTTAGTCCCCTAGCACCCTTGCAATTGCATTCGCAATTTGCAATTACCTATTTGGTAATCGCAAATTGCGAATGCTTTCCCACTAGGCCCATAGGAATGAATGGGAAAGCATTCCCTAATAGCGAATCGCAATTTGCGATTCGCTATTAGGGAATGTGTAGGAATCGCTATTATTTTTGCGAAACCTACATGCATAAGGAATTGCGACTCCTAAATAGCGATTCCTTAAAAATCGCTATTAAGGAATCGCAATTCCTTATCTTGATGCATGTGCCCCTTTGTGTCTAAAAAGTAGAATCCCATTTTTGCAAAAGCGCTAGCCTTTAAAAGATTTTCCGCCATACATTCAGACTGTAGCTTTAGTGGCAGTGCTTTTGGATAGCCACATCTCACCAAGCTTCAAATACTCAAAGAACAATATCCAAAGGTTTGGACCCCTGTGCAATAAATGTGACGTTGGGCACCCCACCATCACATTGCAGCTATTTCTGTTTCAGCTCTCAGAAGACAAGCTTAATGTGTGATTCAAGGGAGTTCTTGAAATACCCGCTTTTTCATGTAGTGCTTTGTAAAAGTGTTAACATACTTCTAAGCACTTGCAATTTATTTTCATATAAAGGAACTGATCGTGCTTGGAGACAGTAGGGCCGTTTTACAAAGATTTGCCTTTGAGTAAGTGTGGTTTATTCTAGTAGTACCTTTTGATTTACTCCTAGAATTCAGGAGTAAGCCAGCAGCACTGAAAAAGTGAGCTGCACATAATCAGAACCAAATCTTTGTGAATCGGGCCCATAGTGATTTTCAAAGGACCAGGTGCTTGGTCAAGTGTGGTAGGCGGTATATCTGGAGCCTATATACACAGTAAACAATGTAACCTCTAGTGTTGTAGGTGGGTCTTGGAGTGTAAGATAATATAACATTTGTGGCGCCGTCTAGGTACTGTTGTGACACCACAGTTGAGTCACTTTCAATGCCGACACTGGAATGGATTTCTCTAGGGTTTGTTTGGGAAGTGTTTCAAATGGTGTTGCATTTAGGGAGAAGAGTTCATGTTCAGATGTTTAGATTTACAAAAGAGCAGCTATCTTGTGTGTTTATTCCCGATCTTTTAATGGTCATTTTCCATTTCTTAAAACCACGCTGAAAAAGGATTCCACGCCGTCAGTGAGACTTTGCTGAATAATGCGATTGCATCAAATCCATACAGACTCCATGGTTTCAGATATCCAGCTAAGGTCAGTCTGGACACTGAAAGATCTCCAAGTTTGGCACTTATTAACTTTTGTATATGCTGAATCATTGAAACTCGGAAAGGAAATAGTGAGCTAGCCATTTTAATTCAGACCCTGGTCATCGCCATCTGAACTGGCTGTTGGCTACGTCCCAGTGCCAGCCCTTCTGATTTGGCATTATCAGCTGTTATAGAGGAGCTTAAATGGCTGGTTTTTTTCTTAGCATATTGTAAATACACAAGAATAACACAAATGAACCAGAAGCACTTAGAAGTATTCTTTCTGAGATGTGCCACTACTGGAGATCCTTGCACCTTTTTGACCTTATGCTGTGTTCTAGGATGGAGAACCACTTCTTATTCCTAAATTATCCAGTGGGAAGAAAGTGTTTAAAATACACAGATCACATCGGAATTTCTGTCCTTCCTTGCAACATTGTTCTTTGGTTCTTGTGATCATCTACAGAAAAACGGTGGTTATACCTGTGCTGTAGATCTTGGATGTAGATATTCCACACCGGTATGTTTTAGATAATATCAGGCCTGATTTCGTGGTTGAGTTCTCACCACACACCAATGAGGATGTTGAAGCTGGACAGTGTTGTCTATTACTTGCAAATTGATCATAGTATTTATGGAACTACTAACTGATTAATGAAATATGAGTGTGCTATTCTGTTTTATAGTGAGCTGTTTAACTTTGATGCATTTCATTTTATTGACTCTGAAATCAAGATAGATCTAAAACCTTGTATTGCTAAGTCCTGATTTGGCAGTATAGTGCCATTTATATACCAATAAGTAAAGAAAAAATATTACTAATGCAGTAATCGTAATAAGTCCCAAGGTATTTTGAAGGTACTTCCAGGTATCTGAAGAGGCCCACAGAAGAGATTTTAAAAAGGAACTGCAGTTGTTAACACCTTGCTTGGAACACTGTGGCTAATCACTTGAGGTCTTGATGAATTGCTGTATATAGACAATTTATGCCTGTTTTGCTCAGTATGCAAGAAAACTCGACTTTAATCTGGTGCTTGTGTAATCCATGAAACATGACCAATTTCTGATGATACGGAATATGTAGAGCATTTTTAATTACGAAGCCAGATGTGTTTAAATGGAAGGTGTATTGATACATATGGTTGCACAGATAATTATATGCATCCTCGAGATTGTTAGGAAAATGTAGCCCCCAGTAGAAGTGAGTCACTGCATTTCATTTTAGGATGCATCTGTTTATTTAATGACGGTGGATTTGCTTAGGGAAAACAGGAGCTGCTGTGTTTTGCTTATTTGCTAACAAGTCATTTTAAGGGTTAAATCAATATGCAGTATGGTTTGGTAGTGATGATTTCCAGTTGTACTTACCTTGTGGCACCACCAAAACATGGTGGATCTATTAAATCAATGTACCTTCATTGCTACGAGTATATATATATATTCACCTTTTAGATATAAATAGTAAAATATTGAATTTAGAGGAACAGGAAGTGACAACGACTCTGGTATGCCTCCGTAGTCATATGCTCTTTAATAAATAAGAAATACCACAATTACTTCTGAACTTGACTCTTTTCTATTTTAATGCATTTATATAGTGCACCCTACAAACAGGGTCTGTAATCTGTATGTTGGACATACTTCATGCAACAAGTTAATTAATTGAGACATGTTTGTCCAAAAAACAGTTGTACAATAATGGTTTATATAATTGGAACAGTACCTCCAATAGTACCTGGATCTGTGGTTCTGTGGCCAGTGCCAGAGGATGTTTTCACCGGCTTACTTTGAACTATCATACATGCCTATATATCTATTTATCTATCTATCTATGTCCGTCTGTCTATCCACACACACATTTGAACACCCAAATAATACATATATTTATACACACACACAAATCATGGCTTTTGTTTAGATTTGAAATGCAGTCTTTACAAACCTTTGAAATGCAGCTCAAGTAGCATTAAATTAAGTTGGCTTACATCTTGAAGCCAGTGGCTCAGTGGCACAAAGGCCTTTATAACTTTCTGTATTACCAATATTATTGTTATTAAGACATTAACTACAGGTCTGCACAGGGTGACACCCTGAATCAGCCTAATAAGTTGGCGGACACAGAGCTCATAACTGATGTGTTAGTCTCTGAGTGCACTTTTTAATTTGTTTGAAGTGGTTGACTCACGTCTGTGGAGTTTCATATTGTGTTCGGTGAGTTAGAAAATGAGCAAATATGTTCAGGTAATGGAAATCAAAAGGAAATCTGGAACTTCATGAATTATACGTGATTTTTAAATCAAGGTTTCCCTTACATTGTTATTAAAGTCTAGGGGAACGGATCATGCTGGAAAAGCACTCTTTATGGACAGTGTCAGACACATAAATGTAGGTCTGACTGTTAACAGCAAGGTTACTTGTACAACCTTATCTCTATGCAAGTCTACAAAATAATCGCTGTATTTCATAGCACCACCAAGCAGTAACATCTGCGCTGTGATATCCATTGTAACCAGGTAACGTTGTATAGCAGTCACTTATCAGAACCATCCACTTCATCAAAAGTGCAACCCTTAACAGTTAGTGGTGTTTTTGTGACTAGCAATGTGGGTCTGTGCACTTTAGTTTTTAGGATTCAATTGACTTTTTCTCTTGACCAAAAGTACCCATGGTTTGCTATTATCTACCAAATTTCAATAAAAATAATGAAGTTCTTCTGTGTTTTCTGCAGAAAGCAATACCTTCTCAATTGGCTTATTCTGATAGTCATTGTTTTTCTCCCCACCTTCCCTAACGTGAGTCGAGGGGCACTAGGGCTTTTGTGGGTCTGGGAGGACCCTCAGAGTGCCGTAAGTTTGCCCTAAGTGTATGTGATGTCTATGTGCAGACTATCATTGTGCTCTGGAGTGCTTTGAGATCCTCAGTAAGGTTCAAAGCAAGCATTCTTGTACCCCAGCTACATCCATGCTGGTGTGCAGTTCAAAGCAAGGGGCTACATAATTGTCAGTTTTCTGCTGGCACCCCTGTTTGCCTAATGCTGTGATTGATAGATAGCCCATAAAGGCCCTACCTAAATGGCCATGCTAAGTTTCTCAGTTCCTTTACTTGACTTCATAGTAAGTAATATAAAAATAAAATTCGACCCCTAAAACTGACTTCACAAAAGGACCTGTGTTAGAACCAGTTGTTTTTTTTTACCTTGTGTCCTCACTAAATCCTAGACTGCTTCGATTTAGATTGAAGGAGAAATATACAAATAATTATATCTTCAGTGCATACTACTGTAACACTCGGACTGACGAAATAATTAATATCTTCAATGCATGCACTTGTTGCACAGCTGGCTCAGTGCTCCTTCTAAGGGCTTCTGACAGATGCAAAGCTGAATTGTGATATCAGCAGCTGCCTCATTTGCATCCTGAGCCGTGGCTGGACTGTTGCTGCCTTTGGAACTTAGAAGGAATGTAAGTTAGTTGTTGGGACAACAAAGAGCTGTGAAGCATTGAAACTATATTCTGGTAGGTTACAAGGCCTCTAATCAGTACTTTTTCAGGAACAAGGGTGGACGCCAGCTCTGTCCGAGCTTTTCCTGTATGTAGCCTAGTTTGTCTCCCAACCACACTGTGTAGCAGAAACCTCTCAGTTACAACAGCTTACTCTTTGACACAAATTTTAATGTGGAAGTCTAAAGTAAACCAGCGGGAAGAGAAAACTTGAATTAGAGCTGTATAAACAATTGTGGAGGCCTCGTCTAGAATAGTTTGTCCGGATTTGGGGATCACACTTTCTAATACCCCAAGAGAGTGTAGAAAAAGTTCAGTGTAGACTTGCCAAGATAAGGCATGAACTGCCCGTCATTGAAGTGAAAGACCGTGCAAGTCCATTGGAACAGAGGATGGAGATGGCAGAGAAAATGTAGATGTTTAAATATTTCAGGGTATAAATATAATAAAGGTAGGGGACGCATTTCTACTTTACTGTGGCATTTAGATATAGGTGTCATGCAGTAAAACCTATTGATGTAACATAATAGACCTCACAGTTAGGGTGGATTCCTTGCAGTATTGACCTTCAGTTGTGTTTAGGCAAAGTCAGGGCCTAGGACAAAAATAGAAAATACTGAAAAATCAAAAACTGAGGCGGAGACTTATCAGGTTTACAGTGTGGCTGCAGGAAGTGGCTCAAAGAGGCCAAACAAGTTAAGCAAACCACAACTGTCAACATTATTCATTTCCTTTTCCTTGTTACCGCATCAGCAACATTTGCCTCGTTCAAAGGTTTGTCTAGCAGCATTGCAGATGCAGAGAATTAAACATTAAGACACAAAGTAGATGTGATATTTGAACGGACCACTAGAGCGGTGTGTGGCTCCTCTCATTGTAGGGATCAGGTAATGATCTACAACAACCACATCAGAGAGAGGTCTTTTTGTGCATCTGTGGGTGATGCAGAATAAAGCTACCAACCTTCTTGGGCTGGAGTTGGAGAGACCCCTGCTTGCTCCACATCAGCATCTTTCCATTGGAAAGACGCAAGCTAGACACGGGGATCAATAAATGCTAGGTTGGATCTGCAGATTTAGAGGCGGCAGGGAAGTGGCCAGACCAGACGGGCCTTTATGTTCCTTAGTTCAGATTGGTTTGCTCATGCCTGCACTACCATTTTTGTATCAGGTAAGTGGTTCTTGAGTAAATCATGCAGCTGTTTTGATCTGGATTCCTCCTATAGTGCTTTGTGATAGAGAGGGCGTGATTTGCTAATAGCAGACTGTTTCTTGCTGTCAGTATTTTTTACTCAGCACAGCTTCTGACATGTTCAGAACTTATGATTGGCCGCTTATGTCATCGTGTTCAACATTCTACATTTTCAGGCTTTTTCCATGCCACTCAGCCCAAAGATGATTTTGGTTCGTACTGAATTTGTGTATTTTTTACTACTGAAGCTCATGGTTTTATTCTTTACCCAGGCCTCACCTATCAATCGCTGCTGTTATTGTTATTTGGTGCTCATTTAGTTTCATGGTGAATCCAGCAAATGCTTCCTAATGCGGTGTCCTTCCATTAGCTATGCATAATGCAGAGACCATTGCTCATAGCACTGGCCGAACCAAGAATCTGTTTGCAATGAGTGTTCGTCCCACAGACTGGAAAGCAAGTCTAATGAAACGAGGTGGTGTTGTCTATGCTCCCAGTTCGGTCTCTCAGTCCAAAGTTTAGTCTGAACTTCAGCTCTAAAACAACCAAAAAAGAGACATCATGGTGGCTGAGCTTATGGTGTTCTTGCTTCTCTCCTCTGTTTCTGCAGTGCCTCCTGGTGTCATACAGAATGGGGCCCATGGACTCAGCAGAGGTATGCTCGATGAAGTGAGGCCGGTGCCAATCAACCCCATTGGAAGCGTGACTGCTGGAATAAGGTGAGGCGTGCATGACACTATTAGGGCCTTGACCCAGTTGATATGTTCTTGTAGCACATGTGGTAACTTTACAAGCTGGACAAGGGAAGTTCATTTTAACAATTATGTTATGTATTAATAATCTTTTTGCATAGTGTGCTTTGCAGTGCTTTGCAGCTTTAGAGTGCTTTCGGGGACGAAGCAAAGCACCTACAGGTAAGAAGTGACTACAACGTGGAATATGGGCAGGTGTAGTTAAATGCTTTTTTTCAGAACTGAGATGGTCGTCAGTCCTTCATAATTCCATATCCAATGTATTTTAAAGAGCTAAGCCCTAATTACCTACATATCTTAGTCTATAGAAACTATAACTCACCCTAGAGACATGAGGCTCCGCCATCAGCCAGCAGTTTCAGATGCTCGGGCGGTTTACAGTTAGGCCTGTGATAAAATAAGTTTGAAAAGCAATAGACTGTAGAATAGTGAGCCACTGCTGGGAGTGCAGGGCAGGGCAGGTTGCAAGGGATCATCACTTGGTGTCAGTCTTTCTATAAGCAACTTTTTTTTTTTGCAGGTGATTGTTTTAGATCCCCTAGTAATCTCGTTTTTTAAAAACTATGCTAAATCAGCGAATGATCTGCTTTAGGATTGAGGAGCAGATTGATATTTCATACAAGAATTTGACGATGGTCAATTCATTTGGTTAGATTTTGTTATCAGTATATTATGCATCAGTTGCTAACAAGGCTCTTACTACCATAGAGACGATGGCTAGCTCACGTTTTGGTGAGTGTGCTTGAGCGCAGGCTCAGAATATTCAGTTTAAATCTATTCAAACAACTTTTAACCTAGACATTCATCAAAGAAAGCTGATAAATTAGAAGTGATTCTAACGTTGCTGTAAATTAAAGCAGAGTTGAACTTGAACGATTAATAATTCTGCAAAAAGGGCTAAGGGGGCATCCCTGGAGCACATCCACAGAAGTGTGTTTGATTTAATGTAGGAAGTTTATGACCTACCGTGGAACAAAAGCACTGACATCGTGCCCGAGATGCGTTTCATTGAGACTTGAGGAGTGAGAACAATAGTGAAAAGCTACCTGCTGTATTTCTGTCCCGCACCAGAAGATACTGTTGAATCACTGGTGACATTTTGGACAATCCAGCAAATGTACCATTGGGAGACTGTCCTTTTTGCACCTCTGTCTTTGTTTCACAGAACAAATGGTCAGTTTTTCATATTGAGCGTTGAATTAGTCTACCCAGGAAAAAAGCGAGTAAACACAAAATAGATTATATTCTAAGAAAAACAATTCTTTCCCTTTCCAGGAGCATGTCAGTCTTCTTGAATGTGGAGCAAGTGGCACTGAATAGACACTCTTGGAAGCTCTTCTTATATAAAGGTAGGGTACTAGCCCACTCCAAATATCTTTAGTATCGGCAGGCACTAGTTAGCTAGGAATACAGTGATTGTTGCAGGGAAGAGAAACTACACCACTAAGTGACAAGTAGTCCGTTGTAATAGCACAATGCTAAATCTACAGAGTTGCTTCTACAAATTTTTGAGTGACTGAGCTGACAAGGCTAATATCTGTGTCTAGGGCTGAAGCCACATGATGAAAAATATATAAAACCCTTATACTGCCTCAGCTAGTACAGCTGCAACTAGAACTGAGCACGAAAACAGGAGCACTATCCAGTGTAGGTAACTCTAGCAGGTCCAACAGCTACAGTATGGCACAGAAATACAGACACCAGCACAATGAACAAGCAAGAAGGCTAGTCGGAAAGAAAGAACCCAGATGAACATTACAAAGAGAAGCCAAGCTCTAAAGGGTACTCAAGTAGCAAACTGGGGCAGAAGGTGTAAGCCATTGAGATTTGAGGGAACCTGCAACAAATGTAAGGGCACCTTACATTATTCTAGGAAGCAAGAGATTTTTTTAAAGAATGTACGTGGAATGAGTAGGCGTTGCTGATGGTAAACCAAGGCATCAAACTGCTGAGTTTTCAAAAATTCGAAAGCTCGCACCTTCCTGCTCCAGGAGCTGAGAACACAGAAGCTGACTTCACAAAACCCTTGGAAAATGCGGTGGCCCAGAATCGCATAATTTCAGTGTTCCTGCTTAAGGGGTTCAGCTGGAACAGAAGATAGAAATAGTCTTCAAACTACTGCAGGTCTACTTGTCTTCATTCATAACAGCAGTGCGACATGCCAATGACTGACTCTAAGAAATGCTTTTAACACTGGCTCAGCTCCCATATTAAGCCAATAGAGAGCTCAAGTGCTCCCAGCCTAGAGACCAGGTCTCTCCTACTAGGGTCTGATTGGGTGCTGTTTTAGTCTGTCTCTGGATTTTATTTGGGAGGAGATTTTTGCCAGTAAAGTGCATTGTGAGAGCTGTAGTTTGTGCTGTAAATTCGCAGCATTAGGAAGGTTGCAGAGTAGAAGTTGTAGCTGTATAATTACCAGCACGTCCTTGGAATGTGCTTTGTGAACTTTGCATTCTGGTTTCATGGTTACAACCCCTGGATGGTTGATCAGAGCAAATTCCCTATCTTGGTCTTTGATTAGACCTGAAAGTTTTGCAAGATGGCATATTTCATTGCAAAATATTCAGTATCGGTCAGTTGTGGCTGCTCGTAATTAGAAGTGGTGCGGCAACGTGGGGGGAAATTTAAAAAAAATGAATAAATAAAAGAGCACTTTGCTGCTGCTGCGGCTGTCGCCTCGGTGCTCCAGTCTCAACTCTTGATTCCCTGCACAGGCTCTCAGACTCCAATCCAGATGCTGCTCTTATGCTGGTAATGCTATTAGCCAGCATGAGAGCAGTGCCATGATTGGCCTGAGCAGGCTGATTTGACGCTCACTCAGGCACAGGGAGCTTGTTCCGTTTCTCCACCCGGAAGTGCAACACAGCTGGGATGGAAAAATGTGAGTGCGCATGTCAGTTTGGCTGTCCTAAGACAGCCGGCCAAACCGACATGCGCACTTACAGTGCCCCCATCACTCCTCCTCTCTCCTGCTGATGCATTGACGCTCCCAGGATGGCCCCGCCCCCGTCCTAAGACTCCGCTGGCTCTGGCTCCCTAAGAAAAATAAAATAATAAAATAGTTTTATTATTTTATTTTTCACGTTTGCCTCTGCTTCCTCTCAGCAGTGGGGCGTCGCTCCTCCGCCATAACGGAGGAGCTGCCCCTGGTATCGGTGCAGCCGAAAGTTGGAAATAATAGACTGTGGTCCTGGGTCGTCTAGGAGACTAGAACAGTGCATTATGGGAGATTTACACCTTTTGACTTGTGTATTTTAACATTGACTACTGATAAATGCTTATTGCCCTGACGTAGGAGAACTGAACGTCCACAATCTGGTGGTAAACGAAGGGCCAGACTGCAGATATTGACAGCAGTGATTTTCCGAGCCCCCCCCCCCCCCTCCCTGCCCCCTTCTGTTTCTGGGCTATGGGATGGGGTGTGGGCAAGTGCTACTGAGAATAAAATGGCTTCAAAAGCCTATGTATTCACCTTCTGTTCTTATTTACAAAAGACTAGCCTATTGCCTGATAATTCAGCTTTTGTTTGCTTTTTGCCATTCCCATCTTTGTCACATAAAACCTTACCGGTATACGCTTATGCAAACAGTGAACATTGCTATGCATCAGTTATTTCTGCACAGAATATTGTATCCTTGCAGTCCACTTGAAGTCTGCATTTTGCGGGTTTTCTCATTTGAGTTTAGCTTGCTTTTGATACGTGTTGGCTTTATACCCTGTCCTTTTCTGACCTGTCCTTAGGCAATCTGACTTAATAGTATTTCAGAATGATATTGAGTTTAATAAATATTATGATAAACTGGATGCTTTAGCCAGGGGCAAAGCAAAAACAGTCGAGTGTGGAATATTTTAATGCACTTGTGACTTGGGTCTTGCGCGGGGTATTGCTCACACAGTAGACTGAAGCGTTTAACTTGAAAGAATAGTTTTGTTCCCTCCAATATAGCACAATTTCCAATCAGTTGGTTACTTATGCTAGAAGCATGAATATTAAAAGGCTTGTATAGGCCTGACTTTTCTAGACTAAACCTATTATAGCTGTTATCAATACAATTGAACAAAGATAATAGTTTTAATTGTCCTATTCAACATTAGTTATAGCCCAGCAGTAACTGTCATCTTGCTACCAGATGACATCTGCCAATTATTCCGCCATTTTAACTAAAATGTCTCTCTCTTGAAACCAAGCAGTCCGAGTCTGGTAACACCTGGTGGTGGAAATGGAAACTGCTTTTTAAGCTGGCAATCCTCAATGACTTCTGGACATGTTTCTAGGACATCTTATTCTTACCAGCTTCCTCTGTGTTAAGGCCTTTTATCAATCAGTGCGTTGTGAAAATCATCATCCCTCACTCCAGTTGCTTAACCTGACTGCCGTACACATATGCAGCTAAAGGTCTCCTGCATGTTGCACATCCACTTAAGTGTGTTCTTTTCTTCCTAATTATCGGTACAAGAACCTTAACAGTGGAGTCTTCTTCAAACCACATATAGGGTTCTTCCGCCTACTTTTTCGTACAATCCACACTCTTTTTGCTGTTTAGTCTTTTGTTTTAACTGTTCATTCCTTGTTTCTTTCGTTTTTTAGTAATGCGTCAGTTCACAACGTTACTATTAGGATTAAAAACATGGTTCTGTTGCACATAGAATTAAGCCGAAGCTGACCCTCACAAAGTCTGCATTATCTGCCTGGGCTGTTGCAGTGTAATGAATTCCTGTCTTTCGTGTCTGAAGAATGCCCCAAAGATCTTGAAACTGCACCATCTGCAAATGTGATTCAAAAGGAGCCATCTCACAAAAGATGCATGACGTCATTCTATAATGCAATATAACATAAGCAGGCAAGAGCAACCAGGTGCTGGGCGTGATACTGTGTTGGGTAAGACCTTTGCAGTATCTATTAGAATTCTGTGTGCACCATTTCTGGGCCTTATGCAGGTTGTTTTGGATCTGATTTGGATCTGAAACACTAGTGTCCAATGATTAAGGGTTCGAAAAATTCTGTTCACCAGCATGGTCGTTTCTGGTATGTTATGTGCCGCAGTAAAATGTAGGGTCCTCAGCTATAGGCTCTAGAAACAATGGTGTTGATTAGACGACTGCCAAACCTTGGCACACTGGCCATGTTGCACACAGTAACACCATGGCCCTTTTCTGTGTCAGAAAGCAAGGCGTTGTATAGGCCCCACAGCTCCCACAGCTCCCTCGGCTCACAGTGAAGTTATGGTAGTAGACCATTTCCCAGGACTATCTTCTGCAATACGAGGGTATGTTAAAAGCAAAACGACAATCGTGAACATTACCTGCACCATCTTGTCTGGTGGAATTCTATGTGCACATAAGTTGCAGTCATTTTAATCTATCACAGCCATTTTGTACTCTGTTGGTCACCTTTGTTTCACCCTGCCCTTACTAGCATCCCTCTGACCGACCTGGTACGTGTGCTGGGGGCGATAAACTCTATTTGCCGCAACAAACTTCAGCGCCACTTGCTGCCACAAACTCGTTTTTCCTCTCATCTCTGTTTTCAGGCAAACCTTTGGACACTCTACCCCTCACTGCACCTAGTTACACAAACAGGTTCCAAACACCAAAAAGACTCTTGCAACATGATTTATTGCACTGCAAACAGCAAGACTTGTTGTTACCAACAATGGGACCTGTTTTTATCAACAGAACGGACTCTTAGATCTGGCCGGTCTCACATGTTTTAGACCCTGAAGCAAGGTCCAGCTGCAAGATAAGATTGTCTGTTTGACCTGGGTGGGAAGAGAATTACTGTTGGGCTTGTGTGACAACCTGCCCGGGGCGGGGACCCCAAGCTTGTGTAACCATGTTGATGAAACCAATGCATTGTGTCAAACCTGTATAAAAGGAAGAGCCAAAGGAGTTATCAGCAGAACACCTCCCTCAGACATCCCGGTGTCTGCAGTTGACGTGATATCCTCATGAGAAATAAACCTTTTTCTTGTCTTCCAGTTTCCAGCGCTTGCCTCATTATTTTGATAGCGAACCCAAAGTGAATTAGAGGTGGAACCCTGCACCGGGCAGCATTGAGGGTCTTAGAAGACTCGCTGCCTTTCACAAATTGGCGCCCAAACGTGGGGGCCCATCAGCGACGCGTGGGTTTGGTAGAGAGGTCCTAACGACCGAGTGAACGACTAAACGATTGGGGTATACCTGCCTGAGAAGACCCTTGTCCGGCTGCCGATCGACTGAACTTCACCGGTTCCGAACGGACCTCTCTCGAGTGACCTGCGGTCCTGACTGGGACCTTAGAGGAACGCCGCATTGATTGTTGGAGTGAGAGGACAACCAGGCGCTGGAAGGGGAAGACGAAGAACCGTCCATACGGTCCGGGTAAGGTCGTGAAAAAAACGACTTAAATTGATTGATTGATTGAATAGTTTGATTGAAATACTAGTATTCCTTTTTGATATTGAGTTATTTGCGACATTTCCCTGCTTGCAAACAACGAAGAATAGGAATATTCTCTCTCTTTGCAGGCAGCGAAGGACAGGTAGTGCAGACTTTTTGTCTAAATTGATTGATTGAGATATTAATTTTTGACCGATAAATACGTCATGCCTGTTTTCTCTAGATTGTTTGATTGTAATTATTTTGGACCAGACCGTTCGTTAGAGGTCAGTCAGCCGGCACCGCCGGAAGGCAACCCTAACAAGGACATGTACGTAAAGTATGGATTAGCCACCGTAGCTTATAGCAAACTATGGCATAAATACACTAGGAAGGACCGGGTAAATCAGTGGCCACTGACGGGATCTTTCGATCCCGCTAAAATAGAAACGTTAGAATTAGCTCTCCACAAAAAGAAAACTAGACCAGCCATGTTTGACAGTTTTGGTTTATGGCGAAAAGAGGCAGCTCAAAGAAAGAAAAGGGACGAAGCTAGACAAGATAAAGAAACGCGAAAATCAGCTTACCAAGCCTGTAAAAGATTAGAAGAAAAACTAAAAGAAAAGGAAATCGATAAAAAGGAACAGGAATCAAAAATATCAGGTCAATGCCCTGTTAGAACGCCCTCGACTCTTTACCCCAAGTTACCAGCAAAACAAAGGGTAGATGATGATTTATTGTTAGGTCCCCCAATTATATACATGCCACCCCCTTACGCCCCTACTCATCCCGTAGTACAACGCCAGGACCACCAAAGTATAGCCGGAGATGGCACGATCGCCTCAGTCTCCACCGCCTCTGCTCCCACCGAGTCACCCACACCAAATGCCTCATCAAAGGATACAGTAGTAGAGGTAGGATCAAAAGAAAAGGAGCGCCCAGGGTCCCGCGATTAAGTAAAAATGAGCGAGCAGGCATTGATAAAATAGTTAAATCCCTCATAGATAGGAAGGAGACAGAAGAGTATGTAACTGACATATGCAACTCCTATGTTGAAAACCGCAAACGATACTTTATTGTACGTCTCTGTTACCACACTCTTACTGCATATGAAGAGAAGTACCAAGATGTAGGGCCCGAGCGGCTAGTGGCTCTCTATAGGAAGGTAGACACCGGAGATGAAGGCGACAACGATGTTACAGAACTCTTTTCATCCACACTGGAGGTATTCCGTCACCTCGTGGAACAAGGACGGATAGATAAGGACAGGACATCTAAGATAGCAGGACCCCCGGTGGAAAAACCAGAGAGCATGATGCCGATAAAAGAAGCTGCCCCTTATTGGGTACCTCCTAGAGGACAAGGGACTCATGACGATATGAACCATCAAGACGCTAGAGGAAGGGTGGTCTACAATTGGGTGTATCAACCATGGGACAGACAGGACATTATGACGTTCCGTAAATCTTTACCGGATTTACGAAAGAACCCCACCGCCTTTTACACCGAGCTAGGTACCGCTCTGGGATCAACAATAATGACACTTGCCGACATAGACTTGTTCTTCGGGTTATGTTTGCCAGCAGATGTGTGGAAACAGATTAGGAAAATAGACCATACCGAACTGCTTGGTCATACCTGGGAACAACTCAACACACTACAGGGGTGTGGAATTTATTAAAATATCTACTTGTCCATGGGACAGGTAGCTTCATAAATCTACTTGTCCTGTACAAAATCCACTTGTCCCTTTGGTGCCATCATGTAGTGCACCGTCAAATAATGGCAGCACTCATTATAGAAGAGCTCGAATAATAGCCTCTCTGGTTATGTCAGGCTCATAGTATAGAAGGATTTGAATACTAGTGATTTCCTTATTTTGCCTCTTTTCTGCAGATCTACCCATTCATCCTTTCATTCACCCACTGATCTCTAGCATTTCAGCTTTACATTGGCTTCCATTCATTCTTTCATCAGCCTTTCACCATTCTGTTTGTCAATCCATCCATCCGCCCATCCATATCCAAATCTACCCATCCATCCCCAAACATACCCATCCATCCATCTCAGCCATCTGTCCATCCTTTCGCTCACCCATTCTTCCGCTCATCCATCAATTTACCCTTTCACTCTTCCATCCTTCTGCTCATCCATCAATTTACCCTTTCACTCATCCATCCTTTCGCTTACTGATCCATCCACCCTGCAACCCATCTATCTTTTCACCCTTTCCTTCAACACATCCATCGTCCATCCACCATCCCTGTCACTCATCCATCCTTTCACTCATTCATCCATCTAGCAAGCCACACTAACACTCATATCTATCCACTCTTTCACCCACACATCCATCCTTTCACTCACTCACCCTTACACGTTAATTATGGGCCTTTGTCTGCTTAGCTGCAGACAGAAGAGGCTCATCAAGAGCTCCACCCCCGCTGTACCTGCTAAAGCGAGTGGTTCACAACGCCCTTGGGGCCAAACCTATCCTTCCAGCTCCAAATCTATCATTCAAACTCATCCATCCCTCCTTCCTTCCACTCATCCATCCATCCACTTTCACCCCCTCCATCCACCCTTTCACTCATATCCATCCACTCTTTCACTCATCCCTCCATCTAGCCATCCTTTTGCTCTTCCATCTTTCACCCCTCCATCCTCCTTTCCACTCATATCCATCCACCCTTTCACTCATCCCTCCATCCACCGTTTCACTCAACTATCCACCCATCAATCTATCCACCCATCCATCCTTCCACCCATCCATCCTTCCACCCTTCCACCCTTCCATCCTTCCACCCTTCCATCCTTCCACCCTTCCACCCATCCACCCACCCACCCATCCACCCACCCATCCATCCACCCACCCATCCATCCACCCATCCATCCACCCATCCACCCATCCATCCACCCATCCACCCATCTACCCATCCATCCACCCACCCACCCATCCACCCACCCATCCATCCACCCAGCCATCCACCCACCCATCCATCCACCCACCCATCCATCCACCCAGCCATCCATCCACCCAGCCATCCTTCCACCCAGCCATCCATCCAGCCATCCATCCTTCCACCCAGCCAGCCATCCATCCTTCCACCCAGCCATCCATCCTTCCACTCAGCCATCCATCCTTCCATCCATCCATCCTTCCATCCATCCATCCATCCTCCCATCCATCCATCCTCCCATCCATCCATCCTTCCATCCACCCATCCACCCATCCATCCACCCATCCATCCATCTACCCATCCATCCACCCATCTACCCATCCACCCACCCATCCATCCACCCATCCATCCATCCTTCCACCCAGCCATCCATCCACCCACCCAGCCACCCATCCATCCTTCCACCCATCCATCCTTCCACCCACCCATCCATCCTTCCACCCAGCCATCCATCCTTCCACCCAGCCATCCATCCTTCCACCCAGCCATCCACCCATCCTTCCACCCAGCCATCCATCCTTCCTTCCACCCAGCCATCCATCCTTCCACCCAGCCATCCATCCTTCCACCCAGCCATCCATCCAGCCATCCATCCTTCCACCCAGCCATCCATCCATCCTTCCACCCAGCCATCCATCCTTCCACCCAGCCATCCATCCATCCTTCCACCCAGCCATCCATCCTTCCACCCAGCCACCCATCCATCTACCCAGCCATCCACCCAGCCATCCATCCATCCACCCAGCCATCCATCCACCCAGCCATCCATCCATCCACTCCATCAGCCATTCATCCACCCACTCCATCAGCCATTCATCCACTCTCTCATCCATCAATCCACCCTTTTATTCAACCATCCATCCTTTCACTCATCCATCCACTTTCACCCCATCCATCAATTCATTCACCCTTGCACTCATCCACCCATTCACTCATCCATCCATTCTTTCACTCATCCATCCTTACATCCATCCTTTCACTCATTCATCCATGTATATATCCAGCCACCCTTTCATGTCAATTATGAACCTTTGCCTGGACCTGCAGAAAGAAGAGGCCCATTAAGAACTCCACAGCTGCTGTAGCTGCTACAGCGGCGTGTTCAGATGCCCCTGGTGCATGCACAAAGTGAGACGAGAGGTCCAGTGCAAGGAGAGAAATGAGGGTGCGCCTGAGGATTGCATGAATTCCCCATGGGGAAACTAATGAACTTTAATGTAAGCCCTGGATGAGATAAGATATGAGAGGCCAAGGGGATCGGGTCAGGGCAGTCAGAGGGGGCAGCAGAGGGGGTGGGTTTAGCAAGTACAGGCACCGGGTGAAACATACGGTGTACAGGCAAAGCAAAGTGCAAAGGAGGGTTGTGCAGGGGCTGCATGAGCAAGGGAAAGCATGGGCTTTACTGTAGGCCCCCGGAGGCGAGGGTGAGGAGGGATCTTGGGGCCGATTTGAGGCTCAAGGGTGAAGCACAGAATAAAAGGCAGGGGGTCACAAGGTTAAAGTCAGAGCAGGAGCCAAAAGGCCCTTAAGGCAGCCTCTTACATTCCAGTGATGTGAGTGTTCTGGAGCTGCGTCTCGTGCTCCGTGCTCGAAGAAAATGAAAGGACCAGAGGAGGGCCTGGAAGCCACACACGAGCCTCGGGGAGAAAGCAAAAAGACTCTTACCTGACAGTGCTGTGGATGTTTTATATGTAGCTGCAACTTTGAGCTCGGCTCCATCATGATGTTGTTCTGCTTTGGGGAAATTAAAGTGTAAGCCCCAGCTTTTGCATTGACCCTTTTCACTCCCAATAAACTGCTCAGAGCTCCTTATTAACTGGCTGTGACCAAAAGGGTTGAACAGCTGTGTATCGGATTACCGTAAGACTGTCTACTTGTCCTTTGGACAAGTTAGAAATTAAAACCTCTTGCCCTTGTAAGAAATCTAGATGTCTCGGGCGTCGGGAGATAGGAATTCCCCACCCCTGACACTAGATAAACAGCGGAACCCTGGTCAAAAACCGGTTAAAGCAATATTGGACCTCCCTGACAAAATAGTGCAGAAAGTGAAAACGCTGATCCCAGAGAAAAAGATAGACTGGTCCATAGTAACCGTGTGCCGCCAGAAACCACAAGAGGATGTCTGAGTATTTCTCCAGATTTGAAACGGTGTTCTCCGATTACAGTGGACAAGACATGTCCACCGCAACCGGACACCACTTATTTGTGCAGAACTATGTCAAAGGACTACTGCCAGATGTATCCCAGAAATTACAAGCCAGCGAAAGTAGTTGGGCAGCATCTAAACCGGCGGCCATTCTCCAAATGGCCCAGTACTATGAGCATCAGAGAAACGAAAATGACAAGGCTACAGAAAGGAAAAAGAAGGACTTGAAGGAAAGGGTAATGGTAGCACAACTCCAGGGGGCGAATACAGGAAGGGAGCAATATAGGGGAGGATACCAGCAGAATACCCCTAGAGTACAGCCACCTAGAAACAATTCATCGACATCATATGTAGGACGCCAAGACGTAGGACAGGATCAATGTGCATTTTGCAAAGAATATGGACACTGGTAAACCCAATGCCCGGCTTTGTTAGGAGCTGGTAGGGGCAGAGGGGCGAGGGAAATAGCAAGTGGACAGAGAGGAAGAGGACGTGGGAGAGGGTCCCCGAGTGAAGCAAGCGAGGAAAGGCCAGGAAGAGTGAACACATTTGACCATCCCAAACAGAATCAGTACCAACAGACAGATTATGACAATACGTACGACTTTGCATAGGACAGCCAGGGGCAAGGGAGGGATCCAGTCGAGCTCTATGTTGATCAGCAAGGCCCTTATGTTACCGCTGAGGTCCTGGGCACAAAGTCGCCATTTCTGGTAGACACGGGAGCAACACGTAGTGCACTATCCAAACGACTGATTCCAAGGGCACCCTCGTCAGGCTCACATGTGACCTCAATAGGATTTGACGGTACGCCCTCCACCAACCCTTTGTCCCGACCGATCCCTTTTAACCTTGACAACAATAGCGTCGAAACGACATTCCTCCTCTCTTCCAACACCCCAGACACCATTATGGGTCTCGACCTTTTGAAACACTTCCATGCGACTATCAGATGCTCACCAGACGGAGTGCGTGTCGTCCTGTATGACAACCCCCAGCGCCATAGAGAGAACCCTTCTCAGCACATGTTTCCCATCTCCGAGACTGACGCATCCCTACTGGACACTTTGCCATCACACTTATGGGCTAGGGCTGATTCAGACGTAGGACGAATGATGATTGACCCAGTACACGTAACAATACGACAGGACGCAACCCTACCGAAAGTACCGCAGTACAAAATATCGCCAGAGGGTGAGAAGGCACTGACAGAGATCATACACTCTTTGGTAGAGGCAGGGGTGGTAGAGGAAGTAGTGAGCAACGTTTGTAACAGTCCCATACTACCGATTGTAAAGAGACAGGGAGAGGGAGACGGAAAAGCCTACCGCTTCATCATTGACCTGCGGGAGATAAACAAAATCGTAGTGCCACAATACCCAGTAGTTTCCGACATCACGACAATTTTGACATTAATCCCCTCCACTGCCACCACCTTCACTGTAATTGACCTCAAAACGCATTCTTTTCCATACCTATACACAAGGACAGCCGCTATCTATTTGGATTCACCCTAAACTCCCGTTCGTACAGATTTTGCAGAGCACCTCCGGGGTACAATGAGAGCCCAAGCATCTATAGCCAGGCGCTTAAAAGACAGTTGGACGCCATACAATTGCCAGATGGAGTGGCACTAATACAATATGTAGAAGACATCCTTCTAGCAGCGGACACCATACCAATAGCCGTCACAGCCACCATCAAACTACTCCATTTTCTTGCTGAGAATGGTCACAAGGTCTCCCGAAAGAAATTGCAGTTCTGTAAATCACAAGTGACCTATTTGGGTCACCTTTTATCCAAAGAAGGGAGGAAACTCACGCCTGACAGGATCCAGACAATTCTAGACACCCCTGTCCCCAAAGATCAGAAACAAGTCAGCTCTTTGATAGGTCTCACTTCATTTTGCCGACAGTGGTTACCGAACTTTAGCCTCATTGTCAAACCCCTTCTCTCCCTCCTAGCTAAAGACATCCCCTCACCTCTCCCCTGGACCCCCGAATGCCTGTCAGCCTTTAAAGAACTACGCAATGCCCTTTGTTCAGCGCCTGTCCTAGGAACCCCGGATTACTCCAAACCATTCTTCCTCTACACGCACGAGAGGGAAGGATGTGCATTGTCTGTCCTAACACAATCAATTGGTCACAAACAACGCCCTTGTGCATATTTCTCTGCCACCCTCGATCCAGTAGCCAGAGCGCTGCCAGCGTGCCTGCGCGCTGTGGCAGCTGCAGCAGTATCGATACGCCAGAGCGAAGGAATAGTACTCTCCAATCCAGTCACTGTTTTAGTACCCCATGCAGTCGACACACTACTAAACCAGACCAAAACCCAACACTTGACTAGCGCACGACTGACAGGATATGAGTTGACCCTGCTAGCACCGCACATTACCCTAAAGCGATGCACCACCCTCAATCCAGCCACACTGTTACCCCTACCCGAAAATGATCCTAGCGTGACTCCACTACACGACTGTGTGACACTAACCGATGAACAAACAAAGAGTAGAATAGATCTCAGAGACAACGCCTTTCTAGAACCAGATGGAGAACTATGGGTGGATGGTTCGTGCATCAAACTCCCGACGGCACCACCTCAGCTGCATACGCTGTCACCACAGCCCGAACCGTTCTGGAAACAGCCCGTATTCCCCAACGTTCAGCCCAGGCTGCAGAACTCATTGCCCTCACACGAGCATGTATCTTAGCGACTGACACGACAGTTAACATATACACCGACAGCCAATATGCCTTCGGGGTGGTTCACCATTTTGGGATCTTATGGAAAGAAAGAGGGTTCCTGACTTCACACGGTACACCCATCCTGCATGGAGATTTAGTCTCTGCCTTGACGCAAGCAGTCCTCCTCCCCAAGAAGTTAGCAGTGATTTATTTTTTATTTTGAGAGTTTTATATAGCGCTGGCTAGACCCAGAGGTATCGGAGCGCTTTACATGAGAAGATAATATAACGCAAACATGGCATACAAGTAGATAAAAAAGATAAAGAAACAACGTGTGAAATATACAAAAACAAAATAATTATACAGGTGCAAGAGCTAAACATTTAAAGTAACTAGGTATATGATGTTGGGGGGGACAGAAAAATACTGGACAAAAAGTAACATGGTGATTGGAGATCGGGTGCAGGTCACAGGTTAGGACCCCCAATGATAATTGAGCCAAATATGGCGTATAAGTAGATAAAAGATAATGACAACATGTGAGATATACAAATCAAATAGATAAACAAATCAAACAATTAGATAAACGAATCAAATAGAATAAGCAGGAGCTATACATATCAAATATATAAACAGGAGCAGGAGCTATACATATCAATTAATTAGGCCGATGATGTTCATGAAATGGACAAATATTACTGAACTAATATAACATGGTGAGTTTGGAGATCGAGTGCATGTCATAGGTTAGGATCCCCAATAATAATTGAGGAGGTGGATTTTGAGGTCTTTTTTGAAGCTGAAATAGGAGGGGTTGCAGCGCAGGTTTTTTGGGAGGGCATTCCAGATGATAGGGGCATTCCCAGAGAAGGAGCGTGATTGTGTAGCTTTCTTTTTATGCAGTGGTGGTATAAGGAGGAGTGAGTTGGTGCTTCTCAGGGGTCGTGTGGTGCCCGCAATGAGGAGTTTTTTAGAGAGGTACTGTGGAGTGTTTTGGTGGAGGACTTTATGAGTGATGCAGGCAGTTTTGTAGGCAGATCTGCCTTCAATAGGGAGCCATTTAAGAGATTTGAGAGCCGGGGATATGTGATCGAAGCGTTTGCAGTCTGTGATGAGCCTGGTGGCAAGGTTGAGCACAGCTTTGATTGGAGCAAGGTGGATCTTGGGGATTCCGTTGAGGATAGCGTTACCATAATCAATACGTGAAAGAACAAGTGACTGAACTACAAGTTTAAAATCATCAGTGGGTATAAAGGGTTTAATTTTCTTGAGGTGACGGAGAGTGAGGAGGGCTCCTTTAGCTGAGTTTTTGATGTGGACGTTAAGGGTTAGGGTGTTGTCGATAGAAATACCAAGAGATTTGACGGAGTTGGACAAGGTGAGAGAGCAGTTGAGTGCGTTAAGGTCAGAGATCCATGATTGAACGGGGAGCGGGTTGTTTTTAGGGGAGAAGAGAATGATTTCAGTTTTATTAGGGTTAAGTTTGAGATGATTGGAGTGGAACCAGGTTTGGATTTTGGTGAGGGTGTTGTTCAGGTGTAAGATGTCGGCATGAGTTTTAATCTTGTAATAGATTTGGGTGTCATCGGCGTAGAGGTGGTAGTTGATGCCTGCTTGTTTAAGAATGAGGGTGAGGGGTTCCATAAAGAGGTTAAAGAGGGAGGGAGAGAGAATAGACCCTTGGGGGACTCCAAGGGAGACGGGAGTGGGGTTAGAGAGACAGTTTTGAATTTTGATTTGCTGAGTTCGGTGTTGTAGGTAGGAGACGAACCATTTGTAGGCAGTATCATTGAGGCCGAAACGGGTCCTAAGCACATTGAGTAGGGCTGAATGGTTGACTGTATCGAACGCTGCGGAGAGATCAAGGAGGATAAGAAGGCATGTCTCGCCATTATCAAGTGAGTGGTGTATGTCATCGACGACATTGAGCATTGCCGTTTCGGTGCTGCAGCCTTTCCTGAAGCCTGATTGAAAGGGATCAAGTAGGTTGAAGTTTTCGATGTGTTTGTCTAGTTGTAGTAGGACACATTTTTCAAGGACCTTTGAGAGAAGTGGGAGATTAGTGATGGGGCGGAGATTGTTTAGGTCATTGGGGTCAGCATTGGGGTTTTTGATTATGGGAGAGATTTGTCCAAGTTGAAGGGAGGTGGGGACACAGCCAGTGGAGAGAGAGGTGTTGATGATTGTGGTCCAGTATGGGGTAATGATGTGCTTAAGGGCAGGGACAAGGTTAGAGGGTAAGGGGTCTTTTGTGTGGGAGGATGGTTTAAGATTACCAATTATTTTAAGGACTTCTAGCTCAGTCACGGGGAGGAAGTTGAGCAGGGAGGCATTGTTCTTTAATTGTGTGTTAGGGGAGTTGGTTTCCGGAGAGGTAGCAGGGTCAGCTGGTCGAGGGGATGTGGGGTAGGCATTGGAGGTGAGGATGGGTTTGTTTTGGGAGTTGGAGGGGAGCTGTGTGGAGCGGAAGGATTGATCAATTTTGGCTATTTTTTCTGAGAAGAAGTGGGAAATTTCTTCACATCTGGCTGAGGAGGCGGTCAGATTAGGAGGTGCAGGGGAAGTTTGGTTACGAATGATTTTGAAGAGTTCCCTAGGTCTGTTTTTGGCACGATCAAGTTGAGTGCGGAAGAAGGAGGCCTTTTCCTTGAAGATGTGTTTTTTGTATGTGGATCTAGCATGTCTGAGGAGTGCAAGATGGGTGGGAGAGGGATGGAGTCTCCACGTTCTTTCCGACAGTCTGAGTGACCGTCTTTCGTTATTAAGCTCGGTATTAAACCAAGAGTTGGAGGGGGTGGTTCTTTGGTTTTTGAGTTTGGGCGGGGCTAGTTGGTCAAGAATTCCAGTGACAGTATTGTTAAAGTGTTCGGTGAGCTCATTGGCATTTTGTGAGGGGGAATGAGCAGAAGTTGAGCTTGGAGTTTAGACTCAAGAACACCCGGGGGATATGTTTTAGATTTCTGGTCAGTTTCTTAGGTCTGTTAATTTTGGAGGTGGGGGGATTTGCATTGGTAGCAATGGTGAACAGTATAAGGTGATGGTCGGACCAGTCAATGGGGACGATATTGGTCACGGAGACCAGATCTTCTTTGGAAAGAATGACGTCAAGGATGGCTCCTTTGGTGTGTGTCGGGGACAGGCATAGTTGTTTGAGTTCATTGATCTCAAGTAGATTGGTGAGGAGGGGGATAGTGGGATCATCGGTATCGTTCCAATGGAGGTTGAGATCCCCAAGAAAGAGATTTTTTGAGTTGGATAATGAGGATTGTGTCAGGAGCTCAGATAAGTCCTCGATGAAGGGCTGGGAGGGGCCTGGAGGGCGATAGATGTTGTGTAGACGAATTGGGTGGGAGTTTTGGGTTGTCAGTTCAGCTTCCAGGTATTCGCAGGAGGAGGAGCCAGAATTATTGATACGGGATAGCTGAAGTTCATTTTTAAAGATAATGGCTAGGCCACCCCCAACTCTGTCAGGTCTATCTTTTCTCAGAATAGAGTATCCCGGGGGGAGAGTAGGTCAAGTATGCTCGTTGAGTTGTCTTTGAGCCAGGTTTCTGTGAGGAATGCAATGTCAATGGATTCACTCAGGATAGTTTCCGAAATTTCCGTGGCATGTTGGACTGCGGAGCGACAGTTGACAAGCATGCATGTAAGTGGTGTGGGGTTGCTTCTGGTGGGTGTGCAAGTGTGGATCGACGTGAGTTGAGGCGGTGGTCTGGGGGAAGCGGGGGAGGAGGGGATTCTATTAGTCCCTAAGATAATAGGGATGTGGGAGTAGGGGAGTGGAGAATTGGCGGTTGGTAAGCTAGGAAGGTAAGAGTTGCATAGGTCGGCGAGGTCGGACGGGGAGAGATGGTTCGAGGTGCGGTGAGGTCTATGTATACGGCAGCGGAGAGGAGTTGATCTCCAATTATTGTGTTTGGTGTTAGGGATTTTCGGGGGGAATTTTTGGGGGGGATTTTTGGGCAGGGCTGGGAGGGGATTTTATCGTGAGGGAGGGTACTGGAGCTGTGGGAGATAAAGTCTTTCTTGAATTGAGAGAATTTAGTAATCAAATTAGATAGGTCAAGTTCGATGTTATGTAGGCTCTGGGCAATTAAAGTGAGGGGAGGTATCGAGGGGGGTGGTCTGGGTTATTTACGGAGGGTGGATTGATGTGTGAGGGTGGAGATAGGGAAGTGAGTGTGGAATGAGGGGTGACAGGGCTGTTGGGTGTGAGGGGTTCGGTAATCAAATTGGATAGGTCAAGTTCAGTGTTATGTAGGCTCGTGTCAATTGGGGTGGAGAGGGGTACTGAAGGGGTATGGGCGGGGGGTAGGGAAAGATCTGGGTTAGTTGCATAGGGTGGACTGAAGTGAGAGGGGGAGATATGGTAGTGGGATTGGAGTGAGGGGTGACGGGGCTGTTAGATGGGAGGGGTTCAGTAATCAATTTAGATAGGTCGAGTTCACTGTTGTGTAGGTTCGGGGCAATTAGGGTAAGGGGAGGTATTGAAAGGTCGGGGGGAAGGGAATGATTTAGGGGTAGGGAGTGATCAGGGTTAGTTGCAGAGGGTGGACTGAGGTGTGAGGGGGAGATAGGGACATGAGGTTAAGAACTTCAGGAGATGTGGTCAGAGAGGATAGAAGGGCATAGAGTGAGTGGAGAGTGGATATATAGGGGTGGGGGGTTGTGTATTTATCAGGGTTGGGATAAAGGATTGGGAGGCAGAGTTAGGCGGGCCTGAAGGGGCAGGATAGGGGGATGGGGAGGAGAAGAGGGTGTACGGGATGGGTAGGAGGAGGGGGTGAGTAATTGTGTTAGGGGATTGAGGGGCAAGGACAGTGGAGTACGTGAGAAGTTGGGTAGGGGGAGAGGTTGTGGGGTCAGGCAGAGGCGGGGTTTTGGGAGGGGAATGGTAAGTAGATGGTAGGGATTGGGGGCAACCGTTTTTAGTGGAGGGGTCCGAGGAGTGTGAGTGCCGGGTGTTAGGTGGAGAGAGGAAAATAAGAGGGGGATGAGAAATAGGTAATGTTGGTTGGGGGATGTCATTTGCTGTAGTGAGGTCAAGGGAGGGTGATGGTGATGGCGATTGTTGGAGGATGGTGTTTGCTGGATGGTTGTGGTTGGAGGTGAAGTGAGGGGGAAGGGGGGAGGGAGCGGTTGGAAGGGTGTTATTCAATAGGGGAGAAGGAGTATTAGGCGTTGAGTGGTTAAGGCGGAGAGACATAATGCTGAAGTGGTGTTCGAAGATGGAAAGGTGGGATACCGTGGCTTGTATGAGGATGTTACCTGTTTTGAAGATGGAGATATCAATATCACCAAGAAAGGCTGGGGAGGGAGTGGTGGATATTTTGAATCCATATGGTATTTTGATTGATTTAGAGATTGGGAGGTGTTGTAGGAAGATGCTTTTCCATTTGGAAGGACGTTTGGAGTAAAAGATGTAGTTGGTTATAATGGGGGAGGTGAGGCTGAGGTAGTTATCAACAATGAGTGTTTCAGGGTTACGGATGAGGAGTTTATGTTTGAAGTTTTTCTTGGCATGTTTGGAGAGATTGGGGGGTAGAGAATGGTCCATGAGTTGGGGCCATGTTTGGAGAGAGTAGGGTCCTGGGGGTGATGGTCAATGCTGTGAGGGGGCATGTTGGATAGACGTGGGAGAGAGAGTGGGGAGAGGGAGGTTAAGGAAATGGGGGTAGAACAGGAGATGAGGATTGGGAACTAGGGGGGCACTGGGAGAGTGGGGGGTAGAAGTAAGGGGGCTAGACAATGAATAGGGTATACAGGCGAGGAATTATAAATCGACTAAAAGGAGCAGAATAAAATAGATAAACAAAATTATATTGACAGCATGGAGCAGATCTAATATATAAGCAGTCGGCACAAATGAAACAGATCAGTATACCTGCAAACAAATAAATAAACAATCTGCAAGTACGCGTGGATCAGTAGAAGACAGCAACAAAGCTAGCGCGGGCGTGGCATGTCTAAATTAGAGAGGGACTGAGCTAGTTGTCGTTATAGTGCAGTCAAATTTCTATGACCAACAGTTTTCATATTTCCCAGAGGGAATATGTACACTTTTTACTATTGTTACTAATTTATTTATTTATTTATTTGTTTTATACGTTTTATAGTTAGCGCGGACTTTACCCGAAGGTGTCAGAGCGCTTCACAGAAGGAACAGCAACACCACAAGTGAGGATAATACAAAAGCAAGCGCTTATATTACATGAGGAAAAAGTGACAATTGTGCAAATAACAAAAAGAATAAATGATACGTTATAAAAGGAAAGATGTCTGGGGCAGTAAATCAGATCAGTTCCCAAGTGAGCCTCTGCTTTTTTTATTTTTTTTTATTTTTATTATTTATTGTCAGTTGCTTTGTCTGTAGTGGCCCAGGTTTCTATGAGGTGAGTAAGGGGGGCAATTCCCCTTATGTTCTGGACTCCTGTGCCTTTCTACACCCCGCTTTGGAGTATTAGGGGAGTCAGACAATGATGGGCGCTGCCGTGGCTCTGAGTGGCCCCTGATGGGTGGGAGTCTCAGCAAATATGTCCCCAGGTTAGCTCAAAGTAGTTCAATGTTCCTGCATCCGGGGTCAGAATCACAGGGTAGCTTTTAGATTCAAATTATGTCCACAGGAGGGAGCTCTAAGCTAGACAGTAAACAACATGTAAAGTGGCTCCAAGGTCCTGTAGCCAGTCTGAATAAAAGAAGCCTTCGGTACAATTTTTTTTTTTTTTTTTTTTTACGGCCATTTTAGTAAACACAAGATGATCGCCATCTTGTGATCAAAGCTAGATGAGAGATAAAGTAGAGGTTAAAGGCCTTGGGGGCCCTGCCGTGCAATATGGGTTAGATCATTGTGTGAGTCAAAAATAGGGAGGGCTAGTCCTGCTTCCCTTTGACCGGAGCTCAGGCTGTTAATGATTGCTGTGGGCGATTAAGTTGGTTTGTGGTACAAGAACACAGTTGCCATTTTGTAGTAGTGAAACTTGGTGAAGAGGGGTGGGGGACATCCTATTTATCGGCCAAGATGGATGGCGCTCCTTTAAAGAAAGAAACGAGGCGATAGCTTACTAATCAGATGCAATTAATCAAGTAATCCGCCGGTCAGCCAAGGCGGTTGATGGATCAAGCCAGCCAAAGTGCGCGCTCAAAATAACCCCCAACGAATTATCGGCTGATTACGATTCTCTCATCTCCGATAGTTGCAGATCGGGAGGGGGAGGATGTCAGCCGGTCAGTCGGAGGCGGGCAGCCGGAGGGAGCCAAAAAAAACAAGAGCAAAAAAGTGCGAAGGACACAGTACCAGTCGACCTACTCCCGGGCATCCACGGCGCGGATCCCGCTCAGCGGCCTTAGGAAGCACTAGTCAGGGAGAGAAGCGCAGCCCCGATGAGTCAATAGCCGCCCTCGGGTTTCCCCCAGTGACTACTAGTCTCTCCCGGGGCGTGAGTCCCACTCAGCCGCCCGTGGACAGACCAGCCGGGACGAGATGCAGATGCCCAGGAGACTCCACAGCGGCTACCGGTCCCTCGTCGACCACAGAGCTCACCTGATGATCAGAGGAGTTCCAGACTCAGCCAGGCAGACCGAGGAGGGTCACGATCGCCTCTGGTCTCCCGGCTCCGGAGCGGGAGGATTGGGGGCCACTTCAGTCAGCCACTACGGATGCTATCGGTCATTCCGGGTCACGGAGCTCCTTGGAATCGGAGGAGGCGCTCCTTACCAGACCAGACAGTACAAGGGGGGGGATCCCGGTCTTCACAGCTAAGCAGGCTGCGGTGTTGGAAGGAAGAGAGCCTCTCAGCCAGCCACGCAGTCGGTCGCCGGAGGAGGTCGGCCTCCTGGTCGGTCCAGCCTCAAACATACAGGATGTTTGAGGCTGTGATAAAATGCCAAGCACATAGGAAAGTGACTGATCTCATTGGACAGGGAAATGCACTAGCAGACGTTACTGCCCGAGCCACGGCAGGAGACAGAACTACGACACGAATGTATGTGACCAGGTCACAAGCTGAACGATGGACTGACGCTAGGACCACTGTAAGGGACATACAGACTACAGGCACACAAGACAAATTGACCGAGTGGGAAAAGGTGGGACTAAAAGACGAGGAAGATTGCTGGAGAACTAAAGACGGAAATAAATGGCTGTTACCCAATGCCTACCTCATCCCCATATTGACCATGGCACATTTACCAGCACACATAGGCTCCACCCCCATGATTGAACTAATCACCAGAGTATGGCATAACGTCAAGATAGCAGAATCTGCAAAACACCTAGTACAACAATGTATAGTCTGCCTACAACACAACCCAGGGAAGGGGACAGTAGTACCACGGGGAGGGTTTGGAGTCCCTGACCACCCCTTTGAAATCCTTCAAATGGATTACATTCAACTAGAGAGATGCCTTGGTCTAAAATATGTCCTGGTGGTTGTGTGCGCTTTTAGCAAATGGGTGGAGGCATATCCCACCCGCGACAATACCGCCTTAGCCACTGCAAAAGTATTGCTGAAAGAATTCTTCCCCCGATACGGCCTTTGCAGAATTTTATGGAGGGACAACGGCCCCCACTTCGTAGCCGAGGTGATACAGAACATACTGAGAGGGTTGGGGTAAAACAAAAGTTCCATGCCGTCTTCCACCCCCAATCAGCGGGCCTGGTAGAAGACACAATGCAACGTTGAAACTAAAACTAGCCAAAATAGTTGCCACGACCGGGTTGAAATGGCCCGACGCCCTCCCATTGGCATTGTTATCGATGCGCTCCACCCCAACCAAACACCGACTGACCCCGTATGAGGTGGTCTTCGGCAGGCCTATGAGCATTTGGGCGGCACCAAGACCCACCTCCATTAACGATGTCCCGAACATATTAATGTCGGATTACTTGCATAAATTGACAAACGAGCTAACAATTATCCACCAACAGGTGCAGCAAGCCTTGCCTGACGTATCCAGGGGCCCGGGACATGAAATAAAGCCAAGCGACCATGTATTGATTCGCAACTTCCAAAGAACGAAGAATCTGGAGCCTAGGTGGACGGGCCCCTGGCAAGTCCTGATCACCACCCGAACTGCCCTCCGAGTGGAAGAAAAACAAAACTGGCTGCACGCTCATCATTGCAAACGAGTCCCTCCAACCCTGGCAACCTGTGAAGGGTTGGAGGTGCAAGAGGAAGTACTCGCGAGAGACCGACCAGCTCTGAGTTGCTACCCACAAGAAGACACCCTCGAACTATCAGAATTTCCCGACCCCACGGTGCCATCCAGGAAAGGGTACAACCTAAGATCGACGAAGGGAGGATGCTCCAACGACCAGGCCACTAACTAAGTCAAGGTCTCAGATCAGTAGCACAGTCAAACAACGCTACCAGGAAAGCGCCAGACAAAAGTCTGTGGTCCTAACAGTTGTTGAGCTCCTCGAAGATGATGGAAGAAACTGAACACCTGCAAAACCACCGCAAAGACACCAAGACTGCTAACCTGCACAGCACAAAGACAATTGCACTTGTAGCCGCATTTCTCACCTGTCTCCTGCTAATGGTCGCACTCTGGATCATTGAAGAGAATGCACCTGCATACAGAACATTGTCACCCACCATGCAACCAACCACCAAGAAAGAACACTACCTGGTATCACTACCGCCACATCTCCGAGAACGACGCAAAGAATTCTGGAATAATTCTTTCGTGCAGATGTTGCACCAGCACAATCTTGCCACCAATGCTACCAACTGTTGGGTCTGTAGGCTGTTACCACATGCCACTGAACATTCCATCCCTTTCATCCCTTCGCCCTTTTCTATTCACGGATCTTGCCTTGCCTGGATGATGCTCCTACAAGAAAGTTACAAAGACAATGCCACTTCCGACGGAACAATCGCCCAGTTCTACAACGAGTTCTGGCGAAACAAAACAGGAAGGACAGCCGCCCCCTTCTGCCCTCACACCTTCAATGCGACATTCCAGATTAATGTCCCCTCCAAAGAACGAGTGGAAATGCAAGTGTTCAATAATCCTAACAGAGCCACATTTTCCTACCTGAAGAAAAGAACTGCTGCAACACTGACTGTGGCCCTATCTGTGGTGAACGTCTCTGGCCTTGTATGCATTGAAGGCCGTGGGACTAAGAATGTGGGTCACAGCACCTGTAGCATTGTAAGGACTTTGAACACTGCCAACCCCCCAGCGCTTGTTGCATCACCCAATATGTACTTTGTTTGTAGAACCAAAGCCTACACCTGGCTCCCAAGAAACGGGGGGGGCACGTGCTACATCGCCTTTGTTTTGCCACCAACCTACACAGCCCCTGCAGAGCATCATCGAGAAAAGCGTTCTAAAGACATTGATCAAGCAGACTCTGCCTCATCACAGTTCCTCGACGCAGCAAAAGGGCTCGTCCCGCTATGGGGTCCGATGGCAAACAGCCGAGCCATCAGACATCTGTCCCAAGCGGTAGAGACCGCCCTGAACGTCACTGCTGGCATCCTCACCAACAGCACTGCTGAGCTCCAAGCGATCCGTCTGGTTACCCTGCAAAATCGCATGGTCCTGGTTGTGGTACTAGCGGACCGTGGAGGAGCATGCCGCATCATCGGTGCCAGCTGCTGTGTATACATTCCTGATAATTCACCTTCTGTCTATGAAGCAATCGAACATCTCCATAGACTATCTTCAGAAATTCATCAAGGATCAGAGACTTGGACAATTGGAAGTTGGCTTTGGGGCATCTTGAAGGAGTGGGGTTGGAAAATATCAATGATTCTCTTGGTCCCAGTATTGACAATATGTGGTTGTTGTTTGGGTATACACTGTATACCACCTTTGTGTTCTCTTTGCATAACTACCTTGCACCCTAAGACTATGGACACTCAGCTAACAAAAATGAGAGTAATGTAAGATCAAGAGATACAGGACATTATGGAGATCGAAATAGACTGACAAGCTGGCTAGTTATGTTCAAAGGGGCCACTGTTAAAAGCAAAACGACAATCGTGAACATTACCTGCGCCATCTTGTCTGGTGGAATTCTATGTGCACATAAGTTGCAGTCATTTTAATCTATCCCAGCCATTTTGTACTCTGTTGGTCACCTTTGTTTCACCCTGCCCTTACTAGCATCCCTCTGACCCTCTGACCGACCTGAGTACGTGTGCTGGGGGCTATAAACTCTATTTGCCGCAACAAACCTCAGCGCCACTTGCTGCCACAAACTCGTTTTTCCTCTCATCTCTGTTTTCAGGCAAACCTTTGGACACTCTACCCCTCACTGCACCTAGTTACACAAACAGGTTCCAAACACCAAAAAGACTCTTGCAACATGATTTATGGCACTGCAAACAGCAAGACTTGTTGTTACCAACAATGGGACCTGTTTTTATCAACAGAACGGACTCTTAGATCTGGCCGGTCTCACATGTTTTAGACCCTGAAGCAAGGTCCAGCTGCAAGATAAGATTGTCTGTTTGACCTGGGTGGGAAGAGAATTACTGTTGGGCTTGTGTGACAACCTGCCCGGGGCGGGGACCCCAAGCTTGTGTAACCATGTTGATGAAACCAATGCATTGTGTCAAACCTGTATAAAAGGAAGAGCCAAAGGAGTTATCAGCAGAACACTTCCCTCAGACATCCCGGTGTCTGCAGTTGACGTGATCTCCTCATGAGAAATAAACCTTTTTCTTGTCTTCCAGTTTCCAGCGCTTGCCTCATTATTTTGATAGCGAACCCAAAGTGAATTAGAGGTGGAACCCTGCACCGGGCAGCATTGAGGGTCTTAGAAGACTCGCTGCCTTTCACAGGTACTTAACCAGAAGGCAGACAGGCTGTGGAGACATCTAAACTTACACAATATACATAAGAGCTCATCCAGGCAATCCTCAATGACTGATGGACATGTTTCTAGGACATCCTATACTTACCAGCTTCCTTTGTGGTAAGGCCTTATATCAGTGTGTGTTGAAATTCATCATCCCTCCCTCCAGTTGCTTAACCTGCCTACCTGGATCCCGGTTTCACCCACCTAGGCCTCCCTTCTGATAACAGCTGCTTGGAAACCCACCACCCGTAACCAGTACAAAACCCAGTAGGTGAGATTTAACGACTGGCCAAGAACAATACTCTACTGACATGCTAAGTCCGTCTCCAGACCCAGTTGTGGATGTGGCAGTGGACGCATGTAAGATCGAGACGGCAGCCATCAGAGCCTACAGAAACGTGTCTGTGGAACCCTTTTCCTATCTACAAAAATGCCATCAAGGGCCACCTGACTTGCTCTGTCAAACCTGGTGCACACATCTTTTAAATACAAAGCTAATTTAACGGAAAACTATATTCATGGTTGCCATTACATTAGCTAGACAAGTACGCAAACCTGTACCCTCTTTATCTCTGAACCACACTGTACAGAGACACAGTGGTACACTGAACTCAACCCTGATTCATTTCAAAGTTATTGACTGAGTTTCACATATATAATGATATTTATCCCCCAGATTTTTATCTTACACCACTAATAGACTAAGGTCGTGCCACACAGCATTGATGTTGGGCACATTCTTCAACATTATCTGGACGGACCCAGGGATTTGCATCTTTCTGACCAGATTTTTGATCACATGGTGGGATAGAGTCAGAAAGAGGATTTAAACACCACAGCCAATTTTCATACTTTCTGTGTGCCCCATGCCTAATCCATATAGGGAAAATCCCTTACTTTTAAAATCTGGGCACATTCCACCAGGCCACCTATGGGCAGCACTGGCACTCTCAAGGCTTGTTCCAGAAAGAAAGAAATTAGCACGATTACGAGTGTCACTACATGTCCGTGTTGAAATCACTATGCACTCAGTGCTTCATCCTAAGTCAATGAGCAGTTGAGCCAAAATGTCTTTCAAAACTATTTTCCTGAGTCATTGGCTAGTGGATGCTGCCTTTCTTCTCATCCTCCCTTTTTCTCTTCTTTTGATGCAGCGTCTACTCACAAACAGAGCTAGGAGAGAGCCAGTATGTAGAATAGAATTACCTTAGTTACTGAGTCTCTACATTCTCCTATTCCCGAAACCCTCCCAACTAGTGCTTAATTTGTAAATGAATGAGTGCCGATGCACAGAGCTGGTGTATGCAATTAAATGTCAGTGTGCTGAATACCAAAGCTGTGTACTCTTCAATTCAGCTTGGCTCTCTTTAATCCATTACCAGACACTCCCTCGCCCTTTATCTTGCTCTTGTAGGTTCCTGCTTTCTCCCCTTGTAACTGTTTCCCGTATTTCTCCATCTTTCTGCTTTGTGTATTTTTCCCACTCTTCCGATTGTTAATGTCTGATGCGGAAAAATAAGTGCCAGACCGCTTAGTAAGGGCCAGTGGGATCCACCGGCTCAGATTAAGCGCCACCTACCAGCCGCGGCCAGTGCAGGTAAGAGCGGTCGCGCCCGGTGAGGGTGGATTTCGACAGACGGTGACGAGGGAAAATTAATTATTAGTTTAATTTACCCTCATCATCGCCCCTCGAAATCCACCCCCACTGGGCCGCACCACTCTTACCTGCACAGGCCGCGGCTGCCGCATACCCTCTGTGTCATCTGTCAAGTACTTAAGACCAGTTGTCACCGTTTTAAAGAGTCAGTTGACATGGGTGTTTGAGGTAAAATTGATCCTTATACATTACATAATAAATAGCCAAAGCGCAGAAGAATAGATTATATATAAGCTTAAATTGAAAGTAAAATGACCATATGGCCATAGAGTTCTTTATAGTAGCAATTCTAATACAAGCAAACATTTTACAAGCTATTAATTGTAGTCTACTGTTGTACGATTAATTGGTTTTCTTAGTTAATATTAACACAAGAAAAATGAAAAACAGAATATTTACTACAGAATATTAATCTCTAGGGACCCGCCCGATTCTCAGAAAAGTTAGAAATTTACTCTTGTACTTACAGTTGGAGTAAATTTGGAACTTTGGAGTTCGCAGAGATGTCCAGGAGTACTCTTAGAAAGCTGTGGCAATTACGGTGTTCCAGGAGTAGTCCTGGAGTCATGTTGTGAATTCCAGGTTAATTCCATACGAATGCATGTTTGCAAGCATAAATGTAGCACATGTTTATTTACGCATATATGAATGTGCTGCCCAAGTGCAGTTGCACTTGCTAAATGTTTTTTTTTTTTTTAAATGTCTGCAGGAAGAATCTTTTTCCCCATGCACAAACTCTTTCCTCTACTGCTCTGCCAGATTTTGGAGGTGCCCCTAGCCCAGTGTGACCAAAGGTAGGGATTTCATCCCACCCGTCACTGGACTGATTTTCCAGCAGTATCTTGGGTGTGATTGTGGCTGCCAATAGTTACTGAACCAACCTACAAAGACCGTCCGCTCTGGAACGCCCACAAATGAGCCCTCGGAGCAGATTTGCTCACATGTAATGTTAAACCACAATGGTGTTTTATTACTAGCTACTAATGTGTTTATCTGAAAGAGACACGTTAGTGATAGATTCCTTACCTTAGAATATCCCCAGGCGTCAGGCTGGATCCGGAAAGTTTTGCGTAGCAGTACCCTTGCGCGTCGGTAGGCGGCGTCGTGCGGCTCCGCGTCCGTCGTCGGCGTCGTGATCGCCGGGATGACGTCGCGGGCAGTACTTAGGCGCCGCCCCTGCGCGCTGACGTCAGTTCTTCTTTTTCCGCGCCAGTAAGCGCAGATCCGGGAAGAGCAGTGCCCTAGTCACTTTTTGACTATCTTTTTGTGAAATTTTTCACTGTTCTCTTCAACGAGTCTTCACGACTCCTAAGGTGTCGTAGGGATGCCCGGCTTTAAGCCCTGCGAGGTATGTGGTCGTATGATGTCCATCACGGACCCCCACCTCGAGTGTCTCTTCTGCCTCGGCCGAGGCCACGACACGAAGTCGTGCCCTGACTGCCGGAAACTTCATCCGAAGGCTTTGCGAGAGCGGTCTCGAAAGCTCCTTGAAGTCCGGCAGTCGGCTCCGCGCCGCAGCAAGCCCCGGTCCCGGAGAGGTCGAGGGGCCGGACGCGGAGTCCCCGCCGTTCGTCGGAATCCAAGTCTTCGCGCTCCTCCGGTAAGTCGAAGCACAAGAAGTCTAAGCGGCGTCATCGGCTCTAAGACTTCGCCTCGCCGGTCGCGCGACTCGGCTGAGGTCCCTGTCGGCACCGTCCCCGCCCCCGCGGCCCCGGACGTGCCTGTCGGGTTGCCCCCGCATTACCCGTCCTTCCCGGGTTCGGGGGCGACTCCGGCCGAGTACAGAAATTCCTGTCGGCCATGGCCCGCCTCTTCGGGCCTCAAGGTCCCTCCGGTGCGCCTTCGGGCCCCGCGGGCCAGATGGGGTTGCTCCGGCGTCGCCGTCGACTCCGGTCCCGGCGTCGCCTGTCCCACCAGCCTTCGTCCCGGCCTCGGCTCCGGCCCCGGCCTCGACCCGGTTCCGGTGGTGCCGCAACCTCCATCGACGCCGGTTGACCTAACCACGCCTCCGCCGGCGCCGATGTCCCCGGTGCCGTTTCCGACGCCGTCCGGGGCTCCGGGCGGCGTCGTTCCCGGTTCTCCCCGGGTCCGGACATGGAGCCGGACCGGCGTCGCCCGACGCCGGTTCCGGCGCCGATGAGGCCTTGGGTCCCTTATGTCCCTCCTCCTCCATCTTTTCAACCTGAGGAGGACCAGGAGAGCTGGGAGGGGTCTGGCGACCCTCTCACACAACAGTGCGAGTTTGACCCGGACTGGGTTGAGGAACTTGGGGATGCCAGTGGGCTGGATACCTCCCCCGACTCTGGCATGCTGTCTCCTCCCGTGGCAACGGAGGAGGGGGCTAATTTTGCAACGGTGTTGCGTAGAGCTGCTGGAGCCTTAAATCTCCAGTTGCCTACAGTGGCCGTCAGGACTAACCTCCTGACTGAAGTGCTTCAGCCGGCGGCCTCCTCTTCGGAGCCTGTGCTGCCGTTCAACGATGCACTCACTGACGTTCTTTTGGGTGCCTGGTCCAAACCCACCACAGGGGCTCCTGTGGATAGGAACGTGGCCCGACGCCATCGCCCGGCTCCGGGCGACCCCCTGTTTCTCTCCCAACACCCCACCCCTGAGAGCTTGGTTGTCCAAGCCTCTGCCTCCCAAACAGCCTTCCCTACCGCCCCTCCGGATAGGGAATCCAAGCGCCTGGATCACTTTGGGAAGAAGGCTTTCTCTTCCTCCAGTGCTGGCTTGCGGTCTGTTAATACCGCTTGCCTCTTGGGCCGATACACCCACTCCCTGTGGGATTCGGTGGCTGATGTTTTGCCGCAGTGTTCTGAGGAGGTCCAGACACTGCTTACCCGCGCTATTGCGGAAGGGCGTGATGCGGCTAAGTATACCATCCGCTGTGGCCTTGATACCGCCGACTCGCTGGGCAGATCGCTTGCAACGACGGTGGCGCTGCGTCGCCACGCCTGGCTGAGAACCACTGGTTTTCAGGGGATGTCCAGAATACTCTCATGGACATGCCCTTTGATGGAGTCGGTCTCTTTGGTTCAAAGGCGGACCATGCGCTGGAGCGTTTCAAGGATTCACGGGCTACTGCTAAGTCCCTGGGCCTTGCTGTTGTGCGCCCTCCGCAAACGTCTGCTTTTCGCCCCTTTCGTGGCCACGGAAGGGGCGCCCAGTCACGTCCACAGCCCGGCCAACGGCCCGCGCAGCAAGCGCCTTCGCGTGGCCGAGGGCGTGGATGCCGCCGTGGCGGTTCGGAGCAACCAGCGTGCGGGTCAGGCCACCACCTCCAACCCGTCCGCGGCCTCCAAGCCCTCCTAGTCCCTCCTTTCAGGTGCACAGCACGCCAGTCGAGGCAGGGTCCGCCATCACCTTCACCACTGGCGTCCCATCACCTCGGACAAGTGGGTCTTGGACATTGTCCGAAGGGGCTACTCCCTCCCCTTCGAGACCACCCCCCAGCCATGCCACCTCAATTCCACCGCATGTCAGGGGATCACTTGGTGCTTCTACAGAAGGAAGTCACGGCCCTCTTGGCCAAGAGGGCCATCGAGCATGTTCCGACCCCAGAAGTAGGGCGTGGTTGCTACTCCCACTACTTTCTGGTGCCCAAAAAGGACAAGGAGGACATGCGTCCTATCTTGGACCTCCGGAACGTCAATCGCTTCCTCCGGAAGGAGAAGTTCAAGATGCTCACCCTAGCTCAGGTCTTGACTGCCCTCGACCCCGGAGACTGGTTGGTAGCGTTGGACTTGCAGGACGCCTATTTCCACATCCCCGTCCTGCCGGCCCACCGGCGTTACCTTCGGTTCACGGTAGGCCTCGAGCATTTTCAGTTCACCGTGCTCCCCTTTGGCCTTACCAGTGCCCCTCGGGTGTTCACGAAAGTGATGGCGGTGGTCGCAGCTCATCTGCGCCGGGCAGGGGTTTCGGTCTTCCCCTACCTCGACGACTGGCTGCTGAAGGCGGGCTCGTCCCAGGCAGTTGTCTCCCACCTCCAGACTACGGCCGAACTCCTGCACTCGCTGGGGTTCTCCATCAATGTGCCAAAGTCGCATCTGATTCCTTCTCCACAGCTCCTTTTCATCGGAGCAGTTCTGGACACGACGCAGTTTCGGGCCTATCCTCCCGAACGGCGAGTCCGGGATATTCAGGCTATGATTCCGATCTTTCAGCCCTTATCCTGGGTTTCGGTACGGATGACCCTGAGGCTGCTGGGCCTCATGGCCTCCTGCATCCTGCTGGTCACTCATGCCAGATGGCATATGCGGGCTCTGCAGTGGGACCTGAAGTTCCAGTGGGCGCAGCACCAGGGCGACCTGTCCGATCACGTCCAGATCTCGGAGGGGACTGCAAAACAGTTGCAGTGGTGGCTCTCGAACCGGCAATGGGTCATGGGCAGATCCCTCTCCCTTCCCCAGCCAGAGCACACAGTTGTGACGGACGCGTCCCTTCTGGGATGGGGCGGTCACATGGGAGAGGCGGAGATCAGAGGCCTCTGGTCTCCGGCGGAGTCCCGGCTCCATATCAACCTTCTGGAGCTCCGGGCGATCCGACTTGCACTCAAGGCATTCCTTCCCTCTGTCAAAGGGAAGGTAGTGCAGGTGTTCACAGACAACACCACTGCCATGTGGTACTGCAACAAACAAGGCGGGGTGGGGTCGTGGACCCTTTGTCAGGAGGCTCTGCGCCTCTGGACATGGCTGGAACACCAGGGCATGTTCCTGGTGGTTCAACACCTGGCAGGTTCCCTGAACGCCAGGGCGGACGAACTCAGCCGCAGGTGCATGATGGATCACGAATGGCGTCTTCACTCGGAAGTGGCGCAAGGACTCTTTCTACAGTGGGGAGAGCCTTGGTTAGATCTATTCGCCACCGAAGAGAACGCGCAATGTCATCAGTTCTGCGCGTTGGAATTTCCAAGGCGGCACTCGCTCGCCGACGCTTTTCGTCACGAGTGGAGTTGCGGTCTATTGTACGCCTTTCCGCCTATACCACTTCTACCCAGAGTGTTGAAGAAGATTCGGCACGACCGGGCCCAAGTCATTCTTGTGGCTCCGGACTGGGCTCGAAGAGTTTGGTATCCCGAGCTACTCAATATGAGCGTAGATCCCCCGATCCGTCTGCCTCTTCGGGAGGATCTTCTGTCGCAGCAGCAGGGGACGGTCCTCCACCCGAACCTGTCCAGTCTACACCTGCTTGCGTGGAGATTGAGCGGCGGCAGTTGATTCCTTTCGACTTGCCTCCCGAAGTTTGTGATGTGATTCTGGCAGCCAGGCGTCCCTCCACTAAGGTGGTATACGCCTGCAGGTGGAACAAATTTGTGGCATGGTGCACAGCAAAGGCTGTGGATCCCCTTTCTGCCCCTCTTTCTGAGGTCCTTCTGTTCCTTCTCTCTCTGGCCCAACAGGGTTCTGCCCTGGGTACCATCAAGGGTTATCTTTGTGCTATCTCGGCCTTCCTCAGGCTCCTGATCAGCCCTCCCTTTTCAAGTCCCCTGTTGTTAACAGGTTCTTAAAAGGCATTACTCACCTCTTCCCTCCTGTTCCGTTTGTGATGCCTCAGTGGGACTTGAACTTGGTTCTTACCTTTTTAATGTGCGCTCCCTTTGAGCCTCTACATAACTGTCCTCTTCGTCTTCTGACTCTGAAGACAGCCTTTCTGGTGGCCATCACCTCCGCTCGGCGGGTGAGTGAGCTCCAGGCTCTATCTTGCAAACCTCCCTTTCTGTCTGTTCATCCAGACAAGGTTGTTCTTCGGACGCGTCCGTCCTTCTTGCCAAAGGTGGTTACTGCTTTCCACATTGGGCAGACCATCACTTTGCCCACCTTCTTTCCGCCTCCGCATCCTTCCAGAGAGGAAGAGAGGCTCCACCGTCTGGACCCAAAACGTGCGCTCTCTTTCTATATTGACCGCACAAAACACTTCCGGGTGGATGACCAGCTCTTTGTTGGCTACGTGGGCGCCAAAAAGGTCGGGCGGTGCACAAGAGGACCATCTCCCGCTGGGTTACCTTGTGCATCAAGACCTGCTATTCTTTGGCTAAGAAGGAGCCTCCTGTTGGGCTGCGTGCCCATTCCACCAGGGCAACGGCTGCTACCACGGCCTTGGGCCGCGGTGTTCCGCTGCCGGTTATCTGTCAGGCAGCTACGTGGGCCTCGCTGCACACGTTTACAAAGCATTACTGCCTTGACAGTCAGGTCCGGAGGGACGGCTTCTTTGGCCGTTCTGTCCTCCAGGACTTCCTTGTCTGATCTTTGTTCGCAGACCCACCACCGGGGTTGGTATTGCTGGGGTATCTATTCTAAGGTAAGGAATCTATCACTAACGTGTCTCTTTCAGATGCACAAGTTACTAACTTGTGTAACGATATATCTGTAAGAGACAGTAGTTAGTGATAGATTCCTTACCGCCCCACCCATCCTCCCCGTTCTGCGAACTGATTTCTAGGGTTAAGGACATCCCTTTCAGGGCCCTAGTATTTTTCAGACACCTGTGTCAGCTTCTTGCATGGCTCTGCGTTCCTGGCGCGGAAAGTCGTGTACAGAACTGACGTCAGCGCGCAGGGGCGGCGCCTAAGTACTGCCCGCGACGTCATCCCGGCGATCACGACGCCGACGACGGACGCGGAGCCGCACGACGCCGCCTACCGACGCGCAAGGGTACTGCTACGCAAAACTTTCCGGATCCAGCCTGACGCCTGGGGATATTCTAAGGTAAGGAATCTATCACTAACTACTGTCTCTTACAGATATATCGTTACACAAGTTAGTAACTTGTGCATTAACGTAAATCAACACGTAGTGAGTAGGAAATGTGGCTTTAAATATAGCCATTTAGTCTCACACTCCAGGCTAACAAATACAGAATAATTGATGCCACTGTCCTTGCAATGGAATCACAGTGAGTTACCTCACAAGCTTCTAATGCTTTCCCACTCTTTGTTTACCTTTTTTTAGGGTCGAGCCTGTGAAAGCATGTGCTAGCGCATGCGTCTCGCTTGTGAGACACTATTGTTAGCAAAAAGGGCTTGGAACGCGCCCGTTGCTTACCATTTGTTGGCTTGCGTCGCTCTCTTCTTTCCAGCCTCGCAGTTCGTCAAGGCAGGCCTAACATAATTTCCGTTCCTCTTAGTGGAGCAGGGATCAAGCACTGATTGATTCAACTTAATCAGTGCCCATCCGCTGCTCCCGATCTGATTGAGGTAGTATTTTGTTCTGTTTAGCTTTTAGTGCGCTGCAAATCGAAGGCGTGTGACAGGCAAAAACGTGCCCAGCAGGACAAACAAAATTGCAAAGATTTATTTTCTATGGTTAACTTTCTTTTATTTTGCCAAGTGTTCTTTTCTCACTACCACCCTCCAATCCTCCCAACCAACCACACTCCAATCTGCCCCACTCCAATCCAAAACAATCTGCCCCACTCCAATCCAAAACAATCTGCCCCAAACCAAAACAATCTGCCCCACTCCAAACCAAAATAATCTGCCTACTCCAATCCAAACAATTAACCTCACTGTAATCCAAAACAATCTGCTCCAATCTAAAACAATCTGCCCCACTTCAATCTGCTCCACTCCAATCTGCCCCACTCCAATCCAAAACAATCTGACCCACTCAATACAACCAAAACAATCTCCCCCACTCCAATCCAAAATAGGCTGCCCCACTCTAATCCTCCCCATTCCAATCTGCCCCACTCCAGTCCAAAAAAATCTGCCCCACTCCAATCCAAAACAGTTTGCCTGACTACAATCCTCCTCACTCCAATCCTCCCCACTCCAATCCAAAACATACTGCCCACTCCAATGTGCCCCACTACAATCCATCCCATTCCAGTCTAAAACAATCTGCCCCACTCTAATTTGCCCCAATCCAAAACAGTCGGCCCCACTCCAATCCACCTCAGCCCAGTCCACCCACTCCATCCCAATTCAACCCATCACAATCAACCCCACTCCAATCCAATCCACCCCACACCAATCTAATCCACCCCACACCAATCCACCCCAATCCAATCTACCCCACTCCAATCCAGTCCACCTCACCCCAATCCACCCCGCTCCCTCCCCAATCCACCCCACTCTATTCCAGTCCACCCCACTCTAATACAATCCACCTCACTCCAATCCAAAACATTCTGCCCCACTTCAATCCAAAACAATCTGCCCCACTCAATCCAAATCAATCTGCCCCACTCCAATCTGCCTTTCTATGATTTTCCCCACTTCAGTCCAAAACAATCTGCCCCATTCCAATGCCCAACTGCAATCAAAAGCAATCCACCCTCCTCCAGTCCAATCTACCCCTATCCAGTCCATCCCACCCCCCTATCCAGTCCATCCCACCCCGATCTAGTCCACCCCACTCCGATCCAATCAGCCCCACTCCGGTGCACCCCACCCCAATCCAATTCACCCCATTACAGCCAAATCCAATCTACCCCACTCCAATCCACCCCAATCCACCCCACCCCAATCCAGTCTACCTCAATCCAATTCACCTCACCCCAATCCAGTTCACCCCAATCCACTCCACTCAATCCAATCCACCTCACTCCACTCCACGCCAATCCAATTCACCACACTCCAATCCACCCAACTCCATTCCACCGGAGTCCACTCCACCCCACTCCAGTCCACCCCACTCTGGTCCAATCTACCCAACTCCTGTCCACACCACCCCAATCCAATCCACCCCACCTCATTTCAATTTACCCCACTCCAATCTAATCAACCGCATCCCATCCACCCCACTCCAGTGTACTGCAGTCCACCCCACTCTACTCCACCCCATTGTACCCCAATCCACCCCACTGCAGTCCAATCCACCCCACTCCAATACAGTCCAACCCACTTCAATCCAATCCACACCACTCTAATCCACTCCAGTCCAGTCCAATCCACCCCCTCCACTCTAATTCACCCAACTCCAAACCACCCTACTCTAATCCAATCCACCCCACCCCAAAGCAATCTAATCCACCCTACTTCAATCCCTCCCAATCCAATCCACCCCACTCAATCCAACTCACTCTACCCCAGTCCAATCCACCAGTCTACTCCAATTCAATCCACCGCACTACCTCTATCCACTCCACCCTATTCCACCCCACTCCATGCCACTCCACTCTACAGCACTACAGCCTATGACACTGCACTCTACGGCACTCTCTGCCACTGAACTCAACTCCCCTCTACTCAACTCTACAACACTACTCCAACAAATCCAGTCTACGACACTCTACTTCCCCAAATTCACTCTAGGACACACCACTAACTTTTAGCCATGCTGAACAGCAGCCACACTGGTATACAACATAGCAAAATCATATTACCAAATCCAATAGGTCTTGTGTAGGCGAGATCTATTGGCTTTGCCAATGTTTGTTTTACAAGCCTTAACTTTGTACTGCTCAGATTACCTTGCATGACTCAAACCCCCTGACCTACTCAGTTGTGCCTGTTTGAAAATTGGTATTTGAATTTCCGTAGAATGTATGCCAGAGAAGGCCAGAATCCACAAGTTATCCTACTGTATCTGAAGGTGAAGAACAACCTCCTGGCCCAGACATAATTCCTCTGATGGTCCAAGGTAGAAGAAGTTCTGTGTACTTAACATCACATCTTTCTTATACCCAAAAAAATCAAAGTGCCAATTTTACTTTTTCTGCTCAAATGCAAAGGAAATGTAGAAATAAATTACTCCAGTATTGGAAGTTTCATAGATTCACATGCTTGAATCCTTCCCTGTCGTCAAGATGGGAGTCCCCAGTACCTTATAAAAGCAATGATAGGTATAGACTAGAAAAGGCCTAGGCCCCTTAGTTTAATAACATATCATAGTCATTTTAAAAAAGAGACCAAACTCAAGTCTTAAATAATGAGGTTGCATTATATTCAGGTCCTGCTGTACTAGTGGCAAAAAATGGCTTCCCTTTGATGACCCTCAACAGGACTGCATTTATTGCCTGTACCCTTCACATAAAGCAAAGGAATGAAAGGTATGTTGTACCTTTTTCCACAAAAACTCTAAAGGATCATGAGGGCAGGCTGCTGTTAAGGCTTCAAAAGCTAAATACCAGAAAGGAGGCTGAATCAGATAGTGATAGTGAGGAGTCTTCATCTTCATCCTCAAGAAAATCACTGTAAAGAGAGAGCGAGCTTCTCCTTTTCATTCCTCTCTGGAACCTTCTAAATAGTATTCAAAAACCTCCTCTCAGGGTTCTCACAGAGAACGTAGGCCATCCAAATCACCTCATCATGGTGAGACCTCCTCAAAAAAACATCATCTTTCTCTTAAAAAACAACTTCTAAATCGAAGTCTGAGCCTCCTAGATCATCACCTCCTCTGATGACCCACACTTTCAAAAAGCCATCCTCTATTCCGTCGACGGAAAAATCATCGACGAGTGTGAAGCCGTTGATGAAAAAATCATCAGCGATGCCATCGTCAACGAAGACCACTACTTCGTCTACAATCATGTCTCCACTTTCTCCATGGCCTCATCTCTTTCTTCAACGACCTCATCATCTACGAGTCAAGTTCCAGTTTCGTCAATGACTAGGATCTTCCTTACCTTGACGTTAATCCCGTCGTCGGCAAAGTCACCGTCGTCGACAAGGTCACTACCATCGACGAAGTCACCGCCATCAACAAACTTACTACCATCAATGAAGAAATTACTGTCTGCTGCTTCTTCAATTACGATCCCGTCATCGACCTTGTCGACGACACCGTCGAAGACGGAAAAATCTGAAAAGCAGGGCAAATCCAAGCAAATCACCCCTGCGCATACTTCCCCCCACTAAAGTATCACCATTTTTTTTTCCAGAGTTTTATATAGTGTGAACTTGACCTGAAGGTATCGGAGCACTTTACATGAGCACCAGTTGCGTTCCAGACAGACACATTCATTTTGTTAGGCACTGGAAGATTAAGTGATTTGCCCAGAATCACAGGATGTTGAGCGTCCCTTGTCGAGACTCAAACCCGGTTCCCAGCTTCGAGGTCGACCGCTGTAGCATTATGCTACATCCTCTGCCAGCCTACTTTTTAGATGAGGAGGACTCTGAGGATGGTCTCTTTGGGGTGGTTCACAGCCCATCAGAGTTACAAGCCAGATACCAACCTGAGGATGACGAAGAGGAGTACTATGAGCAAGCCTATAATGCCCGCCAACACAATATCATTACCAGTGCCAAGAAGAAATGGTTTCTTTACCATCATCATTAGTCTCTGACCTACAGTTCATGTTGTCGGACTATAGAAGGCGTTTCCCTCCATTATTGCCCACCACTAAATTTAACACCACAGGCTCTTCCATCTCAACTTGTGTCTCCTCCTCCATGGCTGCCCCACATACAGTTCCACTCCAGGATCCCACATCCTCAGAGGCTGATAGGGAAGAGGGTGAACTCTAAGACATGCATGCTGAATGGGACAACTATATGATACCAGCCCCATCATTTCCATCGCCGCCACTAGCTAATTTGCCTCCAGAAGTTAGAGGAGGATTCCATAACCTTCTTGGGAGGGCCGCGATTTGATTTACCAATGCCCACAAAGCGAACTAACTGTGTTTATATACAACTTTAAGAAGCCCTTTCGCAAGACCGTCCGGGCGATGCCTCTCATTGACCTTGTCTGGGAAGAGGGCATAAAGGTAATGAAGACTCCAGCTTCCGTGGCAGCAGTTTTACTGCGCCTTGATAAAAAATTCAAGGCCCCATAAGATGCCCCAGTATGTTTTACTTGACACCCTAATCCAGATTCAGCTGTCACTCAGACGGCCCAGCACCATTCCAAGAACCATTCAATGCCTTTCTCAGTGCCTCCAGAGAGGGAGGGTAGGCGCCTCGACAACATTGGGAAACATTGTTCTTCAAGCACCAACAGTCAGGGTAGCCAACTCTCTAGCGTTCTTAGGGAGGTATGACTGCCAAATATGGTTGAATATAGCTCCGTACCTCGATCAGGTACCTGAAGACGCTAAGGCTGAGTCTAAAAAAGTGTTGCATGACTTTGAGCCCACATCTTCTGAAATAAGATTGTGCCATGGACATTGCCATTACAGGCTTTCGACAGTTAGCAGGTGCTGCAGTGCTCAGGCGTCAAGGCTGGCTCAAGGCTACCTCTTTCCGACCGGAGGTTCAGAACAAAATCCCAGGTCTCCCTTATGACGGGGAAGCCCTCTTTGGAAAACATGTGGATGAGGCCCTCCAAGCTATCACTTACACAGCTAAGTCGTTGGGGACATTATAATATGCCTTACTCCAGTATTGCAATCTTTCATAGATTCACATGCTTGAATCACTCCCCGTCGTCAAGATGGGAGCCCCCAGTATTATTAAAAGTAATGTCCTATTAGACATAGAACATAAGGCCCCAGGCCTTAAAACTTTTTTAACATATCCCTGTCCTTTTGTAAACAAGGACTAAAACTTAGAACCAGCAAATCAAGACACCACCCTGTAGAACCTTCCTGAGAGAAGCTCCAGTTCCTCAGCCGCACGTCGTGCTAAGAGAGTCTCCACTGAGCTTTGCTCAGTTTTTTCTCTTTCTACTCTATTTTGAAGTGTTTTATCCAGTCGGATATACTACCAATCCTGTATATCTGAGGTGGATTAAACTGACGCCCATCATGTCAGATACACCCAAGAAAGGTATTTTCAGATCCTGTGGTACTTGCAGGAAGAAAAGACTACATATTGATGATCCACACAATGACTGCCTTTACTGCCTTTATCCTGAACACAAGCCTAAGGATTGTAAGGTATGTCGGACTTTCTCTACAAAGACTTTGAAAGATCGGGATGGAAGGCTTCTTTTGTGGCATTAGAGGCTTAAAAACAGGTACACCGTGGTCTCTGATGAGGAGAGTGATACTTCTTCCAAATCCTCCTCCAAGACACCTCAAAAAAGACCCTTAGATGACCCTGCAGGTACATCTTCGCAGCCACCAAAGAAAGCATCAAAAAAGTCATCTGAATCCTTTCCGCAGCATGCTGGGTCTGTTAGCAAAACTTCTCACCAAGAAAAGAAGTTATTGTCTGCTAAGAAGCCAGCTTCAGAACCTTCTACTCCTCCTCTGAAGCTGAAGCATACCTTTAAGAAGCCTACCTCAGCTCCGCCGATGGACAGCCGTCGACGACACCTCCGTCGATGCGAAAATCCTCTCCCGATGTGGTTTTGGTCACGTCGACAGCGCCTACAGTCACTACCGTCACTGTTTCGTCAGTGTCTATGTCTTCGTCGACGATGTCATCGTCGACAGGTCAGGCTCCAATATCGTCGACGAAGCAGATTGTTTCCTCAAAATCGTCGTCGAAGGGCCATCTGTCGACGACGCACCTCTCGTCGTCGACCTCATCGATGGGGGCCTTGACTTCTCCATCGTCTTCGATCCTGTCGACGGGACGACCCTCGTCAACAGCAGAAGTATCATCGGTTATATCGACGACGGTAGCCACTTTGCCAGCGTCGACGAAAATCCCTGTCTCCGACGATTCATCGTCGACGAAGGTGATTCCGTCGACGAATCAAGATTTGGTCATGAAGCAGCCCTTGTCAACAAGCTCGTCGATGACACCGTCGACAAGGAAAGAAAAACATAAAATTGCAAGAATACCATTGACACCAGCTTTAACTTCACCTAGTCATGTGCAATCTCTCTTACCATCCCATCTTTTGGAAGAAGATGACGAGGAAGAGGGATCTGAGGACGATAGCCTTTTTGGGGCAGCTCTAAGTCCATCTGAACTGAATGCCAAGTACCAGGAAGATTCTGATGAGGATGATTATTATGGCCGTCAATACTACTATTCACATCAACAACGACAACAACAGGATGTGATGTGCCTTCCTTCGAATCTGGTGACGGATCTGCAATTTATGCTTGCAGACTATAAGAGGAGATTTCCTCCAGAGCCTCCTCTCCAACAAGCTCCTCCTCCTCCTGGAAGCACAGGTTCGCTCCCCTTTTCTACAGCAGGGGTCTCCAAGTGTTCGTCCTTCTCCTCAGGTTGCTCCTGTGCAACAGTTGTCGTCCTCTGAAGAGGAAATAGAGAGAAAAGAAGGTGAAATTCATCAAGATGAGTGGGATTGTTACATTATTCCCCCTCTGGCATCTCCATCTCCTCCCGAAGCGGATTCACCTCCAGAAGATATTGGAGGTTTCCATAATCTTCTGGAGAGAGCAGCCAGGCGTTTTGAATTACCAGTGCCTGTGCATCAACAGGATTGTTTCCTGTATGATTTTAAAGAGCCTTACAGGAAAGTAACTTATTTCTTCTCGTGGTGCACATGGACGAGGGCAATCCTACAGAGGGGGCTACCAGCAATACCGATACCCCTCATATTCCACATCTACCCAGCAGTTTCAGCCTCAGTATCAGCAAAGACAGCCACCACAGTCATCATATTCCAGAACCAGGACCCCAGGAAAGGATACAGGTTGTCGGCAATGACGTGTTTCAGCACCCGCTACTCCTCCTCTCCATCTCGAGGGCTAAGTATCCCATTTCCTCCACCGATGGCAGCAAATTACAACTGACCAGTGATTCCTCTCCCTTAATTCTATTTGGCCACTCTTTAGAATTTCTTCATAGACTACCTACAACCCTCCTCACCCTTCTATCCACAAGCATCTGCAACTTCTCCAATTCAAAAACATGCCAAAAATGGGAGCAATAGAGAAAAGATAAAGAATGATGTCTTCTTGCATTCCTCTGGTGCCATTCTGCTATCTATATATGCGTTGACTTCAAGAGGAGTTGGACAGGCAGGTGATCCAGGTGACAGGCTCGTTCGACGACCTCATCCAGTTCACTCTTGCATGATCTCTGCCCTATCCTGGTGGACTAAACACGATCATGTTTCAGTCAGCCTTTCTTTTCTTTCACAATCTTCTCCCCTGGTCATCACCACCGACGCTTCCCTAAAAGGATGGGGTGCTTGCCTTCAGGATCTCCAGGTCAGTGGCAAATGGCTACCATCTCAACTTCATTTACGCATCAACCTGCTAGAGTTAAAGGCAGTAACCTGGCCGTACAGGCATTCCTCCCAAGGATTCACATTTTGGCAGCGCTTGTCTGCATGGACACCACGAGAACGATGCACTACATCAACAAACAGGATGACACACAATCCCACCACCTGCTATCCCTGGAAGCGCAGAAAATATGGGAATGGACAGGGTGCGTCTACTAGCAGAACATGTTCCAGGAAAGCAGAACACAATAGCAGACACTCTCAGCAGGCTGACATCATCTTGCCATGAGTGGGAACTCAACCAAGGAATCCTGAACAGCATTTTTCTCAGATGGGGCAAACCATGCCTGGACCTCTTTGCGACCCCTCTTAACCGGAAATGCCAGTTTTACGCAAGCAGATATCCACAACGGGGTTCATGGGGAATGCATTTTCGATCACATGGTCCAGAATTTTTGCCTACGCCTTTCCTCCGATTCCTCTCCTCCCAAGAGTACTCATGAAGCTGAAGAAAGAACCTTGCAAACTCATCCTCATAGCTCCCACATGGCCTGATCAACACTGGTTCACAGAGTTATTCCTCCTCTCACAGGAACCTCGCATTCAGCTGAAGCTGTTCCCTTCTCTCCTGACAATGAACCAGGGCCAGGTTCTGCACCCAGACTCCAAATTTCTTTGTTTATCAGCATGGCTCCTGAGTTCAAAGAATTTGAACACCTGAACATTCCATCGGATTGCAGGGAAATCCTAGCCAGAGCCCAGGCAGACAGTACCTGAACAGACACACTTTACCCAGCACTACTGCTTGGGATCAGCAGCTCAAAGTGAAGCAGCAGTGGATCAGGTAGTGCTTCAACATCTTTTCCAATAAAGGCGAGTCATTCCTTCCTTCCCGCCATTCGATAATTAAATCTGCACATTTTCATTCAGTGTTGTTTTCTTATATGGAGATATCTTGTTCATACATACAATCCTTGTTATGTATATAAACACTTACATTTAAATGAATTGGATTGTTGGGAAAATGTGCTCTTTTCAAATGCTTGTTACTCTGATTCAAGCATGTGAATCTATGAAAGTTCCAATACTGGAGTGAGGAATTAAGTTACTTATCTGTAACTGTAGTTCTCCAGTATTGGAATCTTTCATAGATTCACAAGCGACCTACTCTCCTTCCCTGGGAAGCTCACCTTTCTCTCAGTGGATGTATTTCATTATACACTGGTGCTTTAAAAATCTGAGGGACTGGAGCTTCTCACAGGAAGGGTCTAGAGGGTAATGCAATCTCATTGGTTAAGACTTAAGTTTGGTCTCTTTTTTAAAATGACTATGATAGGTCTTTAAACTAATGGGCTTAGGCCTTTTTCAGTCTATACCTATTATTACATTGCTTTTATAAGGTACAGTGGAGTCCCATCTCGACGAAGGGGAATGATTCAAGCATGTGAATCTATGAAAGATTCCAATACTGGAGAACTGCATTTACAGATAAGTAACTTAATTTCTTACATTTAGAATCTCAAAGCAGTTCAGATTTTCATTGGTAGCTAAGTCTGATTCTGTTAGCCCTTACCAAAGCTTGCCATGAAATTCTAGTCTCCAGTTTTTGACCAAGCACATGATTGTTCAAGAACCTCGAGTGTTGTTTCTTGTCTAGAAAATAAATTCAGGTGGATACCTGCAAAGTAAGTCATTCAACAAGGGCAACCCACAACTTTGTATTGGTAATATAACATGTAATCCAGCATATGGTCAGGAGCGTAATTTCATCTGAAACTTGTATTTAGGGTCCAAGATTAATCCATACATAATTATATTCAGTAGGGCTTTGAAAGTGAAAAAAAGTGGAGAGACAATGATGACTGTGTTTGACAGCAAAAATTAGGAAATCCATCCAGGAATATTGTTGATGCTTGTGAGTATAGATATCACGACAGATAGGTGGTAGGCCCAGTATGGACATTATTCTATTTAAATAACATTACTTTACAAGGACTATAAAGACTAGTATTCCTGCTAGCAAATAGATGAGCTAAGAAATATGCTAAGGTATCAAACAATAAGAAACTGTAGGAAATGCAAAATTCAATGGCTGTGCTGCATCTCATTTTGCTTCCTCTTATCATCCTTCCAATGCTGCCATGTCCACAAAGTACTAATGGTAGCTGTCCTACCTTTTAATTAGATTTTAAAACACTCAAAAATGCAGGGGACCTCCAGCATCCCGATAGGTATCTTGAAATATGCTGAGATGGCAGAAGAATCAATTAACCAGAGATATGCTGTTTTTGTGTTTTTAGGTTGTATAAAAGATCACATTGTGAAATTGCAATGTGTACTAACAAATAGATTACCTAAACTAAAATAGCAAACCATTGCTAACTTTTGAAATTCAAACCTCAGAGTTGCTTTGCAATATCCAGGAAGGCGGCACATTTCTGTGCAAGTGATGCGCCTGATTCTGCCTCCTCATGCCAGTCCACACTATGCTATTATAAGCATTCTATGCTGAGTGGAGCTGCAGCGGCGGGAGAGAGCAAAAGCAGGTGCTGTTCTGATGCCCTTGAATGGCTCCTTTTTTAAGTGCATGTTCAGTTTATGATCTGGCTCACGGTCCGTATGTGTTTATTGGCTGCGTCTCCAATACCCTGCACACCTGTGAAGGCATGGACACCCCACAGGAAGTGGTTACTTTGTAAAAAAAAAAAAAAAAGTGCTGGGTCTCATCAGGAGGCAGCTTGCACAGGCCCTTTTATCCTGCCTAAAACAGAACCAACTACTAACCATGACAGTGGGGAGAGGATGTGGCGTAATGGTCAGAGCTCCGACTTCGGCGCTGGGGAACCAGGTTTGAGTCTCAGCTTTGGCTCAACATCTTGTGATTCCGGGCAAGTCATTTAATCTCCCCCTGTCTACCATAAATGAATGTGTCCTTAACTGGTGCTCATAAAAAGCACTGGTGTTGATGATTAAGTGCCGGTGCTGAGCACCGGAAACCACCGGCTCAAATTAAGCACTGCACAGTTAATACGCTGATCAGTACTCCAGAATTGCAAGGAGTATTTGTCGGGTCTTGGTTATTTGAGTGTATCTGTGAAATATCTGCCCGATGCTAGTTGGAACCACAGGGGGTCTCTTACATTTCACAAAGGATTAACGTCCGTCCTTTCTAACGGAGTGGCAGGATTTAGTCTGTGTGAACATGTTCTCAAGAGCTCTCAAGCATAGCAGTCTCATATCTGAAAGATATTCGTTCACTGTGGGTGAGTGCGGATGTTGGCTTGGCATTCCCTTTGACCATGAAATCCTGGAATCTAGACAGCTTTGTAACAGAACTGCCGAAAGCGAATTAAGGAAACTGCAGGGTGCTTCAGGTGTTTCAGCCCGTTTTTTTTTGTTTTTTTGTTGTTCTTTTAACTTGCAGCCGCAGGGCATAGAGGTGCAGAATGTGCAGAACTGCATCCATGTCCGTGTATATCAATAGCTGTACTCATCAAATGGGTCTTATAAGAATGAAATACGTGCAAGAAAGACTGTAAGAAGTATACTGAGAAAATGTAACCTTTAAAGTGACGTTACTTCAGTGACCAAAATGTGCAGTGAGACTCGAAGGGGAAAACAAGAGGCTTACAAAAGCATTGCCTGATGGCGGCTCGGGCCAGCAAACCGGTGTTGCACTTCAGTATATGAGTGGAGGATCACACCTGAGAATTATTCGTCCTAAGATGATACGTAAAAGTGCGTCCACCTCTTTCTTTTGAAATTGTTCGAAATAGTATCACGCAATAGTTAACCTTTAGTTTGGGGATACGCAACTACTACTTATTTGTTTACTAAGGGTTCTGTAGAACTCTTCGTATAGCCATTCGGCATCTTCAGAGCGCTCAGGGTGGAAAAGAAACGGCTGAGGAAGCTGGAGGTGAACGCTCAAGTGCAAACGGATCAGTTGGTAGCCGTAACCCATGCCTATCTTTTCTGACTGCTATGTGCAGGGGATAAATAGTGCTTATTTGTGACTCAAAGTCTGCCTGGACAGTGGATTCCTATGGCCCAAGTATCGGGTATGTATGTGTATATGTATGAAGATTAGAACATCTTGGGCTATTAAATCTCTTGAGCCAAGCTTTTTTAATGGGTTTTCCTAGCTTTAATAGTCCAGAGCTAAGCATGTTCATCTATCACCTATACAATGGTTGCAGTAGAACCGTGGCTGAGAAACTCCTTCACGGATGCTGTATTCCCCTCAAACGGAAGCAAAATGTTCAGTGCAGGCTTTCCCAAACCTAGGAACCCTGGAGAAGAAACTTAAGCCCTTATGTATCTGCATTTACCCCACAGAATGGGTAACGCCCATTGATAAATCAAGCCATAGTTTTCTATAGGTCCTCACAGAACTCGAAATGTCCCATTCAGTGGTACTGGACCTGACATGAGTATCATTTGTACATTACAACCCGCTGCACCTTTTAAAAATGTCTTTATTTAGCTGCGGATTTACGTTTTTGGACAAATAAACATGAGAAGCCATACATGCCTTAGAACTCTTAGGAGTATGTGTGTGAGGGTGTATTATATAAATATATTATACCCTCATACATACAGAGGCATAGCTTGTAATATACTATTTTTGTTATCATTGCAGAATGGGAGAGGAGCCATGATTCAAAATTGGGGAGTCCTTGCATGATGCCCCTCCCATCCCTCAACAAAGGCAATAAATAACATAATGAACTCAGCAAATCTGCTTATTTGGTTTATTCCATGCTGTTTTTAAGTATTAAGTTGTAAACACAGGTAATTCAGCTGATCTCATTTTGTGGACCGTAGTTTAAGGGTGAAGATCAAGAAGTAGGATGTACACAATCTGCCTTGCATTGTGGTAAGAAGATGGGTGTTGACCTTTGCAGTTTTGTAATAAATGTCTAAATCTGTGTTTAATTGTACATTTGTTATCAATAACATTATTAATTGGCCCCATTTATTTTCACTGGCGTAGCATAAATGTATAAACATAGATAGGTGCAGATGCAAGTGTACTAACAAATGCAGATTAAACATTTACTACTACGGAGTAATGGTTACATTTCATTTTATTACCACAGTGCAGGCAAGCTGTAGCTACTGTAGCATCACTTTGTTTCCTGATTCTGCTTGAAAACGTTTGATTAGAATACCCACAACACCTAACACAGGAATAAAATGTATATGCAGATGCACAGAGAACAATATTTCTGATAGAGACTTCTAGTCGCAAATTCCTCACCTTTTGAATATTTCCAGGTATCAGACTGGATCGGCAAACTTTTCAGCAGTACCTCTGCGTACCGGAAGGTGGTGCTGTGTGGTTCCTCACTGACGCCGTTCTGCTCCGGAAGTGGCATGCCTAGAATCCACCAGATACGGATCCTTCTTTTGTCTCTCAGAGACTATTACCTAATTGTTTTTCAACAAAATGTAAAAACCTTTTCTTCAGTGTGCTAGGTAGGTCACCCCCCAAGACAGCAGGTTTTTAAACCCTGTAGGGACTGTTGCAGACAGATGTATTTGATGTCTAGGGTCGGACTGAGACTTCAAGACCTGTGGAGAATGCGCGTCGATGAATCCTAAGGCCATCGGAGAGTGCAGGGTGAAATTCTACATCGCCAATCACACAACGTCTCGTCAAGGCCGTTCCAAGTCCCACTCTTGAGTTAAAAGCCCGTACCGGTTCTAGGAGCTACTTGCGAGGCTGTTCTTCATCACGCTCGAAGTCTTTGGGTAAGCCAAAGTAGGAGTTCCGTTCCTTTCTGACATTCTCATTCCCCTGGTGGCTTGCAGGTCAGCAGTGCGAACTGTCACGTTCGTGCTCCCAAAGTTAGTCACCTTCGAAACCGATCCGCAGCTAGTTCTCGCACAACCTGAATTCCCGGGGCCTTCCGCTACACCGTGCCAGAGCAAAGAGTTCTGCGCAGCCATCCTCTAGCTCTTTGCTGACTCCCTCTGGCCAGTCGCGGCTCCTGGAGGGAGTGCTGCGGGGCGGGGGAGGGGCAGGGTGGGGGGGTAGTAAACTCCGGCATACGGCCGAACGGAGGTAAGTACAGAAATGAATAAATAAAACAAATTACATTGCGCACGCCGCATTGCCCTTTGGCGTTGCAGCGCGCGCAATGTAATTCGTTTATTTATTTCTGTACTTACCTCCGTTCGGCCGTATGCCAGAGTTTACTACCCCCCACTCTGCCCCTCCCCCGCCCCACCGCCCCTCAGCACTCCCTCCAGGAGCCGCGACTGCCTCTGGCTCTCATTCAGGTCCCATGGAGCTGAGAGGCCCTCCATTTGGGTTACCGCCAGTTGGTTCTCCCTCGCCGCTAGTGGGATCCTCCGAACCCATTCCGATGCCACGCCCTGTGCCTGGTCGACCTAGGTCCTGTACACTTCGACACCAAGACTGGTCTCGCCTTTGCCCTTTCCTCTCGCAGGCCATCTAAGATTTTCATAATGTGGCCAAGTTTGGATTTAATGTGGCTTGGAAACCACAAGTCCATTTGGTGTACCATGGGCACTAGTGTTGTCACTCTTCGCCATGCATGGCTACAATCAGCTGGGTTCTCGGGTGACGTCCAGTCGTCCTTGATGGACATGCCTTTTGGTGGGACTCGCCTTTTTGGAGACAAAACTGACTGAACTCTTCAATGGTTTAAAGCGAGTAGAGCTACTACTTGCTTGTTGGGTCTTTTTACTCTGCCTCGCCAGGCCCACCAGTTCAGTTGTTCCTTTTCACCGAGGCATTCCCTCCAGTCCGCTGATCTGTCCCTTTCACGGTATAGGCCGATGTGCCCATCGTCCCCCAGCCAAAGTCAGCATACTACACAGTCCTCCACTCCGCAGCCCCACCTGCAAAACCCCCTTACTGGATCCTTGCAGGAACAAAGCCATCTGATGAGACGCAGAATCCACTGATTCTGTCTAGGTTGGCAAGAGATTACATCAGACAGGTGGGACCTGCAAATAATCAGAAACGGTTGTGCTCTGCATTTCATTTCTTCCTTGCCTCCCCTTCCTCCGTCCATCCAACATCTGACTGAGGACCATCTCTCCGTTTTGCAGCAGGATGTGCAAGCACTTTGGCCAAGTGGACTATCAAGAGTTGCCAGAAGTAGGGCATGGTTGTTATTCCCGATACTTTCTGGTTCCCAAGAAGGACGGAGGCCGTCAATTGATTCTAGGCCAGCGCACTTTCAACACCTTCCTCCAGAAGGAGAAATTCAAGATGCTCACCCTGCCCCAGGTCCTGTCTGCCCTGTGTTAGGTAGTGTTGGACCTGCAGGATGCATATTTCCATATGTCCATCCTGCAGGCCCATTGGCATTACCTGCGGTTCATGGTGGGCGAGCAGCATTTCCAGTTTGCTGTGCTCCCCTTTGGTCTCACTAGTGCTCCTCTGGTGTTCACACAAGTGATGGCAGTGGTGGTAGCACACCTTCGGAAGTCAGGAGTTTCAGTCTTTCCCTACCGCAACAATTGGCTGTTGAAGATGAACCCGCCCCAGGCAGCCGTTAACCACCTCCAAACCACAGCAAACTTTGTGTCATCTTCAGGGTTCACTATAAACGTGCCGAAGTCACACCAGACTCTTTCCAGATGCTCCCGTTCATCGTAGCCATTCTGGCCACGGTTCGGATTCATGCATTTCCTCTAGGAAAGAGTCCAAGACATTCAGGCTATGATCTGAATCTTTCAGCCTCGGTCCGGGATTTCAGTGAGGTCGACTCTGAGGCTGCTGGGATTGATGGCCTCCTGCATCCTGCTGATCGAGCAAGCCAGGTGGCTTATGCGGGCTCTGGAGTGGGCTCCGAAGCCCCAGTAGGCCCAACAAAAAATTAATGTGTCCCTCTGTAACGCAACTGCTGCTCATGTAAAGCGCTCTGATACCTTCGGGTCGAGTTTGCACTATATAAAACTAAAAAGTAAAAAACCATCAAGGGAACCTTTCTGCCCTGGTCCAGATTTCGGAGGAGACTGCAAAAGATCTGCAGTGGTGGTTGCTGATCTGCAATTCAGTCAGTGGCAGACCCCTCTCCCTTCCACAACCAGAGTTGGCAATGATGTCTCGTGTCGCTTCTGGGCTGGAACAGCCACATTGGATAGGTGGAGATCAGAGGCCTCTACTCTCCAATGGAGTTTCAGCTCCATATCAACCTTTTGGAGCTGTGGGCCATCCTCTTGGCGCTGAAAGCCTTCCTACCATCCATCAAAGGGAGGCTGGTACAAATGCTCAAGGACAACACCACCACCATTTGCTACTGCAACAAACCTGGTGGGCTGGGGGTCAAGGACCCTGTGTCAGGAGACCTTGTGCCTCTGGACATGGCTGAACCGCCAAGGAATCCTCCTGTTGATGAACCACCTGGCGGGCTCCCTGAATGCCAGAGTGGACAAACTCAGCCACCAGTGCCTCGCAGATCACGAATGGCAGTAACACCCAGAAGTGGAGTAAGGTCTCTTCTGCGAATGGGAGAACCTTGGTTCGATCTGTTCACAAACTCCAAGAACACATAATGTCAGCACTTTTGCACATTGGAGTTTCCAAGGTGTCTCTCTCTTAGAGACACATTCTGCCTAGAATGGATCTCAGGGCTCCTGTACGTCCTGCCACCGTTAATGCTCCTGTCACGAGTTCTGAAGAAAATCTGGACTGACCGGGCCCAAGTTGTCCTAGTGACTCCGGACTGTGCATGGAGAGTGTGGTATCAAGATCGTCTGGGCTTGTGCATCTCCCCTTCAATCACACTGCTCTTCGGGGAGGATCTACGGTCACAGCAGTCGGGTTCTCCAACCTGGCCTACGCACTCTCCACTTTCATGCCTGGAGATTGAGCGGTGGCAGCTGAATGCTTTTAACCTTCCCCAGGAGGTTGTTGATGTTATTCTGCAGCCAAACATTCACCAACAAAGACTGTGTATGCCAGTTGTGTTGGATAAGTTTGTGATTTGGTGCTGCTCCAGCCAAGTTGATCCCCTTCAGGCCAAATTGTCTGATGTGCTGATCTTTGTTGTTTCTCTTTCCCAACAAGGCTTTGCTTTGGGCACTGTCAAAGGTTATCTTTCAGCCCTGTCTGCTATTCTTTAGTTACCCGACCAGCCCTCCTTTTTTCAAACACCAGTTGTGATGCGGTTTTTGAAAGGGTGCAGCATCTGTTTTTCCCTTCACCCTTTCTGATGCCCCAGTGGGATCTGAATCTTGTCTTGACATTTCTAATGTATGCTCATTCGAGACCGCATCTCCTCACTCTGAAAACTGTGTTCTTTTTTGCCATCACTTCGTAGTAAGCGAACTTCAGCATGTGTCCATCCTCCGTACACCACCTTTTTTGTTTTTGCAGTTTTATGTAGCTCGAACTGCACCCCAAGGTATTTGAGCACTTTACATGAGCGCAATCACATTACACTGACACATTTGTTTTTTGTAGGCACAGGGATAATGACTGATTTGCTCAGATTCACAGGATGTTGAGCTGACACCAGGACTTGCACCTGGTTCTCCAGCTCCTAAGTCAGTAGCTCTGGCTGTTCTGTTTAACACAACCTCCTTTCTTCTGAAAATTGTGACGCCGTTCAACGTTCAAGAAAGGCAAGGCTGTGCAAAAGCATACCATCTCGTGCTGGATCCTTCTCTGCATTAAGATCTGCTACACATTGGCAAAGCAGCAGCCTCCAGAAGGACTGCACACCCATTCCACTATGGCCAAAGTGACTGCCATGGCATGCGGTGTCCCTGTCCTAAACATCTGCCAGGCAGCTACGTGGGTGTCCCTCCATACTTCACACAGCACTATTATCTGGAAAGCCAAGTCCGCCGAGAGGGGCACTTTTCCCACTCGATACTGTACGACTCTCTGGTTTGAGTCTATTCACAGTCCTACTTCCTAGTACTGCTTTAGTATCTACTCAAAAGGTGAGGAATCTGCTGCTAGAATTCTCTATATAAAAAAAAGTTACTTAACTTTAGTAACGCTCTTTATGGTGGAGACTCTAGCCGAGATTCTTCACCGATCTCCCCGTTCTGTTATTGGACTCCATCCAATTATAATAAGATCCCACGTCTAAGAAATCTGAACACTGGTCTATCAATTTGCTTTTGGGCTCCACATCTGGAGGCACGACCAGTCTCGAAAGCAGTCAGCATGCAAGAGCGGAACTGTCAGTGTGGAACTGCCCACCGCCACCTTCTGGCATGGAGAGATACTGCTGAAAAGTGTCCGGCTTCAATCTGACACCTGAGGAATATTCAAAAGGTATGGAATTTGCAGCTAGATAGTGCCTATCAGAAAGAGCTTTTCCGAAGGTAAGTAACTTGTTCGTTACTTACTACCATTGTTAAGGGAAATGGCATCAGGACCTATTTGAGGCTCTGCCTCCTTTGAGTCGGACCCTCCACAATGATAATAAATAGCATATTCAGAAAGCAAATGAACTTTGAATTTGAAATAGACTTTCAAGCTATTTCGTTTTTTGGAAATGTTCGAATCACCATACCTTAATGTAGTCAAAAGTGCTGCTCTCTTCCCACCCTATTTTAGGGGGTTTCCTGTACAGCTACGCCTCTACTACGCCCTCAGTGGTGTTTATCAAACCACTCTGTCTTAAACGTCCACAGATAGCTTGCGGAATCAAGTCTTTGAATGGTATGCAAATGAGGGATAATTATCAGCTTTTCAAATGTAAATTTAGCCAAACATGAAAAATCGGTGCAGTTAGAGATGCATCACGTGCTTCATTTTAATGAATGATTTCAGGGAGACGATGATAAATTCACCTTACAACCAGTTTAGTGCGGCTGATTTTGTCGATTTAAGCGTTTAGCATCCTCTAATGACAACCCCTGCAGTGGCAAAGCACCGAAAAAGTAAATGCAGCTGGCACTCGCCGTCACCAGCGATATTGCATTTAGACATTAATAATTGAAGGAGCTTGTCTTTTCCTGCTGTGCTCGGCGTCTAATTTATGGATCATAAAAAAACAACTCTTGAAAACGAGGAATTACATTGTTTTATTAACCGGCAAGCCGGTAACTGCTTTCTTTCAATGCACAAAATGGACTTGAAACAATAAAGAGCTCGCGATATATGTTTTTTTTTCTCACCACACATGTTCAGGGACACCTTCAAGCCTTATCGTGGTTGCGATGAAGTTGAGAGCTTTGACAACTCGGTGTACCATCATCTGTGGAAAAGATCATTGACTCAGTTCAATTTTCATGGATGGTCAGTTGAAAGTCTACCATAGTTGGTGTTATTTTTCGTTTTCCTTGCCATACGATTGGTGTTGGGTGATATTAGCCAGCTCTCCAAGTGCTTTATGTGTACATCAACTGTAAGCTCTTGAGCAACTGGTTTTTGAACTCCTACAGAAGATGTTTACCTTTGACTGACAATAGTCATGTCTTTACATTACTGTCAGATTTTGCTTGAAATCTCTCCAACTCAGAAGTGGCTACTATTTGTTCCGAATCTGCATATGCACTTTTTTTGTTGTACGTCTTTTTTCTGGGCTGAAGTTCTTCGATTTAAAAATAAATACTTGGATATGTGCGTGTTCTAAACTCTCATGGGGAGTTTTTCTTCTCTATGTTAATCTGTAAAAGCTGTCCGAGATGGTCGACGTCGTTGTTTCTTATCTTGCTGTAGATTTTGCTGGGTCTTCAGAAGCACGTGCTCAGTGTTCCATTTTTAGAGCCATCCCTAGAGAGTGGGCTTTTTCCTGGAAAGCAATCCCTTTGCTATCGCTGAGAGCTCGGTAGCTACCGAGCGAACACTGCTTGCTGCGGCATTCTTTCATTCCTCTTTGCTTTTAGCCATTGTCCTCCTGGTAGAAATAAGGCTAGCCCGAGGGGATGTACCATCCGCCAGCTTTACATGATAAAGAATTATCCCGTGAGTTAATAGAAGGAAAGCATAGTTACAGGTCTAATGCAGGCTCGGTGTTTAAAATCCTGCATGCGTGAAACCATTGTCTTTAGGCTTATTGGATGAATTCATTTTTTAGGCCTCGCTTACACACCACTTTAGACATTTGTTGTAGAAAGACCGATTCTGTATAATACAAATATTTACAGTGGGCTTTGCGTCAGTCTATTTCTTATCATTAGTTGGTTAACTCGTCAGTATTATTTGCTTGCTTCTTATTCAATGACTTGCCTTCCTCTTCTTGTGGTTTGCCCCTCCCATGCATGCGCAGATGTCCATAATGCTAGGGCCACCATAAAGCCATGACACATATATGCGTCATGTATGCATCTGCGTACTATGGATTTAAAAAAAAAATTTTTGCCGCTGCTTATCAGCAATATTCATTTTTTCTTTTTGATGATGCTGACCAACATTGGCAAAGGTAAAAGGCGAGATATGCTGGCTTTGCTAAGCTTGTATTAGGGATTGGTGCAAAGTTAACCGTTCTAGTTTTAAAAAAATTTAGGGTTTGATGCACAAGAAAAGCAAGTTTAAGTGCACTAGTGTTTGAAAACCATATGGGATGCAATGAAACCAAGGTGACATTTGTTGTAGGGTGGAAGAACATGTTGAGATACATGTCCAAAATAGTGTTGAAACGTGATGGAGTGCAAAAGAAATGTTCTACAGTCAATCAATCAAGGGTTTGTTAAGCGCAGCTACTCACTCGGAAGTGTCTCAAGGCGCTGGGGGGAGGAGGAGGGACTCAGCTCCTTGGCACTCATGGAGTATCGTCGAAGGCCAAGTGGGTCCAGAGGTCTTCCATGGCCGACCAGGGTACGTGCAGTTGCCGGACGCTCATGGTGATTCGTCGAAGAGCCAGGTCTTGAGGTCCTTCAGTAACTTGGAGAGAGTTGGTATCTGGCAGAGGTGGAGAGGGAGGGTGTTCCATGCCTTGGCCGCGAGGAGGGAAAAGTAGCGGCCTCCTGTTCTGGTCTTCTTGATGGGCGGCACCGTGGTGAGGGAAAGCTGGGCTGAGCGGAGGGATCTTTGGGGTGCGTGACACGAGAGGCGGTGGTTCATGTAGGCGGGGCCGGTGTTGTGGAGGGCATTGTGGGCGTGGGTGAGAAGCTTGAAAGTGATTCTCTTCTCGACAGGGAGCCAGTGTAGTGCCTGCAGGTGTTGGGTGATGTGGCAGTGGCGCGGTAGTTTAAGGTCTAGTGTGACGGAGGCGTTCTGGATGTTCTGGAGTTTGCGGGTGAGGTTCTTGTTGATCCCGGCGTAGAGTGCGTTGCCGTAGTCTAGTCTGCTGATGATGAGGGCGTGGGTGACGGTTTTCCTGTGTTCGAGAGGGATCCAGTGGAAAGTTTTACGTAGGAGACGGAGGGTGTGAAAAGAGGAAGAGGTGACGGCATTGATCTGGCGGTCCATTTTGAGATCGGATTCCAGGATGATTCCGAGGTTGCGTGCGTGGTCCATGGGTGGGGGTGGGTTCCCGAGGGCGGGAGACCACGAGGTTTCGTTCCAGGCATCGGAATGTGGGCCTATGATGAGTACTTCGGTTTTGGCTGTGTTCAGTTGTAGGCAGCTGTTCTTCATCCACATTGCGACTGCTTTCATTCCTTCTTGAAAGTTGTGTTTCGAGATGTTGGGTTTGTTGGATAGGGAGAGGATGAGTTGTGTGTCATCTGCGTACGATACGATGTTGAGTCCGTGTGATCTGACAATGGAAGCGAGAGGGGCCATGTAGACATTGAACAGAGTGGGGCTGATGTAGGATCCTTGGGGGACTCTGCAGGTGGTTAGTGTGGGCTCCAAGAAGAAAGGAGGGAGTCTGACCCGCTGCGTTCTGCCGGAGAGGAATAAGCAGATCCAGTCGAGGGCTTTGTTCTGGATTCCAGCATCGTGGAGTCTGCGGGCTAGGATGCGGTGTGAGACTGTGTCAAAGGCTTCGTAGAGGTCCAGGAGGATGAGGGTCACAGTCTCTCCTCTGTCGAGGAGGGAGCGGATGTCGTCTGCCACGGCGATGAGGGTGGTCTCTGTGCTGTGGTTCTTCCTGAAGCCTGATTGGGAGGAGTCGAAGATGTTGTTCTCGTCGATGAAGGAGGCGAGTTGGCTGTTGACCGCTTTTTCAATGACTTTTGCCGGATACGGAAGTAGGGAGATCAGTCTGAAGTTCTTGAGGTCGGTGGGGTCCGCCGAGGGTTTCTTTAGGAGAGGGTTGATCTTGGTGTGTTTCCAGTCATCGGGGAAGGAGGAGGTCTCGAAGGAGCGGTTGATGATTCTTTGTAGCTCAGGGGCGATGATGTCTGCAGCTCTGTGGTAGATGTGGTGGGGGCAGGGGTCCGTCGGGGCCCCGGAGTGGGTGGTCTTCATAGTCTTTAGGGTGTCTTCGATGCTGAGGGTGGTCCAGCTGTCCAGTGTCGGCTGTGTGGTGCAGGAAGCAGGGGGGTGTGGGTTCCTCGTGGAGGTTGTTGTTGTCGAAGTTGTCATAGATGGTCTTAATTTTGTGATGGAAGAAGGCGCTGAGTATGTCGGAGAGGTCCTGGGAGGGTGGGATGTCAGTTGACTAGCAGTTGGGTTGGGCGAACTCTTTGATGATGCCGAAGAGTTCTTTGCTGTTGTGTGCGGGGAGATTCTGTCCTGGAGTGCTTTCTTCCTTGAGTGTCTGATGAGTTTGTGGTGGGCAGTGGTGGCTGTTTTGTAGTTGTCGAGGTTCGCTGAGGTTTTGGAGTTCCTCCATAGTTTTTCGAGACATCTGCAGGTCCGTCTGGATTTCCGGAGTTCTGTGGAGAACCAGCTGGCCTTCTTGGCATGAGGGTTGGAGGATTTCTCGTTGGAGGCGACGGTGTTGGCGCAGTCGATGATCCATTTGTGTAGGGTATGGGCGGCGGTGGTGGGGTCGTCGTCTGGGGCGTTGGGAGCAGAGCCGCTGAGGGTGGCGGCGAGCTCGTCGCCGGAGATCTTGTTCCAATTCCTGCGTTGGAGCTGGGGTGGGCGTCTGCGGGAGATGTTCGCTTTGTAGGTGAAGTGGACGCAGCGGTGGTCCGTCCATGGGAGTTCGGAGGTGTGGCTGAAGGAGATGGAGTTTCCTGCTGTGAAGATAGGGTCGAGGGTGTGTTCTGCTGAGTGCGTTGGTCCTGGTATGATCTGATTGAGTCCGATGATGTGAAGGTTTTCCAGAAGGGAGATGGAGTTGGGGTCTTGGCGGTTGTCGAGGTGGAAGTTGAGGTCGCCCAGCAAAGTGTAGTCGGTGGAGGTGATGGCATGCGGGGTGATTATGTCGGTGATGGAGTCTAAGAAAGGTGCGCGGGGTCCTGGAGGTCTGTAGATGAGGGTGCCTCAGAGGGTGGTGGTCGGGTTGACCTGTATCTTGAAGTGGAGGTGTTCCATTAGGTCCGTGGGCCCGTCGGTGTAGGTGCTCAGGCGGAGGTTGGCCTTGTGGGCGATGGCGATGCTACGGGGTGGTTTGGGCGGTCTTTCCGGGTGATTTTATATCCTTCGGGGATGGCCATTGCAATGTCTGGCCCTGAGGTGGCGCTTGTCCGGGTTTCAGTAAGAAAAACGTCAGGAGAGGTGCTGTCAAGGAGGTCCCAGATGTCCGTGGCGTGTCTGTGAAGGGAGCGGACGTTGAGAAGGATGCATTGCAAGGTTTGGGCTGGGGTGGGGATGTTGCTGGTCGGTGGAGGTGGGTCCTGGGTCTCGTTGATGAGGGAGTGGCTGCAGTTTCGGCAGGTGAAAGGCCCGTGGGTGTCGAGAGGTAAGGAGAGCTTGCAGTTGTTATTCCTGCTGACGTTGAGTGCGTGGAGGGCCGCCGAACTGTAGCGTTGGCAGGTCGGAGGACCAGGGTTCCTGGCGCTGGTCGCCGTCGGGTCGCAGCGGGCTTGCCGGTGGTGCGCCCTCTGCGTGTGGCCGCGCAGCGGCCTCCATTAAGTACAGGTCGGGGAGGGCAAGACAGCTGGGAGGCGGAAGCGGGAAAAACGCTGGAGTGGGAGGGGCAGCAGCGGCGTGAAAGTGGCAGATGGGGCAGGACAGGGGGGGGGAAGAGTGATAGAAAAATAGGTAGAAAAACCAGTAGAATGGGAAAAAAAAAGTAGATATACCAGAAAACAGTGTGACAATGGGATGTGGAAGCGGACAAGGGAAAGAAAAAAATAAAAAGAGAAACAGTCCAGGGGCGAGGCACGGGCCTCGAACCGTGGTCTGCGTCGATCAGAAGCAGAGCACTTCCTGGGTGAGCTGCGGAGCTGTTCGCTGGGAGAGCACGAACCCAAGGGGTTTTGCTCGACTCAGCGCGCAGCGGCTTCCATTAAGTAGAGGTCAGAGGAGGGTGGGACAGCTGGGCGGCGGGTAGAGGTCAGAGGAGGGTGGGACAGCTGCGCAGCCGGAGCGGGAAAAACGCGGGAGGGGCCGCGGGGGCAGCAGCGACTGTAAAGCAGCAGAAGGGGCAGGACGCGGGGGAAAAGAGTGATGAAAAAATTGGTAGAAAAACCAGTAGAATGGAAAAAAAAGTAGATAAACCAGAAAACAGTGTGACAATGGGATGTGGAAGCGGACAAGGGAAAGAGAAAAAAATAAAAAGAGAAACAGTCCAGGGGCGAGACACGGGGCCTCGAACCGTGGTCTGCGGCGATCAGAGGCAGAGCACTGCCTGGGTGAGCTACGGAGCTGTGTGTTGTGAGAGCGGGAACCCAAGGGGTCGAGAAAAAAATTAACATTTCATCAGAAAGTAAGGAGTCTTGTCCTTAAATTGCGAACAGTACTTTGCGACCAGTGCTTCGTACGTCTGGCTCTAAGCTCTTTCCATCACCATATTTCTATCAGTGTCTCTGCATGGAATTATCACTGTAAACACAAGGGCACAAATTACTTGATACCGTTTATAGTAAGCTGTACTCTTTCCACCATCATCTCTATAGAGCTAACCCTGTGTCCTAGTTTAATAAAATAGTGGTGGAAGGTTATCCACAAAGCAAGTGGGTCCTTAAACAATAATAATTTAAAATGGTGTTTCACTATTTTCTAGGCCAGGTGTTTAGAGCCAACGCCCTTCCTCTTGTGCAAAGCCAAAACACTGAAAATAAAATCAAAGGAAAAAAAAAACATCACACAAACTCGTGAGTAATTAAAGTTGAATACTTGATGTGTTTGAATTGTTAGTCATTTCGTTTTACCCTGCTAAATCATGGTTTTGCAATTCTTTTAATTGAGACAGACAAGGAGTTCTTAACAGCCCTAGTCCTAGTCAAATAAGTAAAGATCAGCTATTTTGTGTTAACAGGGCTTGGTTCAGATCAACCTATCCAAAGCTGTTTGCGCTACAGCTCCCAGGAGGCATCACAAGTAAATGTAAGACTAGACTTTTATTTAACACGAGCTGATTCAAGTTTTCCAAAATTCAATTTGTGTCCAGCTATTGAAGTTTCAACTGTTGATTTCCACCTCTGAGATTTGTACGAACCCCTTTTAAGAATTGTTGCCAAAGTGGTCTTTTATTTATTTTATTGGCAGATGAAATCTGAATATTAAGTAATGACAAATTTATAGGAGTTCTACCCATTCGACCGGTGACATTGGTCAAACCTGGATAGTATTTAATAAAATGATTTACAGCTTAGAGCAGTGGTTCTCAACCTGTGGTCCAGGGACCCTGGAGGTCCGCAAAGCCTAGTCAGGGGGTCCGCGACTGCTCAGAAAATTAAATAATACTAACAGATTAATAAAGTGTATATAAACCAAGAAGCAAAAAAATGAAAAATGAACATTTTGAAACTTTCTGTAAATGTGAAGGAATTTGAAATTGGGGGCGAAAAACTAAGTTAGTTTCCTCAGACTGATTCCTGGGAGCAGTGCAAATGTATGAAACAGAATATAGTATAGACGATGAGTGCTCTCAATTGAATTTAGAACAGCTCCAACCTTCCCCATTAAAATTCAATTTTTTGTTTTTTTATGTTTGCTTGTATTTCATTATTTGTGTATTTGTTTGATGAATGCTTGTTTCTGTATTTTTAGTGCATTTTTTTAAGGTTCAAATACTCAAAAATTCTTAGGCTAGGAACCACAGCTTCGAGTAATGACTCATTGGGGGTCACTGGTTTCCAGTAGTGACTAATTAGGGGTCTCCGGATTCCAATAATGATTCACTGGTGTTCCCAAGGTTCCAGTAACAATTAAGTGGAGATCCACAGAAGTCAAAAGGTTAAGAACCACTGGCTTATAGAATAGGTGTGGCAGTTGGATACCTTATTACTAAAATCAAGTACAAACTACAAAGGATTTGGTGTCCTGGCTTTCATTAATTTACTTTTGCTAATCATGAAATGCCTCCTACTAAAGTAACAATGAAATGACGCTCACAGACTGACTTTTTTGTGTGAATACCTCTCCCTGTTTCAGTATTTCACGTTATTTTAAAATTTGCTCTCCATAGCCTTTTGGTAGGAAAGAGTACCTGACGTACATATTTGGCCTGGGCAGTACGTATGCCTCTCATAAATTGACATTATGCTGGCAAATCAAATGACATACTGACATTTTGCAGGCCTCATATAAGAGCACATGTTGAAAGCCACTGGCAAGTGGATAATCTGTAGGCCTCAGACCTATGCAGTGTATGCCAATTTATGAAGAGCATGCATCCCTCTGATACGCACATCTGTTAGGTTTGTGACGTATGCCCTTATGCACACATAAGGCCTCTAATTATGTGCTAATATCAGAGGTCTAAATATTGTGCATATATCTGAAGCCCATGTACTGTGCATGTCAGAGGCATGAATATAATATTGACTAGGAGCATTGGTTGTATGCATAGTTTGCAAGCGTCAGAAATCTATACATTATACAAAATCTGCGGCCTCAAGCTAGTATAATCTGCCTATGTTACCCATGTGTATATTGTTCATATATCAGATAAATGAATGCATATGCCTAAGGAAGTGTACTACTGATATGAGAGGCTTCCATACTATATATTTATTTCAGATGTTTTTTCTTTCCTCCCTTCCCTCTCTTCCCCATTACATCTTTATTCTATATTTTTCTCTCACCTCCATAGTTCATCCCGTTTTCTCTCCCTACACTCTTCCTGACCTCCCTTTCTCTTTACACTCAAATCTTACCATCCTCATTTTCTCCTCCAGATTCCCTTCCTCTCGCTTTCATTTTATCTTTTTCTTTGTATTCTCTGCCTTCCTAGCTCCTTTCACTTTTTTCTCTCCTCATCTGTGTTCTTCCATTTCTGACCCTTCCCCCCTTTTCTCTCTCATTTATGTCTGCATGTCTTCTCTGTCACCTCATTCCCTCCCCCCTCTTCTCACCTTCGGTTCCCCCACTATCGCCTTCCTCCCTTCTTGCTGGTACCCTTTCTTTTCTACCCCCCGTCTTCTACTCTTGACTGTCGCGCATCTCATTCGTTTTTTTTCGTCTCCTCATGTTTTTCAGTTCTTCTCATATTCCTCATAACCAGCCGAGGATTTGCTACTGTCAGCCTGAAGTTAGCCTAGCTCTCTATGGCACTGACCATTCCCGACAGCCTAGGAATAGACAGCAGAGCTAAGGCCCAGTGGAGCACTTGCAAGAAGACATCCGAGCGAGCGGCCTGATAAATAAACTGTAGTCAAGACAAAGAGAACTCTGGCCTCTCTGACCTCTGGGTTCCGGTGCTACCGCACTGACTGCATCACTGACATCACCAGTGACAGCTGAGTTCCAGCAATCCTGGTTCTGGTGATCATATGGGTTTCCACACTAAGAATCCACCCAGAGACTTTGTGATGGGGATTTTTTGCCCTTAGCCACACATCCATTGGACCTAGCGCATACCATCCACTTCACTCAATGACATACTGCTGCTAAGGTGCACGTATGTGACTGTTGGATGTCAGCCACTCCTGCTCAGACTACAGTGCCTATTTACAATATGACCGTCTTTTTTCTGCCTGTGCCATACTTGGCAGCAGCCTTCAGGTCCTATATGGCTATGAGTGGCTTCCTAAGCACTGAGTCCCCCTTTCCTTGTGTTGAGGATGACCGAACTCAGAGCCCAGTCACAGTGTAAACTACATGTTGTCATTTCTTGGCAGTGGGATTAAAACTAAAAACTGCATGACAGCGGCCTTAGATGTAGAGGCGAAGACACACAAATGGACTGTCCCTGGGTAGGTAACAAGTGATACACATATGGTGACATAGATATGACATCTAGGCATAGGATAGAGGTTGTGGCCAAGGGGAGACATAGGCGTGTCAGAATATTAGGATAGAAACCAATAGGTGGCAGGATAGGGTGAGGTACAGATTGGTAAGGTTGTATCTGTGATGTACAAACAAAGCGACAAGGTGTAGCGTAAACAAGGCGGTACATACCATGGATGTAGCAGTCTGCAGCCCTGAGAAGGTTTAACCCCTTTACCGCGGCGAACATTCCACGCCGGTGCGGCACTTCAAAGGAGTGGGCGGGACCGCGTCGGCCAACGGACGTGCGCAGCACTACCGAGGTAGTGCTCGCGACGGCCGTTGGCCGACGAACGCAGCGAAGGGGTTAAACTTCAAACAAAAGAGGGTATACGTGTTTTATTTGACTTCGATTGGGCATGTATGCTGGACCTTGAAAAAGCCCTTAGTCCCCCCTTTTGATTTTATAGGTTTAAACTTCTACATCTTGAGCTTATGTCTTTGATCAGTAACTTAGGTTAAGATGCTTTGCCCCAAACCTTTTTGGATTTTATCTGATCTTTGTGTACAAGATCTCACTTCAAAGTTACAAGGGTTTGTTACTAGAATTTGATATCAGAGTTTGCTTAGTCTGGAATACTGGAGAAAAGTTCAGACCACTGTCTGCTCAATTGCATCTGCCGTTTATGTAGAGAATCAAGGAAAGCAATGGCCACACTTGGTATAAACGCTGGTGATACTCTGTTGGCAAATTGATATCAGCATTACCACCATCACATAGCGCAATATAAAAGTAGACTTACACAAGCATCTTTAAGATACAACAGCCTTTTAACTGAAATTGGCAAACACCAACTATAAAGCAATAGAACCACCAGTCAGGTAACTAAGAGCTGCAAGGGAAGAGGGTGTTTAGAACTGAGCTAAATTCTTAGGCAGTCCTCTTCCCATGTTGCTACCGCCTCCCCCAGTGAAGCTCTAAGGACTATAGCTGCCCTTCAACATGTGTAGCTGGACTATCAGCAGGACACTGCCTGTTAATTATTAAATGTGAATGTTATTCTCAATCCCATGTGTGAATCCAGGTATGTCACAGCACACTCACATTCTGCATCATCTTCTAGAACAGTGGTTGTTAACCTGTGGTCAGGAGACCCCTGGGGGTCAGCAACTGTTTTACAAAATTAAATAATATTAATACATCAAAATTGATAAAGTATATACAAATAAAGAAGCACATTAAAAAAATTGAAAACTTTTCCAAATTTGATTGTGAATTAAACTAAATATTACAATATTGAGCGTTTTTGGTGTATAGATGTCTTAGTAATTTTGTGTATTGTTTTATGGTTCGAATCCTAGAAATTGCTTAGGCTGGGGGTCCCCAGGTTCCAATAATGACTCTGAAGGGGAAGGGGGGTCCCTAGATTCCAATAATGAGTTAGTGGGGCTCCACATCAGTCAAAATGTTAAGAGCCGTTGATCCAGGACTTTTGTGGTCTGTGGTGTCCTCTACTACATCCCCCATGCAGGTATCCCAGTGATGCACTTCATGTCTGAACGAGACCTATCTTGTAGTGCAAACTATACAATGTACTCTTCTTGACCATACAATTTTTCAAAAGCTTTCTAAATAGAGACTAATGTTCATTTTTGTAATATTTTATCAGGAATGGGATAGGAAACTGCCGGCTGAGGACAGAAAGCGAGCCTTCGTGCGACTCTCCAGTCGTCAGCAGTGACCCCAAGGAGGATCACAACTACAGCAGTGCCAAATCTTCCAACAACCGGAGCACCTCCCCTGCCAGCGACTCCATATCCACCTCGTCTGCCGATGACCACTATGAGTTTGTCACCAAGGGCAGCCAGGATGGGAGTGAGGGCAGTATCCAGAGCCCGGAAAGCCACAGTGAGGCTGAGGAGGAGGACAGGAAGCATGCCAAGAAAGAGCCCAAGGATCCACTGGCCGACAGTGGCTATGCCTCCCACAAGAAAAAGCAACATTTACTGAAGGCGAAAAAGCCGCCAAGCGACACACTGCCGCTCAAAAAGAGACGTACAGAGAAACCGCCTGAGAGTGATGACGAAGAGATGAAAGAAGCTGCTGGGTCCCTCCTGCATTTAGCGGGAATCCGATCATGTTTGAACAACATCACGAATCGGACGGCAAAAGGGCAGAAAGAGCAGAAAGAAAAAGACACCACAAAAAATTAGAACAAATCAGTGATTTGATATAACTTGAAAATTTAGCTTCAGCACGTCAGGTGAATTCTAATGATTTGTGGCAATATCAGCAGTTTTATTTTATCGCTTTCCTTTCTGTTTGAAACCCTTGAGTTTATTATTTTTTAAAGGAGATTGAAGCCATATAACTCATTTTGACACTCAGCTAATTTACAAAAGCTTTTCATTAACTGAAGACAAGTAACTCGTAAAAACACAGCAAAACCCATCATTGCTTTCTCCAGCTTTTCAAAAGCAACACATAAAGTCAATTCGACAACAGAGAAATTGGGAATGCAATTCGCCCTGGAATATTGTACAATCAGTGAAGTCATTCAAGCTTATCTCTTTTAAAGATTTTTTTCCTTTTTTTCCCGTTTACAAACCACTCGTTCCCACAACCTCTGGATCAAGGTATTGCCAGAATTAAGTGTTGGGCTGGATCGGCAGAGACGAGCAATTTGATTGGCTCCTCTCACCTCGGAATGCCAAACACCCGGAAGCGAATGCAAGCAGGATGTGTTTCAGTCTTTTACAAAGTCACTAAAACAGCTGCGGTAGTTTCCTCCTCATGTCCGGCGTGGAACCCGAGTGAAGACTGATCACGTACAGGTTAAGTAGAGTGAGAGGGGCATACATTTGAACTATGTAAGTGCAGGTTTGAGTGGAAAAAAGACGAAATGCGGGGAGAATACCTGTTTTAATCATTGAATTTTATCATCTTTAAATTAAGCCATAAGCCTGAGGATTGTCACTGCGTGCAAAAAAAAGTCTCTTTATATATGTATGTGAATATATATAATATATATTTATATATGTATGTGTGTATAGTTGTATACATATATACATATATGATATAGGCGTGTATATATATCTATATATATTTATATATGTAAAGCAAGCTAAAGTATGTCTTCAAAACTGCCTGAGTGAAAAGCAATCAATTCTCAAATCACAGTTCATTTAAAAAAAGAAAGCAACGACTCTAATATTTTTATTTTGATAAAATATTTGACCTTACAGAAATGACATGCTACAAAATCTGCCATTAGTATTATGCTGAATTCAAAAGCATATCTATGGACATATTTTTTTTTATTTTTACAAAGCTCAAAAACTGCCCTTCAAAATGGAGTTTGCAGTTTCATGTCGATCAGGGTTCATCCGTGCAAAATTGTCAACAAGGTTTCCAGTCAACAAGCGAAGAGACAGTGATCCACGTGCATGGATTCCATTAGTAAATATACACTCAACTGCAAAAAAATCTGATTTTTTTATTCAAAGATAACAAGGTTCTTGTAAGGTAAATAATGTATTTAGCATGAAGCATGAATTATTTTCATATAAATCTAGAAAATAGAGAAAAAGGCAATGCCTCTCCTTTTAAGACCTCATGGTCTGGACTTCTTCTTTTGGAAGCAGGTGTTTAAGGTTTAACCTTCTTCAGGGACAAACACTGACTGTTGGGGAACTTACTCTCTGCAATATAATTAAAAAAGTACTTCATGCTCTGGTAGGGCTTGGATGGTTCAATTATACTGCCTTGTCTGCACATTCAGCCCCCTACTGTACTTTTGTTTATAAAAAAAAAATAAGTTTGTCCTTTCTCCTCCTTGTCTGTTCATGTTTAACATAATGCAATAATTAGTGGGCGATTTTAGTAGTGAGTGTGTATGGCAGAATCAAGTGTACAAAGATGTTATTTGGTGGGCATAGGAGTCGTGTTGCCGAGAAGGATGCTTGGATCATAAATGTCTACTTGTATCCCTTTTGACTAAGAAATGGAAAGATTTGTATTGTTATGAAAAGCTTTCATGTAGTGGTTCCTGGGGACATGAGTGCTCAGGAAGATGTATAACACTGCTCGCAGGACTGCCACAAAATGTCACTGCCCAATTAAATGTTTCCAAATAATGCATCGTCACCAGTTCTACAGATCAACGCTCAATAACTTTAAGCCAAATATCTACATATGGGAATGTGTGTTTGTGTTCTACATACTTAATAGTCGTGTATTTTGGGCCAGTAATGTCATCAAAGTTTTGTAACGGCATGGAAATCCATAAAGCGAAAAGCTTAGTAGTTATAAATATCAACAGAACCCATCGTTCTTATTACATGATCATGCCATATGCTACCAGCTTTCATATTACACAAATACAAATCTAAATTAAGGCTGCTCTTTGAGAGGAAATTCATGATTTACAGTTTTGTCATTACCATGAAAAGACAAGCTTGTGCTCTATCTTTCAATGGATATGATTGTGATATACACATTTATTTCGTAATCCTGTATTGTTTAGTAATGCCATGAAAGGGTTCTGGTCACGTTATTAACCCTGAGCAATTTGTAAATGTCGCCAGAAACTAAGATGACATTAAAGGGGCATAATACTTGGTTACTTGATAAATATTGTTTATTTGACATGACGTGATTTTCTCTGTATTCTTTTTCTTAAATGTTGGTTCACAAAGGTAAAAACTCATTCTTCACAGGTGGTAACGTCATCCTTTGAATTACAGGTATTAGAAGTTTTCAAACTATTGATACACATAAAACAGCATCATACCACATGCTTGTGAGTTAAAATAGTAGTTGATGATAGGATAGGAGCTTCCGCTGAAAGTCCACACCATCCTTCTGTGTAGCAGGTTCTTTGAGTTTTGCCAAGTTGAAGACAGTGCTGAAAACATGCAGTATTTCTTTCCTGATGTCCTCCAGCATTTGGATAATCCCCTGGTTTGGTTGTGAAACGGTATATGTAGCCTGAAATTAACAGTAACATAAAACCATGAAAACTTCAGTATTTTAGAACAGCATATGGATTCAGCGTAATTCTTTCCTTCGTGTGCCATCTATTACAAGTGACAAAATGTCGACGTAGTGCACGTATTGGTCCTGGAGATGATGCCTGGTAGTGCTGCCTTACTGTAAAGAATAATTGGTGGTAGCGTTTCATAACTGATATGTGGAGAACCAGTGAATAATTAGGAGTTTGCGGAACTCCAACCTTTGGAAAGTCGCATCTACAGTAGTAGTTGTAGGCATGGATTATCACCTACTATTCTTAGACTGTGAATTATGTGTTATTTGTTACCCACACCCAGGACGCACCATCTCTAATGTTTCACTCTGTTAGTCCTGTAAGACTAGTGCCACCGCTTATTGAGAGCTGTGTAATACCTCATTTACGGGCCTGACTTAGAGTTTGACAGACAGGCATTCCATCACAAACGTGACGGATATTCCATCACCTTCTTACATGTGCATTATATCCTAATTCACTTGTAATAAGGCGTACTGGATATCGTACACGTTTGTGATGGAGTACCCGATAAGCAAAACTTTACATCAGGTCCTTCAATTTTAAAAAGCTGAAACGATGGCTTAATTGTTCAGAAATCTGATTCAGGTACCATTTAGTTCTCAGGATAGTTTTTATTTTGATGCAAAGGGAACTCATTCTTTCATGTGGACCACAGCTTTTCCAAATTCCCAATGTCATGTCAGTTTTTACTCCACTGAAGATTTTCGTCTACTTTTGCACCAGCAAATTAACCTAGCCTTAATAACTGATTAGCAATTTTTATTTTAAGAGTTGTGATGTATAGTACAACAAGACGGCCACAGTGCTTCCTTGGACTTGTTTCACACACTGTATATTTTTATTGCAATCGTGTGAGTAAAGTGATTCCTAAGTTTTCCCTATTTCTGTGTGATCTACAGAAGCAGCAACCACACATTTCTTCCATCCCTTTTTATCAAAATGTGTGCATAGGGGGCTCTACATAAACATCAATAAATTGATAAGGAACAAAGTACTTCGGATGTTCTTGTTTCTCTTTTGGCTCTTGGAGCCCACCTCAATAATTTGCCTTTATTAGTAAGGAGCAAGATTCCTCCAATCGCACCCTGCATTCTTTTCAAGGAATAAAAATCATGTTGACATTTTTGGGTGTTTTTTTCATTGACAAATACACATCCTGATGAAGGCTGAGCCTGAAGATCCCCCACTTGCATCCCCGCTCTTCATCGTTTGCTTTTTTATGTAATTGGCTGGATGATTTCTTCTCCAGCCTTTACCTTACATAAAAACAGACCTGGTTCTTGGCATTCCCTGTGAGATTTGAAAAGTCTTTGGAAATTTTGATGATGGATTTTCCAGCCATAAGTTATGAAACTGCATAGAGAAGGTAAATCAGATCATTAACCTATTACTGTGACGTACATTGAAAAATACTGCACACACCCCCTTCTGACAGTGGTTCGGAAGAGGGTTACAAGAGAGGGTGTGACCAGACGAGGACCTGCTGTTGTGTTTCCAGCCAGGAAGAATCATTACTTTGACAGTGCATTCTGACATGTTCAGTCTCCCATCTTACCTGTAGTAATGGCCATGTAAGGAGAGAGATGCCATTCAGTAAATCTAGGGGACAAAATATTTCACCTCGTTTCCAGTTCAGAGATGCATCTGGATTATTCTTTTTAATGCCAGAATCACTACTGCTCAAGCCCTTCCAAATTAGATTGCCGCTGTGTTGGTCAGGATCCACTCTTTAATGATTTGAAACATTGAAGACACTGGCACTTCTTGCCATATTGCTCTGTCTCTGACTCAGTCTGGTCACCAAGACAACTGTTTAAGGATGCCAAACTTTACTGCTTGCTCCAAATAGTAAATCTAAAAAGTAGCAAGGACTTCCCCTGGATAACCATGTGTCTGTGTAACCAAAAAAGGGACATATATCTTAAAATCGTAATGGTCCTTTGAAATATCTCACCATACCTGTGTGTTCACTATCCTGTAAATCCACTTAAGGGGAGTTTTATAGTTGAGAAGAATAACTCTCTCATCGCCTTAATCGTTAATATATTTTGGTTTTCCAAGTGGTGAGAACTGAGATTAAGCTTTAATTTTGTTTTTCTAACTTGTGAGCTCAGCGGCTGAAAAGCTCCTTCCAGGATATGCCTGCTCCAAGGCCCCTCTGCTCACTCGTGAGCAATGAACATGTTTTGCCGTCCCAGTACTTCTCAACACTGTTCCATGTGCACCGAAATATTATGGTGACATAATGTACAAAGATCTAAGCATTATGCGAAAAATCACCAACTTTCTCCTTAATAGGCAGCTGAAAGCAAAAGTATACAGAGACAGCATAATTCATGTCTTTTAAGAATGAATATATCATAAGGTTTTGTTTTTCTGCCGACTTGGCGTGCACTTCCATTGTTACAAACTTGCGACTTGAAGGGTTGAGGGCCATTTTAAAGCACAGATTCTTTCAGATTTGGACCGAAGCTCTTTGGAATCAAACAAACCAGATTTCATACACCTCAAACACAGCAACTATTTGTTGTCATATATTTAGAGTTGCCTAGACGCACCCTAGAGATGTTCTTGTGCAAACAGCATTTACTTGATAAAGCACATCATGGGGATGCATTGGACATCTTTGAACTTTCTAACATTTGTTGCAGAACGGATATGTCTTAGTAATGAGGTCACAGTGATTCGCTGTTAGCCAAAAATGTTCTGAATCTCTTCATTAGCTCTGGCTAATGATAAAGCAATCAAAAAGGCCAAGATGATTTAACATCAAAGCCTGGCGCTCATCTTTGAGAAGCAGTCCCTTAGATTGCACTTTAGTTCTAACGCATGCGAGCAATATATTATTATCAATGCACAAAATAACAATATACATGTCGGTCTAAAGAATATGTATGTCATCTTTGTGTCAGTAAGGCTTCCAGTATCTCCGTTTATGGACTCAACCAGATGAATTGTCCATGTTATGTGAAGGTAATGTCGTATTACAACAGTTCTGTTCCAATCACGCCACAGGTTGTGTCCCTGAAGCATCACTCGTGCTCAAGGAGGTACCCGTGAACATAATTCCAGAGGGAGCGCCTGTAATTTAGTCTACATAGTAACTGAATGCAAAGGCAATAAGCAATTTCTGTTCTTTCGATCTTCGTAATGATCAGCTCAACACTGTTTAGTAAAGTTTCTTTTAATCATCTGCTTTTCGTGATTTCTCAAATGCGAAATATATATATATATATGTAACATGTAAATTATCATAGAAATGTTATTTTGTTTCATTTGGCACAATGTCTGAATTTATTTTACACAGGATAGAAGTGCCCCCTGCCTGTGCATTTTCACTTGTTCCTAGCGGTCCTATTATTTTATTCTTTACGTCTACTGTTGTTTTTTTTTTTAATGCTCTGTCATTTACACTCGCGTTTGATTTTTCTGCTATTTATTTTCCACTCGTCTTGGTCTATCAGTCCAGGTTCCTCCCTTGGCCTGTTTGCAGCACACCTTGTCATTGCACCCTTTTCTCTCAAAGTCTGGTGCAAATCTCTTCGTCTGCCCACTTTACTCCTTTAGTCAGGGGATGTCATGAGGCAGCTCAATACCCCCCATGTTGAACCAAAACTCGTACTTCTGCTCACAGTGCTGTGAAGTGAGCCATGATGCTTCTGGGCTTTACCTGTTCTGCACGTAAAGGAAGCTGTACGAGCAACTTCTGTGCTACTTAAATGCATGTTCGATGAACCATTGCTTAAGGTGTGATGGAAACCAGGACACCTTCCTCTTTTGTCAATCCACACCCTCATCGCCATAGCTTTAGGCACCTGTAGCATCTGAGGCCCTCTATTACATTGCTCTACTGCAGGCGTGTACGCCCAGTTTCTGTTAGGTCAGTCTCTATAATAGCCAGATTTACTTTCCTGCTGAGAGGTGTCATGGTTATGTCGCCAGTCTTGATGCTTCAGATAATGTGTGTCTCATAAGTGTTTCAGTGGAAAACCATTTCAGCCTGTCTATTCGCTGCTCTACTTTGTATCACTGGTGAGCGTTGTTCACGTAATAGTTTTTAAAAGTGTGCTTCACTGCCATTAAGTAATATTTTAAACGCTGTTTATGCACATAATTTAGCACTGTGATCTGAGTTAGGTAATATTTTGTTATCTGTGTTTATATTTTTGTTGTGTCGCACATGCACACTTCTCCCACATGTAACAATACAGCCCACTGTCTTCAGTCTGGCAACCTTTTCATTTGACATAATGTCAGTTTCCCCAGGCATAAATGTATCATTTTTCTTTATAACAGTGTAAAATCAAAGTAAAGCGAATTCATGTTTGTGTTTAATTTGGTTCTTGAGGTTTTACACATTGCTTTATTTTTTGTATTTTAAAATAATCGTTTGAACCCATTTATTTTTGTTTAATTAGGGTGTTGGTGAGTATTAGGTTTGTGTTCTATTTCTGGGTAGGCCTTGGTGATTACTGAATTGAGTAGGCACTTAAAAATGGGGTCATTTGTCAGTATACCGCATAATGGCTTACTTTCAAATCGTCCACGTTCCAGCTAACAGATGGAAAGCTTCGCTGGCCAATTGCACCAGAAAATAAAATGACAATACTTCCCTGGTGAAATAGCAAGCTGCTTTCTCACTTTAAAACACATTTGTTCCGACAGAAGACCCAGGTTATGGTGCAAGCAAACACTCATATACCTCATACCTGTCAACTCACACATGTGACACACGATATCGGCTCCCATCACAGGGTCTCCTGGTGAGGGACTGATACCACACGGGGGCACCTGCAGGGAAAACTAGCTGAAAACCACTGTAAATAGCGGTTTTCCACCTCGTTTTCTGAGGCTTTTAACTGCCGACGTCCATAAAGGGGTGTTAAAACCCCTCAGGACGTCGACACCAGACTCAGCAAGCTTTATTTTATTTTTTTGGTAGGGGGGCATGGGGGCGGGGTGGGGTTCAAAAGTGCCTCGTTGGTACTTCTCGGATGAGCCCCCGCCCCCTTCAAGGCTCCGCTTCCTCCTCACATGGTGAGATTGTTATTCAGGTTGGCAGGTATGTATACCTTCTTGTGGTGCTGAATACATAAATGTATCACCATTCTTGCAGCATGCTGTGGCTCACATCTTCATTATTAGCGGTTGCCAATTGAGCATCGCATGCCCTTTGCAACTGCAATTCTACGCTAAAGTTTATAAGACCTGAAAGTAGTTGGATTAACTTCACTAGCAGTGGCTATTACTGTGATGTGAATTTCAGGTGGCCTCTGCTACTATTTTAATTTTATCAGTAAAAATAAAATTAAGATGTATAGCTGTGCCAGTGACTTCAGATTATGTCCCTGTTATTTGGAGTTGTAGTCAATAATCTGGTAAAAGTGGCAAGCCATGTCCATGGAAGTGAGTTAGGTGCGCTCTACATCTCGGGTGTATAGCGCCTGATTTATGTGGAGCCTGCTAGTACCATAAGGCACTTCCAGTTTGTGGAGTGAAAGGTGTACAAAGGAAACGCTTTTGCCAAGTAGCTGGGCTGGGAGGGTAATAGCCCGGTTCACTGATAGTAGTAACCTCACTATACCACACACCTTCTGTGTTTGGGGTCCCCTGCTTACTTTTGCCAAAATCACTTGTTTACGCTAAAGCAGGGCTCAACATTCAAGAGAATAAACGTTGAGAAATGTAGCTTATTAACTTGTTTTATTGTCCTTAACTGTGTCATTCACACTCACTACTTAAAGCTGCCATGTTCTAAAATGTCGGGGAGAAATATTTGTGTGTACGTATATGGAAAAAAGCATAATAAACTTGTACATTTTTTTTTACTCTGCTCCTGTAATATTTCCGAGATATTTTATTTTGCAGAAAAAAGTGATAAAGCAATCAAAAAGGCCAAGATGATTTAACATCAAAGCCTGAGGCAGGACCATAACTGGCCAAGAACGAAAAGAGTACAGCGATAAAATAAGACGCCATTTTGTCCGTACTGGATATGTGAAACTGCCAATTTTATGCGCATAAATAATTACTGTGATGGGGTGGGTCATTAGGGAATAAGCAGTAATGTTAAATTGTATTTGTGTTTACCTAAAATGAGCAGTCAAGAGGCAAGTGCAATCAACCCGTCTTTAGGAAATATGAACAATGTTGATTTTAGAGGCATACTTGCATTTTACATTTCTTGATGTGTAATCATATTGCCAAAGACAAACTATTTCATCAATTATTGTAAATAACACTTTCCCAAAACCTACCATAAAGTTTCTGTGATGTATTGTCTTCCAGTTGCAATAAAAATTACTGAGTTGCATCAGTTGGTCATGTATAGTGTCCTTATTTAAGATGTGTATGCACTTTTGAGAAAGACAGTTTTACAGTAAAACATCCTGTAAGTTCTATAAATGTATGCTACACAATGTAATGCACATATATTTGTTGGTGGTAAATAACCTTTGATGGTACTTTCCATGCCTATATTACCATTAATATTTTTTCTTGTGAACTTCATAGACCATGCAGAATAGCAACATGGTAATAACCTGCTGTAAAATAGCTAGGAGCGTTTATAGTTCATGATTGTATTTCATGGGCAAAAGAAAATTCTCTGTGTGATTAAAACCAAAATTGCCAACTATAATTCTTAAAGTTATCGCAAACTCAAGCCTTGGCATCAACCATGTAAATTGAAAGTGACAATATTTTATGTAAAATTGTTCTACGAATTATGCACGTGTTTTGAAGTTTTCCAACATTTATAGGGGTTTGTTCTCTCTTGGACTTCTCCACCTTCTGACAAATTGAAATGCCTCCATCTTTCCACAGGAACAAAGTAAACCAGTTCTCCCCTTTTTAGATCGACCCTACAAGACAGTGCATGCGCTTTCTTTTACAAAACATATTGTAGGCTTAACCAGGAACATGCAGGTGCTTGTAGGTGGTCCTTTGCTTACTATTTGCAGGCTTTCCTGTCATTCTTATTTGCCTGTTTCTTATTCATGTATCATCTTGTCTATCTTGTATTTGTCCCGCCCATGGGGCATAGCCTCTTTCCTGTCTCTTTTGATTGGCAGGCTTCTATGCTTCCACAGCTTGCTTCTCAAGCACTATTTTTTTGTTTTATGTTAAGCACTCCATGAGAGTGCATGCTTTTTAAAGTTGCCTCCCTCCTTTACTTCCTCTTGCAGCCTGTGTTCTCTGTTGTCCATTTTCTTCTCCCACCTCCCCAGATGTGTACTTCTCCAAATTGCTTTCTCACCCGTAAGCTCCTCCCCCACCCATTCCCTGTTGCTCTCATGCCCCTTGCTTCTCCTTCCTGCCTCACCCTCTGTGTTGCTTCCCCTCAGCAATACCCTCTGTCTCACTTGCCTTTTGCCTCTCGCCTCCGCCACCTTCCATGTTTCTTGCCCACACATGCGCCCGCTTTCTGTTTTGCCTTTTGCTTCACCTTCCCACCTCTGCCCTTATTTTTGCTTCCTCCACCGCAATGCCCCCCACTTTGCCCCCCCCCACTCCGGCCCTATGTGTTACTCCCACCTGTGCCCTCTTTATCCTCACAGTGCTCTTGCTCTTATTACATTTTGTTTTTGTGATTTACCAATCCAACTCTGTAATTTAGAAAAAAATTACTGTCATTTTGTGGGTACACACCTGCATGGTGCACACGCCTACATAAGGATGCTGCCACTGCATCATTTTTTTTTTAAAACAGATTTTATTGGTTTCTTAGTTAGTATAACACATATCACAGCATGGGCAGATAACATTACATCACTTGCATTGTCCTTACTCCTGCAATGCTGCCACTGCATCGTATCACCTTTTTTGTGTTTGTTTTCTTTAGCCATGCCATACAGCATCGGGAAGGCTTACAGCATGGCTAATAAAAAAAAAGTGCAACCTTTTGTCTTTGCCAGTGCTTGCTTGACCTAATTTGAAGTGTGCTTTCACTCCCCTTAAGTAATATTTCAGAAACTGTTTACACACATTATTCAGCACTGTGATCTGGTTTAGGTAATAATTTGTATCTGTATTTTTAGTTCTAACGTTAGCCAAGATCTTTTTATTTACTTACATTATGTTTATAGTATACTTACTTATATCGCCTTCAGCCATCTCTCTTCATCTATTGGTCTTTTGTTCTTTCATGTACCCACTGTAGCATACAGCATGGCGGAGCGGGTCAGACCGCTTCATTCATTGCCTACCTTCACTGTCATTGATGGCGTGTTGCTCTTTCACATGGAACACATTCGCACACAAAGTAGTTACCTTCAGTGCTACGGACTAGTATGGCAATGTGTGCTTTTCGAGATTTGCTAAAATATTTTTGCTTTTAGTGAATGCTTTTTCGAGGGGCATGAAAGCTCTTCTAGCAATGCAGTTTTACAAAAATCCTGACAAAGGAAACTCTGACAATGCCAAAAGTCTGGCAGCCAACGCCAGACCTATCGACCTTGCCAATTCTTGTTTCATTTGCTGTATCAGACATGAACACGTTTCATGCATGTAAACAAAACAGAACACTTTAATTGGTCTGCCATCCTTTGCATTTGATCAAATGTCCGTATGTATTATAATTTTTATTTGTAACTGCATAAAATCAAAATACAGAGATTTCAAAGTGTTTATTCATGTTGATGAGGATTGGCACCGTGCTATATTTTTGTATTATAATGTAATCATTTAAACCCATTTATGTTTTTTGAACTAGGGGTGACAGTGGTTGTGGTTTATATTTTTGATTAGTAAATGGTGAGTGGTGAATGGAGCATGGGCTGGTCTTTTTGACATCCACCCATAACCACACCCTTATTTAGTGGGAGGAGGCAAACAGTTTTTGTGAAGTGAGGGCATGGCACAAGTTCTGGGAAGCACAAGACTTGAAGTAATGAAGACTAGTGGTAAGTTATCAAGATACTATAGTCTGTCTTAGTACCTACTACTGTTCCAGCATCGCCTCACTTAAAAAACAAAGCATGTACCAGAGTCTTCTATGCATTTATTCTCCAAAGGGCACAAATAAGCCAAGACTAATTCCTGTCAACCTTGACAGAAATACCCCAAGATGAACAATGATTAGCAGGGCTCAAACATGTCTGTTCAAACCGTGAGAGGGGAGGTTGTTCTGGACGAGCTCACAGCAACACACTGTAGATCGAGGATGCCTTTTTGGTCTGCCCATCACCAAAGCTTGCCTTCTGGAGACGTGACTGTACCCAGAAAGAAGAGAAACCAGCAATGAATGGAATACGATTTTTAAAAACTCCCACAAAGACAAATGAAAAAGTATGCCAGAGAAAAAGAGAATGCTCAAAGGAGATGCATGTTATTTTTGCAACTAACCGATTTAAAACCGATTTACTCCGATGCTGGTGAAGAAGGCTAGAAGATGGGAGGCACGGATCGGGATGGTTTGTTTTCGTAGGAATTGTATTACGTTAGTTGGAATGGGATATAATGCGGGTATTAAACAGGTGAGATGTATTTGTATGGAACCAGTGGGTAGTGTATTAAAGGCAAGTATTTCGAGACTGAGAATAAAGTACAGGAACAACCTGGAACTGAAGGCACAACAGTAAGAGAGGAAAAGGTAGACCTTATGTTAGGCATCTTTTAAAGATGTAAATTAAGCAAAGAAGAATGGCTAACGTGAAAGGAGATGCCTTTATATATATTAAAATAATGGTTGCGAAAGAAAGAGTGGATTTAAACAGTTTTTGTGCGGCGTCCTCATTTTAACACCTTATGATTAACTACAGGGAAGATTAAAAGATTGAAAATGGCTCCAGTTTATTTATTTAAGTGAGTTTTTTTCCTGATTCAACATGTATTGTATTCATTTCTAGATATGTTAAATCCGAGAAGGCGTGGTTAATTGAGGTTGGAAATTGTGGCATTTCCCTGAACTCCATGAGAGATTCCTTCCTTGCCGTTCCCTGAGCCCCTCCAAGTCCACGTTCTGAATTGTTGAGCCTTTCAAGGGAGGCTGCAAACACCAGTAACTCTGGGAGAAGAGCTAAGGAAAGTGAGCCGGAAGGGGCCACACACAGACAGGGAAGCACAATGTCCTCAGTGCGGGAGAGTTAAGATGTCGGCGTCCTTCTTGCAGTAACTCAGCAGCAGTGGCGGCTCCTCAGCTAAGGCAGAGGAGCGTCATCCCACTGCTACAAAGCAGTGAAAGAAAGAACAAATACAATGATAACTCAAGGTTATTATCATTGTATTTGTTCCTGCTGCTCAGCTTTGCGGGACGGGCGGGGCTGCTCTGCTCTCTGGGCAAGGGAGGAGTGGTTTGCCCACTCCAAGTGCGCAATGACAGTTTGGCCGGACCCTCTGGGGCCGTCCAAAACAGTCATGCGCACTTTGCATGATCTCCACACAAGCTGCAATTACAGCCTGCGTGGAGAACATGCCCAGGCCCGCATTCCCTGGCTGAGCGCTAATCCACGGCGCTCAGACCAATCACAACGCTGCATTGCAGCGTTGTGATTTGCTTAGGGGAAGGAGCCTGGCTGCTTCCTGTTCCGGCCCCGGAGATAAGAGACTGAGACGGCGTGCGATGCCGGAGAGCGGCGAGAAGGTACGTTTTTGTACTTCTTAATTTTTACATCACAATCTCCCCCGCACCCTCACAACATACCCCACGCCGCCACTCCCAATCCGTGCCGGTCGCTACTGCTCAGCAGTCAGGATTCCCACTGGTGAAAGCGAAGAGTCTTGATGAGATGGAGGGCATTGGCAGAGACTCTGTGATCTGCCACTGATGTTGCAGTGCTGATTATTTTCTTGGAACTTTCAGAGAGGGGTGGTTTGGTTGATTTTACAGGGTTCCTTTTGAGTCTGTCCTCCTTTTCCAGGTAGCAGCCTATTGAAGCAGGTCTGTGAGGAGGAGAGGAGCTGAATCCCTGGGGTGGGCCACAAAAATGCTGTAGCAAAGGCATTGGAAGGCACCTCTGTCTATGACTTTTGAGGTGTCTCCACCATCTACTTGTTTATGCCAAGATACTATTGCACAAGAGAAGTACTCAAACGCTGGACGATTGAGAATAGCTGGTGTGAACCTCAACATCAGAGCAATCATTGCGAAAGATGAGCAAGTCATAAAAGGGGACTGCTCTGCCTGTGGAGCTGCCTCTGAGAAAGAACCAAGCAACTATAACACTGCAGCCCAATTTTTTAAGAGACAACTCCACCCTCACCCTGCTCCATCAGAACAAATGGAAGCACAACACGATACTAAAGGTGAGAAGGTGTTGATGGCGTCCATAGGGGAGTTTCGCACTATTCTCGATGCCATGAAGCAAAAAATCTCCAACTTTGAAACCAAAATAGAGTGGAAAGATGCTTGGTGGGCTCTAGCAGGGACTAGACACAACAGATGGAACGTTGAATATTAATGAGAGTTGATTAGTAAAGTAAAGAAAGATCTGTTGAGCACTTCTTTTTTATGTCTTGCACCACGTGTAACATTGTGTACCTGGTGGAATGCCACGAGTATCTGCACAGGGTGAAAGTTAGCTGAAGTCCTAACGTTGGTTATGGTAAAAGAGAAGACCGATTTTAGGACGGTCACTTGAGACCTTCCTGAACTCCCACAGGAGATTCTTGTAAAATTCCTACTTCTCAGATTTTAAGTAAAGCATAATTTTAGTGATGTTGCCTGAAGAATACATTAGAGATATGATCCTTAAAGCTGTAGCGTTGTGAACCTAGTTTTACTGTGTACTGACTTGAACCAGGAGTCTGCAAAGAGGCGCTGAGCAAGAGAAGGCAAACATCTACTCTTCCCTCCTCACCTGCAGTTTATATTTGCACAAGTGGAGCCAGTGGAAACTCTTTTGAGATCCCTTGGCTGAACTGTTAAAGAACCGGATTATAGTAGAGAATGAGAGGAGATTGGTGTGAAGCCTCCTTAAGCTGGATCTGAAGCTTTGAGGTGGCCATACAGTGTTAGCAACATAGAGGCGTCAGAGGGCCTGGATGTGGTTTTGTGCTGCAGATCCCTCTCCCAAGTTGAGATGCCTATTGATGACCAGGCATGTGACCTAGACATTACAATGTATTTTGTTAGTTTTCCTAAATAGGCCCTATTATCCATGTTCCTGAGGGTTCCAATCGCTGGGCACAGTCCTCTTTTTGCTTGTATTCTCCATACCTTCACCACAATTGCTTCTAACTAGCCAGTTCTCACAGTTCTTTAACTCTCTCTTTTGTATTAAATCTCCCCAGTTCAGAGTTCCAGATCTCTGCTGTGCTCTGGGTTAGGTGCAATGTTGCATCCCTCAATAGTGGACTAGACTGCCAGGGGTGTTTAGTCAACCTATCCCCACGACTTCTAATTACTCCTGGTTAAAACATGCACAATGACATGTATAGTGTACCAAAATATATATTTCAGTTGCATGCAGCAGATACCTCACCTTAAATGATCCCCAGGTGCCCGATTGAATCCAGAGAATTTTGTAGCAGTGCTCCTGTGCGCCTATAGGTGGCATCATGTGGCTCTGTGCTATCTCCATACCCCACCCCATAAGTGACGGAACAGAGACGCATATAAGCACCACCCCTGGGCGCTAACATCAGTTCCTTTCCTTCCGAGCTTTCCGTTGCAGATCTGGAGCTCTGCTTTCACATTGCTGGTCTTCTGCAGACTCCTAAAGATGAACTGAACAGTGTCTTAGGGAACAATCTCCCCATCAAAAGCAGGATTCAGGCCATGCGACGAATGCAGGAAGCTGACATCTGTCACGGACCAGCACATGGTGTGCCTTTGGTGTCTCAGCTACAGACACAACTTGTAGTTGTGTAATAAATGTGCCTTAACGCACATGAAGGTGATTGAAGACAGGGAAGCGAAGTTGAATGTCGCAGAACATAAGGATTAGTTGGGAACTTCATACAGTTCCAACTCCAAGTCACTAGTCCTGGTCATAGGGACGATCCTGCAACTTTCTCCGCCTCTGCTGGAAATCTTTGTAGAAGACCAAGTGAAAGCACCAGAAAGCGAAGCAGGATTTGACCCATCTTGCCCACCACTCTGACTCTAAAGAGAAGGTGTGAGGGTGTAAAGTTGCAACTATCAGCATGCTCTACCATTTTATTTTTGGTTCTATCTGATCCTGTTCATGGTAGATCACCAACTCGGGAGGAAGTGCTGTATCTGATCTTGTATTGAGCAGGGGGCACCTCGGGATACTGATGATGGTGAGGGAAATACTTATTCCCCCCTCATGATATGCATTCTACCCCAATTTTCAAAACGTCAGTGATGTTGATACTTCCACTGAGACAGAGTTTGACTCGCCACATGGGCCACCCACAGAAGAAAGTGCCTCAATTGCAGTGGTGATTCGTGGGCAGCTGGTACTAAAGTTACAGCTGTCCTCCACTGTGACTAAAACAATTGTTTTGACAGAAATTTGCAGCCTGAGCCAGCAACATCTGTGCCCCCACCATAAAATGACACTCTCCTAGATAGTCTGAGGGCTACCTGTTCGAAACCATGTTCTTGCCCATCTGTTGGCCTACAGGTGGCCAGGCAACATTGGCTGGTCCCTGGTGACCCAGATTTTCTTTCCAAGCATCCTACTCTGGAGAGTTTCATTGTTAACAGGCCTTGACCAGTAAGGTGAATCCTAATTTATTTCTGACCAATCCTCCTTACAAAGCATACCAAAGATTGATATTTTTGTCAAATGGATATGTTCTTCTGCTCAGAGATCCATAAACTCAGTCTCTCTATTGGGCTGATACACAGATGCCCCAAATTTCCGGTGATGTACAGACATTGCTAATTGATATGCCCTTTGGTGAGTCTTGTCTCTTCTGAGAGAAGGAGGACTCAGCTTTTGAATGCTTTAATGATAGTGGAGTTATAGCGTGTTCTTTGGGGCTGTGGTCCCCTGCAAAACAATTCCAGTACCAGTTCTGAAAATGTAGGTGATATCTCAAGGCGCTGGCAGCTAGGCAGAGACCACCTTCTCCGATAGTGATGCAGTAGATAGCCCAGTTCTTTCGGGCAGCAGACACAGAACTGACAGACAGCATGCAGGCAAGCAGGGGCACCAGTCCTCTAACTTCCCCTGCTACAACTGCCAGCAAACCACTTTAGTGGCGCATGCCCAGCCAATGATGTGTGGGATCCAGCACTTCCTCCTGAGTTGGTGATCTATCATGAACAGATGGGTCTGGCAGATTGTCAAGAAAGAGTACCCTGCCATTTCGCCCCTCAGTTTCCAATATCCTTCTCTCACCAGAATTTCGGAAGAGCATCTGTCCTTCCTGCTACAGGTGGTATTCATGTTGCTATCCAGGGGTGCCACTGGACTTGGAGAAATGCACTACTTCCTTATCTCAAAAAAGGATGGGGTTCTCAGGCCTGTCTTATACCTCTGATTCCTGAACTTCCTGCGGAAGAAGAAATTCAAAATGCTCACATTGACTCGGATCCTTTCTTCTCTAGACTCAGGAGACGGTATGGTGCCTTTGGACTCGCAGGATGCACATTTTCATATGCCTGTCCTGCAGTCCCACAGGCATTAACAGCTATTCAAGGTTGACTTCCAACATTTTCAGTTTGCTGTGCTTCCTTTTAACCTCACCAGTGCCCCTCAGCTGTTGATGAAAGTGGTGCGGTGGTCGCTGCCAGTCTTCTGAGGTTGGGAGTTTCTGTATTCCCGTACCTCGACGACCCATCTTCTGAAGACCCAGACAATGGCAAAACTCCTAACTTTTGGGGTTTAACATAAAGGGGGGAAGTTCCATCTGATTCCATCACAGTGGCTTCCATTTATTTCAGAGAACCTGAACACAAAGGCGTTTCCTCCACAGCGATGAGACCAAGACATTCGTCCTATGATCCTGTTGTTTCGGGCTCAATCCTGGATCCATATGAGAGTGGCTTTGAGGCTTCTAGGCATGTTAGCCTTGTCAATCACACTAGGTGGCATATGTGAGTACTGCAGGGGAACCTAAATTCCCTATGGGTCCACTGTCAAGGTTTCTTTTCAATACTATCCAGATCTGATCGGAGAAGGCCCACGATCTGCAGTGGCGACTGGCTGATCACAATCTGTCCTGCGGCAGGCCACTCTCCCTCCCGCACCCAGAGCTGGCATTGGTAACTGACTCATCGGTACTGGTTTGGAGGAGGGCACCTGCTGGAAGGGGAGATCACAGGCCTACAGCCTCGGGTGAAGAGCCAGCTCCACATTAACCTGTTGGACCTATGGGCCATTCCGCTGACCCTGAAGGCTTTCCTGCCATCCATCAGGAAGAGGCTGGTGCAGGTTCACACTGACAACACCACTACCACATGGTACTGGTGCAAAAAGGGCAGTGTGGGGTCCTGTGCTAAGATGCTTTGCCTCTCTGGAGGTGGCTGGAGTGACAGGACATCTTCATGGCTGGAAACCACCTGTTGGTCCCTGAAGGCCAGAGATGAGCAGTGGTCGTCCTACAGATACATTTCTCTTTGTCTTCAAAATTCACATCATCAGAAATATCAAGTTGATAAGCATGGAAAATACTCCAGTTAGTTGTCACTGGATATTCATAAAACTCTCCACATTATAAATAGGCAAGATGTGTAATGTCAGAAAAGTAGGTGCCTGTGGGATTGTAAAAATCCTCTAGATTGTACATACATTCTGGTGAGGTGACTGCGCACTCGGACAGAGAGTGCCCATGGGCAGGCAAGTGAGTGCAAATCCAGCAGGAAGAAAGATTTATCGTTTGGTACCTCAGATGGGCAGTCAAGTAAGGAAGCTTGAACCTGAGTGCAGAAACTGAAGAAACAGCCGATACATTATTTTGCAGTACTGGACAACAGCAGCATCATTTAGTTGCAAGTCTGGCGTAGCAGTTGTGACAGGTGGGTGTAAAAGTATCCCAGGACACTTTCTTAGGTGTTTAGTTATTTGCTTTGAAATGACCCTGATGGACCTCAAACCTAAAGGCAAGGCATTCTAACATTGTAGTTGAGGTTGGGAACAGATTTTCCTTCATGTTTTTAGGTATGCTGATAATTCGTTCCACCTTCCCTGCTGACTCGAGGTGATAGGTACAATGAAAGTGTTGATTGATCCCTAAAAGCTGTGCAGATTTCCTATACTACTACTGTCCTTTGTCGCACGAGAGTTGACTCCGGATACCAAAAAATAGGATAAAGGCAATAACTAAGCATTCACTACAGTTGTGGCATCTGCTCTTGCACATGGATATGCATCCACCCATCTCAGTAGCATACAATCACAAGAACATAGGAATAGGAAGCACATTATGACACCTGTATAAAGTTCTTTTAGAGATGGGTGAAGGAACGACCAGGCGGTGGGTAAGCTGTGAGCTGGTTTTGATTCCCTTACCAATATTATGTTATTGGCAGATGACACAGGAATGGCCATAGTTCTGACATAAGGAAAAAAGGATGCATACCAGTGGAATGCTGTGGCACAGATTATATAGTCGCTTTTGACATGAGCAGAAATTTTGATGTGATCACACACCCTGAACTGTCTCTCCACACTACTTCTGGGTCTTTTGTACAATTATACTTTGGCCCGAATTGCTTTTCGATTTGTGGAGACTTGCTCCTGTAACAAAGACAAACTCTTTAGTGAATGAACAGGGAACAAATTAGTCTGTACAAAGCCGCTTCATTGGTTCAAGATAGAGCAGCTTTTCTAGCTGCGAATCAGTGAGGGCATTCTCTTGGGGAACTTTTTCTTCAGAATTCTAGTAGGCAGCAGATTTGACAACTACAATTCATAGGGTCAAAAGTAAAGCATTCAATAAATTTTATATTTGTAAACCATTTTTAATCGGGGTTGAGGCAGAAATTAGAAAGCACCTCTGCTTCCAGAGAAGCCTAGTGTCATGCATGACTCCAATCACATACTTTGAGACTGATAAGACAGTTAGTCTTCTTCTTAGCAAGGAGTAAAGCTCAGATAATGGCAACAAGCTGAGCAACTATAACAGTGGCTCTCAAATCCTGATATACAGTGCATGCAGCTTCTCTAGCAACCAGCTCGCCATCATCATTTCTAAGACCTAATCCATCCACAAAATAGATAATTTCTCAATTTGGTATAGGAGCATTGATAAAATCAGTGCATAACTTTGTTCCATGTTTGGCTACTACAAGACAGTTATGAACTTCTCCCTCACTGATGGGCATAAATGATGTAATTTGGAGTGGGACAACATACTGCGGTGATTTGGGATGCAGACAGTAGAAAATCATGTTGTGGGCATTCTGGCCTTGGAAATGTGTTGGGTCTTAGTAGTAAGGACGAAAGCAACAACAGAGTGAGGAAAAGTAACAATCAGGGTAGAACTCATTACAAGTGCAGATGGTTTGACAAGATGGCCAGCAATGGCTAAAGTGCGGAAGCAGGGAGGGAGCCTTACTTCTATGAGGTCTGAAGCAGAGGAATAGTATGCTATGGGATTTTTCTAATCACCATGATCATACACTATACTCCCAAGGGCAAATCCATCTTGTTCAAGACAATACAGTGTAAGCGGTTTTAGGCAATTGGGGAACTGCACGGAGGACACTAAAGTTAGAGCTTGTTTAATTTATGCAAATGCATCTTCAGCCTCTTTAGGCCAATGCAAAGGTTTGGGGTTTCCTTTTTAATATAATTCTGCAGGGGCTTTGCCATAGCAGCATACCCAAGGATCCTCTGTTCACAATATTCAGCCATACCCAAGAAAGTTCAGACTTGAGAGATGGTTACCGGACATGGTAACTTACGAATAACTACAATCTGTTCTGTCAATAAGGAGTGCTTTCCTGCAGAGATCTCAAGATCCAATAACAAGCACAGGGATTGCAAAATTGCAGTTTACCCTTTGAAGCCGTATGCCATTTCTTAGCCACTTCATTGAGGGGGCAGATAAGGTCTGTTTCGCAGTAATTTAATGTAACCGAGCCAAGCAAAAGGTCATCAACGTACTGTACTAGAGTTTCCAGGAAAGACCTGTTTCTAAATCCTTTCTTGAAAGCATGGGAAAAGATTGATAGGGACTCCTTATGCCTTGAGGGAGGTTCTGCCATGCCAGTTGGGATCTGCGAAATGAGAACATGAAGAGAAACTGACTCTTTTTTAGGATGGGCATGGAAAAGAAGGCAGAACAGAAATCTAGTACTGTGAACTTTAAGGCATTTGTGGGGATACAGGAAAGAATGGTAGTAGGATTGGAAAACTAGGATTAACCACATTTTTGGCTTTTAAACCCTTGGACAAATCTGCACCCATTGACCTTTCCTGCGTTTTTGATAAGTGTATGAGTATTACATCTGATAACAATTGGTACCAAAACACCTTGCTTCATCAGATCGACCATGACTGGTCAGATTCCTGCTTCAGAATTTAGAGGATACTGTGGATAGCAACTTTTTCATTGGGTTGACATTTATCTTTGCAGGTTATCTTAAAACGAAGTTCCACACACCATTGGCCTTTGTGGAACATAATGTGGAGGGCACCTTAGCAAGCAATTTGGATCAATCTTAAGACATTTAGTGGTTATCGCCGACAGGCTTGCAATTTTTTTCACATAACGGAGCACGAACCTCCTCTTCCTTGCTCTGTAGTACATTAAGGTAGAGTCCGTCAGGTATATAGACAACAGCACAATTAAATTCACACAAAATATCTAGACCCTATAGGTTAGCTGGTGAGGTAGGGTTTAAAGGGAAAGCATGCTCGTCTGTGAGCATACTTGTCTGTACTGACAAGCCTGAGAGGGATAGTGAAGGGAATTCAGAGGTTTTCAAGGCAGTGACCTGAGCCAGAATCGATTAGCTAAGTGGTGGGTTTTCTGTTTGTCATACAATCATCATAGGCACTTGTCTGATCCACGGGAATCGGGGCACAGTGCAGCACCTCTTGGGCTGTCCCTTAGTGAGATATGTTTTTTTATAACTTGATTAAATATGGGTGGGTCGATAAGGAGAGGCAGATTTGAACAGTATTAAGATAATCCCTTTTCAAGTGCCCCAACTACCCATAGGAATCGAATACACAGTATATCCATGGTGACTGATCCCATGTGTGTGAGATGTCAGGTGGCACCAGAGACTTCCTCCACTTAGTTTGGGAGTGCTCAGCTTCACAGCACTTCTGTGCAAATGTACATACAAAGATTCTGCAAGCTGTGGGGCAGAACTTGGAGATATGTCTGAAAATGGTGCTAGTGGGTATAAAGGCGAAGTTAAGGCTGAACTGGTACAAATTGTTACTATATAATAAATAAGGATCTAATGGTGACAAACTATATGCTGTGTTTTTTGCAGGCATTTCAGTCCCTCCCCTTTTTTGGTATCCCTAGACAGCCTCAACCAATCTGCCCTTCAACTGCATTCTAACCTACCTTCCATTAACATTAGCACTGTTTTCTTCAGTTATTTGTATTAGCTTTACTGTAGGTTTAATTTGTTAAAAGAAATGTGAGAATGAGGGTTTCATTCCATGAACGATTTGTTAGTGAGTTAAGCTTGGTGGTCTATCATCCACTCTTGGGGAAAATGTGTCAAAAAAGAGAGCGCTTGGTGCACGTGGGCATACAAAAGTACAGGAGCGAAGGGCTGCCCAGATGTGGAGGTGGAATATTATTGCACAGGTGCCACGGCAGTGCATCTATATATATATATATATATATATATAATGTACCGAGTTAAAATACTATGAATAAGAAGCATGGATCATGTCTTTCCTAGCGGTACTGAATAAGCAAATGTGAAGGTAAATTAGCAGCTTTGCCTCTGGATAGGAAAGGAAGAGAAAGTCTAGGTCGCTAAAATAAACCTTATTATGACACAGTTCTATTAAGAGCTGGACCCTTGATCAATATAAGTAATGTGACAAATGTCATCATATACTTGAAGGTAAAAAACAAAGTCATTTTCTATTTTCCAAATGAATAGGTTGGAATTTTTTATGTTGGTGTCAAGATCGCGTGTTCTACGGACCTTGCCCTCTTAGACTCCTAAACAGAGGTAGACTGGTCTCAGGGCTCGTAGACAGTCCTGTTATGTTGTGAAGTTATGTAGCCCCACTACAATCTGCCCCTCTCCAATCCAAAACAATCTGCCCCACTACAATCTAAAATAACCTGCCACAATCCACCCCACTCCAATGCAATCCACCTCACCCCAATCCAATCCACCTCACCCCAATCCAAGTCACTTTACCCTAATTTAAGCCACCTCACCCCAATCCAAGTCACGTTACCCTAATCCAAGCCACCTCACCCTAATCCAAGTCACCTTACCCTAATCCAAGCCACCTCACCCCAATCCAAGCCCTCACCCCAATCCAAGCCACCTCACCCCAATCCAATCTACCCCATGCCATTCTAATCTTCCCCAATCCAGCCAAATCCAATCATCCCAACTCCAATCCATCCGACCCCAATCCACCTCAATCCAATCCACCCAACTCAGTCCAATCCACCTCACTCCAATCAATCCACCCCACTGCAATCCAATCTACTTCACTCCAATCCACCCACCCTCCCTACACCAAACCAATTCACCCCACTCCAGTCCACCCCAGTCAATACACCCCACTCCAATCCACCTCACCCCTTTTCAATCCACTCCAATCTAATCCACCCCATTCTACTCCAATCCACCCCATTCTACTCCAATCCACCCCATTCTACTCCAATCCACCCCATTCTACTCCAGTCCACCCCATTCTACTCCAATACACCCCATTCTACTCCAATCCACCCCACTCTACTCCAATCCAATTCACTCCACCCCAGTTCAGTCCACACCACTCAATACCATGCATCCAGCTCACCACACTCCAATTCACCTCACTCCAGCCCACCCCACTCCAGCCCACCCCACTCCACCCCACCCCACTCCAGTCCAATCCACCCCACTCCAATCCAATCCACCCCCCTCCAGTCCATTCCAATTCACTCCCCTCCCCTCTAATTCATCCCACTCCTAGCCACACTACTCTAATCCAATCCATCTCGCCCCATTTCTATCCACCCAGGGGCAGCTCCTCTAAAGGCGGAGGAGCGTCGCCCCCACTCGTCAGAGTTAGTAACAGAAAAATGAAATGATAATGAAAGTATATCATTTTATTTTTCTTTGACTGGCTCTGATATGCGTGCAGGGTGGGGCCGTGCCATGACAGGCAGGTGGTGGCACTTAGAAGCGCACATGTATGTTTGACCAACTCTCCTAGTCTGTCCAAACATACATGCAGGCTTCTATTTCTCCAACCAAGCTGTGTTCACAGCCTGGTTGGAGAAATGCAGCAGGCTCATAGGCAGTGTCTGAGTGGCAGAGCAGGACCAATTCTGGTGCTGCTCTCCTAGCAGGAGAGCAGTATCTGGATTGGCTGAAAAGCCTCTGCCTCGGAGTCTGCGGGGAAAAAGGTATATTTTAAAACATTGGGGCATATTAGCAAGACCGGCGATAAAATTATCGCCGCTTTAGCGGCAGGAAACTGCCGCTAAAACGGCGATAATGGGCTTGATAATATGCGCTATAGAATTCAATAGAAGCCCAGGTTAGATGTGCAGGACATCTAACCTGGGCTTCTATTGGAATTCTATAACGCTTATTATCAAGCCCATTATCGCCGTTTTAGCGGCAGGAAAACTGCCGCTAAAACGGCGATAATTTTATCGCCGGTCTTGCTAATATGCCCCATTATTCTTTTCCTTCCCCCTCTACCCCCCTGCCTGTCCTTCCCCAAACCCCCACCTTCGTGTTGTGGTGGCCGCCACTGTATCCACCCCACTCCAATCCAATCCACCCCATCCAGTCCACCCACTCCAATCGACCCCACTCCACTCAATCCAACCCACTATACCCCAATCCAATCCACTCCACTACCTCAATGCACTCTACTCTACGCCACTCCACGCCACTGCACTCTGACACTGCACTCTACGGCACTTTCTGCCAGTGAACTCTACTCCCCTCTACTCCTTTTGTGTACAACATGACAAATACACATTGCCAAATCATTAGCTCTTGTATAGGCGAGACCTATTGGCTTTGCCAATGCTTGTCAGCATACCTTAGAGCAACTGAAGACTACACTATGTGATGCTCCAAAGTGATAGACTTAGGTCAGCCCTTTATTGTTCACTCCTCCGACCATGGGATTAATACTCTACCAGCTCAACATGAAGAGTTTTGCAATGATCTGCAAGGTCTAGGAGAAGGGTTGAGAACACCCAGTGGATTATATTATCCGGTGATTGCAAATAATAAATTACGTTGTAAAACATGGTGTGATTTCTGTAATTAACCGTAAACGTGTTTTCTCACGTGCAAAATAGGTGTACATCAATGTGAACAATCAATAACTCAACCGTGAAGTGGTTTATAAATGTAATAAATACTGTGTGGAACCTACTCCCATGACACTTCTAGCAGCTAAAATCTTGGTATTCCTGGAAGGTATGCTTTTAACAACAGAAACCGTTTTGCTGAAACATGGCTACTTTTCACATTTTCAATACTTTATTTGTTTCACATTCCAAACTCAACTCAGTCCATCCGCGATAAATGCTCCAGTTGACGAGGAAACAGATGCATTGACAAGCACTAACAGACCATCAGAAGACATGTTTAACAAGCATGCGGGACCTACCCTGCACATTTGTACTGAGACAAAAAGGCGTAAGCAAGGAGAAGACATCCTGGCACCCATTCTTTCCTAATTCCAGTGAGTTAAACATTTTAATGAACTTAATAAATTGAAATTAGAAAATACCTATTAAATGATTAGCAGACGTATTTGCTGTTGCAGGAGTTTACACCAGCGATCATGTTTGAAATTGTAAGGTCGAATTATTGTGGTTTATTCAATCACACAAGCAACATCAATTTTATGAGGTAATTTTTAGCCACTAAAAAAATATCAGTGGTTTTATCACTCCGCTAATGACAGGGGAGTGATAAGGAAAGCTGCTGAGGGTGATACAAACTTGTAAATAATAACTAGGAACTAGCGAACTCACGCTTGTGAATGAACTCGAATTCTGAATGCATTTTAATTCAGTTGATTATCCTATCGATTCAATTCAAAGTGAGGGTAATAGCAAAGAAAAATTTAGAACAGAGTAATTATACGATATTCATAAACATATTTATACGAGCACTCCCATCAAAACAAAATTGGGGAGGGGGCCTGGCCAAGATGGCAGCTGAGTGAGACGTGTTTTAGAGTCTCTCCGGTGCCACCAGCAACAGCGTCAACTAGCCGCCCGGGGCCGAGCATTTCCCCGAGGAGAAAGCGCACCGGAGGTTCGGGGCACCCCGCTTGCCCTTCTTCTCGGCCCCGCTCTCCCGCAAGCACAAGAGCCATCACCGCACGGCGAAAGAGCGGTGTGGGGCCGGTCTGCGTGGCGTCAGAGTCCGCGACACCTGGCTGGGAGCCACTGCGGGACTCCTGGGCCGCTGCTGTGGGCCCGCACTGAGGGGCCAGAGGACCGGGAAGAGAAGGTGAGCCGTAGAAAGCAGGCTGTGGGCGCGAGGGGGCGGGGAGCGGTGGTCCTGTCCAGGGGCCCTAGAAGAGGGAGGAGCCCAGCTGGAGATCGGGGACTTCCTCGCACCGCAGCCCACGCACTGCAACCGGTGGCTGGGGCGGAGGAGTCTGGCCTAGACAGAGGTCCTATCAACGGAAGGCAGTTGAACCCGGAGACCGGGGAGAGATAGCAAGAGACCACACACGGTGAGTGCAGCAACCCGCGGTCTGTGGCAGTATCAGGCTTGACCCGGCGCTTTCGTTACACGGCCGGGGCGAGGGTGCGACGCTTTGGCAGCTGACATAGGCGGACTCGGCCCAGCGGCACCGGTAAGCCTGGGAGCGTCGTATCTCTTTGGGAATGTCCCTTGAGGGTGTCTGGGGGGGGGGGGGGTCCGAGTGGAACCACAATAGCAAAAGAGCAGGTGGAGGGCTCAAAACGAAAGGAAAAGGGACACATCAGGGCCCCTGGGAGCTGTGAAGACGCTCCCAGACCATCATCGTACGTTCACCAAGTGGGGAAAAGGGCCCTGTGGCTTGAATATGGATTAGAGCCCTACATGGGAGCCCCTGCATTCCGGTCGAGGACTACATAGCCTGGAGCCTGTGGATCTACCGGCTCCACGAACAGAAACAGCAGCGAGGAGCGGAAGAGAAGGAGTCCCCTTACAGTGACGCCGCGCGGCACTGTGGATCTTGGGGAGAGGAACGTTTGCTGGGAGGACCCCTAAATAGCACAGCCGCTTGCGCAATTATCACAGGTGAACTGGAGGGCACAGTGGAGGATAACCTTTCGGACCTTACGAAGCCTGTAAGCTAGAGGTAAAGATCAGAAAACCGCCCGACCGACCACCAGGCAGACCTGCTGTACAGGAGGTGCTAACCGAGTACATAGGGGGGAGAGGGAGAACGACTTACTTGCGGATCGCTTCCCACTGCCCCAGAGCTCAGAGAGACAAGACAGCCTAGTTGCGCTGCTCCAATGGCGACGGCCAGTGTGCTTTGTTAGCATTCCCTTTACCAAACGATCCTTCTTCAATCATTGACGGGCGCCCCCCGCGTGCAGCTTGGCGGGAGAGGAAGACCACAAAGACGGGGCGGACACAGCCGATGCCCCGGCAACCAAAGCCTTTATGACCTCGCTTTTCACCTCTCTGCGTGAGGATCTCATGGCGATGCAAGCTCAGCTCTCAGCGAACCTAAAAGAAGTACGAAAAGACCTAGACGAGGTTAGAGACCGGGTCGCGACGTTGGAAGAAAAAGAAAATAGCAGGGACGAAGAGCTGGAGATGATGCAGCAGGAGATACTGCGGTTAAGGGAGCAACATATTGATCTACAGGCGGCCACTGAAGATCTAGAAAACCGCTCGAGGAGAAACAACGTGCGCATCCGGGGAGCGCCATCACAGTCTGAAGGAGACGATATTCAAGCGTACGTCCTCGCTCTCTTCAAACATGCTGGGAGATGAAAGCCCCCCGGACATACAGATTGACAGAGCGCACCGAGTGGGTTTACCCAGAGGCAATAAAGTGCCTCCACCAGACATTCTAGTGTGCGTGCACGATTTTCAGATCAAATAGACTATCATTCGAGAAGCAAGGGAAGCACACCCAGTGCAATTTAGGGGACATACACTGCTCTTTTTCCAGGATCTCTCCTTAACGACACTTTTCAAGCGCAGAGAATTTTGACCAGTCACCACGCACCTTAGAGGAAAAGGGATCTCGTACTCTTGGGGCCATCCTTTTCGCATCATTTTCAGGCTAGACGACAAACTATGGCAGATCAAATCTCTAAAAGAAGCATGTGAGGTCCTGGGAATTAGCACAGAGGCATGGCAGACATGCTCGGGACAGTACAAAGGTCTCCCGCTGGCGCAGAGTCGGGGGACTACCCGCCAATCACAAACCTGACCTCGAGACAATAGCAAGTGAAAGGAAAGCAGTAATCGACACTCTGGCCAGCTCGCCAGAACGATCGGTCTCCCCGTGATCGATTCCATGATGGCCCCGGGAGATCTTGGGCAGGGTGGCGCCGGAGGACACCTCACAAACGAGGCAGCTCCTCTCCTCTCTTCGGAGTCAACCAGGCGACTCGAGACACCAACCCGTCGTGCAAGCGACGGAGAAGACGCCGGCGCGCGACCCCTGCAGTCAGTTTTGCCGTTGCTTGTTGTGATAAGAATGTTTCTTGGTTTAAGTTGGGTTTTGCTTCATTGGGGATTGTGGGATATGGGATTTTCTTTGGGGTTACATCCTCCTCCGCACCTAAGTTCAGTCATAGACCATAAAGAGCTCAATAACCACGGTGGTATCCCAATCAGTGAACAACGCACAGGCTACTGAGGTGCCCATTACTTGTCCCCCCCCACACATGATTCATGGGTAGGACCCTGAAGATCGTAAGCCTCAAAGTCCGAGGCCTCAACCATCCGGTAAAGCGCTCTGCGATCCTGTCCCTGCTAGAAAATTCAGGCGGAGACATCTGCCTCCTACAAGAAACACACCTCCTGCAACGAGATACACACTGCATGTGCTCCCGAAGATTCCCCCGCCAATTATGGTCCTCTAACACATCCCAAAAGACCAACGGAGTGGCCATCCTCTTTAGTGCAAGGTTTAACGGTAAAGTAATTACTACTCTTGCAGAAATTAGGGGACGTCTGTTGGCCATCAGAATACGTTGGGATTCTATGCACTTCACACTCGCTACCATTTACACTCCGAACACCCAGCAGGAATCCTTTATACGTAAAGCCCTAGGAGAGGTTATAACATCCCCAGATGCCTCTATTCTAATAGGTGGGGACCTCAACCTGGTTATGGATAACACTCTAGATAGATCGGCGCTGCGTCATGCACAGACCGTATCCTTTTCGGCAGATGGCCGGCGTTGGCTAGTAGACCACGGTCTGCATGCTATATGGCGCTTCACTACCTGGACATAAAAGATTACACATACTACTCAGCATCGCATAAAACTTACTCCCGCATAGATAATTTTTTAGCCGCACCGCCCTTAACTTCTAGCCTTTCTGACCCTACCATTTAACCGCGCTCTCTCTCGGATCATGCCATGATCACGGTATCACTGCATCAGAATACAACCCCCCTCCCCCCAACCATGCAGGATGGAGCCTGAGGGACAGTCTCTTACAATCTAAAGAGGTAGTCGAGAAGGTTCACGCACCAATCCTGGAATATTTGAGTACTAATGACGTAGGTTCAGCATCCTTGCATCCGTCTGGGAAGCACTCAAGTTAGTGATTAGAGGGGAATGCATCGCGATCTCAGCGGGTGAAAACAGACTACGCCGGGAAAAACGCCAGAGCATAGAGCAAGAAGTGGCAGAACTGGAAATGATACATAAACAGACAAGAGCTCCCAGAGTGTGGAGGGCTCTGGAAAATAAGAGAATGCTCCTGAGGCGTCTTGACTTGGACAGAGCGGAGTATGCCCTCCTAAGATTGCATCATAAATTCTTCTTAAGCAGTGATAAATGTGGGAAGATGCTAGCACAGAGACTGAGGGCAAAGAAGTTAACGACGTCAATAAGCTCAATAAAAGATGCCGCCCGTAGCACAGTGACTGCTGACCAAGAAGTAGCGAGAGTGTTTCAGAATTTCTACCAAACACTGTACTCTGAATCAAGCACAGATCAGACCCCACCTGAGAGATACCTTCGAGATATACCAGTAACTAAAATCCCAGAGTCGCTCGCAGAACAATTAGATCAGAAAATCCGTATAGTAGAGGTAATAACAGCAATTGCTCGCCTTCAACTGCATAAATCACCAGGCCCTGACGGGTTTACAGCACAATTGTATAAAACATTCTGCACAGAGGTCGCGCCCCTAATGACCCGTTTATTTAATCCTTTTTTAAACATAGGCTTGTTAACTGATTCCATGCTGGAGGCATCGATATCAGTCATCCTTAAACCAACAAATGATCCCACAGAATGTGGTTCGTATCGCCCTGTCTCCTTATTAAATATCAACGCCAAGTTATTTGCAGGAATATTGGCGGCCCGTCTAAATTCACTGATGACGGGGCTGATCGACCCAGATCAGTCCGGATTCATTTCCACCCGGCAAGGAGGAGACAACACAAAACGGCTACTTTACCTCATGGATGTCATACACCGATCGCAAAGAGATGCGTTATTCCTTTCTATCGACGCTGAAAAAGCATTCGATCGAGTCCTATGGTCTTACCTTTTTGACACGCTTCAGCATTTTGGGTTTGGAGAGGGCTTTATTAAATGGGTTAGCTGCATATACAGGCTCCTAGAGCCTTTGTACATGTCAATGGGGTGTCCTCAAACAGATTCCCCATAGCAAGAGGCACCCGGCAGGGCTGCCCACTATCTCCACTCGTCTTTGCAGTGTATCTAGAGCCCTTCGCCCAAAACATTCAAGGCAACCCACAAATCAACGGCATCAAGTTTGGAGCAGAGACTCATACTATCAGTCTCTATGTGGACGATGTGATCCTCTCTCTTACGTGCCCGCAGACTTCGCTCCCGGCCCTCCTGATAGCATTGGAAAGTTTTGGAAGAGTATCGGGATTTAAAGTAAATCTAAATAAGTCACAGATTTTAAACCTTTAGATCGCCCCTCCCCAGAAAGACTTGCTGAAAGTAACATTCCCATTGTCATGAGCTGAGCAGTCTATACCTTATCTGGGCATTGCCTTGGCCCCCACTGTGTCTAAGACGGTAGCCCTAAACTACACTGCTCTCGTGGACCAGGCAGTACAGGCCTTGAGCAACTGGCGCCGCCTGGGATGGGCATGGTTCGGTAGAATTGCGGCGGTTAAAATGACGGTCTTACCGCGTATCTTATACATCTTTCAAACATTACCTCTAACTCCGCCCCCGAAAGCAATGCGCTCTTTACAATTAGCCATTAACAGGTTTGTTTGGGATGGGAAAAAACCACGTATAGCATTTGCACATATTGCTAGGTCGACATGGGGTGGTTGGGCTGCCTTTACTCTATAGGTACCAACAAGCAACGCATCTACGCTATATCCTAGAATGGAACCGTCCATTATCAGAAAAACATTGGTCCTTTATGGACCAAACTGTGGCGGGAGTCAACATTTGGAGGGAGGCCTGGCTGCCACGCAGACACAGGGCCTGGGGATTGTATTCCTCTCCGATAACGAAACCTACAATGAGAGCATGGGACAAAGTAGCATGCACTAAGAAATGGACGACATTTCCGTCACCGATGACTCCGATCACCGGGAATCCTGATTTCAGACGTAATTCAACAGTTTTTGACAGGTGGCTGGAGTAAGGGTGTAAACGCATTGGGTCTTTATTTGACCCAGAGGGCTTGATCCCATTTGATCAATTACGACAGGATTACGACCTCCCTCGAACAGATGAGTTTCAATACAGGCAGCTTAGCCATTGGGTCACGGGGCCAACATACCGGGAGGCAGCCTTGAGAAAACTAACTGGGTCTGAGAAATGGCTGGTACAAAAACATGACGATAAACACCTTATATCGGAACTTTATGTGTGGTTGACGGGGGTGGAGAAGAGTGCACGGAGCAAAGGGCAGAAGCGATGGGAAGAAGAGTTAGGACGTGCCATGTCCGACAAAGAATGGAAGGACATTCACTATAGAGCCCGACACACAGCACATAATACAGCAGGCGCAGAGTCAGCATACAAAGTCCTATCTTATTGGTACCTTACCCCGGCTCGCATTCACTCCTGGGACAGGAATCGATCCAAGAGGTGCTGGCGGGGATACGGTCAGACAGGTTCCCTGGTCCACTTACTTTGGCACTGCCCCAAACTAGAACGCTTCTGGGAGGCTGTCCTTAACGACATAGATAAAGCATTTGAGACATCAATCCGGCGCTTCCCTGCATACACACTACTGGGCCTACCAAACGCTCTGACATTCCCTTTATGCTCCCTGAAGGGCAGACAAATGGCTCTTGCATTACTCCCCGCGCGACAAGCAATTCTGGCTAGATGGGGCACATCAGAGGCCCCGGGTCAGGTGGCGTGGTTACAAAAATTGTGGCTAATTCTAGCCATGGAGCGAATGTCCATGGTGGCAGACCATAAAGAGGAGAAATATGTGGAACTATGGTCATACAGATTCTATCGACTGAATTTTGAGAAGTCATCTGCCCACAATACTTGCGAATCCTGCGCCTTCTCCCTCCCTGAGAGACAGTCACTACAATCCACCCTTGCCGCATATCTATTCGTAACCCTCGCACTCAGTTGGGACATACTAATCTAAGTAACATGCCGGAATCGACATAGGGCCAGTGCGGAGGAGATGAGGGAGGGATGGGAGGGGGGTGGTAAACGTTTTTGATGTCCTTTTGTTGTTCTTTTCTATTTTCTTTTGTTCTGAAAATGATTTCTCGGGGGGGCGTGGCCGACCGGCAACTGAGATGGCGGCGCTCGAGTAGAGCTCCGCATCCCGCCGGCCTAAAACCCCGCATATATCCGCCAAATATCCTGTTGGACACCCGGATCGCTGTGTCCCTGTATTCTCTGCGACCCTGAGCCGCCCTGAGCAGGAAGCGGTGTGCCGGCGTTCGTTTGTGATGAGGAATCAGTGTTTGGGCGGTACCGGCGGAGAGAGGCCTATGAAGCCGGGGCCTCGCGGCGAGCCCTGGAAGTACAGTCGGGGCCGGCGCAGCTGGGAGGCGCCTAGGCGTTCTCCGTGTGACCGCTTCCCGGCAGAGTTTGATAGCGATGCTGAGGGCCCCGGGGGGCCTCCGGAGAAGGACTTGTTGTGTTGCGGTGAGCTGAGGAGGCTGCAGCCGTGACGGAGCGACTGCCGGTACCGGAACAAGGATCTCCGACCGCGGCCCTTGCGGTATTTGTCTGCACCTCTTCCCCCTTCTACCCTCCTGAATGGACCCTGCTAGACTTTGGGAGGGGTGCTGGAACTGTTCCTACCGGTGTTGGTGAGAGGCCCGGCTTCATTTTCTTTGCTTCTGATCGGCGCACAGTGATATGCGGCGGCCATTTTGGACTGGTAGCAGAGGTCACGCTGGGTTCGCCTGCGGCATGGAGTGCTGTTGCCACGGAGGTCGCTTATCTGTGCCCTAACGGAACAGTCTTGTCCAGCGTTGCATTTGGCTATGGGGAAGGGGTCTCATCTGGGCCAACATTTCTGCTGCAAAAGTCCTTGACTCTGGTGGCTTTCTCCCCTACCTGTACTTTGCTGGCTCCCCTCCTGGTTCCCACATTTTGACACAGAACCCGCACCGGGTTTTTTTCCTGCGCGCGGGCTTTGCTCCCTACGGCCGGCGGCGTCTACTCCTATTGTCCTGAGACGACTATCGTGGTCTGTAAGAGCTTGACTGCGGCGTAGACCCACTTTACTGGTCCTCTACTCTAGAGACAAACGGGGGCCCATTGACCCCTTGATGTGGCATGCTTGGGTGAGGTGGTCGCTCTCCACTAACTGCAACCTCCATACTAGCGGCGGCCTGGTGGGGGGCGGTCCGCAGGGGACGACGGAGGGGCCAGTATCGACGACGGCGCCATAGCAACGGCCAAGGGATCTCGGCAGACGCACCAGACGAAGCTGGAGAAGTTTGCGCTATCCAAGGCAGAGAGCCTAGATGAACAGAACGTAGATCAGGGCGCAAGGAAGCAAGCTGATGGGGGTGCCCCTACCCTCCAGGATATAATGGAAGCCATACAGGGGGTCCGTACCACTATGGAGCTCAAAATAGATTCTGTTACCTCAGAGGTGACCCTAATGAATGCTGATCTGCGGACATTGGGAGAGAGGATGAAAACTGCTGAAAACTCTGTGTCGGATCTACAGTCCTCTACTAAAGTATTGGAAAAGGAGGTAAAGAAACTTCAGGTCGCTACGAAGGAGATGGAAGCCCGGCTGGAGGATCACGAGGGGAGGGCGCGCAGGAACAATGTCCGCATCTTGGGTGTGCCGGAACAGGCGGAGGGTCCGACGGCGGACCTCTTCGTTGAAGACCTAATACAGAATCACCTGCAGCCCCGCTCACTCTCCCGTTATTTCTCTGTGGAAAGGGCCCACAGGGTGCCCGGTGTGAGAAGTTGGCCTGGCATATGCTGTCCACTAGTTATAGTGGGCACCTTGCACCAGTCCAAACAACCCCTTATGGATGATAGATTAAAGACAACCTTTTGTGAAAGCTATCCTAGTGGTAGCTATGGAGAGCAGCCTTCAGGCTAAGCCTTGGAGGAATGTAAAGCAGCTTGTTTTACCAGTCTATAATCGCTTGAGTGACCAAATGAAAGAGGACCACACCAGGTATATATATAAAATATATGTATTTAGTCTTAAACACACCCCTCTAGTCTCTTTATAAGGCTAGAGTTCGAAGTACATAAGTTACAAGTCAAATATCAGCAGTATTTAGCACAGTACACGTTTGAGCCCTAGGGGCGTACCAAACCATATACTAAAATAGTGGTATAAGAACAACGACTGAGCTAGACACAAGGCCTAGAGCCTGTAGAAGTGCTTGGACCCCAAGGAACCACCCAAGGTAGTGACACAGGGGACCCACGGGGGACGCGTGCAGTGTGAGGACACAGCCGCGAATCGCCGTTGACTTCTATGGGGAAAGTCGCGGTTGGATTTTTAAAGAAAAAGGACACTTCGGAGAGGACTTCCCCTTAAGAGTTTCTAGGGCCGACACCCACGTGAGTACCGAAATACTCGAGTTACCTCACCCAGGGAAGCCGGGTGCATACGTGTCAAAAGGTGTCGGGAATCATCGTCGTTTTCAATGGCGACCTCTTGGAAAGTGCTGCTGCCGTGAAGAGAAAGAGTGTCCGGTGCGATCCAAGCCTGGATCGAGGGAGAGGAAGACCTGAAAGCAGAGGGGACAGAGTCTGGGTCACTAGCCAGTGACCAGGGGCACGATAGTCGAATGCCCTCAGATGTCGGGTGCTTCAGGTGAGTTGACGGGTGCCTTGACTCTTCAGCCACGAGGTCCAGGAGGCGTCGACGATGACCAGGAGCTGGAATCGGGCTGTCCCACAAAGTCTGTCGAGTGCTGCGGTGTCGGCGACCAGATTGGACCCAACAAGCCTTGGCAACGGCAAGTCACGGGGAAATGAAGAAAAGGCTGCGATGCAGACCAGCAAGGTCTGTGGGACTCACCCAGTGAAGGGTAAGTCAGGGCACTTCTGGAGCAACCAGGAAAGCCCAAGCAATTGAAGAGTTGCCTTCGTGGGGACCCACTAGCCAACGGACTAGAGATCGCGAAGGAGCCTCGAGCGGTCGCACTTGGAGCTGGCCCACGGAACACTCGTGAAGTGTAGGCCAGTGATCTTTGCTGCAGTTGGTGCTCGGGCTAGGGCTACTTGGAACCCAAAGCACGGCTTCGAGAGATGTCAGGAAGTTGGTGCACTTGCAGATGTTCTCGGTGTCCAGGGGTCACGGTTCCACGTTACCCACGACAGCTACGGGCCTCAGCTTTGCTGGGGACTCAGGGCAGCCTCGGGGAAGTCTGGAAATCTACCTCTGGTGATGCAAAGACTTTGGCGTCCGGCGGGAGCTTCAGCGATGCAGACTGGACAGATGCTTCGTTGGTGCCTGCCAAGCAGGGGAGTCACTCCTTGACCCCAAGGGAGATTCTTCAGTCCTCTAATCTAGATGTAGAGCGTCGAAGGGCCAGGATTCAGCTTCAGAGTTTCGTCCAGGGATATCTAAAGTCCTGTTGCCAGGGTTCCCTTACTTATACTAAGGAAGGGGGTTGAACTAACTCTGGGGACCCACCTATGGGAGGGTTTGGAAAGAGGGGTGGCTACACCCATTTCCTTTGTCCAGTTTCACGCCAGAGCAGGGGCTGGTAGCCCCTGCAACCGGTTTGAACTGGGGTATGCACGAGGACACCAAATGTGCCCCCAGTGCAGGACTTCAAAGCACTCAGAGAGTGCACCCACCCAGCCCCAATCCACTAAGGCCTGTCTGGGAGGTGGTAACACCTCCCTGTGACAGGAAACCTATTGTCCAGGCCTCCCCTGCCGGAGTTTCGGTCAGCAGCAGGAGGCCAGACTCGTGTCTGTGGCTGCAGCATCCATTTTGTGATGCCTGGGCTCTTTAAGGTTTCTACCGGGTATACCGGTGGGGACATGTCTCTCCCTCTAGAAGGGTGGAATTCTACCCCCGCCGCCAGGAGTGGCGGGGGAGGGTAGGATTCCAAGGTGTTTGACACCAAACACGACATGTTTCCGTGCAGCCAGTCCAAAGTTAGCATTTTATCGCGAGGTTATAATGCACTTAAGAGTATATGGTCAGGCTGCACCACAGACAACCCCGGATAGGAGATTCCGAGGGCTGCAGAGGGGCTCTGCTCATGCATGGGCACCCTCTCACATATAACCAAGCACCCTGCCTTCAGGATTGATAAGGCCTGCCATAGGGATGACTGATAGGTTTCTATGTGCAGTGATAGGTGAGATATAGTGAACCTATATCTCTGTAAGGGGTGCATGCACCACCTCACTCAGGCTGCAGTAGCAGTCCTGTGGTGTCATTTTGGAGGGCCTTCCAGGGGTGGCACAATACATGCTTCAGCCCCTGGTAGGCCTCTGGGGTACCTATGCCCTGGGTACATAGTATACCATATACTAGGGACTTATAAGGGCACTCCTGAATCCAATCTGGGATGTACCTAAAGTACATGGAATCAATTTAGAGAGGAAGCAGCTAGGCTGGGGTCCTGGATAGCAGGGCCCCAGCCAGACTAAAGTCGAAAAACAGTGATACACCAGCAAAAAGTGGGGGTAACCATAAGAGGCAGATCCTACTCTCCTACACAACCCCCCCCCCCCAAACGCAGGGACATTAAACTAACCTTGACCAGTTAAGTCTTCATGTTCTAAGTGGAAATATCTGGAGAGTCCATCTGCATTGGCATGGTTACTCCCAGGTCTATGTTCCACTGTATAGTCCATCCCCTGTAGGGAAATGGACCACCTCAAAAGTTTTGGGTTTTCACCCTTCATCTGTTTTAGCCATAAGAGGGGCTTATGGTCTGTCTGAACAAGGAAGTGAGTGCCAAACAAATATGGCCTCAGCTTCTTCAGAGCCCAAACCACAGCAAAGGCCTCCCTCTCAATGGCTGACCAACGTTTCTCTCTGGGGGTCAGCCTTCTGCTAATAAAAGCTACTGGCTGATCCTGACCTTCATCATTCACTGTGATAGTACAGCCCCTACCCCCAACTCAGATGCATCTGTTTGCACAATGAACTTTTTGGAGTAATCAGGACTCTGCAGAATGGGAGCAGTGCACATGGCCTGCTTCAGGTCATCAAATGCCTTTTGACAGCTAACTGTCCACTGAACCTTTTTGGGCATTTTCTTAGAGGTTGTCATTCAGGGGTGTCACTATTGATCCATACCCCTTGACAAATCTTCTGTAGTACCCAGTCAGGCCTAAAAAGGCTCTCACCTGAGTCTGGGTAGTTGGAGCAACCCAGTCCATGATGGTCTGGATTTTGCTCTGCAGTGGTTGAACCTGGCCTCCACCCACAAGGTGGCCCAGGTACACAACCTGAATCTGCCCTATCTGGCACTTTGTGGCCTTGATAGTTAGGCCTGCCTTCTGCAGGGCCTCCAAAACATTTCTGAGGTGGACCAGGTGATCCTCCCAGGTGGAGCTAAAGACAGCAATATCATCTAGATATGCTGCACTATAGGCTTCCAGACCTGTAAGGACTGTATTCACCAACCTCTGAAAAGTGGCAGGTGCATTTTTTCAAACCAAAGGGCATCACCACAAATTGGTAAAGCCCACCAGGGGTAGAAAATGCAGTTTTTGGCTTTGCATCATCAGCTAGTCTGATCTGCCAGTAGCCAGCTGTTAGGTCAAATGTGCTTAGATATTTGGCTGAGGCCAAAGTGTCTATTAGCTCATCTGCCCTGGGTATTGGATTGGCATCAGTCCTAGTGACTGCATTGAGGCCACTGTAGTCCACACAAAACCTCATCTCTCTCTTACCATCTTTTGTGTGAGGTTTTGGCACCAGGACCACTGGACTAGCCCAAGGGCTAGCTGAAGGTTCAGTGACACCCAGTTCCAACATTTTCTGGACGTCTGTCCTGATACAGTCCCTGACCTGGTCAGGTTGCCTGTAAATCTTACTTTTAACAGGCAGACTGTCCCCAGTGTCCACTTCATGAGTGCACCAGGAGGTCTGACTTGGAGTCAGAGAAAACATGTGTCTGAACTGATTGAGCACCTGTCTACAATCAGTTTGCTGCTGGGCAGTGAGGCTGCCTGCCAAGGCTACACCATTCACTGACCCATCATCAGGGTTCTGTGAGAGCAGGTCAGGGAGAGGGTCACTCTCCTCCTCCTGTCCCTCATCAGTTGCCATGAGCAAGCCCATGTCAGCCCTGTCCACATATGGCTTCAGCCTGTTGACATGGAGCACCCTGTTGGGGCTCCTGGGAGTTCCCAGGTCTACCAGATAGGTGACTCTCCCTTCTGTTCAACAATGGTATGGGGGCCACTCCACTTGTCTTGGAGGGCTGCTGGGGCCACTGGCTCCAGCACCCACACCTTCTGTCCTGGCTGGTAAACAGTCAGCACAGCCTTTGGTCATGCCAGGCTTTCTGTAATTCCTGGCTAGCTTCAAGGTTTTTGGTTGCCTTTTTCATATACTCAGCCATCCTGGAGCGGAGACCAAGTACATAGTCCACTATGTCCTGTTTAGGGGGTTTGAGAGGTAACTCCCATCCTTCCTTCACCAGACACAATGGACCCCTAACAGGATGGCCAAACAAAAGTTCAAAAGGGCTGTAGCCAACCCCCTTTTGAGGCACGTCCCTGTATGCAAATAAATGGCAGGGCAAGAGTATGTCCCATCTTCGCCTAAGCTTTTCTGGGAGCCCTTTAATCATGCCCTTCAAGGTTTTGTTGAATCTCTCAACTAAACCACTGCATTGTGGGTGATAGGGTGTGGTGAACTTATAAGTCACTCCACACTCCTTCCACATTGCAGTCAAGTAACTGGACATAAAGTTTGCATCTCTGTCAGATACTACCTCCTTAGGAAAGCCCACTCTTCTGTCTTAAGTTTAAATTTTAACTGACACTCCTCCACTCTCTTTACCCATCGTTCTTTCTCGGGGTCATCGGGAGGTCTCGCCTTCAAGTCCGCTTCAGCCCCCGCTATCTGTTGTTCTAAATTAGCCAATTCTTCCCTCTCTGACCTAGCCCACCCAATTACCGCCCCTTTTAATATCCCCTCAGCCATGCCTTAAAGGCATCCCAGACGATATGTAGGGGGCAGACCCCAGGTTATTATGGAAAAATTGTCAGTTTCAAACTTCAAAAGGCCCGGAGTAGAAGATAGCAGGAGAAACCTCCTATTTAATGTCCATCTCCTTAAAGAATAGTCCGGAGGAAAATCCAGTTTAAAGACCATCGCTCCATGGTCCGATAAATGGATGGGCAGATATTTAATTAAGCTCACCTTATGGGTTTCCGCGTGATCCATAAATACATAGTCTATCCTGGAATAGTGGGAGTTCTTTTTACTATAAAAAGAGTACTCCCTAACCTCACCATGTTTTTTCCTCCACACATTACATAAGTTAAAATTTTTCAAAAGATGTGCTTTAACACGGGGGGCTGCTATCTGAGTACGGGGAGAAGACCTATCAAGTTTATTGTCTAAGAGTACGTTGAAATCGCCAGCCAGGATCAAAGGAGCATCAAAGTCTGCAAGGGCCAAACAGAGGTTATTCAAAGGGAAAATATCATCTTCGTTAGGCCCTTAGTAGCTTACTAGGGTATATTTAATCCCTTTAAATTTAATTTCGACGATAACCCAACGTCCTCTATTGTCTACCCGAGACTTAGTAATCTCAACTCCCGAGTTCATTTTTAATATTATCGCAACCCCTTTAGAAATGCATTGCTGATCCGAAGCAATAATTTTATCCACCCATTTTTGTTTACCAAATAGTGCCTTGCACTCTGCTTGCAAAAGATGGGTCTCCTGGATCAAGAACAATCTAGCTGAACTATTCCTTAAGTATTGAAGAATCAGGTGTTGTCTTCTTTTAACTCTCAAACCATTAACATTCCAACTAAGACACTCAAGATATTGATTCCCATCCTGGACAAACCTATCCCCCATCATAAAACGTACTCCACCCTCCGCAGTAGCTACTGGAAGTTGTAATGTCACATGACTTTAATATATATATTTTTTTGTTTTTTTCCCAATGCTCCCCACCAAACACCGTGAAGACCCCCATTACCCCCATCACCACCCAACTATCCCCCCCCCGCGGGAACCCTCCCAAACTACCTATAGGCAATGAATATTGCCTTTTGAGCCGAAGGCCCCTAGCTTAGCTTCTTAAATATAAGATGTTAGCAATGACTTGGATGCTGATTTACCTACCCCTAACCTTTCACTGTGGCATTACATTGTGCAAGAAAACTGTCAACCTCCTCCGGGGACCTAAAGTTATGCATTTTGTTTGCTAGGACCACTTTCAAGAAAGCAGGAAACCGCAACTGCACCTGGGCTCCTAAATCCCTTAAAGCGTCTATCCGCTTTCCCAGTTCCCATCTCCTGTCCTCCGTTACCCGGGAGATATCAGAACGGATTCTAAAGGAAGCATCTTGGACCTGAATAGTTTTAAGTTTAAGAGCCGCCCCCAATAAATGCTCCTTTAGAGTAGAAGACTGTATATAGACCAGGATCTTTCTAGGTTTTTTCCGAGCCAGATTTAACCTAAAGGGGTCTCTGTGAATCCGTTGAATTTCGGTTTCCCAAACCGGAGCCGATGCAATCTGGGGGAAAGCTTTGGTCAGAATATCAATAACATAAGATTTTAGGTTATCTCCTTCCAACCCTTCTTTTAAATCTAAAATCCGGATGTTGTTCCTTCTTGACATATTTTCCAGTCTCTCCAATCTCTCTGCCATATCCCGCTCTCTTTCTTTAAGAATTAGTACCTCTTGAGCATTGTCCTTTACCTCCTGCCCCAGTTCCCCTACTTTTTGTTCTAGGTCTTCCATCCTGTGTGTAAGTGCCAGAAAATTTTCTTCTAAACCAGTACAGGTATCTTGTATTTTTTTCTGGTTCGCTTCCGAAGTAGAAAAGCGAGCCCCAATTTCCAGAGTCAGCTGTTTTAACAGCCCCTGTACTGATTCAGCACTTTGAGCAACCTCCTCCACCGGCGTAGACCCCGCCTCTTCAAGCTCTTCTTGTCTGTCATCCCCAGTCGATACGGACATAATGCTCAAAGGGGCAAAACGATTAGAGTGTGTAATAGAGGGGTCCACCTCCCTGTTTTCCTCTAGTATGGCTGTAGAGTCAGACTGTTTTGCGGAGTCTATGTTGCCCTGTGAGTTGGCCATAAAATAAGACCTAAGTGAGGGGGCTACCTTTATAGGGACTAAGTTCTTATTTTTCTAACGGCTTTTTGCTGGAGTAAGCTTCACAAGTTTGTTAGGTTTGCTAGGTAACTGCCTCTGTTTGGGGTTTTGTCTGCTTTCACCTTTACCGATCTCAGCGACTTGATGAGGCTGTGCTGCCGGGAGATCTGCCCCTAAAAAATTACGCGATCTTAATTTATACCTCTTCCCCTGAGTCAACTCAGTGATTGAAATGGAAGAAGCGACAGAAGTGGTGGTAATAGTAACAGGGGTAGTGGTGGAGGTAGTAGTGGAGATGGTAATGGGACTCAAACAGCCTGGGATATCGGAAACCACCGAGTTTAACTGTCCCTCCCTAGCGGCCTCCGCGGCTTCAGGGGAACCAGGTTGTCGACCAGATTGTTGACTAACTACCTCCATGGGGCAGGGGTAAAATACATATCTCAATTTCGTGTCCTGATTTATCTGCTCCCTCGAAAAAACAGAGATGTCATAAGGAGAGGCGGGGCTCTGTCTTATCACCCCATTTAAATCTGTGCATAGCTCGGAGTACGAACTGTACTTAATCCCAGAGTTAACCCTATCAGTAAAATCAAAGGCGCTGACCCTGCCCAAATTTAGCCTATAAAGGGTATCTCTGCAGTGAATAATGCACCGGACATGACGATGCTCTGCAAGTGCACCTGCTGCCCTAAGAAAAGTGACACCAGAAATATCATGCATCTAGCTCAAAAAAAAGAAAAGGACAACACCACAGTGACACCTCTGAACCTTGATTACTTTGGTTTAGTGCCCGGGTCTCACTTTACCCAAGCTCTTAGTTCTGAGGTGGTCCTAAATATTTGTACAGCTCTGGTCTAAGTTCAAAATGTATTTATTTTTTTTTTTTTATTTACAGCACCTACCGGCGTGTGTTTTTTTTTTCTTTTCAGGCGTTCACCGGATCACTGTCATGCAGCCTGCCTCGGCCTCGGCTTGCCCCCAATTCCTCTCCTCTCCCAGACAGCTCCTTACTACAGAGGCCCCGAGGGGCCAAAAAAAAAAAAAAAAAGGAAACTCTCCAAGGCGAAGCAGAGCCGCAACAACAACGCGGAGACCCCCCAGACAGGGAGGACAAATCAGGAACTGCCGGCCGCTCAACTTTCTCCTCGGTGCACTGCCAGGCCGCCGAACTAAACGCCGCGAAACCAGGAGCCAAAACGCCAAACGCCACAGGGACAGCCCGCAAACTCACCGGCAGCAGTGCTTAACCCAAAGGTATGGAGAAAGATTAAAGGCAGATAAAAAGCATGTCATGCACTCCGCCGTGTGTTTTCCGCGGTAGACTGGCTCATTAACAGCATCACAACGGTGCGGTAGAAGCTAGCTGAGGCGCTCAACTCACGACCGGCTTCCTAGCTGGCCGCCATGTTCCCGCCGTATCAGGAAAGCCCACTCTTGAGAAAATTCCCAGGAGGGCCCTTGCCACCACAGGGGCTGTAGTGGTCCTAAGGGGGAATGACTTCTGGGTACCTGGTGGCATGGTCCACCACCACCAGGATAAACCTGTGCCCAGATGCTGTTTGGGGATCCATGGGACCAACTATGTCAATCCCCACCCTCTCAAAGGGAACCCCCACCACAGGTAGTGGTATCAGGGGGGCCTTTGTGGTGCCACCTGCCTTCCCGCTGGCTTGGCAGGTTACACAGGAGCGACAAAACTCCTTGGTGTCTTCAGACATGTGGGGCCAGTGAAAGTGAGGGACAATTCTGTCCCAAGTCTTGTTCTGGCCCAAGTGACCTGCTAAGGGAATATCATGGGCTAGTGACAATAGGGAGCCCCTGAACTTCAGAGGTATAACCAACCTCCTGGCTGCTCCAGGCTTGGGGTCTCTACTCTCTGAGTACAGGAGTCCATCATCCCAATATATCTTATGGGTGCCACTAGCATTCCCAGCAGCCTCAGCAGCAGCTTGCTGTCTGAGGGGTTCAAGAGAGGGGCAGTTCAGCTGCTCCTGGCTCAGATCTGCCCTGGAAGGGCCCCTGTCCCCAAGAACTCAACCTGAACAGGTTCAAGCTCCTCTGGGACAGTTCCTTCTTCAGGCCTGAGATCATCTTCCTCAAAAGACTGATCTTCTTCCTGAGCCAAGGGGGAAGGCACTGCCTTAACCCTACTGCTCCTCCTCTTGGGAGGCACCTGGTCCATTATTCCAGAATCCAGGGCCTGTTCAGCTGTTGACATTTTTGCCTGTGACCTAGTAACAGCAAAGACATGTGCAGGGATCCCTAGCATTTCTGCATGTTTCCTGAGCTCCACTTCTGCCCAAGCTGAGGTTTCAAGATCATTGCCAAGCAAGCATTCAACTGGTAGGTCTGCACTCACCACAACCTTCTTAAGGCCAGTTACCCCTCCCCAGGAGAAGTTAACAACTGCCAGAGAATGGTCTGTTCTGACATTGCTAGCATTGGTCACTTGGTACATTTCACCAAGTATAATCTGCCCAGGATCCACAAGATCTTTTGTCACCATGGTGACACTTGCTCCTGTGTCCCTGAATGCCAAAGCCTCTCTTCCATTAATCAAAGGCTGCTGTCTGTATTTGCCCAAATTATTGGGACTCACAAAGGGGGACATATCCATGCCCCCATCACGGACTAGGACAGCCTGAGTTGGCACTTTGACTAGGCCAGAGCCCATCTCAGCACCCAGGGTCAACCCTACTAAACCCTTATTCTGAGTGTTTCTACCACCACTTGTAGCTGGACTAGGGGGAACAGTTGCCTTGGGGGCAATGGTGGCTGGATTAGAGTCTTTGGACTTGGTGCAATCACTGGTCCAGTGAGTCTTTTGCTTACAGACTTTGCACCATGGTTTCTTTTGGCCTTTTCCTTTATTAGATTGGGATTCCCCACCAGATGCAGATTTTTGGGGACCTTGAGAAGACTTCTGGTCTTTCCCCTTCTCCCCACCCTTATCAGAGTTTTTGGAATCTTGCTTCTTCTGGTCACCACCTTGGTTCTGTACCTTCTGCTTCACCCTGGTTCTGACCCATTTGTCTGCCTTCTTACCCAATTCTTGGGGAGAGGTCAGATCAGAGTCAACCAGGTACTGATGTAGCAACTGATTCTGACAGTTATTAAGAATCTGCTCCCTCATGATTAAATTATACAATCCTTTGAAGTCACACACCTTACTGCCAAGTAACCAGCCTTCCAGAGCCTTAGTAGCACAATCTACAAAGTCCACCCAGTCCTGTGTCTGTGCCTTTCTTTTTGGTATCTCTGAACTTTAACCTGTATTGCTCAGTGGTTAGGCCAAACCCATCTATTAGGGCACTCTTCAGGACTTGGTAATCATCAGCATCCTCTTCTCTTACAGTGAGGAGCTTGCCTCTACCTTTGTCTGCAAAGGAGAGCCACAAGATTGCTGCCCACTGCACCTGAGGGACCCTCTGTACCTTACAGGCCCTCTCAAGTGCAGTTATCCACTTGTGGATGTCATCCCCACTCTGGAAGGGAGGGACAATCTTGTTCAGGTTTCTATGGTCATAAGACCTTTCCCTAGCACTAGGGAAGTTGCTGCCACCATGGGACTCTAGTCCCAACTTTCTTCTTTGTCTATGAAACTCTGGGGACTCCCTGTCTATAGCCAACTGCTCTCTTCTGATCCTAAGCTGAGCTTCTTCATACTGGAGCAGTCTCTTTTTCCTTTCAAGAGAGGATTCCCTCCTATGAGAGGAAACAGAGATCCCTACTGAGGTGTCAGAATGGTTAGACTCCTGAGAAGGAGATCTGGACCTTCTAGGCACACTCACAACTCTTCCTGGAGGGACAAAGGGGAGGTCATTCTGATCTTCCTCCTCATCTTCAGGAGGAGCTGGATTGTCCAGGGCAAGATCATTTTCATCTTCCTGGCCAGTTTCAGAGGGCAGGTCCTGGGTATTTTCACCCCTGGTCCCTTCCTCATCTTCTGCCCCACCCTCTCTGCCTACCCCTGCAGACCCTATGGGTCTTCTGAGATCATCCAGCAGAAGCATCTCCATGAGACGTTGGGTGTTGGCACTTTTGCCTGTCTTCAGCTTCCTAATTTTGCACAACTCTCTCAATTCCAAGAATGGGAGGTTGTCATATTTGGAGGGTAGGAGCCCACTGGTTCCTGGCAGGGACCTACTGGTTCCTGACCCTGAAGACATCACTAGTGAGGTGTGGTGTATGCACTACCTACTCTAGTGTGGCCTCCTAAACTCTCTTGAGTTGTAGAAAGGGTGTGCTAAGCCCTTGACACACAACTCTAAGTTCAGTAGAACTTACTGTATTTCTAAGCTTGAATTTATATGTACCTTAGGTACCTTTAGTGGTTTTCAGTTAGTCACACACTTGAGATTATCTGGTAAAACAATAGCAAGCTGGAATCCCACATGCTGCACACCAATGTGTGAAGTTGGCCTGGCACATGCTGTCCACTAGTTATAGTGGGCACCTTGCACCAGTCCAAGCAACCCCTTATGGATGATAGGTTAAAGACAACCTTTTGTGAAAGCTATCCTAGTGGTAGCTATGGAGAGCAGCCTTCAGGCTAAGTCTTGGAGGAATGTAAAGCAGCTTGTTTTACCAGTCTATAATCGCTTGAGTGACCAAATGAAAGAGGACCACACCAGGTATATATATAAAATATATGTATTTAGTCTTAAACACACCCCTCTAGTCTCTTTATGAGGCTAGAGTTCGAAGTACATAAGTTACAAGTCAAATATCAGCAGTATTTAGCACAATACACGTTTGAGCCCTAGGGGAGTACCAAACCATATACTAAAATAGTGGTATAAGAACCACGACTGAGCTAGACACAAGGCCTAGAGCCTGTAGAAGTGCTTGGACCCCAAGGAACCACCCAAGGTAGTGACACAGGGGACCCACGGGGGACGCGTGCAGTGTGAGGACACAGCCGCGAATCGCCGTTGACTTCTATGGGGAAAGTCGCGGTTGTATTTTTAAAGAAAAAGGACACTTCGGAGAGGACTTCCAGTTAACCCCTTAAAACTTAAGAGTTTCTAGGGCCCACACCCACGTGAGTACCGAAATACTCGAGTTACCTCACCCAGGGAAGCCGGGTGCATAGGTGTCAAAAGGTGTCGGGAATCGTCATCGTTTTCAATGGCGACCTCTTGGAAAGTGCTGCTGCCGTGAAGAGAAAGAGTGTCCGGTGCGATCAAAGCCTGGATCGAGGGAGAGAAAGACCTGAAAGCAGAGGGGACAGAGTCTGGGTCACTAGCCAGTGACCAGGGGCACAATAGTCGAATGCCCTCAGATGTCGGGTGCTTCAGGTGAGTTGACGGGTGCCTTGACTCTTCAGCCACGAGGTCCAGGAGGCGTCGACGACGACCAGGAGCTGGAATCGAGCTGTCCCACGAAGTCTGTCGAGTGCTGCGGTGTCGGTGACCAGATTGGACCCAACAAGCCTTGGCAACGGCAAGTCACGGGGAAATGAAGAAAAGGCTGCGATGCAGACCAGCAAGGTCTGTGGGACTCACCCAGCGAGGGTAAGTCAGGGCACTTCTGGAGCAACCAGGAAAGCCCAAGCAATTGAAGAGTTGCCTTCGTGGGGACCCACTAGCCAACGGACTAGAGATCGCGAAGGAGCCTCGAGCGGTCGCACTTGGAGCTGGCCCACGGAACACTTGTGAAGTGTAGGCCAGTGATCTTTGCTGCAGTTGGTGCTCGGGGCTAGGGCTACTTGGAACCTAAAGCACGGCTTCGAGAGATGTCAGGAAGTTGGTGCACTTGCAGATGTGCTCGGTGTCCAGAGGTCACGGTTCCACGTTACCCACGACAGCTACGGGCCTCAGCTTTGCTGGGGACTCAGGGCAGCCTCGGGGAAGTCTGGAAATCTACCTCTGGTGATGCAAAGACTTCGGCGTCCGGCGGGAGCTTCAGCGATGCAGACCGGACAGATGCTTCGTTGGTGCCTGCCAAGCAGGGGAGTCACTCCTTGACCCCAAGGGAGATTCTTCAGTCCTCTAATCTTGATGTAGAGCGTCGAAGGTCCAGGATTCAGCTTCAGAGTTTCGTCCAGGGATATCTAAAGACCTGTTGCCAGGGTACCCTTACTTATACTAAGGAAGGGGGTTGGACTAACTCTGGGGACCCACCTATGGGAGGGTTTGGAAAGAGGGGTGGCTACACCCATTTCCTTTGTCCAGTTTCGCGCCACAGCAGGGGCTGGTAGCCCCTGCAACCGGTTTGAACTGGGGTATGCACGAGGACACCAAATGTGCCCCCAGTGCAGGACTTCAAAGCACTCAGAGAGTGCACCAACCCAGCCCCAATCCACTAAGGCCTGTCTGGGAGGTGGTAACACCTCCCTGTGACAGGAAACCTATTGTCCAGGCCTCCCCTGCCGGTGTTTCGGTCAGCAGCAGGAGGCCAGACTCGTGTCTGTGGCTGCAGCATCCATTTTGTGATGCCAGGGCTCTTTAAGGTTTCTACCGGGTATACCGGAGGGGACATGTCTCTCCCTCTAGAAGGGTGGAATTCTACCCCTGCCGCCAGGACTGGCGGGGGGGGGGGGTGGGGGGTAGGATTCCAAGGTGTTTGACACCAAACACGACATGTTTCTGTGCAGCCAGTCCAAAGTTAGCATTTTACCGCGAGGTTATAATGCACTTAAGAGTATATGGTCAGGCTGCACCACAGACAACCCCGGATAGAAGATTCCAAGGGCTGCAGAGGGGCTCTGCTCATGCATGGGCACCCTCTCACATATAACCAAGCACCCTGCCTTCAGGATTGATAAGGCCTGCCATAGGGGTGACTGATAGGTTTCTATGTGCAGTGATAGGTGAGATATAGTGAACCTATATCTCTGTAAGGGGTGCATGCACCACCTCACTCAGGCTGCAGTAGCAGTCCTGTGGTGTCATTTTGGAGGGCCTTCCAGGGGTGGCACAATACATGCTTCAGCCCCTGGTAGGCCTCTGGGGTACCTATGCCCTGGGTACATAGTATACCATATACTAGGGACTTATAAGGGCACTCCAGAATCCAATCTGGGATGTACCTAAAGAACATGGAATCAATTTAGAGAGGAAGCAGCTAGGCTGGGGTCCTGGATAGCAGGGCCCCAGCCAGACTAAAGTCGAAAAACAGTGATACACCAGCAAAAAGTGGGGGTAACCATAAGAGGCAGATCCTACTCTCCTACACCCGGTGGTCCCCCCAAACCTGGTGCCCCTCCACACCCTATCCTAGCCAGAATATTCAACTACAGGGATAGAGACATGATTCTGCAAACTGCGCGCTCCTCCCCCCCCTACGAAATTCGAAAACTCTACAATCACTTTTTTACCGGACTTTACAATCAAGGTCCAGAAAATGAGGAGATCCTTTTTGGAAGTAAAGGGGGCTCTCCGGGAAAAGAATGTTAAGTACACCATGCTTTTTCCGGCAAAACTTCGAGTAACGACGGATGGGAAAGTCTGGTTTTTGTCGTCTCCGGAGGACACGTGGGACTGGTTCGAACAATGGCAGGCGCATGGCTCCTCGCAACACGACTCACGTCGGCGGGAGCGAGGACCCGATGATCGACATGAGGCCCTCGACTCTAGGGGAGGCCACCATTAGGCCTGTTGTCGAGCACAGTTGTTTGTCTGCGTGATGGAGTGTTCGGACCTGACTGGGACGCAGTGATGCAGCAGCTCTTTACCAAGTAACTCTGGTCTGGAGAGGGGGGTACACTGTTGACTGTTGGGCCTGTAATCATCCTTGCTGTTATTCTGCCGTAGTGTATCTCCCTCACCATGTTATGTAGTCTGCTTCTCGCCGGGGGGGTCGCAAGCCTTCCTATATGGGCATGTTGATTTGAACTGGGGTATCATAAGATCTTGGGCTGGGGTTGGTGGGGCCACGTTCCTCTACAAAAGTTTTATGGGGTTGGGTGAACAGGCGCTCTGCACATTTAGGGGTGGGCAGTTTGGAGTCCACGTGGCAGGGAGGGGGAGGGGTTGGGTGGTTTTCCAAGGGTTTGTTGTTTTGTTGTGTTATGTTTATTTTCATTGGCAATATTCTTTGACAGTGCAGGAGAAGTACCTACTTTGACAATAGAACGTCCGACGCCAGATCACTGGAATTACTTGACCATATTGCTGATCCTTTGGCTAGTAAGGAGGGACATGACGTCTGTGTATAAGTGTTGGGTCCGGGGCCACAGCCCCCCCTGCATCACATAGATGGCCGGTAAACAGGTGCAGTCTTTGCGAATAGACCGGCTTAAATTGCTTTCATGGAATGTTAATGGGCTTGGGGATAGAATAAAGAGAGGAATAGTCCTACAATACTTAAAGAGACAGGCCCCAGACATGGTCCTGTTGCAGGAAACTCACATACAATGTTCCACATACTGCGCTTTGAGTAGGTGGGGGTACAAGCTGGTGGCGCATGCAGGCTATAGAAGGGTGGGGATACTTCTCCGTAAATCTTCCCCCTTTCAGGTCCAGGCCGTTTCGTTCGACCAATTGGGTAGATTTGTGACGTTGACTGGCACCTGGGAGGGCAGGCTGCTTAACATTACTTCATTGCACATTCCACCTCGACTTCACCTCCCGACCCTTACTGATTTGGGTACGCATCTGCTCAATTTGCCTGAGGGTGAGTTGTTGCTTGGGGGTGATTGTAACACGGCATTAAATGGTGAAAGCGACAGACGACCAGCGAGGCCGGAAGAGCCGGCGGGGAGAGCGCTTGGGGAATATTTAACAGCACTGGGTCTGTTGGACCTTTGGAGACCGCACAATCCATCCTCCCTCCAATACACCTTTCATTCGGGTGTGCATGGGAGTCTGTCCCGTATAGATTATATATTTTGCAGAACGGACCAGCTCTCCTTGTTTAGTGAGGTGGGACACCTCCATAGGGGCATCTCAGACCATTCCCCGGTGATAGCTACGTATGGTGATAGTCCCTCTGAGAGGCGCAGTGAAATGCGACTTAACCCTTGGTACCTGCGGCTCCCTAAGATTCAGGAGGGACTCATTGACACGACAGAACACTATTTCAAAGAAAATGTGGGGTCAGTGGATTCGGCCTCCACGCTGTGGGAGGCGTATAACGCAGTTGTCAGGGGACAGGGTGTGTCCATGGTCGCTGGACATAAGAAAGAATGGCAGAAACAGTTACTTGTCCTAGAAGACGAAATAGCCCAACTAGAGAAGGATCTCGTGACTGCAGTGTCCCCCGAACTCAAGCATAAGTTGCTCCTTAAGCAGAAGAAATATAGAGATATCGCCGAAGAGGCGGCTAAGGCTTACTATCGAGCCACGCAGTGTCGAGTCTATGAAATAGGAGATAAAGCGAGCAAGCTTCTGGCGTGGCTGGACCGACGAGAACAGGCCTCCAGGTGGGTTTCAGAGATTGTCACGGAGGGTGGGGGTCGCCTCAAAGACAGGGAGAGTATAGCAGGGGCCTTTGCGGAATATTTCCAAGCTGTATACACCTCGGCGAGTATATATTCAGGAGATGAGGCAGGAGAGCTGTTGTCCACCCTAAGACTCCCTGTGTTGGATGACTCGGAAGTGGAGGAGCTCGAGTCGGACTTGTCCAGAGAAGAGGTTGCCAAGGCAATTGGTGCCTTAAAATCGGGAAAGGCGATGGGGCCGTGTGGTCTCCCAATCGAGTTGTTTAAACTTAATGCGCCTACTATTGCCCCTTATTTAATAGATATGTATGAAGAGAGTGTGGTTGCCGGCTGCCTTCCTGAAGCACAAAGGCTGGCGAATGTGGTGGTGATCCACAAACAGGGCAAACCTCCAGACCGGTGTGGGTCATATCAGCCAATATTGCTATTGAATCCAGAAGTGAAAATATTGGCAAAGATTCTGGCCACACGTTTGTCGCCTTTGTTCCATAAATTGATTCATCCCGACCAGTCGGAATTCATGCTGGGCAGGAATATGGCGCTCAATTTGCGGAGACTTCACGGGGTCCTGGGTAGAGCCCAGACTATACAGGAAGACGCAGTAATTATGTCGTTAGATGCAAAAATGGCATTTAATCTGATAGAATGGCCCTATCGCTTTGCGGCGTTAGAACAATACGGATTTGGCCCGAAATTTCTGTCTTGGGTTCGGCTGCTGTACTCAGAACCCTTGGCAAGAGTGACAGTGAATGGGGGTCGATCGGCGCCCTTTGCCCTGCATAGGGGAACGTGTCAGGGATGTCCGCTCTCACCTTTGATATTTGCCTTGGTCCTCGAACCGTTGGCGATCTGGATCAGGGGGGATCCCCTCATTAGAGGATTGAATTGGACGCCGAATTGGGAAGATAGAAACTCCCTTTATGCAGATGATATCTTATTGTATTTAGCCCGGCCCTATCACTCCATCGATACTCCACATATTCACCCTGTTCCAGAAGTATTCCGGTTACACAATAAATTGGGATAAGTCCTCAATCTATATTCTGTCTGGGAGAGATATTAGACTACCCATATATTGTGGTGCCAAAACAACCACGGAGGGCTTTCGCTATTTAGGAATTTACGCGACGACGGACCCGGCGGCCTTCTATGAGAATAATTTGGCCCCGCCTCTACGCCATCTACAAGCCGATGTACAACACTGGCGGTCGCTGCCCCTCACACTATTGGGCAGGGCGGCTCTATATAAGATGATGGCGCTGCCCCGATTTGTCTACGCATTACAAAACACGCCCTTCCCAGTTCTGCCTAAATACTTTCAGGCCGTAGAAGCAGAGGTTAGGAACCTCCTGTGGGACGCTGGAAACCCCGTATATCCCTGACTAAGCTCACGAAGAGCTGGTACGATGGTGGGATTGCTCTTCCAGCGCTCCGGAGCTACTATTGGGCTTCACAACTAGCGGTCACTAACCATTGGGTACATTGGCCGGTCGATGCACCTGCTTAGAGGATGGACAGGTATAATATGACAAATGGCTCTTACCAGTGAGCACTCTATGGGGGGGGCGGAACAATGCTCCGGTATATACCCCGACTGCAACTACAGTGGCACTGTGGCACGCTGCGACCGCCGCTCTGGGCTGGAAAAACAAGATTACCCTTGCCACCCCCCTCTTTGATTCTGATCGCCTGGGGCTCCTGGCTCATAGCCCTGGGTTTCGCAAGTGGGATCTCATTGGGCTCTCCATAGTAGGTGATTTATGGGCAAAAGGCAGGGTGGTCCCTTTTAGCGAACTGCAACGTCGTCATGATCTCAATCCGGGGGAAACCTTTCGATACTTGCAGGTGCGTAGCGCATTGTATAAGGCCGTTCCCATGGGCACCGACCTCTCGGCAGCCTCGCCATTAGAAGATAGGCTACTAGATGATTATTTGAAAGAGAAAGTAATTTCATTGACCTATAAGAAGATTTTAAATAACTCCCCAGATGCTTTTGGGAAGATCCATTCCAAATGGGTGGAGGATGTGGGAGACCTAGATGATGAAGAGTGGCAGGAAGCGCTGGCATCTCCTCGAGAGGTGGCGGTACGCTCCAGATTTAAATTGATCCAGCTTAAGCTACTCCACAGAGTTTATTGTACAGGCGTAGCGTTATCTAAGATGGGCGTTTTGGGTTCCCCACAGTGCCCCCGGGGTTGCGGGCAAGTGGGCACATACTTACACCAGTGGTGGGAATGTCCAAGCATACGGCGGTATTGGAGGAAAGTGACCTCAAAGATGTGGGAAGTTTGTGGGAAGAGTATGGAGGTCACCCCCCGACTTTGCCTTCTGAATGTATGGGATGTGACGGACCTGACAGCTAAAGAAAGGACCTGGGTCTCCCTTGGGAATGTAGTTGTGAAACGCAATATTGCCAGAACCTGGAAGGGTGACGTTACACCCGCCCTCCGGGACTGGGAAACGGATATGGACTGGTGTATGCAGACGGAGTGGGTGGTCTACGAAGGGAGGGGTTGCCCCCAGAAATGGACCAAGATTTCGGGTGACTGGAACAAAGCGAGGGGAATGTTGTGTGAACCGTTTCTTGATCCCTCCACACAAGACGATATGACTCCATGATAGCCTTGGTCAAGATGTTGGAATTGCTGTTCTGTAATGTGATGGAGATGTTAGACTCTAAAGACAAATTAATGCTGGTTTTGGTACTTATGCACTATGTCACTTTATTCTATGCTGCCATACGTTTGTTTTTCTTGTCAATAAAAAGATTTATAAAAAGAATGATCTCTCAACGCTGCCGGCCCCTGGGTTGTAGGCATACAGCTGTGTTTACAACCACTACTGACCACCGCTGCCGGCCCCAGGGTTGTAGGCACATAGCTGTGTAGGAGGTATAAATCGATAAATTAACAGAATGGTTCCACAAAACAAAATTGGGATCAAAGCGATATTTTCATGAACAAGAGTAAAAATCAAAGTAGGTCACTATGTAACTAAGAAAAAGATCATTAAAAATACAAATGTATAACTCATCTGTGAATTAATGTATTAAAGAAGTAGTCTGCAAATAATCATACGCCTTGGGCATGTTTCTTTGAGAAGACTTGCCAGGTGTCTGACACAGAAAACCTGATAAGACGAATAATTTTACAAATCAATATCCTGTACTAGTTACATTAATATTTAATAAAATATTACCCTGTGTTTCAATGTGACAAGGGCTGCCGTTTTCTTCTAAATACTTTGAGGTTTGCTAATCCCAAAGAAACTCCAAAACTATGAACATTTTGCTTTTTTAGAGAGTGTGCCCTAAGACTGGTGAGACCCATATTAGGTCTCCCTGAATTGTAGTCCCACTGGTGGTCTCTGGTGATGGCTTGTGTCCAGGTTCTGAATGGCTGGCGCAATGTGTAGTGTTTTGGGTGCACTGAGGAGATTCTTACTGCTACTCTGGGTAAACTAAGTCCAGAGATCAAAAGCAAACAGGCCTCTTTGAGTTTATGGTTATTTTCTTTAATGAATGTTGATGATCGTGAACATTATGTGCATTGGTTTTACAGTAATAATCCCAAACATTAGAACCAGTGTGAATGGAAGAGTAAATACGATCCCCTTGGGTGCACTTGCCATTGGGGCTACCCGTAGATTATGTCGAATGTATTTTAGTATATGATGGTGAGTGCTGGTTAGAGGATGGCTGCTGGCCACTATTTGCTATTGATATTTTCATATATTTTGAGGTATTATTAAAGTTTTTTTGGGGATATAACATAATACCATTTTTGCCTGGACATTCCCATCTCTATTGCAACAGTATTAATTGTCCAGAACTGTACCTTGTCCAAACTTCACTCTATTTCCCTTCGTCCACGCCTCGCCTTCACTTCTTGCCCAGGTTGCCTGCATCTGCAAGTATCTGGGAGAAAGCCGGACACCATCAAAAAACCATAGCTAGCCACAATTTGTCCTTGAGCATGGATGCATGGCCAAAACCACAAGCAGTGAAGTGCCATGGACATCAGAGACAGATTGCCACCTGGAACTTCATGTTTCACGTTACCAGAGAGCCTGCTGTGTTCTGTTAAAAAACGCACACAGACACCAAACATTTACATTTTTAGTAAAGTGTTTCCAGGGAGTATATCCCTAGGCACAACTCTCCTTTCGCTTATCCCAGGCTAGGCAGCTATTGCTACATCTACTGCATTTTTATTACTAATATTCTCTTCCTGAAATCCTGCCTGTCTTGTTTGCATTCATCGATAACTGTTGTGACTGGTTGCTTTTTATATTTGATCACTAGTTGTGGTACGCTGTCTCCTGAGGGATATTATAAGGGGAAAATAGAAACGAGGTATGTGTATGGTATGGCAGGGACGGCAGTCAAATAGCATTGTCAACAGGCGGTGCTTAAACCTTCATTTGTAATGACAGCCAGTTCAGTCTAGATCTTGCACAAAAGTAGCTGTCATCACAAACAATTGCAAGTTCTGCAAATGGAATCCGTGCCCTGAATTGCTGCACTCTCCCTGGAATACGGTTTTGCTTATTATTTATTTCGCCCGCAGTCAGATGGGGCTGGGATTGTTTGTTCGCAATGTAGGAAAACGAATGCTTTACATTCTATAAAATGCACCTTTATTTGCTTTTTGCACTGTTTAAAATTGGTAACTGGTATTATTGTGTATCCCTTTTTCAACAAAATAATCATCCATTGTGGCGTCTCGCTCTTGTAATTTCTGCAGAGAGGCCAAATATAGAATGGGCAGGGACACTGAACATCATTGTGGTCATTCCGAAGTATTCTTTTCGGTGTGAGGCATGCATATATTTATTGTTGGTGTGAGTGCGGGGGGATCACATACTAAGCCCAACTTCCTCTGCTATTATTAAACCGATATTTTTAGTTGATGTAAAGAGAGAGTTTCATATTGATGTATGCTTTCACTATGCACGTTATGCTCTGAGGGATTGAATTGAGTAATTTAGGTCCACTATCGTGCCAACAGGAGGCTCACCAGAGATCCCTGTAGGGCCCTTTCTACCTTTTGCCCCGTTTCCTAGGGAGCATCACACTCCCTGCTCTTCATGTCCCTGAGTTTCTTCAGAATGATGAGAATCAGGTAATACTGAACTCACTGGCAAGGAGTTCAGATGACAACCTGCATTACTTCTTTCCCCCCCAAGATCTTGATGCAAAGCTAGACCTATAGTGAACAGAAGACAGGTGGGAAATAATCTGATACGTGACCATCAACAGATCCAGTATTTGGTTGTTCAGATCATTTGGAGCGACTCAGCTAATGCTCCAGGTGAACATCTTCATCATGCAGAGCTTCAATAGATAGAGCACTTGTGTCAGGCCTTGTTGCTTCTAGATCTAAAAGTGTGGAATTAAAAAGGGGCACCATGAAATACCTGGATCACAGCTGTCAGTTCGTCGTGAGAGTGTTGTGTACAAGCATCTGCTGAGCTTGGACCTATTGATTCATCATCGGAAACATTGACTACATGGTTCTAGGAATCCATCTCAGTCCTAGTCACATTTAACTCTCACAAGAAACCCTTAGGGTGGGAGGCTGGGGGTAATTGGTTTAATTCCTGAAGGTTTCACATCTGTGATTTACTGGTTAAATTGTTGGCTGGACTCTTGGGAATCTCGCCCCCAGCAGATTTACTTTCTTCTCTTGGAGACCCATGCAGGGACAACTATCAGAAGACAACCGCAATCCTCATGACAGAAAGTAAAATTTGTAACCATGTTTCCAGACACACCCAATTAATATTTATACTGTGACATAGAAGCCAGGGCAAACCGAAAATTAATGGATGATTGGTTGTGAGAATGACACCAAACCAACATATTTTCCAGTGGGCTTTGAAGGCCGCACACAAAGGCTTAGTTTGGATTTTGCTGGGATCTGAAGCCAAGAGAGTGTCGCCCGCTAACTTCTTTTAGTAGGATTGTACTGTTGCTTCACCCAAACCTTGTTGAGGACAGTGCCAAAAGCTCCAGAGCAGTGGCACCTTTCTGCTGTACCTCCCTCACCCCGCCCCTTGTGTAGGGTTATAGATATATCTCAGTGGCATACCTAGAGATGGTTAAAGTTAAAAAAAAAAGATAAAACAGGTGTTCACCTTCTCAGACATGTAGAGTTGTAGACACAGTACCTGTGATTTGTTCAGGGAAATATTCCACCTTAGAAAGAAATTGAACAACTCCATTATATAAGGAACCAAGTCCTCACTGCACGCTAATCATCTTGAATGGACAGGGATCACGTAGGAACGACGTGGAATTTAATTTTTTTTGTCAATGTAGGTATTTTCTCTAGAGTGATGTCAGAAAATGAGAAGTGTTTTTTTTTTGTAAATTCAAAAACAAACATACCTACAAAAGTCTAATAATTATTTAGAATGTGGCGGATGCAGGACATCTGCCAAAATGTGGTGGATATCTTGTTTGTATATTATGAGTGCATTGATGCAGCAGATGGGACATCATCACTTATTTGCAGATGTTGTGCTCCCCCAATCTTTAAATAATGGCCTGTGCACCTCTGTGGTATCTGTCTGTCACCTATGTCACTTGCCCTGTAGAAGATACCAGAACATTGTAGAATAGACTAGAACAGTAGAACCTTGCAGTCACGAAGTTCTAGAATGTAGAGTGAGGAGGCTGCGCGCTCCTGAATTGGCAGTTGGTATTCGGTGGCTGAGGTGTATGGAATAAACCTGATGCTTCTCTTCTCTCTCTGATCCTCTGATTGCATAATCCTTTTATCTTGCATTGGACACTGGCGATGAGTACAGGATAAGCCCAGGTACACCTCAACACACAGTCGATGCAGCAGGAAGATGAAGTGTGGCCACTCTCAGAAACTGAAGGGTATTCAAGGAGGTACCCTGGTTACACAACTGAGTTCAGGATCGTTTTGTCAAAGTGACTCTGGTACACAGTGTGTACTTTTGCAGCTGGTCACTGGCTGTGAGCCTCAGCAGTGCATAATTGGCTACTGGTGGCAGTCGCTGTGGTGGCATAACAGCCATCTCCACGTGACCCCTGTTCACCACCTGAGTTACTGACTTGGGAAAGAAACTGTGTACCAGAGGGATGTGGTCAATTCAACCTCCTTCGAGCGCGTAAACAATTAGAAAGAGAGGTGACTACCTGACGCCGCGCCCTGCTTCTGACGTCAGCATGAAGGGTGAGTGGTTTTCTGACGAGGGTGTGCACTGTACATGAGGAATCCCCTCCTTTTGTACAGCCAAACTTAATCGGCTACGAACCGAAGGGAGTGTGTTTGATGCCGCGTACACGCAGCAATGAACTGTTGTGAGCGCGAGGGGTTCGTGCTGAGCACGAGAATTCACTGCCTTTGGCATTCCTCGCTCGCTGAGGGTGCACACTAAGCATGAGAATTTGTCACATAAGCAGCTGCAAACTGATGCGAGCATTATTGATGCTGCGCAGAAGCAGTTACGAACTATTATGAGCATGAGGGGTGAGCGCTCAGTACAAGAATTCACCACGGTTAACTCGCCCTGCTCGCAGCACAATGAGGAAAATTCGGCACCCAAGAACCCAAATTAGGGTCTCACTCTAACCACTGCACCAGATTTGAAAGCGTTAGTTCCAGAATAAAAAATATCATTACAACAGATGAGAGTTCTAAAGGGTGAGGGGATGCACTTTTACAAGAAAATGGAAAAAGTGGGGAAACTATTTCATTTGCCTCAAGAGCACTTAGGCAAACTGAGGTCAACTATTCTGGAACTGAAAAAGGAAGATTGGCAGTGTACCGGGTGCTAAACAAATTCAAGAACTTTGTTTGTGGGACTTTGTTCAAGTTCAGAACAGATCACAAGCCACTTACGGAGGTATTTAAAAAAAAAAGGGACATCGAGTTTTCTCCCGCTGCCTCGCCGGCGAGACAGCAACATGGCGGCGCCCGAGACGGACCCACTGCCGCGTAGAGAAGAGGGATGCCTCTAGAGGCCTCCAATGGCATGGGAAGCCCACCTGTGATCCGGAGACACTGAAGAGGTGAAACAGGGGCAACGCGGGGACCGTGGGCACCCCCTGATCGGACCATTGCCTGACTTTAAAATGGCGGGTGGCACCCAACGGCTTCCGCACACACCAGCAGCAGGCAGGTGAACACACTTCAGAGAATGTGAGGAGGGGTGATGTGGCTCTCAATAGATTGACTCTGGGGCCCTGCGTACCTGGTGGCTGTGATTCTCCTGTGTCTAAAAGCTTATGGGCCCATCGCACCCTCGCGCTGTTCGGCCCTCGATCTCACCTCCTGAGGCTGGGCCCTCCGCAATCTACTTGTACCGAGCTGCTCCTACTCGAGGGCCTTGATGCTGCACCCTCACCCAGTGAGGGCCCTCAAAGGAGCAGATTGAGGGCTGACTGCCACATCTGACGAGAGTGCTGAGAAGTTTGGGGGAGCGGACCCCGTCTGTTTATATAAAGAGCTGACTTTCTTTGCCTCTCTCTGAGAACTTCCCCAACCATGGGAGCACCACACCACATGCAGAGACCCTCCCACCTTAGCACTACCACACTCTGCGAGCTCTTTGTTGCTGCAAAGTGGACCTGAATGTTCTTTCTGACTGCCAGGGTCACTCCTCTTCTCCATTGGTGGCTGCGGATCACTGGGGTGGAGTGATGGTTCACCTGTTCGGCCTGCCACTTATCAGCTTCATGCCTACACCGCCCTCATAGACTGAACTCCACTGATCATTGTCATGGCCATTGCCCTACACTCCCTCTCTTCCTGAAGGAGCCTCCAAGCTGGCTTTTCTCTTGTCTACCAGATGACAGTCCCCTGATCAGTGGACCTCAGCCCAACATTACCGGCAGCCTATATGCCACCAAAGAAGACACAATCCAATAGGGTGTCAAGTTACTTCTCCCCAGCAGCAGCTAAAGATTTGAGCGAAGCTCCACACTCCGGCAAGACCATGACCTTGATGAAGGATGACCTATTGTCATCTCTCCTTGACTTCGAGAAGGAACTCTGGGAGGAGCTGAGATCAGATTTAACCTCCTCTCTGGAGAACCTCAGGGTGGACATCAACACTAGGCTTTCCTCACTATAAGCCGATATTGACTCAGTAGGAGCGCTCACACTCAATCTGGAAGAGAAATGCCAAGAGATGGAGCAGAAAATGTCCCCACTGATGACCGAAACAGAACTATTTCAAACACAATTGCAAACAGCCCTCCTCAAGTGTGAGGACCTGGAAAATCGCTCCAGACAGGACAACATCTGCGTTCAAGGTCTGGAGGAAGGAGCAGAGGGGCTGGATCTGGAAGCCTTTGTGGTGGGTATGTTCTCGGAACTCCCGGGAGATGACTATGCAGAATTGAAACTGGAGAGAGTCCATAGAGTAGGGCCACCAACGCTGGTGGCATTGGGGTGGGTGCGATGGCATTGTGATTGGTCCCTCTATCACCCGAGCCCCAAGCACGCTATCTGTCCAATTAGTCTCCATGGCTCGGCACACTGTCTCCTGGAATATTAATGGCCTCAATTCACCTGCGAAACGCCACAAATTGTGGAAATATTTACTAGCTAGACGCCTTGATGTGGTAGCACTGCAGGAAAACCACCTCAAACGTAGTGAGGACCATAGGCTAAAACAGAAGTCCTACCCACTGATCTACAAGTCATTGGCAAGTACTAAACATAATGGGGTGGCCTTGCTCTTTCACTCTTCCATGAAATTCCAAATTACAGGCGTTAAGTCTGATAAGGAAGGAAGGATACTAATGGCTAAGGGCTTCATTGGGGCCCGTAAATGTACTATAGCCACGATCTATGCCCCAAATTCGGGCCAAGCGGATTTCCTCCTCTCCTTTCTCTCCCTACTTAGAGGGTTTGTGGGGGGTGGGGGGGTGATGTGGTGGTACTGGGCGATTTTAATCTCATTTGGGATCCCACCCTCAATAGTACTCACCCCCATCGAACATACACAGGCACTTTTACAAAACCTACCAAACAAGAGCTTGGGAAGCTTGGCCTGCTATACGCCTGGAAATCGCTTCACCCAGCGACACAGGACTACACGTTCTTCTTTCATTCCCACCATACATACTATGACTAAACTGCATATTTGTTAGCCAAGCTTTACAACATACCATCAGAGCTGGCACCGTGCACCCCATCACCATCTCAGATCATGCACCGGTTGAGATCACTCTAGACTGGCAAGCCCAGAAACCCTCCTTTCCCATATGGTTCTTCCCTAACCCTTTAACGCGCAATCGACTCTTTAGAGACTAAATCCATAAGTACATTAGAGAATACTTTAAAACAAATGATCCATGAGACCCTAACCATTCTACAACCTGGGACGTCAGAGGGAAATATATCCCGCTAATAACTACTCTCACCCATCAGAAAACTCGAGAGAGACTAGAATTAGAGAAAGAGCTCCTTCAGACTGAACAGGCACATAAAGACAATCCCACTCTGACTCTTCAGCGAAAGGTGACAGCTCTACAGGGGAAACAATGATATATACACTAATAGGGCAGAATTCACCTTACTGTGTTACAAGCATACCACATATGAAATGTGTAACAAGGTGGGCACTCAGTTAGCCCGGCAACTTTGGGCTAGACAGGAAAAGGAATATATAGGCCCGATTCAGGGAGAGGATAGGGAACTGGCCCAAATAGAAGATGGAAGGCCGGAGTGTTACGATCCTTTTACAAAACTCTCTACACTTCCGACACCCCGGACACCCTAAAACAATTGCAGTATCTAGCAGTAGTAACTCTGCCTAAAATCACACCCACACAGCATGGACTTCTAGAAGAACCCATTAGCGATGAAGATGTCCAAACGGCGATAGATTCCCTCAAACTGCACACACATCCCTGGAACCTGACGGGTTCACCGCTGTTCTACAAGACTTTTAGCTCTGACCCAGTCCCACATATGATTACCCTGTTTAACTATATAGCTGAAACACAAGCCGTGACGCTCCCCCCCCCTCCTCCTCGATGGGAGAAGCCTTGATATCTGTCACCCCTAAACCGGAGAAAAATCCCAGCTAGTGTGCGTCTTTCTGACCGATTGCACTGCTCAACCTTGATGCAAAACTGTACAGTAAAATACTTGCTTATCGGCTGGAAGATATGCAACAATTGATTCACCCGGATCAATCTGGCTTCATTAAAGGAAGGCATACCCATGATAATTTAAGAAGGGTGATCCACTTGGATGAAAAATCAACCAAGAAACCGATACAGACTGTGCTACTGGCGTTAGACTCCGAAAAAGGCTTCGGCCAGGTGGATTGGGACTTCCTCTTCCATATATACCTCTCAATTTGGATTTGGACATAATTTCATAGCTTTGGTCAGGACCAATTCTGAACCTCCTTGATTCTGAGTGTTAGTGCATGGGACCGCTTCTGACTACTTTCCTCTAGAACGGGGCACTAGGCAGGGGTGTCCCCTCTCCCCCTTGTTATTTGCACTCCGCATTGAGCCGCTAGATTACAGGCCTCCCCCCTCATACAGGGTTTGCCCTTCGGTTCGGATATTCATAAAATATCCTTGTTTGCCGATGACGTCCTAATGACGCTTACCTTCCCTCAAGAGTCACTATCGGCCTTGCAAGCAGAACTCCAAGCATTTGAGCCCATCGCTGGCTTTTAGGTCAACCTACATAAACAATTTTTACTTAACCTTACTGTTCCTGCGAGAGAAATGGAGGTGCTGGCCTCCTCCACCCCCTTCCAATGGGTCAAAAAAGAAATCACTAATCTGGGCATACAGATCACTCTCATGGTGACCGATCTCTATAAAGCAAATTATCCCCCACTCCTGCAACAACTAAAACAAGACTTTAAGAACTGGGCTCGCTATATCTGACTTGGTTGGGTCGCATCAATGCTATAAAAATTACTGTATTACCGAAAAGCTTATACATCTTATAAGGTCTTCCTATTGACGTGGAGCGAGAATTCTTTTCAACTCTTAGTTCCATGTTCAGTGCCATCATCTGGCAAAAGCGTAGAGCTCATCTATCGCATAAACATTTGACCCTTTCTAAAGAGGGGGTGGGGGATTAGCTCCTCCGAATCTTCCTCTTTACTACAAAGCGGCACAACTGTGAGTAATAACAGAATGGTCCCTGATGGAATCTGATAAACACTGGTTACATATGGACAGGCAGGTGGCAGGAAGAACGATTTGGGATATCTGGTAGAAACTTAAGTCCGATTACCCACCCAAAGCCTACTTCAGCACACCGACTAGAACGACTCTGAAAGTCTGGGATGAGGTAACCCAGGTACACCACCTGACGACCTTTCCCTTAACCTACACCTCTATACATTACAATAAGGCCTTTCCATTAGCTTTAACACTTGGGCCCTTCGAGGTTTGGCGAAAGGGAGGTTTCCTAACCCTATCCAGCCTCTTCCATGGGTGGGAGATCCTTAATTTTGACAACTGTCACCATGCTTTTAACCTACTGCCCGCAGAGCTTCACCACTACAATCAGCGGAAGCACTGGGTGATGCAGCAGGAGGTACGGCAGCCTCTGGGGATTTACTACCCATAGAGAAATCTGTGCGCGTCCAAGAGTGTCCTGGTGCTGTATTTCCATCCCTTATTCGCTCCTGGCTTCCTCTGCCAGCACTACCACTCCTAGACACATACCTCTCTGGGATCAGATTTTAGGTCACCAGTTGCCCCAGAACAATGGAAGAAACTCTGGAATGATATCCCCAGATTCAACAGATCAATGGGAACGCACACTATAAGGTGCTTTATGACTGGTAACTACATCTAGCAAAACTTCATAAAATGTTTCCAGGGACATCGGATAGATGTTGGAGGGGATGTGGACTCTTGGGAGACTTTCGACACATTCGGTGGGATTGCCCTGCGATACGCCCTTATTGGACAGAGATCTTAGCACAGATAAGGGAGATTTTAGGCTACCCTCTGCCTCACACACTGGAGTTTGTTCTTTTGGGGTTGCGTGACTCGTCCCTTAAAAATTAAACAGCAGCAGACCGCTCTATCTTATGGCTGGGCTTGGGTGCGGCTAAGATGGCTCTGGCGGCTGCCTGGAAGAAGCCTGATGCACCCTCACTCTTGCAGTGGTATGCCCACCTCTGGCAGTGCCTCACTATGGAACGGATAACTGACATTGTCACAGATTCCTGAAAAAGCTTTGACTACATATGGGGCCCATTGGTGGGATTTGGGTCCATCGGCCTCCTTCTCTTTTCTTGTCCCATGTGCATGAGAGTGCTCCATCTGTTTCAGCTACAGGCATCCACGCTCAATGAAGGGCCCCTGACCTTGAAACCTGCTATGCCTCCAGCGCTCCTCCTAATACACTCACTTCCACTTGTCACACACAAGCGTTCCTTATAGCTATCCCTCACGTGCACTAATTTTGTTTATCGTTCCCATCGTTTCCGGAGGTTGGGGATGGTTGGGGGTTATATTGGGCATTGTTGTGATTGATTAAGACATACTAAATGACAATGATGTAAACGGATATCTTCTCAAGTAATTTGCACACCAGTGGAACTTTATGTATGACACTGTTCTGAACTTTGATGTTTATTTTGCAATTGTTATCTCAGGCCCTGACATCCTGTTATCTATACGTTCTATGCCCTGAAAATCAATAAAGAAAGTTGAGGGGGAAAAAAGGGCTGGAGAGAATTTCCAGTAGAATTAAAAGATGGCCAGTTAATCTACAAGAGTACACATTTCACGTAGAATATATCCGTGGTACACGTAACTTTGCAGCAGATTGCATGTCCCAATTGGTTGATGACACTGAAAAGGAAGAGAAAGTCTGTGGTAACCAAAGTGAGGATATAGAATTTCTAAAAATAAAATGTGTGATCACCAAAGGAGTGGTTCAGGAGGACAATTGGAAAAAAGAGTTAGAAACAGATCCCATTCTGTACAAGATTTGTTAATCCAGGTTTGGGATAGTGTAGAAAAGAATGAAGAGCGGCTGAGGCCATATTGGATGGTTAGAGAAGAATTATCAGAAGTAAAAGGATGCCTTTTCAGAGGCACAAAATTGATTCCTCCTGAAACCCTCAGGAAAAAAAAGATTGTCATAGCACACAAAGGCCATCTGGGGATCACCAAAACCAAGCAAAGGTTGATGTTAGACTTTTGGTGTCCAGGGATGGATATCTGGTTGAGAGAGAGAGATGTAGTAATGGATATCATTGGCCAACTGACAGGAGAAAGGAATTGCCCATACATTCTAGGTTTAGTTGACTTATTAAAGATGGCCAGCAATCAAATATGTCTCTGACAACAGCTTGACCTCCATTACAAACTTCCTGGTAGAGCTTTTTTTTATGAAAGGGACTACCAAACCCCCTTTTAACTGACAATGGTGTTCAGTTTTGCTCCCGAGAAATGAAGGAATTTATGCAATGTAATGGATTAAACCACAAACTTAGTGCCCTGTATCACCCAGAAACCAATGGGATGGGGCAGTAGAAAGATTTAACAAGACACTCACACAAAACACTTCTAAATCGCAAAAGCAAAAAGTAGTCAATGATTAATTAGAAAAAACAATCACTTTATAAGTCAAAACTGTTCCTAATTGATCTGTTAGAAAACAGGCACCAGATAAACTCTTAAAGCTACGCCAGTATAGGAAATCTGTAGTGCAGCCTGCATAGCTTATTTTTCATTCCTCTGTGACACATTTTAAATACATGTATTTTTTATTTGAAAGAAAAAAAATCTCAATGCGTTGGAACTAGTACATACATGAGAATTATTTATATTTAGTGCAAAATGTGAAACTATACATTTCGGAATCTTTCAAGATTGCACCCGTGGTAGAGTTTAACATGTGTTCCGCAAATCTCTCAAGATAGGGAATTCAGGTGTTCAGATATTTAGAACAAGTATTGGGAAGGCCAATGTGAAATATTGCATTTGCCAATGCTTTTAAGAAAAACGCCTGAAGATGACATCACACAATAAAATATAGGTATGGAGAATTTTATTGATTAAACATTAAGAGTGCTTTGAATCAACAAAGATGACATTACTTTCAGTCATTCAAACATTCATGCTTAGCTGAACTTTAAAGATACTATTGTTTTTTTCAATGGTGAATATTTGGGTCACAATTGACCAACTGAAGCAAATAGTGCATGTTTCAGTATTTAAAGTCCAGCCTTCTATTTAAAATCTAGTTCCCTTTTTAAAACGATGCTGGAAAACAGACTAGAGTTACATAGCAAATAGAAAGTGAGGGTGTTAATTTTCAGATGGCTTTAATTCAAAAGGAGCACAATTGTTGATATTCACAAATAAACTTTGAAGACACAAGGAGGAGTGGAGAAAAACAAGCTAACCTTACCATCTGTCCCACAGCTCCTCAAACCTGCCTAAAATGAACAGCATGTAAATGTGGATTATGAAGGAGATCGTGCATCTGGTCATCCTGACCCAACTGCACTAAGCTATACCTTGACCATATGATTCCTGATTCTGCAGTTACAAACAAGAAACAGCATCTTGAATTTCTGGACTCTGGAGTTTTGCCTGTAAGCACACCATCGGTAACACAAACCCCACATGCATTATCATGTGCCAAAGTTAGGCCCGGTAGAAATTAGTGCCATTTTTACATGTTCACAATAGTTTCCTAAAGTTTCCTTCTCTTTGCCACATCGACTTTTGACACACATTTGTATTCGTGAAACTTGGACTAGTTTACTGGAAGCACCGACCTTGCTGATACGGAGCACTTCGTGAGAACACTATCACACTGCCTTGGCTTTAGGTGCAAGGCCTTCACGTGCATGATACAAATGTGTTTATTATTACATCCATATGGCTACTCCGCTATCTGTAAAACACAAACTATGGTAGCCTGATCACAATCTCGGCCCAAGGCAAGGTTGCCATTTTCTAGATATAGGCTTTTGTTTCCTAACATAATCGGAGGACACACTTCTGCTGACTTCGAGGGGTCCGTTCATGCTGAAGCTTTTGCCTAGCTGACTGACTGACATCTCCTTGAGGGGTGTCCAGTTCGAGACCACGATGGGGTCCTACACTCTTACCCACCAGATAAGGAGCTAGATCATCCAAAAGGGGGTTTCATGGCACATCATACATTTACACCCTAGACACGTAGGTTAGGGTTAGCATCGTAGGAGTATGATAGATTGTTATAATACTTTATATGTATGCATAGTTAAGCTCCTAAACAGAAAAGAGAGTGAAGATCAAACGGTGCTCGTCCTTCTCCCCTGGAAACTTATATTAAACAAGAACGAGCTGGAAATCATATCATTCAGCCTGCATCAAGAGTACAATCATTAATCACTCTGGAAGAAAAACCATTAGTTATTTTAAAAGAACCTTTACCCACCAACCTAGTGGGTGGCATGCTTCATCATCGGGGTCCCACCTAGGGTGGCGAGTGCATCCTCGGTGTGCTGCGATGCCTGAGTACAGCGGAGCGGGTTATTATGTGAAAAAATTGGAATTTAGTGGGTTCAAACTGACTCTAGGATACCCTTCCTAGCCAGGAGAATTTAATAGTGGGTTCCTGGGGCAAGATTAAAAATAAACAGTGGAAGTGAAGGAGATAAAAATGGTTTTGCACATCCAAAAATAGATCTACATGTTTCAGCCAATCTAATTAACCTGGGTGGCTTTCTTCAGGACCAAAAATGTATGTCTGAGGCAACCCTAAAAGTGTGGGTGCACACTCGCTAAGGTGTGCGTGAGTGGAATGGAATTGTGACTTACAGTTTACACCCAAGGTTGTATATTATTGTCGCAATAGATTTATGCAACATGGATCCCAGCGAGAGGCGGTGCATACTGTCACACTTTCGTCATGGTCATCCGACTTCAGGATTACCTACTGCAGCCCTTCTGCAGGATCCACTAGGTTGGTGGGTGAGTGTTCTTTTGAAAAAACCTAATGGTTTTTCTTCCAGAGGGATTATTGTGTGTACACTTGATGCAGAATGAATGAAATTATGTCCAGAAAGTTCCTGTTATGTATATATAAGCGGTCTCAACAAGATGGTGGAACTCTTCATTTTATTCACAATGTTGACTCTTATTATAACCTTTGACTGCTTCTGTCTTTTAATTATCACAGCTCATATACCTTTATGCATGAATCACTACGGTTTAATAAATATTGAAAATGCCCCTTCATATATTCTTTGTACCTTTTCAGAGCAAAAGAGAGCATGAGTGACTGAGCAAAACGTTCTGTGGCAGCTTTACAAGAAAGTGACTCATCTGTAGAGATGCGTCACTTTCACTGCGCCACCCTGAGAAACCCCTGCTCCACCATGGATGCACTGTATTTACAATACGGCGCGCCATGGCGCAAGGATTGACAGATGCGTCAGAAATTCTGACGCATCTGTTGGGGCAAAAGTCACGCATTGCTGGAGTCGTGTCGCAAGCACGACGCAACTCCAGCAATGCATTTTGAGGCCTATTCCCACTACACTGCGTAACTCCTTACGCCTGCTTCAAGCAGGCATAAGGTTTTGATGCAGTGGTGTCCTAGAAGTGACGCAGTGAAATCTTGTAGATTTCACTGCGTCACTTTTACGAGGCTTTCCTGCGTGGGAACGCCCACCCTGCATACATTATACCTGATGCAGGTATAATGTACACAGGGCTTTACAACGTGACACATATCTCTAGATGTGTCATGTTGTAAATTGGCCGCATTTTTTACGGTGCCGCTGTGTCACAAAAGTGACACAACGGCGGCGCTAAAGTGTCGCAAGGGGCTTGTAAATCTGCCCCTCTGAGTCTATCACCATGGTTCCTGAGGGAGCAGAGTTGTCATGTACAGTGGTTGTCAGCACTGTATTCTCCCTGTCCAGGCAGGGGGTTGGGGGGGGCAACGGTGGCACTGTGAGCTAGCTGGTCCAAAGGACAACATATCCTATGGGGGGTGCATGGAATCAGTCTGGCTATCCTAAGTTTTTGCCGTCCGCAAACGTGCAGTCCCCACTGATTAGTAAAAACTACAGGGCATGGAACCGCCAATTTTGGTTGGTTTCGTATTCTGTATGGCTCAACTGAGTAGTTCAATTGTGCTTACTCAGAGATCCCTATACAGCTTTTAAACCGGAGACGTGTGTGGTGGTAGGGAACATCCTCCCCTGCTGAGTAGGTATATCCTATGGTTTGGCTGTTGGTAAATTGAAGCTTGAAAGGGTATTGTTCCCACTGTGTAAGCCGAATGCTGTAATCCATTTCTTAAATACCATGGCACAAAATATTTCTGAGAGCTGCAGACATGCAGTCACTGAAAAACTACTACGCCATGGCCTCACCCTAAAGGGTGGGGAGGTTATCTTCGTGGTAGAGGCACGCGAAGCATTTAGGATGGAGATATTTTACTTTTGGGTTAAATTCCCTGCTGTAGATGATGCTACACAGCTATTTCACGAATATGAAGTAGGGGAAATACCTGATGAATATACTGCATATGAGGATATAGAAATTCATCTAACTTACCAAGAACAATCCAATTGGTTTAAAGGCCCACTTCCCCATAGTATACAAAACGTGAGACTGGGCCTACTCAGTAATGAGTCGGCAACATGCCCAGTCCTATCCGGTTACACACCGCATACTGATGTTGATTGATTGAGCGCAGGCCAACTGCAGAGACTATACAATAATTTAGTAACAATATACAGAAGTCTTACACAGTTCGTAATGCGAACCTTAACACTTGCTCCTGTGTGGACTGTTCAAGCCGTAGTGCCACAGTTAGCTACACCAGGCATTAGCCTTCAAACATTGAATGCAGTAATGGAAAAAATACCCACCAAAAGGGAAGAAATTCCATTTTGGATTGCATAAAAAACAAACCAGCTTGAAGCATTATTTACCCATAGGGGCCCGCAGGAAAAGCATAGGATATTAACAATTTGCTTGCCAATGGAAACGGCTCCCCCGGTGGAAGATTGTGCGACTTGGGGTACAGTCTTTGCAGCAGTATATTCCAGACACATGGTACCCCTTCTCTGGTGGTTTTACCTGAAGTTTTAACAGGTACAGAATGAGCAAGGGACAGCTTCGGTCCTGGACCAAGGGATGAAACTGCTGGGCAATTTTGCCGCAGTATCCGCCATAATGTTGAGCAACATAAAAGGGGAAACAGCCGTGTTACCTATACGCTAACAGGATTTGCCTCCTGCACAACAGGAACACGAATTGCCTAAAATTATCGAAGAAACCTATGCTACGCTGGGTAGAGATAATTTGGGAGCCAGACCAGGAAAACCACAGGTTAAGAGTAATTCTGAAAAGGATAACTCTAAGCAAGCACCGACTCTTCCACAAAGAAAAAGTGGGACAATAAGAAAAACAAAAAAAAATCAAAGTCATGGGGTGGGTGTCCTACTCAGGAATCTACCGAAAAACGTTACAATTTACGTAACTGTGATAATGTTAAACTACCTGATAGGTTTCAGTATACTGATACACATTCCTCTTGTTCCTTTCAGAATACATCTGATAGACGTTCGGCGAGAGGAGGACCATCAGAGCGGAGATCAGAAGAGCACGTGAAACCAAGGAAGGACTCAACACTCATCTGAATACATAATTAAACAGGAAGCCGAGCCTAAAATATCGAAACCTCAATTTAAAGAGACGGAGGTAGCCGTACTAAAGATCAGGCATGCCCTGGATTTTGAGGACTCTGCTTCTGAATGGAGAATGGGCATTGACAATGCTGGACAGCGTGGCGGAAGTCACAATAGTTCACCAGAACCTGATGGATTGTCTGGCGTGAGTAGCGCTGAGTGAGTATATCATGGTGGAAACACCTGATACCAGGGTAAGCGTCCCACATCGGCTGTACAAAGACTAGTTTACTGAAAGCACCGACCTTGCTGACACAGAGCACTTCATGAGAACACTATCACACTGCCTTGGCAATAGGTGCAAGGACTTCACATGCATGATGAAAATGTGTTTATTTTTACATCCATATGACGATGCAGCTATCAGTAGAACACAAACAATGGTAGCCTGATCTCAATCTAAAGGCAAGGATGCCATTTTCTATATATAGCCTTTTGTTTCCTTACATAATCAGAGGAGAAACTTCTGCTGACTTCGAGGGGTCCCTACATGCTGAAGCTTCTGCTTAGCAGCTGACTGTCATCTCCATGAGGGGTGTCCAGTTTGAGACCACGACGGGGTTCTACACTCTTACCCACAAGGTAAAGGAGTTAGATAATCCAAAAGGTTGTTTCTTGGCAGATCATACATTCACACCCTAGACACATAGTTTAAGGTTAGCATTGTAGGAGTACGATAGATTGTTATAATACTTTATTTGTATGCATATATAAGCTGTCTCAACAAGATGGTGGAACTCTTCATTTTATTCACTATGTTGACACTTATTATAACGTTTGTCTGCTTCTGTCTAGTAATCATTGCAGCTCATATTTTTTAAGCAAGAATCACTATGGTTTAATAAATATTGAAAACACCCCTTCGTGTATTCTTTGTATACTTCTCTGAGCAAAAGAGAGCACAAGTGACTGAGCAAAAAGTTCTAAGTCTATCAACATGGTTCCTGAGAGAACAGAGTTGTCATGTTCAGTGGTTGTCAGAACTGTTTGCTCCTTGTCCAGGTTAGGGGTGGAGCTAACGGTGGCACTTTGAGCTAGCTTGTTCAAGGGACAACATATCTCACAGGGGTTGCATGGAATCAGTCTGGCACCATTCTAGGTTTATGTAGTTCGCAAACGCGCAGTTTCTACTGATTAGTGGAAACTACACGACAGCATGTCAAAGTTTTGCACAATACAAGGGGCTTAAAAGTCATTGCCACTATTTTGTGGTTTGTTGTGATTGCTGTAGTGGGACATCTTTTGTGGTGGGCCGAGTATTGTTGAATGCCGAAGTGTTGTTTGGGAACATTGCTCCGCTCTGCCTTGAATGTTCTTTGATTTCTGTGGTGTCCTTTACTGTTTTCCTTTCACTTAACCTCACTGTTCAAAAGTTCCCCCTTGGGCTGCTAATTAGTTAAAACATGAGATATTACTTTACCATAACTCCGTTAGATAGTGTGTTAAATGTTCACAAATATTTAAAAATGTTTGCAAACAATAGAGATATTAAAACTATAAGAAATCAAACCATATGTGAAACAGGATGCAAATGTGGCTCTGAAATGAGCTGCTGTGTAATTTGAAAACATCAAGAGCATGATTAGGCAACACCATGATGGACTGTCCTTTGAAGTGTCCGCAGGAATTTGGCATTATGGCATTACAAATGTCAGTAGTTTAAACACAATTGCTATAGAAAAGGTGTGATGTATTTACTTTTATCGTAAATAGCACCAAAGTTGTAATCCCCAAAATCCCTCGTCATAATGTGGTTCATATTGCAATGAACACGCTCAGTCTTTGAGCTGTGCTTGCAAGTGAACACCCACCTTTGACTTTGTGCCATGTGGGAGAACATGCAGCATGTGTTGGGAAACGTTCATTAAAGTACAATGGTCATATTTTATTTTAAAACGAAAATGTCAGCTTTGCGTATATTCAAGGTAATTGCCTCCCATATGTAAAATAATCACATTGGGGTGGCGCTGACTCTATAATTGCTCTGATTCAGCAAACGCTTCATACCACGAACATTTCAGGAGCTCTGAGATTATTCTCCTAGCTGTGCTTCTGAGCATTACACGGGGCCCAAGAGATTAATGAATCTCCCAAAATCCAGCTCGCCCAAGAACAGGCAAAAGCCAGGTTTCAAACTCTTTAGGGAATTGTAAAGGAGTACAAATCTTTTCACTGTTGAAAAAAGTACAACCTTTACACTAACACAACACACATGATTATCATGTGACTATGTGCCCATGTCAAATTGCAGCACTAAACATATCCTTTGTTAAAACTACATATGTCTTTTATTATCATGTGAGTAAAGTTGTGAACATTAACTGACATATGTCATCATATATGATTGAGAGTGCAAAATACAAGTATAAACAAGATTGTGATGTCTGCAAACTAAATAATCACTAAAAAGTGACAAAAAAATCAACAAATAACATGAATTACAACATGTAATAATGAAATAAATACACTTATAAGTCACACATAAATGCACCATATTTCAAAAGGGAACATGAATGTTAGTAAACAATTAAAATAAAAACACAAACTTACAAATGTTGCAAATAATTCAGAGCATACCAAATAAGAATTTTAAATTACAATATTTATTTTGAGGTTTAAACATTTTAAAAATGTTCACAAACATTTCTAAATATATGCAAAAATGATAAAAGAAATTAAAACAGAAAATAAAAAAATAAAATATTTTTCAGCACAGGTCTTTGCAAAAAGCTACATATGGTACACCACAGATCAATACATCAACAAGCATTGGCATAGCCAATAGGTCTCGCTTTTGGGACCTTATAAGTATTTAGTTTTGCAGCACAACATCCTTGGTGCAACAACATCAGCTGTTGCATGGCTAAACCTTGTACCTTATAAGTGTTTAGCCATGCAACAGTTGATGTTGTTGCACCAAGGATATTGTGCTGAAGTTATCCAGCACAATATCCTTGGTGCAACAACATCAAGTGTTGCATGGCTAAACACTTATAAGGTCCCAAAGGCGAGACCTATTGGCTATGCCAATGCTTGTTAAAAATGTTCTTTTAAACAGGTTTTGCTCATTTTCCACCTACTTTCCACTCCTTTGTCTGCAAATCCTATTTAAATATTTTACTATCTTCACACCGCTCGAAGTGTGACAATAGTCGTGAGAAAAAAAGTGTAGCTTACGCAGTAAATTGTGGGATACATTTATTTCATAAATGTGGACATTAGCAAACTGATACATCCTTGTCCACTTATGTTTTTTTTTTGTATGAGCATTTTCATGCTCGTTAGTGCGAACGCAGTGGAAGGAACAAGGAATGAAGAGTAAAGAGGGTGAAGGTGAGTGAAGGAAGGAATGGGCATGGCTACGAAGGATGTGGTGAGGTGGTAAAGGAGGAGACGAGGAATGAGGGAGGCGCAGTATCACGGTGAGGATGGGGCGGGTAGTAATAGGAGGGCATGAATGCACGAGGGAAGGAGCGTATGAGGGGCGTGGAAGTGAGATGGGGACCCACTGAGGGCTGTGGAGGCAAGATAGGACTCAAAGAATTTTGGTGGCAGAGACAAATGAGTACGGGAGGGCAGCGAAAGGGGGTGTGGGAGGGAAGATATGGAAGAGGGTTAGAATACATTTTCAGGGTGAGGGATAAACGGGAAGTGCAGAGCGGTTTCGGGGAAGTTAAGGGTTGTGAAGTGGGCGAGGAAAGAATCTATGGCTGTGGGGGTGAGAGAGACCTTAGGGGGTTGTAGGGAAGCCGAGATGGGTCAAGAGAGGAAAGGCAGGGCCGAGGTAGGAATTTGTGGGCGGAAGTAAAGACTGAGTTAACATGAGTGGGCAGGAGGAGTGAGGGTGAGGGGAAGGCGTAGTGGGGGCATTAATTGAAGATGTAAAGGAAATCAAACCGAGAAAAGAGGTGGAAGTGAGAGAATACGGATGTGAAACTGCTGGAGAAGGTTTGCGAGAAAGGAGGAGAGAGAGAATGCAGGCAAAGGAGGGAGTGCGACAAGAGGAAACCGGACAGGTGTAGGCTGTAAAAAAGGGGGAGCATGATGGGGCGTAAAGGGTGTTGGTGTAAAGAGCAGGGCACACAGGCGGAGAAGGCTAGAGAGCGAGAAAGAAATAAAGTGGGATAAACACAGAAGAGGTGGTAACAGAATGGGTGGTGGAGGGAGAGCCACAGAGAGCTAAAGAAGAGAGGGGGTATAGAGGAGGGTACAGAGATATAGAAAAGAGCTGAGAAGCTGAGTGAGGAGGCAAAAGAATGTGGGTGGGGGACTCAAGGATAGACGCAAATAAAGGCAAAGATTGAGGAGGGAATGGTACAAATTGTGGAGGAGTGAGAGGTGAAGGTACAACGGGAGATGAAGGAAGTGGGGACGGTAAGGGGTCGGGAGGAGTGAGTTAAGAGACAATGGAGACATTATTGAAAGAGGGGAGGAATGGTAAAAATGGAGGAGAGAAGAAAAGTGAGAGGAGCAAAGAGACAGAGATAACAAGAGACAGAGATAACAAAAGACAGGTGCATGTAAAGAAATCAGGAGGGAGCTAAATTGGTGAAGGGGACAGATGGGAGGGAGAGAAAAGGGGAAGAATGAAAATAAAATGGGACAGAAAATATTCGGCGGAATCCACCCCTGAATGTGAGTGTCCAAAAGAGGAGGGGGCTGAAGAAATGGAGTGGGGGAGGGCACGACAGGTGTCAAAGAGGCTAGGGGTAAAGAGGGCCACAAGGGTCTGGTGGAGGAGACCAGGGAGAGACTACTGGTAAAACGATGAAAATGAACACCTGGTTATAGAGTGAAGGGGCGTGAAGGTGAGGGCGTGTTGAGGTGGGCGGAGTTAGCGAATAGATGGTTCTACCACGGGGAACGTGATGGAGGCAAGGGGAGGGGGCACATGAGAGAGCAGGTGGAGGGCAGGAGGTCCTAACGAAGTTTGTGAGGGAGAGCGGTTTGAGGCGAGAGATAAAGATGGGTACTGACACGGTCTGGTCAGGAGGGTTGCTAGGGGAGCCACAAAGGGGAGAGTGCACAAGAGGCGGGGTGGAGGTTAAAGTAGACGGCTGGGGAGTGGGAGATACGGGGAGGTCTGGGTTGGTGCAAAAGGAGGGATCCGGGAAAAGGCTACTGAAGAAAACCAGTGGACGAGGTAAATGGAAAAGGAGCGGCTAGTGAGGGAGAGCAGTGGGAGGAAAGAGTACGACATGGGAGAGGATGGTGAGAGTGGGGGAGTTGCATAGGAGGAGGCTAGCGAGGCGCAGGGGGGGAGTGAGCGCTGGGGAAAGGAGGAGGCTGGTAGAGAGGACACTGCGGGGGGCAAAGGCTTGTCACAGAGCATGGGGAAGGAGAGGAAGCATTTCAAGCAGCTCGAGCGAGAGGGCGGGGTAGAGGGCACGGGAGGAAGCAGGTGAGGGAGAGCTAATGAGGGCAGAGGAAGACGCACGCAGAGGCTGGCGAGAGAAGAAAGTGGCAAACGAGGCTTTAGGGAGAGAACGGAGATCAACGCACAAGAGGGGGCTGGCGAGGGAGGGCACGTGAGTGGGTGGTGTGGAAGAGCAACGTGGGAGGGTGCAAACGAGGTGGCACTGAGGGTCAGCAAGAAGATTAAGGTACAGGAGTGAGCTTGCAACGGAGGGCAGAGAGGAGAGCACGTGAGGTGGCTGGTGTGAAAGAGCAGCAGGGGAGGGGGCGGAGAGGAGGCTCTGAGGGAGAGCGACGGCTAAATGCCGAGAGGAAAGCCAGATGGCAGCAAACAAGGAGGCTTTGGGGAGAGAACGGAGATCAACGCACAAGAGGGGCTGGCGAGGGAGGGCACGTGAGTGGGTGGTGTGGAAGAGCAACGTGGGAGGGTGCAAACGAGGTGGCACTGAGGGACAGCAAGAAGATTAAGGTACAGGAGTGAGCTTGCGACGGAGGGCAGAGAGGCGAGCACGTGAGGTGGCTGGTGTGAAACAGCACCAGGGGAGGGGGCGGAGAGGAGGCTCTGAGGGAGAGCGACGGCTAAAGGCCGAGAGGAAAGCCAGATGAAAGCGCGAGCAAGACGGAGAGGGGGGCGAGGCGCGCGTGAGAGGAAAGCCAAATGGCGCCTCTGCGCGTAACTGTGCGCGTAACCGCACGCTCTGGGCCTCACAAAAAGCTGTGGTCGGCTTTTTGAAGCCCACTCACTAAATGTCTCGCCAGAGCAGCGCATGCGCTGGCTCAGGCGAGACCTAAAAACACGGTGACACTTGTTTTCAGGAATAAGGCAGTTATGCAGTCTTAGGGATTCGCTTCTGGGACTGGTTGCCCTAGCTAGCATATGGTTAAGAAAGCCAGGAAGGATATGGAGGACTGCTTTGTGGCAGCCTGGGGTGTCATGGTCATCACTATTAGAGGATAAGGGGCGTGATTTTCAGGTTATGAGTGGTAGCAGGCCTTTATAGGCAGTCCACTCTGCTTAGGAAGGTACTGGCAACTTTTCATGTTGTACTGGCTCCTTCACTTTCACTTCAGTTCGTTCACAGTTGTTGCATTCCTCACCTTTGTTGTTTTGTTTCCCTGCTTGGTTCCCTCTGTTCCCTAACCTACGTGCCTGAATTTTGGCCTGCTATCTAGATTACGATTTGGTATTGTATGCTGACCGGTTGGCAGTTGACCAGTTGCTTGAACCCTGACCTGCCTCCCGAATTATGGTTTGGTTGTGTTTGCTGAATGGTTGTCAGAACTCTGTCTTGCCTCAGGATTATTTATGGGTTTTGGTTGCTGTGTTTGTTCTCTCTCTCTCTTACTCCCTATATTCCAGTTTCACTATCGACCCAGAATTTCACCGCTGCTGTTATCAGCTTCCTTCGTTTGTGGCTTGGATTCCCCTTGACCCCATTACGAAACCAGTAAGCATATTCACCAGTACCTTTCTTTCTGAGTTATTTTCAATGTTTATGCAACATAGTAAATCTATTTTTGTTTTATTTACCTTTGGTATACATTTTGCATTCACTTTGAAAACGCTGTCATGAATTCCTTGAAGTTCAAGAGACTTGTGAATGATGAGACGGTGTCGTTGTAGCTGTCTCTTCTCTGTCTCACTCCCATTCCCCTTCCACTCCAGGGTATATTTCTGCTGTTTGTGCTCACTCACACCTGGAGGGAACTATGTTCCGGGTAGCAGGTGGATTGCCTTCAGAATCTGTCAATCAAGTCTTGTAAATCCTGACGGTTTGCCAGGCTGCTCTACTCTTTGACATGAATTCTGAATCCAGACTGCTGCAACTTATGGCACAGGCCATTTCGAATAGTCCGGAGGTTTTTTTTTTTTTAAAAAGGCCTGTACTGAGATCCTAATTTCTCAGCCTTTTGATCCATATTTCTTCCACCGCGGGAGAATCTAGTAATCTAATTCCCAGTATTTCCAGTTCCCATCATACCTAAAAAGCAGCAACAGCCCTGGCATCCTCTCACTTTGGGAATAGTAATTTCACCCCACCTGACTTAGTCACTATATCTTCCAGTCTATTTTGGCTCAATATAATTTACTTTTTCTATCCTGACCAACACAATTTGCTACAGACACAATTAAGGTGATTTTATTTTACTTTATTTATCCAAAGACGCTTTAACTTGGGCTACGCCTTTAAGTCTCAATGTGAGTCTTTGGCATCAGCAATATGCCACATCCCTCAAGCAATTTAAAGCAGTATTTGGTCAGAGACAGATTACACAAGCAGTGCACTCTGGCTTAATAAACCTCCAAAATGGTTCAAAGCATATTATTACTTATGTCATTCAGTTTACGCACTTAAAATCATACCCAGCCTGGACAGAAGAGGCTTTGATCCTTGCCTTTTACCATGGGTTAAGAGAAGAATTTAAGGATGCTCTTTACTTGGTTTCCAACAGACCAACTACCTAGAATACATTAATGGATTCAGCACTTCAGGATGATCATGAGCAGAAAGAGCATTGTGCTGAAAGATGAGGAAACTGGCTTTGAGGTATTCCATCTACTCCGGCCAACCCGGCACAAACTGTTTCCTCAGAAAATCCTTGGCAGATTGAGAACATAGAGGTAAAAAGACATTAGAAAAAGAAATGGCTTTTGTTTCTGCTCTGGCAAAGCCGGGCACCATCTGTTTTTTCTGTATTTGTTGCCCTAAGTGGGAAGGGTATGCCCAGTCTTGGGCCCCGTACTCGCTATGCCACTAGATTCAAGCTATCCTGGCTGATGAGGGGTGAAACCCTGAACCAGTCCCAGGATGCTTGTTTCTGGGCAAGTGAAGATCTGGCCTGGCAGTTCGGGTTGGACTGTTCCCATGGGGAGCAGGGTCAAGACTGATTTGCATATGGCTGGGTGCAAACTGGAATGGCATGGAGTGCAAAAAAACCGATGGATTTAACCCAGATCAGTGACTGGGCATGAATGTTTGATTTGTTCAGCATTCCCTCCATCATCTGTTCTTTTTGCATTTGTTAAGTAACTTTAGGCCACAAGTTATAATATCGTAACATAAGTATAACTGCTGCATTTCTATGATATATAGATATATATAGATATATATAAAATTCCATAACAATACCTCAGCAAACAGCCTTCTCATAACCCTAACAGTGGTGGTGCCTGGGACGTCAGCAGCCTCTGAAATAGTCTCAAAAAGGTAGCAACAGGTACTTAGGAGCTTCATTCTTCTATCCCTCCACTATCCTTTTCAATCGAAATAACAGACTAACATGTCCACTTCTCAAATTTCATATTTCACTATACTAATTCACCACTAATCCTTTATGGGTTCCGGAGTAGCGTGCTACTCGCCGAAAAAGCACTTCAACACCCCATTAGGGGTAACAAGCGCTATATATATATGCAAACCTTTGTCCCTCTTCTATCCCTCTGCTACCCTTCTCAATCCAAATAACTGACTAACCTATCCACCACTCAAATTACTTTCATATTTCACTATACTAATTCAACACTAATCCTTTAATGGGTTCTGGAGTAGCGTGCTACTCGACAAAAGAAAAAGCGCTTCAACACCCCATCAGGGGTAACAAGCGCTATATAAATGCAAACCTTTTCCCTCTTCTATCCCTCTGCTATCCTTCTCAATCCAAATAACTGACTAACCTATCCACCACTCAAATTACTTTCATATTTCACTATACTAATTCACCACTAATCCTTATGGGTTCCGGAGTAGCGTGCTACTCGCCAAGAAAGTGCTTCAACACCCCATTAGAGGTAACAAGCGCTACATAAATGCAAACCTATTTTCCCTCTTCTATCCCTCCGCTAACCTGCTCAATCCAAATAACTGACTAATATCCACCACTCAAATTGCTTTCATATTTCACTATACTAATTCACCACTAATCCTTATGGGTTCCAGAGTAGCGTGCTACTCGCCAAGAAAGTGCTTCAACACCCAATTAGGGGTAACAAGCGCTATATAAAGGCTAACCTTTTTTCCCTCTTCTATTCCTTCGCTATCCTTCTCAATCCGAATAACTGACTAATATCCACCACTCAAACTACTTTCATATTTCACTGTACTAATTCACCACTAATCCTTTATGGGTCCCGGAGTAGCGCGCTACTTGCCGAAAAAAGCGCTTTAACACCCCATCAGGGGTAACAAGCGCTATATAAATGCAAACCTTTTTCCCTCTTCTATCCCTCTGCTATCCTTCTGAATCCAAATAACTGACTAACCTATCCACCACTCAAATTACTTTCATATTTCACTATACTAACTGAACACTAATCCTTTATGGGTTCCGGAGTAGCATGCTACTCGCAAAAAAAAGGCTTTGACGCTTTGTCAGGGGTAGTAGTCGCTATATAAATGCAATTACAATACAATACAATATAATTTGAAATCCTGTTCTAATGTTAGGTCGCCAAAGTGGCAGTAAACGTGGAGACACCCAATGTGTTTCAGCACACAGCCTTGAGCATGGGTGATCTAACAAAGTTCGAAGTGCAAATATTTAGTGCAATGTGCATTAACATAAACATAGTGCTGATAGACCGGCATTGTATTAGATAAACTGCTGCCTACTTGGAACATCTTAAAAGAGGAACTTGGCACCGATGGCCAAGATGGCAGTCGCATTATCTTGCTGCTCCACAGGAGAGGCCCTTTTATCCTTCTTTAATCTTCCCCGGAGTACAACATCTGCTCTTAACAGTATCCCTAGCCTGCTGAGACATTTCCAAATGGCAGCAGTTGTGAATCGACGCCCTTGTTTCCATGAACTCCACATGCTGTCAGGGGCGGCTCCTCAGTTATGGCGGAGGAGCATCGCCCCCCAAGCTGAAAGCCAGCAGAGGCAAAGGTCAAAAATAAAATAATAAAACATTTTTATTATCATTATATTTTTAGCCCTGTAGGATGCGAGCAGAGGGAGAAGCGTGGCCTCCCATCCTGATGCTGCAGCACCAGGGTAGAGGGGAGAGTGGTGGGCACTGCCAAGTGCTCATGACGGTTTGGTCCGCCCTCTGAGGCCGGCCAAACCGTCATGCGCGCTTAGCCTTTCTCCACTGAGCTATGTTGTACAACTGGGTGGAGAAACCAACACCGGCTCCCAGTCTATGTCTGAGCGCCAAACCAAGGCACTCAGATCAATCGCTGCACTGCTCACTTGCTGGGAATAGCATTCCCAGCATGTGAGCAGCTCTGGGAGCCCGTGCAGTGTGCAGCAGGCTCCTGACAAGGACTTGAGGTTCCGGAGCAAGGCGGCGGCCATTGGAGCAGGTACGTTTTATTTTCTTTATTTGTACCTTTTTGTGTTCCCCCCTCCCCTACCCCTGCCCCACCACTTCGCAGTACGAATGGCCGCTAATGCATGCTTTAGGACCCTGTGGCCTGGTGCAGCATTATGGAACATCGCTCCTTTGCCTCCGGAGGAGCCTGAGTGGCTGTGACTGGGGTGACGGCCTGACTGAGCTGTTCCATCTGGTCGGTGGATGTGGCTTAGAACTCTTGTAGTTCTCCCTGGCTGTAGCTACAATATGGGGCCTTGGTCTCTTGAGGGCAGTGGAGCCCTTGTAACAGTTATTGTGACAAGGACCTGAGGGGCGCAGCCTCCTCTTTTACCGCGGCGGTGCTGTGTGAGATGGGCCTAGATTGCCATCTGTTCAGCAGAGGAGGCCCTCAAGACTTCTGCGGCACCTCCCTGGACGGAGGGGCAGCGCTGCATCTCTGATCTTTGAGGGGCGGTGGCGCCTGAGAAGCACAACAGCGGCAGGTGGATTCTGTGGATTACACACCAGCGCTCTGCACTAACGTGCACAAATCCGCAGCTCTGTCCGCTCAGGAGTGAAGCACACCAACAGCATGCTAGCAGACAGCCCTCTGATCATCTGCACCACCTTTAAGGGCATTTTCGACCCGAATGGGCCCTGAGAATATCCCTCTCTTCTACGTTACATGCCCATTCTAATGGCCTAAACTGGGCCCTAGCGACTCGCCCTTGAAACCTTCTGGCAGAAGGAGGATCCCAGGTATGATAGACATTGTGTAATACATGGCATCCAGAAACTCCAGTATCTCAACTGTGCACATCACCATCGTTATGGACTTGGAAGGGTGAAGTGCAGCCTCCCCTCATCCTGAACTGCTTATAGGCCTGAACACTTTTGCCAATACCTTTGGCTATAACCTTCTATGTGTTCTGGCAGCTGAGGGCACTCTCGATTGCTGGGGGCGGGTCTGGCGCTTTCCCCTTGGCTGCTGACAGCACCCCCACTGGAGCCCTCTCTTTGCACTGGATTTTCTAGGCTGTGCAGAAGTCTCTATTCTGGCGCCATGTGACTTGATGTGGGGGGGGGCCTGAATGTGGGCCCCTGGGACAGGTAAGCCCCCATTGGATCTTATAGATGGTCTCTTCTCTGGTTGGATACTGAGAGTTGTGGAACCTCCTGTAGCAGCAGGGTGGCCGCCAATCCTTCTGAAGCCATCAGCTAATGCCCTTCTGCATCATTTAACCTGGGAATAGCTCTACCAGAACTGCACTCCACCCCTACGACATACTCCTGTATTTACGGACCTTGGCACATGGCAGTGTGGGCTTAGTGGGCTGCTCATGCTGCCGGGGTCACTCGGTCTTTCTTCCCCTCAATGGAGGGGTGAGTCGACCCCTGTGTGTAGTCTTGTGCTCTGGCAGGCTCACCAGCTGCACATCAAGTGACCACCCACTAATTTCCTGGCAACTACAGCACAATGGGTAACCCCGCTGTCTGCCAAGCTGCAGCCCAAGACGGCCTATCAGGTTCTCAGCCCATCACAGCATCTTCCTCCCCCCTCATACACAAGGGTGGCTGCTGACATGCTAGTCTCTATTCTGGCAGCATAGAGGGAAGGGACCCAATGAGATGTCCTCCCCGTGATTGGCGCCTCGCCCGATGGTCATCAACATTCTCCATTACAAAGAGTACGATGGGATACTCCGTGAAGCCAGAAGGGTCTCTCCGCTGGAAATAGAGAATCAAAGTATCATATTATTCCCAGACTGTACTATTGCAGTATAACATTTTTCCTCCTTCTTTGGGTTGAAGCGCATGCTCTGTGAGTTCAGCCTGCAGGATTCTCTGCTGTTCCTGGTTAAACTAAAAATGGTTGCTGATCAAAAGACTCACTTCTTAGACAACTCCGCTGACGCATGTGATTAGGCTGAGCTACAATCGCCCATGGGCATGGCCACTGCTGCGGGGATTTGGGAATACACTCTGAGGGGCTGCTGTGGGTGTTGCAAGTGCCGACCCTCTCAGGCCACCCTTGTTGACCATATTCCTTTGGGGCACCAAGCTGAAGTGGACCGAAGATGGGCAATAGAAACTGCAACCGCTTTTTGGGATCACTGAGATGATGTGAATGAGACCCCAGGCGACTCCTCCAGCGGTGCCGACTCTATCATCCCTCATCTCTCAGCTTTGGATATAGACGACCCACCGCTGGTCAATCTTCCTCCCCACCACACCCCAGGAATGCACACACAGCAATGCTGCGAGAGTCACATGTTATGCGCTCCAAGGTGTAGAGACTCCAATGTTGCTGGCAAGGTCAGGTATTCTTAAGACATTACTCAGATTTTTCCAGAGGGGCGCTTATCTGGCTTAGGGATGGAACTCCATTTCAGCCATATCTTACTATCACTGACACAGTGGGTAGAAACGTACTGATACATGGATGCCTAGATGGCACCCGAGAGTTCTGGGGTATATCTACACTCCTAATACAGATCAAGCTTCCTTTTTGCAACACTCTCTAGTCACCTTGCACAGTGAGCTGACATTCCCTGGATATTGGAAGGGGATTTCAATTGCATACTAGAAGTATGTCTTGACAGGTCATTACCCCTTTTACCGTAGGCTCAAACAGCACACAATGCCATGCTATATAAGAACAGGCTGCACCATTGGTACTTAAGGGATGTCTGGCATAAATGTAGTCCACGGGCCAGGGTTTACTCTTTTTTTCACCTTCCTATGACCTTCACGTCAGACTTGATAGCTTTCCTGTTCTGCTTCAATGTGCTCTTCATTCTCGCATATGCTTTATGTGGGCCATACGATCTCAGACCAGAATCCTGTACTGGCTGGTTTTGGCTGGGACTGACACGTCCCCCAATTCCAACTTGGCGTATGTAGCCTTTACTGCTGGAGAACGCTCCCTTTCAATCTGCGCTATGCGAGAAAGTGGCAGACTATTTTGAACTTAATACCAATAGAGCCTCATCTGGCACGGTGGAATGGGAGGCTTTTAAGGTCATGATACGTGGGCATTACATTAACACCACAGTTGGCATGAAGCTAACATTTGAAAGGGAGTTGCAAGCCATAGAAAGGTCCTTGTTTCCCCTGAGAACGAGGCCGTCACTAACATGGCAGACACTTGAGCTCTGACCACCGCTCGCAGTTGACATACTACGCTGCTTGAAAGGCTACGCTGTGTAAACTATGCGGTGAACTCGTCGAGAACCCAGACTGGGACAAACCTGGGGTCTAATTGGCCTGGCTGATCAGACAGGTTGATACCCACATTCCCTTCACTTCCATTCAGACTGCAACCAATGTCTGAGGATTCATGTAGCACAAAATTCCCACTGCCTTCCTCCACGATTAATGGGCGCTATAGACATCACCCATAGATGTCCTCATATGGACCTTATGAACCTGTTAGATGAAATTACACTTCCACGAATTTCACCAGAGCAGCATTTGTATCTGGATGCCTCTATCACTCGAGAGGAGATTAGAGAGGCGACTGGTAAAAGGCTTGGCCCTGCCAGTTTACGTCTGGAATTCTACCAATTGTATCCCGATCTCCTAATTCTGAAACTAACACAGCTCTACAAGACAGCTATTGCTGAGGGCAGCCTGCCTCCCTCACTCAAAGAGGCCCTCCTTTCCCTAAACTGAGCAAGGACCCTATTGACATCTCCTCTTATAATAGACCTCTTGCGATCCTCAACATAATATAAAAAATATTTAGTAAGATCGTAGCGTACCGTTTGTTGCCCTGGCTCCCGCATCTGATCCACTCAGCATGCCTAGTTTTAGATTGGACCCACCTTTTTAAAGTACTGTTGAGATTTGACCTTGGGAGCCGCTTGTTACAGATGATCAAGCTACTCTAAACGAGTCCCTTGACTAGGGTCAGCACCACGCGCCTCATTTCTGGGCCCATTGACAGCTGTTGCAGTACTGTTGTATTCCGCTTTAGGGGTCCGTATATAGGCTTTCCTGAATCATGTCCTTAAATAGGCACAATTCGCCTTGCCCTTATATAGGCATAGAATCCCTGTCCTTATTTAGGCATTAACCGTGCACTCCAAATACAGGCATGGTCACCGACATCCGTCCACCCTAACGTCACAACGAGTTCTTAGAAACCAGACCCTTAAGCTTCGTGAGTTCCCCTAGCACAGGACTATTGATTTCTCCAAGAACTCATCTATTATGTATGAACCGTTATACCTTAAGGGTTCATTCCTGACTTCTTCCTCTGTCCGACTTCACGTCAATGCTAACATTCCAAGACACCTACCAGGTATAAATATACCTTCCCTTACCCAAGCAAGTTAGAGGAGACCTCGACTTCAGAGGAGCCCGTATCCCGGCCTGACGCACTGAGAAGACGCTGTCATTCCTGCACGCAGACGAATCCAGCTTCCAGTGTTCTGACTCCCTTCGCGGGGTGTTAGAGTTCCAAGATCCGGCAGGAGATTCCCACCTCTCTCATTCTCAAGGTATGGAGCTGACTAGATCCTAGAGGGACTCTTGGCATACTAGATTTAACATACTCTTTGTCTACCATACTAGAGAATACTCCACCTACTTCTACCTTTTCCCTACACCTAGACTAGGTTAGGTACATTGGGGTAGAACTAGCGTAGAGACGCATCGTACGCAGTACTCGCATTCTTAGCTCATGTTATTTATGTACGTGAATATATGCTAAAAGATAATGCTAGCGCAGTATTATTTATTTCTACTGCTTACGCTGTACATTATTTATCTTGCATACTGTCTTGTGATCATAACAGCACATATCTCTTACACGAGAAACAAGACTGTTCAATAAAACCCTTTTATTGAAACGCCCGCTCTTTCCTTTCTGTGTAACTCTGTAGAAACTAAGCATGCACGATTGACTGAGTGAAACTGTTATCTATTGTTTCCACGATTCTGAGACGTGTTCAGATTCTAAAGGGAAACAAAAGTTGTCATGTTTTTCGGTTGCCAGAAACTACTCCCTTCTTGTTCTCAAGGAGTTTCTAGTGGCCTCTGAGCTAGCTGGCACAAGTAATTAAGTTTAATATACTCGATAGGGACATACCGACCGTAGTCCTATGTCAAGCCTATAGGTTATATTATTCCAATGCGCAGAGCCTATTAGGGAAATAGGAACTACACTACATGGCGCCCAACGTTTGGTAAGGCAGTAATTTAACGCTAGATACTGAGTAACTCATTCGTGCTTTTCTCAGAGACCCCTACTCACATACTCCATAAGACGTCTGGAGTGGGTAGGGCTAAATATCCACCATAACTAAATAGGGAAGCACCCTATATATTAGTTGTTTGGTTTGTTCAACGTTGAAGGATACAGTGTTCCAAAATATTGTGCACCTTATCTTTTTGTTTCCTTGAAACTTGTTCTACATTTTTCAAAAAACAAAATGCCTGACTCCGACAACGATGAAGTTGCGGGTCACCCAGCATTAACAGCTTATAACATCACAGGTTTAGAAGGAACCGAGGAGGGTGTTATAGACATCAATCCAAACTTAAGAAGAGCCATCACTCTAAAACTTATAAAACATGGCCTACCACCAAGAGGCGGTAGAGCAGTTTTCGTGATAGAGGCACACGAATCCTTTCAGACAGAGGTATTCTATTCATGGGTAATATTTCCTGAATCAAATTCAGTAACAAGACTGATTCACTTCTACAAAGAAGATGAACCACCAGAGGAATATATTCCTTTCGAGGATATTGAAATTCCACTAACATACCAGGAGCATCAGCTCTGGTTTAAAGGCGCCCTAAAACATCACAAAAACATTACCAGGCTCGGTTCACTAGGTAGACCAGGAGCAACATGGCCGATTCTAGCCGGCTACACTCCTCATCCTGACATCAAAATAATGTCAGACGAGGAACTACTTACTCAACTTACAGAGTTAATAAAAATCTACAGACAATTAGTCCAATATGTCATGCGGACTTTCACAGTCCAACCACCATTAACAATTCCAAATCAAACTCCTCAACAGGGGGATACACTAAAAATTACACCACAGACTTTATACGCAGTCATGGGAAAAATGCCCACAAACGTGAGCAAATTCCATTCTGGATAGCTCAAAAATTACTCAAATAGAAGCAGTATTTCCTAATACTAGCCCTTATGAGAAACACAGAATACTAACAATCTGTTTACCAATGGGGATCACACCACAAACTGGAAGACTGCACCACTTGGGGCTCAGTCTTTGCTGCCATCTATACTAAAACACATGGTATTCCGTCAATTGCAGTAATACCTGATGTCCTGAAACAAATTCAAAACGAATACGGGGCAGAGCCTGCACTAAATTTAGGTATGAAATTACTGAAAAATTTCGACCAGGTCTCAACGATAATATTATCTAATATTAAAGGGGAGGCAGCAGCAGTGGCGATCCGCCAACGATTAAGGGAATTCGATGTTACAGAACATCAAACTGAACTACCCAGAATAATAGAACAATCTTATGCAGAATTAGGCAGAGATAGTTTAGGTGGAAGACCATTGAAGCCGAAACTATCTGAAAGTCTCCTGAGAAGGACTCTATTAAACAAACTCCTACATCTTCTAAAAAGAAGTGGGAAACTAATAAACATAATTCAAACGAGAAACGTTCTCAATCCCGAGGTAGGTCTCCTCAAAAGGAGCCCTCTGAAAGGAGGTATAACCTCAGGAATAGGGATCATTTGAAAAAGCCTGACAGGTATCAAGATACTGATACACGTTCCTCTCGTACCTTTCAGATCTCGTCACAGACATCGGAAAGAAGAGGACGGTCAGAACATAGAGAAGAATGCGTAAAATCGAAAGACGACAAACACGTTCCGAAAAATAAATCCAAACCTCAATTCTCAAAGAAGAAGGTAGCAGGTCTGAAGGTCAGACATGCCGAGGATACTGAGAACACAACTCAAGAACGGAGAATGGGCTCAGACAATGCTGGACAGTGCAGCAGAAGTCACAATAGCTCGCCAGAACCTGAAGGAACTTCTGGAGATAGTGGACTTGAATGAGTACATTACAGTTGAGACTGTAGACACCAGGGTTAGTACTCCACAAAAGTTATATGAAATAACACTCCGGATGGAGGGAGACATACCTAGACAGGTGAAAGCACTCTTTTGGGAAAAACTTTCAAGGGGTTATGACATACATCTAGCAGAAAAAGACTGGCCACCACAATTTGTCAGGGAGTGCCCACATGGCGAAGACATCATTATGCCTGCCTTCTCCAACCATATTCCAATTCATCTAAAATATACTTATGCCAGGAAATGGGCAGTTGCCCAGGCCCCAGCATTATACACAAATCATGTAGGATGGAATGAGGACTCATCTCACCACAAAATACATCTAAAAAATGAACCTACTGCACAGAGGCAGTATCCAATAAAGCAAGAAGCTAAAAAACAGGTCAGGAGATCTTAGATCAACTTGAATACCAAGGGGTGATTGAAACATACACCTCTTCAATGAACAATCCTTTGTTTCCTGTCTCCAAACCAGACAACACCTATCGTCTAGTTTTGGATTACAGACACTTAAACACTTGTTCTAAAACATTTGCAGTGCAAAATGCACACAGTACAGCATTAATGAATAACATTGTGCGTAAAAAATATAAAACCACATTGGATATCTCAAATGGTTTCTTTTGTCAAAACATAGCACCTGGAAGCAGGTACTTAACAGCTTTCTCAATAATGGGGACCCAGCGTCAATTTTGTCAACTCCCATAAGGGTTCAAGAGCAGCCCGGGGTTATTCTCAGCGAGGGTAACGGAGTTACTACAAATTTATGACAATGAGGCATTGTCATATGTCGATGACATCTATCTGACAGACGATGACCTGGACAAACACTTGAACAGGGTAAGCACCATTATATTGGGCTTCGCCTCTGAGGGCTACAAATTCAACTTCAAAAAGTCCAGAGTTGCCCATCTCAATGTCCTCTTTTTAGGATATGAGCTTTCAAGTGAAGGCAAGAGCTTGGCAGCCAATTTTTTTAGAAAGGTGTGCGCTGCTCCAACCTCCAAAGACGCTGAAAAATTTACAATCCATCCTGGGTTTCCTAAATTTTGGAAGAACTTACATTCTAAATTACGCAGAAAGGGTTAAACCTCTCTACGCATTAATCAAACCTGATTTTTCAATCAGAAATTGGACACAAGAACACACCGAAATCTTGCGTTCACTCCAAGCTAACATGTTAGCAACAAATCACTTACAAACATGCATAAGTCAACGCAACTTAGTGATCCGAATAATTTCGGGTCAATGCGGATTCACCTACTTAACATTTAATGAGGGTGAAAAAGTACCAATTGCATACAAATCACATTTGTATACACAAGCAGAAATGCGCTTCACTTCAACAGAAAAAATTCTGACAGCAGTTCAAACCGCTGTAGCAAAAGAAAGAGCTCTAGCCCAAGGGAAACGCATTATTGTCGTAACCCCTGTACCGGCTTTAGAGCGGTCACAAAAGCGAGCATTCCAAATGCTAAAGCATTACATCCTAGATGGATACAAAGGGTTAATTCTCTTGCTGCAACAGATGTTGAATATGTTTTTGATCCTGATTTAAAAACACAAGCGTTCCTGCAATATGAACATGAATGTCCTCTGCCCACTGAGATTCTGCCTTGTTAAAAGCAAAACGACAATCGTGAACATTACCTGCGCCATCTTGTCTGGTGGAATTCTATGTGCACATAAGTTGCAGTCATTTTAATCTATCACAGCCATTTTGTACTCTGTTGGTTACACCTTCTTCCACCGCAAGATCGCCGACATCCACGACAGCTTCAACACCCAGACAGCCCCAACTAAGATCGATGCACCAGACCCGCCGCACACCATCGACCACGACCCCCTGCCAGCCTGGGCCAGCGTGAACATCGAGGACACCATCAAGACCATGAGCACAATACACTCCGGCTCCCCGTCAGACCCTTTCCCGCACCACATCTTCAACAAAGCCAGCAGCTCCATCGCACCCCACCTGTGCAACGTCATCAATCTCTCCTTCGAGACCGCGACCTTCCCAGAGAGCTGGAAACACGCAGAGATCAACGCCCTACTCAAAAAACCCAAGGCGGACCCGAGAGACCTCAAGAACTTCCGGCCCATCTCCCTGCTTCCGTTCCCAGCCAAGGTCATCGAGAAGATCGTCAACAAACAGCTAACCCGATACCTCGAAGAAAACAGCATCCTGGACCCATCCCAATCGGGGTTCCGCAGCAACCACAGCACTGAGACTGCCCTCATCGCCGCCACCGACTGACATCAGGATCCTGCTGGACAACGGTGAGACCGCAGCCCTCATCCTGCTGGACCTCTCCGCCGCCTTCGACACTGTCTGCCACCGCACTCTACGCGCACGCCTCCACGACGCAGGGATCCGAGACAAGGCCCTGGAATGGGCCACCTCCTTCCTCACCGGCAGAACCCAGAGAGTCCGCCTCCCACCATTCCGATCCGAAGCCTCCGAGATCATCTGCGGCGTACCCCAGGGATCGTCCCTCAGCCCAACACTGTTCAACATCTACATGGCCCCGCTCGCACGCATCGCCAGACAGCACGACCTCAACATAATCTCCTACGCCGACGACACTCAACTGATCCTCTCCCTCACCAAGGACCCCTCGCCGCCAAATCCAACCTCCATGAAGGAATGAAGGCCGTCGCCGATTGGATGAAGATCAGCCGACTAAAACTGAACACGGAGAAGACAGAGGTCCTCATCCTCGGCTCCAACCCCTCAGCCTGGGACGACTCCTGGTGGCCAACGACGCTGGGAGCAGCCCCGACACCCACCGACCACGCACGCAACCTGGGAGTCATCCTCGACTCAACGCTCTCCATGGCCAAGCAAGTCAACGCAGTCTCATCCTCCTGCTTCAACACCCTCCGCATGCTTCGCAAGATCTACAGGTGGATCCCGACAGACACAAGAAGAACAGTCACCCAGGCCCTCGTCAGTAGCAGACTTGACTATGGGAACGCCCTCTACGCGGGAGCCCCGGCCAAGCTCATCAAGCGACTGCAACGCATACAAAACGCCTCCGCACGCCTGATCCTCGATGTACCACGCCACAGCCACATCACCCCCACCTGAGGAACCTGCACTGGCTCCCCGTCGACAGGAGAATCTCCTTCAAACTCCTCATCCACACACACAAGGCACTCCACAAGACTGGCCCAGCCTATCTCAACAGACGACTCCTCTTCTACGTCCCCAACCGCCAACTCCGCACCGCCGACCTCTCCCTCACCACCGTCACTCGCATTCGAAGAACTACCACCAGCGGCAGATCCTTCTCCCACCTCGCCGCCAAGCCCTGGAACACCCTTCCACTAAGCCTACGACAGACCCAAGACCTGCTGACCTTCAGGAGGCTACTCAAGACCTGGTTGTTCGACCAGTAGCAGCACCCCCCCTCCCTTTTTTTCCCTAGCGCCTTGAGACCCTCGCGGGTAAGTAGTGCGCTTTACAAATTCTGTGATTGATTGATTGATTGATTGGTCACCTTTGTTTCACCCTGCCCTTACTAGCATCCCTCTGACCCTCTGACCGACCTGGTACGTGTGCTGGGCGCTATAAACTCTATTTGCCGCAACAAACCTCAGCGCCACTTGCTGCCACAAACTCGTTTTTCCTCTCATCTCAGGCAAACCTTTGGATACTCTACCCCTCACTGCACCTAGTTACACAAACAGGTTCCAAACACCAAAAAGACTCTTGCAACATGATTTATTGCACTGCAAACAGCAAGACTTGTTGTTACCAACAATGGGACCTGTTTTTATCAACAGAACGGACTCTTAGATCTGGCCGGTCTCACATGTTTTAGACCCTGAAGCAAGGTCCAGCTGCAAGATAAGATTGTCTGTTTGACCTGGGTGGGAAGAGAATTACTGTTGGGCTTGGACCCCAAGCTTGTGTAACCATGTTGATGAAACCAATGCATTGTGTCAAACCTGTATAAAAGGAAGAGCCAAAGGAGTTATCAGCAGAACACCTCCCTCAGACATCCCGGTGTCTGCAGTTGACGTGATCTCCTCATGAGAAATAAACCTTTTTCTTGTCTTCCAGTTTCCAGCGCTTGCCTCATTATTTTGATAGCGAACCCAAAGTGAATTAGAGGTGGAACCCTGCACCGGGCAGCATTGAGGGTCTTAGAAGACTCGCAGCCTTTCACAAATTGGCGCCCAAACGTGGGGGCCCATCAGCGACGCGTGGGTCCGGTAGAGAGGTCCTAACGACGGAGTGAACGACTAAACGATTGGGGTATACCTGCCTGAGAAGACCCTTGTCTGGCTGCCGATCGACTGAACTTCACCGGTTCCGAACGGACCTCTCTCGAGTGACCTGCGGTCCTGACTGGGACCTTAGAGGTACGCCGCATTGATTGTTGGAGTGAGAGGACAACCAGGCGCTGGAAGGGGAAGACGAAGAACCGTCCATACGGTCCGGGTAAGGTCGTGAAAAACAACTTAAATTGATTGATTGATTGAATAGTTTGATTGAAATACTAGTATTCCTTTTTTGATATTGAGTTATTTGCGACATTTCCCTGCTTGCAAACAACGAAGAATAGGAATATTCTCTCTCTTTGCAGGCAGCGAAGGACAGGTAGTGCAGACTTTTTGTCTAAATTGATTGATTGAGATATTCATTTTTGACCGATAAATACGTCATGCCTGTTTTCTCTAGATTGTTTGATTGTAATTGTTTTGGACCAGACCGTTCGTTAGAGGTCAGTCAGCCGGCACCGCCGGAAGGCACCCCTAACAAGGACATGTACGTAAAGTATGGATTAGCCACCGTAGCTTATAGCAAACTATGGCATAAATACACTAGGAAGGACCGGGTAAATCAGTGGCCACTGACGGGATCTTTCGATCCCGCTAAAATAGAAACGTTAGAATTAGCTCTCCACAAAAAGAAAACTAGACCAGCCATGTTTGACAGTTTTGGTTTATGGCGAAAAGAGGCAGCTCAAAGAAAGAAAAGGGACGAAGCTAGACAAGATAAAGAAACGCGAAAATCAGCTTACCAAGCCTGTAAAAGATTAGAAGAAAAACTAAAAGAAAAGGAAATCGATAAAAAAGGAACAGGAATCAAAAATATCAGGTCAATGCCCTGTTAGAACGCCCTCGACTCTTTACCCCAAGTTACCAGCAAAACAAAGGGTAGATGATGATTTATTGTTAGGTCCCCCAATCATATACATGCCACCCCCTTACGCCCCTACTCATCCCGTAGTACAACGCCAGGACCACCAAAGTATAGCCGGAGATGGCACGATCGCCTCAGTCTCCACCGCCTCTGCTCCCACCGAGTCACCCACACCAAATGCCTCATCAAAGGATACAGTAGTAGAGGTAGGATCAAAAGAAAAGGAGTGCCCAGGGTCCCGCGATTAAGTAAAAATTAGCGAGCAGGCATTGATAAAATAGTTAAATCCCTCATAGATAGGAAGGAGACAGAAGAGTATGTAACTGACATATGCAACTCCTATGTTGAAAACCGCAAACAATACTTTATTGTACGTCTCTGTTACCACACTCTTACTGCATATGAAGAGAAGCACCAAGATGTAGGGCCCGAGCGGCTAGTGGCTCTCTATAGGAAGGTAGACACCGGAGATGAAGGCGACAACGATGTTACAGAACTCTTTTCATCCACACTGAGGTATTCCGTCACCTCGTGGAACAAGGACGGATAGATAAGGACAGGACATCTAAGATAGCAGGACCCCGGTGGAAAAACCAGATAGCATGATGCCGATAAAAGAAGCTGCCCCTTATTGGGTACCTCCTAGAGGACAAGGGACTCATGACGATATGAACCATCAAGACGCTAGAGGAAGGGTGGTCTACAATTGGGTGTATCAACCATGGGACAGACAGGACATTTTGACGTTCCGTAAATCTTTACCGGATTTACGAAAGAACCCCATCGCCTTTTACACCGAGCTAGATACCGCTCTGGGATCAACAATAATGACACTTGCCGACATAGACTTGTTCTTCGGGTTATGTTTGCCAGCAGATGTGTGGAAACAGATTAGGAAAATAGACCATACCGAACTGCTTGGTCATACCTGGGAACAACTCAACACACTAGATAAACAGCGGAACCCTGGTCAAAAACCGGTTAAAGCAATATTGGACCTCCCTGACAAAATAGTGCAGAAAGTGAAAACGCTGATCCCAGAGAAAAGATAGACTGGTCCATAGTAACCGCGTGCCGCCAGAAACCACAAGAGGATGTCTCAGAGTATTTCTCCAGATTTGAAACGGTGTTCTCCGATTACAGTGGACAAGACATGTCCACCGCAACCGGACACCACTTATTTGTGCAGAACTATGTCAAAGGACTACTGCCAGATGTATCCCAGAAATTACAAGCCAGCGAAAGTAGTTGGGCAGCATCTAAACCGGCGGCCATTCTCCAAATGGCCCAGTACTATGAGCATCAGAGAAACGAAAATGACAGGGCTACAGAAAGGAAAAAGAAGGACTTGAAGGAAAGGGTAATGGTAGCACAACTCCAGGGGGCGAATACAGGAAGGGAGCAATATAGGGGAGGATACCAGCAGAATACCCCTAGAGTACAGCCACCTAGAAACAATTCATCGACATCATATGTAGGACGCCAAGACCTAGGACAGGATCAATGTGCATTTTGCAAAGAATATGGACACTGGAAAACCCAATGCCCGGCTTTGTTAGGAGCTGGTAGGGGCAGAGGGGCGAGGGAAATAGCAAGTGGACAGAGAGGAAGAGGACGTGGGAGAGGGTACGCGAGTGAAGCAAGCGAGGAAAGGCCAGGAAGAGTGAACACATTTGACCATCCCAAACAGAATCAGTACCAACAGACAGATTATGACAATACGTACGACTTTGCATAGGACAGCCAGGGGCAAGGGGAGGGATCCAGTCGAGCTCTATGTTGATCAGCAAGGCCCTTATGTTACCGCCGAGGTCCTGGGCACAAAGTCGCCATTTCTGGTAGACACGGGAGCAACACGTAGTGCACTATCCAAACGACTGATTCCAAGGGCACCCTTGTCAGGCTCACATGTGACCTCAATAGGATTTGACGGTACGCCCTCCACCAACCCTTTGTCCCGACCCGATCCCTTTTAACCTTGACAACAATAGCGTCGAAACGACATTCCTCCTCTCTTCCAACACCCCAGACGCCATTATGGGTCTCGACCTTTTGAAAAACTTCCATGCGACTATCAGATGCTCACCAGACGGAGTGCGTGTCGTCCTGTATGACAACCCCCAGCGCCATAGAGAGAACCCTTCTCAGCACGTTTCCCATCTCCGAGACTGACGCATCCCTACTGGACACTTTGCCATCACACTTATGGGCTAGGGCTGATTCAGACGTAGGACTAATGATGATTGACCCAGTACACGTAACAATACGACAGGACGCAACCCTACTGAAAGTACCGCAGTACAAAATATCGCCAGAGGGTGAGAAGGCACTGACAGAGATCATACACTCTTTGGTAGAGGCAGGGGTGGTAGAGGAAGTAGTGAGCAACGTTTGTAACAGTCCCATACTACCGATTGTAAAGAGACAGGGAGAGGGAGACGGAAAAGCCTACCGCTTCATCATTGACCGGCGGGAGATAAACAAAATCGTAGTGCCACAATACCCAGTAGTTTCCGACATCACGACAATTTTGACTTTAATCCCCTCCACTGCCACCACCTTCACTGTAATTGACCTCAAAACGCATTCTTTTCCATACCTATACACAAGGACAGCTGCTATCTATTTGGATTCACCCTAAACTCCCGTTCGTACAGATTTTGCAGAGCACCTCAGGGGTACACTGAGAGCCCAAGCATCTATAGCCAGGCGCTTAAAAGACAGTTGGACACCATACAATTGTCAGATGGAGTGGCACTAATCAGACCCTCCAGGATTTCGCGATTTGCAAAAAAATCGCGAAATCTGCAGTTTTGTAAAAATGCCGCGATTTTTACAAAACTGCCCGCGAAATTTGGACGGTTGGTCAGCTCTTGGAAGGAGGCCCCTTTTAGGTCTGTGTTGACAGTACAGCTGTCTGCAATGTCAGTATGTGTGGCTGAGAAGTACATGCTTCGGCATCAGAGATATGATGTCTTTCTAATGTTTCAGGAGCTGGGGGGAGGTCTCTTTTTAGCAGATCTCGCCGGACCTGCTGGAATGTCGGTGGGAAGGAAGATAGAGATGGCAAAGGAGAGATGGGATAGAAGAATTAGGTGTGCGAAAGGAGGCCAAGGCGAAAGAGGGGAGGGAAGGGAGAGGCCTTGAGGGGGGCAGAACGAGGTTGAGATGGGGAAAAGAGGAGCGGAAGAGATGGGAGAAGAAGGGAGAAAGAGTACAAGATGTAGAGAGCGGTGGGACAGGAGAATAGAGATGCGAGGAGAATGAGTAAAAGGTTCCCCGAGCGGAAATAGAGAGGGGGGGAGGGAGAGCTTGAGAGCTGAAGTGAGATCCAGGGGGGAGAGAAGAGAAAATGGCTATAGTTCGGAGGTGGAGGTTGGACAAACTGAAAGCAGGAGGGCATGAAAGGAAGAGCCGTGCACTGAAAAGAACCGAGGCAGAAAATTGGAGTGAAAAAGAGAGAAAAAACAACGAAGAAGAGAACAGAGCGAGTAAGGAGGAAAGAGAATTTGAAAGAGAACAATAAGCACTGGAGTGGGAATTATAGGGATGAGAAGTGATGGAAGCAAGAACAAAACTGAAAACGAGAAAGAGAAAGGGGAGGAAGGAAATAAAGAGAAGAGAAAGGGAAGGGGCAATGAAAACGGAGTAAAGGAAGAGGAGCGACAAGGATTGAGAAAAATAACAGAAAAGCAAGAAAACGAAGAGAGAGAAGGAATGAGTCAACGAATGAAATGGAAATAACAGAATTATTGGAAGAAAGGAGAGAGAGAAGGAGAGAAAACGGAGAGAATGAACAAGGGGACTGACCGGAGAATGACTTTGAAAGTGAGAAGAAATAGAGATAGAAATTAAAGAAAAAAGGCAGAAGAGAAAACATGGGAGGAAGAAGATAGATGCAAAGAGGGCAGAGAGGGAAGGGAGGAACCGATGAAGAGAAACAAGAAAGGGAGTTGAGAGGGCGAATGAGGATGGAGAGACTACAAGGGCAGAGAAAGAAAGGATGGGAGGAAGACGAGAAAAAGGAAGGAGAGAAGGAATGAGTGGGAGGACAACACAGTGGGCGAGAGTAGGAAATGTGAGGAAACTGAAAGGGGAAGGAGGAGAAGAAATTCCAAGGAGGACATGGAGGTTAGTGGATAATAACGAGTTGTAGATGCTATGTTGTCATGCTTCTCGACTTCTTAGAACCATCTTAGGGAGGCTGCCACCCAAAATAACCTTGCTAGGGTCTCTGGCAGATCCTGAAAGTCTTCCTATGAAACAGTCCAGGGTTAGGTCAGTAAGACTCCTGTCTGCTTTCTCCACTCCACAGAGCTACAAGACCCGTTCAAGGGTCTGGGGGCCAATAGAAAACTATAGGCGGGCCAAAACTAACCAGAAGGCTTCTTTATGCAGGTAAGAAAGAAACTCACCATTGTTAACCCAGAGACCGCACTGCATCATGCAAGAGCGAGGTCTTAAGAGTCCACCATATATGAAAGGTTCATAGTACACATGTGAAAACAGGAGCCTACCCCATCAATTGAGTATATTTCCAGAGACAAGACAAGAGTGTAATAGAATGAGATCCAGATTAATGTCCTCTGCTACCTTGAAATTGATGGCTAGCTCAGCGCAGCGGCTAGGGCTCGTAGTACCATGAATTACACATATTTAGTTGATGTATTCGATATGATTTAGGCTTATTTAAAGCTTTAGATCTCAAAAGCTGTGTTCTGCGGTTTGCCAGTGCATGTTCTGACTTCCTCTCTGACAGAGCTATTTTCAACTCCTGGTTGCAACAAATTTGCTTTGTATGTCAGAAAATTGTTTTATTAAAACATGTGTAGTACCTTGTTTTTTCGTATCGTAATTAAGTTTTTCTCTGTACCTCAGAGGTCCTTCAGCCTAAGACAGCTCATGATTGGTGTCAGACACTTTAAACATGCCTATTTCAAAGTGGAATACTCTGCTAAAACAGCTTCCATTGATTTCAGGCTGAAAATGAATGATTATGAGTAAAATAAAGTGCCGCAAAAATGCGGCTAAATTTCCATATTTGTGCCGCTAAATTTCCATATTTGTGCCGCTAAATTTGCTAATCCATGCCGCAATATCCTGGGGGGTCTGACTAATACAATATGTAGACGACATCCTTCTAGCAGCGGACACCATACCAATAGCCGTCACAGCCACCATCAAACTACTCCATTTTCTTGCTGAGAATGGTCACAAGGTCTCCAGAAAGAAATTGCAGTTCTGTAAATCACAAGTGACCTATTTGGGTCACCTTTTATCCAAAGAAGGGAGGAAACTCACGCCTGACAGGATCCAGACAATTCTAGACACCCCTGTCCCCAAAGATCAGAAACAAGTCCGCTCTTTGATAGGTCTCACTTCATTTTGCCGACAGTGGTTACCGAACTTTAGCCTCATTGTCAAACCCCTTCTCTCCCTCCTAGCTAAAGACATCCCCTCACCTCTCCCCTGGACCCCCGAATGCCAGTCAGCCTTTAAAGAACTACGCAATGCCCTTTGTTCAGCGCCTGTCCTAGGAACCCCGGATTACTCCAAACCATTCTTCCTCTACACGCACGAGAGGGAAGGATGTGCATTGTCTGTCCTAAAACAATCAATTGGTCACAAACAACGCCCTTGTGCATATTTCTCTGCCACCCTCGATCCAGTAGCCAGAGCGCTGCCAGCGTGCCTGCGCGCTGTGGCAGCTGCAGCAGTATCGATACGCCAGAGCGAAGGAATAGTACTCTCCAATCCAGTCACTGTTTTAGTACCCCATGCAGTCGACACACTACTAAACCAGACCAAAACCCAACACTTGACTAGCGCCTGACTGACAGGATATGAGTTGACCCTGCTAGCACCGCACATTACCCTAAAGCGATGCACCACCCTCAATCCAGTCACACTGTTACCCCTACCCGAAAATGATCCTAGCGTGACTCCACTACACGACTGTGTGACACTAACCGATGAACAAACAAAGAGTAAAATAGATCTCAGAGACACCGCCTTTCTAGAACCAGATGGAGAACTATGGGTGGATGATTCGTGCATCAAACTCCCCGACGGCACCACCTCAGCTGCATACGCTGTCACCACAGCCTGAACCGTTCTGGAAACAGCCCGTATTCCCCAACGTTCAGCCCAGGCTGCAGAACTCATTGCCCTCACACGAGCATGTATCTTAGCGACTGACACGACAGTTAACATATACACCGACAGCCAATATGCCTTCGGGGTGGTTCACCATTTTGGGATCTTATGGAAAGAAAGAGGGTTCCTGACTTCACACGGTACACCCATCCTGCATGGAGATTTAGTCTCCGCCTTGACGCAATCAGTCCTCCTCCCCAAGAAGTTAGCAGTGATAAAATGCCGCGCACATAGGAAAGTGACTGATCTCATTGGACAGGGAAATGCACTAGCAGACGTTACTGCCCGAGCCACGGCAGGAGTCAGAACTACGACACGAATGTATGTGACCAGGTCACAAGCTGAACGATGGACTGACGCTAGGACCACTGTAAGGGACATACAGACTACAGGCACACAAGACGAATTGACCGAGTGGGAAAAGGTGGGACTAAAAGACGAGGAAGATTGCTGGAGAACTAAAGACGGAAATAAATGGCTGTTACCCAATGCCTACCTCATCCCCATATTGACCATGGCACATTTACCAGCACACATAGGCTCCACCCCCATGATTGAACTAATCACCAGAGTATGGCATAACATCAAGATAGCAGAATCTGCAAAACGCCTAGTACAACAATGTATAGTCTGCCTACAACACAACCCAGGGGAGGGGACAGTAGTACCACGGGGAGGGTTTGGAGTCCCTGACCACCCCTTTGAAATCCTTCAAATGGATTACATTCAACTAGAGAGATGCCTTGGTCTAAAATATGTCCTGGTGGTTGTGTGCGCTTTAACCAAAGAAAAAGGTGCCCCCTGTTTACTTTTAGGTCCAAGAGGAGGGGGAAATAACAACAACCATGAAACAAACCTCTTATCTGACCTATTTCATTTCAACAATGGTAATCACTCAAAAAACGACATTTCCCCATAAATAAAGTCTCATCACATATAATTTTTCTTTATAATTTATTTTTTATCAAAACACTTGTGCTTTTTCTTTTTTGTTTTTTTGAATAATTGTTATCTTTTTTGGTGCTCAATATTCATGAAACACATTTACAAATATTCACAAATTCATATAATTGTTTATATTATAAGACATTAAAAGAACAGATCTCTCAATTGTGGTAACCCCCACATCACCATCATACCTCCATTCTCACCTCTCATGCTCTTCAATCATACTACCAAACATACCACACAAAGAAAAAATGTGACAATAAAATACACAACTATTAACGGGATCCTACTAATTATTACTGGCCAGAGTTCCTGGGGACACCTTTATTTTAGAGTGTCTAAAAATTGTACTACAACATAACTTTTTTGAATTCAAACAGAGCCTATATCACCAAATTAAGGGGACCAGCATGGGGGCTTCTTGTGCCCCAGTGTAGCGAACATCTTCATGGGGAGTTTGAGTGCAAACATATTTTTAATGAGGTAGCTCCTTTTTATGAAAATATAGCCCAGTGGCACAGATTTATAGATGATATCTTCTTCATCTGTGTTTCATGAATATTGAGCACCAAAAAAGATAACAATTATTCAAAAAAACAAAAAAAGAAAAAGCACAAGTGTTTTGATAAAAAATAAATTATAAGAAAAATTATATGTGATGAGACTTTATTTATGGGGAAATGTCGTTTTTTGAGTGATTACCATTGTTGAAATGAAATAGGTCAGATAAGAGGTTTGTTTCTTGGTTGTGTGCGCTTTTAGCAAATGGGTGGAGGCATATCCCACCCGCGACAATACCGCCTTAGCCACTGCAAAAGTATTGCTGAAAGAATTCTTCCCCCGATACGGCCTTTGCAGAATTTTATGGAGCGACAATGGCCCCCACTTCGTAGCTGAGGTGATACAGAACATACTGAGAGGGTTGGGGGTAAAAGAAAAGTTCCATGCCGTCTTCCACCCCCAATCAGCGGGCCTGGTAGAGAGACACAATGCAACGTTGAAACTAAAACTAGCCAAAATAGTTGCCACGACCGGGTTGAAATGGCCCGACGCCCTCCCATTGGCATTGTTATCGATGCGCTCCACCCCAACCAAACACCGACTGACCCCGTATGAGGTGGTCTTCGGCAGGCCTATGAGCATTTGGGCGGCACCAAGACCCACCTCCATTAACGATGTCCCGAACATATTAATGTCGGATTACTTGCATAAATTGACAAACGAGCTAACAATTATCCACCAACAGGTGCAGCAAGCCTTGCCTGACGTATCCAGGGGCCCGGGACATGAAATAAAGCCAGGCGACCATGTATTGATTCGCAACTTCCAAAGAACGAAGAATCTGGAGCCTAGGTGGACGGGCCCCTGGCAAGTCCTGATCACCACCCGAACTGCCCTCCGAGTGGAAGGAAAACGAAACTGGCTGCACGCTCATCATTGCAAATGAGTCCCTCCAACCCTGGCAACCTGTGAAGGGGTGGAGGTGCAAGAGGAAGTACTCGCGAGAGACCGACCAGCTCTGAGTTGCTACCCACAAGAAGAAACCCTCAAACTATCAGAATTTCCCGACCCCACGGTGCCATCCAGGAAAGGGTACAACCTAAGATCGACGAAAGGAGGGAGCTCCAACGACCAGGCCACTAACTAAGTCAAGGTCTCAGATCAGTAGCACAGTCAAACAACGTTACCAGGAAAGCGCCAGACAAAAGTCTGTGGTCCTAACAGTTGTTGAGCTCCTCGAAGATGATGGAAGAAACTGAACACCTCAAAACCACCGCAAAGACACCAAGACTGCTAACCTGCACAGCACAAAGACAATTGCACTTGTAGCCGCATTTCTCACCTGTCTCCTGCTAATGGTCGCACTCTGGATCATTGAAGAGAATGCACCTGCATACAGAACATTGTCACCCACCATGCAACCAACCACCAAGAAAGAACACTACCTGGTATCACTACCGCCACATCTCCGAGAAGACGCAAAGAATTCTGGAATAATTCTTTCGTGCAGATGTTGCACCAGCACAATCTTGCCACCAATGCTACCAACTGTTGGGTCTGTGGGCTGTTACCATCAAGGATCAGAGACTTGGACAATTGGAAGTTGGCTTTGGGGCATCTTGAAGGAGTGGGGTTGGAAAATATCAATGATTCTCTTGGTCCCAGTATTGACAATATGTGGTTGTTGTTTGGGTATACACTGTATACCACCTTTGTGTTCTCTTTGCATAACTACCTTGCACCCTAAGACTATGGACACTCAGCTAACAAAAATGAGAGTAATGTATGATCAAGAGATACAGGACATTATGGAGATCGAAATAGACTGACAAGCTGGCTAGTTCTGTTCAAAGGGGCCACTGTTAAAAGCAAAACGACAATCGTGAACATTACCTGCGCCATCTTGTCTGGTGGAATTCTATGTGCACATAAGTTGCAGTCATTTTAATCTATCACAGCCATTTTGTACTCTGTTGGTCACCTTTGTTTCACCCTGCCCTTACTAGCATCCCTCTGACCCTCTGACCGACCTGGTACGTGTGCTGGGGGCTATAAACTCTATTTGCCGCAACAAACCTCAGCGCCATTTGCTGCCACAAACTCGTTTTTCCTCTCATCTCTGTTTTCAGGCAAACCTTTGGACACTCTACCCGTCACTGCACCTAGTTACACAAACAGGTTCCAAACACCAAAAAGACTCTTGCAACATGATTTATTGCACTGCAAACAGTAAGACTTGTTGTTACCAACAATGGGACCTGTTTTTATCAACAGAACGGACTCTTAGATCTGGCCGGTCTCACATGTTTTAGACCCTGAAGCAAGGTCCAGCTGCAAGATAAGATTGTCTGTTTGACCTGGGTCGGAAGAGAATTACTGTTGGGCTTGTGTGACAACCTGCCCGGGGCGGGGACCCCAAGCTTGTGTAACCATGTTGATGAAACCAATGCATTGTGTCAAACCTGTATAAAAGGAAGAGCCAAAGGAGTTATCAGCAGAACACCTCCCTCAGACATCCCAGTGTCTGCAGTTGACGTGATCTCCTCATGAGAAATAAACCTTTTTCTTGTCTTCCAGTTTCCAGCGCTTGCCTCATTATTTTGATAGCGAACCCAAAGTGAATTAGAGGTGGAACCCTGCACCGGGCAGCATTGAGGGTCTTAGAAGACTCGCTGCCTTTCACAGCCTCTCGATCAGTACGAATTCATAATTTACACTGACGGATCCGCACAACCCGCAACAGGGAGTAAGCAAGCTTACAGTGCAGCGTGCGCAATCGTTAAAGGTCGCATGCGCGATGGCAACTTCAGACCTATGGTCACAAAAACCCAATCTCTAGGAGATTGTACGGCTCAGCGAGCTGAACTACAAGCATTCAAACTGGCACTTGAAAGTACAGATCGAGAATTCCCCACGCTACTAGTGTGCGATTCTTTCTACTGTGTTTAGTCGTATAATGAATATATACAAACTTGGCTTGAAAATGGGTTCAAAGATGCAAAAGGTGGCACAATAAAGTATAAAACGCTTTGGGAGCAAGTAGTTCAGTTAAAAGCGAACTACCAAAGGCTCACGTGATACACACACTGAGTCATCAACGTGATGGCGTTCACGTTGCAGGGAATTCATTGGCTGACGAAGCCGCAAAGGGGGCTGTTCAGACGGCTTCCGTAGCTGCGATCACTCGTTCAAAAACGAGAATAGACAGTGAGATAATGTTGGCTGTCAATGCTACGAGCAAAGGCAGTGGTGCAGCGTTACCAAAAAAGTTTCCACTCAAGTACTCTTATGTAATTGATGCGAACAACGTTCCTTTTGCTCGAATCCTTGGAGTGGGGGATAGGGTAATTCCAAACATGGAACGTAGAGCAGCTTTGATTTATGAAACACATCTGGGGGAGGGTCTGTCACATCAAGGGATCTCTAAAACAATATTGACATTAAAAGAGATGTACTGGTGGCCTGGAATGAATACAGAAATACACATATTCATCAATAACTGCTTAGACTGTAAAGTACAGCGAGATGCAGAACGCCGCCAGACACCATGCTACGAAGTAGCCTGCCAGGGACAGACACCATTGTTAGACAGCATTAGACTATCTATGCACAGGCGTCCTTGTGGACAACTGCAATCCCACAAATACTAAGTCAAGGTTCCTATGGATATGGCATCAGCGCTCGGCTGACGCTCGAACTGTTATAAAAGATTAGCGAGTCTTTATCGGCACATACGCAATAGGCACGCTACATTCTAACCAGGGCCCTGCGTTTAGCTCTCAGGCTTACAAAGAAGCCATGGCCAGTCTGGGCGTTGCATTGCAGTACTCCTCTCCGTTTCATCCTGAGGGAAATTCTGTTGTGGAAAGGAAAAACCGGGACATAAAGCAGTCTATAACAGCTAGGGTATTAGGTTCGGGTGATGGGTGGGTCAAACATCTTTATGGGGTCCAACGCTCATTAAACAATTTGTCAAGAAGTTCTCTAGGGGGGGTCACTCCATATGAGGTCCTATTTGGGACAAGAATGTGGGTGCCAGATCTGGAATGCAGTGGCACAGTGGTGGAAAATAAACCCTTTGATATCAAAGATCGTTTGGCTGTTTTACAGGATCTAAATGAACTAAGAACGAAACAAAGCAACGTGTTCCTGCAGCCAACCACCACTGGGGAAAAACCGGCGGTCCCAGCAAGGCCTGTCTGGATTCCAAAAGTTGGGGATCTAGTCAGAGAGAAAATTGCGGACAAGAAGGAATTTGAACCTTCTTATAGACAACCAGTACCTGTCCTAGCCGTACACGGAACAAGAACAGTACTTCTGCCGCCCCTTGCTGGAAGAAAGGAGAAAAGATTTGTGTCCATCGACCTCATCAAACCACAGTATGTGGCCAACACTAAATAGTAGGCCTCGTGGACTCCGACCTAGTAGCAGACACACTCCTCTCGCTACTATCCAGGAGGTTCAGACTGAAAGACTGATAACCAGCAAGAATTCAGCAGTAACAGATGAAGGACTGAGCAACAATGCTATGGAACTCATCCCTCTTGAAACTCAAGTAAGAGTTCGTCCAAATACACCTATCTACACCAATGTAACAAGTGATCAACTGGTTCCAGCGATTTCTACAAATCCTGATGCAATTCCAACAATTGACAGAACTGCTTCTGGCTATTTCATTAACTTTGATACGTTTTCTGAGGATCTGAGTGAGCCCAAGACGTCGCCAGCATCAAAAACTTTTAAACAGCAAGTACAAGACTTTTTACATTTTTTGAAAAGACTTATCTGGTTTCACCATGGACTGAACTTTGGGTTATTTCTGGAATATTTTTCTTCCTGCTTTGGCTAGCTTTGGTTATGACTATGAGTGTGCTTATAAATGGCAGATATATCCATGTGAACACTGAAAGAAAAGAAGTGAACTTACTTTTAAAACCTCACAAATCATCCCATCGTGAAACAAGAGACTTGTCTGCAGTGAACATCACAGCCGTTCCTATACAGGATGGTATAGTGTGGGACAAGACAGATTTCGATATTTTTGGCCCGACGGAATATTTGAACATTCCACATTTATTTAAGATTTCACTAAGTGATTTTGTTTCATCCAGTACCTATTCTGATGATTGGGACTTTAAAACTGTAAACAACATGATGTTTGACCTAGAAATATCTGCTGCATTTTCTAATAATGAATATTTAGAGGGTTCATCAGACTATGAACAGCTGTATTGCTATAACCACTATGGTCATCATTGTTTGCATAAATCTGCAACACCTAGAAATGTGTTTATGTTTAACCAATGGGAGCATTGTCCTACACCACCAAAAGGTAGTTCAAAAACATTTGCTAAAAAGTTTCCATATTTTTCAGGATACAATACATCTGATTCAGAAGCATTTTACTATAGAAATGTAAACAAAACAGGACTGAAAATTATGTTAACTAATACAAAACAGATTTACTCTGCAGCATTTATTGCCCAACTGTCTAGACAGGGTTTCGACTTATGGAAAGACACAATAGACACAAAATCTGTCTGGGGTACTAAAGATTGGCAAGTGCAGGGGATAGAAGCTTTATTTAGAGCCTGTATCGTCCCTCAACAAATAATGTTTTTGAATGACACTGTCCAACAAACGTCTTGCCTTGGGTTAGCCAAGATTAAAGACATGAAAAATCCTTCTGTACCAACACCTGCAAGTGATAACAATACACAGGCAGCGGTTACAGTTGACACCATACTACAACTCAACAGAACAAATCCTGATTGGAGAAAATGGTTGATCTGGCCTACAGACACAAACAACTGTCAAGAGAGATTCCTGAATAAAACACAGGGGTTTACTATTCATAGGCCAGACCCACGATACGTCCAAAGACAGCATCCGGGGGTAGTAACAACATACAGTGTAGGAAAATTATGCCTCGATTGGCTGCAAATATCTACACTTAAGGATATGAAACAACACTTATCTTTACTTAAAGAAGACGCCGACCTTAGGGAATTCTTGCTTGGACCAAGAAAACCGCGTCAAAAATGTTTCATATATGCCGGCATCTATGCTGCTTATAATGAAGCATGGAAGGTGTCACAGATGGAGGCCGCAGAACGAATACGTGAACTTGATCGTATTAATTTAGAGAAAACTCTCTCTGTGGTCGACAATGGGTTAACAACTTTGTCCTCCAGAATTTATTCATTGGACAGTATTGTATCCTCTGCTATCGACATACTGGAACAAGATTTAGCCATGTTACAGCAAGGCCAGACTCAGTTACGTTCTATTATGTTATTAAGCTGGACGCTGCAATCTTTGCGTGCGGGCTATGTGCCTTGGCGTTTTATCAACACAATGGCTCTGTTTGCAGAATACAATCTAACTGATAAACAGATCGAACTGGCACAAAGTGGAGCAAAGTATACAGTACTGAACATTGAAAAACTTGAAAAATTACCATTCACAGTGGCAGAAAAACCAGCTACAGAATGGCTTATTCATGGCAAAATTAGTCTACCTGTGACTACTTTCCAGTTTCAGTATTGCCTTAGACAGATGCAAGCAGGCAAATATGAAAGGTTGGGTAAAGAATACATTAAGACATCCTGGAATTTATCTTACACCTATAGATGTTGGAGTGGGGATCGTGAAGTGTTTCTAAGCGGTACACACTGTGAAAGTGCACTAAGCGGTTCACTGATTTGTCAGGACATATCTTTACACGGGGCTTGTAATGGTTCTGTGGCAAACTTGTCCTGCCACCAGCAGGGTACACCAGCTGTTGTGATTAATCCAACGTTTGGACAACTTTCTAATGGGAGTTACCTCATGTTGAATGATCAGAGTTGCTGTGGCATGTTGCCAGGCATCCCATATCTAGTAACGGTCAACTCCAGGGTCACTTGCTGTATGCAAGTATTGTTTGCCCCAATAGACACAGTCAGGGAGTCGCCTCTATGGCCTTCGTTGAATGTCTCTTTTATACGATTTGATACTTTAAGCAGAATGAAAGCCATGCTTATACAACAATCAGTGCCTTTGACCTCGGCCAAAGAAACCTACGATCTACAAGTTGCAAGGACTTCGGCTGAGATACAGGCTTTAATTCGTACAAACTGCCCTATACATTTCGTAGAAATGATAGGACGTATCTTTAACATGTCTGATACAAGCGGAATTGTACATGTATTTAAGACCATCTGTTACGGACTATTAGCACCTTTCCAGGCTGTCCTCGGAATCATCCCAAACTTCGCACATTCGGTGTTTGGTGGTGTGCCGTTAATTATAGCACTTGTTGCAGGAATTCTGTTTCTATTCCTCCTACTACGCTATGGGAAGCCTATTCGCCAACATCACTCCGAGCGATGTGGAGAGAGCCCTCCTTGAACGGAAATGTTGTGAGCGAATAGTACAGCTTTTGGCCATGCCTCGTCTACGGGAAATTAATACAACGTGGTTCCTGTCATTCAGACCAATCTGGCAAGATTGCATCTTACCTGTTCTACGCTGCCTGTTTTGCGGTGAAGAATGCATGCTAGACACCTGTCTAACACACCCATCAGTCATGCCAACGGATATCGATACTCTGCTGGACCCGATAACGGCCCATGCTGTGTGTTGTCCCCAGAGGCTTCCAATTCTGATGGCGGCATTCATTGAGATCTCACAGACGCTTCTGGCTGCTGCTGAGGTACGAGATGGATCAACGGGCACACAGGTAACAACGGACGCGAACATTGCTTCTTCTGCTGAAGGCGATGTTTCTCATCTCTGTGCAATTAACCTTCTGAACGAGGTGTTCCAATGTCACCAACTTCGGTGGACGATATTTTGGATATGTAAATAGATGATCTAATGTTTTATCGCCAGACCCATACACTGACTTTGATTCGGCTCACAGTGTACCAGGGCAACAATGAAATTTGGCCTTCATATTTTTCAAACTTGGAACTTTTCCCAGAATTGAACTTTTTTCTTTTTAAATTTTTGAAATGACATGGCAAATGAACAATCTGCTTACAGTAGCTCCATCGCACCCCACCTGTGCAACGTTATCAATCTCTCCTTCGAGACCGCGACCTTCCCAGAGAGCTGGAAACACGCAGAGATCAACGCCCTACTCAAAAAACCCAAGGCGGACCCGAGAGACCTCAAGAACTTCCGGCCCATCTCCCTGCTTCCGTTCCCAGCCAAGGTCATCGAGAAGATCGTCAACAAACAGCTAACCCGATACCTCGAAGAAAACAGCATCCTGGACCCATCCCAATCAGGGTTCCGCAGCAACCACAGCACTGAGACTGCCCTCATCGCCGCCACCGACGACATCAGGACCCTGCTGGACAACGGTGAGACCGCAGCCCTCATCCTGCTGGACCTCTCCGCCGCCTTCGACACTGTCTGCCACCGCACTCTACGCGCACGCCTCCACGACGCAGGGATCCGAGACAAGGCCCTGGAATGGACCACCTCCTTCCTCGACGGCAGAACCCAGAGAGTCCGCCTCCCACCTTTCCGATCCGAAGCCTCCGAGATCATCTGCGGCGTACCCCAGGGATCTTCCCTCAGCCCAACACTGTTCAACATCTACATGGCCCCGCTCGCACGCATCGCCAGACAGCACGACCTCAACATTATCTCGTACGCCGACGACACTCAACTGATCCTCTCCCTCACCAAGGACCCCCTCGCCGCCAAATCCAATCTCCATGAAGGAATGAAGGCCGTCGCCGATTGGATGAAGATCAGCCGACTAAAGCTGAACACGGACAAGACAGAGGTCCTCATCCTCGGCTCCAACCCCTCAGCCTGGGACGACTCCTGGTGGCCAACGACGCTGGGAGCAGCCCCGACACCCACCGACCACGCACGCAACCTGGGAGTCATCCTCGACTCAACGCTCTCCATGGCCAAGCAAGTCAACGCAGTCTCCTCCTCCTGCTTCAACACCCTCCGCATGCTTCTCAAGATCTACAGGTGGATCCCGACAGATACAAGAAGAACAGTCACCCAGGCCCTCGTCAGTAGCAGACTCGACTATGGGAACGCCCTCTACGCGGGAGCCCCGGCCAAGCTCATCAAGCGACTGCAACGCATACAAAACGCCTCCGCACGCCTGATCCTCGACGTACCTCACCACAGCCACATCACCCCCCACCTGAGGAACCTGCATTGGCTCCCCGTCGACAGGAGAATCTCCTTCAAACTCCTCATCCACGCACACAAGGCACTCCACAAGACTGGCCCAGCCTACCTCAACAGACGACTCTTCTTCTACGTCCCCAACCGCCAGCTCCGCTCTGCCGACCTCTCCCTCGCCACCGTCCCTCGCATTCGAAGAACAACCACCGGCGGCAAATCCTTCTCACACCTCGCCGCCAAGACCTGGAACACCCTTCCACTAAGCCTACGACAGACCCAAGACCTGCTGACCTTCAGGAGGCTACTCAAGACCTGGCTGTTCGACCAGTAGCAGCACCCCCCCCCCTTTTTTTCTCCCCAGCGCCTTGAGACCCTCGCGGGTAAGTAGTGCGCTCTACAAATTCTGTGATTGATTGATTGATTGAGTAGAACTAGTCTTATAAAACAGACTTCTTTGAATACTTCCAGGGACACATTGTCACCTTACTTGTCTAACATTTCATTTAATTCTATGATATGCAATGGTTTTGATTTTGAGGACTTATCGACCATTTCGATCATATGTATATATTTCTGTTTCATTCAAGTTGCATTTTTACTTCCGTTATATGCTTAGAATGAAAACAATGCTTTATATGTACAGTACTTATTGCATTTTAACAATTTTGAGCTTCTTTTAAAATGCTTTTAGAAATGTTTTTAGCAATATGTGGTACTCAATTTTATGTTTAGCATTTAAAATGTTTAGCATTTAGTATTATCGTTCAATCGAAGATGGAGTGGGTGTTGTATTCCGCTTTAGGGGTCCGTATATAGGCTTTCCTGAATCATGTCCTTATATAGGCACAATTCGCCTTGCCCTTATATAGGCATAGAATCCCTGTCCTTATTTAGGCATTAACCGTGCACTCCAAATACAGGCATGGTCACCGACATCCGTCCACCCTAACGTCACAACGAGTTCTTAGAAAACAGACCCTTAAACTTCGGGAGTTCCCTAGCACAGGACTATTGATTTCTCCAAGAACTCATCTATTATGTATGAACCGTTATACCATAAGGGTTCATTCCTGACGTCTTCCTCTGTCCGACTTCACGTCAATGCTAACATTCCAAGACACCTACCAGGTATAAATATACCTTCCCTTGCCCAAGCAAGTTAGAGGAGACCTCGACTTCAGAGGAGCCCGTATCCCGGCCTGACGCACTGAGAAGACGCTGTCATTCCTGCACGCAGACGAATCCAGCTTCCAGTGTTCTGACTCCTTCGCGGGGTGTTAGAGTTCCAAGATCCGGCAGGAGATTCCCACCGCTCTCATTCTCAAGGTATGGAGCTGACTAGATCCTAGAGGGACTCTTGGCATACTAGATTTAACATACTCTTAGTCTACCATACTAGAGAATACTCCACCTACTTCTACCTTTTCCCTACACCTAGACTAGGTTAGGTACATTGGGGTAGAACTAGCATAGAGACGCATCGTATGAGTACTCGCATTCTTACCTCATGTTATTTATGTACGTGAATATATGCTAAAAGATAATGCTAGCACAGTATTATTTATTTCTACTGCTTACGCTGTACATTATTTATCTTGCATACTGTCTTGTGATCATAACAGCACATATCTCTTACACGAGAAACAAGACTGTTCAATAAAACCCTTTTTATTGAAACGCCCGTCTTTCCTTTCTGTGTAACTCTGTAGAAACTAAGCATGCACGATTGACTGAGTGAAACTGTTATCTATTGTTTCCACGATTCTGAGACGTGTTCCGATTCTAAAGGGAAACAAAAGTTGTCATGTTTTTCGGTTGCCAGAAACTACTCCCTTCTTGTTCTCAAGGAGTTTCTAGTGGCCTCTGAGCTAGCTGGCACAAGTAATTAAGTTTAATATACTCGATAGGGACATACCGACCTTAGTCCTATGTCAAGCCTATAGGTTATATTATTCCAATGCGCAGAGCCTATTAGGGAAATAGGAACTACACTACAGTACTAGGCAGGGCTGCCCATTATCTCTTCTTATCTTTGCCATGTCGGTGGAGCCTATCGATATCTGTCTGCGCCAATGGAGTGAGACCTGGGGCATGCCGCTGGCTGACAGAACGCATGCCTTCTCCCTTTATGCTGATGACATGCTGCTCTATCTTAGATATGTAGAGGCGAATCATACGTATATAGCTCAGGTCCTTCGTGCTTATCACCAGGTATGTCAACTGGCATGAGTCATGCATGTTTCCCCTTCTGCCTAACACCCCTGAGACCGATGTGGGTTGTAGGGGAGTAAGTGCTCCTTCAGTGGCAGAGTGTTGGGTTCTGCTACCTTGGGATCAAGGTAATACAACTAGAGTGGTAACAGCAACTCAGAAGTCAAATTGCCTTCTGGAGAACCCTTCCTTTGTCTGTAATTGGAAGGGTAGCTCTTTCGAAAATGATTCTGTCTCGCAGACTCCTATATTACTTTGCTAACCTGCCCATACTTCTTTCCAGAACATTCTTTTGTGCGCTACACATACTATAAGGCAACCTAATCTGGGGCAGCAGTCATTCCAGGTGGCTGTGGCTAAGATGTGGCATCCCATTAACCAAGAAAACTTGGGGGCACCGAATTATGAACATTATTACCTGGCTTCCCAGATGCAGTGGATTTGCCGCTGGCTCTCTGAACTGCACTTGGATGACATTGCCACTCTGTTGACCCCAGTGAAGTAAGAGGAAGTACAACAACTTTTTTCCCTTGGGGTACTAATAGTCTCCCCCACTCTTGCCGACTGTGTGTGGCGCACATATGTTTCACAAGGGGACTACTTTTCACATCCTAAACCCTCCCTTATGCTCCTATTAATCCTCTCCTTTGTCTATCAAAGGCCAGAAATGCATTAGCCATGCCAAACTTGAAGCGTTAGGTCACTGCCAGTCTTACGACTATAGATGATCTTTTACAAGACTGTGCTCTCCCCCCTTTTGAGGAGATTACTAAACAATATGATAATCATACAGGGCAATTTCTTGCGTACAATGTGCTGACTCGAGTGCTACAACTGGTTTGGGGCATCAATACAGATGAGCTGCCCTCAATGTGGTTGTCCAATACCTACATGTCATAGGTAACGGCAGATGCCTCATCAGTGGGTTGGCCTGGGGCTTCGGAGTGCCTTCCTATGTACCCCTGACTGGCCTGCAGGATGAACAGGAGTCTGTCTTCGGGAGGGCCCTCAATGATTAAAAATGGGATAGAGTGTTGGCATACCCCGTTAAGGTTTTGAGGAATGTCAGATTAAGTTCTTCAATGTACATTATTCACTCATGCAAAAATATACTAATACTTTCCCGACACAAATTCCTGCTGCCAGCTGACACGACTGATATGGTCATACCCTCCCTTTTGCAATATTGGACAGGAATTACAACACACCTCAGTCAAATCACGGGGAATGAATGCTACACTAAACCGCTGGGAGGCTTGCGCTGGAGGGCTGTTTCAGCGAACTCAGAAAACCAAACTTGCAGCCTGCTTTATTAACCTTGCTTTATTGTTTGCAAAGCGGATAGTGACTCGTCACTGGAAAGCGAGTGCACCTCTACGGATATCTATGTGGCATAAATTAGCAGTAACACGGACAGAAGTGTAGAGAAGAGCACTCAGACGGGAAGAGGCCATTCAGATGGGAAGAGGCTAGGGGACTAAGAAAGTGTCTCCTATCATAGGGCAGGGACGCATTCCTACCTGCGTTCCAGACTCAGCCCAGGAATGACACCCACCTTCCCTGAACACGTGGTCCTACATAACAAGAACCACACCAACCTCTCTTGCCGACCTTGGAGGTCAGGCCCTACTAGAAATGCACACCAATTGTGCACAGCCCACACACTCCTGTATCACATGGCTTCACTTCTATTCAAGATGCACATGTCAAGCTCTCTGCTTTGCCTCCCGATGAACTAATCATTGCTGCAGGCGCACCACTGCCCATTGGCCTTAATTAAACTTCACAAGGTTTAGTTATGTTGGTAATTTACACTCCGTTGAGTGGTGAAAAACTTGTCATGTTCACAAAGATAAATGATTGTAGTAGACAGAGCTTATCAATGGCACTCTTGACAAAGGGAGCCATTCAAGCAGGAGTTTACGATATCTTGGCTAACTCTTTTAAGTATATATAATATGTTTTATTCATGCCATGTACTACTTGCTGTACCCCCTGAATAAGGAGATATAACCTTTATTGATTTTTGTTCGCATTAAAAACTCAATAAAGATATTTTTTAAAACACTCAACTTTGTCAATGGTACAATTACATGAAGAAACACACATTTCCCAAGCAGCAAAACATATCAACATATACTAGAATAAGGCCCCAGTGGGCACATAATCACACAGTGAAGCATAGGTATCCATTTGTGTGCAAAGTTAACAAGTAACTAATTTAAAGAACCATGGGTACCATCTTGGAACCAAATGAAACCAATGACTGTCCGTGTGTACTTGGCTTATGAGTAGTAACATGGGCACCATCTTGGAACTAAACCAATAAATAACTGCCGGTGTGTATACCCTGGCCAACTCGTCATGGGGGCCTTAGAGTGAGCTTTCGGGCCCCCACTTTTCAACCATTGGCTTTTTCAACCAGCCTCTTTCATCCATTACCTGGAGAGTTTGTCAATCACTTCTTGGCTCAGCCCTGTCTGGGTTTATCCTTCCGCCTCTAGTCCAGTGAACCGAATGAGAGACTACGTTACACCTATACATTTCTTTGTCTACTCCTGTTGGCTTCCTCCCTTGTTTATATGATGCATGTGTTAGCATATTAAACACACAATACTAACTATGACAATGCTTGTTTTTATCAGCTACTGCTTTTTACAGCACCAGTACAGGTTAAACATTCTACTGCTTTTGGGGAAGCTGCAGATTGAACCTGTCAATAGATCAAAGTGAGCTCTTCTGGTAGGAAGAGAATTAGGAGTTGCTCTCCGAAAGATGGACAGTATTTTGGAATACAGACTTCGTAGATGCTGCTGGAGTTACTGCACTGCACAAGAATGTTTGCTAGTGAAGGGATGTGTTAGTGAGGTTAACAATGCTTATGGTGCTCTAAAGTCACTCATTGATGTCATGTCATTTATTAGGTCTTGTCCACTAGACAGCGCATGTGCTGTCTGTTGCAAGATGTATTGTTTGCTTACAGTGCATTTAGAGTCTGCCCATTGCTTACCATTGGTTGGTTTCATTGTCACTCTCATTTGCTGACTTCTTATTCGTTACATTGTGCAGGCTATCCTTCCTCTTCTTGTGTCCCTCCCCTGAAGCATGGACACAATACTTGTGTTCTTTCAAAGCACATTTTTCAGGTGCCATATTTTTAGGTTTTTTGTTATAGCACTTTACAAGAGTGCATGTGCTTTCCAGCTGTCTCCCTAATATGCTTCTTTTCTCATGCTGTGCTCCGTGTTGCGCTCTCTCTCTTGCCTGTGTACTTCTCCCCCGCCCACTCATGTTGTTTTTCTCCTCTTCCAGGTTTGCTCTTGCTCCCCGTTAGTTTGCTTCCCTCACCGTGCCCTCCTTGTTGCTTCCTCCCACCTTTGCCTTATGTGTTGTTTCCGCCTGCACTCTGTGCTGCTACCCGCTGCCCTCCTGCTGCTTCCCCCCACCCCAGTCTTTTGTGATTGCACCCTCGCTGTCAACGTTGCTATCTCACCCGTGTTTCTCCCTTTGCACTTGACTCCATGAGAAACTAAGGATATTTGGGTCTGCTTGTCCAGGGAGAAAATGACCAGCATGATCTTTGGTTCAACTTGAATGGAGAACAAATACTGCAGCTCCTCTTCTAAAGAGGATAGGTAGTAACCAGAGTCTCGGGACCTACAGTCACGGTCTGGGGTGTCACAGTGGAGAAGGTCAGGCCCTCTTCAGCTTTCCTTCACTGAAGTACACAACTCCTCCTCCTGACACTCCTGCTGTGCTCCTGCCTTCCCAGAGACGCTGCAGAGTGAATGCTGCAAAGAACCAAAGCTGTCACTCCTTTCTGCTCCAGAAACTTTCAATTTGACTCCAAAGACTCCACAGTTTTACAACATCCCAATTTTTATTTCTCGCCTAAGGGACAGCCTTTGGCTGTTAGTAGTTAAAAACTGACTGTGGACCACAGTGCTTTAAGTGGGATGATAAATGGTGTGGCCTAAGTAATTGAGGGTGTGGCTTAAAACAAGTGAAATACAATCTTTTGCTTTACACATCATGGTGCCTGATCAGCATAGGTGCCTCTTTGTGAGTTTCTTGCTATGACATCCAGGCATATCACACAACAACAAACATATGCCTAAAACAAGCCAAACCTATTCGCTTGGTGAGTACTTGTTAGCAGTTTGATATGGTTAACAACAATTATCTTGTTGAAAATAATTAGAATTGGTAATTACAAATGGTACATATGTGAACATCACTAAGCGCACACTGGACAGAGGCCAAGGATTGGATGAGCATGTACTCTGAACATTGCTATTGCTCCCTAACTAACACTACCTTCTGCCTCAGCTCCAGAGTTCTCAATCGTGCCTCATTATGAACACCCTCCCACAACCAAAACTCACTCTGGCACCTAAATGCGACTCAGCTTACATATGCATACAAGCACTGGAAAAACCAATAGCTCAGCCTTTTAGAGCCTACAACTCTTTGCTTGGCCAATAATAAGTTAAGTCAATTCCAATTAAAATACAAAATTGCACTAAAGCAAAGAGAGTTTACAAGTGTTAATAAATGCAAAGTCTTTACTTATGTAAAGTACGCAATGTATATATAATGCCATATCGCTAAAATCATTGTTAAAGCCAGTAGGTTCCAAAGACGAGACCTATTGGCTTTGCCAATGCTTGTCTACCATGATGTCACCCGGAAAGCCACACTATTTCCTCCAGCAGGGAGCAGTGTCATGCGATATGATTTCCTGTGAAGCCAGGAGGAGGCCTGGTTGCATCTTTAGTCTACTTGATGGTTTTGAAAACTTTAAAAAACTACATTTTTTGGTCACAGAAGATTGGCAAGCATGTAGTAAGCTTTTAGCCATTTTTTCGACGAGTCGGGAAAGTTGTTTTGTCAGTTTGAAACTTTGAACTGCACTTCACAGTGCGTGGAGTGAATTTCTCACTGCCAGGAAGGACGAACCCTGCTTTCTTGCTGGAGTTGCGAAGCCGCGTCTGAAAAAACACTTTAATGGCCTCCTTTTGCCAGAGATCAAACACAAGTCTGTTTTCCTCTCCTAAACTTCCTGCCCTCTGCCTCAGAATTGACACATCTTGCCGCCGCCCTCCCCCTCCGCCTCGCCTGCCGTGACACTGCAGTCCTGATACACTGCTCTGTTTGCTCGTGTAAACTCTGCCACAATGCACCATGGGAGAGCAGACACTGGGCTAATATTGGGGGGACAAAGGGTGTAATTGCCTGGGCACATACCTCGACAGTGGCTGTTTGCAGGGCCTGCTGTTTCACCACTCCCTCGCAGTCAGGCTGCAGTAAAGTTAATGTCCTGTGACCATGTATCTCCCCAGAAATAAATCACTCTGCTTACACGGGCCCGGGTAATATCCTTTTATATTAACAATGTGTGTTTAGTCTGGAATGCCACAGGTCTGTGTGATAGCTTCATTTCCCTGCAGTAAAATCTTGACAGCGCTTAATTTCCTCAGAGAGGGATGACTGCAGCCAACACGAATCGTTTTTTGTGCTTTTTCGTCTGCAGTGGGCAAAGAGAAGAAAGAAAGGTTTGCTAAAATAAACAGCGGTTTTCTATTCACAAATGCTTGTAGTGCAGGCTTATTTCTAGCAAGAAGGTCAGAAAACACCACAACAAAACCAAGAAATGTGATTATTATCATAATATCTTCACGTGTAATTTTAGAATTTCTTGCCACCAATAATTTATTCACCCGGAGGTGGGGTGGGCAGCCTATATGCCTGACCTGATCTAATGTTGGATGGTAATGGAAAATTCTCTTATTGAAAAAGAAAGTACCAAATCCGCCTGAGATTGCACTGGCCTCATTTCGTCTGTCAGAGATAGTATGGCGGGGTAAATTCTACAAGTCGATTCGTCACCAGATTTAGCACTTCCTCTAAACATTTGAGGATCTTATGGTACCTTCCTACTCTGAACCAGTGCTATGTTTTTTGTCTGTGACGCAGGTCCTGAAATAAATAAGCTCAAGGACTAATTAGAATAGGCAATATGCACTGTCGTTAGATGGAGAAATGTCAGAGCAAGTGACATCACCGGAAGTGATGTCACAGCCCTTTGATAACTCTCACTTTAATGGGAACGTGCCTATTTTACAGTGACTGGTGAGCTACAAATTGAGTTTTTTTTATGTATACATATGCAACTGAAACAAGCATTGGCATAGCCAATAGGTCTCGCCTTTGGGACCTTATAAGTGTTTAGCCATGCAACAGTTGATGTTGTTGCACCAAGGATATTGTGCTGGATAACGAAACACTTATAAGGTGCCAAATGCGAGACCTATTGGCTATGCCAATGATTGTTTATATTTGGGCATATCCCTAAGTATCCATATTCGGTTCAGTTCAAACAATTTATTGTCAGAAGCAAGTCGCTGACGTCACTCAGACGCCTCCCCCCCCCCAGTTTCAGATAACACGTGTAAATATGTAAAGCCCTTGCCTGAATATCCATTCACCCTCCCACAAAGTTATCCACAGGCCACATCTCACCCACCCACCGTTTAACTGTATTTGTCTGCTGCCCTTTGGGTCCTATTGCCGGCCCCTTGCGTCTCCCTTGGCACCACGGCTACTGATGATAATCTACGGTGCCATGAGCCGCTGTTGTCAAGCATCCAAATTAATTTGTCACTATACCCAAATTTGGTAAGGCTACCTTTGAAATCTCAATATCTGGATCCTGGGCAGCCCTGTGCATACAGCTGGTGGGCTGCGGAGGAATGCTTATGGACCGCTGTCACTTGGGATGGTTGTTGAAAAGACATACGGACATTTGGGTGCCTTTGCATACCGTGCATTTGCAAGCAAAGGAGTCACTGGCAAAACAGCATGTTCAACAATACATCGACTGGGCACATTTCACGAGTTTTGGATGCCTTTGAATCCGTGTATGTTGTGGTGGCAGTTACAACCGTGCATGTTGCACACGACTCACGCATTCAGCAGAAGCTGTATACATTCCTAAGGGCAGTTAAATGGATGTAATCCACTGATCGGTTGAAACGCGTTTGTGGTACTCGAGTAAGCACAAAGGGGAGTCTAAATAATGCAAAACACGAGGAAATTAATTTAAATCTTAAAACACATATTTCCTGCAACAAAAGCCTTTAAATTAGGAAGCTCTGAATAATTATCTTGTGCGCTGTAGTTTTATCCCGTCTAGACTACTTGCCTGTAGGTAAACAGGTCGGTGTTATGTTTTGTGCATGTGCGTAGGCATGACAGACATGTCTGTGGCCAGGCGCTGCATTCAGAACGGAGAAAAGCAGCCGGAGCTCTGAGCAGGAGGCAGCACATGATTAATTGTTAGGACAGATGGCGAGTTACTGTACCTGCAGAGAGCTGCGCACACAGCCAAATCGGACACACACCACATCCCGGGCATGCCGGGAAGGGGTATCGGGTTCGCATGCCTGGACTGCCGCTCAGGCTGTCCCTGCGGCGTCGGCGTCCTCCTCGCCTGGTGTGCGCCGCGCTGAATAGTTTAAATGACCCAACAGCTAGATAGAAACCCCAGTCAGCCAAGCACTTCACCGTGCCGCAGCTCCTCACAAACAGCTGGGCTGGGAGACTTGAGTCCGCGGAAGCCCCTAACACTCCGGGCACCACACTCCCAGCAGAGCCGATCGCTCCGCAATCAGCCGCAGCCACCACATCAGTAATAGATATATTGGGTATCATAATAAATATTATGGAATGTAAACCACAATGCACGGACAGCAGAGTGCGGGCGTGGGGGAGGGAGGTGCGAAAATACATGGAGTGCTCACAGAGGCCACCCGAGGTGAACTCGTTAACCTGCTGCGGGGATGGGTGGAGAATTAAACAGGCAGCCTGTTTTTTGTGGTGGGAGGGAGGGCCCCCTACGGGGAGATCGAGTTTTGAAGATGAAAGCACGGCGCTCATGAAATGGGCGCCGCGCTGAATAGGGAGATCGAGTTTTGAAGATGAAAGCACGGCGCTCATGAAATGGGCGCCGCGCTGAATAGTTTAAATGAAATGGGCGCCGCGATAAAAAAAAATGAAGTTGGGCAAGCCGCACCGTGAAAAACGAAAAGAGAATGAAGTGCTGCCGAAGAATACCCCCTTTCTCTTGTGCGCCGTGGAGAGCCCATGCTCCGAAGCATGTCGTGCATGTCGGCGCCGTAAACAAACAAGCGCATCCAAAGCGGACTGCGCTGACAATGTAAAGAAAAGAGTGCTTACTGTCTTTTAAAGGACAGCGTGTAAAGCCGCCAGTAAAAGATCCAGTCCACGTGGCCGGGGAAAAAAGTGGACAAGGTGGTAACCAGGAGGGACTAAAAAGCCTCCTGGACAATCATAACACCCCGTTTTGCATAATTGGTGACGTAAAATGACGCGCACCAATGGAAAACACGGGCGGAGCAGAAAGCGAGCTTCTGAAATCGTATTGATTCCAAGAAGCCCTCGCATGGCGAGAGCAGCGCATGCGCGCTGCTAACCCCAGGCGAGACCTAAAAATGAAAGGTTAAATTCAAGGTATGGATAGCTTTGCTTATAACATGCAATGTACGTTTAAAAAACCTTAGAAATTCCCTAACAAAAAACAGAGTTACAGAAGGGTGCGGATTAAAACCGAAAAACCACTTAAATGTAATCGTTATGCTTAGGATGCAGGCCACAACTCGCACAACAGCTATGCAAAGTATAACTTACACACCAGATGCAGTACTCTTGACCTCACCCTTGGTGTAACAGATACACATGCAATTTTTGTAAATATTCTTGCACATGTGGTTACATATCATATTACTCTTACTTATCGGAAGGAGACAACTGTGAATGCAGTATTATTTATTGGTTTGACAATTCATTGTTATTTATTAACATTGTGCTTTTAGGTGTTGTTACTTATTAGGCTACATTTGTTGAGGACATAAGGACTGCACTTGGGTTACATGTCTGTTATGCGAGTTATAGACTGCAGTCCTAGCCATAACTTGTGAATATCTGTCGTTTTTGTTTTTAATTTCTTACCCTTCTAATCCACAGGGCAAAAGTGATTTTGTGAAAATAAATTTGCATTTAATGTTATTATAATTTATCGGTACAAATGGTGTCCACCATCCAGGATCAGTAAATTAAAAAAAAAAAGGTGACCACGTCTTTACCAAGGCGCTCGCATACGTGGTGATGTATGTGCACGCACAAGTCATCATGCATGCTCACCTTTTTTCCTCTTGTTTTTTGCTGATGCTACAAACATCCGCAAAAAAACATTTTGCTTTTTGCAGATGTTGCACAGCATTGGCAAAAAGCACTGGCTAAGACAATAGCCAACATTTACACTTTCAGCTCAACAAAGCCCTTTGTGCACACCAAGGAAAAAGCATGTCAAGAGGAAGAAAACAAGACTGAACACTGAAGACTTCATGTCACATAACTACACATGGGCATTAGGTTAGTAGGTGTGAATAATACACCAAGGAACCGTTTCTTGGACTGGCACATGTGCAAACAGCGAGTGAGAAGCTTGGATACATGCATTTTCTGGCTCATCAAAGTAGTCTTAGGAATAGCTCACATGAAAGTCTTTGGGTGGGGAAAGACAAACTTGGGGACTTGGAGATATCACACAGTCGTAGAAGTTAACAAGAGAACACAAGCTCAGGAAAGGGCTGATACGCAGTTTCAACTGATGGGCAGTTAACTCGGTCTTTGGCAATCAATGGGCTAGTAGGCTGAATCTGAGTGATAACCTTCCCACTTCTGACACTAAGATAGGTGGAGTAACTCTCAGGCTCTGAGGTGGGCAGGTTAACACAAAGCCTCAGGGATTGGAAGATTTCCAAACTTGCTCAGAAATGGACTGGTTGGCACAAATGGAGACTATATTTGGAGTGTTTGGGGCAGCCTGCTGGTGTTCTAAGAACTCCTGATTTTTGAGTGAAACATCATATTTAAACTGTATGTCTGCTGCAAAATGCAGGGAGGGGAGACCCATTACATATAGCATGTGTAGTGTTTTGGAATTACGGAAGCTAGCCTTTGTGGAAGTCTCTAAAGTAGGTATTGGTAGCGCACTGATAATTGTTTTTCCCTTGGGCTGTGGTGGTTCTCTCCTCTATGCTAGTTGTTTGTGCTGCTAAAAAATGGGTGCAAGCTTTTCTTCTGCAAGTGAGGAGAGATGTGATTTGTAGGCAGTGAGTATTGTCTGCCCATCATTGCAAAGAGCCTATTTGAGCCATGATCTATTGGGAACTAAGTTTGCTATTTCTGGTTTACAAATAATTTGCTTCTAACATATCGGTCTGAGACTCTTTTAAGAGTTTTCTGTGTTCTTTTTTCCAGCCTGTTCCTGAAAAGGTGGGTGAAATGAGCTGGTAAAGCGGTTTAATCCTCTGTGCATAGAGTGGTAGATAAGTACTTTAAATTTAATACTCCCATCAGGACTGGAAGTTTAGTACACATGTTCAGGGTAGTCAGGTAGAAGATTTTGTCAAGTAATTGGATGCCAGCCCTTTCCCTGAAACTGATTTTTATCCTGCTTGTACAAGGAAAGTGGCCACTCTGTTCACTCTGTACAAGTGTTCTTGTGTTAAAGACACTTTTTAATCTCTATAAGTTTGTAAACAGACACGACCGGGCTATTCTTATAGTCTTGGGCAAGCGCAAGTTGCAAGCCTGCAAACGAAATGCCGTCAAGTATTGTAATTCTGGGACAGTACTTCAGCTAAGGAAAATGTTCTCCACAACAAGAGTTGTTTCATATTTCTTATGAACAAGATTAGTCATGAGATCAACAATATGTGTTTTGCCCTGCATGTGATCAGGAGTCACCAAGAACTATCATTCCTTGATGTTAATATCTTCTTTTTATCCTTTTTAGTTTTTGGCCTAAGCGGGTACTGTGGTTGAACCTGGGGCTCCATTTATTTGGGAATAATGTGTAGAGGTGCCTCCTTGTCCAATCGCATTTGATATTTGTAGACCGCGGATCTTGCTTTCTAGCCCATTCACTCAAATTGGTACCCTAGAGTGTTGTGGGCAAAAGCAAAGAGAGGGCGTCAATGATTATATCTTTGCCCATGAGCATAATCCGTCTCACCTGTTATTATATATTAAGCATTTAACTGGTGTGTCCAAAATAGCATTTTTATGTATCGTTTTATTTGAATTTGGATCATATAGATCGATCTGATGTTTTTATGTGACCATTGAGAGTTTTCCCCTGAATGTATTCAGTGGATGAATTCATTCAAGAATCTCGTAAAGTCTGACAGGCTATGGTAATTTCTGATGCAATGTCTAGCACAGCCACCACTCATGTCATGCCTGTTAAAAGAATTTCAAAATATTTCAGAACTGAACCCTCTTTTCCTCTTGACTAGTAGTTTTTAAGTTCCGCTTTCGAAGCTTTTCTCTTGTCTGATGTTCTCCCTTGGGAAGACTGCTCAATACTGCAGCATTGTGTTAGGTGACTCCTCCCATTTTTGGATTATATCCGAGCACTTGCTTTTCCCTGGGTCATGTGAATATTGTAATAGTGCTCATAAGAATGGCTATACCTTTCTGGATAGCGTTAGTGTTTATCATCCTTTAATTTTTTAATCACTGTGGGACTCTCCATCATACTGGAATTTCATACTGGAATTTGGGTCTGTTACTCTGCCCCGCCTTTTGCCTGAATCTTTCTGGGCTTTCCTATGGTCCAACATTTCTCTGCGCAGGTTCCCTCTATTTCAGTGTTTAATTTAAGCTGACGTTTAGGCGGTCATTTGCCCAAGGCGTCTCTCCCAATAGAAGGTTAGATTTGAAATATTATTGTGGGCAACCTTATTTTCCATTTCTGTTAGAGGGACAACTGTGAGTGACATAGCAGCCTCACTTTTTATGTCCTCTAGAATAATCTCAGAAACTATATCGCAGTTCATAATCAATTGCCTGGCAAGAAGAATGGCAGGGGATGTGGCAGTATAGATTTGAGTAAATATGCACCACCAAGGGGCACCAACCCCACAGTCGGGCAAATGATCATAATTTGGTGCTTCTGTAGAGGGATGATATGTGGTTATACCAGGTCTAGCAGAAGTGTTCTATGTGTGATGCAAAAGGAGATCTCTTCCAGTTTGTTTGGTTATTTCCCCATCACAGAGTGTATGCTTTTTGGATTAATAGTTTGTGGAGCTGTGTCTTGAGGTGTTGGTGTAAGGGGTCTTGTGCCGATAATCTGTAAAACATGCTGTCAGCTGTCTGTAAATGGACATTAATTCCTCTAAAATTGCTTTGGTGATTTGCAGGTTCTTTTGGGTTAAGTCTGCATGAGAGGTGTCCCGTGCCAACACCGGTAAGGCCTGCCCCATGCAACTCAAGCAAATCATTTCTAACAAAAGCTGTGACATGTGGCGACATTCCCTTACACCACTGCACATGTTTCTGGAATCCTGCTATGTTAATGACATCTTCAAGTTCTGGTAAGTGGTTTATAATTGCCAGAGCAGGGTACAAGTGCACAGAGTAAAGAATCTAATATTGTAATCAACTACAGCAAATGTTGCCCATGAATCAAAGTCTCCTTGGTAAGGTAGTAATTTGGGTTACCCTCCCACCCCACAAAACTGAGACAACTCATCCAGTTAAGTGGACCGTAAGCAGTTGGTGTACATTATCAGGTATATTTACGACAGCCATATGTTAGAGACAGGTATTAAGCAATTAATTGGAACTACTTTTTTAACTGTTAGGCTTAAGGTACCGTTGGAAGACATACATCTTTAGTTTTACTAGAGTGTTTTCACTTCTCAGAGTTGTGACCCTTAGGGGCCAAACTGGCATCCTCGCACTATTCACTACTGATGTAAACCCACTGGGTAGATTTTCCTTAGCCCTCAGACGTATGTAGAGCAAAGAAAATAGCAGTCTCACTGGCCCGCCATGGGCAATTTCACAGGACGAGCTAGTTTGGTGACTGCTCGAGATTTGCTAGCAACCCAAGCATGCTAATGCAGATTTTCCTAGTAATTTATGATGGAAAGTCTCAATTTTATTAAAGACACGGGCGTGAGTATTATGCTGTCTCTAAACTTGCTTTATTGAATAGCACCAGTCAAAACAAAAACAAAACCGACATGTCCTATGAGGCCAAGGAACAACGGCCAATGGGAACAAAGAAAATCAGAGTAGTATGAACCAATCAGGAACGAGGCACAGCCTATTATACCTAACTTGACTGCAAGCAGCCCTCTTTTCTTGTGCGAGAAGTTAGGAATAAGTAAACAACATTGGAAATTCTCACATACAATAGCAAGAGCTTACATGAGTGCAAAACTATCCTGAAGAAAGTCCATTCAGAAGTATCCAGGAAGGGGAGCGTAGACCATAAAAGGATCGGAGCAGGAAGAAGTTATCCCCTTAGCCAAAAGCATAGACGAGGCAGCCTTGAAAAGCAGGATCTTTTCATGTGGTTGTGAAAGCTGGCATAGAAGATACTGTTAGGACGAGAAAAACACAGAGTTAATACAGTGTTGTGGAGGGATAATACTCGCCTCCGTGTCTTTAATAAAAGTAAGACTTTCCGTCATAAATTACTAGGAAAATCTACATTTTATGGCAAGACCGGAGGCTCATGTTATACTTGTTTAAAGCATGCCAACCACTGCAGAAGATGCAGTTATAACAGGTTTCCAATGAAAGGTTCTGAAGGTCGTATTATTAGACCAGTCAGGAGATCTCAGAATGTCCTCTAGCTGAGAACCCGCCCAGAAGGCCTTGGAAGGCCTTGGACCCCACCGACCTCAAGAACTACCGCCCCATCTCGCTCCTTCCGTTTCCGGCCAAAGTCATCGAGAAGACCGTCAACAGACAGCTTGCCGCCTTCCTCGAGACGAATGGATCCCTCGACCCCTCGCAGTCCGGGTTTCGGGCCAACCACAGCACCGAGACCGCCCTTATCGCAGCCACCGACGACATCAGAACCCTAACCGACAACGGGGAAACAGCTGCCCTCATCCTCCTGGACCTCTCCGCGGCGTTCGACACCGTCTGCCACCGCACCCTAGTGAAGCGCCTCAGCAACATCGGAATCCGAGAGAAAGCACTGGAATGGATCATCTCGTTCCTCGCCGGAAGAACCCAGAGAGTCCGCCTCTCCCCGTTCAGATCCGAAGCCACCGAAGTCATCTGCGGCGTTCCACAAGGATCCTCACTCAGCCCGACCCTCTTCAACGTCTACATGAGCCCCCTCGCAGCCATCGCACGCCGACACAACCTCAACATCATCTCCTACGCCGACGACACCCAGCTGATCATCTCCCTCACCAACGACCCCGCTACCGCCAGAGCCAACCTGCACGACGGGATAAGAGACGTCGCCGACTGGATGAGGAACAGCCAACTTAAACTTAACTCAGACAAGACGGAAGTCCTCATCCTGGGCTCATCACCCTCCGCCTGGGACGACTCCTGGTGGCCCCCGGCCCTGGGCACCGCACCCAAGCCAACGGACCACGCACGCAACCTGGGCTTCATCCTGGACTCCTCCCTATCAATGACCAAACAAGTCAACGCCGTCTCATCTTCATGCTTCAACACCCTGCGCATGCTCCGCAAGATCTTCAGATGGATCCCCACTGAAACCAGGAAGACCGTCACCCAGGCACTCGTCACCAGCCGACTGGACTATGGGAACACCCTCTACGCCGGAACCACAGCCAAACTTCAAAGAGACTCCAGCGCATCCAGAACGCCTCCGCACGACTCATCCTGGACATCCCCGACACAGCCACATCACCGTACACCTGAAAGACCTGCACTGGCTCCCCGTCAGCAAGAGAATCACGTTCAGACTCCTCACCCACGCACACAAGGCCCTCCACGACCTGGGCCCAAAGTACCTCAACGACCGCATGTCCTTCTACACGCCCACACGCCAGCTACGATCAACCAGCCACGCCCTCGCCACCGTACCACGCATCCGCAGAACCACCGCCGGAGGAAGATCCTTCTCCTACCTGGCGGCCAAGACCTGGAACTCCCTCCCCACTCACCTTCGGCGAACCCAGGACCATCTCGCCTTCAGGAAGCAGCTCAAGACCTGGCTGTTCGAGCAGTAACTTACCCCCTCCCCCAGCGCCTTGAGACCCTCCCGGGTGAGTAGCGCGCTCTATAAATGCCGTGATTGATTGATTGATTGATTGGAAGCCACAGTTCCCCGAGAGGAATGGGCTCCAAAAATGGACATATCTATACCAGCAAGGGACATAATCCACTTAACCCAACTGGCAACAGTTGGAGAAGAGATGGGTCTGTGAGTTTCTTGAAAGAAATGTGGAGTTCAGTATGAGAGGAAGTTCTGAGATGTATTGTTTTTTGTTCATAAACTTTAAGACAGTTCCCGACACATAGGTTTCGTTGATTGGAAAAATAAGGGTAAAACACAGAAGTCAAATTGGTTTTAGTACGTCTGCTAATGTTGAACAAATGCATGTGGGATTGAAATGGTGTGAAGAAATGTCTAAAGCTTTCACGTCAGATAAACGCTTACTGGATATTAAACAGACTAACACTGTCAATTTAGCTGAAAGCATTTTTAGAGAAAGGGAATTATTCTCTGGCCAGGAAATAAACAGTTGTTAACCAGGTTAACATCCCATACTTCACCATACCCTGGAATAGGAGGATTAGAAAATGTTACGCCCTTTAACAGACGACAGATGAGCGAATGTTCTCCAACTGGCCTTCCATTGACATACGGTTGATTCATGGAAATTGCAGAGCGATAAAGGTTTGCAGTACAATACGTCTTACCTGCACCCGCTTGGGATGCTAGGAAATTAGCTATGAAAGAGATCTGTTGAAAAGGGGTTAACAGATTTTCTCAAGCACCGGCTAGCCCAAAGATACAAGGCTGATTTGTAAACCTTGGTAGTGCCTGGGGCCCATGATTTGTTGATATAGCTTGAAGCTTCTGCTGAAATGCCTGGATAAGATTGGGAACACCCGAAACCCTCCAGGCTGTTAGGACTAGAATATTGTTGATAACCAGATTGTGTCTGTGGCCTTCTGAGCTCAGAAGGAGATCCAGGAAAAAGGGAAGGAGCAGGGGAAAATCTGTCGCCAATTCCAGGAGGGGAGGATACCATACCTGTGACTGTCAGAAAGGAATGACCAGAACCACCAAGGTCTTCTGGTGACGGACCTGAGCCAGAACCCTCTTTATCATTATATAGGGAGGAAAGGCATAATTGAGGGTCAGGGACCAGTCCCGGAGGAAAGCGTCTTTAGCTAATGCTAAAGGATCTAGATACCAGCTGAAAAATTGGGGAAGATGGGAATTGAGCCGGGACACAAAGAGATCTATTTGGAAAGGGCCCCATTTGTGAAACAACATATTGAAGACTGAAGGATGAAGTCTCCAATCGCTGTAATCGTAAAGATGACGAGAATGCCAATCGGCAACAGAATTGAGATTGCCTGGTAAGTATTCTGCTCGAACTGAAAGTTTATGGAGGAGGCAAAACTCACAGAAGTTTTTCGCTCGTTCTGCTAGAGGTTGTGATTTGGTACAGCCCAGGTGATTTATGTAACGGACTGCTGACAAGTTGTCCATCTGGAGCAGAATGGAGCACTGAACCCTGTTCTTTGCAAAGTTCTTTATTGCAAAGGAGCCTGCCATAATCTCTAAACAGTTGATGTGCAATGAGGACTCCTGTGGAGACCATGTACCTCCAGTCGATGTTTGACAGCACCGGGCGCCCCAACCTGTCAGACTTACATCGGATTCTAATCCAGGATCTGGGGCTGAAATGAAGATACTTCTGCCGTTCCAGGCATCTAAATGGTCTAGCCACCATTGCAGCTCTGGTCTGGACTCCTGGTCTAAAGGAACGGAGTCTGAATAAGCAAGACCTTTGCGGAGATGGCAGCATTTTAGTCTCTGGAGATCTCGATAATGAAGGGGCCCCGGGAAAATGGCCTGAATCGATGAGGAAAGCAGATCGACAATCCTTGCAAGAGATCTGAGAGAAATATCGGAGAGTCTTAGAGTGTGAAGAAGTTCGGATTTTATTGCTTGAACTTTGGCTTGGGGTAAGTGAAGAGTGGCGTCTATGGAATTTATGAGGAAACCGAAAAACTCCATTTGTTGAGCAGGAACTAGGACTGACTTGTCCTTGTTGATGAGGAAACAGAGCTCCGAAAGGAGAGAGCAAGTGATGTGAATCTGAGATTGAAGGGTTTGCAGATACTGACACATCAAAAGAATGTTGTGTAGGTATATGATCAATATTATACCCTGTCATCTGAGACAGGAAACAACGAGTTTCATGAGTTTGTAAAACACCAAGGTGCGGAAGACAGGCCAAAAGGGAGGGAAGAAAACTGATAAGCTTTTCCCTGCCATTAAAATTGGAGGAACTTTCTGTGGTTGTGATGAATAGGAATGGGAAGATAGGCATCCTGAAGATCCAAATGAACCATCCAATTGAATTAAAGAAGAGCATCTCAAAGATGAAGAATGGTTTCCATTTTGAAATAGCGATAAACGACAAACTGATTGAAGTGTTTGAGGTTTATGACCAGTCTCATCTTTTTTTCTTTTTTGGACCAAAGAAAGCATATTTAAGAAACCTGAAGGATGAGGGAAAGTGATTTGAATTGCTCGTTTTTGTAAGAGATTCATAATTTCTTGGGAAATTAGTTTGGACATTTTGGCTGAGAACTTGAGAGGAAGAGGAGGGGCAGATTTGAAAGGAGTTTTGTAGAGTTCTATGGAATAACCTTAAGCAGTGTCTAATACCCAAAGGTTGGAGGTGAGTGTATGCCATTTGCTTTAGAAAAAACTTTAAGTGACCCCCTACAGAAACTGTACCAGAAGTAAGACTTACTTGCTGGGTGTGAAGACCTGGTGTTTCTCTGATTGCAACCTCGGAAACCTCTTGACCATTGAGGATAGAATTGTGGTTGGAAATCTTGATAGTTTGAAAAATAGGAGCCTCTGTATCCTTGACTTCTGGGAGATCGTCTGGTAAAGCAGCTCCTGCCCATACCGGCCCTGGCAAAATCCTGGTTGGAAAAGACTTTCTTGAGGGATTGCTGAGCTTTATCCAGAGAAGAGAAAGTAGGAACATATTTACTCAGCTCCTTAATGAAAGAGCCAACGAACAAAAGTCTGTCTGCTTTGAGACCGGGATCCATAGATGCAAGATTTGCCAGTTTGGGGTCTAATTATAATAAGAGCCCTTTTTGATGTTCATGGGTAATAGTGGAATTAGCATTCCCCAGAAGAGAGAAAGCTCTTTGTACCCACATGGATAGCTCCTCTACGTCAATGTCTGCTTTGTCCAACCTGGTCATCTCGACAATATCAAAAATACGTGCCAAAGGACCAACCATGTTTAACAACTTATCTTCACACGTGGAATAGGCTTTGTCCACACCTTTCCGAGGGTCCTTGCCAAACTTGGAGAAAAAAGTCAGCATGTTTGAATCAATAGAATGGGTAAAGGTAATGTGGTAAGGTAATGAAGGTCCAGGGCATTCAGATCTTAATTTTTCCCTTGTTTGTTTGTACTAAGGTAGGCGAAGCTTGGCAGCAATATTTTCCCCCAGATGATCTGAGGGGAGCCACTCTGTAGAATTAGGGTGATGGAGGAGTTTGGGGTTGAATGTGGGGTGACCATCGGCCCGGACCAAAAATCTGAATCATTCCCCGTATCGGGTTCATCGTTGGTATCCATATCCTCCATGTCATCATCCGTATCTTGTATGTTGGAAATAACAATTTTGTTATAGCTCAATCAGTCAATCAAGATTTATAAAGTGCAGCTAATCACCCGATAGGGTATCCAGGCGCTTGCAGGCCCCGGAGGCTTATTCGAACAGCCAGGTCTTGAGGGCCATTGGGAATTCCAGAAGTGAGGTGATGGTCCGGAGGTGTGTGGGGAGGCTGTTTCAAGTCTTTGCTGCAATGTGGGAGAAGGTGCGTTCCGCCACTTCTGCTCCGGTAGATGTGGGGAGTATGAGCAAGTTAAAGGGAGAGGGAGCGTAGTCTTCTCGATGGTTGGTGAAAGTTCAGGCGGTGGTTAATGTAGGTGGGTCCTTTGTTGTGTAGAGCCTTGTCTGCACAGGGAGCCAGTGGAGTTTCCTGAGGTGGAGTGTGATGTGGGTTTGTCGGGGAAGGCAGAGGATGAGTCTGTACAGTCTGAAGTCTCTGTAGAAGGTGTGCGGCAGTTCCTACATGGAGGGCATTGCTGTAGTCCCGTCGGCTGGTGATGAGGGCTTGTCTCATGTGTGTAGGGGTAGCCATTTGAAGATCATACGTAGCATGCGCATGAGAGAGGAGACAGCGTTGATCTTTGATTTCCTGGAGAGCTTGTTGTCAATGATGATTCTGAGGTTTCTGCTGTGGTTGGAGGGAGTGGGTGCGGGTCTTAGGTCTGATGGCCACCAGTAATCATTCCATGTCTTGCTGCTGTTGCCAAAGATCAGTACTTCCGTCTTATCTGTGTTTAGCTGCAGGCAGTTGTTCTTCATCCAGTCGGCGATGTTTATCATGCTTCTGTGGAAGTTGGTTCTGGTGGTGTTGGGGTCGTCGGTGAGTGAGAGGATGAGTTGGTTGTCGTCTGCGTAGGAAATTATGTTGAGACTGTGGGATCCGACTATGTTGGCCAACGGGGGTCATATATGCATTGAAGAGCGTGTGGCTGAGGGATGAGCCCTGGGGGACACCGCAGCTGACATTCTTGAGTTCAGAGGTGAAAGGTGGGAGGTGAATCCTCTGCGTTCTTCAAGGTGAGGAAGGAGGTGATCCATCTGAGCACGTCCCCTTGGATGCCGATATGGTGGAGTCTTACGATCAGTGTTTGGTGGGATGCGGTGTCGAAGGCTGCCGAGAGGTCAAGGAGGATCAAAGCTGCTGTTTCTCCTCAGTCGCGGAGGGCTCGGATGTCGTCAGCGGCTGCGATCAGGGTGGTTTCGGTGCTGTGATTGCTGCAGAAGCCGGATTGGGAGGCGTCGAGTAGCTGTTTCTGCTCCAGGTGAGTCATGAGTTGATTGCTGATGATCTTTTCTGTTCTCTACATTTTTTGTTTTAGTTTTATGCTTGATGCCAGTAGCAGAATAATTCCCCTCCTTAGAAGGAGGCCTTGGAGGAACGTCGTCTTCAAATCCATGTGAGGAATCCTCACCAGTCAAAAGTGCAGAAATATTTTTAAAATTACTCTTTGCTGACTGAGCATGTGTTTGGGCCACTGCGGCCTTGCACTTTTCTCTAACTTTGGTCATGGAAGCTGAATAAAGTTATTTAAATTATTTTTTAAATCTTCCTAATTGTCATTATTCTCCTCAAAGGAGAAAGAATTATTGGAATCCATGGGAAAAAACTATATATCAGTACTGCTTGCTGATAAAACGCAGATAGTCGCAGTAAAACACTGAGGAGACTGAAAGAGGTAGGAAGGGGTTAATGTTCAACCGGCATGACAGGAAGAACCTCCCCCAAGGAGCAGACACAGTGTTAGGAAGAGCAGGAGAGGCGCAGTGAAGGTGAGGCCGCGCCCCCGAGGAGTGTCCGCACAGCAAAGCTCCACGGAGTCAGTAGCAGGCTGGCAGTCAGGGAAATTACTCCGTGAGGGGCTCCAAACGAAAGGAGTGACGCAACTTGGATTTTTTTGTCTGAGGGGAAAAAGTGTGAGGAAAATTTGTGGTGTGTCACCAGGAATGGCGGACACGACCACGAGAATGGGGAGACCCAAAGGATGCGCGCAAGCACGCTAAGAAGACATGAAAACAAAGTGCAGGAATTCGTAGGGAGCAGAAATTCTAGTGTGAACAAAGAAAGGTAATTCACATGTGAAACAACTTTGACAGTCAATATTTGTATACGCAAAAGGAATGTATACTTATCTTGACTGCGATCAGCAAGAAAAAAGGGCTGCTTGCAGTCAAGTTAGGTATTAGAGGCTGTGCCTCGTTCCTGATTGGTTCATACTACTCTGATTTACTTTGTTCCCATTGGCCATTGTTCATTGGCCTCATGGGACATGTAGTTTTCATTTTGTCTTGACTGCTGCTATTCAATAAAGCACGTTGTTTAAATTTTTTTATTTATTTTTATTGTTTTTTAAACAACACAGATATATATAGAACTCAGTCATTTCACTTTAGCAGGACAGGTCTGCATATACCATTGTTACAAAATAATTGTGCTGTACTGATCCACACATGAAAAACAAACATAGCAAACAGGGGAAAGGCGGGGAGGTAAAAGGGGCTGTGCAAGCATTGAGCAGGATAGCTGTTACTATGATAGTGTGCAAGGCATGGATTATCACACGTCAACCAGCCAGATCACCTGCAATGCCAGCATGTTTTCACATAAAGTAGAGTTCTACGCATCAACAGATTCAGGGGATGCTGCCATCCCCCTGCCTCTGCCGAGCTGCTCGATGCCGGAAGAGCAGTAAGGTACGTTTCCAAGGGGTCCAGATATCTTTTGGGCTGGCGCGCACTGTCATCAACTCCCAATATGCATTCAGTTGTTCTTGGCAGTACACTGCGTCCTGAAGCCAGTCAGCAATGCACGGCAGTCTGGGTCGCCCTTGACACATTGCCACCTTGTGCTTAGCCAGCAAAAGCAATAGCGCTGCTACTTTGCGGCTCACCGATGGTGCTTCCTTTACATATCCCAGTAGCGCAACCTGGGGAGAGTGCTCCGGTGCATACTCAAGCAAGGCATCCAGTGCCTCAAACACTCCGCATCAGTAACTCTGCACTCCTGCGCACTTCCAGGGCAGGTATAAAAAGGTTGCGCATGACATTGCACGGTGCATGCAGACCGCATCCTCAAGGAGGCCCATTCTGTGTATTGAGTCAGGGGTACGATAGAGCCTGTGCAAATACTTAAAGTGCACTAGTTACAGTCTATAGTTGGGGCAGAGCACTCGCGATTGGACACAACAGAATGTCCATTGTTCACCCGGGAGAGGAAGGTCAAGATCGCCATCCCATGCGCATCGACTCCTAGATTCCCGGATCGGCGCAGAGTCCTGCATTCCTGCATATAGTCTTGTGACCAGACAGATGGGGAAGTGAGAAACTCCTCCAGAACGGGGAAAATGGGCAGGGCAGCCGGGAATGAGCGGTGTGTCGCTCTGACAGCAGCTCAAAGTTGATAAGACTTAAAGGTGTCAAGAAGAGTAATGTCAGGGCCCGCTGCGGTGTGATGAAGGAGCCCTCCGTGAATATTGAGCCCATTGTGGTTAATCCCAAAGAATGCAATCGGACCTGGGTGCCAGCATCGGCAGTGATGGGGTAGTCGGAGTGCCCAATAATTGGCATGGATGGGATGTACAGGAGTTCCAGGCGGGCATGCCTCTGGAGCTCCCGCCATGCCCACACAGTGCACTGTGCATGCGTTCTCTGTGGGGGCAGGAAGAGTGCCATCTGAAGGGGACATGGTGAGGCGTGGTCATGTTCAGGTGCCGTGTGGGCCTGGAACAGTGTGGGGAAAAGCCAATGATATGCAAATTGCACCTGAGTGCAATAATGATAGAGGTCCATATTCGGAGTTCCAAGGCCCCCCTGCTAGAAGGGAAGTGTAAGTATTTCCTAGGCGATTCTGATCTGCTTTCCAGCCCAGGTAAGGGACATCAGGCCCAAACGAAGCCTGAGGCAAAAGTGAATTGATAGCGGGATCAGTATGTTTATAAACAGATGGAGAAATGCCAGTCAAAGAAAGTGGTCATCTACACCAGCTCTGCACATGTTCCTCCAACCACACCAGCAGCCGCCCATAATTGTCTTGCCATAGAGCGTCAACGTCCCTACTCAGCCATACCTTGAAGTATTTATCCAGGCCGCCTGCCTATTCAAGTGGGTGCTCCGTGATGAACACCGTTGTCGCATCTAACAAGGGGAAGCGGACTGACTTAGCCCAATTGATGCAGATCCCCGAGAGGCCTCCAAATCAAGCACATTCCCATTTCAAGGGATCCCGGTCATATAACGTGACTTCGTCCGCATACATCGACACAACAATCAGAAGAGGCCGGAACGCGTGACCCCGGTATGCATGGTGCAGGCGCAGCTGGGCCGCAAGTGGCTCCATAGCGACAGCAAACAAAATGGGGCAGAGGGGCCGACCCTGGCAGGTCCCCCTCCTCACCTCGAAGGGGGCTGGAATCCTGCAGTTGAACTGCAGGTGAGCTACGGGTCGGCTGTGCAGAAGTCTAATCAAACAGATGAAGCAATGGCTAACACCCAGACGCGCCAGCGAGTCAAACGCCTTGGTGGCATTGAGAAAGACCGCCGCAGCGCTTAGGCTCGGCTCGATGGTGTGGAAAAGGGCAAAGAAGGTGCGTAGGTTATGGGAGGCAGATCATCCCGGCACAAAGCCAGCCTGGTCAGGCCTCACAATGGTCGGCAGGAGCGGCAATAATCGCAAGGCGATGAACTTGGCTAAGTTCTTATTGTCCACGTTAATCATGGATAGGGTGCGATGAGATTCGCAGCGGCGGGGATCTTTGCCCTGCTTAAGAATCGTCACTACAAGCGATTCACGCATTGAGGGAGGCGGGACACCCGTGGAGAGGAATTCCTCGTACACAGTGAGTAGGTGGGTTGCTAGTGCATGCACATATTCTTTATAGAATGTGGCCGTGAAGCTATCCAGGTACGGTGCTTTGTCTGCTGGCAGGCCGGCGATAACCTGTACAACTTCCTCCACCAAAAAGGGCTCATACAGATATTTCCTGTCAGCGTCTTCCAGCCACAGGAGCTGTAAGGAGTCAAAATAGTTGCACAGATCTGGGGGTGAAGTCCTCTGTGCAGACCTATAAAGTGTGGAGTAAAATTGTACCATCAGTTTTTGAATAGCTTCATCAATCATGCACTCGCCAATGATGGAGCAAGGACTCACAATGAGACTTGCTCGGAAGCAATTCTCTCACAGTATTAATTAATTTGTACTAAAACCATGTAATGTCTTTATTAATAATGTGCAACACAAACATATTTATCTAGAAGATGCTTGCCTATGTGTTTTTCCGCTAATAAGTAATTCTTGTCTAATCCAAAATGGCCGCTAAAACGCGGGAATCCTACTGCGCATGTGTCAACCATGTCACGTGGTATGACGTCTTTCTTTGCTTGGAGGGAATCTTTTTCTTCTGCGCAGTGTATGCTAAAATGGCCGCTTTAATGTTCTCACATGCTAAAGCTTTCGCATTGCTGCAATTAATAATGTGGTATTCTAACGATACTAATGCGGGATAGACATTTATAATTAAATGGGATTAGGGTAGAAGTAGGAGGCATACAGTGAAAACATTTATTTTTGATTTTAATATGTTTCTTCTTTGATTTTCTATTAGTTCGTAAAGTGGGCCTGGGTTGACTAAACGGCAGCTCGAAAGTCATGTGACCTGCGCATGCGCCCTGAAAACTAACAAAGCAAAGCGATGAAGTCAACTTGGAAGATGTCCAAGGACATGACCCGCTGATCACCTTCAGAGTTCAACCAAAATGTCCTACGAAATGATACATTTTGTATATATTTTGTATTAAAATTGTTGTGAAACGGGTGGGAAATAAAGCAAATGTATTAATTGAGAGGGGCGGGATTCTAAAACAATGGGCTTAAGAAAATTGAACTAAATTGACATGGTGTGAGGATCAACCCCCTGTCCCTGTCCAATCAGAATTAGTGGGCCCATAAATTTGAAACATTAATGGGAGGTACATGGGAATAGAAGGGTATAATAGATATAGAATTAGCTAATTAGTTAGAGCGCGTTATTAGGAGCAGTTCAGCACATTTGCTATTACAGAACAGAACAGACTGAACCGCTGTCCGAAGAGGTCGTGAAGTGGGGGCGGCGGACCGTATTAGAGGGAGACGCGGAAGAATCCACGAGGAGGAACGAAGTGTCAGAGAGGGGAACGACGCAGACGTCGTTGGTAGAGAGGTCATCTATCCTGTCCTGAACCTGGTCCTGAGGTCTTGGTCTTCATCTTTTCTTGGGACCCTCTTTCCAACTCCTTGTCCAAGGGGTTTGGTTTTCACACCTTTAGGTAACTATAAATGCGTAATCTTTAGTTGTACTGCTGTCTCCATCTTCTCCTTTCTGAGGGACCGTCATTTGTGATTAATAGGTGACTAAATAGTGTGCTTCCTCCTTGATATGCGATTAAGTGCCATGTGGCTTGTATTTTATTCTGCTAAATAATTTTAGATAAACATTTTATGGTTTAAATCTTTTTATTGAAATTTATCAACAAACAACATACCTGGCAGTTCAGAGTGCGTAGCATAATGTGGCAACAAGGCCACAGTCTGATTGAATACATAAGCGACAAAAACAGTGCCTACGAGAGATGCCTAGGCATAAAATGAAACTTATTCGAATCCCCCGCCCCCTCCCCCCCAACCCACGTCCACCGGGAAAATGAAAAAAAGGGGGGGGGGGAAACAGGAACACCACTCGGGATTTGGCATATGAGTGACGCTTTAAGCCGCTTCCAGTTGTGGGGCAGAAAGTCGTAGAAGACGCAAGTATCTGGGGCAAGTGACCTCTCGGAACTCAGTAGCCAAGATGGATATGAACGGCTGCCAGAGCTCGACAAATGTAGAGCCCTTCCCTGCCAGTGTGAGGGTCAGCTTCTCCATCCCCAGAACATGCCACAAGTGATACAACCAAGCTGTGAAAGTAGGGACCTGGGGAGTACGCCAGTGTGTTAATATGTTTTGGACCGCCGAGCCTAGGGCAATTGCTATCAGGCGGCCTCTGCGAGATTTAAGCGGGTACATCAGTGGGTTTGGAAGGCCCAGAAGAATGTATGCGGGGAACCGTGGCAGTTGGGTGTCCAAGTGTGCATCCACCTCATCAAGTATCTGAGTCCAGTATTCCTGTATGTGTGTGCAATCCCAGAGAAGGTGTACCAGGGTGCCCACGCTCCCACATCCCCTCCAGCATTCAGCACTCTGTCTTGGGTCTGCACGATGTAGGCGCTCAGGCGTGTAGTACCAATAGGTAGCCAGCTTAGTAAACGTTTCCGTCAGTCCCATGTGATAGGCAGAGTGGCGAGCCCTATAATACACCCCCTCCCATTCCTTATTGCTAAGTGTCCTGCCCAGGTCCCGCTCCCACCGGGCCCGGCCGGCGCTGTACTCGTGTGTGTTCCTAGTTAACAGCATCCTATATAGATCCGAAATAAGCTTTTTGTCGGATGTGCGGGTGAGGAGCCATTTCTCATACACAGAGAGACGTCTTTCAGCCGACGGCCGCACCCGAGGGTGTAGCGCCCAGTGTCTAATCTGCAGATAGCGCAGCCTTTCAGATTCGGGGATCCCGTAGTCCAATCTAAGCTGTGGGAACGGTATGATCCCGTCTACATCGAAGAGGTGCCCCAAAGAGCGGCACTCCGACGAGTGCCACCTCGAAAAATCTGCACTGTCCATGCCTGGCTGAAAGTCTGGGTTGTCGAGTATCGGGGTGAGCGGAAAAGGGAAGGAGGTCAAGCCGTGTTTAATATTGGTGCGGTCCCAGGTCTCCAAGGTGACGCGGGTAATATGTGACGCGTAAAGATTGGGCGGTCGATGCGCCCTGCGAAGAAAGGGACCCTCTGTAAGGGTGTAGCCGCGACTGCTTGGTCCTGAAAAAGCCAATGCTTCTCTGATTCCAACCTGTTCCACTCAACCAGGTGGCGTAGCTGTGTCGCCTGGAAGTATAACTGGAGATCGGGGACGCCAAGGCCGCCTTCCTCCGGCGGGAGAACCGTCAAAGTACGCTTCATCCTGGGTTTACGGCCATTCCATATGAACTGCGCGAGGTCAGACTGGGTTTGTTGAATCCATCCCGGAGGGGGGTTGAGGGGCAGGGTCTGAAACAGGTGCAGGACCTGTGGCAATATGGTCATTTTTATGGCTGCCACTCTGCCGAGCCAAGAAAGCGGGTAGTGCTTCCATTGACCCAGTTCCCTGCGTATTTTCGCTCGCAGCCGAGTGTTGTTGACAGTGGCCGTGTCTAAGACAGAGGGTGCAAGTTGGATCCCCAGGTAGGAGACAGTACCGGACGCCCACTGGATAGGGTGTCGCTCCTGTAGCCACGCCCGGGTGGATGGAGACAGGGAGAGATCAAGCGCGACAGACTTATCCATGTTAGCCCTAAACCCCGAGGCTTGTGCGAAGGCATCAAGTTCTAGAAAGCAGGCCTGCAGCGCGGGTATCGGGTTAGATAGGGAGATCAATACATCATCCGCTTATAAGCTGATGGTGTGGGTATCCCCTCCGAATTTGATCCCTGTGATCTCCGGATTGCTTCGGAAGCGTTGAGCCAGGGGCTCCATATATAGCGCAAAAAGGAGGGGTGAGAGAGGGCACCCCTGTCTGGTCCCTTGGCCTATAGGAAACCGGGGAGATGTGTGGCCATTCACCCGGACTGTAGCAGTGGGGAAGCGATAACAGTTCAATATGTGTGTTCTGAGCTTCTCCCCCATCCCGGCCCGCTCGAGGACCTGCTCTAAGTATGGCCAATGGACCCTGTCAAAGGCCTTCTCGGCGTCGATGGTAAGCAACATATATTCTCCCGCAGTCCGGGAAGCCTTCTCGATAAGGTGGAGGGCCCGTTTGGTGTTGTCGCTCGTTTGGCGCTGGGGGTTAAACCAGCTTGATCCGGGTCTATAAGCCCTGGCATGTAGGGACCCAGGCGTGCAGCTAGGATACTGGTGTAGAGCTTAAGGTCGACATTAAGGAGGGAAATGGGGCGGTAAGCTCCGCAGGCCGCTCTGTCACGCCCCGGCTTCGGGATAACCACTATGGATGCTGCAAGCATCTCCCCCGGGATCGCACCTTGTGTACCAAAGGAGTTAAAAAGGCCGGTCAGGACTGGGGCCACAAGCGGGCAAAATGTTTTGTAAAAAGCAGCGGAGTATCCATCGGGTCCTGGGGCCTTGGCCTGTTTAAGGCACGAAATGGCTGCAATAACCTCCTCTACTCGTATTTCTCTCTCCAGGTGATCGGCCTGAGCCTTGGTTAGGGTAGGGAGATCAGTCTTCGCGAGGTATGCAGCACCATCCGCTGTGTTCAGGGATTGACTGGAGTATAGACGGGCGTAGAAATCCCGAAAAGCCTCAGCAATCTCGGAGTCCTCCGTGACCCGCCGACCGTCCCCCCTCCGGATCTCCTGGACCCCTTGTTTCTGCCTAGCCTCACGTAGTTTGCGAGCGAGGAGTCGACCACACCTGTCGCCGCCCGTATAATAAGAGTGCCGCAGCCGAAGAGCGGCATACTCCGCCCTGTCTTGATCTAACGCGGCAAGTTGCTGTCGCACAGCCTTCAATTGTCGCCACACCCGTGGGGCCCCGGTGCGTTGATGCATCTGCTCTAGTTCTCTCGTCCTCTGGGAGAGGTCCTCCCTCTTGCGTCTGCGCTCCGCATTGTCTGCTGTGGAGATGGCCACAAACTCCCCGCGTATGACCGCTTTAAGTGCCGCCCATTGTGTAGAAAGAGATGTGTCTTGGTTTGCATTGTGTAAGAGGTAGTCTTTAATAGCGCGTTTTATCTGCTCCACGGTCGCTGTGCGGTGCAAAAGGGTGTCGCGGAGGCGCCAGTGGCGGGTAGGAGACTGCACATGGGGGAGCGCGAAGGTAGCAACCACCGGGGCATGGTCAGAGAGCGAAGCAACTCCTATCTCCACCCCAGTCGCGTGCGCGTGTATAGCTGAGGAACCTAAGATATAGTCGAGTCGAGCATATGTTTTGTGGACACTGGAATGGTAGGAATACTCGCGCTCAAGGGGATGGAAACAGCGCCATAAGTCATTAAAACCTAAGTCCTGCAGCCGGGCAAGGCCGGTTGCTGAAATTGCACCCGCCTGGCTCGTGCGCTGACATGACCGGTCTATAATGTTGTCAAACACCAGGTTCAAGTCACCCCCCAGTAGGATCCTGCGTTCTGTCGTCGACGTAGCCTCCGTGAGTGCGCTGTGCAAGAACTTCTCCTGACCCTCATTAGGCGCATACACCGACCCAATCGTGAAAGTCAAACCCCCCAGGATAAAGCGGTAGGTAAGAAGGCGCCCCTTGATCTCTGCCTCTTTCTGAAGAACCCTCCCCTGGAATGTGCTGGACACCAAGATAGCGACTCCAGCGGTTTTAGTGGGCCCGGATGAAAACAGCTGAATCGGAAACGCGCGGGACCTGAGGCGGTGGCAATCCTTAGTCAGGAGATGCGTCTCCTGCAAGAGGCATATGTCAGCTTTGGCATTTTCTAAGCAGGAGAGGACAGCCTTTCGTTTGATAGGGTTATTAAGTCCCCTCACATTAAGGGAAAGGTCTGTAAGCGTAGTTGGGGGCATCTATCCGATGGAGAGGTGGTGGGGTGCAGTACTGCGGGGCAAGGGCCGTCGCTCCCGTAGCGGGTAGCGTGTGATAACAATGGAGGGGTTCTCCCCTTGGGACGCCCTGTGTGGGTGCGAAAGGAGGGTGGACGAGGGACCCCAAAACCCACAAAATAACCCCAAACAAAAAACCCAAAACAAACTATCCACATAAGGCGGATTCAAATAAAAACAAAATTCAAAATTGCATGATAGTCCATCATCCATAGACGATCGGTGAAGGTCTTCGTGGGGATCGTGTCGTGGCCAGGGGCGCGTCCCCTCCCCCCCGTCGGCCACTTATCGAGAGGAATGACATCGGAAATGCGTTTCTTGAGTAGGTGCCCATCAGGCGGGCTGCGTTGTGGCCAGCGCCGCAGGCATGGCGTCCAAGGCTGCTTTCTGTCCTTGTGCTATCGTTGCGGGATCTGGTCTCCGAGGGCGGCGCCGACGTCCCTGTTGTCTCCAGCGTGGTCTGTCTTCCTCTGCTCCGCGACCGGAGCCACCCCCGCCATCCTCCTCCTCCGGGATGTCAACCCCCAGCAGGCGGCCCGCCTCTGAGAGTGAGCGGAGTTGGTAAAGTTTGCCCTCCATGCGGAATACAAGACGGAATGGGTGCCCCCAGCTATAGGTGATGTTACGCTGGCGCAAGTGCGTTGTGATGGGTCGGAAGGTTTTCCGTTTTTGCAGGGTGAGTGCTGCTAGGTCTTGGTACAGGACGGGTTGCTGGTCCCGGAATGTAATCGGCTGCATCATTCTGGCCTTCCGGAGAATCTCCTCTTTGGTACGAAAGTCCTGGACGCAGACCAGTATGTCTGCTGGTGGGGCCGTGTCAGATCTTGGAAGGCCCACCCTGTGTGCTCTGTCTAGAGTGAGTGCTGTATTGGGGGGTTACCTAGTACGTGGTTGAAAAGCTCCCTGACGTACTTGAAAATGTCACCCGCTTCCTCGTTGGCCTTTACCCCCCGAATTCTAACGTTATGGCGGCGGGACCGATTCTCCAGGTCCTCGAGATGGGTCTGAAGGTCCACTTGTTGGTCGTGTATCCGGATGACCTCCTGCTGGAGGGTCGACAGCTCTGTGTCCCTCGTGTCGCTCTTTTCCTCCAGTACAGCAACCCTCTCGCCAACACTGTCCACGTCTCTGCGTACCTCCTTAATTTCGGCGGTGAGGTCGCGCTTGAGCGTCTGCAAGTCATCCCGCAAGGCCAGGAAGAGGGACTCGAGAAAGGCCCTGGTGACCGGTTCCGCTCCGTCACCGCCCGTCTGTGAGGAAGATTCGTCACCCGGGGGAACAGAACCCGTCTGGCTCCCGCTTTGGGTGCGCGCAAACAGTTCCTTCAAAGTTTTGTCCTTCTTCCCACGTGTGGAGGACATGGCTCGATTCTCCCCTGTGACCCCGGGTGTGTCAGGGCAGGCCGAACTGGTGGGCGTCTTAGTCCTCCGGGTCCGGCGCTCACGCCGCGGGTCGATGGGGGGGCCCCTCTGCTGGCGCTATGTATCGTAGATGCGTCTTCTCCCCCACGGCACTCTTAGCGTATGCTCAAAGGTGCGGGGAGACCAATACCGGTCACTCGTGGGCCACCGGGTGCCGTGTTGTCACACTGCCTCCAGCCTTGGTCGTTGGTGGGAAAGGCGGACCCCGGCTCCACTCTACGGTCCGGGCCCAGTGTAAGCGCCCAGTCTAGCGTGAGGCTCCTGCTGCGCAAACGTCCCAGGGGCACTCAGGCCTTCCCTCCAGGCCGGTGCAATCGGGGGTGGTCGCAGTCCCCACCGGATCCCTCCGGGCACCCCCAGCCCAAGCGGCGCGTGGCGTCTGCCGTCTGCGTCTCTGAGCTTCAGGCCCTCAGCGAGCATCCGACTCAGTGCCCCCCAGGTAAACGGATAGGTGGCATCTGGGTTTTTCACTGGAGGCCGCAGCGGTGTGGTGCGGCGAGGCCTCTGGGGAGTGTCACTAGGCCCGGTCTCAGCGCAGAGGGAGGCCCCGTCCAGTCGCGGCCACGCCTCAGGCCTCTCAGCAGCCCACGGGACCCCCGGGCCACCCCAGCTCTTCGCCCAGTGCCGATCACGCACTGCGAATTTCCCCCGGGGGGTGCTCACCTTACGCTTCTGTTGCCGGGTTCACAGTCCGTCTTCCGGACGCTCGGGAGTCGGTCCGCCCCCAGGCACGGGTCCACCAGTGGGAATCCTCTTCCTCGGTCGCGGCCCCGACAGCTCCCCGCTACTGGTGGGTCGCAAGAGACACACAATTGGGTCGGCCTCGTGGGGATCAGCAACGGGCCTCGTCGCCAGCCGCTGGTCGATGCCGGAGCCGCCGCCACTCGAGCTCCGCGGCCGCTGCGGTGGCGATGCGTCGCAGGCCCAGATCCAGACCTCGCGCTCTCACTGACAAGGAGGGCCAGGCTCGTCGTCGCGGTCCGCTGGCTTCCCGACGGAGCCCAGAGCTTCCCGCAACCCTCGGGAGACAGTGTGCCAGATTCCGATGGCTAAGGTGGCTAAAAAGCCAGTGCTTTACTGGGCCGCCGTCGGGAGAGACGGAGCAACGCGTCCTATCTCGCCGCCATCTTGGCCACGCCCCCTAGATAAACATTTTAAAACTTCCTGAGTCAGTGGTTATTTCAGGTGTTTGATGAAATTATGTTTTGTATGATCTCATTTCAACCCCAGTTATCAAAGGTCCATTGGTAAGTCATTACTCTTCAATCAGAAAAAGGTAATTGGTAGCAGGGATTTTGATAAAGAGTACAACTGACTCCACCAGCGGTGATTACTAGTTAGTGTGAATGAATGGGCCCAGGTGAGTATCTAGTGTATGAATGCTTGTTGCTAGTAACCCGCTGGATCAGTTTTCTGGCTATCAGAGGATGGTTATACTTTGTTAACTGGGTAATGAGAATTTTATTTTTATGAACCAACATCCGTACTGCAGTGAGGTTATCTGTCAGGCAGAATTAGTACTGAAAAGTTAAGCAGGGCTATCAGTACTTGTTAGGGACTCTGTGTGTGTATGAGTGACAGCAAAAGAATACGCTGGTGAAAGTTTGATGTTATATCACCTAGAAAGGGTAACATTGAAGGAGTAGCAGGTATTTCTGAAGCTTACGTGAAGAGTAAACGGAAGGGTTTTACTCATAGTGTATGTCTAGTAAATGGAAAGGTTTTACTAAGTGTGAGAAAATCTATCCTTTCATTTAGGGAAACTGACAAGATAGCGAATGTTTTATGTTGTTACTGAATTTTAATGAAAAGTGTTGAAGAATTAAAATTTGCGTACAATTTTTGTAAAGGGAGGGTCAGCTGCCAGGAGTAGAAGCTGACGTCACAAGCGCCGCGCTGAAATTGGCTGAAACAGCGGGCGTGGAACGAGTCTTGTAAAGGAGGGGTCAGTAGTTAGGAGTAAAACTGACGTCACAGGTGCCGCGCTGGGATTGGTCAGCACAGCGAGGGACAGAGAAGCGCAGATTGTAAAGGAGAGGTTGTCAGATAAGAGTGAATAGACGTCACAGAAAAACCACGCTAGGATTGGTTCCGAGACAATTGTTAGCTGGAATTTGATTGGTTGTCAGAATAAAAATCGAAATATTAGTGGACAGTGGAAATTGTATGTGGAAACACGATCCGACTTTGATAGGAACACGTCCAGACAGAAGATTTTTAGGTTTTGCAGAATATAATTCAATTCATAGATATTTACCCAAAATGTACAGAGAGAAGAGAAAATTGTCATTCGTACAACAGAGTAAAAATTATTTTAAGAAGGATAAGCCAATCAAAACTAGGGAAGGAATTCTCATCCCACCAGCAAAAACGCCCGCCTCATTCATGATGATGGAAAGGGGTTATCATACTTGTGTATGGTTAGAAAATTGGATAGAATATACAAAAGATGACGGTGTATTAGCTTTCCCAGAGAATGGTACTTTCAATGGAAGAATTCTTCAAAATCTAAGAATGAGAACGAATGAATTAGAACCCAGACCAAGATTAACGCAGTACGAAGCCCTAGAAGAATGGGAGACAGAAGCATTTGAGCATGATAGACCCAGGAGCAATAGGGGCAATAGGGGATTTTTCCCTAGATACCAGAATGGGACAAGAGAAAGTCAGATGAAACAGTGGAGACGAGCGATGATTAGTGAAGGTTTGTACCCAGTATTTATGGCTGATGAGCAGTTAGGGAGCAAATGCAAAGAAAAGACTAAACATATGACAGGGTTTGGAGAATCTGAAGATGAATTCATGGAAGAAATATTAAAGAACCCTCCACCATACCAGGAAGAGTTGGGTGGATGTTCCCCAAGCGCACCTGTTTTGAGAACACCGTTAGTACCTCGAGTACTGCATAATCCACCAGTTAATAGAGTACTTCAGGATAAGGAAAAAGAGGCTTTAGACAGAAATAGAGCAAAGTTAATACAGAAAATAACACAGTTGAATGGACATCCTGATTCCCTGACTATACCTGTAACCATTGGTCCCGTGGTCCTTTTATATGGCGACCAAGTATATTGCCCGAAATCTCTAGCTATGACTACACCTATGGATATTCCTAAACATGAAGCTGTAATAATTGATGATTATATCAGTGACTGTGAATCTATGATTTCACTAATGGATTTGCCTATTCGAGAATCCGCAAATAGCACCCCCAGAAGAACCACACCTGGTTGCTCAAAGGATGTAAATATAATAACATCTTCAGGAACTAAAAGTGCAACCGTAGTGACTCCAGAAGACTTAGAAAGATGGGCACAAGGAATAGACAGACAGAGTTCACCCCCAAAGATCTTGGACATTTATAAATTAAAAGTCGAGTTAGAAGAAATGATAGCAGGCAACGTAGGAGTAGATCGTTTAAATACCTACAGTGAAGAAGAACTATTGTTCGTGTGTAGGAGCATAACCAGAAATGCAAAAATATTCCATGAAAAGTTAACGGATTTGGCCTCAGAGATGGGAACTGAAATAAGGAAGTCAAAAGTGTTGCAGAGACCATATAGAGCAGAATTTACTGACAAAGACTTAGAAAATATGAATACATCTGGTAGAAAATTACAAATTAAAGAATTAATGACAGTCTTACAGAAATGGGGAGAATTGGATAGATGGAAAACTAGATGGACAAAGAAAAAGGAAGAAGCACGTTCGAATAGAATGACATCTGAATATTTATTGAAGGAAACAGGAAAGGTAGAACAGCTGTATCCAATGCGAGAGGTTCCAGGAGGAGGCTACGTCCATGTCCCATGGAGTAGGCAAGACATTTTGTCATTTACAAATGATTTTCCAAAGTTGAGAGAAAAACCAATTGAATGGTACAAGCAGGTTGAGAGGTTTGTGAAGGTTTCAAAGGTTTTGTTAAAGGATCTAGATGGTTTATTTGACATAGTGGTACCTGCCAATTTATGGACAGACTGTAAAATTACAATCAACTGGCCTAGTGAAGAATATCCTAGGGATCCAAAGACAGGTGCCCCATCAAATGATGTGATGAAGAAGTATCACCAGGTAATAACTTATTTGAAAGGGAAAATACCACCAAAAGAAACAGATTGGGTGAAAATAGACCGAACAACCCAAGAAGTAAATGAATCGGTACATGCCTACTATGAACGTCTATTACAGGTGTTCAAACAGTATAGTGGTTTTGAAGATATTGGAGACAAAAATATTAGTCAGTTTGTCTATCGATTTTGTTTATGGTCTAAAACCAGAGATTTGTCAAATGATTAAGCAACATATGTTATGTTGGCAAGGAAAGCCTATCGATGAGATTTTGAAATATGCTAAATATTGTGGGGATGACATTGAGGATAGGCACACGAAATGACAAGAAAAAGTGATGTGGGCTCAAGTGAAAATGGCTGAGCGACAGGGAATTAATTTAGATAATCCAACAGAAAGTCAAGGAAAAGAATCTGGATCGAATGGTGACACAGGAAATGGTGGAAAGGTAAGAGGACGAATAAGTAGAGAAGAGGCTAAAAAGAAATTTCCTTGTCATGGATGCGGAAAGTTGGGACATTGGAAGAACGAATGTAAAAAGATTCAAAATAATAATGGCCCAAATCATAATTTAAATCCACAGACGCAGAATGACTCACAGCAGGGTGTAAATCCTCAGAGTCAGTTGCCTCCTGCCCCTATACAGGGTAATGTAAGCAGAGCAAAGCACGGTGCAGACATCGGATATCAAGGAGGAAGTGGTAAGAATGAATATGTAACTTCACAGTTTCTTTTACAGGATGATTTTAATACATATGATTATCAATGACGGTGCCTAAGAGAGGGGGAGAAGGAGTGCGTACTTGGCGCATCCTTGCCGGTAGATCAGTCAGGTCCATATGTTGAAGGGAAAGTAAAAGGTAATGATATCACCTTTCTTTTGGACACTGGTGCTACCCGTTCTACTGTAAGAACAGCAGACATCCCAGACCTCCCTCTCTCTGGAGAAGCTATCCAAGTGCTAGGTGTAGCCAATCGAAAGATTAAAACACCCCTTACCGAACCTATGGAAGTAAGAATTGGAAACTTCCGAGAAATGCACCAATTTGTGGTGTGTGATTCCAGTCCAGTAAATTTACTGGGCAGAGACTTACTGTGCAAAATGAATTGCACTATTTTCTGCACACCGGATGGTGTTGCAATACAGACCCCTGATGAAGATCATGTTTATAAATTCATGATAGCCAAACAAGGTACGGAGGTAGATGAAATGTTCTCCTTGATAACCAAAGATGAATTACCAGAAGAGTTAAAAACTACAGTGAGCTCAAAGGTATGGGATTTTACTGGAAAAGAAGTAGGTCTGATGGCAAATATAGACCCAGAAAAGATAACTGTAAAGGAAGGCACAATTTTCCCAAATACTAGACAGTATAAAATGAGTGCTGAAGTGAAAGCAGGAGTTACTGAGGAAATTGGCAGAATGGTGAAACAAGGTATATTAAAAGAAGTTATGAGTAGCCCTTGTAATTCGCCAATCATGGGGTTGAAAAAGCCTAGTGGAAAATATAGGATCGTTCAGGATTTGCGGAAAATTAATAAAATTGTGGTACCTTGTTGTCCTATAGTACCAAATCCTGCAGTGATCCTATACCAAATACCATGGAATGCAGAATGGTTTACAGTAATTGATTTGTGTCAAGCATTTTTCTCAATTCCATTGCATCCAGATAGTCAGTATTTGTTTTCGTTCAAATTTGAAAATCACGTTTATGTGTGGAATTGTGTTCCTCAGAGGTACACAGAAAGTCCCTCCATTTTTAATCCGATACTGAAAAAGTGCCTAGAAAAAGTAGTAAGGCCTAGGAACTCAGTCTTGGTACAATACATAGACAATTTGTTAATCGCATCTAGAATTTATGACGATTGTGTCACCGACTCGATTGTACTTCTCAATCATTTGGCTGAGGAAGGTCACAAAGTGTCACCTGAGAAGTTACAATTTTGTACAACAGCAGTTAAGTATTTGGGACACCAAATTGAGAGAGGAAAGAGAAGAATAACATCTGAGAGAATAAAAATAATTAAGCAAATGAAAATGCCAGTAACACAAAGAGAGGTGAGAATGTTTCTTGGAATAGTAGGATACTGTCGACAATGGATTGTAGGGTTTTCACTACTAGCAAAGCCTTTAATTCAGTTAACGAAAAAGAAAGCAAAGGATCCAGTTGAATGGGATGATGAAAGTGCCAGTGCATTTGTAAAATTAAGAAATGCTTTGTGTGAGGCACCTGTCCTGGGCATGCCTGACTATACAAAAGAATTTACATTATTTTGCTATGAAAGAGAAAGTTGTGCACTTTCAGTCTTAACACAAAGACATGGACTGGACAGACGTCCTATAGCATATTTTTCTGCTACATTAGACTCAGTGGCCGCAGCATTGCCAGGCTGTTTAAAAGCAGTAGCTGCTACTTGTATGAGCATTGAACAAAGTGAGTCAATAGTAATGGGACATCCTGTCAAGGTGTTCGTCCCACATGCAGTTGTAATCCTGTTGACAAGAACTAGAACTCAGCATCTCACACCTAGTCGGATGACAAGATATGAGCGAATAATTCTAGGAGCTGAAAATGTGACCATAGCTAGGTGCACAGTTGTAAATCCTGCTACATTATTACCAGATCCATATTGCGAAGAAGTTAGGGACGACACAGAACATGACTGTTTGCAAGTCACAGAGTTGTGTACCAAGCCGCGCCCTGACATACAGGAAATGCCTCTTAAGAACCCAGACAGGGAGCTGTTTGTGGACGGTTCATGCCAAAGGCATGAGGATGGCAAATTGAGTTCAGCTTATGCTGTATGTGAACTTTCTGGAATAGTCGAAGCATCCTATTTACCAGGAGTCAAAGCTGCACAAGTAGCTGAATTAATTGCTTTGATCAAAGCCTGCAAAATTGGAAAAAATCTAAAAGTAACCATATTTACGGACAGTCAATATGGGTACGGGGTTGTGCATGATTTTGGGCAACTGTGGATGCAGAGGGATTTTATGACTTCTTCAGGATCCCCAATCAAAAATGGGCAGTTTGTAAAAGAATTATTGGAGGCAATATAATCACCAAAAGAATTGGCAGTGGTGAAATGTGCCGCACACCAGTCAGGAGATGACTGGGTGGTAGCCGGTAACAGATATGCAGACCTAATCGCTCAACACTGTGCCAGAAATAAAATGGCAGTAAACAGAAAAGTCGAAAAAATGGGAATCAGCTGCCAACTTATGCTATGTTCAACACCTGAAACATGGAATGATGTGAGACGATTGCAGGATGATGCTGAGGAGAGTGAAAAGGATGTTTGGATAAAAATAGGGTGTACACGAAGAACAGATGATGACGTGTGGGTTTATTCAGATGGCAGACCAGTCATGCCTGATTGCCTGATTTCACAAATGGCCAGAATGTATCACGGAGACACACATGTAGGAAGAGATGCCATGATTAGACTTTTCAGACAAAATTGGTACAATCCAAAGTTTAGGGCTGCAGCAGAGAGTCTTTGCCAGAGGTGTTTAACTTGTCAAATGTATAATCCAGGAAGGAAAACAGTAATTGGTCTGGGAAAAATTGGAAAGGCAGAAGGCCCATTTGTGAGATTGCAGTTAATTTCATTCAGTTACCACCATGTAAAGGTCTGAAATATGTACTCGTCATAGTGTGTCTGTTTTCAAGGTGGGTGGAGGCTTACCCTACCAGGAGGAATGACAGCATAACAGTTGCAAAACTATTATTACGAGAACTCATTCCACGGTTCGGTTTCCCAGTAACTTTGGAATCAGATAGAGTGAGTCACTTCAATAATGATGTAATTCAAATAATCTGTGAAGCATTTAAAATTGAACAAAAATTGCACTGTGCGTACCACCCAGAGGCTTCTGGAGTGGTTGAACAAATGAATGGCACAATAAAATCAAGATTGTCAAAAAGGTGTGCATCCACATCATTAGATTGGCCAGATGTGTTGCCTCTTGTCTTAATGGGACTCAGAAGCATTCCTGATAGAAATACAGGATTGAGTCCACATGAAATCATCATGGGAAGAGCAATGAGACAAGCCCATGTACCTGGAAATAAACTGCTGAACATAACTGATGATATGGTTCTAGATTATTGCAAAGCATTGGCTGACCTAGTGCGTTCTGTCTCTCACCAGGTTGGAGAAGTCGCAGTTTCCAGGCAGCCTGAACAAGAGCATGATCTGAACCCCGGAGACTGGGTGGTAGTGAAGCATCACACCAGAGAAACGTGTTTATCACCCAGGTGGGGCGAACCTTGTCAGGTTATATTGGTTACAAACACAGCAGTGAAATGTGCAGGTTTACCTAATTGGATTCACGTAAGCCATACCAAAAGGGTGCCAGCTCCTGAAGAGAGAGATCCTCAGTCAGCATCAATAGCTGAGGAAGCACAAGGTTGTACAGCTGAAGAATCTCAAGTGATAGATTCAGGAGTAGCTGAAGAAGAACAACTGAGCACAAGTCAGGACTGGATACCAGTGGTTGATATACCTGAAGTCTTTATCAAAACAAGGAGCAGAGCTAGATTAGAAGGAATTAGTGAGGACCAGAAAGGTGAAGAAGAACAAGCTCAGGATAGGGAGGTTGAAACTATAAGAGAACCTGAGCAGGCCCAGATAGGGAAAGGAAATTGGGCTCAAATTGACAACGAAACAACAAAGTTTGAGCAGGGACAGACAGGTTCAGAAGAACGCGGTCAGGCTGCAGAAGTACAGAATGCAATAAGCCCTGATCAGAACCAGTTAGGACAAGAAAATAACGTTCAGGGAGAAGAAAATCAAGAAAACATTGAACATGAAAATATCAAGCAAGAAGACGTCAATCCTGAACAGGGCCAGTTAGCAGAGACTCACATTCAGGCAACTGAAGAAACATCAATAAGACCTGAACAAGAGCAGATAGAGTGGGAAACTGAAATCAAGGACAAACAATTTGTGCCACACCTTGATAATAAAGGAGTCTTTGGAAAAGACTCGGAAGGTGAAGATACAGTGCAAACCAAGAAAGTCAGAAAGGGTGATCATTGGCCTAGTGTCATTAAAAGAGTGAAATACCATATAGTAACAGGAAGTGAAGACCCAGAACAAGTAAATGAAGTAACGAGCTTATCTGAACAAACAAGTGGGACTGAAAAACGAAAAAGCAAAAGATTGAAAGTCGTGAACAATAAGTTTAAAGGTCCTGATTGGACTTATATAATTCTCGAAGACTGCGAAAGTTCAGAGACAAGTGAAAGTGGTGACGAAGGAACAAGTGCAGAACTGACTTATGAAAAAGAAGTGAAACCACCTTGATAACATTAAAATTTTGAGGAAAAAAGAGAGAAGAGAAATCTTTTTAGTCAAAAATGGCTGAGGACAGAGTTTCTGGGAGACCGAATTGGAAATGTTGTAAAAGATGCTGTGCTATATGCATATGTAGTCTGGTAGTGGTGCTTATAGTATGGTTAGTTGTGATTGTAGCGATTCCTTACCTTATGATAATGGACAAAAAGAATAATAACAATGCCAAGGGAAGGATAGATAACCTGAAAAGTGATAGAGTAGAAATAGAAGCAGAAGATGAACCAGATTTTCATCACGTTGTAACAGATAACGATACTAGCTTAAATGTCTTTACTAAATTATTGTTTCAGTACGTAGATACAATGGATGTTAGTGATTGTTATGTTTGTATGAAGTTACCCGAATCAGTAGCAGAAGGTTTAACCTATCATCATTTGCCTTTAACTTATGGTATATCATGTAGTGTACTAACTAGTTTATTTTATAGAACAGGGAAACTTCAGTATTATTATTCAAATATAGATGTGATATTCTCAGAGGTTCCTATTCAAAAGAATCTGAACCCAGTGCTTAGTAGTCAAGATGCACAGTTTATGGGAGAATTTTTCTTAACGATGAAGTCAATAGACATAACACATGGACATAGAAGCAATCTAACATGTTCATTAAGTGAAGAAGAGAAGATATTTTTAAACTTATTTGAAGATAGAAGACAGAATTTCCAAAAGAAGGCATCTGAGCATAAGGCTCATCTTCCACCTTGGGCTGAAAAAGAGGGTATTTATACACCTGGCAAAGCTCAAGCTGCTATGGCTCTAGAATTTGTAAAGACAGGGAAAATTTGTCTTCATAGGTTAAAAACTGAATATAATAATGTTTTTATTGGTACCAGTGAATGTGAACACAATTTCTTAATTCTTGGAGTTTGGGGACTAAAAGGAGGAACAGATTCAGTTTTTCCTGGAATATATTATGTGTGTGGGAATAAGGCTTACTTTAGGCTTCCTGCACGGTGGTATGGAAGTTGTTATTTTGGAATAGTTTTTCCAAAAGTATACCACGTAAAAAGAAACACTGGGAACAATGAAAATAATAGTGAACTAACACGTAGTAAGAGAGCTAGTTTTTCAGAAATTGTAGGGGATATATTTGGTGCATTGATACCTTCAGTGGGAGTAATTCTGAACTCAAGGAGAATACGTAAATTGTCTACAATGGTTGATCGTTTATCAATGGATACTGCTGGAGGATTTCTAATGATTAATGCGGAGATGGTTGCGATTAGATCTATGGTTATGCAAAATTGACTTGCTCTTGATATAATATTAGCAAAAGAGGGCGGAGTCTGTAAATTGTTGAAAACAAAACATTGTTGCATATATATTCCGGACAAAAGTACAGAAATCGGAACATATATAAAGAATATTACTAAACTTGAGAAGGAATTGAAACCACTGGAAGTTGATAGTGTATGGGAAAGATTGACAAATAGCATTGCGTCAATTGGTACCTGGTTTACTAATGTAGGGAAAGGGCTTATAGGTCAAATAATAGTACCCTTAGTAGGGATAGCAATAACAGTATTGTCAATAATGATATGGTGCAAATGTTGTAGAAAGAAGGAAACATATAGGGTGACAGGAAGAGGCAAGAAAAGGAAATTTGAAGAGATTGAATTAGAAGACCTGAGAAGTGAAATTTACAAGAAACTGAAAGGAAAGGATAAGAATAGACAGTGTAAAAATGAAAATGTGACGGAAATATGTTAAAGTTGGCATCTGGTTGTAGGTAACTTTGATGGCTCAGAAATGCCATCAGAGAGGGGATTGATGGAGCAAGGACTCACAATAAGACTTGCTCGGAAGCAATTCTCTCACAGTATTAATTAATTTGTACTAAAACCATGTAATGTCTTTATTAATAATGTGCAACACACACATATTTATCTAGAAGATGCTTGCCTATGTGTTTTTCCGCTAATAAGTAATTCTTGTCTAATCCAAAATGGCCGCTAAAACACGGGAATCCTACTGCGCATGTGTCAACCATTTCACGTGGTATGACGTCTTTCTTTGCTTGGAGGGAATCTTTTGCTTCTGCGCAGTGTATGCTAAAATGGCCGCTTTAATGTTCTCACATGCTAAAGCTTTCGCATTGCTGCAATTAATAATGTGGTATTCTAACGATACTAATGTGGGATAGACATTTATAATTAAATGGGATTAGGGTAGAAGTAGGAGGTATACAGTGAAAACATTTATTTTTGATTTTAATATGTTTCTTCTTTGATTTTCTATTAGTTCGTAAAGTGGGCCTGGGTTGACTAAACGGCAGCTCGAAAGTCATGTGACCTGCGCATGCGCCCTGAAAACTAACAAAGCAAAGCGATGAAGTCAACTTGGAAGATGTCCAAGGACATGACCCGCTGATCACCTTCAGAGTTCAACCAAAATGTCCTACGAAATGATACATTTTGTATATATTTTGTATTAAAATTGTTGTGAAACGGGTGGGAAATAAAGCAAATGTATTAATTGAGAGGGGCGGGATTCTAAAACAATGGGCTTAAGAAAATTGAACTAAACTGACATGGTGTGAGGATCAACCCCCTGTCCAATCAGAATTAGTGGGCCCATAAATTTGAAACATTAATGGGAGGTACATAGGCATAGAAGGGTATAATAGATATAGAATTAGCTAATTAGTTAGAGCGCGTTATTAGGAGCAGCTCAGCACAGAGGCATTAGGAGAACAGATGAACATAGATGCGGTAGCAGAGAACCGATGCTATTGCAGAACAGAACAGACTGAACCGCTGTCCGAAAAGGTTGTGAAGTGGGGGCGGCGGACCGTATTAGAGAGAGACGCGGAAGAATCCACGAGGAGGAACGAAGTGTCAGAGAGGGGAACGACGCAGGCGTCGTTGGTAGAGAGGTCATCTATCGTGTCCTGAACCTGGTCCTGAGGTCTTGGTCTTCATCTTTTCTTGGGACCCTCTTTCCAACTCCTTGTCCAAGGAGTTTGGTTTTCACACCTTTAGGTAACTATAAATGCGTAATCTTTAGTTGTACTGCTGTCTCTATCTTCTCCTTTCTGAGGGACCGTCATTTGTGATTAATAGGTGACTAAATAGTGTGCTTCCTCCTTGATATGCGATTAAGTGCCATGTGGCTTGTATTTTACTCTGCTAAATAATTTTAGATAAACATTTTAAAACTTCCTGAGTCAGTGGTTATTTCAGGTGTTTGATGAAATTATGTTTTGTATGATCTCATTTCAACCCCAGTTATCTAAGGTCCATTGGTAAGTCATTACTCTTCAATCAGAAAAAGGAAATTGGTAGCAGGGATTTTGATAAATAGTACAACTGACTCCCACCAGCGGTGATTACTAGTTTGTGTGAATGAATGGGCCCAGGTGAGTATCTAGTGTATGAATGCTTGTTGCTAGTAACCCGCTGGATCACCAACTGTGTCATCGTGCAGTTCTGTAACATAATCATTTGCCCATGGTTTGCCCAACATATGCGCTAGGGTCTTGCCCGCTCTATCTCTCTCACCATAGTGCCTGAAGCGGGCTTCTTTATCTAGATAGTGAGTTTCCCGCTGTACAGCCTCCTCATATTCTGCCAATGGATGCCAGCACCGCAGGGCTACTATTGTCATTGCATTGGAGTTCCTGAACTCTAATCTCCCTCTCTTAAAGCACCATCTCATCGTGCAGCGAGCGTAGCACCCCGGCCTGTTTAGCAATGCATGCGCCCCTGATGACAACCTTAAAGACCTCCCATAGAGTGGAATGCGACGCCTCCGGCCGATTGTTACGATCAAAGTACTCTGCAATTGCAGTTCTAATGTCTTCCCTAAAGACTTGATCATGAAGAGCCCCTATCGTCAGCTTCCATGTAAATGCTGTTGGGGGGCCCCCAGGGAGTCCGAGCTCCAACAGAACCGTGGAGTGATCGGACAGCGTCCATGGTAGGTGTGAAATATCCCTGGTCCAAGTGTCTACATCACGCGAGGCTAACCAATAATCAATGCGCGACCATGTAGCATGCGCCGCGGTAATGCAAGTTCCCTCAGCATCATTCAAGTGTCTATTGCACCAAAGATTCACAAGACCAAAGTCATCCATAATTAAGGGCAGCTGGGCCGCAGCCCTTGAATGTGGGCGCCTAGAGTTGCTGGACCTGTCCGCTTCCGGGTCAAGTATAACGTTAAAATCCCCACCCCACTGTGTGGTGCCAGGACCCAGTGAGCCAGCCATCCATCATACCTTGGCGTAGAATTGAGGATCAACAATATTTGGCCCATAGACAGCAATGAGCCTAATCAGGTGTCCATGCAAAACTCTCTCAAACATGACATATCTCCCTTGTTTTTGCGTAAATGAGAGAGTTGGTAATGATGCACTTGTGTAAACAAAGTTGATAAATAAAGTAACCTATAGTTGTGAGACAATTCGGAATTTCAAACGAATTTCATGCGCACATAGCAAACAGGGCTCCACCCTGGCCCTAGCCTGTGAAGTACCGAAGAAACCAGAACAGGTGTTCTGGACGCTACGTGCGCATACCTGCCCAAAGGCTGCAATGTAATCCAGTAAATATGTCCAATGCCAAAATATAATCAATGTACTTAAATGATCTGATATAAAGATGTTGACACTTCATCAAACAGTAAATAATTAAACAATGATTAGAAAGAGAACAAGTTTTTCTTCCAGAAATCTGTTTTACTTATATCTCGAGATCATTCATAAATGTTATGTTGACACATTCATGGCATCCAGAGACAGATTCATGGTATCTCATTTTTTTCTTTAAAAAACACCCAATGCATTTCGGGTCCAAAGACCCTTCTTCAGAGGTCACTATAATCAAAGAAAACACGCAGTGTTCAATAAACATATACTAATTTTCAGTCAAGTACATTCTATAACTCATCAAGTAAAATTAAGCAGAAACAATTGTAGAGATGATGCCCAAAACAAGGCAAGAAACAACAGTTAAGGACTGCAGTACTGTGTTGGTAAAGAGCTAGTAACTAACAAGAACATGTTGAAAAACTCCCATACCCATCATGCACCAGACAGACATCCGATAAAACCAGTGCCGGCATGTCATCATAACCATAGCCACTGGTTCTTTGGTATTTCACAGGCTAGGGCCAGGATGGAGCCCTGTTTGCTATGTGCGCATGAAATTTGTTTGAAATTCCTAATTGTCTCACAACTATAGGTTACTTTATTTATCAACTGTGTTTACACGAGTGCATCACTGTCAACTCTCATTTACGCAAATATAGGCATTCTACCCAACAGGTAGTGTTTGCACCAACACCATGTCCTTTGAAGACATTTCGCATCTAACAGACAATATTATAACTTAATTTGTGAAGTCAGGTCATTTGACTAATCAACTGGTACATCCACGCAACATATCAGACAACTGGAGTATTTGATGCGGCGAGAAATTAACCAGAGATTACACACCACCACTCTCATCCAATATCACAAAACAAGCAGGATTCCAAGAAGTTTGCATTTGGCAATCAAACCGATGATGTTCAAACTCAATAAGAAGTTTATGGAAAAATGGTACGGGATTCTTAATAAGTGCTCACTGGATTTGATCTTACTAATAATTGAGGAGTTGTCACATGTCGTGAAGGACCTAGAAGGTGAAATATTTGAGCTGAAATATTCGCTTGAAAAAAGACTGGAACATGAAACCTAGCAAATAACTTTAGCAGAAATCAACACTAAACTGGATTCCTACGCCAGAGAAATACATGAACGGAACATACGTAAGTTCAAGAGGTATACTATAGACTACAAACTAGACGAAGTCTTTCCCTGGGCCGAGGTCTATGCTCAAAGTCGTGGTCATACAAGACACACCAACCCTTCCTCTGAAGAAAGTATAATCTCCAACAGTGACACTCAACCCACACGTACACCAGTATCTATTATTCAATCAGCGGAGAGACAAATCCTATCTACTTCAGACTCAACTACTGCAAAGGTGTCTTTTTTAGAGGTCAGTCGGGCGGCCAACAATTCTCCCATGGAACAGGTTGTACAACACGAATCTACCAGAACAAGACTCAAAGAGGGAGGAAGCATAATCACAAAAAACGGTGTCACTACCAGGCGCCAGAAGAAAATTTAGTTAACATCTCATCTTTTGAATTAACTCCCACACAAACTCCAGTGTTAAACAAGGGTTGGTCCTTCGTTCCTACACACCACACCAATTCCCTCCAGGCGGAAATCTCCTTATTCAAATTTACGAGAAAACTTAGTTTCAGATACATTTTTGACAACATTGAAGAGACCAACACCAATATGGAGGAACCGAGATACAGGAATTCAGACCGAAGAGTGTCTTTATGTCTCCTACCTCGCACAAAACTATTGACACTTTTGAGATACTAGTGAAAAAGGATTTACAAACAATTACGAACTTTCGGACAAAACACAATAACATGTCGAGGAGTGATAAGGAAGCCCTCAAGGCATTAAAACTGAATACATCCTTGATTTTCCTGCCAGCAGACAAAGGTGGTGCACTGGTTGTCATGGACCGTGATTTTTATAGACGGAAAGTAGATGAACATGTGAAAGACAATACAACATATTTACCCTTGTATCAAGATCCTACAACCGAGTTTAAACAGGTCCTTTCAATGTTTTTGGACAGAGCAATTGAAATGGAATGGTTCAGCGACAAAACACGGCTATTCTTACACAAGGAATATCCCAGGAAACCGACTTTTTACATGTTGCCAAAAATTCACAAAACCCTGCACAATCCACTGCTTAGACCCATAGTGTCAGGATGTGGCTCTATCCATGAACCCACTGGCAAATATCTAGACACCTTTCTACAACCTTTGGTACAGGCCAGCCCCTCATATGTACAAGACACCATGCATTTTCTACAGCTACTGGGGAACATACAAATTGAAAACACAGGACATATGGCTCTGCACTGTTGACGTGGTTTCACTTTTCACATCAATACCACATTAGGAAGGCATTAGGGCTGTTGAGTGGTCTCTACCCAACACACAGGAACTGAAAGCCAATAAAGTTTTTCTATTGGAGTTACTCCAATTCAGTCTCTTTCACAGTTATTTCGAATGGGAGGGCAATTTCTATATGAAGATCAATGGCACATCTATGGGCTTTCCTGGAGCCCCCAGCTACGCGAACATTTTCATGTTTAATTTCGAAATGGAGAACATACTCAGATCAGAAGAATGGCTCAAACATCTTGTCATGTATCTTAGATACATTAATAAAATGTTCATCCTTTGGAAGGGCCCTAGAGAGGAATTACAGGTTTGCGTGGAAGAATTGAAACAAAAGAATCCCAGGATCAAGTTCACGAGCACCATGGGCAAAACGCACATCACATATTTGGATGTAGAGGTATTTATCTCTTACAGAAGAGTACAAACAAAACTGTACAGAAAGCCAACTGATCGCAATAAGACCTTGCTGTTCAAAAGCTTCCACCTGTTCTCTTTGAAGAAACACCTACCCTTTTCCCAATTTATTCATGTCAAACACATTTCGTCTAATCAAGATAAATACTTGGACACAATCCAGCATTACAAGAAGCAGTTTCTACAATGAGGAGATCGTGGATTCAGCCGTGGAACGAGTGGGAGGTTTGGATAGGACTGAAACTCTTAGAAAAAAAAAGAAAAGATCCGGTGAAAAGAAAGGTTTTTGTATCTACCTTTTCCACGAAATCAACAACCCTCAAGAAGATCATCCTAAAGAAATGGGAACTCCTACAAACAGAACCAGACTTCAGGGGTTTGTTCTCTTTTTCACCGCTTTTCGCATATACCGGGACGAGCAATCTAAGAGAGATCTTGTCCCCCCTCACAAAACCACCTGTAACAGTCCACAAGGGAATGATGAAGTGCCATAACTGCACTCACTGTAATAATGTCATGGAGGGAGCCAGTATCTCACATCCAAGAACAGGGGAATCCATTCTATTGAGACACACATCTGACTGCATACTCAATGTGTGATTTATGTCATCAAGTGTCCTTGTGGATTACACTATGTAGGAAAGAGGGAGCACAAGATCAAGATACGTATAACTGAACACAAGAGCACGATACGTGTCAAGAACCCCAGTTCTCCGCTGGTGACACATTGGCATGACAGAGGGCATAACATAGCCCAATTACGTTTTTCCGTTCTAGAAAAAGTTTCTGAGAAACAGGGCAGAGATACCGCCAAATTACATGGAAACTCTTGCACTGAAGGGCCTTAATGGTAAATTGGAACCGACGTGCTACCTATAATGAAGCACATCTTTGTGTTAGGAGTGCCAGACCGAGGGTTAACCTCTCTTCACACCAGTAATACACAAGTCCCCCCTCCCCTTTTCTTTTTTTAGATAAGCATCTCCTTAGCAAAAAGGAGGTACATCTTCACCAATTCCAATCGATATATACCAACTAAACCACTGCCACACTACTCCACAACACTAATCAGGTTAAAATGACCTTCATATGCAACCCAGGAGCACCATGTTTCATGCACACTAACACTAGCATATCGCTGCCAATATACCTTTCTTCACACAAACCAGACCCTCAGTAGCCAGTAGCAACTAGTAGCCAACACCAGTTTTCAACATCTGTTTATAATTCTAAAAATGTTTGTATAAAAAAACATTCACTCAAGTTATTTTACTGACATTTTTATTTTTTATTTTTCGTTTTAATTTTTATTTTCATTTTTCAAGAGGTATTTTATGGTAAAAACCAGATAGTACAAAAATGTTGGTTTTAACAGCTTCCTGATTGTGTTAAATGTCATTCCACACATTATTGCTTTATCATTTGTAAACAATTGTTTCTTCATTTGGAAACAATTGTAGAATTATCTAAACTTGTTATACAGTATAGAGTTCTACAATCGTGAAGACATGTCATAATTGTCACATAGGTTAATTTAATTATAAACAGCATGAATATGTCCTGCGGAACGTTAGTTTACATCAGAGCATTCATAAGTGTTCCCTGTGTATTTCTTCTGCATTTATGTATTTCGCCCATAGTAGTCACTATTTTTCACTTTCCTTCGCACGAACACGCGCGTTAGCACTCAAATGGAGCAGTCACACTCACAAATCAAATCGTCTGATCGTTTTCACTGACACGATTCCGGCCGGAGGCTCATCGACACGTGTCTTATATGAGAACTTCTTCCTGACAGGTAAGCGACTCGAATAATTTGTGTTCAGATGCACCTTGCGAGTCTGGTAGGCAGAGTTACTCAATACACAGGCACTCTATTTTTGTAGGTAACCACGGGGATCACTTTCTGTCTGAAAGCTCAGCGCGAGGTTGATGAACCTACATTTTAACACCTACTTGGTTTTTCTCTGTAGCATTCAAGCCGGCTCCTAAAGTTTGCTCGACAATGGTAATGGTCAACAGCTTAACTAGGTTCACTCTATCCCTGAATTTCAGAGCTCGATATTTCCACCAGCAACACTGCTTTGAGCAGATAATTTGCAGCTGCCAAAATAGAGCTATCAGAAAATCCGACACTAAATACTCATTTTTTGCATGCATGGCACGGGTATTCTTGACACAAAGTCACTATTTGTAAAGATTTGAGTCATTGTGGCTATGGTTATGAAGACATGCCGGCACTGGTTTAATCGGGTGTCTGTCTGGTGCATGCTGGGTTAGGGAGTTCTTCAACATGTTGGTCACTAGCTCTTTACCAACACAGTACTGCAGTCCTTAACTGTTGTTTCTTGCCTCGTTTTGGGCATCATCTCTACAATTGTTTCTGCCTAATTTTACTTGAGGAGTTATAGAATGTACTTGACTGTAAATTAGTATATGTTTATTGAACACCGTATGTTTTCTTTGATTATAGTGACCCCTGAAGAAGGGTCTTTTGACCCGAAATGCATTGGGTGTTTTTTTTAAAGAAGAAAATGAGATACCTTGAATCTGTCCCTGGATGCCATGAATGTGTCAACATAACATTTATGAATGATCTCGAGATATAAGTAAAACAGATTTCTGGAAGAAAACCTTGTTCTCTTTCCAATCATTGTCTAATTATTTACTGTTTGATGAAGTGTCAATGTCTTTATATCAGAATATTTAATTACATTGATTATATATTTGGCATTGGACATATTTGCTGGATTACATTGCAGCCTTTGGGCTGGAATGCGCACCTAGCGTCCAGAACACCTGTTCTGGTTTCTTTGGTATATCTCCCTTGTTTGTCACATATTTTGCGTCGCAACCGCCACGCCCTTGCGGATAAGTATGGCTACACCGCGGGCATAGCTAGAATAATATGCCACATGCCGCTCACCCACCCATCCCGCACGCAGCCGGGCCTGGGTGCCCTCGGTTCCTGTAAGAGGCAGATATCCACTGAGTGTCTCTTCAAGTACGCCATCACCTGTCGTGCTTTACGGCAGTGATTGAGACCCCGAATATTCAAGGTGATAGCCTTAACGGACTGCATATGGAGCTACATAATTGATCAGTTGACTCAAATAAGTAGACATCTCTCTCCATGCCACACATAAGGCATCAACGCTGGGTAATCTAAATGAAAGAGGGGCGAAGAAAGGTCATAGAGGAGCCAACGGGCCGCATCAAACTCTGTCCCACAGGTATTCCACCCACCACCCACTTTGACCCCCCAATCTGCAAAACCCAACTGTATGTTTTAGGAGATGTCCGGGGACTCGTCCCGCAGGGGCTATCAAGAGGTCCGGCGGTCTACCAGCTATGTCGAGCTGGGGGCCGGAGGGAAGACAGACATGGAGGCATAGGTGTAGCAGTCTACAACATCAGGATAGTGCCAGGGCCATCCCATCCACCCTCCCCAGCATTAACATAACTTGCAACCAACAGGGCAACTTTAGTCTCGGGTCTACATCTCTTATCAAGGGCAGTATAAACCAAATCAGCTGTCCAGAGGTACATTTTCATCTCAGGCACCCACTCCCAGGTAGGGGCCAATAAAGTCCCACAAATTTATCTCACTACAGCTGCAAGTTCGGTCTGCTTAGCAGCTGCAGCTCATCACTCTGATAGGGATCATGGGGTTAGTCATTGTCATTGAGGTGGTCCACGGCCATCTATTGAAAGGTCAAGGAGGCACCTGTTTTTTTTCACCAGGATGGTCTTGACAAACTTCGTTGCCAGCTTGGAGTCTGTGAAGTAGTGGGTCTTACCCCAGTGGAGTATTCTTATTTTGGCAGGATATAACAGGGAATATTTAGTGTCCATACGCTGGATGACACTTTTCACCGGTAGGAAGTACCTCCTAGCGGCCTGCACCGCCATTGTGAAGTCTGGGTAGATAGAAACTTGGTTTCCCTGATGTCGCAGAGGGCGCCGCTCGCCAGACAGGTGCAGAACCACATCTCTATCTCTGTAATTTAGCAAGCAGGCAATGATGGGTCGGGCCGGATCCCCAGGTGGGAGCATCTGACCCAGGGGTCTAAGTGCACGCTCCACCAAAAACATAGCCATGTGTGCATCTCCAAACAGATCCCTCAGCATCACCTCCACATAGTCCTCCATCTTACTCATAGGCGTGGATTCGGATACTCCTAGAATTCGAAGGTTATTTCTCCTCGATCTTGTATCAATATTTTTGTTCTTGTTGCGTGTGACCTTCAACACCTTCTCAATGTGGAGGAGTTTCTCTCGATCTACTGATTGACCGTCTTCAACTTCTGAAGTACGCTGCTCAAGATGGTCAATCCTGTCATCGTGTTTCTCAACCTTTTCTTTGCGGCAGTCAAACATAGCTGCTAGGAGGTCCATTTTCGTGTTGATTGTCGTGAGGCTTTGTTTTAACTCCAAGAACATAGACCTTACGTCCGGCTCTGGGTTCGGGGGGATGGTCCTCCACCTCGGTCCTGCGAGAGGTCAGCCGCTGGGGAGTCCATCATGCGTGTCTGCATCCGGTTCCCAAATGTTAGCTAAGCTTGCTTCACATCAGCTTTGCCCATGATCCAAGTGTCACAGGCTGCTACCAGATGCGGAGCTCAGCCTCCACTGACCCCAGTCGCCGAAGGGATCCCGTCGCACCCCAGCCACCAGTTGACAGGGGGGCACAAGCAGATCCCAGGCGCCATTTCTCTCACATCCACCGAACTCTCAGGGCCAGTCCCTGCCCCTCCAGGAGCCCTAGGCAAAGTTTGTCCATCAGGGGGGCCCCTCCAACAAGTCGACCTCACCTCTCCCCAGGTCTGGGGGGGGCCCCGAGCAGGCCAGGGCCCTCAGCCCGAAGGCAAGTCAATCCCAGGGCCCAGCTCCGAGTACCGCCGAGTACCAGCTCCGAGTGCTCGCCTCACAGCCTGCCACACCAGATAGTGGCGGGGCCCAGTCCGCTGCAGCAGCAGAAGCTTCAAAGTCAGTCAAGCTTGCAAAGGGGCCAGTCACGGTCAGCAGGCAAGCCCCAGCGGCAGCAACAGTGTGTTCATCAGAGTGGGTATGAGTCAGGCCCAGCCAGCATGTTAGAGGCACGTAGCCAACAGAGTCCCAGGGGCACCCAGCCACAGGTAGACTGGTGAACGACCGTGGTCGTAGTGAAACCTATTTGTGGAGACCTTCACCTTTCCTATCTTTTCTATATGGAGGTCTACGCCACTGTGACGGAGATCTCCATACATGTACGTATATGATTTTGGTATAAATGTGGGAAGAGCAGTGTGTGGTAGGAAAACAGGAAATCATTTTTTTAAAATAGGAGGGGTTTAGGGAAATGTAATGTGGGCTTTAAGCATGGACATGCTAATACAATCACACACCCACAAAAAAGCGGGGAGTTAGGTTTTTGTTCCCTGCCCACCCTCTCCCAGTCACAACAGTGTTAGGCGGGGGAGAGTGGAGTCCTCGGGATCCTGCGTTACAACGGTCCTTGGGGGGTGGGGTCTCTAGCACCATTATATGGCTAAGAGGCAGGGGCCCCATGCCGCCTCCACAAATAGATAGATTGAGCCACAGGGGATGGGGTACGGAGCTCGAGGAGGGGGGCTGCACGTCCCCTGAAACCAAAAGAATGGCTCAGGGCCCCGGGATAATGTCTCCGGGGCCCCCTACACAAACAAACAGAAACAAATGTTCAGGCTCCGGGATCAGGGTACCTGGTGCCATTAAATGGCTCAGGGAGGGGGCCACATGCCCCCTCCCATAAAACGAATTAAGTGCCAACCCCCCCGGCCCTGGTCCACCCTGAGAGGGGGGGTGGTAATTGAAAAGGGCAGGCCCACCCAGTTTTAATATTTTTTACTGTGGTACTAGCGTAACTGGAATTTCTTTTCATTTGGCAGGCGGGGAAGGTGCTTCTGACAAAGACCATGAAGATCGAAACGCGCCGGTGGTACAGTGCAGCAATATCATTTTTGTGGATAAATCGGAAGGTTCGGTCCAGTTTCCTTGCTGGCACCAGCTGTGAGTGCTGGCTGCATAAAGAGAAAATATATAATTACCTACTGGCGAATTAATATATAGATATAATTCTCCAATAGGGACTACGTGTCCCAACATGCATCGTACTACACTAATGGACTTACCAATGACCCACTGGGGGTCGGTACATGTGATAAAAGGAACCAATTGGAGCCATCCGTGTTCAATCTGAAGCTGTCCATGAAGAAGAGGCTACGGCCTCGAAACGCGTCGACAAGGAACAATTTACCGCATTTGTAGACGCTGGTCTCTTGTGTCAATAAAGCCTTGTCTTATTCAGTTGTTGTCGAGTGCGCCTCCAAGCTTTGGGGCTTTTGTTGTACAATTAATTCACGGCTGTCCTGCCGTGGGAGGCTGCACCATCACCGTAATAAAAAGGAGAGGCTGCGCGGTGTCTTGGAACTATGCCACAACCGCAGGCAGCACAGCAACTGCGAGGAAATCAACCAGCGGGACAGATGGGGGCCCACTAAAGGCTAATAATTGCTTCGTCATTCAAGATTGCACGGAACCTACTAAAGGAAATATAATTCTCCAATAGGGACTACGTGTCCCAACATGCATCGTACTACACTAATGGACTTACCAATGACCCACTGGGGGTCGGTACATGTGATAAAAGGAACCAATTGGAGCCATCCGTGTTCAATCTGAAGCTGTCCATGAAGAAGAGGCTACGGCCTCGAAACGCGTCGACAAGGAACAATTTACCGCATTTGTAGACGCTGGTCTCTTGTGTCAATAAAGCCTTGGCTTATTCAGTTGTTGTCGAGTGCGCCTCCAAGCTTTGGGGCTTTTGTTGTACAATTAATTCATGGCTGTCCTGCCGTGGGAGGCTGCACCATCACCGTAATAAAAAGGAGAGGCTTCGCGGTGTCTTGGAACTATGCCACAACCGCAGGCAGCACAGCAACTGCGAGGAAATCAACCAGCGGGGCAGATGGGGGCCCACTAAAGGCTAATAATTGCGTCGTCATTCAAGATTGCACGGAACCTACTAAAGGAAATATAATTCTCCAATAGGGACTACGTGTCCCAACATGCATCGTACTACACTAATGGACTTACCAATGACCCACTGGGGGTCGGTACATGTGATAAAAGGAACCAATTGGAGCCATCCGTGTTCAATCTGAAGCTGTCCATGAAGAAGAGGCTACGGCCTCGAAACGCGTCGACAAGGAACAATTTACCGCATTTGTAGACGCTGGTCTCTTGTGTCAATAAAGCCTTGGCTTATTCAGTTGTTGTCGAGTGCGCCTCCAAGCTTTGGGGCTTTTGTTGTACAATATTATATATATATATATATATATATATATATATATATATATATATATATATATATTCACTGAAAAAACCAAAGGTTACAGGGACGTTGTAGTTAGGAATTAGCATTTAAAAAACCTTAGAAATTCACTGAAAAAAACAAAGGTTACAGGGACATTATAGTTAGGCTGACATTTCACTCGTACAAAACCAGAGAAATTCAGCAGTTATAGTTAGCTGAGCCAACTGTAACTCGCGCCCCCGCAGTACACTGCTTAAGACCTCACATATTACATCACTCATGACATGGTCAGTGACATCACTGATGACATCTCAAATGACATCACTGATGACATCATCCAGTGAATGTGAGTGTTTTTAAAATGGTTGAGTGTTAAATATATATACCAAGGTGTATTGGTGAATCAGTGTGTGTATGATTGCCTGTATGGATGATGCAATGGGTGCATGACTGACTGTATAAGTGAGTGATTAGGTGTCTCAGTGAATGTATGGGCGAGTGACTTATGTGAATGTCTGTATCTGTCAGTGTGAGTCTAAGTGGTTGTATAGGTGTGTGAGTGGGTACATGAGTTTCTGTATGGGTGAGTGATTCGTTGTCTGAGTACCTGTATGGGTGTCTCAATGTCTGTGTGGGTGGGTGAGGGGTGCGTAACTGCCTGTATGGATGGATGAGTGAGTGTGTGAGTCAGTGGCCCTATGGGTTAGTGAGCGTGTGTGTAAAGGGCTATATGGGTAAGTGAGTGTGTGTATGGCTGTGTCAGTGAGTGAATGGATGTGTCAGTGGTATATGGGTAACTGCATATGTGAAAGGCAGTATAGGTGAGTGTTGTAGTATATGACTGACTGTGTGTGAGGGGTTGTATGGGTGTATGACTGGATATATCAGTGGCTGTATTAGTGAGTGAGTTGGTGTAGGAGTGGTGGTATGGGTAACTGAGTGGATTTGGGTGTAGACCTACGAATCGGTGAGTGGGTGTGTAAGTGCTGGTATGGGTGTGTCAATGGTTTTGAGAATGCTAGTGTAGAAGTTGGAGTGGGTGTATGAAAGGTCATATTGGGGTGTGAGTGGGTGCATCAGAGATTCTGTGGATGATGTCATTTGGGATGTCATCAGTGATGTCATCAGTGATGTCACTGACCATGTCATGAGTGATGTAATATTTGAGTTCACAAGCAGTGCATTGCGGGGGTGCGAGTTATAGTTAGCTCAGCTAACTATAACTGCTGAATTTCTCTGGTTTTGTACGAGTGAAATGTCAACCTAACTATAATGTCTCTGAAACCTTTGGTTTTTTTCAGTGAATTTCTAAGGTTTTTTAAATGCTAATTCCTAACTATAACGTCCCTGTAACCTTTGTTTTTTTCAGTGAATTTCTAAGGTTTTTTAAATGCTAATTCCTAACTATAATGTTTCTGTAACCTTTGTTTTTTTCAGTGAATTTCTAAGGTATTCCTAACTATAACATCCTGTAACCTTTGGTTTTTTCAGTGAATTTCTATGTTTTTTTAAGTAGCAATGGTGTTTGCAGAATGGTGGGAAAAGGGTGTGGGGCCTCTGACCAGCTCTCAGGAAGCCCGCTGTGTAAGACTTACAGAAAGTAACAGGAGGGCTTCTTGGTCCCCAAGGTCCCTTATCATCAAGAGAACTTCATTCCCCAACAAGTAGTGTGCCAAGAGATGTTTTTGCAGAGTGGTGGAGAAAGGGGGCATGGCCTCCGAAGACCTCTTAGGAAACTCACTGTGTGGGACTTGCTGGAGGTAACAGGAGGGGTAGTAGGTCCCCAGCGACCCTCAATAGCCAAGGGGAATTCATACCCCAACTAGTAGTGTGCCAGGAGGCACGTTTGCAGAGTGATGGAGAAAGGATGTCCTTTATGATTGCACAGGTATTGCCTGTGTGATTCTATGAGTGCATTTGCCAAGGACACACTGCGACTACCGGGTGTTTTTGACAAAATGTAAAATACAAATATAGATATATTTTACATAAAGTTTTAGTGTAGCGAGACTATGTCCATGCTAAAAACGTACCAAAGCAATAGTGTAAGATACTGATTTAACTTTCCCCTTTGTATTCATATTCATTTGTCGAAATAACTACATCAACTATGCATTTTCCTTCTTCACAGCAACACCGGAGGTCGCAATGACATCAGTAGTCAAAAATACAAATGACAAAATGTAAAACAGATATATAAACATATTTTACGCAAAGTTTGAGTCTAGGTGTTTAGTAACATAATTGTTTAACTTTATTTTAACAACACATTTAACAAAAACAATTTCAAAAAATTATAATTAAATTCTGAAATCCTGAATATAACATAACTAAAAAACACCCATCAATCTACCCATTCTTACCCAAACTCAAAAGGAATGAAAAACTGCTCTAAAAGTAGTGCAGTGCACACTCTGTGAGGGACAAACAAAAAACCCCATTCTAGAGGGACAAACAAAAAAAATTCATGTGGAATGACATCCATGTTCTATCATCTTAAAACCTAACATAGGAAACCATAAATCCACCAATTTTTTGTACAACTTTACAAAACCACCCAAAAAAAAAAATCAAAAACAAAACATAAAATCATGTCACCAGGAAATAAAGGAATATCATTGGATAATACACTTTTCAACTAAAACAATAAGAAGAACATGCCCATTTATCTATCTATCTTGAACATTCTTTAAGAGCAATTCATAGTGAGCAGATTTGCGCAATGCACAATATGTCACAAGACATTGTCAAGGGGTACAAATAAAAAATATTTTTCCGAGACTATGTCCATGCTAAAAACGTACCAAAGCAATAGTGTAAAAGCAGCAAAAAGGCAATGCAAGGCTGATGGACCCTGAAATTCAATATCAGCCACAACAACACTGGGGCAGAAGTCCCTTCAGAGGTCCAATGTCAACTTCTAGTTTTGCCTCCACAGTTGTCCCGGATGGCATCATACTGCATGGATTGTGGAGTTGTAGTGAGCACTGGAGACCAGTCCATAACAGCCCTTCGCAATGCTGCAAAGAATCATAAATTGTGATTTTTTTAATTTTTGGCCATTCATAGTTTTTCTACATTAGCAGGCATTTTATTATCTTACAAAATGGTATCTAATATCTCTCTGTTGTTCATTTTATTATCTTCTAATTTATTGTAACACTACTTACATATAACTTGCTGTATGGACAAGTCAAAGCGTTCCTCTACAAATAAATACACAGCTAACTTTTGCCAGTTATCTTTATTTACTTTTTCACTTTTTAAGCATAAATCAACAGTCTGTGTTTAAATCTTCTAGTGAGTGCGTCGACAACAAATACAAACATACTCTGGTTTTCGAGACCACACTGTGTTAAATTTTGTAATCTCTTCTTCAAAACTGTCAACTGTAATATCTGTGTCCTGTTCTACAACTCCTCCTCTTAACAACTCTTCATTTTCCCTAGAATCCTGCTGAGGACCAAAGAAACGAAACTGCACATCATCACAAACCTTTTCCACATCTGCCACAGTACCATACAAAAGTGCTCTATTCATTTCTCCTAAGCATGAGGCAGAAGTTTTCACATAGTACAGCCTCCTAAGTTTGCATTGTTAAGTGGTGTACAACTAACATCCTAAAATGATGAAAGGTGCTTCGGCACACTTTGTTTGATAAACAAGCTAGTGAGTGTCCCTGAAAATTTGTATGCTTTCTAATCTTGCAAGGATCCAATCCTTGTAAAGAACTTATTTTGTGTTTTAAACTTCACCTTGAAAAGATATGTAAAACTTTCTTTAATTTATCAATGGATTTCTGTTAAATACTACAAACACTACTACAGTTCCATTTCGATACAGTCGCCTGACTCCGCCTTCCTTGTACCTGTTCTTCAATAACTTGTTCTACATTTGTAGATACCATCACCTGTTTCACTATAGAAGTGCCATACTTCATAACATCATCCTCTGTAATCAATAGCATGCACTAATCGTGGAGATAGCTTTCTTCATGAAAGAAAGACTCTGTAGTAAAACTATGTATGCATTCTCCACTAAAAGCTGTACAAAGGTTACTTCTGTTCACTAATCTTTTTTCTGGTTTTGTCTCCTCATGCACAACACCATTTTGTCAAGAGTCTTCATTCTATTTATAATCAAAATGAAAAGCGTCCTCTTCAAAGCAAAGGCCTTATCAACTACTCTCTCAACTCGTTCTTTCTCATTCAGTGCCTCTCTCCTTCTTCTATACTTCTTCATATTTCTCAGTAAATTTACAACTACTCTACTACGATTCATCCTGGCTCCGATTTCCTTAAACTGCTTCTGTCTCCTGGTTAAGGTGTGTCCATCTTTGTTACATTATTTCCTGTTCTTGTTATATAGATTTTGTCCACTGTTATTCTTTCTCATAGTTTGAATTTTATTTTCATTATTTCGTAATCTTTGGAAATGTCCACATATATTTTTAAGAAATTACTTTGTTCTCTTACCAGTATCTCTTTTTCTTTCATCACTTTTTCTTCATTTTGCCCCTTTTGTGTCTCAATTCTGCATAGATACTGTAGTTGCTTCTATTACTTTTTCCTCCAAGCTTTTGTAGGCATTCTGTCTGAATAATAGAAAAACTGTTTTTATGTTATGTTGCAGTTTTAAATCTACAAATCAACCTACCTACATAACTACAAGCACTTATTTCAAGGTACCAATCCCAAACCAAAACACAAAACTTAATTTATTACTTACCTTTTAATATTATAGCACCCTCTCCTACAATACAGCTCCACCATATCTCGGTTCTCACTTATACACGCTAAAAGACCACTTTATCCCTTTTGTGCTAATTCTTAAAATACACATCAACCAAAGTGTAAAAGTATACAGTAAATCCGAAAACTCAACATAAGAGCTATTTCTGTGCCTCTCTACCACCGTCACTGGTAGATTTAGTGTTTCAATACTTTTTTACTTAGATGTGTCAGATTTAAATTTGGAGTAACACTACATATAAAAATCTGCATAGTAATCTGTATCAGCATATAGCTCACTAATTCTTCTGAGTACATGCAAACAGTGTGTGACAGGTTACATATATAAACAGACAGAAACCAAGGAGGACAACGAGGATCCAATGAGAAGATGAAGCGTCAACCAGCGGCGCAGTGACACGGAGCAGGGGCAGAGGCTCAACAATAACAACGACCAGGGAATAACCAATGTTGTAAACCTGAGTACGCATAGCCTCAGCATAGAACAAGAAGCGGTTCTAGCGAAAGGCTTGGGTTTTGTCCCAACCCCAAATAACGACCCTTTCTTCCTCAACACTGAATTAGCTCAGTTCTTCAGAAAGATCAAGCTGAAAGATTATTTTGGCAAAAACGAAACACTGGACAGTGACCGGACCAGCACTGGACTACGGAAGAAGTCCACTTTCTCTCCCCCGAACCAGAACATATCCTGCAATGTCCTGGCATTTGAACAAGCGGTCCTCACAGAAGTGGAAAGAATCGACTTCAACAATATGAGGGGATTCCAGAATATGACCAAAGGAGAGAGAACGGCTCTGGAGCAATTGAAGAACAACCATGACATAATCATCAAACCGGCAGATAAGGGGGTGCCATAGTCCTGATGGACTATACTATGTACAAAGAGGAATGCTTACGCCTGCTATCCGACACCTCGAGCTATGAGGTACACCAGGAAGATCCAACACCCCGCATCATGACCAGCATCAAGAACATGGTCAACGAAGCAGAAACCCAGGACTGGATTACCAAGCATGAGGGTGAGTTTTTAGTGAATTTGGAACCAAGGACTCCTAGGTTCTATACCCTTCCTAAAATTCACAAAAACAAAACACCCCCACCGGGCAGACCGATAGTGTCGGGTATTGGGTCAGCTCTGGAACCACTTTCCCAGTTCTGCGACTGGTTCTTGAAGCCGATTGTACAGAAATCTCGATCTTACCTTAGAGACACCAAAGATGTACTTTGCCATCTTCGAGACCTGGACATAGATGCAAGCGAAGACATGTTCATAACCATGGACATTGAAGCGCTCTATACGAGCATCCCCCAGAGGCGTACTCTGGAGGTGGTGGAAAAGATTCTACTGGACCAGGATTGGACATATGTGACACCCACGCATTTCATCATGGAGTGTGCGGAACTAGCACTTACGGAGAATTTCTTCGAGTTTGAGGACACCCTGTACATCAAGTGGGCGGCACATCCATGGGCAGCACCTTCGCGCCGAGCATGGCGTGTCTGTACGTACACCGCTTTGAGGAGGACCACATCTTTAACCCCTCGAACCCCTTCACACCTCGAATGAAGACATGGAAACGGTACATAGATGACATTTTTGTCATCTGGCGAGGTACCAAGGATGAGGCAACACGCTTCGTGGAGTGGGTCAACGGCATTGACCCCCACCTCAGGTTCACACATGCCATCAACAAAAATCAGGCTGTTTTCTTGGATCTGGATATAACCTTAACATCAGAAGGAATATCCACAAAAGTCCACACTAAACCAACAGACAAGAACAGTTTATTAATGTATGACAGCTACCACCCGAGGGCCCTCCGTGAGAACCTTCCTGTAGGCCAATTCCTGAGGATTCGAAGGAACTATTCTGAGATAGATACATTCCAGATACAGGCAGAACAACTAGAGACAAAACTCCTGGAGAGACATTACCCCAAGAAGATGGTTAAACGGGCAAGGAAAAGGGCGAGGAATAATAACCGGGATGCCCTTTTGGAGACAACACATAAAGAAAAAAAGACCGCCTGGTCTGCGTTACAACATACACGCCCGTGTCGAACAGAATCCAGAATATTATAAAGAAAAAATGGGCCATCTTAAACAGCGGGAACAAGAAGTGGGAACCCCCACTATTCGCATACAAACGGAGTAGGAACTTGAGGGACACCTTGGTACACTCCAAAACTCCCAATGATCAAATTGAGAATCAGATGACTCTGTGGAGCCAACCGAGACCAACAGGCCACTACCCATGCGGCAACTGTGTGTGCTGCCGGCTGACCACCACAACAAAAGAAGTCGACATAGGTACAGAGAGACCCTGGAAGCTAAAACATTTCAGCAACTGCAATACAGAAGGTGTGGTGTACCTCCTATCCTGTCCATGTAACCTGAAGTATGTCGGGATGACCACCAGGAAGGTGAAGACGCGGATCAGCGAACACCGGAGTACGATTAGGTGCAGGAAGACCAACACCAAACTGACGAAACATTTCACGGAGAAAGGCCACAACGACCTGGACCTCAGATGGGTGGTGCTTGAGGTTATGAATAAACAAAAGACTGATATCTCTAGACAACTCCATATCCGAGAACAGCGTTGGGTATACAGGCTTCGCAGCAATGATAAAGGCTTAAATGATGAGATACCATGGCTGCAACTTGCGAAATAGAAAATGTATAGAATTGACCATGCACACCTTCTTTAGTCAACAACCAACTCCAAGAAAGCTGGCCTAATAGAGTAGGGACTATTCTCTACTGCTACCCCTCTACTTTATTTTAAGTAGTTCACTAAGAGTGGGCCATCTTTATACTCGCAAATTCAAACAGATCAAGCTGGCATGGGGAACACATTGGTTTGTGTAAACCCATGTTATCAAACATAGATACCACCTGTAGCAATTACCACCACTGACTATCATTAGTGTGTACTTCACACATATAACAAGTGAGGTACCATTGGCCCGTAATCCCATTATGAACAGAGTAATGTTGCTTTATTTTTCTCACAGTGTTTAGAACAATTGGGGTATCCCCTCACTTTACGGGGATCTCGAGTGGCCCCTGCTGTAATCCACGCTGGTAGTTATCAGTGCGCAAGCATAGGAGCCATAGCAGGGCAAGCGTCTCACGGAATACACCTAGGCGCATGCGCGGTAGCGGGTTTCCCACTACTTCAGCGCATGCTCAAATACCGGGAGACTGATCAGACCCGGTAATGAACATTGGCTTCCTCACAAACATGGGAGCTAATGACCTTGTAACTGCATTTGTTTTCCCGCAGGAAGGGGAAGGACCATAACATCGGTATCGGCGCCGTTTGACCAATGCCGAACGTAACCTTTTTTGAATACACACCCTCTACCAGGTGGTCAGGCTCACGCAAGAGGGACACAGGAAACAAACCTCACAAGCCCATTTTTAACTATCTAAAATGGCCTTGATAGTGTTGGAGGCATGTTTTGACCAATGCCGAACGAAACCTTCATTGAATACACACCCTCAACCAGGCGGTCAGGCTCACGCAAGAGGGACACAGGAAACAAACCTCACAAGCCCATTGTTTACTATCTTAATGGCCTTGGTAGTGTTGGAGGCATGTTTTGACCAATCGGGTGGGGCGATTTACAGTTACGCCTCCCACCAGGCAGTCAGGCAGTCCCGTAGAGGGACATAGGAAACTCAATTAAGGGGCCCAATTAACACTGATTAGCTCACTAATTAGTCACAGCTCTTTAGTATAAAAACCCTCTGAATCTCACCATTTACCATCAGCGGGGAGACAGAGAGGACGCCTCCGGGAAGAACGGCTGGAAGCACTGAAACTAGACAGTAAGAGTATGCCTGAAGGAATGCTGGTGTGAACTTGAATGAATAGGTGGTCCATTAGTTCTGGATTTCACCTTGTTATGTTTGCTTTAACTAGGAACCTTGGTCCTGGTTCTTTCTGAATACTGGTGACTAACCCTTAACTACCAGTAGTGGTTTTATGTGTTTTTCCCTACAGAAAGTCTAAGTAGGTCCTTCCACCTCAGCCCTCCCATGGAGCGTTTAGGGTAGAAATACAGGGTAAGAGTTGGTTTACAACCACTTTTTAACGGTGTGAGTACACGTTGCACCTGCCACGTGTCTCATAAAGACCACTTCACACCACCACGCGCGCTATAGGTATGACGCGGGATGGATGATGTTTATAAACTATTTGTTTACATACTACACGGTTTGGTTTGTATGTTTTGTTTTTGTTTTTCCTTTCTCTACAGAGTTACTCTCAGTGGTACTATACCAAGAGGGAAGTATCCACCTACATAGTGTTTTTAACCCCTCCCCTGATCTAGCGACAGGATTTTCCTTCCATTTTTCACTAGTTAAAAGGAAGTGAACACATAGGGTATATAACCCCGCCTTTCCCCCCCTTTTTAGGTCCTGAAGAATGCTACGTACCCTTTGGGGACACCTCAGCAGAAACATGTCGACCGCATTTCATACGGTGAAGGGAGAATAATATCCCATACCACCGTTCACTTAGTTTTTAACCACCATACATTTACCATTTGAATAAAGCATAGCACATGGACTAATGTAATGGTTTTTAAATCACTTATCACTCCCCCACGGCCATCACTTAGATTTAGAAGTGCATCCCTGTCTCCAGGTATATGCCCGCCCTCTATCAAACCAAGTTTTTAGAGGGCGAGGACAGCCGATGATGAAGCATGACACCGGGCGGTGTGTGAGGCTAGTCCGTAACTTTTTATGAGATGCCCCCACTGGTAGTGAATCTCTATAGAACTCTGTAGATAAACATAGGAATTGATTAAAGGGGCAGCCCACTTTTGTGTATTCATACATATATAATTTACCACATGGTTCTAAAAGAGTACATATTCCTCACTACAAATTGTACATACAAGTGTTTCTAGTGGAGTACAATAATACTCCCTGGATGATTAGATGAGTGCATAGTTAGTGCCTAGGTGATTCCCTCAGAATATAGGTAGTGTCTGCATGATTCCCTTAGTATGTAGGAACTACATCAGTGGTTCCATATCTGCATAGTTAGAGCCTGTGTATTCACATAACTATATTGCTACTATCTGGGTCATTGGATGAATGCATGGGTGTTACCTGCGTAGTTCAATGAGTACATAATTAGCGCCTATGTGATCGGAAGAGTGCATGTGTAGTACTTGAGTGATTGAATAATTCTAGATATCACACTTGATATATAATTGCGTACATGCCTCTCTAGAGTATACATTGCTCTGTTACTCAGCGTGCACATGCATCAGTACGTTTCTAAAACTGAAAACAATTCTCACCTTTTGAAAGCACAAAATCTTTTCTTTATGGCATACCTACATCATTTTGCAAATATTTCTTGTGTTTTTAAAACATATTTTCAGCATTTCTCAAAGAAAAATTACATGCCGAGTGAAGCTAGCACACAAACTCTCAAAAGACATTCTGCACTATTAACCCTCCCCAATTTTAAACAGAGCATGTTGAAAGAAATGCACCACCCTCCCTATATACATGACATTTTCAACAGCCTTGAAGAACATAGATCACCATGTAAAATATATATGATTTCATAATAGATATACACCTTCTGGCCATCTTTCCAAAAATATATAGTTCTCTGCATCTTTAAGTAAACTCAACAGTCTCATTGTACATATAAATATCTGCAACCAGAAAAAAAACATATCTCACCATCTAAACATAAGCAAACCGGTCATATAAGTTAAAAACCACATTGACAAACACTTACTAATACATACCTAACAAGTATTACTACTTTATAATTTGTATACAGGCACAGCACATTTTCTTATGTTTTATTCATGACTGCACTACTATTTAATAATGTAACTAAAAGTACTACAGTTGCAGAATGCAAATAACATTAGTTTGTCTGTTCTGCACATGATGCTAAGACATTTAAAACATTGACATTTTTAAAGGCATTACTCATGGTAACTTTCAACAGTACTAACATCTTAAACACATACCCTCTGCCAGATACAGTTCATCTGATATATTTTTTTTCACATCACTGTGATACTCCTTTTAATCATCAAACTCCCATATATATCTTAATTTCTAATGTACATTTTTTAAATAATTAAAAAGTTATATACAGACCAGTGAATTGAGTTAGTAGATTATATTGTTGTTTTAGCTCTTTCTGGAAAGTTTTGACACTGTTAAGATTTGTAAAAACTAAGCACAAGAATGGTACAACACTCTCATAGAAAGCAACTATAAAATGACAACCTCTTCAACTTTCCACTCTATGATCATGAGAAAGGCTGCAAATGAAATCATATCTTTCATTTCAGACGACTGCATCTCCACTTGAGAATGGTTAGCATCTGTTAACCCTTCCCCTCTCTTTCAAAATGAGGTTCTTGTCTCCACATGTTCGCGATGTTTTTGCGATCATCTCTGGAAAATCGCGAAAAAACGGGAGTCCAAACCGATATTTAGCTTCAGTTTTTTACATTTTAAATACTGAACAACAGTTTATTACATAGTCCTGAGTTGAAAATTAAAGTTTGCCATTACTTAAATTGTGTCATAACTCCTCAACTTTAAAAAAAATGTTCTGTCTCATTTACATCCCCCCCCCAATACACAGTGTACCTAGTAACCCAGTGGAACCAGAAGGTCACAAGTTCACAGCACATTCTAGAAGGAACATGCTACTTCCAGATGAAATACAGCGGATACTCCACAGATTCAAAAGCATATCCATGTCTGTTCTACATTTCTTTTTTCAACCAACAGCCAATAATAGGACTTATTGCTAAGGCATCCAACACACTACCTAATTTTATTCACTTTCATGCTGACAGCATCCAATGAAATATATCTTTTATTTTTAATTTGTTTTAAAAAAACTCCATTTTAACTGCTTCTTTTCATTTGTAAAACTACTTAATTCAGCTCCAGCCTTCTCCTGACTGCTATTGCTCCTTCACTTCAAAATGCTTAGAGTGTGGATCTGGGCCACAGCTATGTCTATTGTGCTCAAAAGGCTGCAAAAAACAGAGGTATTGACAGGGACTTGGGTTCCCTAAATGTGGAGATTACTTGGTTTGGCCAAAGAGGGTTAAAGTTTCATCAGCTGCTGGCTTTGGTTAAATCCATTGTGGATTGCCGAGCTCCTCACCTCATGATTGTCCACTGTGGTGGCAATGACCTAGGCGCATTGACTGGGGGTAGGGCTGGAAATCCTAATGAAAGATACCTTTGCACAACTGATGTCACGTTTCCCTCACACTGTCTTGGTGTACTCTAATATATGCCAAAGACAGAAATGGAAGTGATCAAATCAATTCTGTCCACAGATTGACAAAGCCAGGAAACATGTTAATAAAACTGTTTCTGCATTCCTCAGAGACCATCGCATGGATTGTATCTATAACAACAATCTGCCTTTTGACATGCATCCAATTTATAGAAATGATGGAGTGCACTTTACATACGAAAGCAACAGGGTGTTTCTAAGTAACCTGAAACTCTGCATCTGGCCTTATGTGTAGCTGTCATATACACACAATCAACATAAAGGCTCTTGTCAGAGCTACCCTAGTACCCAAAATATTGTTAATTTTCTTTAAAAAGATCCTTTTTTTTAGTTTTTGAGAATCTTCGCGATGGTCGTGGAGACGTTGCAAGAACGGAAAACTAAAGTAGACATTCAACAGCCACCAGCACATCCAAAAATATTAACTAAAAAAATAAATTGAAAACATTGTGCTACACATCTGACTATGTACATGCTTCTTTAAACTCATGTTTAAAGTCACGTTTTGGTACTAAGTTTCTTTAAAATCCATCTTTAAGACCTATTTTCCCTTTTCGCGTTATTCGGGATGTCACAACGTCGCTGTTAACCGCGACAATCGGGCCTTTTCCATAAAGTGAAAAACACGTATATGCACACATACTACAGTTTTTTTTACACACTATGAGCTTATTACTGTACACTTCAAACTCATGCTTTTCTAGTGTATTTGTAGAACAACCATCTCTAAAACCTATTTTCTGTTTTCGAGGTGAGGCCGGAGATCGCAATAACCTTGGTCATCGCGCTCCCCGCAGTTACATCGCAAAAGCAGGAATTCAATAGCCACCACCACATTAAAAAATTATAAGTATATAATTCATTCTAACCATCACACTAGATAACTCACTATCTAAATAACTCTATAAAAACATCTATCACAATCTCAATATCTCACTAACAATGTGTTTTAAAGATTCAGTGATATATTTTTTTATATTTCCACCAATATTCACGAGGAAGTCACAACATTCGAGACAACCCCGCGATGGTATACGGGGGGCCACACTGGCGTTCGCGTCGTCGTTGCAAATATAGTGCATGATAAAAAAAAAATCAATTTTGGACACATAACTTGTGCCATGATCACACCCATTTCTAAACATGGGGTCGGAGTATCGCCAACCTGACCCTTTATATTTGCTTTCCCACAACTTTTCAGCCCCGGGAACAGTTCCTGGATGATAAAATGCCGGCCGCAACTTTCTGTACAGGTTGCGTCCAGCCAATCAGAGGATTCCTGTTGCAAAATATCAGCAGCCAGAGATACATCTTTAAATTTACATTTCTCAAAAACGAATGGATGGATGTGCACCAAATAACAAAAAGCACAATCTGTGTTACAACATCCACCTTTCTGCCAAATGGTGTAATTCCGTCCAGCGGTTCAGGCTGTAGGTTTGACAATGTGTTCCTATGGGAATTAACATTATAAATGCATCCTTTTTTACGCGCCCCCTATTTCTCGGTCCCCACTGCACAGATAGCCCCCAAATCTTCCATGCCAACTAGAACCTACTTTGACACTTTTTTGGGAAAATTTCATGAAGATTAGTCAAACGACGCCAAAGTTATAGCCAAGTCAAAAATGCTTTTCCGATGGAAACTAGGTCCTAACTATAGCTACCTACTGCCGATCGCCAGTAGGTAGTTATAGTTAGGACTTAATTTCCACAAGAAAAGCATTTTTTGTATTGCCAATAACTTTGGCACCGTTTGACGAATTCTCACAAAGTTTTCAAAACTAGTTTGACACTCACTTCAGCTGCTGTCTTGAAAGTTTTGAGGTGATCCATCAAGTGGGTGCTGAGAAAATGAGGGTGTCCCAAAACACGTTTTCCCCATGCAATTTCCCCTTAGGGACTTTAGACACAGCTACAGCCTGAACCGCTGAACGGAATAACACCAAAATTGGCAAAAATGTAGATATTGGTCCAGAGAAGTACCTTTTACTGGTTTGGTGTAAATTCATGCAGTAGTTTTGGAAATACTAAGGAAATCAAAATTTGTATATATATGGATGCAAATCCTCTGAGGATCCAACAGTCCCATTCTGAAATGTGATTGGCTGTCAATACTTCAACCAGGAAGTGTTGGCAGCCATCTTGGGACTCGACTTCTGCCGAGTCCCAGAAAAAAAAGTTTAAAAAAAGAGAAGCGGGCAGGGGAGGAATACCCTGACCCCCTCAGCCGCGGGGTCTGTCACCTCCCTGAGGTAAATGAAGTTAAATTAATGCAGGGGCCGACGCTGGCCGGTGCAGCCCCGGGGACTGCCACCTCCCCGGTGTACTTAAAAATATCAATGTGGGGACCATCACCTTCCCAGGGCAAACCATATAAAATTGATGCGGGTGGCCTGCACGGTCCCCCCGTGGACCATCTCCCTGGGGCAATTCATTGAATTTAAGGGGGCCATGCACCCCCCCATAGCCCCGGGGCTGAAATAAATGAATGTTGGGGGTCCATTGCGGATCCCTGTCCCGGGGGACCACCACCTCCAAGGGGCAAAGTTTTACGATGGAGGGGGCCCGTGCGGCCCCCCTCGTGGAGCCATTTATGGCCCTGGGGACAACCACCCCCAGGGCTAGCTCCAGCTACCTCCCGAGGTGCCCACCCTTGGGAGGTAGCTGTTTGCTTGTGCTTGGTGGGCGCAGACAGCTCCCACCAAGCACAAGCAAACAGCTCCGGCTTGCAGAAAGTGGAGTTTTCATCTGTTTCCTGCACGAAAATATGCGTGCAGTGAAACAGATGAAAACACTGCTCCCTCAAGCAGGGAGCTGATATTTCAAGCAGCTCCCTGCTTGTGGGAGCAATGCCGGCTCCCACAGGATTCTAGAGCCGGCTGGGCCCCTGGGCCTTGAGGCTCCCCCTTCGGTCCCGGTGGTGGAGGAGAAAGAGGGAAAATAAAGGTCAGAAAGGAGCAAAAAAAGGCTGAATAAAGGTCTGAAACAAGGAGAAAGAGGCAGAATAAAGATCAAATGTGCAGAAAGGCAAAATAGAGGTCAGAAACAAGCAGCAAGAGGTAGAATGAAGGTCAGAAACTCACATGGAGAGAGGCAAAATAAAGGTCAGCAATGAGCAGAAAGATGCAAGATAAAGGTTAGAAACAAGCAGGAAGAGGCAGACTAAAGGTCAGAAACTAGCAGAAAGAGGCAAAATGACGTTCAGCAACAAGCAGAAAGATGCAAACTAGAGGCCAGCAATGAGCAGAAAGAGGCAAAATAGAGGCCAATAACGAGCAGAAAGAGGCAAAATAGAGATCCGCAACAACAAGAAAGACGCAAAAGAAAGGTCAGAAATGAGCAGCAAGAGGGAGAATAAAGGTCAGCAACAAGCAGAAAGAGGCAAAATAAAGATCAGAAATGAGCAGAAAGGGCAAAATAGAGGTCAGAAACAAGCAGTAAGAGGCAGAATGAAGGTCAGAAACTAGCAGAAAGAGGTAGAATAAAGGTCCGCAATGAGCAGAAAGAGTCACAATAGAGGCCAGCAACGAGCAGCAGGAGGCAGAATAAAGGTCAGCAACAAGCAGAAAGAGGCAAAATAAAGGTCAGCAACGAGCAGAGGGAGGCGAGATAAAGGTTAGAAACAAGCAGAAAGAGGTAGACTAAAGGTCAGAAGCGAGCAAAAAGAGAGAAAATAAAGGTCAGCAATGAGCAGAAAGATGCAAACTAGAGGCCAGCAATGAGCAGAAAGAGGCAAAAGAAAGGTCAGAAACGAGCAGCAAGAGGGAGAATAAATGTCAGCAACAAGCAAAAATAGGCAAAATAAAAGTCTGCAACCTGCAGAAAGAGGCAAGATAAAGGTTAGAAATGAGCAGAAAGAGGCAGAATAAAAGCCAGCAACAGGCAGAAAGATGCAAAATAAAGGTCTGCAATGAGCAGAAAGATGCTAGATAGATGTCAGAAACGAGTAGGAAGAGGCAGAATAAAGGTCAGAAACGAGAAGAAAGAGGGAAAAAAAGGTCAGCAATGAGCATAAAGAGGCAAAATAGAGGCCAGCAACAAGCAGAAAGAGGCAAAATAAAAGTCAGCAACCTGCAGAATGAGGCAAGATAAAGGTTATAAATTAGCATAAAGAGGCTGATAAAGGTCAGCAACAAGCATAAAGATGCAAAGTAAAAGCCAGCAATAAGCAGAAAGAGGCAAAAGAAAGGTCAGGAACGAGCAGCAAGAGGGAGAATAAAGGTCAGCAACAAGCAGAAAGAGGCAAAATAAAAGTCAGCAACCTGCAGAAAGAGGCAAGATAAATAGCAGAAATTAGTAGAATGAGGCAGAATAAAGGTCAGAAACGAGAAGAAAGAGGGAAAATAAAGGTCAGCAATGAGCAGAAAGACGCAAAATAAAGGCCATCAATGAGCAGAAAGAGGAAAATAAAGGTCATAAACGAGCAGAAAGAGAAAGAAAAAAGGTCAGAAACAACCAGAAAGTGGTAGAATTAAGGTCAGCAACCAGCAGAAAGAGGCAAAATGAAGGTCAGCAATGAGCAGAAAGAGGCAAAAGAAAGGTGAGAAACGAGTTGAAAGAGGCAGAATAAAGGTCAGAAATGTGCAGAAAGGGCAAAATGGAGGTCAGAAACAAGCAGCAAGAGGCAGAATGAAGGTCAGAAACTAGCAAAAAGAGGCGGGTTAAAGGTCAGCAATGAGCAGAAAGAGGCAAAATAGAGGTCAGAAACACACAGAAAGAGGCAAAATAAAGGTCAGAAACTAGAAGAAACAGGAAAAATAAAGGTCCGCAACGAGCAGAAAGAGGCAAAAAAAAGTCAGAAATGAGCAGCAAGAGGCAAAATAGAGAACAACAATGAGCAGAAAGAGGCAAAATTGAGCTCAGCAACAGGCAGAAAGAGGCAAAATAAAGGTCAGACATGAGCAGAAAGAGGGAAAATAAAGGCCAGCAATGAGCAGAAAGAGGCAAAACAGAGATCAGAAACGAGCAGCAAGGGGAAGAATAAAGGTCAGCAACAAGCAGAAAGAGGCAAAATATAGGTCAGCAACCATCAGAAAGAGGCAAGATAAAGGTTAGAAACGGTCAGAGAGAGACAGAATAAAGGTCAGCAACAGGCAGAAAGAGGCAAGATAAATGTCAGAAACGAGTAGAAAGAGGCAGCATAAAGGTCAGAAACGAGAAGTATTAGGGAAAATAAAGGTCAGCAACAAGTAGAAAGAGGCAAAATAGAGGCCAGCAACGAGCAGAAAGATGCAAAATAAAGGTCAGAAACTAGCAGCAAGAGGCAAAATAGAGATCAGCAATGAGCAGGAAGAGGCAAAATGAAGGTCAGAAATGAGCAGAAAGAGGCAAAATAAAGGCCAGCAATGAGCAGAAAGAGACAAAATAGAGATTAGAAACTAGCAGAAAAAGGCAAAATAAAGGTCAGAAACGAGCAACAAAATGGAGAATAAAGGTCGGCAATGAGCAGAAAGATGGAAAATAAAGGTCAGCAACAAGCAGAAAGAGGCAAAATAAAGGTCAGAAAGAGGCAAAATAAAGGCCAGTAATGACCAGATAGAGGCAAAATAGAGATCAGAAACTAGCAGAAAGAGGCAAAATAAAGGCCAGCAATTAGCAGAAAAAGGCAAAATAGAGATCAGAAACAAGCATAAAGAGGCAAAATAGAGGTCAGAAATTAGCAGAAAAAGGCAAAAAAAAAGGGGAGAAACGAGCAGTAAGAGGGTGAATGCAGGTGAGAAACGAGCAAGAAAGAGGCAAGACAAAGGTCAGAAATGAGCACAAATAGTCAAAATAAAGGTCAAATATGAGCAGAAAGAGACACGATAAAGGTGAGAAACAAGCAGAAAGAGGCAGAATAAGGGTCAGAAACGAGCAGAAAGAGGGATGATAAAGGTGAGAAATGAGCAGAAAGAGGCAAAATTAAAGTCAGCAACGAGCAAAAAGAGGCAAAAAAAGATGAGAAACGAGCAGAAAGAGGTGATTAAAAATGAAAAACGAGCAGAAAGAGGCATGATAAAGGTGAGAAACTAGCAGAAAAGGGCAGACTAAAGGTCAGAAATGAGCAGAAAGAGGCAAAATTAAGGTCAGAAACAAGCTTTCTGAGAATTGCTGAGACCTTGTAGGAGGCCCTGCCCCCTTTCTCATTTACTCTGCACAGGGGCCTTCTTGCATACTACTGGTTGGAGGATGAAGTCTCCTTGGCTGCTGAGGGTCGTTGGGGACCAAGAACCCCCAATGTTGCGACAAGTAAGTCCCCCACAGCGTGATTGCTGAGACATTGTTGGAGGCCCACCTCCTTTCTCACCACTCTGCACAGGGGCCTCCTGGCACACTACTGGTTGGTGGATGAAGTCCCCTTGGCTGCTGAGGGTCATTGGGGGCAAAGAACCCCTATTGTTGCCACAAGTAAGTCCCACACAGCCGGATTGCTGAGATGTCTTCTGAGGCCCGCCTCCTTTCTCAACCACTCTGCACAGTGATGTCACTGACCATTCATGAGGTATGTAATATGTGAGGTCATAAGCAGTGCATTGCTGGGACGTAAGTTATAGTTAGCTCAGGTAACTATAACTGCTGAATTTCTCTGGTTTTGCATGAGGGAAATGTGAGCCTAACTATAATACCTCTGTAACCTTTGTTTTTTTCCAGTGAATTTCTATGGTTTTTTTAAATTCTATTTCTTAACTATAACATCCCTGTAACTTTTGTTTTTTTCAGTGCATACATATATATATATAGATATATATGTATATATATCTATATATATGTATGCACTGAAAAAATCAAAGGTTAAAGTGCATTTATATGTGAGGAAGGTAGTAAGATTTTAACTCGTGTTAAACAAATTCACTGAAAAAGCACTATATTTTAAAAACAAAAAACCAGGGAAATTTGCAAGTTATACCTAACTGACATAAGTTTGGTTTTGAGACATTAAGCTTAAAAAATAGAGATAACTGGATGGTTGGTGGAGAGGGATTCCCATGGGAGTCCTGCAGGACAGCAAATTAAATAAATAGAGCTCTCTGATTGTGAGGACTTTTTTCCAGTCACCCATTCAGTTCTGTAGGACCCAGCGACCCTATGGGACTGAGAGATGTTGTTGGCTGGCTGAAACATGAGAGAAAATGTTGCGGTCACCATTACAGGACACGGGGACTCCTTCCCTGTGTTGTGAAACTTAAAAAATATGCGAATAGTAGGGGACAGGCAAGGGGTACCCTGACCCTGGGGCCAAAATACTTTATTTTCATCCCAATTGGTTCCTCAGTAGGAGATTTTAACAGCTCGCTTGACAGCAGGGCTGGCTCTAGGGCACCAGGCGCTGACTTTGGATGGGGGCATCGTGTTTGAAGTATATTATGGGTTTAAACGCACCTCCTGCCGTGTTCCTGGCCTCCAGCAATTTTCAGGCAACAATAAAAATGTCAAGATTACTCTGGTGATTAATAGTCTTCCTAGAGCGAGATCGGAGGTTTGTCTAGTAGAAATTTTGACTCATGGTAAGGTAGTGCAGGGGCTTAATATGCCTGCTGCAAAGAATGTGTACAATTCAGATCACAAAGTGCATATAATGTGAATGGGTCAGTGGGTTACTGCTTTTGTCTGAGAGATCCTTTGTTACTTGGAGTTTATAAGCTATAATCCTAACACAGAACACTGAGCAATTAACTGTCATCAAAGAGCTGCATGCAAACTGCAAGGTATAGATAAGAGCGTTATGATTTTTTCCCCAGTCTTTCGTTATCCTAATGTTGGAAAAGGGTTCATTTGGATAGAAATCTATTCTGATTATTACAGAGAACCCTCAACCATGGTGTTATGTTTTAAATTCTTAGTATGTCCTTCTCCAGACCAAGCACTCTTAAACTATCCTGCCTACTAGTATGGATGACATGTGACTCCTACACCTTGTAGTCCTGTGTCTTATGTAACATTTCCTATACACTGATCTACACATCTATGATTGTCTAGTGTGCGTGATGTAAAGCGCTCTGACACCCTACACTGGTATGAGTGGTGGCAGCGCTATAAAACTAATTGAATGCATCTTTAGAGAGCGGTTATGGAGACTTCTGGGGCACTCTTAACGGGTGGTAGTGAGAGAATCCATGGCGGAGGTGGTCATTTGGGGTCGCCAGCAAACACTGTCACCCTGAGCGCCACCAGCATTAAAGCCGGCCCTGTGTGACAGTCCCATGGGTAGCAGCATGGCCCCACTCCCATGAGGTCCTGCAGGACTCATGCGGAAGCCAGTGCACCTCTCTGCACTCCTGCGGGACCTAAGAAAAAAGGAATAGTGTCAGGTGGGGGTTGTGGGTGGTTGTTCACTAAAGAGGGCTTGACTGCATGTGGGGATTGGACGCAGTACCTGTCTGCAAAGTTGGCCCTGCGGCCAACCCCTCCCATGCACGGAACAAGTATGTAAGCTTCAAAGGAGCAAAAAATATATAAATGAAAAAATTACATGTTTTCTTTGTTGTAGTATTAGTGCAACAGAAAATATGTTGAAAGCACCACTAAGAAATTAAGAACAAGGATACGTCAGCACTTGAGAGCCATTAAAAACTGGGACAGTAGTTATATGAAAGCCAAACACTATTGGGGGATGCATGGTAGAAAGCCAAAGGGCTGATTTATTATGGTACAAAACCTGTCCGTAGCACCTGGGGGTGGCAGTTGTGAGAATAAGTTGAGAAAGGAAGAATTAAAGAAGACTCTACTATTGAGCCGTGAAATACCATGGGAACAAAGCCAGGATGCTGAAATATATGTCCACTGTTGAACATAATGATTGTCTTGAATGTAGTTAAATATAAGTGCCTAAGAATGAACATTTTGATATGCTGGAGTGGCCCTATCTATTCTCACTTCTCGCCCGTGTGGGCATGAGCCCTGCCTTCATCAAAAAGATAGCACTGCTATATACCACCCCGACGGCTAGACTTCGGATCAATGGAGTGATCTCTCCCCCGGTTACAGTGGCTCGGGGAACGAGACAGGGGTGCCCGTTGTCGCCCCTTCTCTTCACCATTGCCATGGAACCATTGGCGGCCAGACTACGGCAGCACCATGCGCTCAGAGGTCTCGACTTTACACCCCGGGTAGTGCTGGAGTCCATGTATGCTGATGATGTGACTTTATATGTCCAGCACCCAGTGACAAACTTGGGCCCTCTCATACGTGAAATCACTAGGTTTGGGGGCCTCTCAGGCATCACTATAAATTGGGGGAAATCCACGATTTTCCCGCTTACGGCAGCCACTGAAATATTTCAGTCAGAATTTCCGCTCAAGTGGGCGGATTCCCCGGTGAAATACCTGGGCATCTGGATCAGCAGAAACCTCGGAGAGATGTGGCGTTATAACTATTGGAGGCTCATTGACTGGCTGCAGAGTTGATTAGCCTGTTGGAGGTCGCTTCTCCTCTCCTTGGCCGGCCGGATTGCCATTGCCAAAATGGTGATACTGCCTAAGTTTTTATATGTCTTCGTGAATCTCCTGTTTCCTCTCACCTCCGCATTTAAAAAGAGGTTGCGCTCTGGCTTGGTCTCCCTGGCTTGGGCGGGCAGACAGCCCCGTGTGTCGTGGGAGACCCTCACACTCCCGTTCGAACAGGGTGGCCTCGGCACACCTGACATGGAGCTGTATCATAGCTGCGCACAGGCCCAGGTCGCGTTCCATTGGATATTCCCGACTCCTTTTATGGCACACACGGCTCCTGAGAGTGACCGAGCGGACCCCATTCCGTTACACATGGTAATGTTCCGGCCCCAGAGTCGTCCGCGAGCTGAGATCGACACTGTGGGCTGCACAGTCTGGGCGTGGCAGCAACTCATACGGAGAGCACACCTGGACACACTATTTGCACCCTCGGTGCCGCTTACCAGGCACCCTAAGCTGCCCTTTGCCGCCGAGGCGGGGGTCTGTCGACGATTGCGGAACCTGCAGCTGTACACACTTGGATGAGCATTCCCGGACGGCGTCTTCATTGATATGGATGCCGCACTCGGAGATGAACATACAGGGCTCTTAGACAGGATGACATACTTTCAGCTGAGGGCAGCATTGCGCGCGCAATACGAATCATTCCAGATAGCACCACCCACGTTCCAAGTTCTGGAAGCATTTCTAACTAACCCCTCACCTCGTAAGCTCATAACACGCCTCTACTCTGGGATGCAGCGAGAGTCCCCCGCCAGCGTGCCCCTAACCCAGCGTGAGTGGGAATATAGTCTGGGAGCTCCGTTTGAGGAGGGCGTGTGGGCCTATTGCTGCGCTCAATCCAGGGTATGTTGCCTAACTATAGGCTTAGGCTTGTTCATTTTAAATATCTTCATAGACTGTATAGGACCCCTGTGTGGTCGCGCAGGGTGGGGTTGAGTGTCGATGCGCGATGTGCGCGATGTAGTGTGCTATAGGCCACGTTCATGCACCTGGCCTGGGAGTGTGGAGCTGATGCGGAATATTGGAGATGCATGTTTGAAATGCTGGAGTTCCGGCTGGAGCGCACTCCACTGACTGCACTGTTGGGTTATGTTAAGAACTCCCCGACTGAAGTGAGGAAGCTAGTGGCCATGATGTTGCTGTTGGCCAAGAGACGAGTGACGATTTGCTTGGGCCGCAAGCGTAAGCCACGCAGGGATGACTGGGTCAGGGATGCGACGTTCTGTCATGGTCAGCTGTCTGAGTTTTGGGAACTAATGCCCGCCCAGGCGCGCCCCCACAATATATGGGAACCTCTGCGGAGCTTTCTTAGGGCGCATCCAGTTGACTGTGCGCGGGCTCCCGCGACGGCAGTGTAGGCGGTGGGAGAGATGCGAGATATGCAGGAGGGGACCTCCTGCAAACTGACTCACTGTTTCCCTAAGAGCGGCTGGAGTGGAACACTTCCCTTCACCCCCTCCTCTTTTTCGGTCAGCCTCTCTTCCTGACCCCCTCCCATGTCTTCCTTTCTTCTCTTCCTTTCCCTTCGCTCTTTCTCCCCCTTGTTGACAAGCGACTGTGCTTCACTGGGAGGTTATGTATACCGGCGACAACTTGTGAGAGTTTCTGGAGATTGCACAGGCCGATCAGACTACCGCTCTCTCTGATTTGTCGGATACATTTGTGAATGTACACATGCATCTACAAATGCTTTCAGTTAACCCTCCTCTCTTTAGCCTGATTTGTACTATTGCTGTTTGTATCTTTTGAAAATATACAAATAAAGTAAAAAAAAAAGAGAATGAACATTATGCCGCACTTGAAAATAGTTAAATAGTAACTCATGAGCCATGGAGTTCTATCATATATCATATGCTCGCTATTATAATAGCTTGGAATTATTGCTTGTAATCAGGACTCCAATCCATGACTTTAAAACTGTGAATGATGCATGCAATATCTGAACAATTTTCAGTTCAGCCATATATTGAAAAAATGTGAAACACCAACAAATAAGAGGAATAGTAGCAATGGAACTATAAAATGGTGGATGAAAATGGACAATCACTTTTCTACATGGATGACAACCCCACCTCTCCCACCCCAAGAACTCTGGGTAGTTCCCAAGTTCAAGTGGAGAGCAGCTCATGTAAAGAGCACCCTACAACACCCGCGACGCTCTGTATTTGCTCACCTCAAATGTCTGTTTTTCTAGCAAAGTTTTTAAGCATAGTTTTAGCACTGTGCCATCCATGCCGTGCTAGAAAGGGACAAAGACTTTTGCCATTTCTACAGTAAAGTCTTTAAGCATAGGATTAGCACAGTGCCGTCCACACCGAGCTTTAAAATGACAAAAGCCTTTTACCACTCCAGGCACAGTATTATAGCTTTGAATTGGTAGAATACCACCCAAGCCATCCTGGAATTAATAAAATCAACTCCTGACGCGTGTTTTGCTATTATTATAGCTCTTCAGATAGGGTTAGCTTTGTCCAGACACAAGGTAGCACCCAGTATAAGTGAAAACAATACCCTTTCAGGCTTAGAGTGCAGCATAAATTATGTAAAAAAGAACCAGAGAACTCTGGGTAGTTCCCAAGTTTAGGTGGAGACCAGCTCCTGTATTGAGCATCCTACAACACAAGCGACCTCAAATATCTGTTTTTAAGCATAGGATTAGCACAGTGCCATCCACGCCGAGCTAGAAAGGGGCAAAGTGTTTTGCCATTTCTACAGCAATGTCTTTAAGCATAGGAATAGCAAGGTGCCATCCACGCCGAGCTAGAAAGGGGCAAAGTCTTTTGCCATTTCTACAGCAATGTCTTTAAGCATAGGATTAGCACAGTGCCATCCATGCCGAGCTATACATTATGAAAAAAAGAAACAGCGAAATCTGGGTAGTTCCCATGTTTAGATGGAGAGCAGCTCCTGTACAGAGAGAGAGAGATTTTAGAGTTAAAAAATATATAAAGTTAATAACTAAATATTTTAAAATTACTAGTTAACTTATTTAATAAAAAACATTCATTATATTTTTTTATCTTTCATTAAAAAATAATTGCATTAACTCAATACATAACTTTTAATTAAATCTACTAAAGATTATTTAAAAATAAGTGTTAGTGTTTTATTATTTCATTTAAAATCTTCTATTTATAAAATAAATTAATATATTTAGTATATTTAAAATATTAAAAATTTGTTTTTCAAAAGTTTATTTGCTGTAACATTTCATTTTCAAATTTTAGGTTGACAGTAATTGTTCTAAAGTATATTTTGTACATTAGAATATTTTAATATGCTTTTATTAATAAACTTAGTTAATTTTCCCCATACTTTCCCACAGGGAGATGTGTGCCATAGTAGTGGAAATCTCCACCTATTTGTGAAAAGTTACTAGCAGTAACTTTACATTCGTAAATTCAGTCTTAGATGTCTCCACCCCATGAACTAAGGAAGTGGAGACATGTAGGTCTACACTTAGGTGTAAATCGACACTCGGAAATGGCGAATAGCACAAAAGTGTAGATTTATACCTAGGTGCAAGAAAAGATTTACACATGACTAAATTTACATGTGTGATTTTACTTTTGTGGAATAGGCCCATTGAGCCAAGAAGCTGGGAATTACTCATGGTTTTGAATACTTGTTCCCAATAGAGAAGCGACTGACAAGTCTCAGTTTTAGGATCTAAACTGTAGAATGCCTTTAGTTTTAGTGAAGAAGTCAAACTATGGGGTCGATTCCGATCTCGGTCGGAGGCGCACCCAATACCATTCGGTCGGGAAAAAAGCCATGCGAAAGCCAGTTTCCCGACCGATCCGTACAGCACACCGAACGAGCAAGTACGATGCGCACAACAGCAAAAATTCCGGCCGAGCCGTACTCACCCAAACCAGGTCCTGTTCTCCGACCGAGGCGAATCCGGAAACGCCGAATCGAGTCGCACGGAAGGGAAAATGCAGCCCCGTCCGGCCGGACAAGTACGATGCGCTTCCCGTACGCGCCGAACCCGTCGCTCACGCACGGCACGTCAAAGCATCCGGGAGAGGCGCACATAAGCTCCGAATCGCGCCACAACACGATCCACGACTACGAGGCGAACACGGCACCGACGAGGACGACGCGAAGCGACGAGGACGAAGCGAAGCGACGAGGACGACGCGAGCAACGAGAAGGACGAACGACACGAACCAACCATGAATCCCATCGTCCCGATCATACCAATATTCTACATCTACTACCGGAACAGGCACGGACGCGTACGGCGCAGAAGGTAAGTCAGACACCAACCACAAAACACATACAACACGTACACGACACATCACACACATACACTGGGAATCTGAATATACTTACACCAGCAACAGCAGCACCATAGGGGCGGGATGCCCATCACCAATGCCACATATGCACACAGGGGCCTGAATGCGCGCCACCACCCCAACCCGGGGGGCTGTATGCCTACCACTACTACCACCCTTAGCCAGGGGGCAGGATGCCTACCACTACTACCACCCTTAGCCAGGGGGCAGGATGCCTACCACTACTACCACCCTTAGCCAGGGGGCAGGATGCCTACCACTACTACCACCCTTAGCCAGGGGGCAGGATGCCCACCACTACTACCACCCTTAGCCAGGGGGCAGGATGCCCACCACTACTACCACCCTCACCCAGGGGGGCAGGATGCCTACCACTACTACCACCCTTAGCCAGGGGGCAGGATGCCTACCACTACAACCACCCTTAGCCAGGGGGCAGGATGCCTACCACTACTACCACCCTCACCCAGGGGGGCAGGATGCCTACCACTACTACCACCCTTAGCCAGGGGGCAGGATGCCCACCACTACTACCACCCTTAGCCAGGGGGCAGGATGCCCACCACTACTACCACCCTCACCCAGGGGGCAGGATGCCTACCACTACTACCACCCTTAGCCAGGGGGCAGGATGCCTACCACTACAACCACCCTTAGCCAGGGGGCAGGATGCCTACCACTACTACCACCCTCACCCAGGGGGGGCAGGATGCCTAACACTACTACCACCCTTAGCCAGGGGGCAGGATGCCCACCACTACTACCACCCTTAGCCAGGGGGGCAGGATGCCCACCACTACTACCACCCTCACCCAGGGGGGCAGGATGCCTACCACTACTACCACCCTCACCCAGGGGGGCAGGATGCCCACCACTACTACCACCCTTAGCCAGGGGGCAGGATGCCTACCACTACAACCACCCTTAGCCAGGGGGCAGGATGCCTACCACTACTACCACCCTCACCCAGGGGGGCAGGATGCCCACCACTACTACCACCCTTAGCCAGGGGGCAGGATGCCCACCACTACTACCACCCTCACCCAGGGGGCAGGATGCCTACCACTACTACCACCCTTAGCCAGGGGGCAGGATGCCTACCACTACAACCACCCTTAGCCAGGGGGCAGGATGCCTACCACTACTACCACCCTCACCCAGGGGGCAGGATGCCTACCACTACTACCACCCTTAGCCAGGGGGGCAGGATGCCTACCACTACTACCACCCTCACCCAGGGGGGCAGGATGCCTACCACTACTACCACCCTTAGCCAGGGGGGCAGGATGCCCACCACTACTACCACCCTTAGCCAGGGGGCAGGATGCCTACCACTACAACCACCCTTAGCCAGGGGGGCAGGATGCCTACCACTACTACCACCCTTAGCCAGGGGGCAGGATGCCCACCACTACTACCACCCTCACCCAGGGGGGCAGGATGCCTACCACTACTACCACCCTCACCCAGGGGGCAGGATGCCCACCACTACTACCACCCTTAGCCAGGGGGCAGGATGCCTACCACTACAACCACCCTTAGCCAGGGGGCAGGATGCCTACCACTACTACCACCCTCACCCAGGGGGGCAGGATGCCCACCACTACTACCACCCTTAGCCAGGGGGCAGGATGCCCACCACTACTACCACCCTCACCCAGGGGGCAGGATGCCTACCACTACTACCACCCTTAGCCAGGGGGCAGGATGCCTACCACTACAACCACCCTTAGCCAGGGGGCAGGATGCCTACCACTACTACCACCCTCACCCAGGGGGGCAGGATGCCTACCACTACTACCACCCTTAGCCAGGGGGGCAGGATGCCTACCACTACTACCACCCTCACCCAGGGGGGGCAGGATGCCTACCACTACTACCACCCTTAGCCAGGGGGGCAGGATGCCCACCACTACTACCACCCTTAGCCAGGGGGGCAGGATGCCTACCACTACAACCACCCTTAGCCAGGGGGGGCAGGATGCCTACCACTACTACCACCCTTAGCCAGGGGGCAGGATGCCTACCACTACTACCACCCTTAGCCAGGGGGCAGGATGCCCACCACTACTACCACCCTCACCCACGGGGGCAGGATGCCTACCACTACTACCACCCTTAGCCAGGGGGCAGGATGCCTACCACTACTACCACCCTTAGCCAGGGGGCAGGATGCCTACCACTACTACCACCCTTAGCCAGGGGGGCAGGATGCCCACCACTACTACCACCCTTAGCCAGGGGGCAGGATGCCTACCACTACAACCACCCTTAGCCAGGGGGCAGGATGCCTACCACTACTACCACCCTTAGCCAGGGGGGCAGGATGCCTACCACTACTACCACCCTTAGCCAGGGGGCAGGATGCCTACCACTACTACCACCCTTAGCCAGGGGGCAGGATGCCCACCACTACTACCACCCTTAGCCAGGGGGCAGGATGCCCACCACTACTACCACCCTCACCCAGGGGGGCAGGATGCCTACCACTACTACCACCCTCACCCAGGGGGGCAGGATGCCCACCACTACTACCACCCTCACCCAGGGGGGCAGGATGCCTACCACTACTACCACCCTTAGCCAGGGGGGCAGGATGCCCACCACTACTACCACCCTTAGCCAGGGGGCAGGATGCCTACCACTACAACCACCCTTAGCCAGGGGGGCAGGATGCCTACCACTACTACCACCCTTAGCCAGGGGGGCAGGATGCCTACCACTACTACCACCCTTAGCCAGGGGGGCAGGATGCCTACCACTACTACCACCCTTAGCCAGGGGGCAGGATGCCTACCACTACTACCACCCTCACCCAGGGGGCAGGATGCCTACCACTACTACCACCCTTAGCCAGGGGGGCAGGATGCCTACCACTACTACCACCCTTAGCCAGGGGGGCAGGATGCCTACCACTACTACCACCCCCACTCATAGGATGGACAATGCATGACACAACCAGCACACCACAACCTAGGGAATGCAAGATAAAGACATCCCCCACCACCATGACAAGCGTGTGGTAGGCTGTGTCAAATGCCTACAACACCGAACATGACTTTGAACATACAACGTGACCCCCTAGCACATGTGCCACACATATATGTGTGTGGCACCCACAATGCAAGCAGCCCATGACCATTGTGGCAATGGGGCCTAAACCCCCATCATCACAGTGACCAAAAGGTAAGTGTGGGGTCCATAGCTGAAGCACATTTTGACCATTGTGGCAATGGGGTCTAAACCCCCATCATCACAGTGACCAAAAGGCAAGTGTGGGGTCCATAGCTGAAGCACATTTTGACCATTGTGGCAATGGGGTCTAAACCCCCATCATCACAGTGACCAAAAGGCAAGTGTGGGGTCCATAGCTGAAGCACATTTTGACCATTGTGGCAATGGGGTCTAAACCCCCATCATCACAGTGACCAAAAGGCAAGTGTGGGGTCCATAGCTGAAGCACATTTTGACCATTGTGGCAATGGGGTCTACACCCTCATCATCACAGTGACCAAAAGGTAATTGTTGACAAAGAAAGAGCTGCAACTGCCAAACTGCATGGATCATTCCTGGTCACAGAACCAAAAACTCATCTGTGGCAAAGTAGTGTATGTGTCCCATTGCAACATAAATTGGGGGAGCCAAATACTGCAGTGCAAATGAAACATTCCTTTGGCCATGTGCAGACAAACAACACCCATGGGGGCTGAGACCGTCAACAGTCATCAATGACACAATGACAGAAGTGACCATCAGAATGCAGAACCACATATTTGCACCAATGGGCACACAAATGCAGATACCCTGTGGAGACAGCAGATGTGAGGTGAACAGATACCATACCATGGCAGCAATGGGACACACAAACCATGATCACTGTGCTGACCGATGACCTAGGAGTCCCAGGGACAGCAGGGGAAACACACCAAACAACATACAGCCAATGGCACACCCAAGATATGCCAATGCAGTGGTGCAGATGCACAAACACAAACAGGCAGACCAACACTGTCATCATACACAGCAGGTGAGGGGTGGGGGTGCCAGTGTCCCCAGGCAACAACACAACACATGAGGAGAGCTGAATACCAATCATACAGATGTGCATACACTGCCACACTAAGGTAACTCATGGATCCAAATCCCCTATGTGGGCAAGCAGGCATTGACAGGTGAGAGGGAGCACAAAACACACATGTCACACAGGCACGTAGGAACAACAACTGACACAGCAAGTCACAGACACACCACAGCACCACCCCCAGGGCCCCCACAATGTGGTGACCCTGGGCTGAATAAAAATACCACTGTGATGACAAAGCTAAATGTCGTTCACACTGTGAACCACAGTCAGGTGTCCTGAGCAACAAACTACCATCACACCTACACAAGCACAAATCAATCAGCATGGCCAGTAAGCCAAGGCCAACATGGAGGCAGGGGACTAGCCGGGCAACAACTCTCATCTGCACACACTCAAGACCACACCCCTCGACCTCCAACAATGTGCAGCAGTGAAGTACACATGCACTGGTGACATTGCACATGCACCCATGACTATTCCAGGGTGGTGGGTGGGAACCAAGGTGTAGAAACACATCACACATGGACACTCAACAAGACTCCTGAATGTCTGACACACTGCACACTACGCTGTACATGGACATGACGGCAATACCACACCGACCAATGGGATCCCAGCCACAGTCACACACCAATGAAGAAGCCAAGGTCACCCACAAAGAACACACATAGACAACAACCAACATTGCAGCCCGGACCCTAAGGAGTGCCAGCAGTCACACACACAACGTGTCACAATCACTGAAAGATAACACAAACTGGAAATCACATGACAGGGGCAAACAACAAGTGCCAAAGGGAAACCTGACTGTGACCCATCTGCGTCAGCACACAAACTCTGCCCTGACAGCAAACACACCTATGGGTGACACCCTGATGACCAGTAATGTGCCATGCACCCACATCACAGAGAACACAGGGAGAAGACTTTGGGGGAACATAGCTCAAGTCAGCAAGCATCACAAACAGGTACAACACTAGGGATCACAGCATGCGCAGATGAATGAAAGTGAACACACAGACATGCACATACAACACACACCTTGGGCGCAGGCAATGTCACACGTGTACACACTGCCATGAGGGGACTCCACTCCTGTGTGAGGAAAGCTGTGCCACATGTTGCCTCAGTAGGGCCCCATCATGTCAGCTGAGCACTTGGTCACACAATCAACAATTAGCACCAAATGAGGGCTCCCATCACATCAGCCTGGTCATGGTTGTGCCAACGGAATCATCAGCACAGATCCAACACACTTGTATAGCAATGTTGCACTGACTACACGGATGAGTCCCTCCCCATTGATGCCCAAACCTGCATGTCCACTGGAGATGGCAACACGGTCAGGGAAGTAGACAAATGCAACGATGGCAGGCACAACAGATGTGCAGGGGTGGAAGCCACAGATATGAAATTGCCAATGTAAGTAGGAAACCCATTGCCAAATACTGAACACATGACACCCTCAGATGCTGCTATTGATGACATGGATACACCACATGATAGGACACATTCCCCCTGGACCACATGGGTTCCTGCACAGTAACACTTCATAATCATGAGACCAGATATCACCATCACTGCAGCAAGGGCATGGTTAGCTGCACCAACAACATGTACATCTGAAGCATGAGCACTAGAGAAAAGAAAGTTGCTTTATTCAGCATATGTGTTGTTTGATAACGACGTCCAGAAAAAATAGAGCAAAGGCCAATGGCCAGTCCATTGTCAAAGTTCAAACAGGGTGACACTGGCAGATGTCACCCTACGCATGCCTGCACAATACCAGGGACAATCCACTAGGAGGGGCAACCGGGGGCAGGCCAGGCACCGCAGGGACAGGATCAGGGCTCACCAGGGGGAGTCAGGGAAGGGGTGGTGGGTGCTGGAGAGCCACTGACAACTGCAGTGGAGGTGTCTGACATGGTGTGTGCCGGCACAACTGGGGGGCATGACACAGATGTCGTGGGTGCCGGCACAACTGCAGTGGACCCTGCAGATGGGGTGGACAGGTCCGCCACTGCAGTGCCCAAGTCAGACAGGGCGGTAGTGGACTCCACTGCAGTGCCTACCTCCAGGGGAGGTGAATGGGGAACAGGCAAGGTGGGTTGGACAGAGGGGGAGGACACCCTCACCACATCAGTGGCACAGACAAGCGCAGCGGGGGGTGTGGTGCTGGGAGAGCAAGTGGCAGGGGGAGAAGGCCGGAGCATCTTGGGGATGGTATATCTGTGGGTGGGGGAACCTGGGGCAGGGTGTGGTGGGGGCACCTGTGCAGTGGGGGCCTGAGGGATGGAGGACGGAGACCTTGTGCCTGAGCTGCAGGGCGGTGGCGGGGTCTTGCTCTTAGCACTCCGGGGGACTTGCGGGTGGGGGCCTCAGTCCGTCTGCGCCTGGGGGAGGGTGTCCGGGGCGAGGGGCACTCTGCTCCGTGTGGGTGGGCTTCCTCTTCCCCCGGGATGCTGGAGCAGCTTCATCGGTGGGGAAGAGGCCGAGGTCACAGAGGAAGAGCTGCTGTGACTTTGGGGTTGCAGGTGAGGCAAGGGAGGGTGCTTTGGAGGGAGAGGGAACTGAGGACTGCGCAGTGTATGTGGATGCGTGTGTGTGTTCCAGGGCCCCATCCCCTGTGAGTCTGGCTTCAGTCCCCTGAATGTGCGTGCGTGTGCGTTTTGTCATTGGCGTGTGTGTCAGTGTGCTGGATGTGTGTGTGCTGGTGTGTGCCTGTGCCAGTGTGTGTGTGCCTGGGATGGGTAAGGTGCTGGGGAGTGTGGATGGAGCAGAGGCAGGAGGGGTGAGGGACCGTTTGAGGAGGGACACTGCTGCCGTCAGGGAGGAGTCCATGGACCTATTGCCCCTCTGTAGGTCAGACATGCCCGATGAGATGCCCTCCATGAACGACACCAGCTGAGTCAACAGCGCGGTGTGCGCATGGAGGACACTCAGCATGGCTGTCTGCCCTACATGGAGCTGGCGAAGGAGGTACACAGACTCCTCACTCAGGGCAGCAGGGGACACAGGGGCAGGGGGTGCGGTGCCTGGCCCAAAGGAGACACGCTCCCGGACATGGGAGCCTCCACGGACCTGGGGAATGGGAGCCGATGGGAGGGCGGTGGTGGTGCTGGTGGTGGCGGGGACAGCAACACTAGCTGGGGTGTGGTGGCTGCTGACACCCGCCTCCACAAGGGAGTCATCCTCCGAGTTGCTCTGGTCCTCAGCTGAGGTGGATGCTGCTGAGGACTCCTCGGTGTGGCTCCCCTCGCCCTCCGTGCCACTGGGTCCCTCCGACCACTCCTCGGCTGCTGACCCAGTCTGGCTCTCCGGCTCCTCCTGGTCCGTGGAGCTGTCCCCTTCCGTGGCCGTGGATGTATCTGCAAACAATGGGGAAACAGACAGACATCAGTCACCTGCACATAACGCACACACCACTGTGAGCACAGCACATCACAGAGCAAGCCCTGGCATCATTAGTTGTACATTGCTAAAAGTGCACTAATTGAACAGGAGAAGTCAATTGTCAGTCTGATGCCAAGCATGGCACTCACATCCCACATGGCCTTGCACCCATCTGTCTGGTGTCTGTTGGATTGCAACACCCCAGTGTTGACACATGCACCAAGTACACAGTAGTTGGACAGTGCAGAGGACACGGTGTGGACACATCACAGCTCTTGCCACTGAGTCAGTACAGGTTTACGGATGTAAGGGATGCCCAGAGTCAAATAGGAAATGCATGTGATGCATACCAGCGACAGACACCATGATGCACCCATGTCCTGATAGCCAGCGCCACTATGGTGTGCATGTAGCACATGTCACTCCCCTGCAGGATCACCAATCAGTAGACACATGCCATGGCGGAGGCATGACTGCAAAGTCATACATCACTGTCTCAGTGATGTATGACTTTGCAGCCAGACAACAACACTCTGCACTGTGTCACAATAGTAGGTCATGGGGAATGCAAGTCCTGGAGCTGCACAAGTGCACATGTACATCCCCCCACAACACATCCTCTTAACCCTCATCTGTCCAGGTCATACCTATTGGACATATGGGAGACCTGTGACACTACCCTCTGAACCTGAGCCCCTCACACTCTGCTGTGCATGGGGAACAGCTGCCTGAACTTCACATTTACATGCCCCAGTCTGCATGGGCAGCTGATCAGACACCTATGTGTCACACAAGTATCGTCTCCTATGGTCACATCTCCAGTGGCATGCTGAGCCCCTACCAAGAAACTCCACAGCAGTCCTGGCGACTAATCCACAGCACACTGACACAGAGGCAGACACCTGAGGGGTCAAATCACTGTGCACAATGTGTCCTCTGATACACGGGAGTGGGAGTACAGAGTGTATTGTATGGCCTGGAGTAGGCATGACTGTCCAGCCCCACATGAATGAGGGATGAGCCCTGGACTGTAGGCAGCTGGCTAAGTATGTGTGACACACGTCATATACATACTCCTGGGGCCCAAACATTGTTCCCACCCGCAGCATGGGTGTGTGCCAGGTACCCCAGCCACATGTGGTGGATCAGCTCAGCAATTGGACCACAGATCAAAGTAACACGCTGAATACATGTCAGAATACAGGCATTGTGTAAGCAATGGACCCACCCATGATGCCCACCACAGAGTCAGGGAAACAGATGCTGTCTCCCACCTTGAGTCAAGCAAACTGCAAGGACACAGTCCTAAGTGACAGAATTCCCTGCATGTAAGGGCCACACCTGGGTATCAGATGAGGAGTGGGCAGTGCACAATAGAGGGACATGGCTCCTGGACAACATGACTGCTGTACTGTGGCAGTTCAACCTGGCCCGAGGAGGGCACATAGCATGTTAGACAGAGTACACAGTGCAGTCTTTGACTCACCCCCTCCTTGCTGCTCTCTGGCCTTCAGCTGCCCATCCAGGTCTGGAAAGACCACCGCCAGGATCCTGAGCATGTGGGGGTCAGGGTCCGTGTTCCGCCCCTCCTGCGAGGAGGCGACAGCTTCAGCTGGACCCGTGCAATCCTCCGGGTCCAGCCCCGAAGGTCCTGCCACCTCTTTTGGCAGTTGCGGATCCGGCGCTTGTAGACCCCCACGGACCGGACAGCCCGGACGATGTCCTTCCAGATCTCATGCTTCCGATGGGCAGAAGCCTGTCAGGATGACAAAGTGATAAGGCCATTACTACACATGCAACATATCCGTGCATGACACAGTTGCATATACATGTCGCAATCACAGGGGCACATGGTGTACCCAGGCAGTGCACGGCTGCCCATGGACAGTTTTCCAGAAGTCACTACATGGTATCATTGCATGGGGAGTAAAACCCTGTTCAGAAGCACTGTCACTGCACCATACCTGTCCAGTGCAAGTCACTACACACTATGGGGGGTGACAACTACTCAGTGAGCCTGCTAGCCAGTGGTGTGCTGACTCTCAGCCTTGCTAGTCAGACAAAATGCACATTCAGAAAGGCAGTGCACAGAACACTCACCTGCTCCCCTGGTGTCCCATACAGCTTGCTGTACTGTGGAAGTAGGCTGTCCAGCAGGGCCTGGTTCTCTTCAAGGCTGAAGGCTGGGGCTCTCTCCACAGTACGTGCCATTGCAGGGTCCAGAGGGGCAGAGACAGCAGCAGTGCAGTGGCAGATGTCGTCCTGGAGCATGTAGTGCAGGCAAGTGGGCTCTCAGGGGAACATGCAGCAATATATATGTGCTGGAGAGGCAGATACTGTCCCTTGTGTCCAAAGTGATAGGTCCAAGTCGTTTGCATCTTCTGAATCTGGCCAATACATGGAATAGCAGCACCAAAACACGCCCACAGCATCCTTCAAAATTTCAACTTCATGACATACATGATTTTGCAACATTGTTGTGGGTGACCAACTGATTTTCCAGCAACCGACTCGTTCGAATATTCGAAAACGCGTCCGTTGCCAGGCAAGCCCATTGTCAATGGGTGCGCACCGATCGGTCCATTGAGGTACAACGCGCACAGGGGTACAACGCGTACCCGCACACATTGAATGCAATGGGCCGGCCGGAGGCACCGATCGGTCCATTGCTGTTCAACGCGCACAGGGGTACAACGCGTACCCGCACACATTGAAAGCAATGGGCCGGCCGGAGGCACCGATCGGTCCATTGCAGTACAACGCGCACAGGGGTACAACGCGTACCCGCACACATTGAAAGCAATGGGCCGGCCGGAGGCACCGATCGGTCCATTGCTGTTCAACGCGCACAGGGGTACAACGCGTACCCGCACACATTGAATGCAATGGGCCGGCCGGAGGCACCGATCGGTCCATTGCAGTACAACGCGCACAGGGGTACAACGCGTACCCGCACACATTGAATGCAATGGGCCGGCCGGAGGCACCGATCGGTCCATTGCAGTACAACGCGCACAGGGGTACAACGCGTACCCGCACACATTGAATACAATGGGCCGGCCGGAGGCACCGATCGGTCCATTGCTGTTCAACGCATCACTGTACATGTGACTGGCATATGTCAGCATGCCTATCTCAGATGGACATATGCCAGCCACAGATAGCTCCCAGGGAGTGAGGGGCACACCTACATCACGACAGCCTGTCCAAACCTTATCATAAGGCATGTAAGGCTGCATTTCCTATTGTGTGTATGTTGGTGTACATGTTGTCCTGTGGGTGTCACCTGTGGGCAGCCACCCCCAGGCTGTGCACGTGTTAATGGGGACAGGATCCTGGGTGTTACGTGTACGTGACCACTGTGATGTGCAACTGTTCATATCTGTGCATGTGCCATGGTCACATTTCACAGTGGTGTTTGTGTATGTCATGTCACATACCCCGTGAGTCCCATGTGGGACGGTATGTTTGAGCCAGGGTGTCCCAGTGGCACAATAGTGATGGCCCTCCACAGTCTTTGTGCATGTAGTGTTTACAATGTCTCTGATTTCATGTGCACAATGGGAGACAGTCTCCACATCCACGTTGTGTGTGCATGGACTCTGATGTTGTGCGTGTGTGTCACAGACGTCCATGGCTCTCCTGCCATGGCAAGTGTGGCCACTACCTGTGATGGTCATGTTTGTTTTGTTGTGGTGTACACATGATACTCCAGGTGATGCCAGTGTCCATGTGGCATTACAGGGTCCCTGGGAATGTGCCTGTCGTTGAGCTGTGGTGCCTGGGGCACATCTGTCCTCACATGTCACTGGGGGGTGACTGTGACACAGCATCATGATATCCAATGGGCCAACCTGGGACAAATTGATGCCACCTGTAGGACCGTGTTGACAGATGTTGGCCATGTATGTACCATACATGTCGTTCCGGTACTGCACACTTCATGTAGTTGTGCCTCATGATGATGTATGTTGGGATCTTGAGTGTGTTCAATGCCGCATATGTGGGGTGACTGACGATCTTGCTTACTTCTCCTCTGCACTGCAGGGCTCCTGCTGTCCATCGGCCATTCCCAGACCTGGCAACGATGGTGGAACGGGACAGCATCCGACGGTACCGCTTCACCAGGCAGCTGATTGAGGATTTGGCAGTGCAGTTGTCCCCACATTTGCAGCCTGGCCGGCCGTATCCTACAGCGCTGACCCCCAAGGTGAAGGTGATGGCAGTCCTACACTTCTTTGCCACCGGTACCTTCCAACATACTGTGGCGTCTGCTGGTGGGATGTCACAGACCATGTTCAGCCGTGTGCTCCGCGATTTCTTGGCGGCAATGTTGCTCTTCCTGAACCGGTACATATATTTCCCTAGACTGCGACGACTCACTGACGTGAAGAGTGACTTTTATGCCCTGGGGAGGATGCCGCATGTCATTGGCTCCATTGATGGGACACATGTGGCTTTGGTACCACCACAGGCCCAGGAGCAGGCCTACAGGAACCGCAAGCACTACCACTCGGTCAATGCACTGGTGGTGTGTCTTGCAGACATGACCATCACACACGTGTGTGCCCGTTTCCCTGGTTCAGCACACGATGCCTTTGTGATGAGGAGTAGTCGCATCCCCAGGTTGATGGCACAGATGCAGAACCAGCGTGCCTGGCTTGTCGGTGTGTACTGACTTTGTGCCATTGTGTGTGATCTGATCTGTAGTATTCCGCCCACTTTTCCAAGTCAGCTGATGTGCACTTGTCTGTCCGTAGGTGACTCGGGATACCCCAACATGCCGTGGTTGCTGACACCCCTCAGGAACCCTGTGACACCTGCCCAGATGCGCTACAATGAGGCACATGGTCGGACCAGGAGAGTGATTGAGCGGACCTTTGGTCTCCTGAAGAGCCGCTTCCGCTGCCTGGACAAGACCGGAGGGTCCCTCCCATATGCCCCTGCGAAAGTGTGCAAGATTATCATCGTCTGCTGCATGCTCCACAACCTGGCAGTGCGGAAGGAGTTGCCTCTCATCCAGGATGACGATGACCAACATCCGCCACCTGTGGAGGATCCTGGCCTGGACCACGATGCCAGTGACGATGATGATGGTGATGGTGATGTCCGCACACAGCTCATCACCAACTTCTTTAGCTGAATGTGAGTATCCTGAGGTGTCATGTCAATGATGTGAGTTGGCATGATGTGTGGGTGGTGCTCTGGTGCTGTTGGAGTGTGTCCATGGGCTACTTGACTGGATGTGTGTTGCGATGTGTGCTTACAGGTGGGCTGTACTCCCCAACAGTGTTCACATGCTAACTTGGTTCTGGGTGGGTATCTTGTAACATGTATTGTGCATGAGTTTTGCTGTTCTGTCCTGTACTCCATTGCTTTTGACTGTGTGTCATTTCTGTCCTTCACAGGGTACTTTCAGATTCGTTTGGTCAACTGTGTCCACCGACGACGTGATTGCACATCCAGGCTGGTAGCTGTTGTGTCCCTACAGGTGATGTGCGCCACACCCATGGACTTCCTTCTGTCTACAGTTGTTGACTGTGTGCCCGCTACCAGGTGGGGTTACCTTGCATCTGTAGTGGTTACGGCATGTTGCTACTGTGTAATAAACCTGTGCTTCACTTAGTGATGTGCGTTGTCTGTGGTCACACATTTGACTGCCATTTGCTTACTGCACCTGTGGGCTACTTGACTACAACTGGGAATGGGTGTGGTGTCTGTGCATTGCACCGTCTTCCCTGGCAACATCAGTGTAGGCAATGAGTCAGATGGCCTAGGTGTGTATGTGTTGTGTAGCCCTGGTGGTGTGTCTCCCTCATATGTGTCACGTTGCCTGTACTCACATGCCTGTGTTGTCCTTGCTGTTGCAGTTCGCATACACAGTGTAATTTTGTTGTTCATCATCCCCATAACAGCACCCACGTTGGAATCACGACAGAGGCAAGTATGGTGTATTATTGTGTTTATTGTGATACATCTGTGATAATAGTGCATAGGATGGATTGTGCTGTACATGGATCTTGCAATCCCAAGTTCCTAGATGAATAGAAAGTCCAGGTAGACAGGATCCCCAGTATCGGGGCCACAGTTGTCTGACACATTGTTCCAACTTGTACTCCACATGCAATGTGTGGGAGTAGTGTTGCCATCAACAGGGTGAACAGTCTGTGCACAAAGGCGAAAATCCAGAACAGGTTCAGGCTTCCTGGGAGTTGCGCTTGGCCATCAGCCTCTCACTTTCCCCTCCTCGGACGACCCCTCTTCTTGGGGGGGGGCCCTCAAGTGCAGGCTGCTGCGGTGCAGGGGACTCTCCGCCAGAGTCCTCCTCCCTCCCTGTGGCAGTTGCAGTTTGTTCGGTACCAGATGTTGTTGGCACACAGGGAGGTGTGGACTGGTTGCTGTTCATCTGGCGGAGGCATTGTAAAATGTCCCTGTGCACCGCCGTCATCTCATGTAGTACATCCCACTTGGACTCCACGCGGGTCATGTGGGAGTCCACACGTGACATGTGTGACTCCACGTGGGACATGTGGGAGTCCAAGCGGGCATGATGGGCAGCCTGCTGCTGTTTGATGTCTCTGAGGAGCCCCACTACCTGGCTGAGCTCTCCGGTGCTGGACTGGTACGCATCAGCTATGCGTACCAGTTGTGGGTCTTCATGCACACCAGCAACGTCTGCAAGCAGCGACCTCTGTCTCCCACCCCTCCCACCACCCCTGCTGACATGTGCAGTGTGTGCAGTTGCACGCACAGATAACCCTGGTCCACCTTGGGGGTTGGTGGTGGTGGTGGTGTCCATGGCCCCAGGTTGGTCCAGGGTCACTGCGCTGGTGTTGTTCCTTATTCTGTCCATGTCGGCAGGGATGGTATTCGTGGTGACAGTCGTTGGAGGGGTGGGTGCAGGGGGTGCAGCTGGTGGACCTGCTGGTGCTGCAGCTGGTGGTCCTGCTGGTGCAGCATGTTGACTTGCACCGGATGTGCCAGGTTGTTCTTCATCGTCCGAGGAGGACAGAGGCTGTACGACGCCAGTGAGCTCGGCATCCTCTTGAGCCTGGGACTGGGACTCCTCAGCGTCTGCTGCTGTGTCCCTATCATCACCTGTTTTTGGGAGACACAAACAATGTATGTCATGTTTCTGCAGGCATCAGTGGTTGACACACCTGACAGTTGTGACTGTGCCTCGGGGTGCGGGCCTGTACATTGTATTGTCCTAAGTCGTCACAGTCAGGGGTTGATATTGGTGTGGCACATTGTCCTGCATTATTTGGGCATTTCTATGTATTCTCTGGGGTGTGAACATGGTCTGCATTGATTGTGTTTGGTTGACAGCCAGACCTCCTTCCCACCCACCCACCCACCCAGTCAGTTATCCCACCATGGAACGTGCTTGCATTGCAGGGAGTGTAAGTTGTCTCTCAGGATGTCAGTCAGTGGTGTCCTGCTGTTAGTTGGTGCACAGTTGGCAGCAGGGCCTTGTGCTCCCCACAGCAGTAGCCAGTGTCAGCCATCTTGTGTGTCCTTCTCCACTCCCTGTGATGTGAGCATGGTTCAGGGTGGTGTTGATGGGCCAGTTGTGAGGCTGAGCAATGTCTGTGACTACCACTCCCATCATGCTATTGCCTCCACCCCCTTCCCAGCATGCCCATGCTTCCTTCCTTTTGACTCTGCTTCCCTGTGGGGTGGGCTGGCTGTGCTGACAGGATGGCTGGGAGTGTTGTCCTGGCAGTTGTTTGGCTAAGAGTCCCAAGAGTGTCCCTGTGCTTCACACAACATAACCCAGGGTGGTGGTGCTTTGTGGGATCTTGTGTTAGGATGGAGGGCATTGCATTCTACCAGGTGGGTACTGTGGAGTTTGTGTTGGGGGGGTGTGAGGGGAGGTGCTGGTGACTATGGTCAGTGCTGCAAGTACCCCTTCCCACCCAGCCAGCCAGATATCCCACCATGGAACGTGCTTGCATTGCAGGGAGTGTAAGTTGTCTCTCAGGATGTCAGTCAGTGGTGTCCTGCTGTTAGTTGGTGCACAGTTGGCAGCAGGGCCTTGTGCTCCCCACAGCAGTAGCCAGTGTCAGCCATCTTGTGAGTCCTTCTCCACTCCCTGTGATGTGAGCATGGTTCAGGGTGGTGTTGATGGGCCAGTTGTGAGGCTGAGCAATGTCTGTGACTACGACTCCCATCATGCTATTGCCTCCACCCCCCTTCCCAGCATGCCCATGCTTCCTTCCTTTTGACTCTGCTTCCCTGTGGGGTGGGCTGGCTGTGCTGACAGGATGGCTGGGAGTGTTGTCCTGGCAGTTGTTTGGCTAAGAGTCCCAAGAGTGTCCCTGTGCTTCACACAACATAACCCAGGGTGGTGGTGCTTTGTGGGATCTTGTGTTAGGATGGAGGGCATTGCATTCTACCAGGTGGGTACTGTGGAGTTTGTGTTGGGGGGGGTGTGAGGGGAGGTGCTGGTGACTATGGTCAGTGCTGCAAGTCCCCCTTCCCACCCAGCCAGCCAGATATCCCACCATGGAACGTGCTTGCATTGCAGGGAGTGTAAGTTGTCTCTCAGGATGTCAGTCAGTGGTGTCCTGCTGTTTGTTGGTGCACAGTTGGCAGCAGGGCCTTGTGCTCCCCACAGCAGTAGCCAGTGTCAGCCATCTTGTGAGTCCTTCTCCACTCCCTGTGATGTGAGCATGGTTCAGGGTGGTGTTGATGGGACAGTTGTGGGGGTGAGCTATGTCTGTGACTGTGACTCCCATCATGCTATTGCCTCCACCCCACTTCCCAGCATTCCCATACTTACTTGCTTTTGTGGGGAGTTCAGTGTGTGTGGGTGTGAGGGCAATGGCAAGATGGCTGACAGTGGTGTCCTGCTGTTGGTTGGTGTGCAGTTCCCAGCATGCCCTTGTGCTCCCCACAGCAGTAGCCAGTGTCAGCCATCTTGTGTGTCCTTCTCCACTCCCTGTGATGTGAGCATGGTTCAGGGTGGTGTTGATGGGCCAGTTGTGAGGCTGAGCAATGTCTGTGACTACCACTCCCATCATGCTATTGCCTCCACCCCCTTCCCAGCATGCCCATGCTTCCTTCCTTTTGACTCTGCTTCCCTGTGGGGTGGGCTGGCTGTGCTGACAGGATGGCTGGGAGTGTTGTCCTGGCAGTTGTTTGGCTAAGAGTCCCAAGAGTGTCCCTGTGCTTCACACAACATAACCCAGGGTGGTGGTGCTTTGTGGGATCTTGTGTTAGGATGGAGGGCATTGCATTCTACCAGGTGGGTACTGTGGAGTTTGTGTTGGGGGGGGTGTGAGGGGAGGTGCTGGTGACTATGGTCAGTGCTGCAAGTCCCCCTTCCCACCCAGCCAGCCAGATATCCCACCATGGACTGTGCTTGCATTGCAGGGAGTGGAAGTTGTCTCTCAGGATGTCAGTCAGTGGTGTCCTGCTGTTTGTTGGTGCACAGTTGCCAGCAGGGCCTTGTGCTCCTCACAGCAGTAGCCAGTGTCAGCCATCTTGTGAGTCCTTCTCCACTCCCTGTGATGTGCGCATGGTTCATGGTGGTGTTGATGGGACAGTTGTGGGGGGGGGCAATATGTGTGACTGCGACTCCCATGATGCTATTGGCTACACTGACTTGGCCAGCATACACAGAATTCCTTCCTTTGAGTGGTCTTCACTGTGTGTTGGTGTTGTTGTGGTGGCTACATGTGTGGATGTGTGTGTTAGTTCTATTTGTGCCACTGCCTAGCTGTAGTTGTGGTTGTGTTTGTACATGTGTTGGCACAGTTGGATGTGACTTTTTTGATGGCATGTGTTGTGTTTATCTGACTTTACAAAACAAAAGGAGAGGAAGGGATTTTCCCAAAATAGGGGGGAGATACTCCTGGTCCCCTTAAAGTCTAATAATCCAAACAAAGAAAGGAGTATCACTCAAAGACAGAAGACTGTCTATATGGTGTATATGGTGTTGGGACAGAGACACAGGGAAGGTGATTATCCTTTTCTAAAAAGACCCCTCACTCACCAACCTAGTTGGTGACATGCTTCATCATTGGGGTCCCACCCGAATAGCCGAATGCTATCCGGGTGTGCTGCGACACCTGATTACAGTGGAGCTGGTTGTTGTGTGAAGTGAGAAGTGAGTGACTTAATCGTGTGGTTTAAAAATTGGCCAGATATGACCCTTTGAAAGCCTTTATTCTGGGGTAACTGGACAATATTAAAAGTAATATGATGCCAAGAGGGTTAAATTGACCTTCCGGTATCTCTTGATAAAAATAAGTGCAGTGAAGAAGTGCATTAAACGGTCAACATGTTTCAACCTATGAATGGTACTACTAGGCTTTCTTCAGGACCAGTGGTTGTGACCCGGGAGGTATACACTCGCTAAGGTGTACCCTACCCTTGGTCACTGAAACCGAACCATGTACTCACGGTCAGGTGTCCTTTTCTTCAATTCGAAAAAAGGAAATAATTGAAAGCGCGATGGTTTCGTGCTTCATGGGAGTCAGGGTCGTAGTAAAGCTCCCTACGTGATTTGGTGGAGCTATTCACCGGCTGTTACGCCTACCCAAACGGACCCGTTGTCACTCCCCGCAGTTTATCTGACTGACATACACATTTTGGGATGATTCTGTTCTAGTTGCTGTGTAATTGCTATGAGTGCATGGTTTGACTCTCCCCTTGACAGTGATGTGTGTGTTTTGTGGCAGTATATTGTGTACATTTGTTGTGTACTCACCAGGCTCTGGGATGTCCTCTAGTCCATATATGCTCACTGGCGGTAGGATGGCCCGCACCTTCTCCTCCCAGGGCCTGAGGTATATTGGCTTGGCAGGAGGGCCACTGCCGGTGTGTTGGCTGTTGATGTAGTCTTGCTTCAGCAGTTTCCGTACCCTCCTGCGCACGTCATACCACCTGTTCTGGATGTCGGTCTTTGTGCGCCGACATGGTGATTGGGCGTTCACCCTGTTGATGATCCTCTCCCACATCTTGGTTTTCTGCGACATGGGGGTCTGTTGGACCAATGTGCCAAACAGCTGTGGCTCTACCCTGAGGATCTCGTCTACCAGGACTTCCAATTCACAATCTAGGAACTTGTGATTCTTCTTGGGGGGCATGGTGATGGGTGGTGATGGTGGGTGATGTGTGTGTTGGTGTGCAGGTGAGGGTGTGTGGGTGTGTGTTGTGCTGGGTGTATGTGAGGTAGGTATTTGTTGGTGTGCTGCTGGTGTGTGGCTTGTGTGAGGGATGAGCTGTGGGTGTGTGGTTGCTTTCTCTTGGGTGCTGGCAGTGGAATGGCATTTGCAAAGGCTCATGGTAGTGATTTGTGTCCTTTATATAGGTGGAGTTGTGGGTGTGTCTTTGTTCTCTGTCCCCACCCCCCCCAGTATTTATTGGCTTGGTAATTGCTTGTTTGGCCTTTTTTTGGTTGATTTTTCCTTTGTGCTGTTTGTGTATGTTGGAAACGTTCTTGTGACCGAGTCGGACCCTGCATTGGTCTCGTACGGTGTTTTCCGTTTCGTTCACGCTGTGTTTGTGCAGTTTTGTATGCTGCGTACGCGTCGGTCGCGGTGTATTGTGTTGCTTCGGCTCGGTTTTGTATGCGTGTCGGTCGTACGGCTTGTCCTCCGTCCGACTCGGTCGGGTTTTTCGCGCCTTGCATCGT